>JADMNL010000028.1:168640000-169840000 GCA_016271365.2 Neoceratodus forsteri
CGTCTACAACAGCAACATAAGTCCTTTTGCCCTTCTGCGCCTGCGGCACGTCCGGCCCAACAGCACCAGCACCAGGGCCAGCAGACTCGTGCTTGGCACCCCAAACCCAAGCCTGCGGCTTCCTCTAATAGGAAGCAGGGAGGTAAAGGCCTAGGAGGTCCCTCGGCCGGTCCCTCCTATAAGCCTGTGAGTGACGGGTTGAGGGGTGTCGCCCCAGCCTGTCACTACCCCTGGGTTCCCCCCATGGGGACGGCTCCGCCACTTCCTTTCTGCCTGGTCCGCTATCACCACGGACTGTTGGGTGTTGGAGGTGGTAGGAAAGGGCCTGCCCTTGGAGTTCGAGCAGGCCCCGCCCTTCCGAGCCATCTCCCCTCGGGGGGGCTACGGGGTCCGCAGCCTCTCTGTTGGCTCGCCGAGCCAATATTGCCCTGCTCCTCGAAAAAGAGGTGATCAGGAAGGTGGCGGATCCTCCTCCAGACCCGGGGTTTGTGTCCAGGTACTTCCTGGTCCCAAACGGACGGGGGCTGGTGCCCATTCTCGACCTGCACGACCTGAACAGGTTCCTAAGGTCCGGACCTTCAGGGTGGTCACTCTGGCTCAGATAATCCCATCCTTGGAGCGAGGCATGGTTCTCTGGACCTCCAGGGCGTGTTCTTTCATGTCCCAATCCGTCCGTCCACCAGAGATTCTCCTCTTCAGGGCAGAGGGATCCCTCATGATTCAGACCGTACCCTCGGCCTTTCCCTAGCTCCCAGGGTCTTCACCAAATGCATGGCAGTGGTAACAGCATTCCTGCGGCGCCGAAGGGTCCGGGTGTACCCCTACCTGGACGACTGGCTGATTGCAGCCCCCTCGAGAACGGAGGTGGAGCGGTCCAGAGATCTGGTCCTCCAGGTTTGCTCTCAGGTTGGCCTCCTCATCAGCGAGGCCAAGTCGGAACTCGTGCCAAAGCAGGTGATCCAGTTCATCGGGGCAGAGCTCGACTCTCTACGAGCCAGAGCATGGCTCCCGGCGGACAGGGCTGAGGTTCTTTCCTCCTTTGCCCAGTCATTTCTGGTTGGGCAATTGCGCCCTGCCCGGGACTTCCTGGGCCTAATGGCGGCCTGCACCAGCATGGTCCATTGGGCCTGTTGGTACATGCGTCCCCTTCAATGGGGGATCAGCCAGTGGTCACAACACTTCGATCCGCTGGATCAGCTAGTGACAGTGACCCAGGGGATGTGGAACGCTCTCCAGTGGTGGACCGTTCCAGCACATCTGCAGGAGGGCATCTCATTTGTCTGCCCCAAGCTGACAGTCTTTCTCTCTCGACCAGTGCCTCTTTGATGGGTTGGGGTGCCCATATGGAGGAGCACAGAGCGCCCGGCCTCTGGTCCCCTCGGGAGTCCCGATGTCGCATCAACCCCCTGGAGCTTCTAGTGATTAGTCTAGCCCTCACCGCCTTCGCTCCGTTTCTACAGGGTCAAGTGGTTCAGGTCCAGACGGACAATACCACGACCATGTACTACCTAAACCGCCAGGGCAGGATGCGCTCCATGCCGCTGTTCAGGGAAACTCTCTGCATTTGGTCACTCGTGCGCAGCCTGGAGGCGGATCTCCTTGCCATCCATGTGGCAGGAGCCTCCAACACCCTGGCCGACGCCCTAAGCCGAATAGGGGCTGCGTCCCACGAGTGGTCTCTCCTGCCGGAGGTAATACAAGATCTGTTCTTCCACTGGGGCACGCCTCAGATGGACCGGTTTGCCTCAAGGGAGAATGCGAAGCTGAGACTGTTTCATGCCCGCCTCCCTCAGCAGGGCTCGTTGCAAGGGGATGCCTTCTCAAGGCCGTGGACCCCGGGCCTCTTCTACGCCTTTCCCCCATTTCCCTTGATCCACAAGGTGCTTCTCAAAAGCGAGGAGGACAAGGCGCAAGTGATTCTGGTAGCCCCAGACTGGCCCCGCCAGTTCTGGTATCCAGATCTCCTCAGTCTCAGCTCCAGGCTCCTGAGGCGGCTTCCAGCCCGCCCGGACCTGATCTCAGTCAGTCAGGGGAAGGTATTCCATCTGGACCATCAATCCCTCCATATGACAGCCTGGTTCCTGAGCGGCTAGAGTTCCAGGCCTTGGGTCTTTCCGATGAAGTCCTCAACGTCGTTGAGGCGTCCTGTAAGGAGTCGACCAGAAAATGCTACACCTTCAAATGGAAGAGATTCTCCATTTAATGTTGGGGCAAGGGTCTGGACCCTTCCTCCTGTTCCTTGGCTAGCATTCTGCACTACCTGTCGTCCCTTTCTCAGCAAGGGGCTTGATTAGGTCCCTTAAGGTACACCTGGCAGCCATCTCTGCTTACCGGGCGCGGGCTGGGAAGTGGTCGGGCGCTTTTTCAAAGGCCTTGACTACATATCCCCTCCGGTGCGAGAACCTCCACCTCCGTTGGATCTACTGCTGGTATTTGCTAAGCTCATGTGCAAGCCATTCGAACTGATGCACAGGTGTGACATCTCTCACCTGTCGTGGAAGACCGCCTTCTTGGTGGCTATCACGTCAGCCAGAAGGATGGGAGAGTTCCAGGCGCTCTCCATCGAGTCTCCCTATTTGGTCTTCCACAGGAACAAGGTTGTCCTGCGCCCTCACCCGAAATTCCTTCCGAATGTGGTGTAGGAATTTCACCTTAACCAGGTGTTGACACTGCCGGTGTTCTACCCCAGTCACACCTCGGAGGCCGAATATAGGCTCCATACTTTGGACCCTAGAAGAGCGCTCTCTTATTACAAGGAGCAGACTGCTGAAGTTTGGGGAGAGGTTCACCAGCTGTTTGTCACCTACGCTGAAGCTGCACCTGGCAGACGTGCAGCCAAGCGGACGATAGGCAGGTGGGTCACCTCCTGCATAGATCTCTGCTATAGGTTGGCGGGCATGGAGCCTTCCAGAGGGATAAGAGCTCATTCTACCCACCATACCGCTGCATCGGTGGCTGCTTCAAGGGCGTCCCTATCCAGGAAATCTGCAGGGCTGCTACCTGAAGTCCAGCACATCTTCATCACCCACTGCCACATCGACCTTGAGTCATGCCGGGATGCTGGTTTTGTGGCCTCGTTCTCCAGTCATTATTCCCTAAGTAGGGGTGTCGCCTTGCCTCCGTCCTCCGGAGAACTGCTAGGAGTCTGCCAGACAGTGTGGATGAACAACATAACCATGTCCCTAGAAATACAGGTTAATCACCTGCCATAACAGGAGTTCTAGAATGGTATATGTTGTTCATCCTATTCCACCACCTCGACTTCGACGCACAGCCTGGCTTCCAGCGGGCTAGATCTGGCGTCATGGGACGGAGCCGAGAGTTTTACCACCCGGGTGGGTGGGAGGAGCCAGCTTGAAGACCTTCCAGCAAGATTTAAAGCGGCAAGGAACCTGCCAGACAGTGTGGATGAACAACATATACCATTCCTAGAACTCCTGTTACAGGTGAGTAACCTATATATATCTATCACTGCGGAACTCTGTTCTGGTTCTTGGTGCAGATGCCGGTGGATATGACTAACCTGCCCCGGAAGCTGTGTAGTACCAATTCCACAGGATGACAATGCCGCCTCCAGAGTCATCGCCCATGCCATCTCACTAAGGCGCTTTGTCTGGCCTAGAACTACTGGTCTACCTTCAGACTCCCAGTTTAAAGTCCTGGACTTTCCCTATGATCAAATTTGATTCCAGAACATCTGACTGCAACAAGGCCCCTGCCCCACGTAAATTCCTCCCGAGGGTATTGGGGCAGAGGTTATTTTCCCAGCTACCCCTTTCTCAGTACAGGGGTGCTTTCAGAGGGAAGGGCAGAAGGGGCCAGAGGTGGCCACCTCTGCACAGCCAGCATCTTCACGGTGTAAGCTCTGACGTTAATGTGAGCAGACCTCGTGCATGCCCAGGTGTCTAAGCCTCCATCCCCAACACAGGTGTTGCTGTTGGAGTGGGAGGTAAAAACCTTCTAGTTTGCGAATGGTGGAGAGAGTTCAGGCCAATGGGAAGAAGAAAAAGGGCCACTACTCCAGGTAATTTCTGACACACAAGACAACGGGGGAGTGGCAACCCATTTTTCTGTTAAAAGCCAAATTCAGGATGGTCACTCTGTTGCTAATCATATAGCCCTTACAGTAGGGAGACTGGCTAGCCTCCCTGGTCCTAAAAGGGCTACCTTTTTTCCATGTACGCTTAATGAGGTCTCACACAAGTGCAGGCTCACTGCAGCCCTTCAGCCTTCCTCTGCCCCAAGAGTCTCTACAAAGTGCTGGGCAGTGGTAGCAGCACGCCTCAGGAATCTGGGCGTCTCTAGCTACACCTAAGTTGCCAATTGGCTCATAGTGCCAAAGTCTCTTCGTCAGCCTTTTTTCCCCCTTTCAGGGATCACACTGTAGTTTCGAGGTTCCCTGGTAAATCTGAAAGTCTCAACTGGAACGCTCCCAGCATCCAGGAAGAATATGCCTTCCTTCCACAGGGAAGAATTCAAGCTGTCCCTCATTGCCAGATTTCTTCATGCAGGGACAGTAAGACCAGCCAGCGAGAACTTGACTGGGTTTGAATCATTAATCCTCACTGGTTCAGTATATGATGTGGTCCTGAGCAAGTCACGTAACTTTGACATTTCCTCAGGCTATTGTGACACACAGAAACATAGACTTTGATGGCAGATAAGGACCGCTAGGCCCATCTAGTCTGCCCATTTCCCTACCTACAGGATAGGCCGCAGATCCTAGTTAACCAACAGCCTATTTCTTCCTACCCCCCACAAGAATTACCTTATGTCTGTCCCATGCATTCTTGAATTCTCCCACAGTTTTAGACCCCACAGCCTCTTCAGAAAGGCTGTTCCATGCATCCACTACCCTCTCTGTGAAATACTACTTCCTCACATTGCCCCTGAACCACCCTCCTTCTATCTTTAAATTGTGTCCCCTTGTTCTAGCAAGTCTCTTTTTCTGAAAGATGCTACCCTCTTGGACTTTGTTGATTCCACTGAGGTACTTAAAAGTTTCTATCATGTCCTCTCCCCCCCCCCCCAAGGGTATACATATTAGCTCCTTTAGTCTCTCCTCATACGGCTTCTCTTGCAGACCCTGCACCATTTTAGTTACCCTCCTCTGGACTGCCTCTATCCTGTCCATGTCCTTGCGGAGATGGGGTCTCCAGAACTGGACACAGTACTCCAGATGGGGTCTCACCAACTGTCTGAACAGAGGGATAACAACTTCCTGTTCTAGGGACATGGATATGTTGTTCATCCACACTCATTGGCAGTATCCTTGCCGCTTTAAATCTTGCCGGAAGGTCTTCAAGCTTGCTCCTCCCACCCACCGGGTGGTATAACTCGGCCCTCCCTATGCGCCATAGATCTTCCTTACCGCTTGGAAGCTCAGGTTCCCTCCTTAACGCTCTGCGTTTATCGACTGGTTCCTATTTCTCCGTTTGCGGTTTAAAATAATATTTTGCAAAGACTTCAGTCTTGATCCCTCGCGGCTGCGATGGACAAATCGACTCGGTTTTGGAGATGCCCATGCGGGCAGAAGATGTCTCGGACGGATCCACACTCACGCGGTGTCTACTGCTTAGCCTTGAGCACGACCGGCAGGCTTGCGACCTGTGCTCATCTTTCTCGACCTCGTCCTCTAAGGCCGTGCTGCCCGATTGCAACTGGGCCGTCCCGGCGTTTCCCTCCGGTGAAGTCCAAGGAGGCCCGGTTGGCCCGGTGTCCGCGGTGACGGGCTTTCGGCGGATCCTTTCGGCCGGATGGTCGCCCTCGAAGAGGCGGACGCGGGCGATATCTTCCTCGGCGCGGCATTTATCCCGCTCTCTCTGGGTTCTTCCTACACGGCTTCCTTTAAGGAGCTTTGTCTGTCCCTCTCCACTAAAGGAGAAGGGCCTCGTCTGCTGGACCTTTTCCGGTCCAAAAGAGGGACAGGTAAGTCCTCCTCGGACGCTCTTGGGAGGCGGGAAAGGTCCCTCTCCCGGGCCGTGGACCGTCGGCTTCGGTCGACCGCTCGGCTTCGGCCACTGGCCTCACGGTGTCCCCGTCAGGTCAGTTGACCGAGACTCCCACTGATGAAGTCGAGATTTTTCTCGACCCATTGGACGGGCTGTCGCCTTTAGCAGCCGAGATTCCCCTCTCCCCGGTTCCCCCGGGAGGAGTTGAGGATCCCGTGGGCTCGCCTGTGCCTCCGGTTCCGGAGCCCTCGGATGGACCTTCCGAGCCGAAGGGAGTGCCGGTTCCGGCCGACACCTCCCCGCACCGACCCCGGAAATTCCGGGACTCTCGGTCTCGGTCTCGGACCTCTTCGCGGTCCAGCCGTTCCCACCGTCATAGGCGGTCTCGGTCTCGGCACCGCGGTAAGCGGCGTCGCCGCTCGTCCTCGTCCTCCTCCTCGGATGAGGGGAGGCTTCGGCGTAAATTACGTCGACGGTACGAGGACCTTATGTTGCAACAGCTCCTCCTGGCCGGGAATAAGCCGACTCCGGCGCCTTCCCCGGCCATTAAGTGGCTGTCACCGGAACGGCCGACACAACCCCTCGACTTGTCCGAGGAGCCTATACCCAGGCCGGTTGTTCGGCCAAAACCAGCTGCTCCACCGATTCGGTGGAACCTCCGCCTCCACAGCCACCAATTGGGGCTCCGACCAAGGATTCTCGGTCGGCTAAGGGTTTACCCCATCGGCTGTCAGTTACCCTCACTCCCGACCGACCTCGGCAGGTGAAGGTGGCTCAGGCCAGAGCAGCTCTTTGAGGACTCTTCCGAGTCGAGCGATTCCTCCTTCTTCTCAAGCGACTGGACTTGGAGTCTTCAGGAGGTCAGCCAATGGACGATAGCCCGTCGTCCTTCCTAGGACTGCTTCGGCTCATCTCGGAGTCTACCGGGATGGAGCTCGAACCCGTTTCCAAACGGGCCAGGTATCCCTCAGGAATTCTGGACGGGGGATTCTCCGACGGAGGCCTTTCCGGTGGCGAGGGCCATAGTGGGTCCGGCACTGGAACTTTGGCAGCGCCCTGCTTCCTGCCCTCGCCTTGACCAGGATGGCCAGGAAGTATGGGTCCCTCGGTTCCTTGTCCGGTTTTGAACACCCTCTGCTGAGGGTTGGTTACCGACAGCGTTTTTCGGTAGCCCGGCGCCCAGGGATGTGGACAAACCTCCTGACAAGGAGTCCAAGAAATTGGACTATGTCGGGCGAAAAGTCTACTGCGTCCCCTCTCGGCCTTCGTCCAGGCCAGTTCGGCCGTCCCTCATGGCACATTTTCTCATGCCCTGTTGGGCTCCCTGGATGAGGTCATCCCTCATCTTCCCGCGAATCTGCAGACTACGGTTAAGCAGGTGCGGGACCAGGGCAGGCAGTGGCCAAACAGCAGCTCCAGACTGCTTTGGATGTAGGGACTCATGTGCCAGATCGGTGGCGGCCGCAGTGGCTATCGTCGGCGGGCTTGGCTGAGGATATCCACCTTTACTTGGATACCCAGCACAAGTTGGCGGATGTTCCTTTTGGGGACTGACCTCTTGCCCTGGGGTGGAAGGTCACCTGCAGAGGATCGAGAAGTCCAATGCCACCTTGGACTCGGTCTCTTCCGCTCAGAAGGACAAAGGCATAAACCACAGCCTAAGCCCTTTAGTCCTTCTGTGCCCCAGCGCCCGGCCCAGCAACGTCCAGAGGCCAGCAGGCTCGGCCTTGGCATCCCAAACCCAGCCGCGGCTTCCTCTAACAGGAGGCAGGAGGGAGAAGGCCCAGGAGGTCCCTCGGCCGGTCCCTCCTCCAAGCCTGCCCAGTGGCGGGCTGAGGGTGTCGCCCCATCCCGTCCACCACCCCCTAGGTCCCCCATTGGGGGCATCCGGCACTTCCGTTCCGCTTGGTCCGCTGTTACCACGGACAGGTGGGTCTTGAGGTGGTGGGAAGAGGCCTGCCTCTGGAATTCAGCAGGCACCACCCTTCAGAGCCGCCGCCTCGGGGCTTCGGGATCCCCAGCTCACTGGCGGCTCGTCGAGCCGACATCACTCTCCTCCTCAGAAGGAGGTGGTAGAGAGGTGGTGGACCCTCCTTCAGACCCAGGGTTTGTGTCCAGGTACTTCCTGGTTCCGAAGCGGACGGGGCTGGCGCCCATTCTCGACTCCACACGACTCAAACAAGTTCCTAAGGTCTCGAACCTTCAGGATGGTCACTCTGGCTCAGATTATACCATCCTTGGAGCAGCGTGTGGTTCTGCTCTCTGGACTTGCAGGAGCGTTTTTCACGTCCCTATCCGTCCGTCTCACCAGAGATTCCTTCCGCTTCCGAAGGGAAGGATCCCTCGAGTTCCAAGCCATGCCCTTCGGCTTGTCTCCAGCTCCCAGGGTCTTCACCAAATGCATGGCAGTGGTGACAGCATTCCTCTTGGCGCGGCCGAGGGGTCCCGTGTACCCTTACCTGGACGACTGGCTGATGGCAGCTCCCTCCAGGAAGGAGGCGGAGTGGTCAGAGATCTGGCCCTCCAGGTCTGCTCTCAACTGGGCCTCCTTATCAAGCGAGGCCAAGTCGGAACTCGAGGCGGAAGCAGGTGATTTTATTCATGAGGCGCAGCTCGACCTCTTCGAGCCAGGCCGGCTCCGGCGGACAGGGCCGGGTTCTTTCCTCCTTTGCCCGATCATTTCTGGTTGGGCATTGCGCCTGCCCGGGACTTCCTCGCCTCCTGGGTCTCATGGCGGCCTGTACCAGCGTGGTCCGTTGGGCCGCTGGAACATGCGCCCCTTCAGTGGGGACTGGCCAGCCAGTGGTCACAACGCGATCCCTGGACCAGCTTGTGTCGGTGACACAGGGATGTGGAATGCTTCCAGTGGTGGACCGTTCCAGATCATTTGCAGGAGGGCATCCGTTCGTCTCGCCCGAGCCGACGGTCTCTCTGTCGACCGATGCCTCTCTGATGGGTTGGGGTGCCCATCTGGGGAACACGGGCTCATGGCCTCTGGTCCCTGCGGAGTCCGATGCCCATCAACCTGCTGGAGCTCCGGCGTCCGCCTAGCTCTCACCGCCTTTGCTCCGTTCCTCCGGGGTCAAGTGGTCCGAGTCCAGACGGACAATACCACGACCATGTACTATCTAAACCGCCAGGGGCGGACGCGGCTCCATGCTTCTATGCAAGGAAGCTCTCCGCATTTGGTCACTCGTGCGCAGCCTGGAGGCGGATCTCCTAGCCATTCACGTGGCAGGAGCCTCCAACACCCTGGCCGATGCCCTGAGCCGGATAGGGGCTGCATCCCACGAGTGGTCTCTCCTGCCGGAAGTAGTACAGCATCTGTTCTCCCTTTGGGGCACACCTCAGGTGGACCTGTTTGCCTCCATGGAGAACGTGAAGCTGAGTCTGTTCCATGCCCGCCCCCCTCAGCAGGGCTCGCTGCAGGGGGATGCCTTCTCGAGGCAATGGACCCCGGGCCTCTTTTACGCCTTTCCCCCATTTCCCTTGATCCACAAGGTGCTTCTCAAGGCGAGGAGGGACAAGGCGCAGGTGATTCTGATAGCCCCAGACTGGCCTCGCCCAGTTCTGGTACCCAGATCTCCTCAGTCTCAGCTCCAGGACTCGCGGCAGCTTCCAGCTCGCCTGACCTGCTCTCAGTCAATCAGGAAGGTGTTCCATCCGACCTTCAATCCCTGCACCTGACGGCCTGGTTCCTGAGCGGCTAGAGTTCCAGGCTTTGGGTCTTTCCGGCGAGGTCCTCAATGTAGTTGAGGCGTCCCGTAAGGGGTCGACCAGAAAATGCTATGCCTTCAAATGGAAAAGGTTTTCCATTTGGTGTCAGGGCAAGGGCTTGGACCCTTCCTCCTGTTCCTTGGCAAGCATCTTGGACTATTTATGGTCCCTTTCTAGTCAAGGGCTTGGGTCGCGACCTAAGGGTGCACCTGGCAGCCATCTCTGCTTACCGGCGCGGGCTGGGAAGCAGTCGGTGGCGCAGGAGAAGGTGGTCTGGCGCTTTTCAAGGCCTTGATCACATTTCCTCCAGTGCGGGAACCCCACCTCCGTGGGATCTACTGCTGGTACTGGCAAAGCTCATGGGCAAGCCATTCGAACCTATGCACAGGTGTGCTCTCTCACCTGTCGTGGAAGACCGCCTTCTTGGTGGCTATCACGTCAGCCAGAAGGATGGGAGAGCTCCAGGCGCTTTCCATCGAGTCTCCTTACCTGGTCTTCCACAGGGACAAGGTTGTCCTGCGCCCCACCGAAATTCCTTCCGAAGGTGGTGTCGAGTTTCACCTTAACCAGATGTTGACTCTGCCGTGTTCTACCCCAATCACACACCTGGAGGCGAATATAGGCTCCATACTCTGGATCCTAGAAGGCGCCGCTTATTATAAGGAGCATGGCTGATATTCGGGAGAGGTTCGCCAGCTGTTTGTCACCCTACGCTGAAGCCGCATCTGGCAGACCTGCAGCCAAGCGGACGATAAGCAGGTGGGTAACCTCCTGCATAGATCTCTGCTATAAGTTAGCGGGCATGGAGCCTCCCAGAGGATAAGAGCTCATTCTACCGCCATACTGCTGCAACGGTGGCTGCTTCCAGGGGCGTCCCTATCCAGGAAATCTGCAGGGCTGCTACCTGGAAGTCAGCAAACACCTTCATTACCCACTACCACATCGACCTTGAGTCACTTGGGATGCTGGTTTTGGGGCCTCGGTTCTCCAGTCTCTCTTTCCCAAGTAAGTATATGGGGGTGTGCGTCTTGCCTCCCTCCTCCCGGAGAACTGCTAGGAGTCTGCCAATGAGTGTGGATGAACAACATATCCATGTCCCTAGAAATACAGGGTTTCTACCTGTAACAGGAGTTCTAGGAATGGTATATGTTGTTCATCCTACATCTCCACCTCGGCTTGACGCACAACCTGAGCTTCCAGCGGGCCAGATCTGGCGCCATAGGGCGGAGCCGAGAGTTATACCAACCGGTGGGTGGGAGGAGCAAGCTTGAAGACCTTCCGCAAGATTTAAGCGGCAAGGATACTGCCAATGAGTGTGGATGAACAACATATATACCATTCCTAGAACTCCTGTTACAGGTGAGTAACCTGTATTTTCTGCTGCTGATGCCTCTCCTATACATCCCAGTATACCCCAGCCCTCCCTACTGCCTTCTCAAATTGCTTAGCTAACCTTAAGGTCATCTGATATGATTACCCCCAGGTCCCTTTCCTTTTTGTTGTTGTTACTACCTCCCACCATTTTGTATTCTTCCCTGGGTTCTTGTTTCCATGTGCATTATTTTGCACTTCTTGCATTGAATCCTAACTGCCGCATTCTTGACCATTCCTCCAACCTTGCCAAGTCCCTTTTCATCCTTTCCCGCCTCCTTGTGTATCAACCCTGTTGCAGATCTTTGTGTCATCTGCAAAAAGGCATACTTTTCCTTCCAGTCCCTCTGCAATGTCACTGATGAAGACATTAAAAAGGACTGGACCCAATACTGAACCCTGCGGTACCCCACTAGTAACCCCTTTTTCTTCAGAGTGGACTCCATTTACAATTACCTTCTGTGTCCTGTTGTGCAGCCAATGTTCTACCCAGGCTACCACCCTGGGACCCACTCCCAGGCTGGTTAATTTGACTGTTAATCTTTTGTGTGGGATTGTCAGATGCCTTGCTAAAGTCTAGGTAGGCCATGTCCACAGCCCCTCCCTGGTCTACTACTTTGGTCACCCAGTCAAAAAAATCTATTAGATTCGTCTGACATGACCTTCCCACTGTGAACCCATGCTGCCTTGGGTCCTGTGCTCCACTGGCCTCTAGGTACTCAACTATTCTTTCCTTCAGAAGTGACTCCATCACTTTCCCTACCACAGAGGTCAGACTGACAGGTCTGTAGTTTCCTGCCTCTGTCTTGGTCCCACTTTTGTGAAGGGGAATCACATCCGCCTTCCTCCAGTCCTCGGGTACCACACCATCCTCCCATGATTTATTAAAAAGAGTAGCCAGTGGTTTCACTAGTTCCTCCCTTAATTCTTTTAAAATTCTGGGGTGAATTCCATCAGGACCCATTGCTTTGTCCACCCTCAGTTTTAGGAGTTCTTGCAGAACCCTTTCTTCTGTGAAAGAACTGGGATCAACCCCCCCTATCAAGAGTGCTTCTGTTAATTAGATTAGGCACTTCCCTCCTCTTTTGTGAATACTGAGCAGAAATATTCGTTCGGTATCCTGCTTTTCACTGTCCCCTCTGCCCACCCACCCACCGTCTCATTCTGTTCAGCCTCACTATCCCTCCCTTTGTCTTTCTCGCGCTGATGTACCTATAAAAGGTTTTATCCCCTTCTTAACTGAGTTGGCTATCTTTTCCTCAGTTTGGGCCTTTGCTATTCTGACTTCCCTCCCTGCTTCCTTCCGTTTCCCCTTATACTTCCGGAATGCTATCTTTTTCTTCCTGACTTTCACAGCCACCTCTTTTGAGAACCATAGTGGCTTTTTCTTTCGTTTTGATTTGTTTATTTGCTTCACACAAGGGCATGTTGCCTCTGTGATGGCAGTTTTGATGATTCCCCATTGTTGCTTCACACCTCCTCCTAGCCTGTTTGCTAGTGCTTTTCTGAGGCACTCTCCCATCTTGCCAAAGTCAGCCCTCCTAAAGTCCAGTACCCTCACTTTTGTATGACTTGACTCTGTAGCCGAGTTTAACGTGAACCACACTGTTTGATGGTCACTTGTCCCCAGGTGGCAACCCACTTCTAGATCTGAGATCCTCTCACTGCCCTCGTTTGAGAGTACGAGGTCTAAGATTGCTCCCTCACGAGTGGGTTCCGAAACTAGCTGTCTAATGCCTGCCACCTGTAGGGCATCAAGAATGGCCCTGCTCTTGGATGTGGCTGCAGGAAATGTGCTCCAGTTAACATCTGGCATATTCAGGTCTCCCATCAACAGTATCTCCCCTTTCTCTGCCATTCTAAGAATGCCTTCTATCATATCCTTGTCCATTCCCTCCCCTGACATGGGGTCTGTACACAATCCCTGTCGGATTGTGGTGCCCTTCCAGTCTCCAAGGTGACCCACAGTGCCTCCTCTCCTCCCTGTTTACCCTTTTGTTCAGTTGCTTTTATCCTTCCTTTACATAGAGCTACTCCTCCCCTCTTCTCCCTGCCTGTCTCTCCTGTAGGTTATGTACCTGGTATGTTAACATCCCAGTCATGGTTCTCTGTGTACCATGTTTCTGTGACTGCTACGATATCCAGGCATCTCTTCCATCAAGTGCCACCAGCTCAGGGAGCTTGTTGCCCAGACTACGGGCATTGGTACTCATTACCTCCATTTCCTGATTGCCTTACTCCCTTTGCCCCATCCTGTCCTTCTTGCCTTTGGCACTTTCTCCATTTACCCCTGCCCTTCTCCCTATCGACACCTCTGTGTTGGCGTTTGCCGCACTTACTGCCGTGATTATTTTGGGGGGGGGGGTGCTAGGATTTCCCTGCTCTTTTCCAGTGCCTCCCCCCTTGGCTAGTTTAAAAGCTTGCCAAAGAAGCATTTAAACCTCTCACCTGGGATCCTGGTTCCCCTCCCGGACAGATGCAGCCCGTCATGCCAGTATAGGCTTGCATCACTCCAGGTCAACCCCCAGTCCCCAGTGAAGCCAAATCCCTGAGATCCACACCAGTTTTTCAACCACTGATTGAATCCCATGGTGCGGAACACCCTAGCCTCTCCTGTGCCATAGATGGGCAGCACCTCCAAGAAGGTGACCGTGCGTGCTACTTGACTAAGGCCCCTCCCCAATTCCACAAACTCTTCCTGCACTTCTCTAATCCCTTTCTTACCCAGGTCATTTGTCCCTAGGTGGAGAATGACATCCAGCTCCCTCCCCTGTGCAGCTGCTCTGGCAATCCTGAGGATTCGCTCCCTGTCCCTCCAAGCCATGGCACCAGGCAGGCACTTTACCTCCCTCTCCCCTTCCTCCCCCAGTTCTACCTTCCTAACAATGGAGTCCCCCACCAGGAGTTGTTTCCTTCCCCTGCAGGGTCCCCTGCCACCCTCCTGTGGGTCTCCTTTGTGGAGGTTCCCAGCATCCTCCTTGGTCTCCACTGCGGTTGCCTCCATAGAGGAACCACACTTTGCCAGAATGGCATAGGAATTGTGGAGAGGTACAACTGGAGGGATGTGCCTCTGTTCCACCACCCTCACCCTCCCTGAGCCCACTGTGGTCCAACCGCTCCTCTTTCTTGGCAACTTCTGAGGCAACGGCAGTGGCACTGGTGGTCCCTGGATGGAAGAGGAGGTCCCACAAATCCTGGCTAACTCAGCCTGCAGATGAGCAACCTCCTCCCTCAGCCCAGAGAGGTGCCCGCAGATGGGACAACACCGCATCCTCCAGAACGTCTCCCGGAAGACTGCTGCTCCACAGCCACTGCACTGCACCACTCCAGTCATGTCTTATATCTGGCCCCTTAACTGTTTGCAATCCTTACTCTTTCCTCTGTTGGTTTTTTTTTTTTTCTCTCTCTCCTTACTTTCTGCCTGTGTGCCCTTTAAGCTCCTGATTGTCCTGTTCTGTGACAAGAATATCCTATATTTCTCAGTAGACCACTTACTTGCTCAGAGGCAGACCTCCAGCAGCTAGAGGGGTCTTCAATGCCTGCAGTGATCCCAGGGTCCAGATACAGGATGAGTCACCCGCAAGCCCCCTTGTAGCTTGCTGGTCTCAGAAAGCAACAATTTCAAAGCTGAAACCTTGACAGAGCAGTTCCACAGACGCCTCCCTCCTGTGGTGGGAAGCACATCTGGACAGTGCCCCAGTAAGTAGAACCTAGACTCTCCCAAGAGTCACAGTTACTCATCTTTCTTTTGGAACTCAAATTCGTTCTAGCGCAAAGCATTTGCTCCTATCATAAAAGGACAGACTTGGAGTCTAACGGACAGTACTGCAATGGTTTCAACACAAGCAGAGTGGACCAGATCAGGAGTACTCTGTTCACAGGCACTATAAAAATTGGTCTCTCGCTTTCTATCTGGGAGTCTGCCTTTCAGCAATTCACCTCCCAGGCAAACGCAGTACTCTGGCAGATGCTCTAGTTACATCAAGTGAAGGCCAGAGTGAATGGACTCTGAACGAACAAGTACTAGCCACGATGTTCAGGCGGTTGGGCACCCAGAAGTGGATCTGTTTGCCTCTCCCCTCAGCTTCCTCAGTTCTGTGCAGGCCCCAGTCACGGGATCACCTCCTCTGGATGCCTTGATCCTGGTCTGGTCAGGGAGGTTCCTATATACATTCCCTCCTTTTCCTGTGATTCGCAGGGTATTTCTGAAACTCTGACAACAGCCTGCATCAGTGATCTTGGTGGCTCTGGATTGGCCCAAGCAAGCCTGGTACCCTCTCCTTCTCTTAATGTGCTGCAGCAGTCCCATTTGCCTGCCTCCAGCTCACTCCCTGCTGACCCTTCCTCAGACAGGAGTGCAGTATCCAGGCATACACACTCTTCACCTCAAGGCCTGGTTCTGGAGGAGTTGGTCTCCATCCTCAGTACTCTGAACAGGTCTTTGGGATACTGAGGGTGGTTAAAAACTAAACACTAAGAAGACTTGCGCAGCCAAGCATAAAAGGTTTTCCCTCTGGTGCAAGAGCAAAAAAGATCGAACCCCTTTCTGCTTCAGACCCTCAGCTGCTAGTTTTCCTGGTGCTCTTACAGGCATCGGGCTTAAAACCATCTTCCCTCAAGCTACACCTGGCAGCAATTTTTGGCCTACTTTTCGGCTGGAAAGAAAAAAATCACTTTTTTCCCACGCCATATTTAAACAGTTTCTCAAAGGCCTCTTACACTTACAGCCTCCAATCCAGGAGCCGGTTCCTCCTTGGAGCCTGAACCTTTGCATAGACAGGCTCATGTAACCACCCTTCGAGCCTTGTCCATAGCCCACGACAAGATTGTAACTTGGAAGACAGGCTTCCTGGTAGTCATTACCTCTGCCAGGAGGTTTTCAGAGCTATAGGCCCTGTGCACTGAGCCAAATTACATCATCCCTCGCAACGTTAAAATTGGGCTCAGGACAAATAGGAAATTTCTGCAAAGGTGGTTTCAGAGTGCCACTTGGACCAGTCCATTATTCTGCTGTCGTCTTTACTGAGAAATCCACTCCTGGCGAGCAAGAGCTCCACAGCTTGGATGTTAAAAAAGCCATCTTCTATTAGCTAGAGCATACTAGACAGTCCAGAGACTCTTCCTCTCAGTTCCCCACATATGGGTATTTAGGCAGGGGAAGACCAGCTACCAAGAGAACCATTTCCTGTTGGTTGGTCTCTTTTATTAGATTCTGCTATGAAAAAGCTGGTCACCAATCTCCAGTGGGGCTCGGGGCCCACTCCACCAGGGGCACTGCAGGCTCGCTTGCAGCAGCAAGGGACATTCCCCTACTGGATGTATGCAAAGCAGCTACCTATAAATCTGTACACACCTTTGTGAAACACTACAGTTTGCATGTGCAGACCAGATCTGATGCCAGATTTGGCAGGGTGGCTCTGCAGAGCCTCTTTCCTGAGTAGGTTCTGTGCCCACCTCCCACTTGGTGCTGCTAGGTAGTCTGCAAAAAAAGTTACTGATGCTAAGGATTCCTGGGGTAAGAAGAAAAAAATTACTCACAGCAGTAATCTTCTTTCTTTCAAGGGGTCCTTTAGCATCAGTAAGCTCCCACCCTTCCTTCCCGGTTCACCTGTTGGGGAAGGGCTCTTTATCACACCATTTACCAAATTTGGAGTTTCTTATAGATTAATTTTTAACTTGTGGTGTTTTTATTTCCACTTTTTGTGGACATTTGCATGTTTTTATGAATCCTGTTGATTCTTTTTTGGGGCATGTACCCTTGTTTTTCCTTCGAAAAAATTCTGATGCCTTCAGCAGCTCACTCAACTCACTCCCCTTCCTGTTTTTTTATTGGCTGTGGCCCTAAGCTCATTTAAATACAAATTCTGTTAACAGCACATCTCTGGGGCAGTTGTACCTAGCCAGCTAACTGCTAAAGTTACTGATGCTAAAGGACCCCTTGGAAGAAAGATGATTACTGCGGTGAGTCATTTTTTTTCTTCCTGATGGTCACTCTGCAGGGCCTTCTTTTTTTGTCCAAGCAGGGTGACTGGCTGTGCTCCCATGATATACAGGATGCCTATCTGCATATTGTTTGCCACCCTTCATAGGTGCTACTTGAGGTTCCTGTTCCAGGTGGAGTATTACCAGTTCAGGGTATTGCCCTTTGGCTTATCTGTGCCATGAGTATTTACCAAGTGCTTAGCAGCTGTAGCAGCAGCCCTCTGGCGCGAAGGCCTCTGTGCTCCCATACCTGAATGACTGGTTGCTGAAAGCCCAGTCCATGGAGCTCCTGTTGTTAACTCTAGAGCACAGCCTGCAGTTGTTCAAGTCCTTGGGCATCACTGTCAGTCGGCACAAATCTGTGCTGACCCGGTCCCAGCGGTTGCAGTACATATGTGCAGTTCTGGATTCTACTTAGGGCAAGGCCTTCCTCCCCCAAGACAGGTGGACTGCCTCTTTTCCTAGGCCCAGGAGTTAGTTTAGAGTCGGTGTGTCCCAGCCAGGACATTGAGGCTACTAGGCCTAATGGCCATGGTCATCCTTTTGGTCCCATTGGCCAGGCTGCACATGAGGGTCCTGTAGTGGACCCTCAGGGTCCAGTGGGATCAGCACTCAGACGATCTAGATCAGCTGGTCCTTGTCACCTCCCCAGTCTGCAGAGTTTTATTTATTTACGAGATTTACCAGGAAAGCATACTGAGCTAAAAGCTCGATTCCAGATGCGACCTGGGGGCTGAGACCCAGTAACAATACATGGAATATATACAATAGCAGAGCAATTAGGGAAGACAAGACTTGCATATAAACATTTGATTTAGAGAAACGGACAGGGGTTCAATAACATTGTACAGAGTGTCAAGGTCAATATACATTACTTATACTCTTGTAGTACAACAAGCATAATTTGAGAAATTAGTCATAACAGGAGCAGCTGGAAGTGAAGTGGGTTCTAAGTAGAGGGTTGCGTTGGTAAGTGTTCTGTGTGTGTCTTATGGAGGCTGGCAGTGCATTCCAAATCTGTGGGATTCAGTAGCTAAAGGCGGCCTGGCCTTTGGTAGTTCGCATAAGCAGGACGTGCAGCAGTCTGGGGTCCATATTCCTGAGGAAGTATGCCGGAGAAGATTGTTGGGAGAGTGTAGAGGCCAGATAAGGGGGAAGGGAGTGGGACCAGAATTTGGCAGCGAACCTGGCGCAGTTTGTCTACGATCGTGGAGGGACGGCAGGGTAGTGGCACTGTATAGGTTACAATGGTGTGTGAATTGCGGACAGTCTAGAATGAACCGGCAGAAAGAGTGGAACATGGTGTCTAGGCTGGCTAGAGCGGACACGGGGGCTATGGAGTAGACTGTCACCGTAGTCGAAAACAGGGAGAATCATTTGTTGGACAGTGGCATGCCTGGTTTGTGTAGGGAGGCATTTTCTGTTTCGAAATAGAGCACCTAATTTGGGGAGAAGTCTCTTGTGTAGTGAGTCGATATGAACGGTAAAATCTAGGTGCTGGTCTAACTAGACGCCTAGATATCTGAAGGAAGTACAGTTGTCCAGGGGGGGTCCTGTCCGAGGTTATGAAAGGGGGCAGGTGGATTGACGTGAGTCTTTGATGGGTTCCGAATGTTTGTGATACTATTTTTGGGGGTTTAGGAATAGCTGGTTTGTCCTTAGCCAGCACTAGATAGCATAGAAATCCTCCTGTAGTATGGTTGCGATGCTTTGCATGGTGGGACCGGAGGCATACAGGACAGTGTCATCCGCATACATTTGAATAGATGAGTGGGAACAGGCTGAGGGGAGGTCGTTAAAAAAAAAAAAAAAAAGTAGTGGGCCTAGGACAGATCCTTGTGGGACGCCGGTAGTGACTGGCAGTGGGTTTGAGGTGTGCGAGGCCAGTTTGACGGTTTGCATCCTGTCCGCTAGATAGTCATGGAACCAATCAGTTGCTGACTCGGAGATCCCTGCTCTGGAGAGGTTTGAGAGGAGTAGTGAATGAGAGTATCAAAAGCCTTTGCTAGGTCTATGAAGATGGCCGAGGTGACATGTCCTTTGTCCATGCCCATGAGAATGTCACCAGTGACACGAAGGAGGGAGGTGGTGGTGGAGTGGGATTTACGGAATCCTGATTGGAATGGGATAAAGAAGGAGGAGGCTTCTAGATGGGGGATGAGCTGGGACATGACTAGCCGTTCCTGTAATTTGGCCAAAATTGGGAGCAGGGAGATGGGTCTATAGTTTTCTGGGGAGGAGGGGTCACCACCTTTTGGTAGGGGTATGACTGTAGCCATTTTCCAGGCCAAGGGTACCTTGCCCAAAGAGAATGAGAGGTTAAAAAGGGCAGTGAGAGGGGCAGCTATGGCTGGTACAGACAGGAATAGCATCTTTGCGTCCAGGGAGGTAGGGCACTTGCCTTTGTTCTGGTTTAGGGGCCCATAGTGAGTGGAGTACTTCAGCTTGGGTTACTGGCCGGAAAGAGAATGGTAGGACTGGGGGAGTAGGTTTTGGGGGCATGAGCTATGGGAGGAGGCCGAGGGAGTAGGATGGGGGGTAGGTTTTGGGGCATGAGCTATGGGAGGGGCCGGGGAGTGTGTTTGGGAGGGAGGATAGGATTTTGGCTGGCAACTGGAGAAATATGTATTAAAGGCTTCAGCTACACAGATGGAGTCGGAAATGTGGGAGCCCTGGTCTGATAGTATGGGGGATGGGGCGTGTTGGGGGGTGAGAGCAGGGATTTGAGTGATTTCCAGAAATCAGTTGGATGGTTAATGTTCTTGCTAAAAGCTGTTAGAAAGTATGCCTTTTTGCTTGCCGGATGTAGTTTGTGCAAGCATTGCGGAGTTTTCTATGTATGGAGAGGGTTGTCTGTGTTCCTGTTCTCTTATAATTTTTCCATGCACGATCTCTGGTGTGGCAATTCCTGATTATGTCGGCTGAGATCCAGGGGAGATGCGCTCCTCTAACTCATTGTCCATAGTGGGGCGTGTCTGTCCCAGATTTTTAGGAAGCGGGTTTTGAAACCTGCATAAGCTGCGTCAATGGAGAGAGACTCTGGTATGAAGGACCGATTTTCGTGTCCTAAGTCTGACAGCAGAGATGTTAAAACGAGTGAGTTGTAGGACCTGGTGTGAGAGTCTTGTGGGGGTGGGTGGGGCTGGGGTCTGTGCACCTTCCTAATCAGGAAGATCATGTGGTGGTCGCTATAGAGTCAGGTAGTAGGCCTGTGCTTAGGATCCTGTGGGGGTGGGAGGTGAGAGCCCAGTCTAGAAGAGAATGGTTCTGGGTCTTAAAGTTTAGTCTTATGGGATCAGTAATGAGTTGTGTTAGGTTCAGAGACTTTATTTTGGACTTCAGATGGGCTTTATCGGTACCTAACCAGTTTGTGTTAAAATTGCCGGTGGCGTACAACTCTCCCCCAGTAGCTAAGGATTGAAGGGAGATTAGGTGGGAGAGGATGTCCTCTGGGGGTGTGCAGTGGGGGCAGTATGAACCTGCTATGTAGACGGAGGAGCAGGGGAGGGATAGCTTAATGAGAATAGAGTTTGTTTGCAGGGGTTGAGGGGATGTCCACTATGGAGAAGAGGAGGCTGTTTTTGATATACATTGCCGTGCCACCACTGCGCTTTTTTACCTGGTCGATCGTGTCTGATTATAGTGTAGCCTGGTATGGAGACTTCCGCGTCTGAGTGATGGGGTTTTAGCCAGGTTTCTGAGATCACCAGGATGTCAAGGTGTTGTGTTAGTGCAATAGGTTGTAGTATAGAGATTTTGGATAAAAGGCTGCAGGTGTTTAGGTGTAAAATGCTGAGGCCTTTGGGAAAGGAGAAAGGGGAGTGGGAATTTGTGCGGTTTGGGCCAGGGTTTAACTCTATGTTCCCCTGACAGGAGAAGTATGTAGATGAGATGCCTTATTTTTGTCCGAGAGGGTTAAGGATAGGATGTGAAGAACCGGGTGTTTGAGAAAGGTAGGGGGCAGCGGCGGGTTATGGTGTGTAAAACCGCATGCCCCAGGTGAAAGGATGGTGGAGTGATGTTGGCACTAATACTTGCATAGTGGTTTTGGGCCAGGATGTGAGCAGGAGCGTGTGAGGATTCAGTGTGGCATAGCTGGGGGGGTAACCTGAGGGGGTAGGGGCAGTGGGGGTTCTGTGATTGCGAGGGTGGCGGGGGGGGGGAGGAAGAGAGAGTGGCTAGAGAGAGAGAAGAAATAAGGATGATGACAGCAGCATCCTTGCCTAAAATCGCTATATGAAACTGTAGTGTTTAGAGTTGAGCCCTCTGGTGGTGGCAGCTGATAAGCTGCAAATGGAGAAATAGGCTGATAGGTTCTGGCAATCATGTGACCTCAGCCTATAAAAAGAGAAGCTCACCAAGGGCGGTGGCGGGGCAGAAGCTCAGTGCCACAGAGAAACACTGATAGCCTTTTCTGTGGCAGGAGTTTTTGGGATTTCAAAAATGGCGCCAGAAAAAACTGCTTTCTTTTCCCTCAGTTCTTGCTTCCAAATTACCTGGGTGCTTCGGGGTTGGGGGTCGTCGAGCAGGAGCATCCAGGGGAGGGCTGGACAACCCTCACGATCCGTTCAGTGGCCCAAACGTCTATGTCTGCGGAGAAAGAGAAGAGGACTTTTTTAGCCAGGTAAGTGAGAGGAGTGGCAAGACAAAAGTCCAGCTGCGTAGATGTAAAGGTGAGCAACTGTTTCACTTAGTACAGCCTGGGAAAGATTTGTTCTTTGCACACATTTGTTGGCTAGCTTTTAAATTTTGTTTTATATGCCAGTGTATATTTCACAGCGCCTGAAATCGTCCCCCAGAAACAGGGCAGAGCAATACAGCTGTGTAAGGGAGAAGCTACCGGCTGTGGGGGAGTGCTGGAACGCCTTTCTGCTCCCGTTTATCACAATTTCACAATGGGAGCCTCTTGCATAGCGCAGTGCAGAGCTTGAGAAGTATTTGCCAGTGTGGGAGGGAAAACGGTCCCGAAGTTACATGAGCACTCTGCTAATTATAGCAGTGCCTTTGCGCATGTAGGGGGAAAGGCTTTCTCTTTATTTTATTTTATTTTTATTTTTAACTTGCTTGTGGGTCCCTGAGGGCTGTAAAATGGCATCTGGCAAGTGATTTCAGCGTGGGGAAGCAGAGAGAAACACTACCGAACATGCGGTTGCTCTATTTGGGATCGGAACTCAGATTCACGCTAAACTAAATCTAAAATACGGGGCAGATGTGGCACAAGTCTTGACTAGGCAAACACAAGTAGTTGCAGTTTGGGTAGATGCGGTGGGGACAAATAAATGCAGCACTTATTTCAGGCAAATAAGGGGTTCTTACTGGCAAAAGCTTTACAAAATCATGCACAGATCAAGGTCCTAGCAGGTTACTATCAGCTCAGCTTCCCGTATCAAGCAGGTTATGCACGTACCTATTAACGTTTCTATTATGATGGGCTCATGAGACCGTACATGATTAAGCACTGCTATCTATACACTTATTAAGGCACTACTTCAGTGGACAATAGATGCAGGTTTACAGTAAAAAATGTTCTGAGTTTAAAACAGTCTAGTGAGACCCTACAATGATTAAGCACAGCTATATTTTAACTTAAGGCACTACTTCAGAGAGCAATAATTGCAGGCTATACAGTAAAAAAGCCCTGAGTTTAAAAACAGTCTCCACTTGTGTGCCGACAGAAAAAGAAAGCTCAGCGCCACAGAGAAACATTGATAGCCTTTTCTGTGGCAGGAGTTTTTTGGGATTTCAAAAATGGCGCCAGAAAAAATGGCTTTCTTTTCCCTCCTGCCCACATTACCTGGGTGCTTCGGGGTGGGGGTCAAGTAGGAGCGCCTAGGGAGGGCTAGGCAACCCTACGACCTGCCCAGTGGCCCAAACGCCTAGGGTCTGGGTGCTTTGGGGTGGAGTCAGCAGCAGGAGCATCCAGGGAGGGCTGGGCAACCCTCACGACCCGTTCAGTGGCCCAAACGAGTGCTTCATTGATGGATGGACTGGGCCAATCTCTTAAAAAGGGTCCCCTTCCTTATCCCCACTCCTCAGCAAATCCTCACGACGGATGCTTCGGGTCTGGCTTGGGCAGCCCACCTAGGTCCTTATCAAACCCAGGGCCTCTGGTCCCGTTGGGAGACTTGTCTCCAAATAAACCTCTTAGAAATGAGGGCAGTGCTTTGTGCCTTACAGGCTTTCCAGAACCATCTCTCCTGGGGCAGTCTGACGATCTCGGTGTGGTCTACTACATCAGCAAGCAAGGGGGTACTCATTCTTACCTTCCCCCACCCCATGCCAGGAAGTGGTGGAGGTCTGGTACTGCACTCTAGATCAGTCTAGGGCAGTCAGCCATCCATGTGCCAGATGTCCAAAATGCCATGGCAGACAACCTTAGCAAGTCGCAGTCCAAAATGCACGAGTGGGAACTGCTGACCTCAGTCACAAAAGACCGGTGGGGACATCTAGAGTTGGACTTTTTTGCATCCCCACTCGACACAAAACTGCGTGTTGTGTTTCTGCTCACTAGATCCAGAGCCTGGAGTTTTCTGGCAAGACATCCCTGTACCATTATCCCTGGCCTCACAGCACTTTCTTCCCCCTCTCCCTTACCCTATTGTGTCTACCACCTCTCCCTCTCCTCCCCCTTGGTCCACTAATCCTTTAACCTATACTATCCTGTTCTCCTTTCTTCTTGAGACTCTTTCCTCTCTTTATCTCTTCCTGTGTATAGCTTATCATCCTCTCCCTCTCTCTCAGTATTTCCTTTACCCGGTACTTCTCTGTGCTGAACCGTGTTATCCCAAGTTATAATCGTACCTCGACTAGTATGGTTTATTCCTACCACTGTTTATTACCCATGAATTTATATACCCTAGAGTAGTAGTTTTGCCTATTATTGTCTGTATCTTACATTGTTATAATCTTACCTGTCATTCTTCACTGTTGGGGTGTCTGCCAGAGATGGTACCTCCGAGAGCTTTTTGTTTTTTTGTAAGGAGTGAGCCAGTGCGGAGCGACTCATTGCGTGGCGCTCGGGGTTGGGCAGAAGTGGTCATTTGGTGGTTCACCTCAGTTCTGCTTCTTCCGCCATCGAGCCAGCACCCTGCTCAAGACTACTCTGCACGGCCCAGTTTTAGTCAGAGCCTTCAACGCCATTCTCTTCTCCTTGTTTCTGCTACCTACTCGATGCCATTCCAGATCGCGGTAAGATTTTTTTTTTTTTTTGTTGCTTCGAGTCTTTGCTTGATTTTGTTTTTCAGTTACTGTACGCTTCATGTCTGGTCGTCAGGACGAAAAAACGGTCGAAGAAAACTGGTCAGCCCCCATGCGTTGATGTCTCTGTAGCGGTCAGATATCCATTACCGACTGGTATGACGTTTGCCTTTCCTGCCTTGAACTACACCATAACATGGATTCCTGCGACGCCTGCTTCTCGATGGACTGCAGAGTTCCTCCAACTTTCGGGGGGCGGCATCGGTTCAAGTGCAGGACACTTTGCCCTCCCTTCGGGTCCCTTCTGGGCCTATACAGTCTGTTGAAGAGGGGGCCTCCTCTTCTTCATGCCTTGCCATAGAAGAGGTTCCTACCACGGTGCCGGAGGGCCAGTCCGGCTCCATTCGGGGCCGGGAGCACCACTCTGGCAGTCACCTCCTCGGAGGTGCAGGCTCCCCCGTTGTCAGGGCCCACAGCTATGGGTCATGGCGTGGGGTGTTCCTCTGCGCCGCTTCAGATCCTGGAACCTTTGAGACTGTGGTGATCAGGGCAAGGCTGGGTCACGGCGCCGTTATTGGGGAACCCTCAGGGCTGCCGGGTCGGAGCCATACTTGATCGTCTCCTCTTCAGAGGCAGACTATTCTGAAGCAGATCTGGACTGGAGGCCTGATTCTTCGGAATCAGAAGGTTCCCCATGGCCTTGCACCCTTGCGCCTCCCCAAGTGCCCCCTCCTGCAGCACAGGTGACTGTGGTCCGTGCTGACTGTCGAGCCAGTGGCGGCTTGGGGAGTCAGCTGCAGACCGGCAGTCCCACTGCTGCGGGTGTGGCAATCTGGTTTCTGAGTGAAGGGGTGACTGCCGTCTCCGGTGCCATCCTTCCTCTTAGAATCAAGATCGAGCCCCCCTCAAGGCCTCTCCCTCGGGGGTCATTGAGTTGTTGGGCTCTTGGCACAGGATGCGAGGAAGAGAGCTTCTTCACAGTCCACGGGGTTGAGGGAACGGGGTGATGGATCTCTGCACACTTCCGTGGCCCTCTGGGATCAGGGAAGGAGGCGTAATGCTGAGACCGCTCTCCTCCCTTCATCTTCTCCTAAGGAGGTCTCTTTGGGTGAGGCTGAGGTCTTCCCTTCTGGATCCATGCGGCTCTGGTCCCTTCATAGGGTAGCTCACCCTACAGGGTTAAGTCCCCACTGTTTTAATTTTCAGGACAGCACGGTGAATCTACAGACCTGCGGTTTTCTGCTTATGCCAGGTTCTCCAAAGGATTCTTCTAGCCCTGGCAAAGACACGTTTTGTCAGGTGACAGATTTGCCCATGCCTCTGTGTCCAGCTCCCCTTCTCCCAGGCCACTTTGGTCCTCTGGGACTTTTGACCTGGGGACCAGTTCAGATCTCAGGCTGCGGCTTTTCCACAGTCTGTTTAGAGCTATGGACGAGCAGGTCTCCAACCTGTTCCCCCGCCGCAGACAGAATCTGACTCTTCAAGTTCCTTGCCCTCCTAGTCTTCCTCCACAGGGGAAGAGGGGCCTACCATCCATCTGTCCTCAGACGCTGATCAGGCCTAGTATCAGCGCTTCCTGTCGAAGCTGGTCAGGTACTTGCAGAACTCCCATTATTCAGGAGACAATACTGAGCGTTCAACGCAAGCCTTTTTAGGTGAATACAGGGTGCACTATTTGGTGGTTCCGTCCTGGCTGATTCCCTTCCGCCAGGTGTCTTACAGCACCTGGCAGCGTACATACTCCTTGGAACCAGCCCTTATGGACTGCAGGAGACTGTATTGCGCGACCTGCAGGTCTCCAGGTGCTTTGCCTTACCCACCTTCTGGACTGACACGGCTGGACACTCCCTTCGGGCATAGACGCCTGGTCCGTGACCAGCCCCCTGATAGACTCTCAGGAGTTTGATCAGCTGGGGTGGAGAGTTTTTTCCTCTGCACGGAGTCTGCTGGCAATTATCTCACATCAGGCGCACCACGCTGCCTATAACCGGCATCTGTGGGCGATTCGGAGGCTACATGGCAGGCCACAGCCCTCTCTGCTATAGGCCTGGAGTTGGTTAGGTACCAGTCAAGGGTATCGTACGACCCAGTGAGGTCACTTCATGGCTTGCGGGCACAGCGATGTGCATTAGGTGGATGGCATGGCTTCGCCTTTCAAGGTTGTCGCCTTTGGCCCGGCATAGGTTACTGGCCTCCTCCTTCCAGGAGACCCATCTCTTTTCTCACAGGGTGAGGCAGGAGCTTCAGGGGCACCTTCCTTCCCCTAGGTTTCAGAAGACCCCACCTCGCCCTGACCAGTCCAAGCCCTATCCAGCTAGCGGAGGGTCTCCCGGTGGGGGACGACGACTGAGGGATGTTATTCCTTCAGGGTTTCTTGAGCCCCCTTTGGGGGGTGCTCGGTACTCACCCCAACAGTGATGAAAGATGAAGATTGACACAGGTAAGATATGAAAATTATGTTCCTACCGTAATTCTTGATCTTCCTGTGTAACTTCATCATTCATCACTGAATCCTTCCCGCCTTCCCCTCACAAGGCCTCAGTCGCTGTGTCATACTGCCTCCCTACTCTTCCCCCTCCCTTGGGTTATTTCTTCCTCCCTGGCAGGCCACCAGGAGGACAGCAGAAGGGCTTTGGAAATGGGTGAGTGGGGCTTCTTAGAGGTTTTTTCCTCAGTGTCATCTGGTGGGCCCTTCCTCTATCCTGGTCCTTCCATGGGATGCCTCCATCCCATGAAGTCCATTGTCAGTTCCAGGATGGGTGGTTTTGGGCTATCCATAATTCCCTTTCCCATGTTACCTTCTCTTACCTTCCCCTGTGGGGATGGTGTGTTTTAAGGGGGTCCCTTTTCTTCCCCCCCCAAAAAACCTGTTTTCTCATTGTGGTAACTGCGAGGGGGGTGAGGAGTGATTTTTCCCCTAGGGAGTTGGGATCAGAGCTGGGGTGGCCTTATCCTTCCAGTATTCTGAAAATGTGAAATCTCCTTGAACATTACCTGGCGATCTTCTGATCGACCTTGCCCTAATGTGTCCTGGTCTCCCCCTTACCTCATCCTGTGCTCCCTAAACCCTCCCTCTCTCTATCCTTCCTCTCTTTCTTCTTTCCCTCTTGGTCGTTCAGGGACTAGGGCCACCTGGCCCATAGCCCTCAGGCCCCCTTTTTTCTTATCTGTCCTCATCGGCTTATTCTTTTTCAGTTGACCCTTTTCCTTTTGCTGTCCCTTTGACTCCCTTGCCCCGACGTTCTTTCTCTATACTGCTTTCCTTCTGTCTCCTGTGTGCAGAACTGAGGTGGAGGTAAACCTGACAGCCATTTCTGGCCAACCCGCGAGCACCACGCAATGCGTCTGCCTCGTGGGTGGCGCCGGCTCCTCCTTGCAGAAGTCTCCCGCTGAGTACCTGTCTCCGGCAGACACCCCAACAGTGATGAATGGTGAAGAGACAAGAATTATGGTAGGTACGTAATTTTCAGTCTTACTTAGAGGGCTCTTGCAGTAGGTAATTACATATAGGACTGAAGCCGGCAGGCGTCGGGGACCCCACAGAAAAATTTCTAGCTAGCAGTCTGTGGCGGGGGACCGCCCTCACGTTAAAGTTATACCTATATATGTGTATGTCCCTCCAGAACCTCTTTGCAAACGAGTTGCGTCAGTTGTATTTTCCTGGTAAAATAAAATTGAATTGAAGACATGATATTCCTCTCCTGGAAGGGGAGGTTTCTTTACCCATTCCCACACTTCCCTCTGATTCAGAGGGTGCTCATCAAGTTATAGATGTATGATGCCACCCTAATTCTAGTGGCTCCATTCTGGCCTCGTTAGATATGGTTTCCATTTCTGTAACAGTTGGCTGTGGAAACTGAGTACATAGCCATTGCTTGATTTGGGGTGTCCCAGAATGTGGCTGATGTCCTGGTGGCTGCAAGGAAACTTTTCACCAGGGCCACTTACTCTATGAAGTAGAAGCGCTTTGCTGTATGGGTAGCTTCCCATCACCCAGACCCTTTTACTTGTCTGGTCAACCAAGTTCTAGAGTACCTCCTATCCTTATGGGATGCAGGACTCAAATATTCCTCCATCAAGGTGCACCTCTTGGCTATTTCAGCCTTTCTTGTGCCTATTGATGGCAGTATGGTGGCCCACTAGGATATGTCATACTTTTTTGAGAGGCATTCTCCACTTGAAGCCTCCTGTCCGTAATCCGTTCCTGACTTGGGACCTCAATTCTTATCTGTTTCAATCTTCACCATTCATGACCCCGTGGGAGCTTTTTTTTTTTTTTCCTTTGGATGGACGGAGTTGACTCACTGCATGGTGTTCATGGGTTGGCCACTATGTGCTGTTGACTCCGCCCTCCCGCCGTCTAGGTCACCTCGTGGGATGCTTAGAGCAAATTTGAGGCCTACCTGCTATGCAACTTAATCTTTTGATTCGGTGTCGATTTTTCCTCGGTGCCGAAGTCCATCGACTCCCTCCTGCCAGTTCTGCTAGCCATACTCTACGTCGCCCGCTAAGATTTTTCCATTATTGTTGTTGTTCTGCAATGTTGAGTCTTATTTGGTGTTTTTTTTTTTTTCTCTGTAGGTCTTGTCACGGTCGGAGGGCAAGAAAACTTCTAAGACGGGACGGCTCCCCATGCAACTATGCCCATGCGGCCAAAAATACTCCGTCACCGACCAACACGACCATTGCCTTATGTGGCTTGGCTCGCTTCACAACATGGATTCGTGCAACGCCTGTTTCTCTATGGACTGCTGGGTCATCGAGCAACGTGCATGGAAAATGGGGTGAGCTCCACTGACTTCCGGGGGTCGGGTGCACACTCATCGGGCCAAGCCGTGTTCTCTCTGCCTTTCCTCCGGGTCCCAGCCTCGGCCTCTCGTAGCCTAGCCATGGCCGAGACTTCTCCCGCCGTGCAGTAGGCCCCGACTGTTTCTTCTGGGAGACTGACTGGAGGCACCACATTGGCAGTCGCCCCTTTGGGGGCGAAGGCTCCCCAGTGTCAGACCCACGGCTCGGAAGGCCTGGGTCTGCGCAGTCCTAGACGCCGTTTGCGGTGCCACAGAGTTGGCAGCGGCGCCAGTCCGTCGCTCAGTGCCGTTCGCAGAGCCGATAGTGCCAGTGGCGCTGTGGGAGGTCCTAGAGCACCATCTGACTTTTTCCCGCCTCGGCGCCGAGGTTAAGCACGGCGCCGTGTCCAGTTCTGGGGCCATTCGCTGTTCTGGACATGGGCACGGCGCTGTGGGTGTTTTGGATCTCTGCACTGAGTGTGCTGTTGGAGCCATCCTCGGAGCCTCTTGCGGAGCCGTGGGATGGGATGGTGTTGTCAGGTTCTGGCTCGGAGACAGCTGTCCTGGTTGGAGCCGTGTCCTCTTCTGCCACCGTTTGCAGTGCTGTGGAGGACACTGGTACCGACTCGGGTATGGTCTCTGTTTCTGGTACCCTATTTGGTTGAGATGGCAGCAGGCACCCACCAACTGTTTGGCACAGGGCTTCAGTCTCCACCTCTTCAGAGGAGGAGTCTCTGAGTCAGATGGGCAGTCTGGCTCCTTGGAGTTAGCTGCTGGCGTGGGCACCCTCGTAGTGTCCTCGACAGGCCGGAGTCAGCCCCCGTCTGAGGAGCAGACAGTGACTGCCGGGGTTGGGGTCAGGGGTTCTGACCAGCAGGCAGTGGTGCAGGCCACCGTTGCACTGCAGCCTAGCCTCGGAGGGTTCTCTGATCCCTCAGCAGTGGTACCACCTTAGGTGGTGTGCCTCGATCGTCCAACTTTGGGGTTGATCCCAGCACCCACTGGAGAGGAGGATGCTGTGCCCTGGATAGCTTCTTCGGGGGGCCAACCAGGGCTGCAAGTTGCCTAGGCTGGCTCTCTCGAGTAGCAGGGCGCTCTCGGATTCAGGGGGGTCGAGGGGCATGGGGTCTGTGCGGTGACCTTTTTCTGGAGCCCACCCAGGCTCTGGGAGAAGCCGTAGCGTGGATCTCCGCTCTTCCCCCTCTTCTCTGTGAGAGAGCCCCATTCTTTGGAGGTAGAGGACCATCATTCTGGACCTACACTGCCCCAGTCACCTCACAGGGGGGATTCCTCTGTGCACAGCCAAGGCAGTTCTGATATGGTTGTTCAGCTGTCGGCTGTGGAGTCTTCCAGAGCACCACCTTCTTCTGGTGCTCCTGGTGCGCTCCCTAGTCCAGGCGGAGGTCAGTTGATTTCTCTTGTCGGCTCTGCCCCTATCCTTTTGCCACATTCTCCGGCGCTCCCAAGCATCCTTGGTTTTAGCGGGCCTCTCTCCTGTGAGCAGTTCAGGGCCATGGCTGCTCGATTCCCCGCTTACATCAGGGCAATGGACAGACAGGTTTTTCAACCTCCCCCCTGAGCAACCACCCTCTGAGCAGTTGAGGTCCTCAGACTCCTCATCCCCCTCTTCTGGGGGAGAGGAGCCTTCTGTCCACATCTCCCCAGCTGCTGATCTTACGGAGTATCAGCAGTTTCTCATGAGGATGTTGGAGGACCTGCACATCACCCCTCCCACGCAAAGCAATCCAGAGCACTCTGCGCACGCCTTTCTAGGCGACTTCAGCAAGGACACCCATGTGGTGTCCCCCCCTGGCCTGCTCCCTTTCAGGAGGTGGTGTTTCGTTCCTGGCAGAGGCCCTTTCCCAGAGTTCCTGCCCCATGGGATCTTTGCCAGTGGTATTGCGCGCCCCCAGTCTCCAGGTTCCATGCCTCATCAGTCAGGACTGATGCAGCTGCACACTCCTGATGGGCTTTGCGCCCTCCACCGTGACCGGCCCCCCCAGATCAAGATTCCTTGGATTTTGACTTCTGGGGGAGGAGGATGTTCTACTCAGCACGGTTGCTGCTCTCTATCACAGCACATCAGGCCCACTACGTATCCTATGATAGGTTCTTGTGGTCCAGGCTGGGTCGGCTCCTAGCCTCTTTGCCTGACACAGAGCAAACCAGACAAGCCATCACACACTCTGGACGTGGCCTGGAGCTAGCAAGGCACCAAGCAAGGGTATCGTACGATGCCAGCGAGGTAGCTACCAGGGTCGTAGGGACAGCGATCTGCACTGGGCGGACGGCATAGCTGCGGCTTTCCCGGTTGTCACCCTTGGCCTGGCCTAGATTGATTAACTCCGCTCACCAGAGAACCTATCTCTTCTCCTGTAGAGCGAGATGGCATTTGTTGGGGCAACCTCCTTCCCCTTCCGGGGGGCCCCGTCTCACTCTCCCCACTCTCAGGCCTCTCCAGGCCCCAAGGTTCTCTCTCTTAGTGTGTCACCCACTGAGAGCTAAGGGACTCTTGTCCTTGTGGTAAAACCCCTTCGGGGGCTCATTTCAAAGTGATGAATGGTGAAAGACTGACACAGATAAGGTATGAAAATTACGTACCTACCGTAATTATGATCTTTCTTTTGATCTTCACCATTCATCACAATCCGGCCCGCCATCCTCCTGGGGCCTCAGTCTCTGGGTCCCCCTCCCTCTCTGTGCCCTCCCTTGCCGCCCTCCTTTCTTTTGTCAGGAGTGGGATAAACAGGGGCACATAGGGGATGATATTTCTAAGGGGAGAGTGGTCAGCATGGGGAGGGCACTCCTCCAGTGCTCTAGCTCCACCCCTGTGGGGTGGGAGTTGGCTGTTGCCCTCCATTCTCTACTCCTCCTTTGTTTCCGTCAGTCCTTAATTTTTTTTTGTCCGTTGGACATATCCTTTATTATTTTAGAAAAACTAAATTTTCTCACACCAAAAATGTTTCCCTGAGAGGGGGGAGAATTCCCTGTGTCCTGTCTTTATTACAGAATAACAGTTTTCTGCCTTTTGGAGTTATTGGCAGTAATTCTGTCAGTGAGTCTTTTGGCTACTCCATGCAGTTCCTATACAATCTGGAGACAAGTCAAGGTCCAGGGTGTACTTACCTTTTCTCTCCTCCCCAAAGCTTATCCTAATTCCTCCTCTCTCCTTTTCCTATTTCCGGAGATTGTGGCCACTACCCAATCCCCTTGGTCTCCATCATCTTCGTTTGTCCTCTCTGTAGATTATTTCTCCTTTTGTTTTCTATATCTTTTCCTTTGTCCCTTGGACTTCCTTGTCCCACCCTCCCAACCCTTTTCCTCACCTCTCTGGCGACTCAGAGTGGCGGGAGGGCAGAGTCGACAGCACATAACAGCCGACCTGCGAGCGCCACACAGTGCATTGGCCTTGAGGGTGGTGCCGATGGTGCTCCGGCCAATAACCCAAAGGTGATGAATGGTGAAGATACACAGAAAGATCATAATTAGGGTAGGTATGTAATTTTCATTTTCATGCTCAAGAAGTTGACCCTTCCTACTTTTGAACCGGCCAGGTCTTGTGAGCTATGCCTTCTGTCATGGAAAACTTTATTTTTAGTTGCCGTTACTTCTGCTCGAAGAATTTTAGAGCTACAGGCTCTCGTGTGAGCAGCCTTATTTGATTTTTCACAAAGACTGGGTCACTTTGTGTACTAACCCTAATTTCTTCCTAAGGTGGTGCCTGGATTTACCCTGAATCAATCCATCCACCTGCCTGTTTATTTTCCAGAGCATGCCAATCTAGGGGAAGCATTGCTCCATACTTTAGATGTGCATAGGATTCTGCGTTACTGTACACACCGTGGGAAGGACTGCAGGAATTCCTCTCAGTTGTTTGTTTTGCCCTTGTCGGAGAGGGCGCTCCAGTTCCGAAACAGTTCTTGTCCATATGGTTGGCCAACTGTATTTTGTTACAGGAAGTACACTAAGGAACTTCCTGGGGTTAAGGGCCATTCCACTAGGGGTATGGCTACTTCAGTTGCCTGTTTCAGAGGGCGTGTCTGTAGCCAAGATTCGCATTGCTGCCACTTGGAGTACTGTCCACACATTAACCAAGCACTACAGTCTGGTCATTGCCTCCAGAAGAAGGGCAGGCTTTGGCCTAGCTGTGCTTCAGTGACTTTTTTTTGGCCTCTGGCCTCCTGCCACCCAGGCTGTCCTTGCTCTCAGCACTGCTTGGGACTCATTCCATTGGTGTGACATATGACAGAGATATCCCTGAAGAAGATGGAACAGCTATATTAGAACTTACTGTAACAGTAGATCTTGAAGGGAATCTCTGTCATAAGCTCATGGCGTCCCTTCCTCCCTCCATCCCCCTTTCTCTACAGCTCAACTGTCCTGTTGCTCCAGCCTTTCTGCTAGCTGGGAACCTCCTCTCTCTCCTTGGTTCACTATCTCCCATGGCCTCCGGCTAAGTAAAGGACAGAGGGAGCGGGGCTGCCTGCAGTTATATAGGGCACATGACGTCTGCGTGGGTGGCCCCTAATAGACTGCTGCAGAAAAAGCTTCCAAGTGATCTGGATGTCTGATGGCCAAGTTCCATAGGTGTGACATGAGATTCCCTCTAAGATCTACTGTTACAGTAAGTTATTATGTAACTGTTGTTTTTTCTACAACCAGAATAAATAAAAAAATTTTGCACAAAAAATACTAACTGCTGAAAGCCCCACCCTAAGGTGGCTTTTTTTGGGGGGGGGATTGATAATATAAAGAGAAATTTATGTTAAGAGTCAGTTCATTAGTTCTTTAGGGATCTATAATAGACAGGTTACACTATTGTGTTTTTCACATTCCCCTTGCTGTCAGAGATGTGCAGTAATTGGTGTCTTACAGTAATCAGCAAAAAGAAAATATCAGCCAAACAATTTTACAAGACTTGACTGTAGACCAGGCAGCAGGACTGGCTCTGCCCACCTCCATGATATCTCTGAGGGAAGGAAATAAATGAACCAACATAATGGCCAGCTATAACACTCCGTTTGGAAATGTTTTCACTTTCACATTGGGGAAAGTGCATTGAGCATTCTGAAAAAGCAAAATCCATCCCACGTACAGAGCCTTCTTCTAGGTGCCCCTTTGCCAGCTCATTCATTTCCTTCCCCTGATGCATTGTCATGGAGGCAGAGCTAATTTCTCTGTCTACAGTACATGCAGGGAGAGGTGGGCGATCTGCTACAATTCATGCATGGAGATGTGGGTGATATGCTGCAGTTCATGCAGGGAGAGAAGGAGGGCGATCTACTGCAGGTCAGGCAGAGAGAGGAGGGCAATCGGCTGCAGTTGAACCTTCTGTGCAGGTATGAAAAAAAGTTTACATGTAGGACAGAGTAATTGAAGGAGACAGTCAAATGAGGAACGCCTATCGTAGTGTGGGGAGAGGTATGACAGGTGAGCTTTAGGTCCGTATTCTAAAATGTGGTTCTGTGGGGCTCTGGTGTGAAAAAAGCTCAAACTGAGTTAAAGTACTAATCACTGGGCTGAGGGGAGGAGGTAGCAGGGTGACAAATCGTATTGCAAAATGACTCCCAAAATTCACCTAAACCCCAGTATTTTGTGGGTACCTAGGCAGCACCAAGATCTTCCCTTTTGTATTTTGAAACCTTTTACATACACAAGGCTGGTTGCTGCACTGAGCAGAATATTCAAATGAACAAATGACATCATTGTTTTGTCTTCATATAGTTAAAGTTAAATGGATGCTTTGTTGATTTATATGCAGCTGCTGTCTACTTCTCATTTCCCTACCTGCACAAACCCTGGTTAGGAGTACAGCCCCACTTTCTGCCACAGTGGCCCACTATCACCTCAGACAAGTGGACTCGAAGTTCTGGGATCAGGTCTGTATCTAGAGTTCAGGACTCTTCCTCCATGATGACGCAGAGTGCCGTTGGTGTCTCTGGTGTCCAGGGACGCTCTGGCCACACTGTGGAGCAAGGTCGCTCAGGTCTTGGGGTGCAGTGCTGTCGCGGTTGTCCCAGACACCCTGGCCTCATAGAAGTTCATGTTTTGTTAATTTTTACAACCAGCATGGGTGGGGAGGAAGAGCAGGCGTCTTCTTGTAAACCAGCATGTCGTGACAAAATTTACATGCTGGCGGAAGTTCCATATGGTCATCATAAACCAGATATTCAAACAACATGAAGTCTTGCTATATTATGACACATGCAGTGAGTCCCAACCTTCAAACTGCTCCGGAGGTGAAAGAGTTAACTTTCCATGCCAGGCATGGAACGCTGAGCTCGAGCTCTGTTGAAACTCTGTCTGTTGTTCTTCAAACTCAAACCGTCAGATTCTTTACTCCGCCTCACTAAACGGTCGCTCCGGAGATTTCTCCTTCTGCTCAGTTCATTTTGTCGGTTAAAGTATTGTTTTTCTCGGTTTTCGACCGAATTTAAACCGCAACCGGTCGGTTCAAGCTCTGTCTGTGGTATTTGTGAGTACTAGATAGGTTTACATTAATTCTCTTCTGTGTGGAACTTGTAAACTGTTTTATCGGTTCGGTTTGAACCGATCAGGTTGTTTAAAATATCTTAATCTGTGATTGAGTGTGGTTACCGGTTCTTATCGGTTCTAAAAAAAAAAACTGATTTTATTACGTTTTTTTCTACGACCCGTGACATGGTTGGGAACCGATAAGAGGGTCTTGCCTGGCGGATTGCCATAAATGGGTAAGTTTGGTTAGGACTGGCACTATGTCTGAGAAACCCAAAAGAAAAAACGGGCCCACTGGGTTTCAACACTGCAGTGTGTGTGTGGGGAAGTCTTTGCCATGGCTGACCCCCACACCACCTGTTTACACTGTCTGGGGTTTGACCACCTCAATGCAAACTGCCAGATTTGTAAAAATGTTCCTGCAGCTACCCTGGAAAAGAGAGTTGGTAGGCTCAGGGAACGGGAGACCAAAAAGTCCGCTGACCCGGATGGCCAGCCCAGTTCGGTTCCAACCGAACCAGAGGGAGTGCCCTCTGACCAGGGCGAGACTTCCTCTGACAAAAGGAGAGCCGACTCTGAGGGGTCAGTTCCAACAAAAAGGACTAGGAAATCAGCTGGTGTGGAGCCAAAACTTTCCTCTCCAACCGCTGAAGATACAGCCAAAGTGATTCAAATTGTCCAGTCGCTTTCCCCGGTTCCGACCGAACCGGCACCATCAGGTAAGCGCCCGGTTCCACCGGTTCAAGATTCTGATTTAGAGGAATATTATGAACCGGAGGAGGGGGATGAAGTATGAGGAGAATGAAGGTGGATTTGAAAGTCTGGATGTGCCCATTGACCCGGACATCTACCCAGACAAATCTTCAGGAGTGTCTCCTCCTAGGCTTTCTGAGTCCCCTTCTCATTTTATGTTTTATAAAAAAAGTGGCTGAAACCCTCCAACTCCCTATGGAGGAAGCTGTGGATGATCAAGAGAAGCCTGACTATGTGGAAATGATGGATATCCCAGAGTCTAGGAGACTGTCTATTCCCTTGCATAAATCTTTTGGGAAACAGACTTTTAAAATTTTAAAAACTCCTCACACTATATCTCCTGTGGATAAGAGAATGGACAAAAGGTACACATTGTCAGGCTCTGATACGGAGTTCCTTTCACAACAATGCAACCATGTTGGGGTAGTGCAGGCTGCAGCCTGTGACAAGGCAAATATCCCCTTGGCCTCACAGCCCCGAACAAGAACTCCAGGAGGATTGATGCCATGGCAAAGAAACAGTACATGGCAGCATCCTTGGGACTCAGACAGGCAAATGATATGGCTTATGTTGCTAGATATCAGAAATCCAGATGGGATACTGTTATAGCTCTAGCAAAACAGGTCCCTGGCCAGCTTGCCAAGGAGTTGGAGCAGGTGGCTTCGGGTGGTATTGAGGCATCCAAGGTGCAATTCCATGCTGCAGTGGACTCAAATGATGTCATCAAGAGTCATGGCTACATCTGTGGCACTTCGCAGAATGGCTTGGCTCAGATGTACTAGCCTGTCACAGGATACCCAGACTAAGGCCATGGATTTTCTGTTGTGGGTAATTCCTCGTTTGGGGAGCAGATAGAGAATTACATGAAGAAAATGGATGAGTATAGGACCACCTATAGGAGTGCACAGGCCAAGGAAAGGCAGGCCACTCCTCAAAGGCAGCTTCCCAGGGGCAGGCCTTTTCATAGGCCTTTTTACCAAGCCCAGGCCTCCTCTTCTGCTTATGCCCAGAGGGGGTTCTTCAGAGGGAGAGGCAGAAGGGGTGCCAGCAGGCCTGTTTCCACCCGTCAGCCCAAAGCCCCTGCCAAGCAGGCACCCTGATGGGGTTGCCAGGGCCGATTCTCAACTACCTGTAGGGGGCAGGCTGGCTTACTTTGTCCAGGACTGGGAGTCTCTGACATCAGACAAGTGGGTCCTGGAAGTAGTAAGCCAGGGACTGGTTCTCAGCTTCAAGAAGTTTCCAAAGATGAGAACCAGATCCTTTCCACCTGCAAATCCACCAGAGGCACCTGCCCTAGAAGCAGAGGTCTCTTCCCTCCTGGCTCTCAGAGCTGTGGAAAGGGTTCTACCCCTACACCAGGGCAAAGGGTTGTACTCCAGGTACTTCCTTACCCCAAAAAAGGCAGGAGAATGGCGGCCCATCCTGGATCTCGGATACTTAAACAAGCACCTTTTAAAACCAAAATTCAAAATGGTGACTCTGGGAATTATTCTACCCTCTCTAAGGCCAGGGGACTGGCTAGCGTCCCTGGACCTCAAGGATGCCTACTTCCATATTCTCATCAGAAGCTCCTGTTGAAAGTACCTCAGGTTCGAGCTGCCCTCAGGCCATTACCAGTTCAGAGCAATGCCGTTTGGCCTCACCTCTGCTCCAAGGGTATTCACAAAATGCCTGGCAGTAGCAGTTGCTTCTTTAAGAAGGCAAAGAATTGCCATCTTCCCTTACCTGGACGACTGGCTCATAGTGGGCCAGTCCCCAGACCAAGTCAAGTTACACTCACAGATGACTCAGTAACTGCTCACTTCTCTAGGTTTCCTTCTGAATCTTTCAAAGTCAGTTCTAGAGCCTGTCCAGCTCCTCACCTTCATAGGCGCAGAGCTGAACACAGAGCAAGCCAGAGCCTTCCTTCCTCTGGACAGGGCAAGGACCCTGGTCTCTCTGGCCTCCTCATTCACCCTGCAGGTGTCTCGACCAGCAAGGCATTTTCTACAGCTCCTGGGGCACATGGCTACTTCTACAGCAGTAGTGCAGGGAGCAAGATTTCTGATGAGGGACATTCAGTTCCATTTGAGAGCCTTTTGGTCTCAAAGGAAAGACCCTCTAAACAAATTGATCCCAGTAACTCGAACCCTGATCCAGGCCCTTCAGTGGTGGCAGGATCAGAGCAATCTGAGACAAGGGGTTCCTTTTGTCACTCAGTCTCACTCCTTAATCCTTACTACAGATGCATCCCTCTTGGGGTGGGGAGCTCACATGGGCGACCTCACTACCCAGGGGTTGTGGTCCCCTTAGGAATCTCTGCTCCACATCAATCTGTTGGAACTCAGAGCAGTTTTTCTAGCACTTCAGGCTTTTTCCAAATCTGTTCAGAACAAAGTTGTACAGTTCAGAACAGACACCACCACCACACTGTGGTACATCAACAAGCAAGGGGGGGGCACTCGGTCTACGGCCTTGTGCACCGAAGCAATGAAGTTGTGGTCTCTGCTTATTCCCTGAACACCTCCCTTATGGCAGTTCATCTCCCAGGCAAGGTCAATGTCCTGGCAGATGCTGTCAGCAGGATTTCCCAGGGCCATCACGAATGGTCACTGGACCCCCTGGTCCTGGAGGTGGTATTTGCCAGATGGGGCACCACGCAGATAGATCTTTTTGCAGCCCCAGACAATCACCAACTTCCCCTTTTTAGCTGCAGGCCCCCAGTGTTGGGCTCAGTCCCTCTGGATGCCTTGGTTCTCAATTGGGAAGGGAAGTTTCTCTATGCTCCCCCCTTCCCTCTTCTGTTTAAAGTGCTAGTCAAAATCAGATCTCAACCCTGCAGGATAAACCCGATTGCTCCAGATTGGCCCAGACAACCCTGGTATCCACTTCTACTGTCCTTAGCAGTCCATCCTCCCCTGTGTCTTCCCATGAATCACAACCTGTTAACCTGTGCTCAGGGGAGGGTTTGGTACCCGAACCTCAAATCTCTCAATCTCAAGGCCTGGCTGTTGAAGAGTTAGAATTTGCTGGTTTACACCTCTCCCAAGGTGTAATGGATATCCTGAAGGCTTCTAGAAAACCTTCCACCAGAGCTATTTATAATTCCAAATGAAAGAGGTTTTCCATATGGTGCTCTGGAAAGCATATTTCCCCCAGAATCTGCTGATTTACCCACAGTCCTGGATTATATGGTCTACTTAAATACCTTGGGGTTGAGACCAGCTACCCTAAAAGTGCATCTGGCAGCTGTCTGCTTTTATTTCAGCAGGTAAGCCCTCTTCTCTTTCAGCTCATCCTGTATTCTCCAAGTTTTTCAAGGGATTGCTTCACACCAACCCTCCATTCAGGGACCCTGCCCTGCATGGGACCTTAATGTTTGCATTGCTCAGCTTATGCAACCTCCCTTTGAGCCTTTGTCTTCAGCAGAGCTTAAGTACTTGACTTGGAAGACTGTGTTCTGGTAGCAATCACTTCTGCCAGACGCATAAGTGAATTACAAGCTTTGTCAGTGGAGCCTGATTTTATCTCCTTTCATAGAGATAAGGTGGTCCTCAGGACTAACAGGAAGTTCTTGCCTAAGGTGGTTTCAGATTTCCACCTTAATCAATCTATATCTCTTCCAGTGTACTTCACTGACCATTCCTCCTCTGGCGAGAGGAGGCTGCACAGCTTAGATGTGAAGAGAGCCCTTAGTTACTACATAGTGTACCAAGAGTCACAGGTTTGACTCCCTCCAACTGTTCCTCACTTATAGTGAGGTTGGTAAAGGGAAACCTGCCACTAAAAGATCCATTGCCAGGTGGATTGTCTCTTGTATCCAATTTTGCTATGAAAAACTGGGTAAGGTTCCTCCCTCAGGCCTGAGGGCTTACTCTACCAGAGGTACATCTGCTTCCCTGGCTGCTGCCAGGGACATCCCTATTCTAGAGATATGTCAAGCAGCTACCTGGAAAACAGTTCATACTTTTACCAAGCATTACTCCCTGGATGTCCAGGCTAGGAGTGATGCTCGGTTTGGCACAGCTGTGCTTCAGAGCCTATTTCCTAAGTAGGTTCTGTCCCTCCTCCATGGAGGGTACTGCTTTGTAGTCTGCATATGTCATAATATAGCAAGACTTCATGTTGTTTGAAGAAAAAATTACTCACCTTAGTAATGTTGTTTCTTCTATTGGAGTCTTGCTATATTATGACCTCCCCCGCCTGCCCCTCTCAGAACCTCTGTTTTGGGGATGTGGGTGGGCAGTGCAGTGTTGGCACTTAGTAGGTGCCCACCTTGTTGTTTTTCACCCCTCCTTTTTTGGGGTGACTTGGTGTTGTTTTTCATTTTTTGGGTCTCCTGACTTGAGTCTTTGTTTTGGGACCAAAAAATGTGTTATGTTAGTAGCCAGTTGGCTAGTGTAGGTTTACAGCTTCCACACAGGACCTCAGTGAGTTTAGCTCATAAAGATCTGACGGTTTGAATTTGAAGAACAGACAGTTTCAATCGAGCTCAGCGTTCCATGCCTTCATGGAAAGTTAACTCTTTCACCTCCGGAGCAGTTCGAAGGTTGGGACTCACTGCATATGTCATAATACAGCAAGACTCCAATAGAAGAAACAACATTAGTAAGGTGAGTAATTTTTTCATACTGTCTCTGGAGCCCAAGGCTTGGTGCTGCTTCCTGGAGCTCCAGAACCTGTATTTTTCACATCAGTCCGTGGTTTTGCTTATGTTCTTTTCAAAGCCTCACTCAAGTGTTGGCGAGGAGAACCTGCACAGCCTGCATGTTAAAGAGCAAAATTCAGGTTAGGGGCTCCCTTAGCTGAGCAGGGAGCTCCTACATGCTGGTTGGAAAATGTTTTATGTTCCCCTTTTGGAAGGAGGGATTGTAATTGCCCCCAAGGGTGTCTGCTTAATCCCTCCACTTCCTTATCTCCAGCTCTACCTTGTGCTCAAACATTTTGGCACATCTGTATAGGACGGGGGCGGCTCAGAGGTAATTTAAGGAAGTATTTTTTCACAGAGAGGGTTGTGGATGCATGGAATGCCCTTCCGGAGGGGATTGTGGAGTCAAAAACGGTGGTGGAATTCAGGCAGGCATGGGACAGTCATAAGGCAATTCTAGTGGGTGGGAGTAGGAAGAAGTAGGCTGCTGGTTAACTAGGATCTGCAGCTTATCCAATAGGTAGGGGAAATGGGCAGACTGGGTAGTCCAAGCGGTCCTCATCTGCCGTCAAAATCTGTTTCTATGTAAGAGCACAGGTGTGTGCTGCATTTATTTCCAGTGAGCGTCTTTTCTAATGTTTGTTTCCCGACTTTAAGTCAGGTTTTAGTACAAGTCAAAGCCAGGGTTCATCTAACGAGCCCTAGTTTAATTTGCAAGTGTTCTGTTTCCAGACAGCAACTACCTTAGGAATTGGGAAAAAATGTTATGCAGGTATATTGTATTGGTGCTGCTTACATTATGTAACTTGTTGAAACTTTTTATTCAGATGAATGGAAAGGAATTGGAGGATGAGAATCTCAATAAATCGGAAATAAGTCAAGTGTTCGAGATTGCACTAAAAAGGAACTTGCCTGTGAATTTTGAAGTAAGCATTTTCTCCCTCAGCTTGTAGGTATATTGATATAAACATCTCAAGGGTTTCATTGCTCTTTGCTTCAAAAGGGAATTACGTCAGTATATATTGCTTACCAACGAGTACACTTGCTTCGACCCTACTTTATCGCTTGCCTCCTCCCATCCCTCTAATCAGCTCTCCTTTTCTCTCTCCTATCTCCTTTCATTACCTGTCCTATTACTACCTCCTCTTCTTAATTCACTTCCCCTATTTTCTCAGTCAGTTTTGTCTCTCCCTCCCCACCTTCTTCCCTCTCTCTTCTCTACCCACAAACCCCCTTGTAATGACTGTCTAATGTTCTGCTATAATATCTAGTTCTCCTGCTAAACCTCTCGGCGGGTCATGTCCTTAATCTCTCTCTCTCTCTCTCTCATATTTTACTTGGCCTCAAAATCCTCTATTTTCAACTTGATGCGTCTGTTAAGACTTTCCTTTTTACCTCTAGCTCTTGCATGTTTATCCCAGTTTCTCTCTTCTCCCGAACACTGATGACTTGAACAGCATATGCCTCCAACCCTGCTGTTCCACGTTGTCTGTCATTTTTATACTATCCCTCTTTGTCATGACTTGCCTATTCCTGCTTATGTACCTCTTGCTTGCTCATTACTGTTTGTACTTGTTATGCCATGTACTATTGGACTGCGTATGATTATGTGCTAGGTTAGTCATGTTTATGTAATTCCTTTTGTCATGATTTACTTTTTCTAGTTTATGTAACTTAGATTGCTCATCATTTGACTGTACTTATTACGCCATGTACTACTGGACTGTTGTGCAATGTTTTGTTCAAACAACATGAAGTCTTGCTATATTATGACAATTGCAGTTTGTCCCAGCCTTAGAACTGCACCATGCCAGGCATGGAACTTGGAGCGCAAGCTCGGTTAGAAAGCTCTGTCTGTATAATTTCAAACTGAAACTGTCAGATTCTTTACTCCGCCTCACTGAGCAGTCGCTCCGGAGATTCCTCCTACTGCTCGGTTCATTTCTCGGTTTAAGTGTTTTTCTCTGTTAAATTCAACAGCGATTATAATTATTTTAACCTCAAACCGATCGCTTCAAGCTCTGTCTGAGGTATTGTAAGTAATAGACAGGTTTTATTTCTGTGTGGAACTTGTAAATGTTTATCGGTTCGGTTTGAACCGATCAGGTTGTTTTAAAACTTTTTCTAAAATCATTTAAAGCTATTTAGAGTGCGGTTCCCGGTTCTTATCGGTTCTAAAAAAAAAAAAAAAATGGATTTCATTACGTTTTTTTCCACGACCCGTGACACGGTTGGGATCCGATAAGGGTGTCTTGCCTGTCATTTGCCGGAAAAGGGCAAGTTTTTGGTTAGGCTGGCATTATGTCTGAGAAACCCAAAAGAAAAACTGGGCCCACTGGGGTTTCAACACTGTAGTGTCTGTGGGGAAGCTTTTGCCAAGGCTGACCCACACATCACATGTGTTTTATTGTCTGGGGTTTGACCACCTCAATGCAGACTGCCAGATTTGCAAGAATTTCCCTGCAGCTACCCTAGATAAGAGAGTTGGTAGGCTCAGGGAACGAGAGGCCAAAAAGTCCGCTGACCCGGATGGCCAGCCCGGTTCGGTGCCAGCCGAACCGGAGGGAGTGCCCTCTGACCAGGGCGAGACTTCCTCGGACAAACGAAAAACTGACTCAGAGGAGCCAGTTCCAGCAAAGAGAACTAGAAAATCAGCAGGTGTGGAGTCAAAAATGCCTTCTCCAACTGCTGCAGAGATAGCCAAAGCGATCCAAATTGTCCAGTCGCTTTCCCCGGTTCTGTCCGAACCGCCACTATCTGGCAAAAGGTGGTTCGGCCGGTTCCACTGGTTCAAGAATATGATATAGAGGAGTTTTATGAACCAGAGGAGGGGGAGGATGATTATGAACAGTGTGAATGTGATTTTGATGGTCGATGTGCCCATTGAACTGGACATCTCCCCAGACAGACCTTTAGGAGAGTCTCCCCCTAGGCTTTCTGAGTCCCCTTCTCATTTTCTGTTTTATAAAAAAGTTGCTGAAACCCTCCAGCTCACTTTGGAGGAAGTTGTGGATGAGCAAGAGGAGCCTGACTTTGTGGAGATGATGGATATCCCAGAGTCCAGGAGATTGTCTATTCCTTTACATAAATCCTTTAGGAAACAAACAATAAAAATGTTAAACGCTCCTAATTCTGTGCCTCCTGTGGATAACAAGATGGACAGGAGGTACACCTTGTCAGGTCCTGATAGTTTCTTTCACAGCAATGCAGCCATGTTGGGGTAGTTCAGGCCGCAGCCTGTGATAAAGCTAATATTCCCCTGGCTTCACATCCTCCTGACAAGGACTCCAGGAAGATTGATGCCATGGCTAAAAAAACAATACATGGCAGCGTCCTTGGGACTCAGACAGGCAAATTATATGGCCTATGTTGCAAGATACCAGAAATCCAGATGGGATACTGTCATGGCTTTAGCCAAACAGGCCCCTGGCCAGCTTGCCAAGGAGCTGGAACAGGTGGCTGCTGATGGTATTGAGGCATCTAAGGTGCAATTCCATGCTGCAGTGGATTCTAATGATGTATCCTCAAGAGTCATGGCTACATCTGTGGCTTTTTGTAGATTGGCTTGGCTCAGGTGTATTAGTCTGTCACAGGATACCCAGGCTAAGGCCATGGATTTTCCTGTGGTGGGAAATTCTGTTTGGGGAGCAGACGGAGAATTATATGAAAAAATAGATGAATATAGAACCACTTATAGGAGTGCACAAGCCAAGGAAAGGCAAGCCACTTCTCAGAGGCAGCCCCCCAGGGGTAGAGGCAGGCCTTTTTACCAAACCCAGGCCTCCTCTTCAGCTTACGTTCAGAGGGGGTTCTTCAGAGGTAGAGGCAGGCGGGGTACGAGCAGACCTGCTCCCACCCCTCAGCCTAAAGCCCCTGCCAAACAGGCACCCTGATGGGATGCCCAGGGCCGAGTCTCCATTACCTGTAGGGGGCAGGCTGGCTTATTTCGTCCAGGACTGGGAGTCTTTAACATCAGACAAGTGGGTCCTGGAAGTAGTAAGCCAGGGTCTGGTTCTCAGCTTCAAAAAATTTCCAAAGATGAGAATCAGATCTTTTCCACCTGCAAATCCTCTAGAGACTCTTGCTTTGGAAACAGAAGTCTCAACCCTCCTGGCTGTCAGAGCTGTAGAAAGTGTTTCTCCCCTACACCAGGGCAAGGGACTGTACTCCAGGTACTTCCTTACCCCAAAAAAGACAGGAGAATGGCGGCCCATCCTGGACCTAAGATATCTGAACAAGCACCTTTTAAAACCAAAATTCAAAATGGTGACTCTGGGAATGATTTTACCCTCCCTAAGGCCAGGGGGCTGGCTAGCTTCCCTGGACCTCAAGGATGCCTACTTCCATGTTCTTATCAGAAGCTCCCACGAAAGTACCTCAGATTCGAACTGCCCTCAGGCCATTATCAGTTTAGAGCAATGCCCTTGGCCTTACATCTGCCCCAAGGGTATTCACAAAATGCCTGGCGGTAGCAGTTGCTCATTTAAGAAGGCAAAAGATTGCCATCTTTCCCTACCTAGACGGCTGGCTCATTGTGGGTCAGTCTCCAGACCAGGTCAAATCACACCTGCAGGTTACCCAGCAGCTGCTTACCTCTCTAGGCTTTCTTCTCAATCTTCCAAAGTCAGTTCTAGAATCTGTCCAGATACTCATCTTCATAGGTGCAGAACTGGACACAAAGCAGGCCAGAGCCTTCCTTCCCCTAGAAAGGGCAAGGACCCTGGTGACCCTGGCCTCCTCCTTCACCCTGCAGGTCTCTCGACCAGCAAGGCATTTTCTACGGCTCCTAGGACACATGGCTGCTTCCACAGCTGTAGTGCAAGGAGCAAGATTTCAGATGAGGGACATTCAGTTCCATTTGAGAGCCTTTTGGTCTCAAAGGAGAGATCCCCTATCCAAGTTGATCCCAGTAACTCGAACCCTGATCCAGGCCCTTCAGTGGTGGCAGGATCAGAGCAATCTGAGACAAGGGGTTCCTTTCATCCCTCTATCTCACTCCTTGACCCTTTCTACAGATGCGTCCCTTTTGGGATGGGGAACTCACATGGGTGACCTCTCCACCCAGGGATTGTGGGCCCCTCAGGAATCTCTACTCCACATCAATCTGTTGGAACTCAGAGCTGTTTTTCTAGCACTTCAGGTTTTTTCTGCGTCTGTTCAGAACAAAGTGGTACAGGTCAGAACAGACAACACCACTACAATGTGGTACATAAACAAACAAGGGGGCACTCGGTCTCCAGCCTTGTGCAGCGAGGCAATGAAGTTGTGGTCTCTGGCTTATTCCCTGAACACCTCCCTCATAGCAGTTCACCTCCCAGGCAAGGACAATGTCCTGGCAGATGCTGTCAGCAGGATTTCCCAGGGCCATCACGAATGGTCACTGGATCCCAGAGTACTGGGGATAGTTTCTGCCAGGTGGGGCACCCCTCAGATCTTTTTGCAGCCCCAGACAATCATCAACTTCCACTTTTTTGTTGCAGGCCCCCAGTGTTGGGCTCAGTCCCCCTGGATGCCTTCCTTCTCTATTGGGAAGAGAAGTTCCTCTGTGCCTTCCCCACCTTCCCTCTCCTGTTCAAGGTGCTAGTCAAAATCAGATCTCAACCCTGCAAGATGATTCTGATTGCTCCAGATTGGGCCAGACAGCCCTGGTACCCACTCCTTCTGTCCTTAACAGTCCATCTTCCCCGTGTCTCCCCAGGAACCACAATTTGTTAACCTGTGCCCAGGGGAGAGTTTGGTATCCGAGTCTCAAATCCCTCAACGTCAAGGCCTGGCTCTTGAGGAGTTAGTTTGCTGACCTACACCTTTCTCAAGGTGTTCTCGAAATTTTGAAAGCCTCTAGGAAGCCTTCCACCAGGGCTACTTATAACTGTAAATGGAAAAGGTTTTTCCATATGGTGCTCTGGGAAGCATATTTCCCCGGAATCTGCTGATTTGCCCACTGTCTTGGACTATATGGTCCATCTTAATTCTTTGGGACTGAGACCAGCTACCCTGAAAGTGCATTTGGCAGCTGTCTCTGCTTTTATTTCAGCAGGAAGCCCTCTTCTCTTTGCTCACCCTGTATTTTCCAAGTTTTCAAGGGATTGCTTCATACCAATCCGCCATTCAGGGACCCTGCCCTGCCTGGGATCTTACTGTTTGCATTGCTCAGCTGATGCAACCCCCCTTTGAACCTCTGTCTTCGGCAGAGCTTAAGTACTTGACTTGGAAAACTGTGTTTCTAGTAGCCATCACTTCTGCCAGGCGCATAAGTGAGTTACAAGCTTTGTCAGTGGAGACTGACTTTATCTCCTTTCACAGGGATAAGGTAGTCCTCAGGACTAACAGGAAGTTTTTGCCTAAGGTGGTTTCAGATTTCCACCTTAATCAATCTGTTTCTCTTCCAGTGTTCTTCACTGACCATTCCTCCTCTGGCGAGAGGAGGCTGCACAGCTTAGATGTTAAGAGGGCCCTTAGTTACTACATAGAGCTGTACCAAGGGTCACAGGTTTGACTCCTTCCAACTCTTTCTCACTTATGGTGAGGTTGGGAAAGGGAAACCTGCCACTAAGAGATCCATTGCCAGGTGGATTGTCTCTTGTATCCAGTTTTGCTATCAAAAACTGGGTAAGGTTCCCCCTTCAGGCCTGAGGGCTCACTCTATCAGAGGTACAGCTGCGTCCCTAGCTGCGGCCAGGGACATCCGTATATTAGAGATATGTCAAGCAGCTACTTGGAAAACAGTACATACTTTCACTAAGCATTTCTACCTGGACATCCAGGCCAGGAGGGATGCTCGATTTGGCACAACTGTGCTTCAGGCCTATTTCCTAAGTAGGTTCTGTCCCTTCTCCATGGAGGTACTGCTGTGTAGTCTGCAATTGTCATAATATAGCAAGACTTCATGTTGTTTGAAGAAAAAATTACTCACCTTAGTAATGTTGTTTCTTCTAATGGAGTCTTGCTATATTATGTCCTCCTCCCCAGCCTGCCCCTCTCAGAACCTCTACTCTGGGGATGGGGTGGGCAGTCCAGTGTTGGCACTTATTGATGCCCATCTTGTATTTTCCACCCCTTCTTTTTGGGGTGTTTGGGTGTTGTTTTATTTTCTTATCTTATTTTCTGGTCCCCTGACTTGAGTCTTGGTGTTGGGACCAGGAAAATGTGTTAATATTTAAGTAGCCAGTTGGCTAGTGTAGGTTTACAGCTTCCACACAGAACCTTAGTGAGTTTTGCTCGTAAAGATCTGACAGTTTCAGTTTGAAATTATACAGACAGAGCTTTTCTAACCGAGCTCGCGCTCCAAGTTCCATACCTGGCATGGAGCAGTTCTAAGGCTGGGACAAACTGCAATTGTCATAATATAGCAAGACTCCATTAGAAGAAACAACATTACTAAGGTGAGTAATTTTTTCTTCTGTACTCTCCTGGGTCGTGCCTGAAAATAGTCATTTTATGGCTAGTGCACTTACCCGGTAAACAAAAACGAAATATTATAAAAGGGAACATAATGTTAACATTTTTCATACAATTGTAAATATGGGCATGTCTGTTTTAATCTCCCCAGTGCATCAGTTTGAAATGGTCCTTGTTCCTTATTTATGGCCCATGTTAATGCAGTCTTTTTCCTGCCCAGTTGTTTTCTAGGTATGTGAATGTGATGTTCTGTCCACACGTTCTGGCAGTGTCCTTTCCTTTTCAGAGCGTGCCAGAAAGTCTTCAAGCTGGCACCTCCCGCTCACCCAGGTGGTAACTCCCTCGGCTACTCCCCATGACGCCGGATCTTCCTTTCCACTGGAAGAAGCAGGTTCCCTCCTTACTGCTTCCTCGTTGAGTAGGCCCTAGCATTTAAATTCTTTGGAGTTTTTCCAAAATCTTTACTTGTCTTTGATTCAATCTTTGATCGTGACCGCGATGGACGATAAATCTCCGGGTTCCGCTGGTGCCCTTGTGGGCAGGAGGATTACAGGACAAACCATGCGCCATGTCGTTTACTGTTGGTCCGACCACAGCACCCAGGTCTGCGACCTTTGCTGCACCTTTCACCCTACCATCCTGGAGAACCGTCTCGCTCGCTTAAAGTTGGGCCATCCGGCACGAAAATACCCACCAGTAAAATCTAAAGATGCCCGTTGGGTGGTTTCAGCGACTGTGAGGTCCACTGAGCAGCTAGTGTTCTTTGAAGAGGAGGAGGCTCAGGCCACGGCCCATTCCTCCTTGGCTTCTGCCTTTGTGCCGCTTCAGCTTGGCTCGACCTTCATGGGTTCTTTCAAGGAATTATGCCAGTCTCTGCTGACTCGCAGTCAGGGACCCTCTGGCACCCCAAAATCCAAATCTAAAAAAGTCTTAAAAAAACAGGGCTCTTCATTCGTGGGATCGGGAATGCTCTCGGTCAGAGGCTCTGCCTTGGCCACTGGCTCCACGGTAACTCCATTGGGCTTGTCGGCAGAGACGCTGATCAAAGCCCCAGCCAAGATTTTTCTCGAGCCAACCGACCAGTTGTCGACCGAAGAGGCCAAAAGTTCTGTGTCCAGGACTCCTGTCCTGATGCAGACCGTTGGAAGGACAGATCAGTCCACTGACCCGCCACCTCTGGTCTATGACCCTGACCAGGAGGAGCCTCTGCAATCGAAGACTCCCTCCGAGCCCCACCGCTGCTTCCCAGGCAGTCACGGTCTCGGTCTTCCTCCCATGGGTCGAATCTGTTCCACCGATGTCAGCGCTCCCATTCTCGGCACCACGCTGTTCCTTGTCCTCATGTGAGAAGAGGCTTCAACGCAGGTTTCGTTGACGCTACGAGGACTTGATGTGGTAACAGCTGATTTTTGCTGGCTTCAAGCCAAGTCACGCTGGCCATCATCTATTGCCCGAACGGCCGACGCCATCTCCGTCGACAGAACCGCTTAAGACTGTCCCTACTCTGCCGACTGCGGCCTCTGTGCTGATTCCAGTGGAACCACCACCTAAACAGCCGACTGTCGGCATTCTGACCAAGGAGTCTGTCAGCCAAGGGGCTTCCCCACTAGCTGTCTGTCACCATCACTTCTGACTGTCCACGGAGCGTCGGTGGGGACTCGGGCGATTGACCTCTCTTTTGACAACTCCTCAGAGTTGGAAGTCTCCTCAGTGCACTCTCGTCCAGTCGACGTAGAGTGAGGGCGATTCGACTGATGAAGGTCCCTCATCTTTTCTGGGTCTTCTCCATCTGATCTCAGAGTAGACTGGTATGAAAATGGAACCTGTGCAGAAGCGGGCTCGTTACCCGTTGACAGAGATCCTCGACTGGGGGGACTCTCCGGAAGCCTTCCCGGTGGCAGAAGCCATTCTTGGCCCTGCCTTGGAGCTTTGGCAGCACCCTGCTTCCTGCCCAGCACCTTATGCCGGATTGCCCACAAATATGTGGTACCTCCTGGCTCCCTTTCAGGGTTCACAGAGCATTCCTCGGCTGAGGGCTTGGTGGCAGACTGTGTTTAGACACTCTGGCAGCACTGGGGACATTGACAAACTGCCCGATAAGGAGCCCAAGAAGATTGGATCATGTGGCTAAGAAAGTCTGTGCTGCCTCCTTGTTTGGGCTCCACCAGGCATGCTCGGCCCTCATCCTGGCCCACTTCTCTAGTTCCCTGCTGGGCACTTTAGATGAGGTGCCTCCTCATCTGCCAGCGGACTTTCAGACCATGGTTCCAGCAGGTCCGGGACCAGGGCCGGGCCGTAGCCAAACTGCTGCAAACAGCCATGGACATTGGGGACTCCTGTACTCACTCTGTGGCGGCCTAAGTGGCCATGTGCCGCAGGGCTTGGCTGAGGATCTCAACCTTTACAGCAGACACTCAGCATGAGCTGGCAGATGTCCCCTTCCTGGGCACCGACCTGTTTGGGCCCGAGGTGAAGGGTCGTCTCACCTGCATTAAGAAGTCCAATGCCACCTTGGACTTTGACATCTGCACAGAAGGACCCTTAGAGCTCCAAACAGCAGCAAAAGAGGAAGCCATTTTGATCCACCTCCACTCCTGTGGCCAAACTAGCTCAGCAGCAAGCTCACGCCTGGTGACACTGGCCCACATCAGTGGTCTCGGTCATCTGTAAGCCTGGAGGGAGAGGCTCTGGTGATGCTGCAGCCAGGCCTTCCTCCTCTAAGCCTGTCCAGTGATGGGATGAGTGGTGCCTCCCTCATGCCCGTCACACCTCCCCTGGGTCCTCCCATGGGGGGGGGGCCGGTTCTGCCTCTTCCTTTCCGCCTGGTCCACTGTCACCACAGACAGGTGGGTTCTAGAATTGGTGGGTCGGGGTCTACCTCTGGAATTCAAGGAGTACCTCTTTGCCGAGCCCGCACCCCACAGGAGGACTTGGTTTCCGCAGACGTGCTCTGAGAGATGACATAGCCCAGCTGCTGCGCAAGGAGGTTGTGGTTCCTGTTGTGGATCCTCCAGAACACCCTGGGTTTGTTTCCAGGTACTTCCTGGTGCCAAAACAGATTTTTTTGGGGGGGGGGGGGCTGGTGCCCCATTCTAGATCTGCTCGACCTGAACAAGTTCCTCAGGTCGCACACCTTCAGGATGGTAACTCTGTCTGATTATACCATCTCTGGAACGAAACGTAGTTTTGCTCCCCAGATCTTCAGGATGCCTTCCATGTCCCAATCTGTCCATCACACCAAAGGTTCCTCCGCGTCCTGGCAGAGAAAGCCTTGTACAAGTTGCAGGCCATGCCATTTGGCCTCTTCTCAGCCCTCAGGGTCTTCACCAAATGCATTGCAGTGGTGGCAGCGTACCTGAGATGGCAGGGGGTCCAGGTTTACCCATACCTGGACAACTGGCTGATTGCAGGTCCCTCCAGGCAGGAGGTGGAGCAGTCTAGGGACCTGGCCCTCCAGACCTGCATCTCTCTTGGCCTCTTGGTCAACGAAGCCAAGTCGAAACTTGTGCCTTCGCAGGTGATCCAGTTCATCGGGGCAGAGCTAGACTCTTGCTGAGCCAGAGCCCGGCTCCCAGCGGAGATGGCGGAAGCTCTTCCCTCCTTTGCCCGATCATTTCTGGTTAGGAAATTGCACCCTGCCCGGGACTTCCTTCACGTGCTGGGTTACATGGCAGTCTGCACCAGTGTGGTCCAGTGGGCCTGCTGGAGAATTTGCTCCCTGCAGTGGGAGCTGACCAGCCAGAGGTCACTTCGACTAGCTGGTCACTTTGATCCAACGGATGTGGGATGCCCTCCAATGGTGGTTAGCCCCAGAACGTCTGCAGGAAGGGATCCAGTTTGTCCACCCAGAGCTGATTCTCATCCTGACGACCGATGCCTCTCTCATGGGCTTGGGTGCCCACCTGGTGGAACAGAGTCCACGGGCTCTGGATTCCTGACGAGTCCCGATGTAACATCAACCTGCTGGAGCTCCAAGCAGTTTGGCTGGCACCGACTGCCTTCGCTCCGCACATCCGTGGTCAGGTGGTTCAAGTCCAGGTGGACAACACGACCATGTACCACCTCTACAAACTGGGCAGGACGCACTCCCTGCCTCTGTGCAGGGAAGCTCTCCATGTGTGGACACTCGTGCGCAGCCAGGAGGCCGATCTCCTAGCCATCCATGTAGCAGGAGCCACCAGCCAGCTGGGCAAGGCGTCTTACGATTGGTCTCTACCCAGAGGTAGTATGCAGCCTGTTCTCCCAGTGGGGCACTTTTCAGGTGGACCTGTTCACTTCCAGGGAGAACGCCAAGCTGAGGCTGTTGTGTACCTGCCCCCCTCAGCAGGGAATGCTGCAGGGGGATGCCTTCTCGAAGCCCTGGACCCCAGGCCTTTTCTGTGCTTTCTCTCCACATCCCTTGATCTACAAGGTGCTCCTTAAGGCCAGGAGGAACAAGGCACAGGTGTTCTTGGTGGCTCCAGACTGGCCCCACTAGTTCTGGTACCCTGATCTCCTCAATCTCAGCAGGCTCCCGAGGTGCCTTCCTCTCTGCCCAAACCTGCTCTCCATCAATCAGGTTAAGGTACTCCACCCAGACCTTCAATTCCTTCACCTGACTGTCTGGTTCCTGGGCAGCTAAAGTTTCAGGCTTTGGGTCTCTCCAAAGATGTCCTTACTATTGTGGAGACTTCTCCGAAGGCGTAGACCAGGAAATGCTATGCCTTCAAATGGAAGAGTCTCCATTTGGTGCCAAGGCAAGGGGTTTGATCCCTTGTCCTGTGCAGTGGCTAGTATTCTGGATTAGCTGTTGTCCCTCTCAAAGTCAAGCCTTTGGTCGACAACCCTTAAAGTGCAGCTGGCAGCCATCTCTGCTCACCTGGCAAGGGCCGTTCAGCAGTCAGTGGCACAGAAAGAAGGTGGTCTGGCCCTCTTTTAAGGGCCTTGACCACATTTCCCCTCCGGTGTGAGAACCACCACCACCATGGGACATGTTGCTGGTTTTGGCAAAGCTCATGGGCAAGCCATTCGAACCGATGCACAGGTGTGACATGTCTCACCTCTCATGGAAGATCACCTTCCTGGTGGCTGTCACATCAGCCAGAAGAATCGGCTCCAGGTGCTGATGGTGGAGTCTCCTTACCTGGTCTTCCACAGGGACAAGGTTGTCCTGCACCCCATCCCGAAGTTCTCCGGAAGTTTGTGTCCGATTTTTCACCTTAACCAGGTGATTAATCTGCTGGTGTATTTTACCAACCATACCTCAGAGGCTGAACACAGGCTCCATACTCTGGACCTGAGGCGAGTGCTTGCTTATTATAAGGAGTGCACGGCTGGAGTTTAGGGAGAGGTTCACCAGCTGTGTCACCTACACTGAAGCCGCCCCTGGCAGACCTGCGGCCAAGCGGACGATTGGCAGATGGATTGTATCCTGCATTGATCTCCGTTATAGGTTGGCAGGTAGGGAGCCTCCCGTAGGGCTAAGGGCCCATTCCACCCGTCATACAGCTGCGTCAGTGGCTGCTTCAAGGGATATCCCTATCCAGGAAATCTGCAGGACTGCTACCTGGAGGTCAGCACACACCTTCGTTTCCCACTACCACATCAACCTTGAGTCACGCTGGGATGCTGGTTTTAGGGCCTCAGTTCTCCAATCTGTTCCCTAAATTGGAGGTGTGTGCCTTGCCTGCCTCCTCCCGGAGAACTGCTAGGAGTCTGCCAAAACGTGCAACTAGAACATCATATCCACGTCCCTAGAGAAACAGGTTACTCACCAGTAACAGTAGATCTTCCACGGAATGGTCTCTTGCAGTAGGTAATTACTTCTGGGAGGTTCCAGCAGAGGTCGTTGTCGCACGGCAGTTCTTCTAGCAGTTTTGGCCAGGGACCACACACACGACATGTCCTGCTTCCTATAAGTGTGGGCCCTGGTATTGTCAGTTCATTTTCCCGCCGCCTTCGGCTCGCGCAGCAGCTAGTTCAACTTCTGTATAGCAGTCATCGACAAGAAATTGTATTACAAAATGAATGTTCAAAGATTCTTCAACCAAGCAAGCTCTATTTCGTCCCTGCCATTGCGGTAGGAAGATATACCGCTTTGACAACCACACAGTCTGTGTAAGGTGTCTGGGACCGACACACGACACCAGCTCCTGTCAGGAGTTCAACAGTTGCTCCAAAAATAACATTTACTTACAGAGCAGAGGATGTCTCTGTTAGAACCAGGGGGCTCATACCAAGGGCTTCCCCAGCTCTGGTTCTCGTCCTTGGCCAGGCAAGGAGAAAGATAAGACCCCCCTCACTCCCAGCCACGTCGCCCGTCGACTGCCACAGTTTCTGTGGCTCCTCCGTCGACAGAGTGTCTTTCTACAACAGCCTCATCGACTGGGACTCGCACCCTCTCGTTGACGGCGCTTTCTAGTGCTTTAAATGCTGTGCAGGGTCTGCCTGCTCCGTCAATGGGCATATACCCTTTTGTTGATGACTCTGTCAAGAGTCCTAAATACAGCCAAATACATGGCTGCTCTTTCAACAGGGGCTCCTCTCCCGTCGACGTCTGACATTTTTCATGATAATTGCTCCACGGGCTCATCGATGATACCCTGTGTTTCTCAGGGCAAACCTATGGCTTTTCCCTTGTAGCATGCCCCTCTGCAGTCACAGGTGCCATCTTACACAGGTCAAGTGGACTGAGATCCAGGTTTGTTCTTTCCAGGGGCAAGACCTGCTCACTCTATTACCCGTCCCATTCCCTCTATTTCCCCTATTGTTTGTCAGGCCCCGCTTCTTATACCCCCCCAGGACTGGGACATCACCAAGATAGTGACACAGGTCTTGAACAACATGAGGTATACCCAGCCCTCTGACCCAGGAGTGCTCGGGGATCCTTTTCGGTCTCCCTCTCCTCTGCCTAAAAGGTTTCATGGTGACAGGGATCCACTGCCACCCTGGTCTCCCAACATGGAGCATTATTTATCAGACAAACCTGAGCTACCAGTGAATATCCCCCGTGATATTGATGAAGACTTCCAAGACTTGGATTTCCTGAATCCGAACTCCCCGTACTTGGTAATCTTTTCCTTGATGAGGACATGCCTATACCAGCTGTCACCTCTCTTCCAGATGACCAATCCTTCAGCGAGTTGATGGCTCAAATACAAAGGTCATGGGGTTCTCTACCACAGAACATGACAAACAACATAAGGATATGGCAGAATAACTTGAATTGCCAGAGGAGCCATCATTGGTGGTGCCCCCACTGATTACGACCTACCAGAGTGCCATGCTGGCTGCCTGGCATCAGACATTAGCTATTGCGCCTCTTCCCCGAAAAAGCAGACCACTATCGGGCTCCCCTGGATCATCCTTTCTTGTCCACCATCCCAGAAGCGGATTCAGTGGTCATTACTGCCGCTCATGATCGTACCAAAAGACCTAAGCACGACTTCCTTACCTCCCAATAAAGAATCCCGAAGGATTGACTACCTGGGGAAAAAGGTTTTTGCTTCAGGTACCATGAATATTCAAATCTTGAATTATATGGACCATATGGTTAAATATCAGTGTACCTTTGGTACTTCGACCATCGAACTTATCAGTAGGCTTCCTGCCTCCCAGGAGAAGGACAAGTTATTAGCCACGGTGTCTACTAGCAATTGTATATCCCGCCACCTGCTCCAGTCAGGATATGATGCCATTGATGCCTCAGTCCGAGACTCTGCTACTGGAGTCTCTGCGTCGACATGCTTGACTTCGCGTTCCAGGTTTCGCTTCTGACATTCAACATAAAGTGGCCAATGCTCCCTTTAATGGGTCCAAATTGTTTGGGCCAGGTACTCAAACATTATTAGACTATTTGCAGGCATCGGGTAGAACCCTTCGTATGGTGCACGGCATGCATCATACTCTGCAGCGAACTTACCATACACAATATTCTTCCTATTCCAAAAGAGGCGGAAAATACAAGGCCTCTATTAGAGGTAGTTCCCAGCCCACAAGGGGCGCCGCCTCTGCCTCCCGTGGACAACCCCCTGCCCATTGACCTATCGGGGCTTTCCCCCTCGCCTCTTCAGCCAGGCCTCAGAGGCAATGGGGTGTCGTATTGCCCTCCATTTGGAGGCATGGTGAACAATCACTTCAGGACAAATGGGTACTTCAGATAATTCAAAAGGGACACACTTTGGAATTTCTTTCCAGTCCACCCCCTTGGACAATCCATTATCCAACAGATCATGTCCCTATCCTGCAAGAAGAACTGGAGGCGCTTCTGGCCAAACGAGCTGTTTCACCAGTGCCCCTTCCAGAACATCAAATGGGACTTTACTCCTGCTTCTTTCTAATACCCAAGCGAACCGGAGATATTAGACCGATATTAGACCCAAGACATCTGAATCAATATGTTCAGTACTAACATTTTCGCATGATAATTCTATCCACCATCATGCCTATTCTGAAACAAGACTGGCTGTGCGCCCTGAATATGAAGGACGCCTACTTACATATCCCCATTCATCCTGCCCATCAGACATTTCTGCGCTTCCACCTTCTGGGTCAAAACTATCAGTTCTAGGGACATGGATATGTTATTCAATCCACACTTACTGGCAGGTTCCTTGCCGCTTTAAATCTTGCCGGAAGGTCTTCAAGCTGGCTCCTCCCACCCACTCGGGTGGTAAAACTCTCGGCTCCGCCTCATGACGCCAGATCTTCCTTACCGCTTGGAAGCTCAGGTTCCCTCCTTTGCGCCCTGCGTTTCAGGCCTGGATCCAAAATCGTTGGTTAAACCGAAACTCTTACTTAAATTTACTAGACTTCCGGTCTTTTTCTTCCTTCACGGCTGCGATGGACAAATCGACTCCCGGATTTCGGCAGTGCCCTTGTGGGTAGAAGATGTCTCGGACCGATCCGCACTCTACATGCGTTTACTGTCTTGGGCTCGATCACGATCCGCAGGCCTGCGAATTGTGCAAGTCCTTCTCAGTCAACGTTCTTGAAGACCGCACTGCCAGACTTCAACTTGGGCACCCCAAGAGACGTATTCCTCCGGTAAAGTCGAAGGAGGCCTGTTGGGTGGTGTCCGGCGGCGGGCTCGACTGAGCAACTTGAGCAAATGATCACCCTCGAGGAGGAAGCGGCCCAGGCTGAATCTTCTTCTTCCTCAGTCACGGCATTTATGCCGCTCTCCTTGGGCTCCTCCTACTCAGCTTCTTTCAAGGAGCTTTGTCAGTCCCTCTCTACTAAGGGAGAGGGGCCATCGGGACATTCCTCTCGGTCCAAGAAAAAGCACTTATGGGGTAAGTCCCACCGTCGACATTCATGGGAGCGGTAGAGGTCCCCTTCCCCGGAGAGTCGACACTCTACTTCGGTCGAGGTAGCTGTCAGGTCAGCCGGCCGAGACACCCGTTGACGCAATCGAGATTTTTCTCAACCCGTCAGACGGACTTCGACTGGGAGAAGCCGACAACTCTTCTTCACCGGTGGAAACAGAGGACTTGCCTGTGCCTCCTGTGCCGGAGACCCTGGTTAAGGTTCCAGAGCCGATAGACTAACGAGTTTCCCCCGCTCCCTCCCAGACCCACCCTCAGAAACACCGAAGGTCTCTGTCTCTGACCTCTTCTTGGTCCAGCCAATCCTGCCGACATTGGCGGTCTCGGCACTGAGGGAAGCAGAGGCGCCACTCATCCTCATCATCGTCGTCCTCGGAGGATAGGCTTCAGCGCAAGTTGCGTTGGCGCTACAAGGATCTGATGTGGCAGCAGCTCCTTTTGACCGGAAACAAGCAGACTCCGTTGCCTTCCCCAGCCATTAAGTGGCTGTCACCTGAGTGGCCGAAACAACCCCTCACGGTCATCGAGGAGCCGAAGCTGGCGCCAGTTGTTTGGCCGAAACCAGCTGCACCACCCATTGTGGTGGAACCCCCACCTCCACAACCAAAAACTGGGGCTCTGACCAAGGATTCTCTGTCGGATCAGGGGTTGCCCCATCGGTTGACGGTCACCCTCACTCCCGATCGTCCTCGGCAGGTGGAGGGTGGCTCAGGCCCTTGGCAGCTGTTTGCAGACTCCTCGGAATCTAACGATGACTCTTCCCTGTTCTCCAGGCCTCTCGACCTGGAGTCCACTGGGGGACAGTCGGTGGACGAGAGCCCATCCTCGTTCATGGGATTGCTTCGGCTCATCTCAGAATCTACTGGGATGAAGCTCGAACCCATGTCAAAGCGGGCCAAGTATCCCCTCACGGAGATACTGGACCAAGGGGATTCTCCTACGGAGGCCTTTCCTGTGGCCGAAGCCATTGTGGGCCCGGCCCTGGCGCTATGGCAGTGGACGGCTTCTTGTCCAGCTCCCTCGGCCAGGATGGCCAGGAAGTATGCCATTCCCACCGGCTCGCTCTCCGGATTCTCGGAGCACCCCCTGCGGAGGGGTTGGTGACAGACAGTGTTTTCCGGCGCTCCGGAAACACTCGGGATGTGGACAAGCCACCCGATAGAGTCCAAGAAACTGGACTACTCCGGGTGTAAAGTATACGCTGCGTCCTTCTTAGGCCTTCATCAGGCCAGTTCAGCCATACTGATGGCACACTTTTCCCACGCCCTTTTGGGCTCCCTGGATGAGGAGATTCCTCATCTCCCGGCTGACCTCCAGACTACGGTCAAGCAGGTGCGGGATCAAGGAAGGGCTATGACAAGGCAACAAATCCAAACTGCTCTTGACATTGGAGACTCTTGTGCTCGGTCATTAGCGGCCGCAGTGGCCATGCGCTACAGAGCTTGTACCCCAGTCTTCAGTCTCTTCACCTTCGGGATTGGCTCTTGAAGAATTGGAATATGCAGATTTACAATTGTGTCAATCTGTCTTGGATATTCTGAAGGGGTTCAGGAAACCTGCTACTAGGAAAACTTATTCCTCTGAGTGAATAAGATTCTCTGGTGCTCCCAGAAAGACCTGGACCTACAGCAAGCTGGGTTACCAGAACTTCTGGATTATCTGGTGCACCTTCAGTCTCTGCAGTTATAGCCATCCACCCTGAAAGATACACCTCCCTGCTTATCGTTCGGTAGGGCAGGGCTCTTCTTTGGCGGCACACCCAGTTTTCAAAAAGTTTTTCAAAGGGTTCCTGCATCTTCACCCACCACACAGGGAACCTGCCCCTGCATGGGACTTGAACATATGCATAGGTAAGCTTATGCAATCTCCTTTCGAACCTGTGTTTTTCTTCAGAGCTTAAGTTTCTCACTTGGAAGACTGTATTTCTAGTGGCCATCACTTCTGCTAGAAGAATCAGTGAGCTTCAGGCCTTGTCAGTGGAGCCCAACTGTATTACACCCCACAGGGATAAGATTGTGCTCTGAACTAATAGGAAGTTTCTCTCTAAGGTGGTTTCTGATTTCCATCTTAATCTATTACTTTGCCTGTATTTTTCTCAGAGCATTCCAGTTCAGGTGAACGCAGACTTCACAGGCTGGATGTAAAAAGAGCTATTGGCTATTACATGGACAGGACAAAGGAGCTAAGGAAGGATTGTTCCCAACTTTTTCTTGCCTATGGTGAGGTTGGTAAAGGCAGACCATCTGCAAAAAGTACTATAGCTAAATGGTTTGTGACTTGTGTCTAGTTTTGCTACAGTAAGCTGGGTAAGGACTCACCAGCAGGCCTTGGGGCCCATTCTACTAGGGGGACTGCTGCTGCCTTGGCGGCTGCCAGGGAAGTCCCCTTGCTTGAGATATGTAAGGCTGCCACCTGGAAATCTGTCCATACATTCACTAAGCACTACAGCCTGGATATTCAGGCTAGGAGTGATGCCAGGTTTGGCACAGCAGTACTGCAGAACCTATTCCCCAAATAGGTTCTGTGCCCACCTCCATGAGGCACTGCTTTGTAGTCTGCATATTTTCAGAATACAGCAAGACTTCATGATTGAAGAAAAAAATTCCCTGCTATAGTAACGTTGTTTCTTCTAATGGAGTCTTGCTGTACTCTGACCTCCCACCCTACCTCCCCCTTCAGAACCTGGGGAAGGGTGCCTCTTCTGCAGCACCTACAGGACTCAACCCTCTGGTGAGTACTGGTTTTTGGGCATCTGTGACTTGAGTCTTCTACATGCCTTATCTTTTGATTGGGCCCCCTGTTTAGGCTTGGTTATTTTTTTTGCCTATATGTCTAGTTTCACTTCGTAGAAACTGATCAGTTACTAGAACGTACCGAGGATAGTGGTTTGAAAACAGAGCTCAAGCTCAACGTTCTATGCATTTGCATAGAATTTAACTTTGTTCTCTGGGGCAGTTGTACTGGTCAGTCTAACTGCATGTTGTCAGAATACAGTAAGACTCCACTAGAAGAAACATTACTATGGTAAGTCATTTTTTCTTCCCCCATCCCTCTCTTACAACGGACTCTAATGAAACTCCACATAGAGCTGGCCTACATGATCCTAATAGCATCAATGTGGCCTCTCCAACCATGGTACCCTCTACTACAGTTGTCAGTCAGGGACCCCATTCAGTTGTCAATCAGACCAGACCTCCTGACTCAGTGTCAGGGATCCCTCCTGCACCCCAGCCTGAAGATACTTCATCTTCACACTTGGCTCCTGAGGACACATTCATAAATAGACTTTGTGTCCTCTCCTGTTGCTAACATTCTCCTGGCTTCTCGTAAGCCAGCAACTAGAGAAACATATAATTCCTAATGGAAATGCTTTTCCCTATGGTCGACCTCTTGCTCCCTGGACTCATACTCCTGTCCACTGACGAAGGTCTTGGACTACCTGGCCTCATTATCAGAATCAGGCTCAAGTTACTCCTCCATCAAAGTCCACCTGGCTGCCATCTTGTCCTTACATGAACCCTTCGATGGCAACTTACTGTACCAGCATCATCTAGCCAAGATGTTCTTGAGAGGAATGCTACATATTAAGCCTTCTATTAGACGTCTCACTCCTCAGTGGGATCTCAGTTTCATTATAGAAAAACTGACCTTCGAACCTTTCGAGCCAGGAGCCACCTGTGACCTCCACTTCTTCTTTCATGGAAGACGTTATTCCAAGCGGCTATTACTTCAGCTCGCTGTATTTCTGAGCGTCGTGCCCTCATGTAGGGAACCTTATTTGATGTTCCACAAGGAAAGGGCAGTCTTTCGTACCAACCCTTCCATCCTTCCTTCCTAAAGTAGTCTCCGAACATACTGTAAATCAATCTTTAGAGCTCCCGGTGTACTACCCCAAATGCTCCCATCCTGGTGAACGTCTGTTACATACCGTAGATGTCCATCATATCCTAAGCTATTACTCTAATCCTACTCGGTTGATTAGGAAAATTTCTCAGTTGTTCGTCACCTTTGCCTCTGGCGAACAAGGGCTTCCTGTCGTTAAACCCTGTCTTCATGGTTGGTGAATTGTATTACCTTTTGCTACAAAAAGTACAATAAGACTTTACCAGGACCTGTCCAGGCTCACTCTACTAGAGCTATGGCCACAACTGTGGCCTGTTTCAAAGGTGGCTCCATTTCAGACATCTGCAATGCGGCTACCTGGTCCACTATCCATACTTTCACAAGGCATTACAATTTGGATATTGCCTCGAGACATAGGATGGCCTTCGGCCGTGCAGACTTACAAGGTTTCCTATCATAATGGTCCTCCCATATGGACATAACTGATAGGGCATCTCCCAGAAGTAATTATGTACTGCAAGGGACCATTCCATGGAAGATGGTACAATTTACATAAAATCTTACCATAACAGTAGGTCTTCGAGGCATGTCTCTGGCAGTAGGTGCAATCTCCCCCTCCGTCCCCCTCCTTCTCTATCAGAGCAAATTCTGATCCAGTGACTTAGGGTTGAGACTCCTTGGTACCTCTGTTTCCCCTCGGTCCTTGCCTTTGCTAACTGAATCCAGCGGGGGGACTGAGGATACCAGGGACTGACCACACTTATGTAGGAAGCAGGACATGATTTCATGTGTGGGTAATCCCTGGTGAAAACTGCTAGAAGAAGCTGCCGTGCGACTGCGACCTCTGCTGGAACCTCCCAGAAGTAATTACCTACTGCAAAAGACATTTCTCAAAGATCTACTGTTGCGATAAGATTTTACATAACTGTACTTTCTAGGAGTGGTATGTGATGATCATCCACACGGAACCACCCGACCTCCCTTGGCTGTGGCGCACAACTTTTACTTCCAGCGGGCATTGATCTGGCATTATGAGGCAGAGCTGAGGGAATTACCACCCGGGTGGGTGGGAGGAGCCAACTTGAAGACTTTCCGTAAAGCTCTTAAAGGGAAAGGACACTGCCAGAACATGTGAATATCATATACCACTTCTAGAACTACTAGTCTAGGAGCATGGATATGTTGTTCATCCACACTCTGGCATGTCCCTTTCCACTTTAAATCCAACCAGAAGTCTTCAAGCTGGCTTCTCCTACCCATCCGGGTGGTATATACCTTGGCTTCACCCCATGACGCCAGATCTTCCTTTCTGCTGGAAGATTCAGGTTGCCTCCCTCGTGCTGTAGCATTTCATTGGCCCTGGTTCTCAAGCCTTCAGTTTTGCCAAAAACTTGCATTGTTCTCATTAACGATCCGAAGTTTGCAGCTTCGATCATGGAAGATGTATCTTCCCCCGGATTTCGTCTGTGCCTGTGCAACCAGAAGATGTTGCGTACTGATCCCCACTCCACGTGCGTGTACTGCCTCAGTGTCGGCCATGACACCTTGTCGTGCAGTATCTGTTTGGCCTTTCATCCCAATGTTCTCAACAGTCTTGCACGCCTGAAGCTGAGGAGGCCAGAGAAGAGGAACCCTCCAGTGAAATCCAAGGAGGCCTGGTGGGCGGTTTCTGTGGTTGCGGCATCCGCCGAGCAGTTGGAACGCATGCAAGCATTTGAGGAGCAGGCGGCTCGTGCCGCGGAGTCTTCTCTGAACTTTTTTGTTCACCTGAACCTGGGCTTCACCTTCTCGGGTTCCTTCAGGGAGTTGTGCCAGTCTCTCCCTACGAGGGGAGAGGCGTCTGAGGGGTTGCACTCCTCTCGATCCCATAAGAGGGAGAAGGATCAGAGTGCGTCTTCATCTTGACAGAGACGGTCCTGGGACCGGGAGAGGTCTCAGTCCCAGGAGCATCCGGTCTCTGCTTAGGTCGAGATCACTTCCTCGGCCGCAGGCTTTTCAGACTTGCCGTCCAGCCAGCTGACCGAGGGTTTGGTTGACTACGGGGAAATCATCCTCGACCCTCTTGACCCTTTGTCGCAGACTCCCATCGACAACTCCTTAGAGAGGACTCTGGTCCTTGTTTTCCCTGATATGGATCCCCATCGAGGAACCGGTCCCAGACTCCGGGAAGTCACTGGCCCCGCTGGTGTCTCGCAACCGACCAAATCGGCCTACCCGATCTCGATCAAGGTCTAGGACCCCCTCGACTGACAGGCCGAGGAAGAGCCATAAGCGCTCTAAGAAGAGCCATCGGTCGTCCTCTGACGAGGAGAGGCTCCAGCGGAAACTCCGGCACTACGAGGACCTCATGTGGCAGCAGCTGATTCTGTCCAGGCATAAGTCTACTATGGATTCCACCCCGGCCATTACTTAGCTTTCGCCTCCCAGGCTGAAGCAGACTCCAACAGAGCCATTCAAATCGGTTCCCCAGCCCGTGGAGCCAGCAAGACCCCCTGTTCGGCCCAAAACTGTCTCTCCTCCTACTGTGGTGGAACCACCGCCCAAGCAGCCTGTGGGAGGGGTTCCTTCCAAAGAAGCTAGACCAGACATCGGACTCCCCCGGTGTTTGTCGATCAACGCAGACCGCCCTCAGCAAGTCGAAGGTGACCTGGGTGGTAGGCCATTGTATCCGTATTCCTCGGATTCAGACGTCGGCTGTCTACATTCACATCCAGGGGATGATGAATCGACCACTTGCCTAGGGACGGAGGAAGGTCCCTCGTCCTTTCAAGGGATTCTCCGCCTCATCTGAATCTACAGGGATGCCCCTGGAGCCAATCCAGAAAATGGCGGAGTACCCTCTTACGGATATCCTTAAGAGAGGGGATATACCGATGGAGGCCTTTCCTGTGGCTGAGGCCATTGTTGGACCGGTCCTAGAACTCTGGCAACGTCCTGCCTCTTGACCAGCTCCATCTGCCCATATGGCCCGCAGCTGTGTGGTGCCCATGGGGTCCCTTGCGGGGTTCACAGAGCACCTTTCAGCTGAGAGCCTGGTGAAAGCCTCCGTGTTCAGGCGTACTGGCAGTTCTGCTGACACTGACCGACCTCCTGATAGAGTCCAAACTTTTGGACCATTCAGCCAGGAAGGTTTATGCGGCTTCCTTCTTGGGCCTTCGACAGGCAAGTTCGTCCGTCGTCATGGCACACTTCTCTCACGCCTCCTGTGGTCGCTGGGTGAAGTCCTCCCACATCTCCCCATGGACATGCAGACCACGGACAGGGAGGTCCGGAATCGGGGCCGAACTGTTGCCAAACAGCAGCTCCAGACGGCCCTAGACCTTGGGGATTCTTGTGCCGGTTTGGCTGCCACAGTTGCTTCTTGTCACATGGCTTGGCTGAGGCTCTCTTCCTTCCCGGCAGATACCCAACATAAATTGGCTGACATGCCTTTCCTTGGGACAGACTTGTTCGGCCTGGGAGTGGCCGGTCACTTTCAGTGCAGAGAGCAGTCCAGTGCCACCTTGAACTCTACCTCTGCCAAGAGTTCTTTGGGCAAGAACCAGCAGAGGAGAAAGAAAAATCAGCAGTCCTCCTTCTGAGGTGGCCAGCAGCATGGTCAAGCTTGGCGCCCTCGGCCCAAGCAGGGTCCACAGCAGGCCCGTAAAGGAGGCCAAGGTTCAAGTCCTGGATCCTCCTCATCCAAGCCTGCTCAGTGATAGGCCGGGGGCTGCCAATCCCGCTCCTGTCACGCCAGCTGTGGGTCCTCCCATGGGGGGCCGGCTTCTCCACTTTCTTTCCGCCTGGTCAGTTATCACCACGGACAGGTGGGTTCTGGAAGTGGTCGGTCAGGGACTGCTTCTGGAATTCGAGCAGTACCCTCCAAGCCAAGCCCACGCCCCTCGTGAGGAACAAGTATCCACTCAGACCCAGTCGGCTCTTGGAGACGACATCGCTCAGCTCCTCAAGGAGGCAGTAGCTCCAGTGGCAGATCCTCCAGCAGGCCCAGGCTTTACCAGGTACTTCCTGGTGCCCAAGTGGATGGGGGGCTGACGCACCATTCTAGATCTGCATGACCTGAATCAGTATCTCCGGTCACACACCTTTCGGATGGTCACTGTGTCCCAGATCATACCATTCTTGGAGCGAAACATGTGGTTCTGTTCACTGGATCCGCAGGATGCATTCTTTCACGTCCCAATCCGTCCATCCCATCAGCAGTTCCTCTGCCTCAGGGTCGAAGGGACCCTGTATGAGTTCCGAGCCGTGGCGTTCAGCCTGTCTTCAGCCCCTCGGTTCTTCACCAAATGCATTGTAGTAGTGGTGGCCCGTGTTGGGAATCAGGATTTATCTGTACCTCGACTATTGGCTCCTAGCAGGATCCACCTGACAGGAGGTGGAGAGGTCCAGAGACCTGGCCCTCCAGACCTGCTCCCGACTCTGCCTCCTGATCAACGAGGCCAAGTCAGAACTCGTGCCATCTCGGGTGATGGGCTTCATCAGGGCACAGCTAGACTCTTGTCAAGCCAGAGCTCGGCTCCCTGCAGACAGGGTGGAGGCTCTTTCCTCCTTTGCCCAAACATTTCTGGTTGGGCACTTGTGCCCTGCCCTGAACGTTCTGTGCCTTCTGGGTTATATGGCGGCATGCACCTCAGTGGTCCGTTATGCCCGGTTGCACATGCACCCTCTCCAATGGGAGCTGCCGCCCAGTAGCCTCAGCGCCACGGTCATTTCGACCAACTGGTCACTGTGACCCAGAAGATGTGGGACGCTCTCCGATGGCGGACTGCCCCAGTCTGGTTGCAGGAAGGGATCCCACTTGTCCACCCCGAGCTGACGGTCGTCCTTACAACCGATGCACCTCTCATGGGCTGGGGAACCCACATGGGGGGACAAAAGGGCCCACGGGTTCTGGCCCCCGAGGAGTCCCGATGCCACATCAACCTGTTGGAGCCCAGAGCTGTCAGAGTGGCACTGTCAGCATTTGCTCCTCAGCTCCGGGGTCAAGTGGTTCAAGTCCAGACGGACAATACCACGACCATGTACTATCTCAACAAACAGGGCGGCACGCACTCCTGTTTGCTGTGCAAGGGGGCGCTCTGAATCTGGATCCTCATGAGCCTGTTGGAGGCAGATCTCTTAACCATTCATGTGGCAGGAGCTACAAACCATCTGGTGGATGCTATCAGCCACTTAGGCCAGACATCCCACGAGTGGTCTCTCCATCCAGAGGTAGCTTACAGCCTGTTCTGTTGGGGCAAACCGATGGACCTGTTTTGCCTCTAGGGAGAACACCAAACTGAGGCTGTTTCATGCCTGCCCCCCCACCCCCAAGCAGGGCTCGCTGCACGGGGATGCCTTCTCGAGGCCGTGGACTCCAGGCCTCCTCTACGCCTTCCCTCCATTTCTCTTGATCCGCAAGGTGCTCCTCAAGGTGAGCAGGGACAAGGCGAAGGTGATCTTGGTAGCCCATGCTGGCCACGCCAGGTCTGATATCCAGATCTCCTCAGCCACCCGGAACGGCTTTGCACACGCCCGGTCCTGATATCACTCAGTCAGGAGAAGGTATTCCATCCGGACCTCCAGTCCCTGCACCTCACAGCCTGGTACCTGAGCGGCTAGAGTTCCAGGCCTTGGGTCTTTCCGAAGATGTCTACACCATGGTAGAGGCATCTAGAAAGGAATTGACCAGGAAATGTTATGCCTTCAAGTGGAAAAGGTTTTCCATTTGATGTCAGGGCAAGGGCCTGGACCCTTTGTCCTGTTCAGTGGCTAACATTCTTGACTACCTTTGGTCTCTCTCCAAAGGGGGCCTCTGGTCTTCAACCCTTTGGGTGCACCTGGCAGCCATCTCTGCTTACTGGGCACAGGCCGGTCACCCGATGTTGGCACAGGAGACAATGGTCGGGAGCTCTTTCAAAGGCCTGGATCATATATCCCCTCCGGTGCGTGAACCTCCACCTCTGTGGGATCTACTGCTGGTACTGGCAAAGCTCATGGGCAAGCCATTCGAACCAATGCACAAGTGTGAGCTGTCACGCTTGTGGAAGTCTGTCTTCCTGGTGGCTATCACGTCTGCCAGAAGGACAGGGGAGCTCCTGGTGCTTTTGGTGGACTCCCCTTATCTGGTCTTCCACAGGGTCAAGGTTGTCCTACTCCCCCACCCGAAATTCCTTCCAAAGGTGGTGTCAGTTTCACCTTAACCAGGTGTTGACTCTGCCAGTATACTTCCCTAATTACATCTCTGAGGCAGAGTACAGGCTCCATACTTCGGACCTGAGACATGCTCTTTCCTATTACAAGGAGAGGACGGCGGAAATTCGTGGAGAGGTTCACCAGCTGTTTGTCACCTACGCTGAAGCTGCTTCTAGCAGACCTGCAGCAAAGCAGACTGTTGCAAGATGGATTACATCATGCATAGGTCTGTGTTATGAGTTGGTGGGCAAAGAGCCTTCCAGAGGGATAAGAGCTCATTCTACCTGCCATACTGCTGCATCGGTGGCTGCTTCCAGGGACATCCCTATCCAGGAAAACTGTCGGGCTGCTACCTGGAAGTCAGCAAACACCTTTATCACCCACTACCACATCGACCTTGAGTCACGCCAGGATGCTGGTTTTGGGGCCTCAGTTCTCCAATCTCTGTTCCCTAAGTAGGGGATGTGCCCCTTGCCTCCCTCCTCTCGGAGAACTGCTAGAAGCTTGCCAAACAATGTGGATGAACAACATATCCACGCTCCTAGAAGAACAGGTTACTCACCTGTAACAGTAGCTCTAGGAGTGGTATATGTTGTTCATACACACTGACCCACCCAACCTCCCCGGCTGTGAACACACACAACCTGGCTTCCAGCAGGCTAAGATCTGGCATCATGGTGTGGAGCCAAGGTATATACCACCCAGGTGGGTGGGAGGAGCCAGCTTGAAGACTTGCGGTTGGATTTAAAGTGGAAAGGGACATGCCAAAGAGTGTGGTTGAACAACATATACCACTCCTAGAACTACTGTTACAGGTGAGTAACCTGTGTGTTTTTTTGTTTTTTTTTAATTACTTGGCTGTTTTGTGAAAACCGCAGTGGAGCAGAACACAAAGATGCCAGCTGAGCTGATGCAACAGTATTCAAGCACTTATTTTAGGTTAACTGTGTTTGATATTCATCTTTCTTTATGAAAGATGTGGTGATACACTGAGTGGCTAAAATTCCTTTGTTCTCTTGGTGATGCAGGTTACTAAAGAGACTGGCCCTCCACATATGAAGAGCTTTGTAACTAAAGTGGTGGTTGGTGAATTTATTGGTGAGGGGGAGGGCAAAAGCAAGAAGATTTCAAAGAAAAATGCTGCTATTGCTGTTCTGGAGCAACTGAAACAATTACCACCTTTGCCCACGGTTGAGAAAATGAAGCCACGGAGCAAAAAGAAAACCAAATCAATAGTTAAGGTAAGATGAAAAGGAAGAGCAGATTGGTAAAACTTGCCAAAAAAGAACCCCATTGAGTTCCTGACCAGTGGTTATGGGGCAGTAATGCTTAGTGGCTTCGGTGATTTTAGTTGGCCCTTGCATCAAACCTTTGTTTTTGTATCGGGAAATGTGAAAAAAAAAAAAAGTGACAAACTGTAGGCTTTGATGTTTCAAATGTAAGTGGCAGTGCACAGAAGAAAGATCCCTTATGTCAGTGCTCTATATTGACAGTAGAGACTTGAACTATGTTTGATCTGTGAACTTATGCCTAGGGTGCCATAAGGGTAACTCCTAGTTGTTCTTCAGTCCCCAAATTGTGGAAAATATTTTCCAATAGTTTCTGAACTTCAGACAACTGCAAAAAAAATCTGTTTTTTACAGTCTTGGGCTGCTGCACCGAACAGACCACATATATGATGGCTACCTTAGATTTCACTTTGACTAGTTAGATATTTGATAGGTGTCGAGAGTGGGCTCCATGACAGAAACCTTAAAGTTGAGCACTGATGTATACATTTATTGGTAATCTGCAGATGACTCACAGCATGTTGATATTTTACTACATTTTAAAGGTTCTGATTTTTTTGCTTACATTGCTATCTCTCAGTTTGAATCAGCAACTTGCTTGTCCAGTTTTAAGCTTAGATTATTTATTCTAGAAGTTGTATAGTTCATGTAATTTGTTAAAACACATGCTCTACACTAGCTGCAGACAAGTCCAGAGTACGGCCAAGGAATGAACCCAATCAGTCGACTAGCACAAATCCAACAGGCTAAGAAAGAAAAAGAACCTGAATACATACTCATCACAGAACGAGGCCTTCCCAGACGTAGGGAGTTTGTCATGCAGGTTTGTGCTGCTATCTCTTTACATTGTTGTTCGTATCATTTAGAATATATCAGTGAAACACTTTTTTCTCTTGCCCCCATTTTATTTCCTCTCCCCTCAGATGGGTCCCAGCTTGGGTTTTGTGAGCCACCAGGGAGCTGCCGTTGTTTTCCTCCTGAACATCTTCAGAAGCCTCGTGGTACTGGTGACCGGTGCTTCTCTGTGGATGTTCAACATGGTGACCTCAGGCTTGTTGTTTCCATCCAGGAGAGCTGATATCCTGGAGGGCTGGCTTCTAGATGTTTCTCCAGCCAACACCAGTAGTTTTAGCAACCAAAGGGCCAAGAGGGGGTGTATACATGTACATACATCCGTCATTGGATACTCAGGAGGTCACTTTGCTTTGCCTCTGGTTTGAGATCCCAAATTCCGGCTGTAGTGAGGAACTTAAATAATTCTACAGCTAGGGTTATGGCAGGTTAGATTGACCACTAGTCTTTCTGTTTCTGACTAGAATGTCTATTGTATAGTTCTCATGTAATTTTAGCTACTAGAACAAACACTCGGGCAGAGGGGCGTGACTGCTGTAGGAATTGCCTACAACTCCAGATCGATCTGTGCTCCGTATGTGATCCCTTGATTTTGTTCTCCCTCTGATGTATAAATACTGAATTAGATGGTGGCCCATTTTTCTTTTAATCTGTGTCCTTGCAAAAAAGCAGGCCTACTTCAGATTTGTTGTTCAGAAGTGTGTTACACTTGAGTAAACCTGTCCCAATAGAATAGTGAAGCAGACATTAATCTGATTTATTTTTAAACTTAATTTAAAAAATAAAACATGAAGGCTGGCCCTTGGCACAGCAATAGCGCTACCGCTCCTGATGTCATTGACCCGAGTTCGGGAACAAGCAGGGCTCGCTGGGGGCCGGCCGTGAGGAGGAGGATCATTGAGCATCCCAAGGGACGCCTTCTGGAGAGGGAGGGCATTCATGCCGCATTGTCGTTGTTGCCAGTGGATGCACAGCTGGTAGTGCAGGCACTGCGGTGTGGGGTAAAGGACACCATTAGGCTGGGGTATGCATTTGCAGGCTGACAGCCTGGACAAACGTCCTTGTGCCAGCTTCTTTGATTTGGGGGGGGGGGGACTAAAAACAGGGTAAATCCTCCTCCACCACTGTGGCAGGGTGACAGCTGCCAAAAGGGTGGCCTGAAGACAGTAAATTCGGTGACAAGCTGACACCAGTGGCGCAAAAAGTATATTAAAAAATAAATAAAAAAGCCTGTCCTCTCTTGTATTGCATACATGCACTTGTGGTCGTTAAAACAGACCAGTAGATGTTTGCAGTTCATTGTGTAGATTTTGTAATCAACTAGAGGCCTGAAGTGCTAAGAAAATGAGTGATAGACTTCAGTGGTAGGTTCTTAACAGTGCTACAGCATAGTTTACAGGAGTTGCAAACTGCAAAGTTTTGAGTTGCATCAAGTAAGAATATAGTTTGTTGTGCTGCTACAATGCATACCTAAGCAGTAAGCTGGATGGGTTTGAGTGTACAAACAAGATACAATTTAGACAAATCTGTAGCATATAATTCAAGACTTGAGAAGGCACAGTATTACAAAAATTACATCTTGCGTTACTTAGTTTAGTTGCTTTTATTTACCAGAGTGCCTTTCCATCAGCTCAGAGCACTGAACAGTTATAAAACGACGCTGTCCATTAAAATGGTACACACACAATATGAAAGGGGGAGAGGAAGGGATAACTATAAAGCTACGTACATTTTGGATAACTTTAGTGCATTTTCCTTCTAAATGTTGTTCCACAAAGGTGAAAGTTGGCACACAAACTGCCGAGGGAATGGGGCCCAATAAGAAGGTGGCTAAACGCAATGCAGCTGAGAAAATGCTGGAACTGCTGGGTTTTAAGGTTCCTCAGCCCCAGCCCCCAAAGCCAGCACTGAAGACTGATGAAAAGGTAATCTGAACAGCACCTGTTTAACTTTACTTCCTCAAAAAGCAGTAAGTCATTAGAGTTTTTTTTTTTCATTTTCATATTAATGAAGTGCAATGGTCTCTGTACTATAGAAGTTAGGCTGTCAGTGTGCATAAGTGCTGACCAGTATCCTGTGCTTCTACTTACAGCAGGGGATTTTTGATTTGAGCAACGTACAGAATGAGAAAGCCAGCCACAGGCCTAGTTCAGAGGAAGGATACCACTAGCATGCATAAGGGAGCAGAACTTTGGACCACTTCCTTCATCTACTGTAACTGTTGACCCTGTAACACCAACAAGAGGAGATATAAATTTAAACACAGTGCTGAGTACAGATGAGGTTTACATTACAGATGTAATCAGGGGAGGCAGTGTAGTGCAGTGGTTTAAGGCTCTAAGCTGCAAATCTGGTGACATCCAGCAGGCCAGACCTGGGTTTGAATCCTACAGCTTCCACTTGCAGACTGTGTGACCCTGAGCAAGTCACTTAACTTCCCTGTGCTCCCAGGCCGCACCTGTAAAAAAGCTTTCAGCTTAGTGTGCTCGTCCTGGTTAAACAACTAAAAAACAAAACAAATTATGGGATCCAGGCACCACTAGGAAATGGTGATCATAATATAGTATCTTTCGTAATAGAGGAATATAGCCCTATAAAAAATGGATATAAAGAGATCTACAATTTTAACACGGCAAACCAACAAAACATACAGGAAGATCTAGCCAAAATAAAGTGGGAGCAAGCTCTGAAAAAACAGCTAGTGAAATGTGGGACTTAATTAAAAAGCAGATTTTCACACTATGTGATAGATATATAAATATAACCGGTACGTTAAACTGCAATGGTTCAGAGTCTAAAAAAACTAATAAAAAAGAGAACTTTATAATATTACAAGAACAAAACTGGAAGAAATATAAAAACGTGCTAAAGCAATGCACGAAAAAATAAAAACTTGAAAAAAATTTACTAAGTAATGTAACAAAATATAATATGAAGTTCTTTGGATATGTAAATTCTTTACAAAACTCAAATAGTAGTGTGAGCTCAATAATCTATAATAAACAAATTGAAGCCCCCAAGGTAATGGCTGGCATGTTTAATACCTACTTTGGGACAGTATTCACACAGTGAGCCACATGTAGGAGATACACCTGAACAGACTAGTATAACAGAGAATATTACGCTTGGTTGTATAAACAACAAAATTCAAGCCCTAAAATGTGCATGCTCATCGGGTCCAGAAAACATACAAAAATGCTGACATTAGCACCACAAATAGAATCTCCATTAAGATTACTATACAAGCGAGTGCTATCAAATGAAATTCCAGCTATCAGCCATAGTAGTCCCAATCAACAAGAAAGGAAGTAAAAATAATTATAAAAATTACTGACTTGCAAGTCTTTCTTCGGTACCAGGAAAGACTATGGAATCTATTTTAAAGGATCTGTTAAATCAACATATAGGAAAAAAATGACTGAGTGACTGCAGAGATAAACAGCAGCATGGTTTTACTGCTGGGAGGCCCTGCGTAACTAACCTATTTATTTGTTTTTTTTTTTTTTTTGGTTTTGTGAAAAATATCAGCATCACTAGATGGGAGATTATCCGTAGATTGTATTTTTCTGGATTTTGCAAAGGCATTTGATAAAGTACCGCACAAAGCAATAATACAACAACTAATTGATTTAGGAGTAAATTATAGAATTACAGCATGGATCCGAAGCTGGCTCAGTGGAAGAAGTCAGTGAGTTAGTATAAAGGAATGCCTCTCTGATCCAGTGGGCGTGACTAGCGGGTGCCACAGGGCTCTGTTCTGAGACGGTTTCAGATTTTCATATCTGACATGGACAGACATTTAACAAGCTGGATATGTAAATATGCAGATGACACAAAAATAGCTAGAGTTGTAAAGTCTCAAAGATATTGCATACAGACAGAACAAAACATAAGTAAATGGTGAGTATAAGGGGTAGGAATTTTAATGCAGGTAAGTGTTGTGTAATGCATCTAGGCCATCACAACGAGAGGAACACTTATTTTCTGAATGGACGTCCCCTAAGGAAAACCACAGAAGAAAAAGACCGAGGCATAACAGTTGCTGAGAAATTAGCTTACGATAGTCACTGTTACAAACAAATTAGTAAGACTAAAAGGATATTATGGACGATCAAAAGAAATTTTAGAAGCAGAGATTAGGGAATGGTGATGCCATTGTATAGGGCATATGTGAGAGCGCTTCTGGATTATGGTAGCCAGGCATGGGGTGCTGTTACTAAGGGGACGGAAGAGCGATTGGAAAAAGTTCAAAGGCAAGCAACCGAAATGATATACAACATAAAAAAACTTGTCATATGTACAGCGTCTCCAGAAGTTAAATCTTGTGTCTTTGGAAACTAGAAGGATTCGGGGAGATATGCTGTTATGTTATATCATCATGCAGGATAGTTATCTGCTTAATGAACTTGACTTTGAATTCAAAAATGGTATCGTGGGAACCAGGAGACACCCTTTGTAATTGAGACCAAAAAGATTCTACACAAAAATAAGAGAAAATCCTTTTTCACACAGTGTGGTTAATCCTTGGAACAGTTTGCCGTTGGAGATTATAATAAGTAAAGGTGAGCAGTTTAAGAAAAATCTGGACAACTATATACTTGCAGGAAATAGGATATGTTATGGGTAAACGGTAGGAGTCCACATAGGCATACCGCCTTCTTGACTCCTTAACCCTTCGTGTGAACAGTCTTAACCCTTAGATTGCTGACATAATTAGAACACACAGGAATTTTAGACATATATCTGTCCATGGCAGTCTAAGGGTTAAAGTACAGTTTATACGTTGTCAGCTTGGGTACCGAATGTGACAAGAACACATTACACAGCTTAGAACCACAGAATATAGCGTGTTACCCTGGTTGAGCACCTATTGGTTGCATTTGACAGCCACAACAGGGCTAACTTGGTCACTGTATGTAGATGCAAGAACTGTTTCATAGCTCTGCCCTCTAATGTGACCTGGGGCATCATACCTGTCAGCTGGGTTTGTGGATGTCTTCCAGGTTTGTCTGCTAGTCTCTGAAACAATCTTGTGAACTATAGGAAGCTGGCATTTTGATTTTTCCACAAAGGTTTTTATCCTCCCCATGACCAGAGCTGGCTAGGCATCCTTCATCTACTCTCCCTGCTGCCCCATCACCAGAGAACTCAGTCCACATTTGCCAGCTGGGGATTCTGCCAGTGGCACGAGTGGGAGGCAGGTGTGCAGTGTGTCATTTATGCCTACGCCACCATCTTTTTTTCAACCTGTCTCTCCTTGGAATCCCCAGAGCTGGTGAATACACTTGGGTGCAAGCCTGTGGAGGCATGCATGTGCCATGTAGTCCTGCAGCTCCACACCCTTTGTGGCCCTGACTCAGTGCCACCAGGCCTCCATGTGGTGGCAGTATAGTAGCAGCACCATTAAGTCCTCCCTACCTGTGAGAGGAGAGTTGTCACTGGGACTCTCTTCTCCACCCCCCCAAAAATCAACTCCCACTAACCCAAGACCACTTCTGATCTCGAGTTGTCGCTGTGACAGGTGGTAGCCCTGCTACCAATCAGCTGAGCTGGCTTGGAAACTGGCAATTCTGTCAGTTGAGTATCTGGCCAGCCTAACCATGCAACAGCACCTAGCCTAAAGATAAATATATTCGTATTCTGCAGCATATTATCGTGCTGTGATAAACGCTCATTGTCATTTTGCCTTTCTTCTGAGTTGGTGTTAATTAGCACAGAATCCTCTGCAGTTTTACAATATATGGTAGCTGTGTCCACATTCATGGTCCTGTGGACAATCCGTATTCTTTATTTAACTTTTGCATTTCATAAGGAGCACAGTGCATCTTGATAAAGTCCAGCAGGCAAGTGAGTACAGTACATGTAGTGCATCTTTAAGTTAACATTCAAGAAAGGATTCAGCAGTACTTGTCTGTTCTTTTTACCACACCAGGGTAGTTCTCGGAATAGTTATTTTCTAGTCCAGTCTAAAAGTTACAAAGAATCATGGCTGAAAAATGCTGTGGACACCCAATAGAAATAAAGTGCATCCAAATAAGTTCCGGCCAGTTTTCCTGTCTTAGTGTCCAGTTCCGAATATGTTCCATACAATTTTAAACATTATACAACGTGTTGGAAATTCCGAAGCATAAAAACTGTGTAGCATATGAATGTAACTGCTCCTCTGAACCACAAAAAGGCTTATAATTGATAAACTAGATACTTAATCCCATTAATAGAAAGGTTTGTTTGACAAACTTTTGAACACTATCAAAAGGGAGTACAGCAAATAAAACGGGCAGTAGTATAATTCTGGAGAATTCTCACAATACACTATAAATCAACCATTCCATAATTTATGAAATACACGTTATAATGTAAAGTGACAGGTTTCGTCCCACTCTGCGGGGGGGGGACGCACACACCATCCAGACCATGTGATCTAAAATGAAACTATTGAAAATTATTTTTGTATCAAATGTTGTTCCAGTTTCCAATAGACATGACCCCCATCCCTCGTCCGCAAAATTTGGGCCAATACCCCCATCATTGTAAATGTTTACAGTTTGACATTTTGCACCATCATATAAATAGTCCTCGAGTAGAGGCACATTGCACCACATCAGAATGCCATGCAACGCAGTAAGCACCCTGATTTAATCAGATAGCAGGGTAACAAATTAAGATTGTCTGTTTATATATTTTTTCTTTATATATTTTGAAGTCCCTCTTCCCAACTTTGTTTCTGAGTCCAATTCTTCAGACTTCAAATATGTGGAGAACTCTCTGATCTTTTCCACCAAATTGCCATCGTTATTTGCATGGAAAAAATGTCTTGCCTCCATGTTGGACTTCAGTTATGCAGGTAACAACATATAATGATTGGTGCCCAGTTCTGAGAGGAGGGTGCACACCCTTTCGAAAACCTCGTTCTACGCTACCTGATGCTATAATTTAAGTCTGGGATAATCCAGATGTCAGATTGTTCCCATTTTAGTCCACCACAGAATTTAATTGCCAAAAGCAGGCTGTCTCCTTTGCTGTTCCCCAGCATTGCCAACATAGTCCTGACATCGTTCTCACTCTTGCCACCTTCTCAGGTTAATTCTGTATGCTCTCTGGATTATAAAGTCATCCTATAGTTGTAATATCGCTTTGTTGGCATCTTTTTGCACAGAGTCGACTTTCTTTTCAAGCAGTGCCGTCCGGTGGTTGAAATCTTCCACTTTCTGGACTAATTTTTGAATTGCTGCAAGAAGTGAGCCCAGCATGGGTTCCCTCTGTGTATTTGAGCTGATTATCTGCACATCACCTAACCTCATAGTTGTGCCGCTGGGTTTCTTGGCTGCTCCCTGGTTCTTTCTCTGCTTTCCCATCTTCACTCAAGGTAAGGAAGCAAATTTCTGGCGGAGTACTGCTACTGCCCGGAAAATAGCAAAAATTGGCTAATTTTCTGATTTATTTATTTTTTTGTAAAATGGATGGGCTGCCCATGTCCGATGTCTAGCTGGTCACCCACCGCTGGTCTTTTTAGTTTGTCAAATGCGTTGCTTCTCCAACTTGCAGCTTTTCAGCTAAGCAGCCAGGTCCCCCCACCACCACCACAAACAATCAGTAATCCTATCTGTGTCAGTCTTCACCATTCATCACTGGTGAGTTCTGACTGAAGGGTCAGGACCCTGCGGGGGGAGTTTTTATTTTTCTTGGTAAGAGGAGCCGACAGCATGACGGTGCCACCCTCGAGGCAGACTCTCTGTGTGGCGCTCGCAGGTTGGCCAGTAACCAACGCCAACTCCTCCTCCTCCATCCCAGTTCTGCTTCTCCCACTGTCGAGAGAACACAACCTCATGTGGAGCGAATTTTTCCTGTCAGTTGGCCTAGTCCATTGGATCGTACTAGTTCTGTACAGCTGCGTTTCTCTGCACCGTCGAATGGTAAGACCTTTCCTTTTTATTTTATTTTTTTAAATATAATTTTTATTAAATATTTTCAAACTTCACATCAATACAGTTCTGTTCATCAGTAGGTAAAGCAAAGAGGTAAGCTTATATAATGATATATAGAGGTACATTTCATTAGACAAGGTATCTTTGGTAATATTATCATCTCAGTTATACTTCCAAGCTATATTTTATACCATTACTTCAAAAATGTTATGTCCCATTTCTGATCTGTTGTGAGATCTTCTAATTATCCTTCCTCCACAACCATAGATTTTATTATATGGGAGACCATATATTTATACTATATGGGGGAGGAGAGCCGATCCAGTCCTATGAGAATGTCTCACAGGTGATATCATAGCATCAGTGACTGAACCTAACTAGTCCTCCTCCTCCACCTAAGGGACGAAATCTGGTTCCCTGAGCATGATATACATTATCCACTTACTCCATTTTGCAGTGCAGAGTGCTGTCTTATCATTCAAAGAGTATGTAATCCTTTCTGCCTTATATATACCATTTACTATAGCCCTCCAGGTCTCCACCGAGGGCATCTTATTAGTAAACTAGCATTTAGTTATTGCCTTTTTGGCTGCTAGTAATAAAACTCCCAAGAGAGGGCCACTGTATGGGCCTCATAGGTGTCTGGGAAAGATGTGCAGTAGAAAAAGCTCCCCTGTTCATGGAAGCCCTGGGCCCCAAATCGCCTCCAATTCACCTTGGAGAGTCCTCAGAAAGGGCTGCAATTTCGGGCATTCCCAAAACACGAGTGGTGAGCTGTCGTTTCGCCACATTCCCGCCAGCACTCAGCGGACCTACTCCTATCATAGTGTGAGGTTATAACCGGAGTACGAAAGTACCTTGTGAGGAGTTGTCAGGAGAATAGGTGCCAGGTATGTGAGCTAGTGTGTCTGGAGGTAGAACTGCAAATGGCATCCCATGTTTCTCTGGAGAGGTGAAGGTCTAACTCACCATTTCATCTCTCCAAAGTCTGGTAACTATTTTCCCCTGATGTTTCCATCAGCAATTTATATGAGGCTGAGATAGCGTGGGGTAAATCCCTAATACGGAGGGTCTGAAGTAACATTTTTACCAGGTGTGGGTATTCCTCCTGATTTCGTACTATTGCTGAGAGGTCATTATAATAGTGTCATATTTGTAGGTATCTGAAGAAATCCGAAGGTCTTAGGTTAAACTCTTGTTGGAGTGTGGTAAATGCCTTAAACTGTGAACCTGTTATAAATTGTGTCAAGCTAGTAAGGTGTAGGTGTTTCCAGTTACGGAAAGTGTGATTGGTATGGCCAGGAAGGAAGTCTTCCAACAACCCTATAGGGAGCAGCAAAGTCAAATATGGGAGGATCTGTAGGGAATTACGGATCGTGTACCAGGCTCGGATTTGGTGAGTGATCCTGGGGTTTGCAGAGGTCTGTTCCGGGGTTGGGGGGTCCGATAGAATAAAGCTTGTTCCCTTGCGAGGTTAGGTACTATTGCCTCCTCTATTTCTCTCCATCGGGCTGTGGTATTGGCCGAGAGCCTCCGAATCAGAAGTGTTATATGTGAGGCCCAGCTGTATAACTTGAGGTTAGGAAGGGGCAGTCCACCTTCAGATCTTGGTAGTGTGAGGGTGTTAAAGCTTACTCTGGGTCGCTTACCTGCCCACAGGAATTTGGAAATTACTTTATTCCACACCTGAAATTTCATTGGTAGGTTAAGGGGAATATTTTGAAATAGGTAAAGTGCTCTTGGGAGAATTACCATCCGTATCACGTCTACCCTTTGTATCAGGCTCAATGGGAGGAGGTCCCACCTCTCCAGGTCATGTTTCATCTGAATTAAGAAGGGGTCATAGTTATAGCGTAGGGCATCTTCTTAGTTATGGGATAGAAAGATACCCAAGTATTTGAGCTTGCCTAATTTCCATAGGAAAGGGTATCTGTCCCTGAACCATCCCGGTGGGTCAAAGTGGAAGACAAGAGCATCTGTTTTACTGGTGTTCAGCCGGTATCTTGAACATATCCCAAACTCTTCAAGGATGCTGAAAACTATAGGGACTGACTTGATTGGATCAGAGAGGAAGAGAAGGACATTGTCTGCATATAGTGCTATACGATGTTCCGAGTCTGCTATCCTTACTCCCTCCAACCCCGGGGCCTGCCGTATTGCCTGGGCTAACTGTTCAATAAAGATAGCAAAGAGGCCCGGGGACAGGGGGCAACTCTGCCTCATTCCTCTATGCAAAGGGAAGTATTTAGAATGATGCCCAGATACTTTAACACAGGCTTTTGTGGCAAGGAGTATGAAACTATGATACTTGCTATAAAAAGGGGAGGGAGACCCATCTTGCGCATGGTGGAAAAGAGGAAAGGCCAGGACACACTATCAAACGCCTTCTCAGCATCTATGCTGAGAAGGGTGCTTAGTAACTTACTCAAGTGCATTTTCTTTACCTGTTGTAACGCTCTACAGGTGTTGTCTGTAGTAGATCTGGCACTGACAAAGCCCGTTTGATCCAAGTTGATCAGATGTGGGAGAACTGCATCTAACCTTCGGGTTAAGATGGATGTGTAATATTTGTAATCTACATTAAGGACCGATATTGGTCTATAGGAGCTACATTGGAGGGGGTCCTTTTCGGGTTTAAGAATGAGAGACTGTTCAAACAACGTGGAGACTTGCTGTGTTCTGACTATTGCAGTGATATCCAACCTTTGAACTGCCCCGGAGAGGAAAGAGTTAACTTTCCATGCAAGGCATGGAACGGAACGCTGAGCTAGAGCTCGGTTGAGACTCTGTCTGTTGTTTGAACCCAAACTGTCAGATTCTTTACTCCGCCTCACTGAACAGTCGCTCCGGAGATTTCTCCTTTGCTCGGTTCAATTTAGTCGGTTAGTGTCATTTTTCCCTGTTTCAACCGAATTTGTTCCATTTAACCTGTCTGTTCAGTCTCTGTCTGTGGTACCGTGAGTACTAGATAGGTTAAACGTCAGATCGGTTCGGTTTGAACCGATCAGGTTTGTTAGTTTGTTTTGCTTTTTAGAGTGTGGTAACCGGTCCTTATCTGATCTAAAAAAAAAAAACTGATTTCATTACGTTTTTTTCCACGACCCGTAACACGGTCAGGAACTGATAAGGGTGTCTTGCCTGGCGGATTGCCGAAAAAAGTGTAAGTTTGGTTAGGACTGGCCATGTCTGAGAAACCCAAGAGAAAAACCGGGCCCACTGGGTTTCAACACTGTAGTGTGTGTGGGGAAGCCTTTGCTAAGGCTGACCCCCACACCACCTGTGTTTATTGTCTGGGGTTTGACCACCTCGATTCAGACTGCCAGATTTGCAAAAGTTTTCCCACAGCTACCCTGGAAAAGAGAGTAGGTAGGCTGAGGGAAAGGGAGGCAAAAGTCCGCTGGACCAGAATGGCCAGCCGGTTCGGTTCCAACCCGAACTAGAAGGAGTGCCCTCTGACCAGGGTGAAACTTCTTCGGGCAAAAGGGGAATAGACTCTGAGGAGTCGGTTCCGGTTAAAAGAAAAAGAAGGGATAAGTCAGCCGGTTCGAATCCACAAGTTCTTTCTCCGACCGCTGATGAAATAGCCAAAGCGATAAGGATTGTTCAGTCGCTAACTCCGGTTCCGACTGAACCGGTACCATCTGTTAGGGGCTCGGTTCGGTCGGTTCCCCTGGTTCCGGATTATAATTTAGAGGATTTTTATGAACCGGAGGAGGAGGAAGGAGAGTATGAGGATAGTGATGGTGATTATGAAAGTCTGGATGTGCCCATTGACCCGGACATCTCCCCAGACAGACCTTCAGGGGTTTCTCCTCCTAGGCTTTCTGAGTCCCCTTCCCACTTTGTTTTACAAAAAAGTGGCTGAAACTCTTCAGCTTCCTATGGAGGAAGCAGTAGAGGATCAGGAAGAGCCTGATTATGTTGAGATGATGGACATCCCAGAGTCCAGGAGGCTGTCTGTTCCCCTCCATAAGTCTTTTGGGAAACAGACTTTTAAAATTTTAAAGACTCCTAATTCTATACTTCCTGTGAACAAAAGAATGGACAAGAGGTATACTCTTTCCGGCTCAGATACGGAGTTCCTTTCCCAGCAATGCAGCCATGTTGGGGTAGTGCAGGCTGCTGCCTGTGATAAGGCAAATATACCCTTGGCTTCACACCCCCCAGATAAGGACTCCAGGAGGATAGATGCCATGGCAAAGAAACAGTACATGGCAGCATCTTTGGGACTCAGGCAGGCTAATTATATGGCCTACACAGCTAGATACCAGAGGTCTAGATGGGACACTGTGATGGCTCTAGCTAAACAGGTCCCTGGTCAGCTTGCCGAGGAGCTGGAGCAGGTGGCTGCAGATGGTATTGAGGCATCCAAGGTGCAATTTCATGCTGCAGTGGACTCCAATGACCTTTCATCTAGAGTCATGGCTACATCTGTGGCCCTTCGTAGGATGGCTTGGCTCAGATGTACTAGCCTGTCACAGGATACCCAGACTAAGGCCATGGATTTTCCTGTTGGTAATTCTCTGTTTGGGGAGCAGACAGAGAACTACATGAAGAAAATGGATGAGTACAGGACCACCTATAGGAGTGCTCAGGCCAAGGAAAAGCAAGCCACTCTCCAGAGGCAGCATTCCAGGGGCAGGAGCAGGCCTTTTCATAGGCCTTTCTACCAAGCCAAGGCGGCCTCTTCCACCTTTGCCCAGAGGGGGTTCTTCAGAGGGAGGGGCAGACGGGGTACAAGCAGGCCTGCTACCACCCCTCAGCCTAAAGCCCCTGCCAAACGGGCACCCTCATGGGTTTGCCTGAGCTGATTCTCCACTACCCGTAGGGAGCAGGCTGGCTTACTTTGTCCAGGACTGGGTGTCTTTAACATCAGACAAATGGGTCCTGGAAGTAGTAAGCCAGGGACTGGTTTTCAGCTTCAAACAATTTCCCAAGATGAGAACCAGGTCCTTTCCACCTGAAAATCCTTCAGAGGCCCTTGTCCTAGAGGCAGAGGTCTCTTCCCTCTCGACTCTGAGAGCCATAGAAAGGGTTCCACCCCTACACAAGGGAAAAGGATTGTACTCCAGGTACTTCCTAACTCCCAAAAAGACAGGAGAATGGCGGCCCATCCTGGATCTCAGATATTTAAACAAGCACCTTTTAAAGCCAAAGTTCAAAATGATGACTTTGGGAATAATTCTACCCTCTCTAAGGCCAGGGGACTGGCTAGTTTCCCTGGACCTCAAGGATGCCTATTTCTACATTCTCATCAGATGCTCCCACAGAAAGTACCTCAGGTTCGACTTGCCCTCAGGCCACTATCAATTCAGAGCAATGCCCTTTGGCCTAACATCAGCTCCAAGGGTGTTCACAGAATGCCTGGCAGTAGTGGTTGCTTTCCTAAGGAGAAAAAAGATCTCCATCTTTCCATACCTGGACGACTGGCTCATAGTGGGTCAGTCTCCAGACCAAGTCAAGTCACACCTACAGATAACTCAGCAACTGCTCACTTTTAGGATTCTTCTGAATCTTTCAAAGTCAGTTCTAGAGCCAGTGCAGCTGCTCACCTTCATAGGGGCAGAGCTGGATACAATAGGGGCAAGAGCCTTCCTTCCCCTGGACAGAGCAAGGACCCTTGTTACACTGGCCTCTTCATTCACTCTCCAGGTGTCTCGACCAGCAAGGCATTTTCTGCAGCTCCTGGGCCACATGGCTGCCTCTACAGCAGTGGTCCAAGGAGCAAGATTTCAGATGAGGGACATTCAGTTCCACTTAAGAGCCTTCTGGTCCCAGAGAAAGGATTCTCTGACCAAGGTAATCCCAGTGACTCAAACCCTGATCCAGGCTTTGCAATGGTGGCAGGATCAGGACAACTTAAGGCAAGGAGTTCCCTTTGTCACTCAGTCTCATTCTCTAATCCTTACCACAGATGCCTCCCTCTTGGGCTGGGGAGCCCACTTGGGGGATCTGACCACCCAAGGGTTGTGGTCACCTCAAGAATCTCTGCTTCACATCAATCTCTTAGAACTCAGAGCAGTGTTTCTAGCACTTGAAGTTTTTTCCAAGTCTGTTCAGAACAAAGTAGTTCAGATCAGGACAGACAATACCACCACAATGTGGTACATCAACAAGCAAGGGGGGCACTCGGTCTATGGCCTTGTGCATAGAGGCAATGAAGTTGTGGTCTCTGGCCTATTCCCTGAATACCTCTCTGATAGCAATGCACCTCCCAAGGAAGGACAATGTCCTGGCAGATGCTCTCAGCAGGATATCTCAGGGCCATCACAAATGGTCCCTAGATCCCCTGATTTTAAAGGTGATCTTCTCCAGATAGGGCACCCCACAGATAGATCTTTTTGCAGCCCCAGACAATCACCAACTTCCTCTTTTTTGCTGCAGACCCCCGGTGTTGGGCTCAGCCCCTGGATGCCCTAGTTCTCAATTGGGAAGGGAAGTTCCTGTATGCTTTCCCCCTTCCCTCTCCTGTTCAAGGTACTAGTCAAAATCAGGTCTCAACCTGCAAAGTGATTCTGATTGCTCCAGACTGGGCCAGACAGCCCTGGTACCCTCTCTTGCTGTCCTTAGCAGTCCACCTTCCCCTGTCTCTTCCCAGGAATTACAACCTGTTAACATGTTCTCAGGGGAGGGTTTGGTATCCGAATCTCAAATCTCTCAATCTCAAGGCCTGGCTCTTGAAGAGTTAGTTTATGGATTTGCATCTCTCTCAAGTGTTCTGGATATTTTAAAGAGCTTCAAAGCCTTCCACCAGAAAGACTTACAACTCAAAATGGAAAAGGTTTACTATTTGGTGCTCTGGGAAGCATATTTCTCCAGAGTCTGCTGGGTTGCCTACAGTCCTTGACTATATGGTTCATCTCAATAGCTTGGGACTCGGACCAGCTACACTTAGAGTGCATCTGGCAGCTCTGTCTGCCTTCTTGTCAGCAGGCAAGCAGTCTTCCCTTTCAGCTCATCCTGTATTCTGTAAATTCTTCAAGGGATTGCTGCATACCAATCCTCCCTTCAGGGACCCTGCTGCTGCCTGGGACCTTAATGTTTGCATTGCTCAGCTTATGCAACCCCCTTTTGAGCCCTTGTCCTCAGCAGAGCTCAAGTACTTGACTTGGAAAACTGTGTTCTTGGTAGCCATTACATCTGCCAGATGCATAAGTGAGTCACAGGCCCTGTCAGTAGAGCCTGATTTTATCTCTTTCCATAGAGATAAGGTGGTCCTCAGGACTAATAGGAAGTTTTTGCCTAAGTGGTTTCAGATTTCCACCTTAACCAGTCTGTCTCTTCCTGTTTTCTTCACTGACCATTCCTCCTCTGGGGAGAGGAGGCTGCACAACCTGGATGTGAAAAGGGCCCTTAGCTACTACATAGAGCGCACCAAGGGTCACAGGTTTGACTCCCTCCAACTGTTCCTCACTTATGGTGAGGCTGGTGAGGGAAAACCTGCCACTAAGAGATCTGTTGCCAGGTGGATTGTCTCTTGTATACAATTTTGCTATGAAAAATTAGGTAGGATCCCACCCTCAGGCCTGAGGGCTCACTCTACCAGAGGTACAGCTGCTTCCCTGGCTGCTGCCAGCGATATTCCTATCTTAGAGATTTGTCAAGCAGCCACCTGGAAAACAGTGCATACTTTCGCCAAGCATTACTCTCTGGATATCCAGGCTAGGAGTGATGCTCGGTTTGGCACAGCAGTGCTTCAGAACCTGTTCCCGAAGTAGGTTCTGTCCCTCCTCCATGGAGGTACTGCTTGGTAGTCTGCAATAGTCAGAATACAGCAAGACTTCATGTTGTTTGAAGAAAAAATTACTCACTTTGGTAATGTTGTTTATTCTAGTGGAGTCTTGCTGTATTCTGACCTCCCCTCTCAGAACCTGGGTTTTGGGATGTGGGTGGGCAGGAACAGTGTTGGCACCCTAGAGGTGCCCCCCAACCCTCTTATTTTTGGGTATGTGTTGTGTTTTGTTTTTGGGTTTCCTGACTTGAGTCTTTGCCTTGGAACCAAAAAACCTTTTTATTAGATTTAGTTGCCAGTTGGCTAGTGTAAGTTTACAGTTTCCACACAGGACGCACAGTGAGTTTAGCTCGTAAAGATCTGGCGGTTTGGGTTCAAACAGCAGACAGAGTCTCAACCGAGCTCAAGCTCAGCGTTCCATGCCTTTCATGGAAAGTTAACTCTCTTCTCCGTGACAGTTCAAAGGTTGGATATCACTGCACCATTAGAAGAAACAACATTGCTAAGGTGAGTAATTTTTTCTTGCGTAAGACCAGCTTTTTGGGGGGAGGGGCATCGCCCTGCATGACTTCATTTATAGCATTCAGTAGGAGGGGGCTTATTGAGTGAGACATACTTTTATAAAATTCTACCCCAAACCCATCTGGTCCTGGGGACTTTTTGAGTTTTTGATCTGGCAATAGCTGCGGTCAGTTCTAATGGGGTTATGGGGTAACTGAGGCCTGGTGGTCTGTTGTGAGCTTGGGCAGGTCCAGAGCAGCCAAACAAACATCAGTCTGATTGAGGGGGGCACCTGCTTTTCGGGAGTATATCATTCTTGATAGTATTGAAGAAAGACCTTGGTAATCTCCTCGAGTTTAGTTAGTTGAATGCCCATGTTCGGGTCCTTGATGACAGTGATTGTGGACATCTTACATTGCTTACGCAGCCTGTATGCTAGCAGACGAGAGGCCCTTGAGCCTTTCTGTCCATATTTATGTTTTAAAAAGGCTAATGCTATTTCTGTTTGTTGAATATACATGTCCTCCAGCTCTTTTTTTGCCCTCTTAATTTGGGGTAAAACCGAGGGATCACCCTGTTGGTGTGTTTGCTGCAGGAATTGCAAGGTCTGCTCCAATTGACTCCGCTTCTCTTCCCTTGCTTTAGCGAGCATGGCCGCGTGTTTTATTAGATGACCCCTAAGGACAGTTTTTAGGGTGTCCCACCGAATAGATGCTGAAATGTCCTGGTCTGAGCTGTCCGCTATGATTTCCTCAATTTTTTTCTTTTAAAAATTCCCGGAATACCTCACTCTTTAGATGCTCGGGTTGAGCCTCCATCTAATGCATCGTCTCTCCACACCCAGGCACCAAGTGGTCACCACTGGGGCATGGTCTGTATGCTCTATAGCATCCATTTTAGCATCCACTAATTTATCTAGATTTTCTTTTTGTGTGAAGCAGTGGTCTATTCTGGTGTAGGTGCCATGTACCGCTGAATAGAATGTGTAACCCCTAGCTCCAGGGTGCAGAGACCGCCACACTTCCAGCCAGCCCACCTCTTGAGTGAAGCTTCTAAAAAATTTGTGTGAAGCAGGTTGCTTGCCCTTTGCAGGCTCAGTGGAATCTAATGAGGGGTTTGGGGTAATGTTAGTCTCCCCCTAGCAGCAGTACACCCCTGGTCATGGACACCACCTTGTCTCATAGGGACTTGACTGTTGGCGTGTTTGCCCCGGGGTAGATGTATATTCGCCAGCGTTACCTTCTGGTCCCATAGCCATCCCTGTATGATAATTAGTCTGTCCTCTGGGTCCGCCCATTCTTTTAATAGTCGAAACAGGGTATGAGTTGGGATGAGTATGGCCACTCCTCGCCTTCTACCTCCCTTCCCCATTGCTGAAACGAACACTTGAGAGAACCCTCTCCTATTTAACTTTCCATGTTCAACTTGTGTCATGTGTGTTTCTTGCAGAAATGCCACATCAGCCTTAGACTTTTTCAGAAGTGTAATCATCCTGGACCTCTTAATAGGGCTCCCCAATCCATTAACATTTAAAGAAAATAATGTTAAATGACAGTTATTCATTCTTATTGTATCTCGGAACTGAGCATTCAAGGTCAAAAATGAAAACATATCCTATTAGATCCTCTATTAAACCAATTAGAAACTGCATATTGACAGATCTCTGTGGGCACCAAAGCCTATACATACTGTTAGCAAACCTCCTTAGGTACTGTATTTTGTGAACACAAACTGTAACTTGAAGCTGGTCTCTAACTTGGTGTCCAGCAATAAAAAAAAAAAAAAAAAACATACTTTGGAGAGAACTAGTCTCTGTCTCGATGGTACCTGATAAGTAACTGGCCAACATAACTAGGTTGGTCTTCCATCACAATGGCCACATTGTGGCGTGGTGTCTAATTATTCTGCATCTGTGCTCCTGTTGTTGTTAGAGCCTCGAGACACTACCAGTGTCGAGGTGAAATGGGTCAGAAACAGGTAAGGGTGATAGCTAAACGGAGGGGGCTAAGTAATAAGTGTCGGGGACGTCCTCTACACTCCCAAGTCACCCCATTCATCCTTCTCTGTAGTTTGAGAGGATTATATGTATTCTGGTAAAGGGCTTAGGAGTCATCTAAATATAAGGGGCATGAATTAAATCCCACTACAATTTATTCCGATGGAGGGGGAGAGGGAATACCATCAGCACGGTCGTTTACTACGTAGGTGTAGCTCCCTGAGGCTCCAGAGACCCCCGCCACAATCCTACTAGGTTATTCTATTTTTGTAATGGCAAAAATCTTTTTTTTTTCTTTTTTAACAATGGGAGGAAACCTGTACATTTTCATACTAGCCCCTTTTCTCCAGAGGCATTAGTTAATGGTATAAGGTTAGTAACCTTCTGTCCCAGTCAGATAAAACAGGTACAGACCCCATTTTAGCCCCCTATATCCAGATCCGAGGGGCTGTAAAGCAGTAATTAGCGAGATTAAAGTATAGAAGGAGGGATACATGGAGGGACATGCATAGAAGGTGGGGGGAGATCCTGTCTTGCGTGTTAGTCAGAGCCGGGGAGGGGGGGAATAAAAACCTAGGTTCAAACAACATGAAGTCTTGCTATATTATAGACATTAGCAGTGTGTTCCAGCTCTAGAACTGCCCCGGAGTGAAATGGTTAAAACCATTCCAAAATAGAATTTTGGCATGAGAGCAGCTCTATCTGTGTCATTTCAAACTTGAACTGTCAGATTCTTTACTCCGCCTCAGTGAACGGTCGCTCCGGAGATTTCTCCTTCTGCTCGGTTCATTTCTCGGTTTAAAAAGTGTTTTCTGGTTGGATTTAACCGAGAATAGTTTATTTTAACCGCAAAACCGTTCAGTTCAAGCTCTATCTGTGGTAACCGTAAGTAAATGAAGGTTTTGTCTGTGTGGAACTTGTAAGTTATCGGTTCGGTTTGAACCGATCAGTGGGTTTAAAACTCATTTAAAACTAAAGTTACTATTTTAGAGTCAGGTTCCCGGTTCTTATCGGTTCTAAAAAAAAAATGGATTTATTACGTTTTTTTCCAATACCCGTGACACGGTTAGGAACCGATAAGGGTGTCTTGCCTGGCACTGCCGTTAAAAGGGCAAGTTTTTGGTTAGGCTGGCATTATGTCTGAGAAACTCAAAAGAAAAACCGGGCCCACTGGGTTTCAATCCTGTGATGTTTGTGGGGAAGTCTTTGCCAAGGCTGACCCACACACCACATGTGTTTATTGTCTGGGGTTTGACCACCTCCAGTCAGACTGCCAGGTATGTAAGAATTTCCCTGCAGCCACCCTGGAAAAAAGATTGGGCAGGCTCAGGGAGCGAGAGGCCAAAAGTCCGCTGACCCGGATGGCCAGCCGGTTCGGTGCCAACCGAACCAGAGGGAATGCCCTCTGACCAGGGCCAGACTTCCTTGGGCAAAGAAAAGCTGGTTCTGAGGAACCAATTCCAGTAAAGAAAACAAGAAAATCAGCAGGTCTGGAGTCAAAATTCTTCTCCAACTGCTGCAGAGATAGCAAAAGCCATACAAATTGTCCAGTCACTGTCTCAGGGTCCGTCGAACCACCACTATCTGGTAAAAGGTCGGTTCGTCGTCCCAGTGGTTCAGGATTATGATATTGAGGAATTTTATGAACCAGAGGAGGGAGGAGGATTATGAACAGTATGAATGTGGCTGGAAGGTCTGGGTGTGCCCATTGAACCGGACATCTCCCCAGACAGACCTTAGAATCTCCCCTATGCTGTCTGAGTCCCCATCTCATTTTATGTTTTATAAAAGTTGCTGAAACCTCCAGCTTCCTTTAGAAGAGGCTGTGGATGAGCAAGAGGAGCCTGATTTGTAGAAATGATGGATATTCCAGAGTCTAGGAGATTGTCTATTCCTTTACATAAGTCTTTTAGAAACAAACAATTAAAATTTTAAAGCTCCTAATTCTGTGCCTCCCTGTAGATAAAAGATGGACAGAAGGTATACATTGTCAGGCCCTGATACAGAATTCCTTTCTCAGCAATGCAGTCATGTTGGAGTAGTTCAGGCTGCTGCCTGTGATAAAGCTAATATTCCTTGGCTTCACATCCTCCTGACAAGGATTCCAGGAAGATTGATGCCATGGCAAAAAAACAGTATATGGCAGCCTCTCTGGGACTCAGGCAAGCAAATTATATAGCTTATGTAGCTAGGGTATCAGAAATCTAGATGGGATACTGTTATGCAATTGGCCAAGCAGGCCCATGGCCAGCTGGCTAGTGAACTAGAACAGGTGGCTGCTGATGGCATTGAAGCCTCTAAGGTTCAGTTTCATGCTGCTGTGGATGTTAATGATGTTTCCTCTAGGGTCATGGCCACATCTGTAGCTTTTCGTAGGTTAGCCTGGCTCAGGTGTACTAGTTTGTCACAGGATACCCAGACTAAGGCTATGGATTTTCCTGTGGTGGGAAATTCTCTGTTTGGAGAGCAGACAGAGAATTACATGAAGAAGATGGATGAATATAGGACTACTTACAAGAGTGCCCAGGCTAAGGGCGGCAAGCCACTCCTCAAAGGCATGCCCCAGGGGTAGGGGTAGGCCTTTTCACAGGCCTTTCTACCAGACTCGGGCCTCCTCTGCCTATGCATAGGGGCTTCTTCAGAGGCAGGGGCAGGCGAGGGGTGGGCAGACCTGCTCCACCCCCAGCCTAAAGCTCCTCAGAAACAGGCACCCTGATGGGGTGCCCAGGGCCGATTCTCCTGTACCAGTGGGGGCAGGCTGGCTTACTTCAGTCAGAATTGGGCTTCTTTAACCTCAGACAAGTGGGTTCTGGAAGTAGTAAGCCAGGGTCTGGTTCTCAGCTTCAAAAGTTTCCCAAGTTGAGAAGCAGACTTTTCACCTGCAAGTGCTTCAGAGACCCTCGCTCTGAAACAGAGGTCTCATCCCTGTTAGCTCTCAGAGCAGTAGAAAGGGTTCCTCCCATGCATCAGGGCAGGGTCTGTATTCCAGATACTTCCTTACCCCCAAAAGACAGGAGAATGACGCCCATTTTAGTTCTCAGATATCTGAACAAGCATCTTTTGAAACCAAAGTTCAAAGTGGTAACTCTGGCAATGATTTTACCTTCCCTAAGGCCAGGGGACTGGCTAGCCTCCCTGGACCTCAAGGATGCCTATTTCCATGTCCTAATCAGAAGATCCCATCGAAAGTACCTCAGATTCGAACTGCCCTCAGGTCATTACCAGTTCAGAGCCATGCCCTTTGGCCTTACCTCTGCTCCACGGGTATTCACAAAGTGTCTAGCAGTGGCCCACTTAAGGAGGCAGAGGATTGCTGTTTTTCCCTATCTAGACGACTGGCTCATTGTAGGTCAGTCCCCAGAACAGGTAAAATCTCACCTGCAGGTCACCCAACAGCTTCTCACCTCCGTGGGTTTTCTGCTAATCCTACCAAAGTCTGTTCTGGAACCAGTCCAGGTACTCACCTTTATAGGGGCAGAATTGGACACAAAGCTAGCCAGAGCCTTTCTTCCCCCAGAAAGGGTAAGGAATTTAGTGGCTCTGGCCTCTTCCTTCACTCTGCAGGTCTCTCGACCAGCAAGACAATTTCTGCAGCTCCTGGGGCACATGGCTGCATCCACAGCTGTTGTGCAGGGAGCCAGATTTCAGATGAGAGACATTCAGTTTCACTTGAGAACCTTTTGGTCTCAGAGAAGAGACCCCCTTTCCAAGTTGGTCCCAGTGACTCAACCTTGATCCTAGCTCTCCAGTGGTGGCAGGATCAGAGCAATTAAGAGCGGGGTCCCTTCATTTCCCCTTCTCACGACTTGACTCTCACTACAGATGCTTCCCTTCTGGGTTGGGAGCCCATATGGGCGACCTTTCCACTCAGGGAGTTTGGTCGCCCAGGAATCTCTGTCCACATCAATTTGCTGGAACTCAGAGCTGTCTTTTTAGCTCTTCAAGCTTTTTCTGCATCTGTCCACGACAAGGTGATACAAGTCAGAACAGACAACACCACAACAATGTGGTACATCAACAAGCAGGGGCACTCGGTCTTGACCTTGTGCACCGAGGCAATGAAGTTGTGGTCTCTGGCCTATTCCTGAACACTTCCCTCATAGCAGTTCATCTTCCGGGAAGGACAATGTCTAGCGGATGCCCTCAGCAGGATTTCCCAGGGCCATCACGAATGGTCCCTGGATCCTGAAGTGCTGGGGATAGTTTTTGCCAGGTGGGGCATCCCTCGGATAGATCTTTTTGCAGCCCCAGACAATCACAAACTTCCTCTGTTCTGTTGCAGGCCTCCAGTGCTGGGTTCAGTTGCCCTGGATGCCCTTCTTCTGGATTGGGAGGGGAAGTTCCTCTATGCTTTCCCCCCCTTTCCTCTCCTATTCAAAGTACTAGTCAAAATCAGATCTCAGCCTTGCAGGGTGATTCTGATTGCCCCGGATTGGGCCAGGCAGCCCTGGTACCCACTCCTTCTGTCTCTGACAGTCCATCTTCCCCTGTGCCTCCCCAGGAATCACAATCCATTGACTTGTGCCCAGGGAAGGGTTTGGTATCCGGACCTCAAATCCCTCAACCTCAAGGCCTGGCTCTTGAGGGGTTAGAGTTTGCTGATTTACACCTCTCTCAGGGTGTTCTTGAGATCCTAAAGGCTTCCAGAAGCCTTCCACTAGAGCTACTTATAGTTCTAAATGGAAAAGGTTTTCCATTTGGTGTGCTGGAAAAATATTTCCCCAGAATCTGCTGAATTGCCCATTTTGTTAGATTACATGGTACATCTTAATTCCTTGGGTCTCAGACCAGCTACCCTGAGAGTTCATTTGGCAGCTGTGTGCTTTTGTGTCAGCAGAAAAGTCATCCCCTCTTTCCTCTCATCCTGTGTTTTCCAAGTTTTTTAAGGGATTACTCCATACTAATCCTCCCTTTCGGGAACCGGCCCCTGCTTGGGACCTTAATGTTTGCATTGCCCAGTTAATGCAACCCCCTTTTGAACCTCTGTCTTCTGCAGAGCTTAAGTACCTAACTTGGAAAACTGTTTTCTAGTAGCTATCACTTCTGCCAGGCATAAGTGAATTGCAAGCCTTGTCAGTGGAGACTGACTTTATTTCTTTCCACAGGGATAAGGTAGTCCTTAGGACTAATAGGAAGTTTTGCCTAAGGTGGTTTCAGATTTCCATCTTAATCAATCTATCTCCCTTCCAGTATTTTTCACTGATCACTCCTCTTGAGGTGAGAGAAGGTTGCACAGCCTGGATGTTAAGAGAGCTCTTAGTTATTATATAGAGCGTACCAAAGGTCACGAGGTTCGAATCCTCCAACTTTTCCTTACCTATGGTGAAGTTGGGAAAGGCAAACCTGCCACTAAGAGATCAATAGCCAGGTGGATTGTCTCTTGTATCCAATTTGTTATCAGAAAGTGGGCAGAGCCCCGGTTTGAGGGCTCATTCTACCAGGGTACGGGCTGCCTCTAGCTGCTGCCAGAGATATCCCTTTATTAGAGATTTGCCAGGCTGCTACTTGGAAAACGGTACACACTTTTACCAAGCATTACTCCCTGGATGTCCAGGCCAGAGAGATGCTCGCTTTGGCACAGCTGTTCTTCAGAGCCTATTCCTAAGTAGGTTCTGCCCCTCCTCCATGGAGGTACTGCTGTGTATTCTGCTAATGTCTATAATATAGCAAGACTTCATGTTGTTTGAAGAAAAAATTACTCACCTTAGTAATGTTGTTTCTTCTAATGGAGTCTTGCTATATTATAGACCCCCAACCTGCCCTCTCAGAACCTCTACTTGGTGGGGTGCGGGCAACTTAGTGTGGGCACTACTTATGTCCTGTTAGCATTTTGTCCCTTTGGGACTTTGGGGTGTGTATGTGTGCAGCGTGTGTGTTTTATTATACTTGTGTTCCATTTTCATATTCTTAGAATGGTGTTAGTATTTCTGGTCCCCTGACTTGAGTCTTGGGTGTTGGGACCATCAATGGTTGTTATTATTTAGGTAGCCATTTGGCTAGTGTAGGTTACAGCTTCCACACAGACCTTAGTGAGTTTGGCTCGTAAAGATCTGACAGTTCAAGTTTGAAATGACACAGATAGAGCTGCTCTCGTGCCAAAATTCTATTTTGGAATGGTTTTAACCATTTCACTCCGGGTCAGTTCTAGAGCTGGAACAAACTGCTAATGTCTATAATATAGCAAGACTCCATTAGAAGAAACAACATTACTAAGGTAAGTAATTTTTTCTTACATGGTTTCAAGTTAACCTCCTTAGTTCTAGGGACATGGATATGTTGTTCATCCACACTGTCTAGCTCAGGCCACATCATCCTCTTCCTCGGTCGCGGCATTTATCCCGCTCTCTCTGGGTACTTCGTATTCAGCTTCTTTCAAGGAGCTTTGCCAGTCCCTTTCCACGAAGGGAGAGGGGCCATTGGGACATTCCTCTCGGTCCAAAAAGAAGGACTCAAAGGGTAAGTCCCATCGTCTGTGTTCGTGGGAGCGGGAGAGGTCCCCTTTCCCGGACTGTCTACTTCGGTTGAGGTTGCAGCTAAGGCTGCTGGCTTCACAGTGTCCCTGTCAGGCCAACCCGGCGAGATACCCGTCGACACGGTCGAGATTTTTTCACCGACCCGTCGGATGAGTTGTAAACTAGTGAGGCCGACAACCCTTCTTCACCGGTTCCCCCAGTGGAGACCGAGGACCTGCCAGTGCCGCCGTCCCCGGTTAAGGCTTCCAAGCCGAGGGAAGGGCAGGCGTCCCCCACCCCTTCCCAGACCCATCCTCCGAAACGCCGAGGATCTCTGTCTTGGTCTCAGACATCATCTCGGTCCAGCCGATCCCGCCGACATCGGCGGTCTCGGCACCAAGGTAAGCAGATTGGCAAAGCTCCTTGAAAGAAGCTGAATACGAGGTACCCAGAGAGAGCGGGATAAATGCCTCGACCGAGGAAGGTGATGATGTGGCCTGAGCTAGACAGTGTGGATGAACAACATATACCATTCCTAGAACTCCTGTTACAGGTGAGTAACCTGTATTTTGGTAACGCTATGGTTGGGGGTCATTAGTAGAAATAAGAAAAGTAAACTTAGTTAGACTGGAACTTATCTGAGCCAGACATCGTGTGGTAAGGGTAATCTTATTAGTCCCATCTTGCAGTTCAGATGGATGAGGGTGTCTTCAGAGAAGACTAAAGTTCCTTCCTCAGGTGCTGCCCATTTTCTGTGGGCCTGAGTGTCACCAAAAAAAAAAAATCTCGATGGGAGATACGAGGAGAACGCGGGCTCCTTTCAGGGCGATAGTCCGAGCAGTTGCAGTGCGGCGATCCATTGCTTGACTTCCTCTCGATGGGCTTGTCCATAAAAAGACTCTGCGGTTGGTTACGAAGGGAACTGGTAATTTGCTGGATAGCTTCTCTGCCTTGGCCGCTAGTGATGGTTTCTGACCCAAGGGGCCCTGTGGGGTCTTGATGCCTCTCTTCCTTAGCTCAGCCATCGCATCCGTTGCTGATTCATAGGTCTGAGCGCTGTCTGGGAACATAACTACCAGCTTTGCGGGGTAGTGGGTGCGGAAACGGAGGCCTGCTGTTTTTAAGGCTTACATAATCGGTATAGACTGTCTTCATCTACTCATCACCTCGGGGGCATAATCATTCTCCAGGTACAATCTTTGGGCTTGGAAGAGTACCTCTCATTGTTTCCAGGCTGAATGCAACACCACTTCTAGGGACATGGATATGTTGTTCATCCACACTGTCTGGCAGGTTCCTTGCCGCTTTAAATCTTGCTGGAAGGTCTTCAAGCTGGCTCCTCCCACCCACCCAGGTGGTAAAACTCTCTGCTCCACCCCATGACGCCAGATCTTCCTTACCGCTTGGAAGCTCAGGTTCCCTCCTTAACGCTGTGCGTATAGACTGGATTCTAACTCTTCGGTTCACCCAAAAATAATTTTAAAGTTTTCCAGTCTTCGGTCTACTTCTTCCCTCGCAGCTGTGATGGACAAATAGACTCCCGGTTTTCGGCGGTGCCCATGCAGGCAGATGATGTCCAGGACCGATCCACACTCCACGTGCGTCTACTGCCTTGGGCTTGACCACAACCTGCAGGCCTGCGAGTTGTGCAGGTCTTTTTCGGCTGACGTCATTGAAGATCGTGCTGCCCGGCTCCAACTTGGACGCCGCGAGAAACATTATCCGCCGGTGAAGGCCAAGGAGGCCCGTTGGGCGGTGTCCACGGCGGCTGGCTCAGCTGAGCAACTCGAGCAGATGATTACCTTTGAGGAGGAGGCGGCCCAGGCCGCATCCTCATCTTCCTCGGTTGCGGTATTTATCCCGCTCTCTTTGGGATCCTCCTACACAGCTTCTTTTAAGGAGCTTTGCCAGTCCCTCTCCATGAAGGGTGAGGGGCCATTGGGACACTCTTCTCAGTCAAAAAAAGAAGTACTCGAAGGATAAGTCCCACCGTCGACATTCGTGGGAGCGGGAGAGGTCCCCTTTCCCGGACAGTCGACACTCTACTTCGGTCAAGATTGCGACTAAGGCTGCTGACTTCACGGTGTCTGTCAGGTCAGCCGGCAGAGACATCCGTAGACGTGGTCAAGATTTTTCTCGACCCATCGGACGGGCTGTCGACTGATGAAGCCAACAACCCTTCATCACCGGTTCCCCCGGTGGAAACCGAGGATTTGTCTCCGCCTCTTGTGCCGGAGTCCCCGGTCAAGGCTCCCGAGCCGAGGGAGGAGCGGGTTTCCCCCGCTCCCTCCCAGACCCACCCTCGTAAACATGAGGGTCTCTGTCTCAGACCTCGTCTTGGTCCAGCCGATCCCTCCAGCACCGGCAATCTCGGTCTCGGCACCGAGGAAAGCGGCGGTGCCGCTTATCCTCGTCTTCCTCCTCTGAAGAGGAGAGGCTTGGGCGCAAATTGCATCGATGCCACGAGGACTTAAAGTGGCAGCAGCTCCTTCTGTCCGGGAACAAGCCAATGCTGTTGTCTTCCCCGGCCATTAAGTGGCTGTCACCTGAAAGACCGAAACAACCCCTTGCGGTGGTTGAGGTGCCCAAGCCTGGGCCGGTTGTTTGGCAGAAACCAGCTGCCCCACCGATTTGTGGTGGAACTTCTGCCTCCACAACAGAAATCGGGGGCTCCGACCAAGGATTCTCGGTCGGATCAGGGTCTGCCCAACCGGTTGTTTGTCACCCTCACTCCCGACCGTCCATGGCAGGTGGAGGATGGCTCAGGCCCCAGGCAGCAGCTCGCAGACTCCTCGGAGTCTGACTCCTCCTCCTCCCTGTTTCCAGGCCCTTGACCTGGAGTCCTCCGGGGGCAGTCGATGGGCGAGCCCATCTTCGTTCATGGGTCTGCTTGGCTCATCTTGGGAGTCCACGGGATGCAGTTCGAGCCCAGATCAAGCGGGCCAAGTATCCTCACAAAGATACTGGACCAAGGGATTCTCCACGGAGGCCTTCCGGTGCTGAAGCCATTGTTGGCCCAGCCTTGAGCTATGGCAGCGGCCAGCTTCCTGTCCTGCGCCTTTGGCCAGGAAGTATGCGGTCCCTACGGGCTCTTTGTCTGGTTTTTCGGGACACCCCTCTGCGGAGGGGTTGGTCACCGATAGCGTTTTCCAGCGTTGCGGGAATGCTAGGGATGTGGATAAGCCCCCCAACAAGGAGTCCTAAAAGCCGGACTGTGCCGGGCACAAGATGTATGCTGCGTCCTCCCTCTGCCTCCGTCAGGCCAGTTCGGCCGTACTGATGGCGCACTTCCCCCACGCCCTCATGGGCTCCCTGGATGAGGTGATCCCTCATCTTCCGGCTGACCTGCAGACTATGGTCAAGCAGGTGCGGGATCAGGGAAGGGCAGTGGCGAAACAGCAGCTCCAAACGGCTCTTGATATTGGAGACTCCTGTGCCCGGTCAGTAGCAGCCGCAGTGGGCATGTGCCGCAGAGCCTGGCTGAGGATATCCACCTTTACGGCGGATACCCAGCACAAGTTGGCGGACATCCCCTTCTTGGGGACCGACCTGTTCGGCCCTGGAGTGGAAGGCCACTTCCAGAGGATCAAAAAGTCCTGGACTTGGTCACGTCTGCTCAGATGGACAAAGGCCGTTGACAGCAACATAAGTCCTTTCGACCTTCTGCCCCTGCCGCAGGCTCGCACTTGACACCCCAAAGCCAAGCCTGCAGCTTCCTCCAACAGGAAGCATGGAGGAAACGGCCCAGGGGGGCCCTCGGCTGGCCCTTCTTCCAAGCCTGCCCAGTGACTGGTTGAGGGGTGTCGCCCCCAGCCACGTCGCTTCCCCCTGGGTTCCCCCTGTGGGGGGACAGCTCCATCACTTCCTTTCCGCCTGGTCCGCTATTACCACGGACCACTGGGTGTTGGAGGTGGCAGGAAGGGGTCTGCCTCTGGAGTTCGAGCAGGCCCCGCCCTTCCGAGCCGTCGCCCCACAGGGGGCTACGGGGTCCGCAGCCTCTGTCGGCTCGTTGAGCCGAGATTGCCTTGCTCCTCGAAACGGAGGTGATCAGGAAGGTGGTGAATCCTCCACCAGACCCAGGGTTTGTGTCCAGGTACTTCCTGGTCCCGAAACAGACGGGGTGCTGGCACCCCCATTCTAGACCTGCACAGGTTCCTAAGGTCTCGAACCTTCAGGATCATCACTCTGGCTCAGATCATTCCATCCTTGGAACGAGGCATGTGGTTCTGTTCTCTGGACCTCCAGGACGCGTTCTTTCATGTCTCAATCCGTCCATCCCACCAGCGATTCCTCCGCTTTAGAGCAGAAGGGTCCCTCTACGAGTTCCGGGCCATGCCCTTTGGCCTTTCTCTAGCTCCCAGGGTCTTCACCAAATGCATGGCAGTGGTGACAGCATTTCTGCTGCGCCGAAGGGTCCGGCTGTACCCCTACCTGGACGACTGTCTGATTGCGGCCTCCTCCAGAATGGAGGTGGAGCGGTCCAGGGATCTAGCCCTCCAGGTTTGCTCTCAAGTTGGCCTCCTTATCAATGAGGCCAAGTCGGAACTCGTGCCAAAGCAGGTGATCCATTTCATCGGGGCAGAGCTCGAGACTGTGCGAGCCAGAGTACGGCTCCTGGCGGACAGGAACGAGGTTCTTTCCTCCTTTGCCCAATCATTTCAGGTTGGGCAATTGCACCCTGCCCAGGACTTCCTGCACCCCCTGGGCCTCATGGCGGCCTGCACCAGCGTGGTCCGTTGGGCCCGTTGGCACATGCGTCCCCTACAATGGGGACTGGCCAGCCAATGGTCACAGCACTCCATTCCTTTGGATCTGCCAGTGACAGTGACCCAGGAGATGTGGAATGCTCTCCAGTGGTGGATCGTTCCAGCTCATTTGCAGGAGGGCATCCCGTTTGTCCGCCCCGAGCCGACGGTATATTGACCGATGCCTCTCCGATGGGTTGGGGTGCCCATCTGGAGGAGCACAGAGCGCATGGCCTCTGGTCCCCTCGGGAGTCCCGATGCCACATCAACCTGCTGGAGCTTCATGCGGTTTTCCTAGCCCTCACCGCCTTCGCTCCGTTTGTACGGGGTCAAGTGGTCCAGGTCAAGACTGACAATACCACGACCATTTACTACCTAAACCGCCAGGGCGGGACGCGCTCCATGCCTCTGTGCAGGGAAGCTCTCCGCATTTGGTCCCTCGTGCGCAGCCTGGAGGCGGATCTCCTTGCCATCCATGTGGCAGGAGCCTCCAACATTCTGGCTGATGCCTTAAGCTGGATAGGAGCTGCGTCCCACAAGTGGTCTCTCCTGCCGGAGGTAGCACAAGATCTGTTCTCCCACTGGGGCATGCCTCAGGTGGACCTGTTTGCCTCCAGGGAGAATGTGAAGCTGAGACTGTTTCATGCCTGCCCCCCCTCAGCAGGGCTCGCTGCAGGGGGTTGCATTCTCGAGGCCATGGACCCTGGGCCTCTTCTATGCCTTTCCCCCATTTCCCCTTGATCCACAAGGTGCTTCTCAAGGCGAGGAAGGACAAGGCGCAGGTGATTCTGGTAGCCCCAGACTGGTCCCGCCAGTTCTGGTATCCAGATCTCCTCTGTCTCATCTCCAGGCTCCCGAGGCGGCTTCCAGCCCACCCGGACCTGATCTCAGTCAATCAGGGGAAGGTATTCCATCCGGAACTTCAATCCCTGCACCTGACGGCCTGGTTCCTGAGCGGCTAGAGTTCCAGGCCTTTGGTCTTTCCAATGAGGTCCTCAGCATTGTTGAGGCTTCCCGTAAGGAGTCTACCAGAAAATGCTACGCCTTTAAATGGAAGAGATTCTCCATTTGGTGTCAGGGCAAGGGCGTGGACCCTTCCTCCTGCTCTCTGGCAAGCATTCTGAACTACCTATGGTCCCTTTCTTAGCAAGGGCTTCGGTCGACAACCCTTAAGGTGCACCTGGCAGTCATCTCTGCTTACCGGGCGTGGGCCGGGAAGCAGTCGGTGGCGCAGGAGAAGGTGGTCAGGCGCTTTTTCAAAGGCCTTGATCACATATCCCCTCCGGTGCTTGAACCTCCACCTCCGTGGGATCTACTGCTGGTATTGGCTAAGCTCATGGGCAAGCCATTTGAACCGATGCACAGGTGTGATATTTCTCACCTGTTGTGGAAGACCGCCTTCTTGGTGGCTATCATGTCAGTCAGAAGGATGGGAGAGCTCCAGGCGCTTTCCATCGAGTCTCCTTATCTGGACTTCCACAGGGACAAGGTTGTTCTGCGCCCCCACCCGAAATTCCTTCCGAAGGTGGTGTCGGAGTTTCACCATAACCAGGTGTTGACTCTGCCGGTGTTCTACCCCACTCACACCTCGGAGGCCGAATATAGGCTCCATACTTTGGACCCTAGAAGAGTGCTCGCTTATTACAAGGAGCGGACGGCTGAAGTTCGGGGAGAGGTTCGCCAGCTGTTTGTCACCTATGCTGAAGCCGCACCTGGTAGACCTGTAGCCAAGCGGACGATAGGCAGGTGGGTCACCTCCTGCATAGATCTCTGCTATAGGTTGGCGGGCATGGAGCCTCCCAGAGGGATAAGAGCTCATTCTACCCACCATACCGCTGCTTCGGTGGCTGCTTCCAGGGACGTCCCTATCCAGGAAATCTGCAGGGCTGCTACCTGGAAGTCAGCACACACCTTCATTACCCACTACCACATCGACCTTGAGTCACGCCGGGATGCTGGTTTTGGGGCCTCGGTTCTCCAGTCATTATTCCCTAAGTAGGGGGTGTGCACCTTGCCTCCGTCCTCCCGGAGAACTACTAGGAGTCTGCCAGACAGTGTGGATGAACAACATATCCATGTCCCTAGAAATACTGGTTACTCACCTGTAACAGGAGTTCTAGGAATGGTATATGTTCATCCACACGACCCACCCGACCTCCCCGGCTTCGCACAACCTGGCTTCCAGCGGGCTAGATCTGGCGTCATGGGACGGAGCCGAGAGTTTTATCACCTGGGTGGGTGGGAGGAGCCAGCTTGAAGACCTTCCGGCAAGATTTAAAGCGGCAAGGAACCTGCCAGACAGTGTGGATGAACAACATATACCATTCCTAGAACTCCTGTTACAGGTGAGTAACCTGTATTTCTTTTTTCTGAAAGTGGAGGAACCTCACCAGGACAGCACGCGGGCGGGCTTCAGCAGCAGGCTTTGAGCCTAAGGTACGGTGTGCTCTCTCTAGTTCCAGTGTCAGATTTTCTGGTAGCTTCACTGTTTCCCTGATGAACTGTTTAATAAATGTTAGCATATCGGAGCCCTCTGCCCCTTCGGGGACTCCAGAAATACGAATGTTATTCCACCTGTTGCGACTTTCCGTGTCCTCCGCTCATGTCTGCAGAGCCTGTACATCCTGGTGCAGTTATACAATGGTGTACCCTGTATTGTCCACTCTACGGTCTATTGCAGTAGCTTGCCCCTCCAGCTCCTCTTGCCGCTTACCTAGTTTTGTGATGTCTGTGCTGAGGGCTGTTACTGTCGATCTCATTTCCTTCCGATAATCCCTTAATTCAGAGAGCATGATGGACATTTGCCTCTGAATTGTGTTTAGTGGTGGCTGCGTCTTCCTCGTTCTGCTGCGACGGGAGGAAACTGAGGCCTGGGGGCCCTCACTGCCTGAATCCCCCTCTGACAATCCTGTTTCATTCCACTCCTCGTCCAGCTTTAAATTGGCAATATCTCCTCTCTTCGGCATTCTTACTTGCCTCTGCACGTTCTTTGTTTAGTAGTTTCTTGAAAATGCTTTATTTGAGCAGTTTGTGGGGCGGTCCAGCAGCCGACAAAGTTATGCTGCTGTTGGGGGTGACGTAACGGAAGTCCTTTCCTTTTTATTTTCAACTACACTGTGTACTGTTTTTGTTTATATTCCTCCGTCTGGTCATGTCTCATTTGTGGGATACGAAAATTTCCAAGGCAGGCCGGCCTCCTAAGCGGCGGTGCCCTTGTGGCCGGCTTTACTTCATCTCTGACCAGCATGACTGGTGCTTGACCTACTTGGGTCTGAACCACGATATGGACCATTGTGACGCCTGTTTTCTCCATGGACCGTCAAGTGTTGGAAGTCTTTATGTTTAAAGTTGGACATACACCGCCGACTTGCGATGGACAGGCGCACACCAGGGACACCAAGTGCAGGCCTCTTGACTCTTCGAGGTCCCCTCCTGGTTCTACACGGACCATGGAGGAGGGGGCTTCCACCTCTTCAAGCTTCGCCTCAGCGGAGGCCACTTTTATGGTGCAGGAGGCCCGTGCTGATTTCTGTGGGAGTCTGGCGGGAGGCACTGTCCTGGCAATCTCCTCCTCAGAGGCGAAGGCTCCCTTGGCATCGCGGCCTAGGCTGTCTGGGCCCGGCCCGGTGGTTTCCTCGGCACTGCCTGTCGGTGCCTCCTTGGTTCCCGGCACTGTCTCTGATCCCAGTGCTGCTGATCGTGGAGGCACAATGGGCAATGCAGTGCCACTTGTGGTGCTGGGAGCAGAGGAGCTCGTGAGGTGGTCTGGGTCCATGTCTTTTCCAGGGAGGATGACGATTCAGAGGTGGACCTGGACTGGCTTCCGGATTCTTAGGAGTCCTCGGACTCCTCTTTGCCCAGCACAATGACTCTGGTTCAGACCCCCCCCCCCTTCGGATTTGGCAGTTGCTACCAGCACCGGTGTTGGTGGTCCCGACCAGTCTCCCGGTGCTGGGGGTGGCATGGGAAGATCTTCTGGAGCCAGTGGTTCTCCTGTTCCTGTAAAGGGTGTACCCCCCTGCTATGGTGCTCTGGCTGGGCCCATTGCTGGGTCGGCTAGGGAGCCTGGAGCAGGGTAGGGTGCTCTCTCGTTGGCGGTCTCAAGAGTCTGCTGGTGGGATTGAGCTACCTAGGTTGACTGTGAGGAAGAGGTCCCTCTCTGAGTCTGATGGGTTGAGGAGACGGGGCTGGGGGCAGCGTCCCTCCCTTATAGCCAGCAGGGGCTCGGTTAGGAGTTGCAGCGCCGGTCCTGTTTTTTTCCCCCTGCTGTTTCCCTGGGAAGAATCTCATCTTTGGAGGATGGGGCCGCCCTTCCAGACTCGTGCGGCCCTGGTTGCCTCGCAGGGGGGATTCTTTTTAAGGGCTCAGTCCTGACCATTCCAGTCCAGTTGAATGGCCTTAAACTGCTTCGACCGACTGATCTTCTCTCACTTTAAGGTCGCCTGTTCGGTCTCCTAGCCTTGGCAGAAGTCACCCTCCTCCTCGGAGGTGTTTGGCCCCTCTACCTCTGCCAACCCCTCCCTGTCTCCCAGGCCACACTAGTCCTACGGGACCCCGACCTGGGAACAGTTCAGAGCCACGGCTGCCCTATTCCCTGCCTATTATAGGTCCATGGACAAAGAGGTGTTACACCAGGCAGCCAGTACCTGACTCTCCGGACTAGTCGGCTACCTAGTCTTCCTCACTTGAGGGAGAGGATCCCTCCATCCATCTCTCCCCAGCTGCTGACCTGTCCAGTTTTCAGCACTTCCTTTCGGGGTTGGTTGATGAGCTGCACATTTCTAGACTAGGAAGTCACAATCCTGAGCGGGCGGCACACGCCTTTTTAGGAGAGTTCAGTGCTGCCAACCTGGGGGTTCCCGCCTGGCCCTCCCCCTTCAGGGAGGCATCGTTCTGTGTTTGGAGGAGTCCTTCAGCCCCTTCTCCAGCCCCAAGAGGCTGCCGGTGCAGGTATTGCGTACCCTTAGGGTCTCCAGGAGACTTGGGTCACCCCCCTTCGGGTGAGACGATTGTGGGTACTCCTTCCGGGCATAGATGCCCAAGACATGACCGACCCCTGGAGACACTCTGCGGAGTTTGACTTTTGGGGAGGAGGATGTTTTCCTTGGCATGTCTCTCTCTCTCTGTATCCAAGCAAGAGCATCATATGATGCCAGTGAGGTGGGATCCAGGCTATCGGGTACAGCAATCTGTATAAGGTGGACGGCATGGCTTCATCTAGCCTGGTTGTCATCCATGGCCCAGCGTAAGGTGATTGCCTCCTCTTTCAGGGGAACCCACCTCTTTTCCCGCAGGGTGAGGTGGGAGCTTCAGGGGCGACTTCTTCCCCCAGTCAAAGGGGTACCCCGCCTGTCCTGACCAGTCCCAGGCCCACTAGACCTCTAAGGGTTCCCCCTCTGGTGTCTCCTCACAGGAGGCTGAGGGACTTCTCCTCCTTCAGGAGGTACCAGGTTCCTTTCGTGGGGGCGCTAGTAATCACCCACCAGTGATGAATGGTGAAGAGCGACACATATAAGATATGAAGATTACGTACCTACCGTAGTTCATGATTTTTCTGTGCATCTTCATTACTGCTTCCCGCCCTCCTTCTCCTTTTGGGCATCAGTCTCTGGGCAATGCCTCCTCCCTGTTTGTTTTTCTCTAATGAAACGCCATCATGGCCCTCCCTCTGGTACCTCTTGGCACCACTCCTCCTTTGAGGGAGTCAGGAGTGTCTTGGGAAGGAGAAGCAGGGACACTCCCTTCTCTTATGAGAGCTCACAGGGGCCTATTTGTTGTCCTGATGGGATCTCCCTTCAGTTTTGGTCTAAACCACTTGGTTCGACCTTTTGTTTCGTATATACCTTAGGGGTTCTATGTAGGGTGATGGTTGGAGGGGCCCTGGTGATCCATATCCCTCTTCAGGACTGTCTCCTCTCTTATTCTCGAACTGCTGCTCCAAGCAGACCCTTCTTGCAGGTTCTTCCTCTGGAGAATAAAACATCTCCTTCTCTTCCCCTTGGGAGGCAGCCCTAAACCGCTAGAGGGAAAATTATTTTTGTCGGAAGGACCCTACAATGGAGTGGGTCCTGTCCCAACCCCAGGATTCTCTCGATGGGAGGGGGAGACACTGACCGGCCACCCTTCTTGGACTCGAGGAGTACACTTAAAATTGCTGCCTTTCCTTGCCTCTGTGTCCTAGACTTCTTAAAGTCAGCCACCTCCCCCTGGATCCTTTAAACGTAAGAGTTTCTGCTCCTCTCTCTGAAGAAATGGGGTTAAGGCAGTGGTGGTGTACCCCTGTCTTCAGGGAGTCTTTTGGACCCCCTGCGTGTGAGGTGCAGTGTCTCCCTTCTCCTCCTCTGCTTTGTTCCCTTTTTCCCTCCCTTACTCTATCCCTCCCTTCTTGCCCAGAGGTTGGGGGCCCCCTGTCCCAGACCCAAAGGTTTCCTCTCTTCTGTCCTCTTGACCGGCATCTTCCTTCCTTAGTTTTTATCTTTTCCTTTTCCTATCCCTTGGGCTCCCTTGTCCCATCTCCTGTCCTTTTCCTAACTATCTCTCCAACATGCAGAACTGGGATGGAGGAGGAGTCTGCGTCTGTTACTGGCCAACCCGCGAGCGCCACGCAGTGCATCAGCCTCGAAGGCAGCGTCGGCTCCTCCCCTAACGCACAAAAATGCTCCCATGGGGTCCTGATCCTTCGGCTAGAACCCAACAGTGATGAATGGTGAAGATGCATAAAAAGATCAAGAATTACAGTAGGTACATAATTTTAATTTCTTGTATGGTCTCATGCACCGGCGTCTCTGATTTACACACACCCATTCAACTGCTGAATCTTTAATTCTATCAAATAATCAGTTTCTGAAGTTAAACTCACAAGTAATATGGCATACCAGGGTGTGAGTTATTGTAGGATAATGGTATGCCTCCAGAAATGGGTCACGAGGCAGCACCTTGGTGGCTGCTTCCAAGGCTATCCCTATCCAGGAAATCTGCAGGGCTGCTACCTGGAAGTCTGCACACACCTTCATTACCCATTACCACATCGACCTTGAGTCACACCGGGATGCAGATTTTGTGGCCTCAGTTCTCCAGTCTCTGTTTCCTAAGTAAGAGGTGTGCACCTTGCCCCCGCCTCCACTCAGAACTGCTAGGAGTCTGTCAGAAGTGTGGATTGTACACCATATCCACATCCCTAGAAAAACAGGCTACTCACCTGTAACAGTAGATCTTCCACGGAGTGATCTATTGCAATACATAATACATTTGGGTTAGCAGCAGAGGTCGCTGTGACACGCGGCAGCTCTTCTAGCAGTCTTTTTCCAGAGACCACCCACACATGACATCAGCTTCCTGTTTCCTATATAAGTGTGGGCGATCCTTGGTATCCTCAGATCTTACTTCGAGATACAGCTCTTGCAGCAGGTTACACCATTAGGACTGAAGCCGTCAGGCGCCAGGACCCCACGGAAATTCTCTAGCTAGCTATCTTCATCGGGGACCGCCCCCGACGTCGGTCCCGCCTCCAACGTCAGGCGTGGTACATAAGGGGGCGGTCCCGCCAGAATCTCCAGTTCTTTCCCGCCGTCGAACTGCATGCCTCGACCCTCCGGTCACTGTCTAGCTGCGACGCGTGGTTTTCAGAACTTCCTTCAGGAAATTGAAGAATTTCAAGAATTGATCATCGCTGATGTCCTCTCCGACCTCCGGTCATCCTTCCAAGTGCGCGTGTGGAAAACAGATCCCCTTCAAGGACCCGCATTCCGCGTGCGTTCGGTGCCTGGGCCCAGACCACGACACCAAGGCCTGCTCCCTGTGCCAAGGGTTCAACAGCCGCACCAGAATCCGCCGGCAGAAGACCCTTCAAGCGTTCTTGTTAGAAGAAAAACTTCGGGCCATGTCCTCGAAGGGGGAGTCTTCCCACAAACACGCGGAGAAGAAGAGGAGAGAGAAGGATCTTCCCAGGTCGCCGGCTCGGGCCTCCGAGTCCCGCAGCTCTGGTTTGCGGTCGGACCGGTCCCCGTCCAGGGCTTCTTCCCTTCCCCCGGCTGCGGCTCCAGCTCCCAAGTCTGCTCAGGCTCCTACCACCAGGCCGCCGTCTTCTTCCACCCCGAAGGCCGTGGCGAAGTCCGGGGAACGCCACCACCATCATCATAAGTCGGGCTCCCGCTCCTCGGCCCCCGACCCCAGTCCTCCTCGGTACCCCCTCCCCGAAGACTCTGGATCTGACGCCCTTGAAGAGACCGGTGGACCCGACGTCGGCCAGACCGCCGTCTGCCGTACGCCATCGTTCCTCGGAGCCGTCGTCGGCCTCGTCTTCGCATCGGACGTCGGTGGGGGGTCCGACGTCCGCTCTGCCTGAGCAGAGGGCTCCTGCGCCTCCGACGGCCCTCGGGCAGGAGTCCCTCACGGAGGAGGAATCGACACAGCCCGAAGACCAGACGGGCATTCCCGGCCTCGAGCAGTCTCCTAGGGGTCCCTCGCCGCCGCCCGAGGCCCCCGCGGAGCCGTCGCCGGGACCCGACGTCCGGCCCCGTCCTCGGAGCCGGCGTCGGGACTGTCGCCTGCGGTGAAGGACCTCTTCACGTATTGGTGGGACACCATTAGGAAGGATGTGGCACCATGAGTCGTCCTCCTCCTCCTCCTGTACCTACTCAAACTCCGGCCCCGGCCCCAACTTCGCCAGTGAGGTCGGTCGCCCAGTCTGTCCCTAGGGCGCCTGAATCCCCTCCCAGGGCTTGCCATTCCAAGAGGAGACCTCCGCCGAGATCTTCCTCTTCTGGATCGCCCAGCCCCAAGAGATCCAGAAGACGTCGTTGTTCGCCGTTGACTGAGGACACGGGATCAGCTTATTCCACTTCAAGATCCCCGTCTCCAGTCTCTCTTCCTTCACCGGACCCACGTGAGACTCCACGGTCTCCTCCGAATGACCCCTCGTTCATGGATATTTTACGTCATATCCAGGAGAACATGGGGTGGGAAGCTGAGGAGTTGGACCCCGAGAGGTTCACGCCTGGCCAAGTACCTTGACAGAAGGACCCTAAGCCTGTGGTGGTGCCACCCTTGGTGGACACCTTTGTGGAGCGTCACCAAGGGCTGCGTGGGAGCGTCCACACTGCTGCGGGCGGTGCGAAGAAGGCTGACCGTTTGTACAGGCTCCAAGGAGGACCAGTACCTGTCACAGCATCCTCTGGCGATTCTCTGGTCGTACAGCCTCACATGGCCGGTCTCAGAGGCCGCAGCATCTGAGCACCCTGCCACGGACCCTGAGTCCAAGCAGTTGGACTCTTTGGGTGGCAGCGCGTACGCATCCGCTACTTGTGCCATTATGTCCCTGAATTATCTCACCCACATGGTGCAGTTCCAGAGCAGCCCTGTGGGAACAGAGACCTAGAGGTGGCTGAGAAGCTGCCTGATGGTGAGCAGAAGGAGGAGATGCTTCAGCTCCTCATGCAGGTTCAAGCGTGGGACCAAGTTCTTAGGACTTGCTCACGACTCTGGGACTCTTGAGCCAAGCGGCAAGCGTCAGGCGTTGCACTCCAGAGGCAGTCATGGCTCCGTGTCTCCAGTTCACCCGGACATCCAGAAAAATATTATGGACGCCACCTTTGAGGAGAGGTTTTGTTTGGCAACCCATCCGAAAGGATCATTACCAAACTCAAGAGGCGGAAGAGGCGGTTCGGTCGGTCCAGGCAATGTACCGGCGAGGCTTAATTCCTTCGCAGGCACCAAGGCCGTTTAGTGGGCGGACTCAGAGGCAGCAGCCCGTTCCGCCACACAGCAGAGGGCTCCGGTTTCCGAAGAACCCAGGGAAAGCAGCCCGTCAGCAGGGGTCAGCGCACTCTGAAGGCCTCCCAGCCGGCGGGCCCGTCCGCCGCCACAGCATGACTCCTTTCCGGCCCCCGCCCCTCAGGATCAACGGGATATTATGGTCGGGGGTCGCATTGCGAACTTCCCGTCAGGATGGCAGGCAATTACCACCGACAGGTGGGTGCTTCAGTTGGTCAGCATCGGCCACTTTTTAGAGTTCACAGAACAGCCACCCTCGAGGCCTCCTCTGCTCTCCCCGTATTCGGGTCAGCACGGCACCTTAATTTGGCGAGAAGTGATCGCGCTCCTAAGCAAGGGGGCGATACAGCATGTCGCGGGAAACCAGAGAGGACTAGGGTACTATTCTCACTTCTTCCTGGATCCCAAGAAAACAGGGGACCTCCGTCTTATTCTGGACCTAAGCGACCAACTTATCAGTCACATACAAAAGATTTCGCATGGTGACCCTTCCGGGTCTGATCCCCATGCTAAAACAAGGCGCCTATTTAGCGTCCTTAGACATGCAGGATGCCTACCTGCACATCCCCATAGCTCAGGTGCATCAGAGGTTCCTGCGCTTCGAGTTTCTAGGCCACCACTTTCAGTTCCGGGCTCTCCCTTTCGGACTGTCATCCGCTCCAAGGGTCTTTACCAAATGCATGGCAGTCGTGGCAGCTGCTCTGAGGAGAAAGGGCCATTATGTGTTCCGTACCTCGACGATTGGCTTCTCATGGCAGTCTCAGAGGCGCTTCTGCAAGCGATCCAGGACACTCAGGATCTGTTCGGATCGCAAGGTTCTCATAAACCAGGAGAAGTCTGTCTTGGTACCGTCATGAGAACCTGCAGTTTACAGGTGCAGTGCTGGCCACGGTCCAGGGAAGGGCTTTCCTTCCAGCCGACAGGAGCGAACACATCAGGTCACTTATAGAGGACCTATCAGCGAATCGGACCGCTCCGGCCCGATCGGTCCTACATCTGCTTTCGGACACATGGCTGCGGCCATTCCTACGGTCCCTCTTCTGGCGACTCCACATGCGAATAACGCAGTGGATGCTCAAAGCGCAGTGGGACAAAGGCAGACCATTTGCAGCATCCAGTCAAGATCAAAGCGGGTGATTCGGGATTGGCAATGGTGGTTAGCCCGGTCGCTTTCAAGGCGTCCCGTTTGCAGCGCCGTCCTGGAGATAACCCTCACCACGACGCCTCAGGTCTCGGGTGGGGAGCACACCTGGATGGGGTGAAGTCTCAAGGTGTATGGAGCCGCTGGAGCTCATCTCCACATCAATGTCCTAGAGATGAGAGCAGTCCTCTCGCACTCCAGGCTTTCCAGTCCATGATTCCGCCGTGCACTATCCTGCTTCAGGCGGACAACACGGCGGTAATGTATTACCTCAACAGACAGGCGCTCACTCTTACCCCTTTGCAGGAGGCCATGAGGTGTGGGATTGGGTAATCGGACCGCAGCCGCAAGCGATCGCTCCACACGCGTTCCTGGTGCGGACAACACGATCGCAGAGCGGTCTGAGTCGCTCCCAGGCCAGAGTCCACAGTGGGAACTTCTTCAGGAGGTGGCAGAGGATCTGTTCCTTCGATGGGGAACTCCAGAACTGGATTTGTTGCGTCCCATCCAGCATAAAACTGCCCAATTTTTGCTCGCTAGATCCAGGGCCTGGTGTTTTCTGGCGAGACATGTTGTCCCTCTCCTGGGTGAACAGATTCCTTTACGCTTTTCCTCCCTTCCCGTTGATCCAGAGTTCTTCTCAAACTGTGCAGGGAGCATGCACGGATGATTCTGGTAGCTCCATTTTGGCCCAGACAGATTTGGTTCCCATTGCTGGCTCAGCTATCCCGGGAACCACCACTCCCGTTGCCGCTCAGCTCCCACCTTCTGTCTCGGAGAGGTTCATTGCTGCATCCAGATCTTCGCTCTTTGAACCTGCATGCATGGCTCCTAGAGACATAGCCATTTTGCGACATGGGGTCTCGCAAGAGGTTGCGAGGTCCTGTCTGCAGCCAGAAAGCCGGCAACACATGCTACATACGCCATGAAATAGCGTCGTTTTTGTTTATGGTCACGGGCTCGTGACCTCTCCCCTTTAGGTTGTCCCGTCGGGGCAGTCTTGGACTACCTCCTTTCCCTATTCCAGTCAGGGGCTGGCCTACTCCTCTATTAAAGTGCACCTGTGCTATTTGCCTACACCCTGCCGGTGGGCAGCGCACTATTGCTCAGCTGGCGCTTCTCAGGAGTTTCTGAGGGGAGTGTTACAATCGAGGCCTCCTATCAAGGACCTGGTTCCTCCATGGGATCTCCTTTTGTCCTGGAACAGCTCGCTTCCTCCCTTTGAACCAGCCGCTAGATTGCGAGCTCACGTTTTCTGTCATGGAAAGCGTTGTTTTAGTTGCCGTTACTTCAGCCAGAAGGATTTCTGAGCTTCATGCTCTCATGTGTAAAGAGCCTTATTTGGTTTTCACGGGACAGAGTATCTCTGAGGACAAACCGAAGTTTTTGCCTAAGGTGGTTTCGACCTCACTTTAAATCAGGACATCGACCTTCGGTCTATTTCCGAGTTATTCAAATAGAGGAGGCTTTGCTCCACACTCTGGATGTTCACGCAGCCTGAGTATTACCTCAACAGAACCAAACCCTTTCGGACTTCTGACCAGCTCTTCGTCTCTTTTGCGCAGAGAATGAGAGGCCAGCCGGTTTCTAAGCAATCCTTATCCCGCTGGCTTGTGTAGTGTATCTCACACTGTTATCAGTCTAGGCAAAAGCCCCTCCCAGGTTCCATCCGGGGTCATTCTACCAGGGGTGTGGCCACTTCCTTTGCAGCGCTCAAAAATGTCTCAATCTCTTCCATCTGTGCTGTAGCTACTTGGGAGCTCTGTGCATACCTTTATCAGGCATTACAGTCTGGATATAGCCTCTAGGCGAAGGGCGGTTCGGCCTAAGCGGTGTACAAAGAGCCTCTTGTCCTGAGTTAGGATTTGGTTTGGTTTTCTCTGTTTCTTCTCTTCCTCCTCCCAAAGTTTCTTTTGGGCAAGCGTTACTGCTTGGGAATCAGTCTAATGGTGTAACCTGCTGCAAGAGCTGTATCTCGAGAAGTTAGATAGTACAGTTACGTGAACTTACCGTAACAGTAGATCTTCGAGAACAGCTCTTGCAACAAAAGCTCCTTCCTGCCCACCATATCCCCCTTTGAAGAGACATGGCTCGCTTAAAAAAAAAAAAATTTTCAAATAAATAACGAGCGAAGAAGTCTGGGGTCATTTGGGAAATGAGCAAATTTATTTTGATCCAGTCGGGAATTTGTTCCCTTATTGCCTTCTGACGGTGGATCCTCGGTCTCCCCTTCTGATGTAATCGTGCGGCCGGGAGTCTCTGGCGGGAGAACTGGGGATTCTGGCGGGACCGCCCCCTTATGTACCACGCCTGACGTCGGAGGCGGGACCGACGTCGGGGGTGGTCCCCGCTGAAGATAGCTAGCTAGAGAATTTCCGTGGGGTCCTGGCACCTGACGGCTTCAGTCCTAATGGTGTAACCTGCTGCAAGAGCTGTTCTCGAAGATCTACTGTTACGGTAAGTTCTTACGTAACTGTACTTTCCTTTTTTTTGCCCTCTTCAGCTCGCATGCAGCAGCTAGAACAACTTCTGAAAACAGCAGTCATCGAGAAACAGCATCAAAGATTCTATGAACAAGTGAGCTCACCCATTAAGAGCTCCCCCATCTACATTTCTGGACTAACATAGAGCAGGAGTATCCCTCCTCACCATCTCTCTCCCCTTTACTCCTAGACGGTCACTATACCGTCAACGATGCATCTGTAATTTCATTGATGGCCCGTAACTGTCAACATCCTCGTCAGCGGCTACCACCATCGACGATGCATCTATCCTTTCATTGATGGCGTATACCAGTCGGCATCCTCATTGACCGCTACCACCGTAGATGATACATCTATATTCTCATCGATGGCCCATACCCATCAACATTCCTCATCAACTGGTACCACAGTCGACCGTGTGTGTGTGTGTACTCATTGACTATCATACTGTCAATGTTCTCATCGACGGCTACCACCGACGGTGCCTCTCATCATTGATGGCCACCACTGTCAACGATGCATCTATATTTTCATCGGCCATACCAGTCGACGATGTATCCGTATTCCCATTGACTGACTTCCCTGTCAACGATGCATCCCTATTTCTCGACTGTTGTTCCCTGTCTATGGTGCATCATCCTTCTGCCTACTCATTGAAGGGACGCTTTTTTCACTTCCTCGTCAACCATGCTTCCAGCGCTATAAAAAGGCAATATACAAACTGGGTTCCATTGGAGTCGCAGAGCGGGAGAGATCCTCCTCAACCTCTGTACTTCACGCCTCGTCAGCTGCCACCGCTCAAGGTGTCCCTCCATCGACAGCGCATCCTCATATTTATTCTTAATAAATGGGGCTTCATAAAAAAAACAATGTCTTGTGTCCTGATCTTCCTGGACTGTCCATCACTCTTTCACACTAGTGGGACAGCGCAGGAGGCGCTAGGACCAAGCAGGAGCCTAAAATTTTCAGAATTGTCGGCACAGAGACAAGCCTACGCATGCGCAGCACCAAGAGACTAGCTCGCGCCTGTGTAGGCTATCTCAGCATCGACCCTGCAACTGCCTTGGTTCCTTTTCTCCCGCCGTCGAGTGCGCTTGGATGTTGACATTGCTCGTCTGCCAGAGTCCAAGTTTTCGTCTATACAGCAGCAGCTTTTAGCGTTTAATATTTTAAGTAGTACTTTCTTATTTTATGAACAAGAAAAGATTATGAAAAAGAAATTCTTTCCTGCCATCAACGGAGTTGTCCTTAGACGGTAGCGGTGACAGTAGGAGGACTTAATTTGAAAGTTTTTATGGCAGAGGGGCTGTGTCCAGTCTGCAGCCCTTAATTAACAGTGGAGGGGAGAGAGACAGTCCACCGAAGCACAAATCTAGCCCTTCCAGGGATCCGGCTCCGCTTAACCTCGAGCTCTTCTTCCTCGTTGGGGGAAGAAGAATCTGTGCTGCTCGAGGTTACCCGTTGGTACGTCTGTACGAGGATTGTTTGTTGGGAGGGGCGATGGGCCTGAACTGATTTTGGTGGGTTCCCCTTGGCCCCACTCCTAACGGCTGCATTCTTGACTCCGAACTCCATCTCTGTCCTCATTGGAGCTCTGGTGGGCAGTTTCACCTCTGGGCCGTTCCTGTGGAGCAGGGGATTTGACTTTTCCAGTTCTCCTGGCTCTGTTCCTGATTTTGGGACCTCGGAGCCGTTAGACCGGGGCCGGGTCGATTGGATCACGATAGGCAAGGTGCCCTCTTGGTGCCTTTGCCATCGTGTCGACCTTCCTCTCCCTTTTCCATGCAGGGGCTGGCACGGGCACCACCTTTTTCAGTCTCCCCTTCTTTTCAGTATTTCCATTGGCATTTTCCTTCGGTGCCATGGCTCGGTGCCTTAGTTGGCGCTGTGGCTCGGTGCCTTAGTTGGCGCTGTGGCTCGGTGCCTTAGTTGGCGCTGTGGCTCGGTGCCTTGGTCGGCACCATCGCTCTGTGCGGCGATGTGGGTGCTGTTGCTGCCGTTGGTGCTGCCAGTGGTGCCGCCGGTGTCTAGGTGGTGCCGAGCACCTGCGGGTGGCGACATGGGTGTCAGTGGTGCCCTTGCGTGCCATAGTACCATGGATGTCGGGGGTGCCATTGCTGCATGGGTTCCAGGGATGCCTGCAGGTACTGCTGCAGGTTCCCTCGAGTATTGCCCAGGTTGGTATAGGCACTGTTTGGTGCCCTCCTGTGCTACGAGTGATGCTGGTGCCACGGGGGTGCTAGTGGGTGCTGTCTGGCAGAACTAGTGACAGAGTTTTCCTTTTCGGACTTCTCCACAGAACTTGTGGCGGCATGTTTTCCACAGAATGAAGTCCTGTTCTGCGGATTATTTTTCTGCACATCTTAGTGAGTGGCGGTCCATGTGGGATCTTGTCATCCAGTGGCTTTCTGCTGATGGAACTCTGCTGTACTGCTCTACTTGCGGAATCTCTCATTCTGCTCAGCACTTTCTCTGCTCCCTATGTGGTACCAAGCTCCTCGACATCCTTCCTGATGGCAGAATCTCTAGTGACTCTGACCTAGACCTCCCTTAGAGGTTCTTCTGGGGTAGAAGTGCATCTAGATAGGTCTTTCCCTGTCCTTGTAATCAGTAATACAGCGGACGACTCATTTTATATACTGAAGGGCCCATCATCTCTGTCATCGGAGTCCGTGATGGAAGATCTTTTCAGTAGTTCCTCAGTAATGGGGTCCACTGTAGTATTTCAGACTGTGTTCGTGGACCATACGCTTCTGTGTCTAGACTTTTTCAGTCGTCAAGACAATTACACTCTGTGGAACATTCTGATTTAATGGTTAGGAGATGCTCAGGCTCTTCCGCCCCTTTGATAGAGGTATATGGCCCCCTTGTGATATTGCCCCTACAGTAGCTGCTTTGGCACAGGTGGTTAGCATCTCTCCAGCTGTGATTATTAGTCCAGTCTTGATTTCAGTATGGACACTCAGGCTTCTTATGCACTCAGATGGAGAACATCTTCGTCATTTTGTATCAAGACAGTCCTTGCGAAATAGCAGCCTGAAAGCCTTGTTTGGCTTGGACTAAAAAAAAAAAATATATATATATATATATATATATATCACAGCACAGGGCCTAGCCGAAATTACCAGATAACCCCCCTTTTTGGATCTGGTCAAGTTCCGCCTCAGCCCCTGAGGCACTCGTCTCCAGAGTACAGTGAAGAGTACCTGAGTCCTTCTTCCCCTAGGGGGAGTCCGATCCAGCGGAGGTATGGGTCATCTTTCTCCAAGAGAGATTTCTCTCATTCAGAGACATTTCCTAGACCTAGGCGACTGCCCAAACTGTTAATTACCCTTTCTTTTTATCAGGCTTTCTTCTGTTGAGCAGAGTCTCGCAGCAACAGAAGCGACTCAGCCGAGTCGGAACTTAGATTCCTACTTCCTTGCTTGCTTTAACTTAACAGGCGATATAATCCTTCTTGACCAAAGGTCAAGTAGGTCTTTTTTTTTTTTTCTGAGGTAGCTTCTCAAATACTCACACCTTTGGTTCCGGTGCACTGGTTCCATGCCAGTCGCTCATGAAGCTATCCTCTCCAAGTGCGTGTCGGAGTGGTGATGTTTGTTTTTCAGCAGACAAACTAGAATCCTTTCCTACTCCCTTCAGGGAGGCCAGAGTGAGTAGTGCCTCACAGCATTGAGTCACTGCCGCTTCCAGTCGCTTTCAACGAATGGGTTAGCCCTAACCTGGTCCTGCTGTGCCCCTGCTCGACGCACATCTGCCTCTATTTGCCTTAGAAATCCAGCCCGTTTTTTTCTCCCTGATTGTTTTTTTTTTTTCTTCAGTGGACATGTCTTCCAATACATTTTTCCTTTCTTCCCTGAGTTCAGAGACTGCTACTGCAGTTGTACATACAGGGGCAGGATGGTTCCTTTTTGGAATATGCCGTGGGTAGGATCTGGTTCTACTAGACCACCTCAAGAGGCTTCTAAGTCGTGCTTGGCCTTCCATCAGAAGGGTTCCAGTGACTAAGTGGAGACTGTTTTCCTTGATGGGCTAACCCCACCTGGACCCCCTTTGCTCACCAAGTAAGGGGTTCAAGTGCTCCTGGACCTGTTGTTCACAGGTCAGCCATATTTGATAATGGGGATTTTCATCTGCAGTTTCCGGTCTACCCTGAACCAGTAGACTTTACCTCCGACTCTTTCAGTTCCTGAGGTCCCTTTACGTTACATTAGTACATGTCTTTGACACTATTACTTTTGATCCTAGACCAGATTGTGAGGCCAGGTTCTTGCCACTCTCCTAGAGTGGTTGCGGCTTCCTGGCAGACTTTTGTTTTGTGCCCATTGCAGTCGTCTACAAAGTGGTGTTACTCGAGCGCTTATCTTGTAAGCACTATGTTCCAGATGCTCTTAACAAAACAGTTCTTTTTATTAGCAGGACCGTCCTTGGCCATCCTTTCTGAGTGAGCCTCATCTCCTACTACCCTACCCAGGGTTGTTGGTTTTAGCATGGTACTCTCCCACTAGCGTGAATGAGTGATGGAGATTTAGTCCAGGAAGATATGGAAATTACGTACTTACCATAATTATTGATCTTCTTGGACAGTCTCCATCACTCATTCACACGCCCACCCACCATCCCCTGGATTCACTCGTTTTCTTTCCTGGTCTTCATGGTCCTGTGGTTCAGACTGTGAAGACACTGTTCTTTGATCTTTCTTGAAAAGGCCATTTGGGCCATCTCAGGCCCAGAAACTCAGGATGAGTTATTCTCATTAGTTACGCTGCACTTCCTCGGTGGAAAAGGTACTGAGGTGGTTGGAGGGTCAACGCCAAGATAGCCTACACAGGCACGAGCTAATTTCGCGGTGCTGTGCATGCGTGGTCCTGTCTTGGCGCCGACCCTTCTGGAAAATTTTAGGCTACCGCTTGGTCCTATCGCCTCCGGCGCTATCACACTAGTGTGAATGAGTGATGGAGAATGTCCAAGAAGGTCAATAATTACGGTAAGTATGTAATTTCCATTTTTTACCTCTCCACCCTCTTAGGTGGACAGTCACAGGGGTCAGGCGGACAGATTGGAACCCTGGATTTCACCACCCAAGGGCAAGACCTACTCAGGCTACATGTCCACTGCACTCCCCCCCCCCCCTTGTGTTTCAAACACTCTTTCCTCCCTGCCCCTCCTTCTCTGAAGGAATTGGGACACCTCCACTGTAGTACGGTACATCTTGCATACCATACGGCACTCCCAGCCCTCCGATCCAAGGGGGCAGGGTGATCCTCCACGATGATCTCCTTTTCAGCCTAAGAATTTTCATGATGACCAGGATCCATTTCCACCCTGGTCACTTCCTCCTTATATGGAAGTCTATTTTTCAGATGAACAAGAGCTCCCGGTTACCTTCACCAGTGACCTTGAATACTATTTCCAGGAGCTGAAATTTCTTCCTGTCTCCCTTTTTCAGAAATCTCTTCTTTGGATGAGGGCCTGCCTAGTCTCCTCAGCACCCTCTCCTGATGACCCTTTATTCAGTGAAATGATGATACAAATATAGAAAGTCATTGGATTCTCTACCACAAAAACATGACAAAGTAAGGATATTGCAGAATACCTTGATCTGCCAGAGGAGCCTATTTTGGTGGTTTCCCCACTAATTACAAATTTACCAGAATGTCATGCTGGCTGCCTCACATCAGCCTTCAGCTATCTCAGCTGTTCCACATAAGGTAGATCATATTTATCCTGCTTCTCTGGTTTCTCCATTCCTTTCAAGCTTTCCTGGAAGTGGACTCTGTCCTGCCACTCATGGTCACATAAGCTGCTTACCACCTGATAAAAAATCCCAAAGACTTGACTTTCTGGAGACACTAGTTTCTTTCTCCAGTACCATGAATATCTGAATTCCAAATTATATGGGTCGTCTGATTAAATAACACCATACCCTTGGGTCATCTGCCATTGAGATTATCAATCACCCCCCACTCCTTCAGCAGAACAGGGAGTGCTTATTAGCTACTATGTCGACTCGTAATGCTAATTCCCATCACCTACCCAGGTTGGGATATGATGCCGTTGGTACCTCGGCCTGTCTGCTATTGGCATTTCTTTGCATAGCCACACCTGACTCCGCTTTTCAGGACTTACGCCTGATGTTCAGCATAAAATAACTAAGGTCCCTTTTTTAACAGGTCCAAGTTCTTCAGGCCAGGTACTCAAATTTTACTGGATGATTTACAGGCATCAGGCAGAACTCTACGTACGGTTCATGGCATGTACCATACTCCGCATACAAACCTACTGTACTTTATCTTCCTGCTCTGAAAGAGGTGGAAAATATGGAGATACCAATACTGGCGGCTCTACAGGTCGTACTCGACCCACATGAGGCAACACCTCTGCCGCCTGTGGCTCCCACCCCACCCTCCTGGGGGGCTGGGCAGCCCGACACCTAGTAATCTACTAAGGTTTTTCTTTTTTCCGCCCCTCCTCTACCCAGCTTCTGAGGCCGTGGGCGATCTTTTTTGCCTTCCACACGCCGGGCACACGATCATTTCAGATGAATGGGTACTCCAGATTATACAGAGGAGTCATACTCTGGAATTTATCTCCAAGCCCCCCATCCTCCCTGACACATTTATTATAACCATCAGAGCATACATCTATCCTTTAAGAGGATTTGCGTGCTCTACTGGTGACACACGCAGTTTCTCCACTACCCAACCTCACATGGGATTCCACTTCCACTTCTTTCAGGTACCCAAACAAACTGGAGACCTCGGTCCGATATGGGACCTCAGAAAACTGAACCTTTCCATCTTGTACAAACAGTTTTGCATGATAACCTTGACTTAAATCATGCCAGTACTGAAACAGAAAGATTGGCTTTGTGCCCTAGATATGAAGGGTGCCTACCTGCATCTATCCTGCTCATTGCACGTTTCTTCGTCTCTGCCTGGTAGGTTAACATGATCAGTTTCAAGCTCTCTGGTTTGGTCTCTCCTCGGCCCTGTGTGTGTTCACCAAATACCTAAAGGTAGTTGTAACAGCTTTAAGAAGGAAAGGGCACTTTCAAACAACATGAAGTCTTGCTATATTATGACAGATGCAGTTTGTCCCACCATTAGAACTGCTCCGGAGGTGAAAGAGTTAACTTCCATGCAGTGCATGGAGCTTAGAGCACGAGCTTGGTTAGAGAAGCTCTGTTAGGGTGGTTTCAAACCAAAACCGTCAGATTCTTTACTCCACCTCACTGAACAGTCGCTCCGAAGATTCCTCCTGCTGCTTGGTTCATTTTCTCGGTTTAAAGTGTCTTTTCTCAGTTAATTTCAACCACGATATTCTTTATTTTAACCGCAAACCAATCGGTTCAAGCTCTGTCTATGGTATTGTAAGTAATAGATAGGTTTTCTGTGTGGAACTTGTAAATGTTTATCGGTTCGGTTTGAACCGATCAAATTGTATTTAAACTTTATTCTGAAGCCTTTTTAAGGCTTGTTGAAGTCTGTGATTCCCGGTTCTTATCGGTTCTAAAAAGCGGATTTCATTACGGTTTTCCGACCATGACACGGTTGGGAACCGATAAGGGTGTCTTGCCTGGCACTGCCATCAAAAGGCAAGTTTTTGGTTAGGCTGGCATTATGTCTGAGAAACCCAAAGAAAACCGGGCCCAGTGGGTTTCAACACTGTAGTGTCTGTGGGAAGTCTTTGCCAAGGCTGACCCACACACCACATGTGTTTATTGTCTGAGGTTTGACCACCTCAGTGCAGACTGCCAGATTTGCAAGAATTTCCCTGCAGCTACCCTAGATAAGAGAGTTGGTAGGCTCAGGGCGAGGAAGGCAAACAGTCCACTGACCGGATGGCCAGCCTGGTTCAGTGCCAACCGAACGGAGGAGATACCCTCTGACCAGGGCCAGACTTCCTCGGGCAAGCGTAAAGCTGACTCTGAGGAGCACGTTCCAGCAAAGAGAACTAGAAAGTCAGCAGGTGTGAGTCCAAAATCCTTCTCCAACTGCTGCAGAGATAGCCAGGGCAATACAGATTGTCAGTCACTGTCCCGGTTCCCTCGAACCGCCACTATCTGGCAAAGGTCAGTTCGGTCGGTTCCACGGTTCTAGAATATGATATAGAAGAGTTTTATGAACCAGAGGAGGGGGAGGATGATTATGATCAGTGTGAATGTGACTTTGAAAGTCTGGATGTGCCCATTGAACCGGACATCTCCCCAGACAGACCTTTAGGTGAATCTCCCCCTAGGCTTGCTGAGTCCCCTTCTCATTTTTTGTTTTATAAAAAAGTTGCTGAAACCCTACAGCTTCCTTTAGAGGAGGCTTTGGATGAGCAAGAGGAGCCTGACTTTGTAGAGATGATGGATATCCCAGAGTCCAGGAGATTGTCCATCCCTTTACATAAATCTTTTAGAAACAAACAATAAAAAGTTTAAAGCTCCAATTCTGTGCCTCCTGTAGATAAAAGATGGACAGGAGGTACACTTTGTCAGGTCCTGATACAGAATTTCTTTCACAGCAATGCAGTCATGTTGGGGTAGTTCAGGCTGCAGCCTGTGATAAAGCTAATATTCCCCTGGCTTCACATCCTCCTGACAGGGACTCCAGGAAGATTGATGCCATGGCCAAAAAACAATACATGGCAGCATCCTTGGGACTCAGACAAGCAAACTATATGGCTTATGTTGCAAGATACCAAAAATCTAGATGGGATACTCTCATGGCCTTAGCCAAACAGGTCCCTGGCCAGTTTGCAAAGGAGCTGGAGCAGCTGGCTTTTGATGGTATTGGGGCATCTAAGGTACAATTCCATGCTGCAGTGGATTCTAATAATGTATCCTCTAGAGTCATGGCTACATCTGTGGCTTTTCGTAGATTGGCCTGGCTCAGGTGTACTACTTTGTCACAGGATACCCAGTCTAAGGCTATGGATTTTCCTGTGGTGGGAAATTCTCTGTTTGGGGAGCAGACAGAGAATTATATGAAAAAATGGATGAATGTAGAACCACTTATAGGGTGCAAAGCCAAGGAATGGCAAGCCACTCCTCAGAAGTAACCCCCAGGGGTAGGGGCAGGCCTTTCACAGGCCTTTTACCAGACCCAGGCCTCCTCTTCAGCCTATGTTCAGAGGGGTTCTTCAGAGGGAGAGGCAGATGGGAGTGCAGAGCAGGCCTGCTCCCCCCTCAGCCTAAAGCCCTGCCAAGCAGGCATCCTGATGGGATGCCCAGGGTCGGCTCTCCATTACCTGTAGGGGGCAGGCTGGCTTACTTCGTCCAGGACTGGGAGTCTTTAACATCAGACAGGTGGGTCCTGGAAGTAGTGAGCCAGGGTCTGGTTCTCGGCTTCAAAAAATTTCCAAAGATGAGAGCCAGATCTTTTCCACCTGCAAACCCTTTAGAGACTCTTGCTTTGGAAACAGAAGTCTCAACCCTCCTGGCTCTCAGAGCTGTAGAAAGGGTTTCTCCCCTACACCAGGGCAAGGGTCTGTACTCCAGGTACTTCCTTACCCCAAAAAAGACAGGAGAGTGGCGGCCTATCCTGGACCTAAGATATCTGAACAAGCACCTTTTAAAACCAAAATTCAAAATGGCGACTCTGGGAATGATTTTACCCTCCCTAAGGCCAGGGGACTGGCTAGCTTCCCTGGACCTCAAGGATGCCTACTTCCATGTTCTTATCAGAAGCTCCCATCGAAAGTACCTCAGATTCGAACTGCCCTCAGGCCATTATCAGTTCAAAGCAATGCCCTTGACCTTACTTCTGCCCCAAGGGTGTTCACAAAATGTCTGGCAGTAGCAGTTGCTCATCTAAGAAGGCAAAGATTGCCATCTTTCCCTACCTGGACGACTGGCTCATTGTGGGTCAGTCTCCAGACCAGGTCAAATCACACCTGCTAATTATCCAGCAGCTGCTTACCTCTCTGGGCTTTCTTCTCAATCTTCCAAAGTCAGTTCTGGAACCTGTCCAGGTGCTCCCCTTTATAGGCGCAGAACTGGACACAAAGCAGGCCAGAGCCTTTCTTCCCCTAGAAAGGGTAAGGACCTTGGCGGCCCTGGCCTCGTCCTTCACTCTGCAGGTCTCTTGACCAGCAAGGCATTTCCTGCAGCTCCTAGGACACATGGCTGCTTCCACAGCTGTAGTGCAAGGAGCAAGATTTCAGATGAGGGACATTCAGTTCCATTTGAGAGCCTTCTGGTCTCAAAGAAGAGATCCCCTATCCAAGTTAATCCCAGTGACTCGAACCCTGATCCAGGCCCTTCAGTGGTGGCAGGATCAGAGCAATCTGAGACAAGGGGTGCCTTTCATTCCTCTGTCCCACTCCTTGACCCTTACTACAGATGCGTCCCTCTTGGGATGGGGAGCTCACATGGGCGACCTCTCCACCCAGGGGTTATGGTCCCTCAGGAATCTCTGCTCCACATCAATCTGTTGGAACTCAGAGCTGTTTTCTAGCACTTCAGGTTTTTCTGCATCTGTTCAGAACAAGGTGGTACAGGTCAGAACAGACAACACCACTACAATGTGGTACATCAACAAACAAGGGGCACTCTGTCTTTGGCCTTGTGCACCGAGGCGATGAAGTTGTGGTCTCTGGCTTATTCCTGAACACTTCCCTCATAGCAGTTCACCTCCCAGGCAAGGACAATGTCCTGGCAGATGCTCTCAGCAAGATTTCCCAGGGCCATCACGAATGGTCACTGGATCCCCTAGTACTGGGGATAGTTTTGCCAGATGGGGCACTCCTCAGATAGATCTTTTTGCAGCCCCAGACAATCATCAACTTCCACTTTTTTGTTGCAGGCCCCCAGTGTTGGGCTCAGTCCCCCTGGATGCCTTTCTCCTCGATTGGGAAGGGAAGTTTCTCTATGCTTTCCCCCCCTTCCCTCTCCTGTTCAAGGTGCTAGTCAAAATCAGGTCTCAGCCCTGCAAGATGATCCTGATTGCTCCAGATTGGGCCAGGCAGCCCTGGTACCCTCCTTCTGTCCTTAGCAGTCCATCTTCCCTGTGCCTCCCCAGGAACCACAATCTGTTAATCTGTGCTCAGGGAGAGTCTGGTATCCGAATCTCAAATCTCTCAACCTCAAGGTCTGGCTCTTGAGGAGTTAGGAGTTTGCTGATCTACAACTTTCTCAAAGTGTTCTCGAAATCTTGAAAGCTTCTAGGAAGCCTTCCACCAGGGCTACCTATAACTCCCAAGTGGAAAAGATTTTCCATATGGTGTTCTGGGAAGCCTATTTCCCCGGAATCTGCTGATTTACCCACTGTATTGGATTATATGGTCCATCTTAATTCTTTGGGACTGAGACCAGCTACCCTGAAAGTGCATTTGGCAGCTGTCTCTGCTTTCATTTCAGCAGGAAGCCCTCTTCTCTTTCTGCTCACCCTGTATTTTCCAAGTTTTTTAAGGGATTGCTTCATACCAATCCTCCATTCAGGGACCCTGCCCTGCTTGGGATCTTAATGTTTGCATGCTGCAGCTGATGCAACCCCTTTGAGCCTCTGTCTTGGCAGAGCTTAAGTATTGACTTGGAAAACTGTATTTCTAGTAGCCATCACTTCTGCCAGGCGCATAAGTGAATTACAGGCCTTATCAGTGGAGACTGACTTTATTTCCTTTCACAGGGATAAGGTAGTCCTCAGGACTAACAGGAAGTTTTTGCCTAAGGTGGTTTGGTTCCACCTTAACCAATCTATTTCACTTCCAGTGTTCTTCACTGATCATTCCTCCTCTGGTGAGAGGAGGGCTGCACAGCAGATGTTAAGAGGGCCGTAAAGTTACTACATGGGTACCAAGGGTCACAGGTTTGACTCCTCCAACTATTTCTCACTTATGGTGAGGTTGGGAAAGGGAGGCGTGCCACTAAGAGATCCATTGCCAAGTGGATTGTCTCTTGTATCCAATTTTGCTATCAAAAACTGGGTAAGGTCCCCCCTCAGGCCTGAGGGCTCACTCTACCAGAGGTACAGCTGCATCTCTAGCTGCTGCTAGAGACATCCTATCTTGGAGATATGTCAAGCAGCTACTTGGAAAACAGTACACACTTTCACCAAGCATTACTCCTGGATATCCAGGCCAGGAGGATGCTCGGTTTGCTTACAAACCGTGCTTCGAGCCTATTCCCTAAGTAGGTTCTGTCCCTCCTCCTTGGAGGTACTGCTGTATGTAGTCTGCATCTGTCATAATATAGCAAGACTTCATGTTGTTTGAAGAAAAAATTACTCACCTTAGTAATGTTGTTTCTTCTAATGGAGTCTTGCTATATTATGACCTCCCCCCCAGCCTGCCCCTCTCAGAACTTCTACTTCGGTTATGGGGTGGGCAGTCCACTGTTGGCACTTATTGATGCCCCTTTTGTGTTTGGGGATTGTGTTTTATTTATTTTATCTTGTTGTTTCTGGTCCCCTGACTTGAGTCTTGGTGTTGGGACCAGGAAAATGTGTGAATATTTTAGTAGCCAGTTGGCTAGTGTAGGTTACAGCTTCCACACAGAGCCTTAGTGAGTTTTGCTCGTAAAGATCTGACGGTTTTGGTTTGAAACCACCCTAACAGAGCTTCTCTAACCGAGTTCGCGCTCTAAGCTCCATGCACTGCATGGAAGTTAACTCTTTCACCTCCGGAGCAGTTCTAATGGTGGGACAAACTGCATCTGTCATAATATAACAAGACTCCATTAGAAGAAACAACATTACTAAGGTGAGTAATTTTTTCTCATCTTCCCATATCTAGATAGCGAACAGCTTTGCTTTCTCACCTACAGGCTACACTGCAAATATTTTAACACTCTATGGATCACAGTCAGTTGGCCAGTCTAACCTAATCGACTCGGTCTCCAATACATTAGAGCCGTCCTAGATACAGTCTCAGCCAGACCTTGCCGTCCAGGTGTCTGGCCGAGCCACACCCTTGTCTCTGGCATCACACATACAGACTTAGAAAGTAGTCACAGTTAGACAGTTGCTATGCCTTCTGTGTCACATTATCGCTGCTGTCCCTATGGTAGCACTCACCAGTCTTCATATGTGACCTCTTCAGTGAATCCTCCAGAATCAATGGTCTCAAAGAATAAGAAAAATGTTAAGGCCAGTTCAGAGTTACTCCCTCTCTATCAGCTCTGACTTGATGGCCAGTCGAAACCAGTCTATGACAAGGAATGCCTTTTCGGTCCCTCCCATGCAGATGTTCGCCATGGATGCTTCCCTGATAGGAGGGAGCGCACACATGGGTCCTTATCTGACACAGGGCGAGTGAACCACTTCTCTCCCTCAGCCTCACATCAGTCACCTAGAGCTGAGGACATTCCGCTTAGCTCTTCTGGCTTTCCAACCTCTTTTGACTCTAGACTGTTGCTGATCCAGTCAGACAACACTGTAGTGGTGGTCTACCACAACAATCAAGGAGGTGCTCTAATCTTCAGCCTCTTAACTGAAAGTTAAAGAACCCCATTACATCCCTGCCTGAAGGCTCTACATCTTCACGCTGGACTCATGAGGACGCTTTCATAACTAGTCTACAAATGTCCTCTCCTGTTACCAATTTTCTCTTGGCCTCCCGTAAGCCAGCAACAAGAGCAATATACCATTCCAAATGGAAACACTTTTCCATATTGTCTGCCTCTTGATCTTTGTACCCTTACTCTTGTCCAGTGATGAAGGTTCTGGACTACCTGGCCTCACTATGAGTCCGGTTTGTTATTCTTCCATCAAAGTCCACTTGACCACTATATCTGCCTTCCATGAACCTTTGGATGGCAGGTTACTATACCCAACATCATCTAGCTAAGATGTTTTTGAAAGGAATGTTGCATATTAAAGGTCCTATTAGAAGACCCACTCCTCCGTGGGATCTCTATTTTATGATAGAAAAATTGACCCTTGAACCTTTTGAGCCAGCAGCCACTTCTGAACTCCATTTTCTTTTATGGAAAACCCTATTTCTGGTGGCTGTCACTTTCACTCAATGTATTTCCGAGCTTCATGCCCTCATGTGAAGGGAACCTTATTTGATTTTCCATACAGTCAGGGTCGTCCTTCGTACCAACCCTTCCTTCCTAAAGTAGTCTCAGAACATACTTTAAATCAGTCCTTGGAGCTTCCAGTCTACTATTCTGACTATTCCAATCAGGGTGAACATGTACTACATACTTTAGATGTCCATTACTACTATACTAATCGGACTCTGTCGATTAGAAAGACGTCTCAACTGTTTGTCTCTTTTGCCCCGGGTTGCGAGGGCCTTCCGGTTGTGACACGTACTGTTTCATCCTGGTTGACAAATTGTATTACATTTTGTTACACAAAATCCAACAAGCCTTTACCTGGACCTATCCAAGCCCGTTCCCCTGGAGCTATGGCAACTACTGCAGCTTGCTTTGAAGGGGCCTCCATTTCAGATGTCTGCAGTGCGGCTACCTAGTCCACGATTCATACGTTCATTCACAAGGAACTACAACCTGGGTATTGCCTCACAACGTAGGGTGGCCTTCAGCTGTGCAGTCCTACAGAGTCTATCATAACTGTCCTCCCACATGGGCATTACTGCTTGGGATTCATCCCAAATGTATAACCTACTGCAAGAGACCACTCCGTGGAAGATGGTACAGTTACGTAAAAACTTATCGTAACAGTAAATCTTAGTGAGAGAGAAGCTCTTGCAGAAGGTATTATATAAAATAGGACTGCGCCACTTAGCGGCGGTTCTCTGCATTTTTCCCAGCAGTACCCGATGTGGGAATGCCCCCCACCAATTGGCTTCCCCACACGACATCACCCTATATAAGGGAGAAGTTCCCCACGTGCTCCAGTTCTTTCCCGCCGCACGGTCAGAGTTAGTTCGTTTTTGGTTTACTGCTTGCAGTGCTGATCACTCTTCCTTCTCCACTACCTTTCAGGAGTTGTTTTTTCGCATCTATGTCCACTTCCTCCAAAGGGCACTTCAGCAAGTGCTCCTGTGGACGGCAGATACCCCTAAAGATGGCCATTCTGCATATCTCTTCTGACTGGGACCCGACCACGACACGGTGCCTGTCCCCATTGTCGAGCCTTTAATTTCGAACACGCATCAAGCATCAGAAATCTCTTTCCACCTTTTGTAGCGGAGTCCAAACTGGCAGCTTGTCCTGGGGAGGAGTCCTCCGCCTATAAAGCACCACAAACAGAGCATCAGGGGAGAGAGAGGTCCCATTCTAGGCCAGGTTCTCTGGCTTGAAGGCAGCGTTGTCTGGGCAGGATTCCTGCCTCATGGCCCTTAAACCATCTGCTGAATCTGCCACGGCCAAGCCCTCAGGTACCACCCTCCAGCCATTGAAGGTGCGTCCACCCGCTGAGAAGGCTTTCTCACTGGGCGAAGGTAAGTCTTCCTCCTGCTTGGCCTCTACTTCCAAGGCGACTCCCGGGAGTCAAGCAGGGCCTCTGGGTCTTCGAGCAGCAGGGCATCGTCCTTGCCGCCAAAAGCTAAAGACTCCGACTGGCACCTGCCTCCGGTGGCTGACCAACGTTCGGTCGAGAAGTCTTCTTCAAAATCGCATATTTCTGACCATCCCAAGGCTCATGCCACCGAGGGACGCCCATCCCACTCCAAAGACAAGTGGACACTAGGCTGACACCCACCTGTGGCTCCTCCGGCCTCCACTGCGGCGAAGGCCGCCCCGCTGCCAGTCAAAGTTCTTCAGATGCTAGTCCACCTGACGTCTGCGGCCAACGACGGTGGGGGGGCGCACTGCTGGTGCCTTCTGACATCGGCAACAAAGGTTTCAGACCTGATGCCAGCACCCCTCAACGGCAGGGTCGGCGACGGTACTGGCTGTGGTGCACCACCACCTGCTGTGCCTGGTTCCCCAAAATTGAACCTTTCGCAGGTTAAGGAGCCCTTCTGCCACTGGTGGGACATGGTTAAATGTGATCTCCCAGTGGGTGTGCCTCCTCCCACGCCCACTCCGATTCCAGTGCCTAATGCCTCGGAGCCATCCGATCAAGAGGCAGGGAAAGAGCCAGCACCCAAGAAACATACTGAGAAGAGACACAGGATGACTTGGTCCAGCAGTTCCTCCCACTCTCCCTCTCCAGACAAGAGATGCAAGAGGAGACAGGTCCCCATCCTCTTTGGCCTTGGACTCTTATGTAAACTCTGACACCTCTCGCGTGGATTCGGATGTCGAACCGGATTTAGGGGACACAGAGGAACACCCAAAATTCCCTTCGGATGACCCCAGCTTCATGGAGGTGATGCAGACCAAAATGGGTTGGGACACCGAGGCCCTGGACCCAGAGCGACTGCAGTTGGCTAAATACCGCCACCAAAAAGACCCTAAGCTGGTGGTTATCCTCCATGGTCGACCCTTTTGAGGACATCGCGTTCGCAACCTGGAAGCGCCCTAATTCCTCCTCTGCCATGCCCAGGGTGGCTCATTGGCTTTACCGGGCCCCTAAGGATCACGCCTTCTTGGCCGAACCACCCGCAACTGACTCAGTGGTGATTTCGGCAGCTCACGACCGTTCATAGAGGCCTGAGCACCCAGCCGCCTGACGAGGAGTCAAAGCAGCTGGTTTCCATGAGACGTAAGGTGTACTCTCCTGCCACCTGCAGTATCAGGAGTCTCAACTTCCTGACCCACATGGTCCAATTCCAGAATGCTCTCTGGGAACAGGGATTGGACATTTTGCAAAGTATGCCCGATTGCCCACAGCGGGCAGAGTTTGCAAAACTGCTTCAGACTGACTCAGACGTGGTTACCCACGTTCTGAGGTTGGCCTGTGACTCTGCGGACACCTCGTCAAGGGCAGCTGCCACTGGCATTTGCCTCAGACGCCATGCCTAGCATCGGGTTTCAGGGTTCAATCTAGGTGTGCAGACGAACATTCTGGATGCTCCCTTCAAGGGCTCTGTACTCTTTGGCAAGGACACTGAGAAGATCATCACCAGGCTGCAGAACTCCGGTAAGGCCATCCATACCGTGCAGTCCATGTACTGCCCAAAGCAGGGGCAACCTAGGAAGCCCCATTTTTGTGGCAGTGGGAGATATCAGCCGCAGCAGCCTTGCTTCCAGTCCCATTCGCAGCGAGGCAGCTTTAGTCATAGGGGCGGAGCCAGGGGCTCCTTGGCCTCCTCCTCGAGACAGGCCAGAGCAGTTACTGCCACCCCTCCCTCCCCATCCTGATGATCCAGGCCACCCTCCTCCCTTGGACACCTCATCAGGGGAGCCAGTCAGAGGTCACTTTTCCCTCTATGCAGATGCCTGGAGTCAAATGACCCCTGACCAGTGGGTCCTCGAGCTCGTGGGGTTCAGGCACTCCATAGAGTTCGAAGCCATTACACCGGACAGACCGCCACCCCCATCCTGTTATCCCAGGGAACACGGAGTGCTGATGAGAAGGGAAATCTCCCTTTTGGACAAGAATGCCATTGAGCCGGTACTCCCAGCCGAGTGAGAGACAGGGCTCTTCTCCCACTTCTTCCTGGTGCTGAAGAAGTCCGGAGACCTCGGACCTGTTCTGGACCTCAGCGATCTCAACCATTGGGTTTTCTGCCAGAGAATTCCGTATGGTCTCCCTCCCCATTCTCCTGCCCCTCATTTCGGCGGGAGACTGGCTGGCGTCTCTGGACATGCAGGACGCCTGTTTGCACATCCCTATTGCCACGGGTCATTGATTTCTGAGGTTCAGATTCAAAGACAAGGACTATCGGTTCAGAGTACTCCCCTTCAGTCTCTCTTCAGCCCCCAGGGTCTTCACCAAGTGCCTGGCAGTGGTAGCCGCGGCACTGCGGCTATGGGGTCACTTCGTGTTTCCTTACCTGGACGACTGGCTCCTCCTGGCTCCCACCTGTTGGAAACCATCAGGGATTCCCTCTCGCTGTTCCAGCGCCTGGGGATCACGATCAACAGGGACAAGTCTCAATTTCTCCTATCCCAGAACCTCCAGTTCATCGGAGCTCATCTGGAAACCACCCTCAGGAAAGTGTTTCTTCCCGCCGACAGAGCAGGTCGGATTCGGGTCCTAGTGTACCAGGTCTCTACAGTCTCAAGGGTTCCTCTGACTGTTAGGGCACATGGCAGCCACCATAGTTTCGGTCCCTGTGGCGCGACTGCGCATGAGAACCATTCAGTGGTCGTTAAGGGTCCAGTGGGATCAAACCCAGGACATTTTGAACGCTTTGATCTGGATCTCAGAGCCAATCCACCGGGAATTGTGCTGGTGGATCTCGTCACAAAATTTACTGGCGGGTATCCCCTTCCACGTAGGGGCCCCGACCCAGATTCTGACCACGGAAGCATCATCCTTGGGATGGGGTGCCCTCTTGGGGCCGCATCGTACTCCGGGATCTTGGTCTCCAATAGAGGAAGATCTGCATATCAGCGTTCTGGAACTAAGAGCAGTTCTGTATGCCCTTCAGGCCCTGGTCTCAGTCCTGCTGCCGGGCCGCCTGTTGGTCCAGATGGACAGCACTTCAGTGGATTTGGAGGCAGTATAGCACAGTGGTCTAAGGCTCCGAGCTGCAAATCTAGTGACATCCAGCAGACCAGACCTGGGTTTGAATCCCACAGCTTCCACTTGCATACTGTGTGACCCTGAGCAAGTCACTTAACCTTCTTGTGCTCCCAGGTCGCTCCTGTAAAAAAGCTTTCAGCTTAGTGTGCTATACCTGGTTAAACAAAATAAAATAAAAATTGTTCTACATCAACAAACAAGGGGGCACATACTTGTACCCCCTCTGCCGGGAAGCCATGCGGGAGTGGGATTGGGTTCTGGAGCATCAACTCTTACTGATGGCAGTACATGATCCAGGAGAACAGAATGTGTTGGCAGACGCGCTCAGCAGAACCAGGTCGCAGGCTCACGAATGAGACCTGCTTCAAGATGTCACAGATCAAATCTTCTACCGGTGGGGGACACCAGAGTTGGATCTCTTCGCGTCACAAGCTAATGCAAAACTGCCCAGTTTCTGCTCCCTAGGTCCAGAGCCTGGAGATTTTTGGCAAGGCGCATTGTCCCTATCCTGGAAGGGGAGGTTTCTCTCAGGAGTCCCTCCCTTCCTGCTCTTGCAGAAGGTTCTCCTCAAGGTGCAGCAGAACCATCCACCCTCATTCTGATAGCTCTGCTGTGGCCTCGTCAGATTTGGTTTCCTTTGCTTCAGCGCCTAGCGGCAGAGCCTCTGCTGCCTCTTCCAGTTTCCTCTCACCTTCTGTCTCAGGACAGTGGATCGCTGATCCATCCGAACCTGCACTCCCTTACCTGCGTGCCTGGCTCCTCAAGACTTAAAGCCAGGTTCGCAGTGTCTGATCAGGTAGTGCAAGTTTTGGTTGAGGCATATAAACCTGCCACCAGGGCCACTTGTACTATGAAGTGAAAATGTTTGTGTATCTGGGCCGCAGCCAAGAGGGTGGACCCTGGTCTGTCCGGTTAATTCCCTTTTAGAATACCTACTTTCCGTTTCGGAGTTGGGTCTCAGTTATTCCTCCATCAAGGTACATCTAGCCGCCATCTCCACTTATCACTTCCCAGTGCAGGATAGGATGGTGGCTCAGATGGAGGTCTCTAAGGCTTTTCTTCGTGGTATTCTTCATATCAGACCTCCCATCTGGGATCTTGACCCTCCTTGGGATCTCCTCTTTGTCCTAGAGAAGCTTACACTTCCCCCTCTTTGAACCAGCTATGTAGGCTGAGCTTTGTTTCCTTTCCTGGAAAACTTTGCTTTTCGTAGCCATTACTTCGGCAAGATGCATTTCAGAGCTTCAGGCTCTCGTGTAAAGAACCTTATAAAGATAGACTTGACCTTCGCACCAACTCGAAATTTCTACCGAAGGTGGTTTCGGAGCTCACCGTTTACCAATCCGTTCAGCTTTTGGTGTACTACCCGGAGCATTCCAATAGGGGGGAGGCCCTGCTTCATTCTTTGGACATCCACAGTGCTCTTCGATGTTACCTGGCTAGGACCAAAGGGGTCAGGAAATCTGATCAGCTGTATGTATTGTTTGCTCAAAGGTCCTTAGGACGCCCAGTCACCAAGCAGATGCTGTCACACTGGTTGGTTCATTGCATTACCTTTTATCAGAAGCACAGCAGGTCTACCCCAGGGCTGGTTAGGGCTTGTTCTACTAGAGCAGTTGCCACTTCCTTCACAGCGTTGAAGCGGGTATCTGCAGCTGACATTTGTACTGTGGCTACCTGGAGTTCTGTTCATACTTTTGTCAGGCATTACAGTATTGACATCATTTCCAGATCCAGGGCAGGTTTTGGCCTCGCAGTCCTGCAGAGTCTGGTTTCCTGAGGGATCTTCTCTGTAACCTGTGCCTTCTGTCTTTTCCTGTATTGTTCCCCCTCCCAGGGGTTGTTATAAGTTTATACTGCTTGGGAATCAGTCCTACTTGTTACCTGCTGCAAGTCAGATAGTACAGTTACGTAAGAACTTAGCGTAACAGTATTTTCGAGAGAAGCTATTGCAGCAGGTGTATTTTCCCGCCCTCCTTCCCCAAGGGATCAGGCCTTTTCCAGGCTGGCCTTCCTCCATTATGAGGAAATGTTTGGGTCATGATTTCTGATTATCGCCTGTTGCAATCTCTTTGCCTGTAGGGGGGCGTGCAAGAACTGGAGCATGTGGGAAACTCCTCCCTTATATAGGGTGACTTGGGGGGGTTCCTACCTACATTAGTACTGCTGGAAGAAAAAATTGCCAAGAACCGCTGCTAGGTGAAATTAGTCCTACTTGTGTTACCTGCTGCAAGAGCTTCTCTCAAAGATCTACTGTTATGGTAAGTTCTTGCATAACTGTACTATCTTTGAGGAGTGTCTCTTGCAGTAGGTCGGTTCTTACCCTCCAACCCTCCATCCCCCTCCTTCTCTAAGAGAGCAAGTTCTGGTCCAGTGACTAGGGTTGGGACTCCTTTGGTACCTCTGCTTCCCCTCGGTCCTCGCTTTGGGAGCTGACTCCAACAGGGGAAATGAGGATACCAGGGACCGCCCACACTTGTATAGGAAACAGGAAGCTGATGTCATGTGCAGGTGGTCCCTGGAAAAAGACAGCTAGAAGAGTTGCCGTGCGCCTCTGCTGGTAACCCAAATGTATTACCTATTGCGAGAGACTCCTCAAAGATCTACTGTTCAAACAACATGAAGTCTTGCTATATTATAGACATTAGCAGTTTGTTCCAGCTCTAGAACTGCCCCGGAGTGAAATGGTTAAAACCATTCCAAAATAGAATTTTGGCACGAGAGCAGCTCTGTCTGTGTCCTTTCAAACTTGAACTGTCAGATTCTTTACTCCGCCTCAGTGAACAGTCGCTCCGGAGATTTCTCCTTCTGCTCGGTTCATTTCTTGGTTTAAAAAGTTTTCTTGTTTGGATTTAACAGAGAATAGTTTTATTTTAACCTCAAAACCGTTCGGTTCAAGCTCTATCTGTGGTAACCGTAAGTAAATGAAGGTTTTGTCTGTGTGGAACTTGTAAGTTATCGGTTCGGTTTTGAACCGATCAGTGGGTTTAAAACTCATTTAAAACTAAAAGTTACTATTTTAGAGTGCGGTTCCCGGTTCTTAACGGTTCTAAAAGAAAACGGATTTATTACGTTTTCCAATACCCGTGACACGGTTAGGAACCGATATAAGAGATTGTCTTGCCTGGCACCGCCGTTAAAGACAGATTTTTTGGTTAGGCTGGCATTATGTCTGAGAAACCCAAAAGAAAACCGGCCCACTTGGTTTCAACACTGTGATGTTTGTGGGGAAGTCTTTGCCAAGGCTGACCCACACACCACATGTGTTTATTGTCTGGGGTTTGACCACCTCCAGTCAGACTGCCAGGTATGTAAGAATTTCCTGCAGCCACCCTGGAAAAAGATTGGGCAGGCTCAGGGAGCGAGAGGCAAAAAGTCCGCCCGACCCGGATGGCCAGCCCGGTTCGGTGCCAACCGAACCAGAGGGAGTGCCCTCTGACCAGGGCCAGACTTCCTTCGGCAAAAGAAAAGCTGGTTCTGAGGAACCAATTCCAGTAAAGAAAACAAGAAAATCAGCAGGTCTGGAGTCCAAAATTCCTTCTCCAACTGCTGCAGAGATAGCAAAAGCCATACAAATTGTCCAGTCACTGTCTCAGGGTCCGTCCGAACCACCACTATCTGGTAAAAGGTCGGTTCGTCCGGTCCCAGTGGTTCAGGATTATGATATTGAGGAATTTTATGAACCAGAGGAGGGGGAGGAGGATTATGAACAGTATGAATGTGGCTGGGAAGGTCTGGGTGTGCCCATTGAACCGGACATCTCCCCAGACAGACCTTTAGAATCTCCCCCTATGCTGTCTGAGTCCCCATCTCATTTTATGTTTTATAAAAAAGTTGCTGAAACCCTCCAGCTTCCTTTAGAAGAGGCTGTGGATGAGCAAGAGGAGCCTGATTTTGTAGAAATGATGGATATTCCAGAGTCTAGGAGATTGTCTATTCCTTTACATAAGTCTTTTAGGAAACAAACAATTAAAATTTTAAAAGCTCCTAATTCTGTGCCTCCTGTAGATAAAAAGATGGACAGAAGGTATACATTGTCAGGCCCTGATACAGAATTCCTTTCTCAGCAATGCAGTCATGTTGGGGTAGTTTAGGCTGCTGCCTGTGATAAAGCTAATATTCCCTTGGCTTCACATCCTCCTGACAAGGATTCCAGGAAGATTGATGCCATGGCAAAAAACAGTATATGGCAGCCTCTCTGGGGACTCAGGCAAGCAAATTATATGCTTATGTAGCTAGGTATCAGAAATCTAGATGGGACACTGTTATGCAATTGGCCAAGCAGGCCCATGGCCAGCTGGCTAGTGAACTAGAACAGGTGGCTGCTGATGGCTTGAAGCCTCTAAGGTTCAGTTTCATGCTGCTGTGGATGTTAATGATGTTTCCTCTAGGGTCATGGCCACATCTTTAGCTTTTCGTAGGTTGGCCTGGCTCAGGTGTACTAGTTTGTCACAGGATACCCAGACTAAGGCTATGGATTTTCCTGTGGTGGGAAATTCTCTGTTTGGAGAGCAGACAGAGAATTACATGAAGATGATGGATGAATATAGGACTACTTACAAGAGTGCCCAGGCTAAGGAGCGGCAAGCCACTCCTCAAAGACATGCCCCCAGGGGTAGGGGTAGGCCTTTTCACAGGCCTTTCTACCAGACTCCGGCCTCCTCTGCCTTTGCTCAGAGGGGCTTCTTCAGAGGCAGGGGCAGACGAGGGGTGGGCAGACCTGCACCCACCCCCCAGCCTAAAGCTCCTGCGAAACAGGAACCCTGATGGGGTGCCCAGGGCCGATTCTCCTGTACCAGTGGGGGGCAGGCTGGCTTACTTCAGTCAGAATTGGGCTTCTTTAACCTCAGACAAGTGGGTTCTGGAAGTAGTAAGCCAGGGTCTGGTTCTCAGCTTCAAAAAGTTTCCCAAGTTGAGAAGCAGACTTTTTCTACTTGCAAGTGCTTCAGAGACCCTCGCTCTGGAAACAGAGGTCTCATCCCTGTTAGCTCTCAGAGCAGTAGAAAGGGTTCCTCCCCTGCATCAGGGCAGGGGTCTGTATTCCAGATACTTCCTTACCCCAAAAAAGACAGGAGAATGGCGGCCCATTTTAGATCTCAGATATCTGAACAAGCATCTTTTGAAACCAAAGTTCAAAGTGGTAACTCTGGCAATGATTTTACCTTCCCTAAGGCCAGGGACTGGCTAGCCTCCCTGGACCTCAAGGATGCCTATTTCCATGTCCTAATCAGAAGATCCCATCGAAAGTACCTCAGATTCGAACTGCCCTCAGGTCATTACCAGTTCAGAGCAATGCCTTGACCTTACCTCTGCTCAAGCGTATTCACAAAGTGTCTAGCAGTGGCAGTGGCCCACTTAAGGAGGCAGAGGATTGCTGTTTTCCCTATCTAGGCGACTGGCTCATTGTAGGTCAGTCCCCAGAACAGGTAAAATCTCACCTGCAGGTCACCCAGCAGCTTCTCACCTCCCTGGGTTTTCTGCTAAACCTACAAAGTCTGTTCTGGAACCAGTCCAGGTACTCACCTTTATAGGGGCAGAATTGGACACAAAAGCTAGCCAGAGCCTTTCTTCCCCAGAAAGGGTAGGAATTTAGTGGCTCTGGCCTCTTCCTTCACTCTGCAGGTCTCTCGACCAGCAGGACACTTTCTGCAGCTCCTGGGGCACATGGCTGCATCCACAGCTGTTGTGCAGGGGCCAGATTTCAGATGAGACATTCAGTTTCACTTGAGAACCTTTTGGTCTCAGAGAAGAGACCCCCTTTCAAGTTGGTCCCAGTGACTCGAGACATCGATCCTAGCTCTCCAGTGGTGGCAGGATCAGAGCAATTAAGGCGGGGATCCCTTCATTTCCCCTTCTCACGACTTGACTCTCACTACAGATGCTTCCCTTCTGGGTTGGGGAGCCCACATGGGCGACCTTTCCACTCAGGGAGTTTGGTCCCCCCAGGAATCTCTGCTCCACATCAATTTGCTGGAACTCAGAGCTGTCTTTTTAGCTCTTCAGGCTTTTTCTGCATCTGTCCACGACAAGGTGATACAAGTCAGAACAGACAACACCACAACAATGTGGTACATCAACAAACGGGGGCATTCGGTCTTCGGCCTTGTGCACCGAGGCAATGAAGTTGTGGTCTCTGGCCTATTCCCTGAACACTTCCCTCATAGCAGTGCATCTTCCAGGGAAGGACAATGTCCTAGCGGATGCCCTCAGCAGGATTTCCCAGGCCATCCAGATGGTCCCTGGATCCTCAAGTGCTGGGGATAGTTTTTGCCAGGTGGGGCATCCCTCAGATAGATCTTTTGCAGCCCCAGACAATCACAAACTTCCTCTGTTCTGTTGCAGGCCTCCAGTGCTGGGCTCAGTTCCCTGGATGCCCTTCTTCTGGATTGGGAGGAAGTTCCTCTATGCTTTCCCCCCTTTCCTCTCCTATTCAAAGTACTAGTCAAAATCAGATCTCAGCCTTGCAGGGTGATTCTGATTGCCCGGATTAGGCCAGGCAGCCCTGGTACCCCTCCTTCTGTCTCCGACAGTCCATCTTCCCTGTGCCTCCCCAGGAATCACAATCTGTTGACTTGTGCCCAGGGAAGGGTTTGGTATCCGGACCTCAAATCCCTCAACCTCAAGGCTTGGCTCTTGAGGAGTTAGTTTGCCGATTTACACACCTCTCAGGGTGTTCTTGAGATCCTAAAGGCTTCCAGAAAGCCTTCCACTAGGGCTACTTATAGTTCTAAATGGAAAAGGTTTTCCATTTGGTGTGCTGGGAAAAATATTTCCCCAGAATCTGCTGAATTGCCCCTTTTGTTAGATTACATGGTACATCTTAATTCCTTGGGTCTCAGACCAGCTACCCTGAGAGTTCATTTGGCAGCTGTCTGCTTTTGTGTCAGCAGGAAAGTCATCCCCTCTTTCCTCTCATCCTGTGTTTTCCAAGTTTTTTAAGGGGTTACTCCATACTAATCCTCCTTTTGAGGAACCGGCCCTGCTTGGGACCTTAATGTTTGCATTGCCAGTTAATGCAACCCCTTTGAACCTCTGTCTTCTGCAGAGCTTAAGTACCTAACTTGGAAAACTGTTTTCTAGTGGCTATCACTTCTGCCAGGCCCTAGAAGTGAATTGCAAGCCTTGTCAGTGGAGACTGACTTTATTTCTTTCCACAGGGATAAGGTAGTCCTAGGACTAATAGGAAATTTTTGCCTAAGGTGGTTTCAGATTTCCATCTTAATCAATCTATCTCCCTTCCAGTATTTTCACTGATCACTCCTCTTGGGTGAGAGGAGGTTGCACAGCCTGGATGTTAAGAGAGCTCTTAGTTATTATATAGGCGTACCAAAGGTCACAGGATTCGAGATCCCTCCAACTTTTCCTTACCTATGGTGAAGTTGAGAAAGGCAAACCTGCTACTAAGAGATCAATAGCCAGGTGGATTGTCTCTTGTATCCAATTTTATCAGAAAGTGGGCAGGCCCCGGTTTGAGGGCTCATTCTACCAGGGGTACAGCTGCGTCTCTAGCTGCTGCCAGAGATATCCCTTTATTAGAGATTTGCCAGGCTGCTACTTGGAAAACGGTACACACTTTTACCAAGCATTACTCCCTGGATGTCCAGGCCAGGAGAGATGCTCGCTTTGGCACAGCTGTTCTTCAGAGCCTATTCCCTAAGTAGGTTCTGCCCCTCCTCCATGGAGGTACTGCTGTGTATTCTGCTAATGTCTATAATATAGCAAGACTTCATGTTGTTTGAAGAAAAAATTACTCACCTTAGTAATGTTTCTTCTAATGGAGTCTTGCTATATTATAGACCTCCCCCCCAACCTGCCCCTCTCAGAACCTCTACTTGGTGGGGTGCGGGCAACTTAGTGTGGGCACTACTTATGTCCTGTTAGCATTTTGTCCCCTTTGGGACTTTGGGGGTGTATATGTGTACGCGTGTGTGTGTTTTATTATACTTATGTTCCATTTTCATATTATTAGAATGGTGTTAGTATTTCTGGTCCCCTGACTTGAGTCTTGGGTGTTGGGACCATCAATGGTTGTTATTATTTAGGTAGCCATTTGGCTAGTGTAGGTTACAGCTTCCACGCAGACCTTAGTGAGTTTGGCTCGTAAAGGTCTGACAGTTCAAGTTTGAAAGGACACAGATAGAGCTGCTCTCGTGCCAAAATTCTATTTTGGAATGGTTTTAACCATTTCACTCCGGGTCAGTTCTAGAGCTGGAACAAACTGCTAATGTCTATAATATAGCAAGACTCCATTAGAAGAAACAACATTACTAAGGTGAGTAATTTTTTTCTTACAGTACGTTTTTATGTAACTGTACTTTCTAGGAGTGGTGTATAGTGTGCATCCCACAACCCACTAACCTCCCCTGACAAGTGACACACTAGTCTTGCTTCCAGCGGGTAAGATCTGACGTTGCGTGGTGATGCTGAAGGAGTTACCACCCGGGTGGCTGGAAGGAACCAGCTTGAAGACCTTTCCGGCAAGATATTTAAAGGGAAAGGATATTGCCAGAAGTGTGGATGTACATCATATACCCCTCATAGAACTACTGTTACAGGTGAGTAGCCTGTTTTTGTCGTCTCCTTACTCTATCGTGAGATCATGTCCTTGGGAAGATCCTCTGCAGACACTTCTCCCTTCAGGATTGTCGTCCTAGAGTAATCCGGGCATAGAGGTTTCTTAGCAGCCACTCTTGGGCTCTGCCTCCCTGACGCATCCTTTAATTAGTCACTCCTGGGAAGTCCTTTTTTCCTAGCCAGAGTGGATCAATACAGTCATTCTTCACTAGCTGAGGATGGGCATCCTTAGTGGTCTTAGCTCTCGTGCTCCCCAAAAAAACTCTATACCTTTCTGTCTCTTTAGTTTGCCCAGTGGTTCTGGTCACCCCTTACTCTAAAGTCCTTTGCAGAGTTCTTACCTTTTCTCTCTCTTGTCGGCTTTATGTTTGAGTTTATATAATTTCCTTTTCTCTGTCCCTTGAACTCCCATGCCCCATCCCTTTTCTTTCTTCTTCTCCGGCGAGCAGAGCTGAGGAGGTTGGGGAGCTGGCGTTGGTTACTGGCTAACCTACAAGCATCAGATCATGCATTGGCCTCGAGAGCGGCACTGTCTCGGACATAGCCTCCCCTCCTCTAAAGTATTAAAGCTATATACTCCACGGAGTCTGGTGCCTTCAGCTGGGACCCACTAATGGTGAAAATATCTTGGAAGATCAAGAATTATGGTGAGTATGTAATTTTAATTTACTGCTTTGTGAGTGTTACAGAAGGGATCTCATAGTTTAACTATATTTGTTATAACTGCAATCACGCCTTGCAGTTCTTGAGGGAATTCCCGCCATTGTTATCCCTTCATGTTCTCCCCTACGTTTGGCGACTTAGCAGCTGTCAGATTTGCCATTTACTGTTATGGTAGATATGCATTTTTCATAGTTTTACTGTTCAGTGTTCTGGAATATATTTCTGTTTCTTATAATTATGCCTGCTTACTATTCAGTTTATTCGATTTGTCATGTAGTGTGCTTTTACTTGTGGATTGTGGCTTTATAAAGGGGGTCACTGTTTTACTATGTATTCTGCCTAGTCACACAACAGGTTGAAACAGCAGTCGCTAGATAGAGAATAATGCATAGGGTACTGATCATTATGAAAATTTAATGTTCACCCAAGGTGAAAGATGCATCATGAAACCCCCGAGAGCGAAGCTCGAGCGAGGGGTTTATCAATGCATCTCCCACCTCGGGTGAACATTAAATTTTCATAATGATCAGTACCCTGTCTTATTTTTTATAATTGCTGGTGTAAATCTTTTTCCTGATTAATTACATACAAAAAAAACGCTGAATTCAAATAACGTTTTGTTTTGCTTGCTGTAAAAAAAAAAACAGAACTCTTTCAAATAAGAGTCCATGCAGCATTTTGCTTCTCTCAAAAAACAAATCCCAGATCTGTGAGACCTCTGTGGGAACTTTGTATTTCCGTGTGCTCACTATCCGTTGCTGCACGATAGTTCATTGCCATGGCTACGGAGGTCATTGAAATGAACTAAGGGATAGTGTTAAAATTCTCCTGTTTCCAATTTTTTTTTTTTTTTTAAAGTGTCCAGACACGGGATATTGTCACTCAACGATTAGACTGAAGAGCAGCGTACAGGTTGGTTGAAATTAACAGTTTTGCAAGTGCCGCATTCCCTAGCTGTTTGTGTGCTCTATCCCTTGCGCTGAACTAATGTGTGCGCGTGAAACTCGTAGCAACTGACTGGTGATTACGGGGAGTATCAGCCGGTTTTCCCCATTGATAAAAATTTGCACCAGTATTTATATAGTGTTCATTTTCTTTCTGATTTTCCCCAATGGACATACCTTTACCTTTGAAGAGGTTGGCAACTTTCGAAACACTTTTGGAAATTATTAAATGGGCTTATTGTCCAGGATCTCCCCCTTTCCTTCTGTAAAAGACTACATGGGTTTTATTACTTGTATTTTAAATATTTGAAGATGTGATGTCATGTCAAATCTGTACCCTGTACACATTTTGTGGATGTTAATTGCTTATACAGAAATTAATAAACATAAAGTTCAAAAAAAAAAAGGGGGGGGGACCGGTCCCAGTACTGATCCCTGAGGCACCCACCTATCACCCTCCCTTCTCTGGGGTGAATTTTTTACCACCACCCTCTATCTCCTATCCCCTAACCAATTTCCTACCCAGTTTACCATCTTTGGACCCACCCTTATGCTGCCTCGCATCCTTACAAGTCTCCTGTGTGGAAAGATGTCAAAAACCTTACTGTAATGTAGGTTGGGCCACGTCTTATCTAATTCCCTGGTCACTGAGTCAAAGAAATTGGTTTAATTACATGACACCCCCCCGCCCGCAGTTTCTTCGGTCTTGTAACTCATTGGATTCAAGATGTTCCACAGTCCTTTCCTTCAGCAATGATTCATTTAACTTTCCAAAGACTGATGTCAGGCTGACTGGCCTGTAATTGCCAGCCTCCTCCCTGCTACCACTTTTGCAAAGTAGAACTGCATCTGTTCTCCAGTCCTCCAGAACCACTCCCGTTTCCAGTGAGTTTCTAAATAGGACTGTCAGAGGTGCAGCCAGTACATCTGAGCTGCCTTGATACTCTTGGATGCACCCTGTCTGGCCCTATCGCTTTGTCCACTTTCAAATTTGTGAGTCCCTTCAGGTTTCTTGTCCTCCGAAATAAGACTAGTGTCCACCTCCTTCCAAAGCTCATGTTACTTTTTTGTGGTCCTCCCTTCCTCCTTTTCCTGTGAACACTGTTAAGGACATCTGCTTTTTCTTGGTTCCTTCTGTACAGTCCCTCCCTTCCTTTTTTTAACCTTACAATCCCTCCACTGGTCTTCCTCTTGTCACTTAACTAAAAAATGTTTTCCCTTTTCATTACCACCTGGGCTATGCTTTCCTCCTTACTGCTTTCTCTGCTTCCCCGATGCATCTCGTTATCTTCTTCCCTCTGCATCTTCTCTTCCCCCCCTCAACTCTGTTTCTTCTCCCTTACCCATTGGACTCTCTCCAGGCGAGTTATTCGGTGATCAGGCTTATCCTGTCGTCCTGAAGTCTGGATGTCACCCAGGGAGGGTACCTTTCCTACTAGTCTTTCGTCCCCCTAGCCTCCCCGGATCCAAGTACCCCGGGAGCAAGGATTGCCATCTCCTTACCGGCCCTCTATCTAGAGTATCTGGATGGGCGACGGATCGAGCGGAAAGCCTGAAGGACATCTCGGGCCCGGCATTGGACGTAGTGCCTGGTGCCACTAGACCCACCTTCGCCTACCAATGGGAAGGGGGTATTTGTACTTTAGCCCACCCTCTGAGTGTGGCATGCAGTGACTACCAGCACAGCGTGGGCACGCTCCCGCACCCACCTGCAGTACATCTTGCAAGCTGCTTCACCTGGTCACCACCAGGAGACGCCAAAGCTGCGCAAAGTCTTTGCACCTTCCCCGGGAAAGGAGAGCTGCCAGACGGCAGTTCAATCCAAGTCCCTTCCCCCCCCCCCACCAACTCCCATCATCCCGAGCTCGTTCCCAAACCCGGGTCACTGGCGTGGTACCAGGTGTGGCATCCAGCGCCTCAACCCTCCGCGCCATCAGGCCGGCCCCTCTACATCTTCTTATACTTTGTGAATGCTACCCTGTTTGCTTTTACCTTTTCAGCCATTTCTTTCAAGAACGAGAGCGGTCTCTTTTTTTTTTTTTTTTTTTTTGTTTACCTCTTGCTTTTGGTCACTTGCTTGGCACAGAGGTTCATTGCCTTCACTATGCCCTCCTGTAGTTTCACCGACTGTTCCTCCATCCCCCTCGGATTGTCCCTAAGGCACCATCTTTTTAAATCTGCCCTTTTGAATTCCAGGGTCATCGCCCTTGGTTACCAGGTGGCTTCCCACCTTGATGTCTGCAACACTGTCCCTTTTGGTGAGTGCCAGGTCCAGTATTGCCCCATCACGAATAGGCTCCCTGACTAGTTGCCTGGTGAACACCCCCTGCAGGGAGTCCAGGATATCCCTGCTTCTTGCTGAAGCTGCAGCTGGGAGGCTCCAATCTACGTCAGCCAGATTGAAGTCCTCCACCACCAGCTCATCTCTCTCCTCCCCCCCCCCCCGCCAGTACCTTATCTAAATCCTCCCCCTATGCTTTCGGTGTGTGTATCATGCCAGTGTGAATAGTGGATAGTTACCCGTCTCCGGTGACCCACATTACCTCAACCCCCAAATTCCCTGTGTCTCAGTCACTTTTATGCCTTCCCTCACGGCAGGCCCCCACCCTGTCATTCATGGAAGATACAAAAATTAGGTACTGACTGTAATTGTTGATATTCCAGAATATCTTCCCCTGACCAGTCTTGGGTCCTGCTATACCTGTACCCTGTCCTCGGGTAGCTCTCCCACACACACAGAGGGCTGAGGAATATCTTGCCTCAGAATGAGCCGACTTCTCTCCTTTTTTGGGAAAGCTTTGTATTCTGACCCATCAGTCTGAATGAAGGGTACAGATTGATTCTTGGAAGATAATGAAAATTATCTATTCATCGTAATTGTTGATCTTTCAGATTATCTTCACCATTCATTCACACACCCACACACCATATTCCGCTCGGGTAAGAGCCAGGACTGGGCAGCTCACCCTATTGTGCCTCTGCACACTGGCATCCCTCTTGGGAGCTGGTTCTCTTCTCTCCGCGTAAACTTCATGGGTGGTTGCAAGGTGGCCTCCACTGCAGTAGGATCTGCAGCCCAGCTAGCAACTATGGAAGAAGCGGCAGTGAAGGCTGTTGCGGGCACCTAGTCTGCTTTTGCACTGCTCTCGGTTGGGGCCAGCGGTGGTGTGTCCTTCACAGGGAAGTTCTGTGATGTGTTTGGCCTTCGAGACCTTCGGGAAGAGTCCTGCCTGCCATGGCGAGAAGCACAAAAGCAAGAAAACACCACCTTTGGTCACGGGACTGGGAGAGATCGTGCTCCTTCTGCTCTCTTGACTCCCCTACCCACTGAGAGATTTTGAGCATTCAACTTTAGCCGAGCCACAGTCAAGGGGGCGGATCCCTAGCGCCACTGTACCTCACATTGGGCTCGTCGACCTCGACACCGGTCAGTAAGGTGGTCAAGATTTTTCTCAACCCCATCAATCCATTTTCAGAGGGGGTCGATGATGAGACTGTCTCCAAGACACCAGTCATCCCAGTCCTCACTCAGGAGGACATGGAGCAGTCCATATCCCTGGCCAGCTGTGCTTGGGATCAGGCTCCCCTGGAGGCTGTGTAGTCGAAACTGGTGTAAGGCATTTACGCAGCACCTCCAGCTGAGTCTCCTCTACATTAGCTCCCGAGTCAATATGCTCCTCAAGTTCTTGATCCCGCTCGACCGAGAAGCGTCACAGTTGACACACTTCATCCTCAGATGAGGAGAGGCTCCACCAGTGGATGCAGCAGTGCAGTGAAGAGCTGCTCTGGCAGCATTGGGTCTTGGTGGGGCCAGGTAGGTTTCTACACCTGATCCCTGTGGTCAGCAGGCTGGTGCCAGTCAAGCTCATGCTGGTCCACCCAAGACAGCTATGTCTGACGCATGTCTGTCCACCCTTGTTGGTGGAACTGCCTCCACAACAGTCTGCATGGGGTGGTCCTGTGAAGGACTCCTGTCTGGGGACTAGCTTGCTAGGCCAGTTATCAGTGGAAATTGCCAATGCAGATGACTCCAGGGTGGTCCATGGTGGTAAACGGATCGAGGGCGGTCTTTGAGGAGTCCTCGAACAGCTCCGATGGGTCCTCCATGCAGTCTTTGAGGGCACATACCTTCGACTGGGAATTGGTCAAGGAAGTGACCACCAACCATGGGTCTCCTTTCCAGCTTATGTCAGAGTCCATGAATGTTCCTTTGGAGCCAGTTCAAAAGAAGGCTAAATACCCTTTGACTGACATCCTGGATAAGGATGAATCCCTAGGAGTTGCCTTTTCAAACATGAAGTCTTGCTGTATTCTGACATTCTGCAGTTAGCTCCAGCCTTTAAACTGCCCCGGAGAGTAGAGGGTTAATTTTCTATACCTGTTTAGAACGTTGAACTCTAGCTCGGTTGAGGTCTCTGTCTGCAGCACTTTGAAACCCAACAGTCGGATTCTTTACTCCGCCTCACTGAACAGTCTCACTGGAGATTTCTCCTTCTGTTCGGTTCAAAGTCGGTTAAAGTTGTCTGGTTCATTCCGAAATTATTCCGCATTGTCGGTTCAGGCTCTGTCTGCAATACCGTGAGTACTTTAGATAGTTTTTTCTGTTTACTTGGTGGAAATTGTAAAACTGTATTTCGATCGGTTCAACTGAACCGATCCAATATATTGAATTCTTGTGTTTTCTTTAGTGTGTGGTTACTGGTACTTATCGGTTTAAAAAAAAAGCGTGTTTTAATGTTTTTTTTTTTCCAATACCATAACGGGTAGAAACCCATATGAGTCTTGCCTGGCTGCTTGCCGAAAAAGGGGTAAGTTTGGTTAGATTAGCCATGTCTGAGAAACCAAAGAAAAAAAACGGACCCACTGGGTTTCAACACTGCAGTGAGTGTGGGGAGATCTTTGCTAAGGCCGATTCCCCACACCACTTATGTTTATTGTCTGGGGTTTGACCACCTCAATACAGATTGCCAAATTTGTAAAAACTTTCCTAAGTCTACCCTGGAAAAAAGATTAGGTAGACTTGGGGAAAAGGAGGCTGAGAAGTCTGCTGACCTGGATGGCCAGCCCGGTTCGGTTCTGACCGAACCAGAAGGAGTGCCCTCTGACCAGGGCAATACTACTTTGGGCAAGAGGAGAGTCGATACTGAGGGATCGGTTCCTACGAAAAGGAAACTTAAAGACAAATCAGCCGGTTCTGATCCAGAGGTTCATGTTCTGACCGCTGAAGAGATTGCCCGAGTGATTCGGATTGTTGAATCGCTTTGCCTGGTTCTGTCCAATCCGGCTCAGTTAGCTAGGGGTTCGGTTCGGTTGCTTCCTTCGGTTCAGGATTATGCCCCTGAAGATTTTTATGAACCGGAATTTGAGGAGGAGGGGGATTATGAGCAAGATAATGAGTATGATGGAGCAGAAAGTCTGGATGTGCCTATTGAACTGGACATCTCCCCAGACAGACCTTCTGGTGTTTTCCCTCCTAGGCTCTCTGAGTACCCTCCCCACTACCTGTTCTACAGGAAAGTGGCTGAAACTCTCCAGCTCCCTATGGAGGAGGGCTACAGAGGATAAGGAGGAGCCTGATTTTATTGAAATGATGGACATCCCAGAGTCCAGGAGGCTGTCTATTCCCCTACACAAATCATTTGGGAAACAGACACAAAAAATTTCAGTCTATTTCTGTACCTCCTGTTGATAGAAGAATGGACAAGAGGTGCACCTTGTCCGGCTCAGACACAGAGTTTTTCTATCAGCAATGCAGCCATGTTGGGGTCGTGCAGGCTGCAGCCTGTGACAGGGCTAATGTTCCCTTGGCTTTACACCCCCCAGATAGACTCCAGGAGAATGGATACCTTGGCAAAGAAGCAATGCATGGCATCCTCTTTGGGACTCAGGCAGGCTAATTATATGGCCTATGCAGCCAATTACCAGAAGTCCAGGTGGGACACTGTACTGGCACTGGTTAAACAGGCCTCTCCCCAGCTGGCCAAGGAGCTGGAGGAGGTGGCTGCTGATGGGATTGAGGCATCTAAGGTACAGTTTCATGCTGCTGTGGACTCCAATGATGTGTCATCAAGAGTCATGGCTACATCTGTGGCTCTTCGGAGAATGGTTTGGCTCAGATGTACTAGCCTCTCACAGGACACCCAGGCTAAGGCATGGATTTCCCTGTGGAAGGTAATTCTCTGGGGAGCAGACAGAGAATTACATGAAAAAGATGGTGGAATATAGGACCACTTATAGGAGTACACAGGCCAAGGAGAGGCAGTCAACTCCTCAAAGGCAGCAATCTAGGGTTAGGCCTTTTCATATGCCTTTCTACCAAGCACAGGCCTCCTCCCCTTTTTCACAGAGAGGGTTCTTCAGAGGAGAGAGGCAGAAGGGGGATGAGCAGGGCTGCATCCTCTCCTCAGTCTAAGGCCCCTGCCAAGTAGACACCCTGATAGGCCTGCCCTGGTCGACTCGCCTATCCCTGTAGGGGGCAGGCTGGCTTACTTTGTCAAGGACTGGGTGTCTGTTAATTCAGACAAGTGGGTCCTGGAAGTAGTAAGCCAGGGACTGGTTCTCAGCTTCAAAAAATTTCCGAAGATGAGTCAGATCTTTTCCACCTGCAAGTCTCTCCGAAACCCTCACCCTAGAGGCAGAGGTTTCATCTTTTCTGGCCTTAAGAGCCATAGAGAGAGTTCCTACTCTACACTGGAGCAAAGGACTGTACTCTAGGTACTTCCTTACCCCAAAAAAAGATGGGAGTGGCAACCTACCCTAGATTTAAGATACCTGAACAAACATCTTTTAAAACCAACGTTCAAGATGGTGACTCTGGGAATAATTCTTCCCTCTGTAAGGCCAGGGAACTGGCTAACCTCCCTGGACCTCAAAGATGCCTACTTTCACATCCCCATCAGGTGCTCCCACAGAAAATACCTCGGGTTCAAGTTGCCCTCAGGCCATTATCAGGTCAAAGCAATGCCCTTTGGTCTAACATCAGCTCCAAGGGTTTTGACAAAGTGCCTGGCAGTAGTAGTTGCGTTTTTAAGAAGGCAAAAGATTTCCATTTTTCCACATCTGGACGACTGCCTCATAGTGGGTCAGTCTCCAGTCCAAGTCAAGTCAGACCTGCAATTGACCCAGCAAGTGCTCACTTCCCTGGGATTTCTTCTCAACCTCCCCAAGTCGGTTCTCGAACCAGTGCAGCTTCTTACCTTTATAGGGGCAGAGCTAAATACTGTCAAAGCAAGAGCCTTTCTTCTCCTGGAAAGGGCAAGAGTTCTTACAGAACTGGCTTCTTCCTTCAGCCTTCAGGTGTCCCAACCAGCAAGGCACTTCCTTCAGCTCTTGGGCCACATGGCAGCCTCTACAGCAGTGGTCCAAGGGACAAGATTCCAGATGAGGGACATTCAGTTCCATCTGAGGGCCTTTTTGGTCCCAAAGGAAGGATCCTCTTACCAAACTGATTCCATTGACTCTGACACTGATCCTAGCTCTTCAGTGGTGGCAGGATCAGGACAATTTAAGGCAAGGGGTCCCATTTATTACTCAGTCTCATTCAGTGGTCCCTAACATGGATGCTTCCCTTTTGGGGTGGGGAACCCATCTGGGGGCTCTCACAACCCAGGAACTGTGGTCCCCTCAGGAATCCTTTCTTCATATCAATCTCCTAGAACTCAGGGCAGTTTTTCTGGCCCTGCAAGCTTTCTCTGTCAGTGCAGAACAAGGTGGTTCAGGTCAGAACAGACACCACCACCATGTGGTACATCAACAAGCAGGAAGGTACTCTGTCCACGGCCTTGTGCACAGAAGCCATGAAATTGTGGTCCCTAGCTTATTCTCTTCAGACCTCTCTGATAGCTGTCCACCTTTCAGGGAATGACAGTATGCTAGCAGATGCACTGAGCAGGATCTCCCAGGGCCATCACGAATGGTCCTTGGACCCTCTGGTGTTAAAAGTGATTTTTTTCAAGGTGGGGTACTCCAGAGATAGATCTCTTTGCAGCCCCAGACAATCACCAGCTTCCTCTATTTTGTTGCAGACCCCCCGTCTTGGGCTCAGTTCCTCTGGATACTCTGATGTTGAACTGGGAAGGGAAATTTCTCTATGCCTTCCCTCCCTTTCCTCTACTGTTCAAGGTTCTGGTCAAAGTGAGGTCACAACCCTGCAACATGATTCTGATTGCTCCAGATTGGGCCAGGCAGCTCTGGTACCCCCTCTTACTATCCCTAGCAGTCCATCTTCCCCTGTCTCTTCCCAGGAATTACAACCTGTTAACCTCCTCTCAGAGGAGGATTTGGTACCCCAATCTTAGGTCCCTCAATCTCAAGGCATGGCTCTTGAAGAGTTAAGAGTATGCAGATTTGCATCTGTCTCAAGGGGTTCTGGATATTCTCAAAGCCTCTCGAAAGCCAGCCACCAGAAAGACTTATGACTCCAAATGGAAAAGATTCAGCATTTGTTGTTCCAAGAACTATATCTCTCCAGACACTGCTGAATTACCTACAGTTCTGGATTATATGGTCCATCTTAATAGTCTAGGCCTCAGACCAGCTATTCTCAAGGTACACTTGTCAGCTGTTTCTGCTTTTCTGTCAGTGGGAAAGCCTTCCTCACTGTCATCTCACCCTGTATTCTGTAAATTTTTCAAGGGATTACTTCATACCAATCCTCCCTTTGGGATATTGTCCAATTTATGCAACCCCCATTTGAGCCTATGTCCTCAGCAGAGCTTAAGTACTTGACTTGGAAGACTGTTTTTGGTAGCCATTACCTCTGCCAGACGTATCAGTGAATTGCAAGCCCTGTCAGTGGAACCTGATTTTCTCATTCCATAGAGATAAAGTGGTCCTTAGAACCAATAGGAGGTTCTTGCCCAAAGTGGCTTCAGACTTCCATGTGAATCAGTCCATGTCTCTCCCTGATTTCATCACTGATCATTGTTCCTCAGGGGAGAGGAGGCTTCACAGTTTAGATGTTAAAAGAGGCCTTAGTTACTACATAGTGTACCAAGGGTCACACGTTTGATTCCTTCCAGTTGTTTCTCACTTATGGGGAAGTGGGAAAGGGCAAAAGTGCTACCAAGAGAACTGTTGCCAGGTGGATTGTGTCTTGTATACAATTCTGCTATGAGAAACTGGAAAAAATGTCACCCTCTGGCCTGAGGGATCATTCCACAAGAGGTACAGCTGCTTCCCTGGCTGCTGCCAGGGATATCCCTCTGTTAGAGATTTGTCAAGCAGCCACCTGGAAAACAGTCTATACCTTTACCAAACATTACTCTCCGGATATCCAAGCTAGGAGTGGTACTCTGTTTGGCACAGCAGTACTTCAGAGCCTATTCCCAAAGTAGGTTCTGTCCCTTCTCCATGGAGGTACTGCTTGGTAGTCTGCAGATTGTCAGAATACAGCAAGACTTCATGTTTGAAGAAAAAATTACTCACCTTAGTAATTGTGTTTCTTCTAATGGAGTCTTGCTGTATTCTGACTTGTCTTCCTTCTCAGAACCTGGTTTTGGGAAATGGGTGGGCAGGCGCATTGTTGCACCCCAGGGGTGCTTTGTGCACACGCTCCATTTTATCTGGGTGCTTCTGTATTATGATATTTTATTTTTGGATAGGTTTTGGTTTGGGTTTCCTGACTTGAGTCTTTCTTGGGAATCCAGAACTTTCTGTTGCCAGTTGGCTAGTTAAAATCTTTACAGTTTCCACATAGTGTGTGTTTGCTCATAAGAATCTGACAGTTGGGTTTCAAAGTGCTGCGGACAGAGACCTCAACCGAGCTCGAGCTCAGTGTTCTATGCACTGCATAGAAAATTAACCCTCTACTCTCCGGGGCAGTTTAAAGGCTGGAGCTAACTGCAGATTGTCAGAATACAGCAAGACTCCATTAGAAGAAACACAATTGCTAAGGTGAATAATTTTTTTTTCTTCCATGGCCGAGGCCATTCTGGGACTGGCTCTGGAGCTTTGGCAGCTTCCAGCCTCCTGCCTGGTGCCCTCCGCCCATATGGTCCGCAGATGTGCAGTCCCTATTAACTCTTTGTCCAGTTTCTCCTACCATGCCTCAGCCGAGGCCCTGGTCTGCGATTCCATTTTCCAGAAATCTAGCAATACTGGGGACATGGACAAGCCTCCCCAAAAAAAAAAAAACAAGGATTCAATGAAGCTTGACCATGCAGCTAAAAGTGTATGCTATGTCCTTTCTTGGGTCCTCGCTAGGTGAGCTATGCCTTGAGGGCCCACTTTGGTCACACCCTACTCGGAGTGCCTGATAGCATCCTCCTTTCTAGGGACATGGATATGTTGTTCATCCACACTCATTGGCAGGTATCCTTGCCGCTTTAAATCTTGCCGGAAGGTCTTCAAGCTTGCTCCTCCCACCCACCCGGGTGGTATAACTCTCGGCTCCGCCCCATGACGCCAGATGTTCCTTACCGCTTGGAAGCTCGGGTTCCCTCCTTAACGCTCTGCGTTTGAGACTGGTTCCTATTTCTCCGTTTGCGGTTTAAAAATAATTTTTGCGAAAAAGACTTCAGTCTTGATCCCTCGCTGCTGCGATGGACAAATCGACTCCGGTTTGGAGATGCCCATACTTGGCAGAAGATGTCTCGGACGGATCCACACTCCACGTGTGTCTACTGTAGGCCTTGAGCCGCCGCGAGGCTTGAGACCTGTGCTCATCTTTCGGCCTCGTCCTCGAAGACCGTGCTGCCCGATTGCAACTGGGCCGTCCCGGCGTTTCCTCGGTGAAGTCCAAGGAGGCCGGTTGGCGGTGTCGGCGGCGGGCTCGGCGGATCAGCTTCGGCGGATGGTGCGCCCTCGAAGAGGAGGCGGCGCGGGCCGTATCTTCCTCGGCCGCGGCATTTATCCCGCTCTCTCTGGGTTCTTCCTACACGGCTTCTTTTAAGGAGCTTTGTCTGTCCCGCTCCACTAAGGGAGAAGGGCCTATGTCTGCTGGACCTTATTCTCGGTCCAAAAAGAAGGACAGGGGTAAGTCCCTCCGTCGACGCTCTTGGGAGCGGGAAAGGTCCCTCTCCCCGAGTCATCGACCGTCGGCTTCGGTCGACCGCTCGGCTTCGGCCACTGGCCTCACGGTGTCCCCGTCAGGTCAGTTGACTGAGACTCCCACCGACGAAGTCGAGATTTTTCTCGACCCGTTGGACGGGCTGTCGCCTTTAGCAGCCGAGATTCCCCTCTCCCCGGTTCCCCCGGGAGGAGTTGCGGATCCCGTGGGCTCGCCTGTGCCTCCGGTTCCGGAGCCCTCGGATGGACCATCCGAGCCGAAGGGAGTGCCGGTTCCGGCCGACACCTCCCCGCACCGACCTCGGAAATTCCGGGACTCTCAGTCTCGGACCTCTTCGCGGTCCAGCCGATCCCACCGTCATAGGCGGTCTCGGTCTCGGCACCGCGGTAAGCGGCGTCGCCGCTCGTCCTCGTCCTCCTCCTCGGCGAGGGGAGGCTTCGGCGTAAATTACGTCGACGGTACGAGGACCTTATGTTGCAGCAGCTCCTCCTGGCCGGGAGTAAGCCGACCCCGTCGCCTTCCCCGGCCATTAAGTGGCTGTCACCGGAGCGGCCGACACAACCCCTCGACTTATCCGAGGAGCCTATACCCAGGCCGGTTGTTCGGCCAAAACCAGCTGCTCCACCGATTCGGTGGAACCTCCGCCTCACAGCCACCAATTGGGGCTCCGACCAAGGATTCTCGGTCGGCTAAGGGTCTACCCATCGGCTGTCAGTTACCCTCACTCCCGACCGACCTCGGCAGGTGAAGGTGGCTCAGGCCAGAGGCAGCTCTTCGAGGACTCTTCCGAGTCAAGATGATTCCTCCTTTCCAAGCGACTGGACTTGGAGTCTTCAGGAGGTCAGTCAATGGACGATAGCCGTCGTCCTTCCTAGGACTGCTTCGCTCATCTCTGAGTCCACCGGGATGGAGCTCGAACCCGTTTCCAAGCGGGCCAGGTATCCCTCACGGAGATTCTGGACGAGGATTCTCGACGGAGGCCTTTCCGTGGCCGAGGCCATAGTGGGTCCGGCACTGGAGCTTTGGCAGCGCCCTGCTTCCTGCCCTGCGCCTTGGCCAGGATGGCCAGGAAAGTAGCGGTCCCTCGGTTCCTTGTCCGGTTTTGGAACACCCTCTGCTGAGGGGTTGGTTACCGACAACGTTTTCCGGGGCGCCACTGCACGCCAGGGATGTGGACAAACCTCCTGACAAGGGTCCAAGAAATGGACTATGTTGGGCGAAAAGTCTCGCTGCATCCTCTCTCTGCCTCGCCAGGCCAGTTCGGCCGTCCTCATGGCACATTTTTCTCATGCCCTGTTGGGCTCCCTGGATGAGGTCATCCTCATCTTCCGCCGATCTGCAGACTACGGTTAAGCAGGTGCGGGACCAGGGCAGGGCAGTGGCCAAACAGCAGCTCCAGACTGCTTTGGATATGGGGACTCATGTGCCAGATCGGTGGCGGCCGCAGTGGCTATCTATGTCGTGAGCTTGGCTGAGGATATCCACCTTTACTCGGATACCCAGCACAAGTTGGCGATGTTCCCTTTTGGGGACTGACCTCTTGACCCTGGGGTGGAAGGTCACCTGCAGAGGATCGAGAAGTCCAATGCTACCTTGGACTCTGTCTCTTCCGCTCAGAAGAACAAAGGCCGCCAAACCGCAGCCTAAGCCCCTTCGTCCTTCCAGCCCGCGCCCGGCCCAGCAACGCCAGGGCCAGCAGGCTCGGCCTTGGCATCCCAAACCCAAGCCGCGGCTTCCTCTAACAGGAGGCAGGGAGGAAAAGGCCCAGGAGGTCCTCGGCAGTTCCTCCTCCAAGCCTGCCCAGTGCAGGCTGAGGGTGTCGCCCCATTCCCCACCTTCCTGGGTCCCCGTGGGGGGACGGCTCCGGCACTTCCGTTCCGCCTGGTCCGCTGTTACCACGGACAGGTGGGTCTTGGAGGTGGTGGGAAGAGGCCTGCCTCTGGAATTCGAGCAGGCACCACCCTTCAGAGCCGTCGCCCCTCGGGGGGCTTCGGGGTCCCCAGCCTCACTGGCGGCTCGTCGAGCCGACATCGCTCTCCTCCTCCAGAAGGAGGTGATAAGAGAGGTGGCGGACCCTCCTTCAGACCCAGGGTTTGTGTCCAGGTACTTCCTGGTTCCGAAACGGACGGGGGGCTGGCGCCCCATTCTCGACCTACACGACCTAAACAAGTTCCTAAGGTCTCGAACCTTCAGGATGGTCACTCTGGCTCAGATAATACCATCCTTGGAGCGCGTGTGGTTCTGCTCTCTGGACTTGCAGGACGCGTTTTTCACGTCCTATCCGTCCGTCTCACCAGAGATTCCTTCGCTTCGGCGGAAGAATCCCTTTCGAGTTCCAAGCCATGCCCTTCGGCTTGTCTCCAGCTCCCAGGGTCTTCACCAAATGCATGGCAGTGGTGACAGCATTTCTCAAGCGCCGAGGGGTCGGGTGTACCCTTACCTGACGACTGGCTGATTGCAGCTCCCTCCAGGAAGGAGGCTGAGTGGTCCAGAGATCTGGCCCTCCAGGTCTGCTCTCAACTGGGCCTCCTTATCAACGAGGCCAAGTCGGAACTCGAGCCAAAGCAGGTGATTCTGTTCATCGGGCGCAGCTCGACTCTCTTCGAGCCAAGGCGGCTGCCCCATGGACAGGGCGGGGTTCTTTCCTCCTTTGCCCAATCATTTCTGGTTGGGCACTGCACTGCCGGGACTTCCTGCGCCTCCTGGGTCTCATGGCGGCCTGCACCAGCGTGGTCTGTTGGGCCCGCTGGAACATGCGTCCCCTTCAATGGGGACTGGCCAGCCAGTGGTCACAACGCTGCGATCCTTTGGACCAGCTTGTGTCGGTGACTCAGGGGATGTGGAATGCTCTCCAGTGGTGGACCGTTCCAGATCATTTGCAGGAGGGCATCCCGTTCGTCCTTGAGCCGACGGTCTCTCTATCGACCGATGCCTCTCTGATGGGTTGGGGTGCCCATCTGGGGAACACGGCTCATGGCCTCTGGTCCCTGAGAGTCGATGCCACATCAACCTGCTGGAGCTCGAGCGGTCCGCCCTAGCTCTCACCGCCTTTGCTCCGTTCCTCCGGGGTCAAGTGGTCAAGTCAGGCGTGCAATACCACGACCTATGTTCTATCTAAACGCGCCAGGCGGGACGCTCCATGCTTCTATGCAAGGAAGCTCTCCGCATTTGGTCACTCGTCGCAGCCTGGAGAGGATCTCCTAGCCATTCATGTGGCAGGAGCCTCCAACACCCTGGCCGATGCCCTGAGGCGGATAGGGCTGCATCCCACAGTGGTCTCTCCTGCCGGAGGTAGTACAGCATCTGTTCTCCCATTGGGGCACACCTCAGGTGGACCTGTTGCCTCCAGGGAGACAGCAGCTGAGACTGTTCCATGCCGCCCCCCTCAGCAGGGCTCGCTGCAGGGGGATGCCTTCTCGAGGCAGTGGACCCCAGGCCTCTTTTACGCCTTTCCCCCATTTCCCTTGATCCACAAGGTGCTTCTCAAGGCGAGGAGGGAGAAGGCGCAGGTGATTCTGATAGCCCCAGACTGGCCTCGCCAGTTCTGGTACCCAGATCTCCTCAGTCTCAGCTCCAGGACTCCGCGGCAGCTTCCAGCTCGCCGGACCTGCTCTCAGTCAATCAGGGAAGGTGTTCCATCTGGACCTTCAATCCCTGCACCTGACGGCCTGGTTCCTGGCTGCTAGAGTTCCAGGCCTTGGGTCTTTCCGGACGAGGTCCTCAATGTAGTTGAGGCGTCCCGTGATGAGTCGACCAGAAAATGCTATGCCTTCAAATGGAAAAGGTTTTCCATTTGGTGTCAGAGCAGGGCTTGGACCCTTCCTCCTGTTCCTTGGCAAGCATCTTGGACTATTTATGGTCCCTTTCTAATCAAGGGCTTAGGTCGACGACCCTAAGGGTGCACTGGCAGCCATCTCTGCTTACGGGCGCGGGCCGGAAGCAGTCGATGGCGCAGGAGAAGGTGGTCTGGCGCTTTTCAAAGGCCTTGATCACATTTCCTCCAGTCAGGGGAACCCCACCTCCGTGGGATCTACTGCTGGTACTGGCAAAGCTCATGGGCAAGCCATTCGAACCTATGCACAGGTGTGTCTCTCTCACCTGTCGTGGAAGACCGCCTTCTTGGTGGCTATCACGTCAGCCAGAAGGATGGGAGAGCTCCAGGCGCTTTCCATCAGTCTCCTTACCTGGTCTTCCACAGGGACAAGGTTGTCCCTCGCCCCACCCGAAATTCCTTCCGAAGGTGGTGTGGAGTTCACCTTAACCAGTGTTGACTCTGCGGTGTTCTACCCCAATCACACCTCGGAGGCCGAATACAGGCTCCATACTTTGGACCCTAGAAGGGCGCTCGCTTATTATAAGGAGCGCTGCAGCTGAAATTCAGGAGAGTTCGCCAGCTGTTTGTCACCTCTTGCTGAAGCCGCACCTAGCAGACCTGCAGCCAAGCGGACGATAAGCAGGTGGGTCACTTCCTGCATACATCTCTGCTATAAGTTGGCTGGCATGGAGCCTCCCAGAGGATAAGAGCTCATTCTACCGCCATACTGCTGCGATGGTGGCTGCTTCAGGGCGTCCCTATCCAGGAAATCTGCAGGGCTGCTACCTGGAAGTCAGCAAACACCTTCATTACCCATTACCACATCGATCTTGAGTCACGCTGGGATGCTGGTTTTGGGGCCTCGGTTCTCAGTCTCTCTTTCCCAAGTAAGTATTGGGGTGTCGTCTTGCCTCCTCCTCCGGAGAACTGCTAGGAGTCTGCCAATGAGTGTGGATGAACAACATATCCATGTCCCTAGAATACAGGTTACTCACCTGTAACAGGGTTCTAGAGGAATGGTATGTTGTCATCCCTGACTCGGCCCGGCCAGCACAACCCTGAGCTTCCAGCGGCCAGATCTGGCGTCATGGGCGGAGCCGAGAGTTACCCGGGTGGGTGGGAGGAGCAAGCTTGAAGACCTTCCGGCAAGATTTAAAGCGGCAAGGATACCTGCCAATGAGTGTGGATGAACAACATATACCATTCCTAGAACTCCTGTTACAGGTGAGTAACCTGTATTTATCTGCCTGCAGACAAGCAAGTTGCAGTAAAGTTCAGCCAAGACCAAGGTCAAGTTCTTGCTAAAACCAGCTACAGATGGCCTTGGACATTGACAGTTTTTGCACCATGCAATGACAACAGTCGTTGCGATGCATTACAGGGCTTGACTGAGGATCTACACCTTCACGCGAACACTGAGCACAAGTTGGCTGATGTCTCTTTCCTGTGTACCAACCTCTGTGGCCCAGGGGTGGATGGGCATCTCACAAAAATCGAAGTCCAGTGTCACCCTGGATTCTGTGGCTTCATCCCAGAAGGACCTGAAAGGTTAAAAGCAAAAGTAAGCCTTTCAGTTTTGGTCCTTTCAGCCACAGCAGTGTCGGCTACAGCACATCTTGCCTGGACAATTCCAAGCCTGGCGCCCCAGGCCAGGTTCACTGGCCAGGGGCCCAAAAAAAGCTAGGATGGGGAAGTGGTGCACCTCTGGCCTCTGGAACTGCTCCCCCTTCCAAAGCTGCCCAGTGATGGGTCGGGGTGTTAATCACCACTCTCCAGTCCCTGAATTGGCCCCAGTGGGGAGTCTGATTCACCACTTCTGGCCTCACTAGTCCATCACCACTACAGACAAATGGGTTCTCTGTAGTCAGCGGAGGGTTGTCTCTCAATTTCGAGACACTTCCATCCTACCGATCCCACGCTTCATGGGAATCCTTGGTGTCGCAGAACACGCTGTCTGCCGTCAGGGAGGATGCTGCTCAGTTCCTTGCAAAACGAGCCATAGCCTGTGTCCCAGATGCCCTGACAAGTCAGGGGTGCATATGCAGGTGTTCGCTGGTCCCTGAAATAGACAGGGGGCTTGCGCCCCATACTGGACTCTCATGATCTGAACCAGTTCCTTTGGAAGCACAAGTTCAGGATGGTCTCAGTGAACCAGATCATACCTTCTCTGGAGCAGGGAATGTGTTCTGCTCTCTGGACCTCCAGGATGCATTCTTCCACATCCTAATTAGTCCTACTGGAGGTATCTTCGATCCCGTGCAGAAGTGGTGCTGTGTTAATTCCAGATCATGCCATTATTCTCCTTGGCACCCAGGGTCTTCACCAAGTGCACGGCAATGGTGGCAGCCTCCTGTGGTGCCAGGGCATCTGGATTTATCCCTACCTGAATGACTGGCTGATAGCCAGGCCATCCGGGGAGGCAGTGGAGCTGTCCAGGGACCTGGCCTTCCAGGCCTGCAGCAACGTGGGCCTCTTGGTCAGCCTGGCCAATTCCAAAACTGATCACCTCGCTGCTGATCAGTTTCATTGGGGCAACAGAGCAAGACTCCACACAGGCCAAGGCCCACCTCCCTGTGGACTGGGCATCAGATTTACCTCCTTTGCCCAGTCATTTTGGGTTGGGCACTTGCATCCTGCCCAGAACTTCCAGAGGCTGGTGGATACATGGCATCTTGAACCAGCATGGTCCAGTAGGTTGGCTGATGGATGCGGCACCTGCAGGGGGAGGTGGGGGCCATAAGTTATCGCAATGCCTAGGATACCTGAACCAGCCGGTCAGTGACTCAGCCAATGTGGGATGCCATCCAGTGGTAGCTAGTCCAAGAACATCTGGAGGAAGGGGGTTCGGTTCATCCACTAAGAACCAACCATCATTCTCACGACCGGACATATCTCAGTGGGCTGCGGAGCACACTTGGGTACCACCTGAATAAGCATGGCGGAACGCACTCCCTTCCATTGTGTTTGCAGGAGCAGACTGTCAACAGGCAGACACTCAGCCGGGTGGGCGAGACGTCGCACGAGTGGTCCCTACATCAGAAGGTGGCGAGCCATCTGTTCTCCCAATGGGGCATCCCTATGGTGGACTCGTTTGTCTCCTTGGAGAACATAAAACAGGCTGTTCTGTGCCCGCCCACCACCCACCCATCCTTCCCTGGCAAGTGGCACATGTACTCCTGCTTCCAGTGTGCAAGGTCTGACATCACGGGGTGAAGCTACAGGATACACCACTGGGTGGTGGGAGGAGCTTTGCTTAAAGATGTTCCAGTGAATCAGCTCTTAGGGAAGAACTGCCATAGTGTGGATATGAACCATATACCACTCATAGAACTATGGTTACAGGTGAGTAACCTATTTTTCTAGACCCAGCCTCCCAAGGTACTGCTACTGGGTTTGCATGAAGTGTAAACATCAAGTGAGGGATTCTTGGGGTTACAAGAAAACAATTACTCACTGTAGCAATATTGTTTCTCTATAAGGGATCCCTCACTGTTTTTACACTCCATAACCCTGCCTCCCCTTCCAGAACCTGAAATAAGTTAACACAAGAATTGGTTCATTTTTATTGAGGTTGCTGGAGCATTACTATTGCAGTTACTACAGTTGTAAGTTTGTTATTGTTTAAATGATCATTTTTTCACAAGTCTGTTTTCAGCTTGTTTGGTGTCAACTGCTATAAAATTTTTGAAAAAAAGAATGTTGGTAGCCTTTTTAGCTAGATTAACTAGTCTCTGCTCCACCTTGGCTTGCAAACAGATCTGAGCCACAGTCAGGGTGGAGTGTGGATGCAGAGTTTGAAACTACACTATAGTCTAAAATTTGCATAGGTTCTAATCTCGGGGTGTCACTCAGCTGAGATGACTGCATAAAGTGTAAATATAGCAAGGGAATCCCTTAAGAAAAAAGAACATTACTATGGTGAGTAATTAGCAGGCCAGTGGCTGAGGGTTGAGGTGCTAGGCCTTGCGCTGCCTTGGCGACCGGGTTCAGGAGCCGAGCTTGGGTGCAGCTGGGGAGTTACGACAGGAGGGTTGAGGATGAGTGCCCTTGTGGTGCTCTCCTCCCCAGGTAGAACGGGGCGGGTTGTCCCGGTGTGCTGGTGACCACCATTGGAGGTCGGAGGCACTGCAGCAGCCACGGCAAGCATGTATCTAGCGTGGACGACACCGGCTGGGTTGCAGTGTGTTGACGTGCACTACGGAGGGAAGGGAGTGGGAGGGGCACACACAGAACAAGGAAACCAATAGCGCCATGGACAGGTGACGGCACCTGTCCCCCATGCCCTCTGCCAAGCCAACCCTGACTGACCTTCCAGGTCCTCTGTTCCCCAGTCCTACCTCGTAGCCAGAGTCTGACTAGTAAGCGCGCCCAAGAGGAGAAGGGTGACCCACCCCGGCCGGGTCAAACCGGGGGTGCTGGCTACGGGAAGGGGGAGGAGAGAGGAGGTTCAGATCCGGGGGTCTTCAGGCTGGGCAGGTTAAGGACCAGGTTGCCTGAGAGAGGTTCCATGGCACTGCGACCAGAGGGAAAAAGAACTTCAAACTATGGTGAGTAATTGTTTCTTCTGGGAAACTGTGAACATCTCTGGTGGTGTTGCTGCATCCAGTAGGAGTGCCACAGAGGCAGTGGAGGTTTTTTATAATGGCATCCTGTCTTCTGCTGATGCCTTAGTGCCAGTCAGTTGCTGCCCATTGCCTCGGAGGAGTGCACCATGGTTTAATGATGCTGTCCATTCTCTTAGAGCAAAGGGACAGAGATTGGAGTGCGAGTGGAGGAAGTCAGGCCTAGAGCCTGGTAGTTTTATCCTGGTTGCTCGCTATAGAGAATATTAGGAGGCAGTGATTGCCGCTAGAAGATGCTTCTTCAAGGGCATCATCATTGCCAAGAGCAGCAGACCCACTTCCCTCTTTAAAGCAGTGGATAGGATTCTTCACCTGGGGTTCTCTCCCAGGATTTGGGTGAGATTTCTCTGGAGAGGTGCGATGCCTTTGCAGATTTCTTGTCAGGCAAGATAGCAGATAACCAGCTGAGATTTCCTTCATAGTGACTCTTCACAGTTGTGGTCAGGTGTGTGAGGCAGCAGAAACTCTGTTGGGATGAGTTTCACCCGATTAACTTAGTGGAGATTCTCCAGATGCCCTTGGATCTGGGTCAGTCACTGTCAGCTGGATTAGATTCTTGCTTCTGTAATGAAGACTGGAGTAAGTGGTCTAGCACTCGTCAAAATTGTTGATGCCTTTGTGATGGAGGGCTCATTTCCGTATCCCTTGAAAGAGGCAGTGGTATGACCACTCCTTAGGAAGGCTACTTTAAATCCTGATTTCTTCTCTAACTTTCCCTTTCTAGAGACATGGATATGTTGTTCATCCACACTTATTGGCAGGTTCCTTGCCGCTTTAAATCTTGCCGGAAGGTCTTCAAGCTGGCTCCTCCCACCCACCCGGGTGGTAAAACTCTCGGCTCGGCCCCATGACACCAGATCTTCCTTACCGCTTGGAAGCTCAGGTTCCCTCCTTAACGCTCCACGTATAAGACTGGTTCCTAACTCTTCAGTTTTCCGAAATTAAACTTTAAGGTTTTCTAGACTTCGGTCAACTATTTCCCTCCCGGCTGCGATGGACAAATCGACTCCCAGTTTCCGGAGATGCCCATGCAGGCAGAAGATGTCTCGGACGGATCCGCACTCCACGTGCGTCTACTGCTTGGGCCTTGAGCACGACCCACAGGCTTGCGACCTGTGCTCTTCTTTCTCGGCCTGCGTCCTGGAAGACCGTGCTGCCCGTCTGCAACTTGGGTGTCCCGAAAAGCGCTACTCTCCGGTAGAGTCGAAAGAGGCCCAGCTGGCGGTTTCCTTGGCGAGGCTCAGTGAACAGCTAGAGCAGATGATCACCCTCGAAGAGGAGGCGGCGCGGGCCGCATCTTGGCCGCGGCATTTATCCCGCTCTCCCTGGGATCCTCATATTCTGCTTCCTTTAAGGAGCTTTGTCTGTCTCTCTCCACTAAGGGAGAGGGACCATCTTCTGCTGGACCTTCCTCTCGGTCCAGAAAGAAGGACAAGGGTAAGTCCCTCCGTCGACGCTCTTGGGAGCGGGAGAGGTCCCCCTCTCCGAGTGGTCGACCTTCGGCTTTGGCCACTGGCTTCACGGTGTCCTAGTCAGGTCAGTTGACCGAGACTCCCGTCGACGCAGTTGAGATCTTTCTCAACCCGTTGGACGGGTTGTCGTAATCGCGGTTTAAAAATCCTCTCTCCCCGGTTCCCCTGGTGGTGGTTGAGGATCCCGTGGGCTTGCCAGTGCCTCCGGTTCCGGAGCCCTTGGGTGTTCCCTCCGAGCCGAGGGGAGGACGGGTTTCCCCCGCTCCTTCCCCGCACCCTCCTCAGAAAAGCCGAAGTTCGCGGTCTCGGTCTCGGACTTCTTCGCGGTCCAGCCGATCCCGCCACCATAGGCGGTCTCGGTCTCGGCACCACGGCAAGCGGCGCCGCTGCTCTTCCTCGGACGAGGGGAGGCTTCGACACCAAGTTGCGTCGACGATACAAGGACCTCATGTGGCAACAGCTTCTGCTGGCCGGGAACAAGCAGACATCGTCGCCTTCCCCGGCCATTAAGTGGCTGTCACCGGAGCGGCCGAAGCAACCCCTCGCTTTAGCCGAGGCACCTGTTTCCAGGCCTGTTGCTCAGCCAAAACCAGCTGCTCTACCGATTTATGGTGGAACCTCCGCCTCCACAGCTGTTGTTTGGGGCTCCGACCAAGAGCTCTCGGTCGGCTCAGGGTCTACCCCATAGGCTGTCTGTCACCCTCACTCCCGATTGCCCTCGGCAGGTAGAAGGTGGCTCAGGCCCAAGGCAGCTCTTTGCGGACTCTTCTGAGTCCGACGATTCCTCCCTTTTCTCCAGGCGAGTGGACTTGGAGTCCTCTGGAGGTCAGTCACTGGATGATAGCCCTTCGTCCTTCCTGGGTTTGCTTAGGCTCATCTCGGAGTCCACCGGGATGCAGCTCGAGCCCGTATCCAAGCGGGCCAAGTATCCCCTCACGGAGATATTGGACCGAGGGGATTCCCCTACGGAGGCCTTTGCTGTGGCCGAGGCCATTGTGGGCCCGGCCTTGGAGCTCTGGCAGCGCCCTGCTTCCTGCCCTGCGCCTTCGGCCAGGATGGCCAGGAAGTATGCGGTCCCGACGGTTCCTGTCCGGTTTCTTGGAACATCCTCAGCTGAGGGGTTAGTTACCGACAGCGTTTTCCGGCGTGCTGGAAACGTAGGGACGTGGACAAACCTCCCGACAAGGAGTCCAAGAAATTGGACTATGCCGGGCGAAAAGTCTACGCTGCGTCCTCCCTTGGCCTTCGTCAGGCCAGCTCGGCCGTGCTTATGGCACATTTCTCCCATGCCCTGTTGGGCTCCCCGGACGAGGTAGTACCTTATCTCCCGGCTGATCTGCAGACCATGGTTAGGCAGGTGCGGGACCAGGGCAGTGGCCAAGCAGCAGCTTCAGACTGCTCTGGGCATTGGAGACTCATGCGCCAGGTCAGTCGCAGCGGCTATGCGCCGTCGGGCATGGCTGAGGATATCCACCTCCACAGCGGATACCCAGCACAAATTGGCGGATGTCCCCTTCCTGGGGACCGACTTCTTCGGCCCTGGAGTGGAAGGCCACCTCCAGAGGATCAAAGTCCAATGCCACTTTGGACTCTGTCTCATCCGCCCAGAGGGACAAGGGCCGCAGACCGCAACCAAAGCCCTTTTGTCCATCTGCGCCCGCGGCACGTCCGATCCAGCAGCATCAGGGCCAGCAGGCTCGTGCTTGGCATCCCAAACCCAAGCCCGTGGCTTCCTCCTCGAGGATGCAGTGAGGTAAAGGCCCAGGAGGTCCCTCGGCCGGTCCCTCCTCCAAGCCTGCACAGTGACGGGTTGAGGGGTGTCACCCCCAACCTAGTCACCTCACCCCAGGTTCTCCCCGTGGGGGGACGGCTCCGCTACTTCCTTTCCACCTGGTCTGCTATTACCACAGACCGGTGGGTGTTGGAAGTGGTAGGAAAGTGCCTACCTCTGGAGTTCGAGCAGGCCCCGCCCTTCAGAGCCGTCGCCCACAGGGGGGCCTCGGGGTCCGCAGCCTCGCTGTCGGCTCGCCGAGCTGACATCGCTCTGCTCTTCGAGAAAGAGGTGATCAGAGAGGTGGCGGACCCTCCCTCAGACCTGGGGTTTGTGTCCAGGTTCTTCCTGGTCCCAAAACGGACGGGGGGCTGGCGCCCCATTCTCGACCTACACGACCTAAACAAGTTCCTAAGGTCTCGAACCTTCAGGATGGTCACTCTGGCTCAGATAATACCATCCTTGGAACGCAGCGTGTGGTTCTGCTCTCTGAACCTGCAGGACGCATTTTTTTTTCACGTCCCTATCCGTCCGTCTCACCAAAGATTCCTTCGCTGAGCGGAAGGATCCCTTTTCGAGTTCCGAGCCATGCTCTTGGCCTGTCTCCTGCACCCAGGTCTTCACCAAATGCATGGCAGTGGTGACAGCATTCCTGCGGCGCCGAGGGGTCCGGGTGTACCCTTACCTGGACGATTGGCTGATAGCAGCCCCCTCCAGACAGGAGGTGGAGCGGTCCAGAGATCTGGCCCTCCAGGTTGGCTCTCAGGTCAGCCTCCTCATCAACGAGGCCAAGTCGGAACTCAAACCGAAGCAGGTGATTCTCTTCATCGGGGCAGAGCGCGACTCTCTTCGAGCCAGAGCACGGCTCCCAGCAGACAGGGCCGAGGTTCTTTCCTCCTTTGCCCAATCATTTCTGGTTGGGCAATTGCGCCCTGCCCGGGACTTCCTGCGCCTCCTGGGTCTCATGGCGGCCTGCACCAGCGTGGTCCATTGGGCCCGCTGGAACATGCGCCCCCTTCAGTGGGGGCTGGCCAGCCAGTGGTCTCAACGCTGCGATCCATTGGACCAGCTAGTGACTGTGACCCAGGGGATATGGAACGCTCTCCAGTGGTGGATCGTTCCAGCTTATCTGCAGGAGGGCATCCCGTTTGTCTGCCCCGAGCCGACGGTCTCTCTATCGACCGATGCCTCTCTGATGGGTTGGGGTGCCCATCTGGGGAGCACAGAAACCTGACCTCTGGTCCCATGAAGTCCCGATGCCATATCAACCTGCTGGAGCTCCGGCGGTCCGCCTAGCTCTCTACCGCTGCTCCATTTCTGACGGGGTCAAGTGGTTCGGGTCCAGATGGACAATACCACGACCATGTACTACCTAAACCGCCAGGGCGGGACGCGCTCCATGCCTCTGTGCAAGGAAGCTCTCCGCATTTGGTCACTTGCGCGCAGCCTGGAGGCGGATCTCCTAGCCATTCATGTGGCAGGAGCCTCCAACACCCTGGCCGATGCCCTAAGCCGGATAGGGGCTGTGTCCCACGAGTGGTCTCTCCTGCCGGAGGTAGTACAAGATCTGTTCTCCCATTGGGGCACACCTCAGGTGGATCTGTTGCCTCCAGGGAAGCAGAAGCTGAGGCTGTTCCATGCTCGCCCCCTCAGCAGGGCTCGCTGCAGGGGGATGCCTTCTCGAGGCCGTGGACCCCGGGCCTCTTCTACGCCTTTCCCCCATTTCCCTTGATCCACAAGGTGCTTCTCAAGGCAAGGAGGGACAAGGCGCAGGTGATCCTGGTAGCCCCAGACTGGCCCCGCCAATGCTGGTATTCAGATCTCCTCAGCCTCAGCTCCAGGCTCCCGAGGCAGCTTCCAGCTCGCCCAGACCTGCTTTCTTTCAGTCAGGGGAAGGTGTTCCATCCGGACCTTCAATCCCTGCACCTGACGGCCTGGTTCCTGAGCGGCTAGGATTCCAGGCCTTGGGTCTTTCCTACGAGGTCCTCAATGTAGTTGAGGCATCCAATAAGGAGTCGACCAGGAAATGCTTTGCCTTCAAATGGAAAAGGTTTTCCATTTGGTGTCAGGGCAAGGGCCTGGACCCTTCCTCCTGTTCCTTGGCAAGCATCTTGGACTATTTATGGTCCCTTTCTCAGCGAGGGCTCAGATCGACGACCCTAAGGGTGCACCTGGCAGCCATCTCTGCTTACCGGGCGCGGGCCGGGAAGCAGTCGGTGGCGCAGGAGAAGGTGGTCTGGCGCTTTTTCAAAGGCCTTGATCACATTTCCCCTCCGGTACGAGAACCTCCACCTCCGTGGGATCTAGTGCTGGTACTGGCAAAGCTCATGGGCAAGCCATTCGAACCAATGCACAGGTGTGATCTCTCACCTGTCATGGAAGACCGCCTTCTTGGTGGCTATTACGTCAGCCAGAAGGATGGGAGAGCTCCAGGTGCTTTCCATCGAGTCTCCTTACCTGGTCTTCCACAGGGACAAGGTTGTCCTGCGCCCCCACCCGAAATTCCTTCCGAAGGTGGTGTCGGGAGTTTCACCTTAACCAGGTGTTGACTCTGCCGGTGTTCTACCCCAGTCACACCTCGGAGGCAGAGTATAGACTCCATACTTCGGACCCTAGAAGAGCGCTTCGCTATTATAAGGAGCGGACGGCTAAAGTTCGGGGAGAGGTTCGCCAGCTGTTTGTCACCTACGCCGAAGCCGCACCTGGCAGACCTGCAGCCAAGCGGACGATAAGCAGGTGGGTCACCTCCTGCATAGATCTCTGCTATAGATTGGTGGGCATGGAGCCTCCCAGAGGGTAAGAGCTCATTCTATCCGCCATACCGCTGCATCGGTGGCTGCTTCCAGGGACGTCCCTATCCAGGAAATCTGCAGGGCTGCTACCTGGAAGTCAGCACACACCTTCATCACCCACTACCACATCGACCTTGAGTCACGCCGGGATGCTGGTTTTGGGGCCTCGGTTCTCCAGTCTCTTTTCCCTAAGTAGGGGATGTGCGTCTTGCCTCCCTCCTCCCGGAGAACTGCTAGGAGTCTGCCAATAAGTGTGGATGAACAACATATCCATGTCCCTAGAAATACAGGTTACTCACCTGTAACAGGAGTTCTAGGAATGGTGTTCATCCACACGACCCACCCGACCTCCCCGGCTTTGACGCACAACCGGAGCTTCCAGCGGGCCAGATCTGGCGTCATGAGGCAGAGCCGAGAGTTTTACCACCCGGGTGGGTGGGAGGAGCCAGCTTGAAGACCTTCCAGCAAGATTTAAAGCAGCAAGGAACCTGCCAATAAGTGTGGATGAACAACATATACCATTCCTAGAACTCCTGTTACAGGTGAGTAACCTGTATTTTTTGGGCACCATTGCAGAGAAAGTGGTGGTGGAGCAGCTCAGGAAGCATTGGGGGAGTTTCCATGTATGAACCATTCTAATCTAGTTCCATTCTCGGCATAGTACTGAGACCATCCTGGTAAGGGTTTTGAATGATCTGTTCCTTGCGCGGCACCATGGGGAAGTTTCTTTCCCAGTCCTTTTGGATTTGTTTGAATTTGACACTGTTGAACATGAGGAGCTGGTGGAGCGTTGGGGAAGTAGGAACCAAGTTCGAGTAGTTCCAATCCTTCCCAAAGGATCGCCATCAGTCTCTGACTTTAGGGAAATTTCAATCTAATACCTCTGTCATTGACTGTGGTGTCCCTCAGGGTTTCAGTTGGTCTCCCCTTCTGTTCGCAGTGTGTATGCTTCTGCTTGCAGATGGGATCTGAAAGTATAGTCTAGGTTTCCATTGCTATACTAACGAACTCCAGCTATATCTTTAGTTTAAACCCCGTGTCCATCGGTAGCTGTGCTTGAGAATGCTCTAACAGATCACTGGGTGGATGGCTCATAGTGGGCTGACGCTAAATCCCAGAAAAAACAATTGCTGTGGATGGTGTCAGATCGACTTGGGTAATGCATTTTGGAGAGCCTGGATCTCCCTGTTTTGGAGGGTGTTTAACTTAAGGCTGGGCAGGTGGTTCACAGGCTAGGGGGTCACTCTTGATCAAGAGTTGTCACTTGTGCCACAGGTGTGAGCGGTGGTCAGGAGTGTCTTCTATCATTTAAAGAACATAGTGGGATTGTGCCCCTACCTTACTGGACTGATCTGTTAAGACGTGTGCATGCTGTCGTCTCGCACCTATAGTACTGCAGTGCACTCTTACCAGGGCCTTTGAACAGGTCAGATCTGCGTCTCCAGCTGGCGCAGAAGGGGGCAGCTGAGCTTTTCATCTCCGTAAGGAGGAGTGATCTCATAACTCTGGCACTACACTTGATGCATTAGCTTCCTCTGAGATGGCAGATTGACTTTTTAAGATTGTACTTCTTACCTTTAAGGCCTTCAGTGAACTGGGACCCCCAGTACCTTGATGAGTGTCTTCTGACCCGCCTGACTATCTATGAATCATACTGTAATGGCACTGGCCAGTTGGTCGTTCCTAAATTAAAATGGGCTGGGATAGTGTCTTTTTGTAGCTGCCCCCTTACTCTGAAACAACCTCTCTACAGATAACTCTGTCTCCGCTTTGAAAAGTAGACTAAAGGCATGACTGTCTAGATAGACATTTGCAGGAGACTGAAATAGCCATGCGTTCTTAACCCAGGAGTTCTTTAGCATCAGTAACTTTTGCACTTAGCTGGCTAGGTGCAGCTGCCCTGGAGGTGTACCTTTAAGAGAATTTAATGAGCTGAGGGACAAGCCAATCATAAGACAGGAAAGGGAGTGAGCTGAGTGAGAGCTGTTGAAGGCTTCAGAATTTTTTCTCCGCTGGACTGAGCATCATTGCCTCTGAGGTGTCTCTCAACTTTCCTTGTTGACAGCCTCCTAGTGCTTATCTGGGTAAACTTTTCCTCATATTTCATTCCTAAAAGTGTGCTGAGTGAAAGTTTCACATTTTTCGTTAGTGCCGCTAATTTTTTTATTTTTAGCACAAATGTGCTATTGTGTCTTTATATTTACAGCGAATATTTGTTTTAAAGCCTAATTTAATCGCTGATGTTTATTTTTGACAGTTCCCTTCATTTTTGGGCAAATTCTTGTGGGGACAGTTGCCTTGTTTTTTTTTTTACCTCAGACTTCGCAGGATTTACTATGAGGCACTCCAGTGGAATTCAGATCTTAACAGTGCCTGGGGATCTCTCTTAGGATTGGCATACTAAAAGAAACCCTTCTATACGCGACTAAAAGAAACCCTTCTATCCGTGTGTGTGTGTGTGTATGTGTATGTGTGTGTGTGTGTGTGTATGTATGTATGTGTGTGTGTATATATATATATATATATATATATATTGTGTGTGTATAGGGGATACATGATGGGCATGAGTGTGATATGGCAAATATTGTCACTCCTGCAGAGCTAGCTCTGGATATCGGCACGAGTGAGATATCCAAGCTCACGATGCAGGAGTGACAATATTTGCCATAGCACACGATCTGCCCATCATGTATTTGATATATACAATAGGGCCAAGAGTTTCAGAAGTTTTGTTATGCTGTCTTGTGTTCTATTCCTGTTTATGTGTTTGCTCATTCTGTGTGTGAGCTTTTCTGAATGGGCTGGCAGTGTTATAAACTGAGAGACACATGAGTGTGTTTTGCAATGCTAAATGAGTTGGTTTTAGGTAGGAGTGAGAAACATACTTTTGTGAAGCTGTATTGTTTAGCAGTCTGGCTGCAGTGAAGCTAAGAGCCTCACAGTAATTGTAAGGAGCTGACAGGCAGAGTGTCAGAACAGCTGATACTGTTTTCAGTGGTAAAGTTAGCTGCAGGCAGAGTGTTCTGTGAAATTGTGCTCTTTAGGATTCTGGCTGCAGTGAAGTTGAGACTGTCACAGTAACTGTAATGGGTGAGAATCAGAGTTTGAGGAACAAGTGAGTGTGTTTCAGTGGTAGTTGAGTTAGCTGCAGGCAGTAGTTTAGACTGTTCTGTGAAGCTGTGCTGTTTGGAATTCTGGCTGCATCAAGTTGAGAGCATCACAGTAATGAGCAGGAAGATGGGGGGGAGGGGAATAGGTGTGTTTTGTAATGCTCACTGAGTTAGCTGTAGGCAGCAGTGAGACCTTTCAGGTAGTTATGCATTTGTGTCTGTGGTAACAGCACAGGTGTTTCTTGCATGCTGAGGGGAAAGCTGCCTAGGGTGATATCAGTGACCTTCTGTGACTTGTGTGTGTAAATGTCTGATATCACCGTAGAGCAGAGGGTGAAAATATCACACTGCAGTGGATGATGCGCTGTTTTATCTCACTCATTTACCACTCATCGCTACTGTGTGTGTGTGTGTGTGTGTGTGTGTGTGTGTATATATATATATATATATATATATATACATACATACACATAAGGAACTGGACCTAAGGTATCATCTGTCGAGGACTGTCCATAAAGGTCCAGCAGCCACCTGTAGCCGTTAGATGCCTGGGTTTTCTATTAAGATTGGCACTGATATAGGATCCCAGTGCTACAAACCATGGGGGGCACTGGCAGCAGACAGAGCTAATTAACTGGGGCAGAACTTGCCAGTGGCATTTTCACAGAAACCTACACTCTGTTCGTAAGGTCCAGGACTGGTTTGCTTTGCTTGAATTGGCAAACTTGGCAGACAGACCTTTGATTATTATGGCTGAGGACATATCAAAGGCTTCTGACTAGGGGCCACTCAAAAGTACTAAAATGTAAGGAGGTGCTGAGGAATCCTCCAGATCCCAGCCAAAAATGAAAGCTTCCAAATACGAAGTTCCTCACATTTTAAAAAATAGTAGAAGTGACGAAGGAAGGACGCTTGATCAAGCCTCTGATGAAGTGGCTAAACAGAAACTCTGTCTAGACTTAAATGCTCCCATTGCTCCTGGGACAGCCAATAGCGAGACAACAGGCAGCTTAAAGCATACAGAAAAACTGCACAGTATTCCATCTGTGCAAAATATGGAAAGAGCATGGCAACTATTTCAGACCCTACAAAACATGGGTCCTTTCTTTACTGTGGCTGGCAAGCACTCTTCCACAGTTTAAACAACATGAAGTCTTGCTATATTATGACATATGCAGTATAACCCCAGGTTAGAACTGCTCCGGAGGTGAGAGTTAAGTTTCCATGCAGGGCATTGAACCTTGAGTGCGAGCTCGGTTGAAAACACTGTCTGTTGTAGCTCAAACTTAAACTGTCAGATTCTTTACTCCGCCTCACTGAACAGTCGCTCCGGAGATTTCTCCTGCTGCTTGGTTCGTTTGTCGGTTGAAAAGTGTAATTCTCGGTTTATTTGCCGAAATTAAACCGCAATCGGTCGGTTCAAGCTCTGTCTGTAGTATTGTAAGTAATAGATAGGCTTACGCTTATTTTCTTCTGTGTGAACTTGTAAACGCTTTTTCGATTCGGGTTTGAACCGATCAGATTGGTTTTAAATTAACTTTCTAGTCCTTTAGAGTGCAGTTCCGGTTCTAAAAAAGGATTTATTACGCTTTTTTCCACGACCCGGTGACACGTTGGGAACCGATAAGAGAGTCTTGCTTGGCAGATTGCCATTAACGGGCAAGTTTTGGTTAGGCTGGCACTGTGTCTGAGAAACCCAAAGAAAACCGGACCCACTGGGTTTCAGCACTGTGGCTCTGTGGGGAAGCCTTTGCTAAGGCTGACCCACACACCACCTGTGTATATTGTCTGGGGTTGACTACCCCAGTGCAGACTGTCAGATGGTAAGAATTTTCCTGCTGCCACCGTGGAAAGAGAGTTGGTAGGCTCAGGAAGGGAGGCCAAAAGTCCGCTGACCGGTTGGCCAGTCCGGTTCGGTTCCAACCGAACCTGAAGAGTGCCCTCTGACCAGGGCGTACTTTTCGGCAACGAAGAGCCAGCTCTGAGGAGCCGTTCCAACTAAAAGGGCTAGAAAGTCAGCTAGTGTGGAGCCAAAAGTTCTTTCTCCAACGCTGAGGAAATAGCTGAAGCTATTCAAATTGTCCAGTCTCTTTTCCGTTCCGTCACAACCGACACCATCAGGAAGCGCTGGTTCAGACGGTTCCACCGTTCAAGATTATGATTAGAGGATTTTATGAACCGGAGGAAGGGGAGGAGGGGTATGAGGAGAGTAAATGTGATTTTTGAAGGTCTGGATGTGCCCATTGAACCGGACATCTCTCCAGACAGACCTTCAGGGTTCCCCCCCCCCCCAAGGCTATCAGAGTCCCCTTCTCATTTTATGTTCTATAAGAAAGTTGCTGAAACTCTCCAACTCCCTGTTGAGGAAGCTGTTGGTGACCAAGAAGAGCCTGATTATGTAGAAATGATGGATATTCCAGAGTCTAGAAAACTGTCTATTCCCTTGTACAAATCCTTTAGGAAACACAGTAAAAATTCTAAGAACTCCTCACTCTATCCTTCCTGTTGATAAAAGGATGGACAAGAGGTATACATTATCAGGCTCTGATATGGAGTTCCTCTCTCAGCAATGCAGCCATTTGGGGGTAGTGCAGGCTGCAGCCTGTGACAAGGCTAATATTCCTTTAGCCTCTCACCCTCCTGAAAAGGATTCCAGGAGGATGGATGCCATGGCAAAGAAACAGTACATGGCAGCATCTTTAGGACTCAGACAAGCAAATTATATGGCTTATGCAGCTAGGTACCAGAAATCCAGATGGGATACTGTGCTGGCCTAGCAAACAGGCCCCTGACCAGCTTGCCAGGAACTGGAGCAGGTGGCTGCGGATGGTATTGAGGCATCCAGGTGCAATTTCATGCTGCAGTAGACTCTAATGATGTTTCATCAAGAGTCATGGCTACATCTGTGTCTCTTCGCAGAATGGCCTGGCTCAGATGTACTGCCCTGTCACAGGATACTCAGTCTAAGGCTATGGATTTTCCTGTTGTGGGCAATTCTCTGTTCGGGGAGCAGACATAGAATTATATGAAGAAAATGGATGAGTATAGGACCACCTATAGGAGTGCACAGGCCAAAGAAAGGCAAGCCACTCCTCAAAGGCAGCATGTCAGGGGCAGGCCTTTTCATAGGCCTTTTTACCAAGCCCAGGCCTCTTCTTCTGCTTATGCCCAGAAGGGGTTCTTTAGAGGAAGAGGCAGAAGGGGTTCTAGTAAGCCTGCTTCTACCCCTCAACCCAAAGCCCCTGCAAAACAGGCTCCTTGATGGGGTGGCCGAGGCAGATTCTCCACTACTGTAGGGGCAGGCTGGCTTACTTTGTCCAGTACTGGAAGTCTTTAACATCAGACAAGTGGGTCCCGTAAGTAGTAAGCCAGGGACTGGTTCTCGGCTTCAAAAAATTTCCGAAGATAAGAGCCAGGTCCTTTACACCTGCAAATCCATCAGAGGCACTTGCCCTGGAAACAGAAGTTTCTTCCCTCCTGGCTCTCAGAGCAGTGGAAAGGGTTCCACCCCTACACCAGGGCAAAGGGTTGTACTCCAGGTACTTCCTTACCCCAAAAAAGACAGGAGAATGGTGGCCCATCCTGGATCTCAGGTATCTAAACAAGCACCTTTTAAAACCAAAGTTCAAAATGGTGACTCTGGGAATTATTTTACTCTCTCTAAGGCCAGGGACTGGCTAGCCTCCCTGGACCTCAAGGATGCCTACTCCATGTTCTCATCAGAAGCTCCCATCGAAGTACCAGATTCAACTGCCTCAGGCCATTACCAGTTCAGAGCAATGCCCTTCGCCTCACTCGGCCCCGAGGGTGTTCACAAAATGCCTGGCAGTAGCAGTTGCTCACTTAAGAAGGCAAAAGATTGCCATCTTTCCTTATCTGGACGACTGGCTCATTGTAGGCCAGTCTCCAGACCAGGTCAAACTACACCTACAAGTCACTCAGCAACTGCTTACATCTCTAGGTTTCCTTCTCAATCTTCCAAAGTCAGTTCTGGAGCCTGTCCAGCTTCTCACCTTAATAGGCGCAGAACTGAACACCAAAGAAGCCAGAGCCTTCCTCCCTCTGGAAAGAGCAAGGACTTTGGTCTCTCTCCTCTTCTTTCACTCTGCAGGTCTCTTGACCAGCAAGGCATTTCTACAGCTCCTGGGGCACATGGCTGCTTCTACAGCAGTAGTGCAGGAGCAAGATTTCAGATGAGGGACATCCAGTTCCATTTGAGAGCCTTTGGTCTCAAAGGACAGATCCTCTAACCAAATTGATCCCAGTGACTCGAACCCTGATCCAGACCCTTCAGTGGTGGCAGGACCAGAGCAATCTGAGACAGGGGTTCCTCTTCACTCCCCAGTCTCACTCCTTGACCCTTACTACAGATGCATCCTCTTGGGTGGGAGCTCACATGGCGACCTTCCTACCCAGGGGTTGTGGTCCCCTTAGGAATCTCTGCTCCACATCAATTTGTTGGAACTCAGAGCAGTTTTTCTAGCACTCCAGGTTTTTTCCACATCTGTTCAGAACAAGTTGTTCAGGTCAGAACAGACAATACCACTACAATGTGGTACATCAACAAGCAAGGCACTCGGCTCACGGCCTTGGCGCATCAAGCAGTGAAGTTGTGGTCTCTGGCTTATTCTCTGAACGCCTTCCTTACAGCAGTTCACCTCCCAGGCAAGACAATGTCCTAGCGGATGCTCTCAGCAGGATTTCCCAGGGCCATCACTGATGGGCACTGGATCCCCTAGTACTGGAGGTAGTATTTGCCAGATGGTGCACCCCGCAGATAGATCTCTTTGCAGCCCCAGACAATCACCAACTTCCCCTTTTTTGCTGCAGGCCCCCAGTGTTGGGCTCGGTCCCTCTGGATGCCTTCCTACTCAGTTGGGAAGGGAAGTTTCTCTATGCTTTTCCCCCCCTTCCCTCTTCTCTTCACGGTGCTAGTCAAAATCAGATCTCAACCTTGCAAGATGATCCTGATTGCTCAGATTGGGCCAGGCATCCCTGGTACCCACTCCTCATGTCCTTAGCAGTCCACCTTCCCCTGTGTCTTCCCAGGAATCACAACCTGTTAACCTGTGCCCTGGGGAGAGTTTGGTATCCGAACCTCAAATCTCTCAATCTCAAGGCACGGCTCTTGAAGAGTTAGTTTGCTGACCTACACCTTTCCCAAGGTGTATTGGATATCTTGAAGGCCTCTAGGAAGCCTTCCACCAGGGCTACTTATAATTCAAAATGGAAAAGATTTTCCATTTGGTGTGCTGGTAAGCATATTTCCCCAAAATCTGCTGGCATGCCCAATCATCCTGGATTATTTGGTGCATTTGAATTCTTTGGGGCTGAGACCAGCTACCCTAAAAGTGCACTTGGCAGCCGTGTCTGTCTTCTTATCAGCAGGTAAGCCTTCTTCTTTTTCAGCTCACCCTGTGTTCTCCAAGTTTTTTAAAGGGTTGCTTCACACCAACCCTCTGGTCAGGGACCCTGCCCCTGCTTGGGATCTTAATATTTGCATTGCCCAGCTTATGCAACCCCCTTTTGAGCCATTGTCTTCAGCAGAGCTTAAGTACTTGACTTAAAACTGTGTTTCTGGTAGCCATCACCTCTGCCAGGCACATAAGTGAGCTGCAAGCATTGTCAGTGGAGCCTGATTTTATCTCCTTCCACAGAGATAAGGTGGTCCTCAGGACTAACAGAAAGTTTTTGCCTAAGGTGGTTTCAGACTTCCACCTTAATCAATCCATGTCTCTTCCTGTGTACTTCACTGACCATTCCTCCTCTGGCGAGAGGAGATTGAACAGTTTAGATGTCAAAAAAGCCCTTAGTTACTATATAGAACGTACCAAGGGTCACAGGTTTGAATCCCTCCAATTATTCCTCACTTATGGTGAGGTTGGTAAAGGTAAACCTGCCACTAAAAGATCCATTGCCAGGTGGATTGTCTCTTGTATCCAATTTTGCTATGAAAAACTGGGTAAGATTCCTCCCTCAGGCCTGAGGGCTCACTCTACCAGAGGTACAGCTGCGTCTCTAGCTGCTGCCAGGGACATCCCTATCCTAGAGATATGTCAAGCAGCTACCTGGAAAACAGTTCACACTTTTACTAAGCATTACTCCCTGGATATCCAGGCTAGGAGTGATGCTTTCGATTTGCACAGCTGTGCTTCAGAGCCTATTTCCTAAGTGGGTTCTATCCCTCCTCCATGGAGGTACTGCTGTGTAATCTGCATATGTCATAATATAGCAAGACTTCATGTTTGAAGAAAAATTACTCACCTTAGTAATGTTGTTTCTTCTAATGGAGTCTTGCTATATTATGACCTCCCCCCCTGCCTGCCCCTCTCAGAACCTCTATTTTTGGGATGTGGGTGGGCAGTGCAATGTTGGCACTTCATAGATGCCCACTTTATTTTCACCCTTTCTTAGGGTGCTTAGGTGTTATGATTTATTTTTTCTTTCTTGAATCCCCTGACTTGAGTCTTTGTTTTGGGATCAAGAACAAAAATGTGTTTTTGTAGTTAGTAGCCAGTGGGCTAGTGTAGGTTTACGGCTTCCACACAGAACCTTCGTGAGTTTTTGCTCGTAAAGATCTGACAGTTTATGTTTGAGCTACAACAGAGTGTTCAACCGAGCTCGCGCTCAAGGTTCCATGCCCTGCATGGAAAGTTAACTCTTTCACCTCCGGAGCAGTTCTAACCTGGGGTTATACTGCATATGTCATAATATAGCAAGACTCCATTAGAAGAAACATTACTAAGGTGAGTAATTTTTTCTTCTTTCCCATAATCTGTGAGGGCGATACAGTTGATAAATAATCTTATGATGCCTCTACTTACAGGGGCTGCTATCACTCTGCCACAGTTCTCTCCTCAGACTGTGAGGGTGATACAGATGATACAAGAATTTTTATGATGTCCCTAACACGACTGAAGGGCCTAGAACCCTATGTATCCAAGGAGGTTTTCCCTCTGTGCCTTTGTTTATCCAAAACATATTGGACTTCCCTTCTCAGGAGTCCCTCCAAGGTGAGGATAAGGATAAAAAAAGAAAAGATTATAGGGAGATGAAAGGTTCCACCTCCTAAAAGCCCTGTCTATAATGAAAAAATATAAATAAAAGTGCCATGAAATTGCTTCAAACCCCCACTTCTGTGGCAGAGGTTTGCAAACTGTCTGGAAGTGTTAATAAATAAATACACAAATATATCAATTGTTTAACAATACTGAGTGCCTGTCTGTACATCCCAGCCATGTGAGTACTGTGCATCGGGCAGCTTGTGCAAAGCTGGGGTCTCCTTGTCCTCCTTACCTCCCGGATAAGGACTCAAGAAAATAGATTCTTAGTTACCCGCAGATGCTTGTCAAAATTTTTACCTACTTGGTTTTTCAGCTAAATATCAAAAAAAGAAGGCACTGCGGAACTCTGTCCTGGTTCTAGGTGCAGGAGCCTACCTGCTCTGGAAGCTTGTAGTACCAGTTTCCACAGGACGTTAACAAGCATGCCATCTCCAGAGTCACGGCCTATGCCATCTTTCAGGCGCTTGTGTCTGGCCTAGAACTACTGGTCTACCTTCAGACTCCCAGTTTAAAGCCATGGACTTCCTTGTGATCAAAACCTATTGTTGGATTCCAGAAAATCTCACTGCAACAAGGCCCCCTACCCCATGGAAATTCCTTCCAAGGGCATTAGGGGCAGAGTTTTTTTTCCCCAGCCTTCTCTCAATACAGGGGTGTTTTCGCAGTCTGAAGCCTGACGTTAGTGTGGGCAGACCTTTTGTGTACCCAGGTATCTGAGCCTCTATCCCCAACACAGACGTTTCTGTTGAAGTGGGAGGGGGGAAAAAAACATTCTAGCGTTGCGAGTGGTGGAGAGGGTCCCTGGCCATGAAAAGAAGAAAGGGCATCTACTCCACATAATTCTTGACACAGACAACTGGGGAGTGGCTTCCCATCTTGCTGTTTAAACCCTAATTCAAGGTGGTCACTCTGCTACTGTTCATACAGCCCTTGCGGTAGGGAGACGGGCTAGCCTCCCTGGTCCTGAAAGGGGGGGGGCCCCTTATTTCCATACACCTTTAATGAGGTCTCACACAAGGGTGGGCTCACTGTGACCCTTCAGTCTTCCTCAGCCCCAAGAGTCTTACAAAGTGCTGGGCAGTGGTAGCAGCATGCCTCAGGAATCTGGGCGCCTCTAGCTACACTCAAGTTGCCGGGTAGCCTGCCATAGTCTCCTTGTGAGATCAAGGAGTCCCTTTTCCCTTTACGGGGCTCTATCTGTAGTCTCTGGGTTCCCAGATAAATCTAAACAGTTTCCCCGGGAACCCTCTCAGCATCCAGGAGGGATATGCCTTCCTTCTGCAGGCAAGAATTCAAGATGTCCCTCATTGGCAGTTTTCTTTATCTTGGGACAGTGAGACCAGCCAGTAAGTGCTTGACTGGGGTCGAATCATTAACCCTCACTGGTTCAGTATATGATGTGGTCCTGCACAAATCATGTCACTTTGACATTTCCTCATGCTATAGGGACACGTGTCTGCAGTGGTCCCAGGGTTCATATACAGGATGCGTCACCTGCACGTCTCCTTGTAGCTTGCTGGTCTCAGAAAGCAGCAATTTCCAAAGCTGAAAACTCTTGACAGAGCAGTTCCATTGACGCCGTTCCCCAGTAGTGGGAAGCGCATCTGGACCGTGCCTCAATAAGTGACACCTAGACTCTCCAGGAGTCCCAGTTAATCATATTTCTTTTAGAACTCAGAGAAATCTTTCTAGCTCAAAGCATTTTCTCCTGTCATAAAAGGACGGACTGAGTCGAGCAGACACTACTGTAATGGCCAGATCAGGAGTACTTTGTTCACAGGCACTATAAAATTGGTCTCTCACCTTCTACCTGGGGGTCCTTCAGCGATTCTCCTCCCAGGCAAACACAATACCTGGCAGATGCTATAGTCACATCAGTCAAGGCCAGAGTTAATGGACTCTGAACAAACAGGTACTAGCATGATGTTCAGGCGGTTATGCACCCAAAAGTGAATCTGTTTACCTCTCCCCTTAGCTTCCAGTTTCCTCAGTTCTGTTGCGGGCTCCAGCCCTGGGGAGCACCTCCTCTGGATGCCTTAATCCTGGTCTGGTCAGGGAGGTTCTTATATGCATTCCCTCCTTTTCCCTGATTCTCGGGGTATTTCTGAAACTCATACAGCAGTCTGCATCTATGATCCTGGTGGCTCCATATTGGCCCAAGCAAGTCTGGTACCCTTTCCTTCTCTGTGTCCTGCAGCAGTCCATTCGCCTGCCTTCAACTCCCTGCTGACCTTTCCTCTAACAGGAGTGCAGTATCCAGGCATACATACCTTTCACCTCAAGGCCTAGTTCTGGAACAGTTAGTCTGCATCCTCACGGGTACTGCTGTCCAGACTCGGTGAGATCGGCTTGTCCCCTCGATCAGTTAAGTGGTTTTCTTCCTATTTTACGGGTCGTAGCCAATTTGTAGAAGTAGGTTCTTATAAATCTAATATACTGGAGGTGAAAAACCGGTGTACCGCAGGGTTCAATTTTGGGGCCTTTGTTATTCAACATCTATATGAATGAACTTAAAATTGCATCAACGATCACCCGGTGTCATATATACGCAGATGACACTATATTGTATGTTGAGGGAGATACTTTAGAGTTGATCAATATGAGGCTGCAGTTGGCTTTTGATGAAGTACAGGATTTTTTTTAAGATGAACCATCTTATCTTAAATGCTAACAAAAGTCACTTTTGTTTAAAAATAATAATAAAAAACAAGATCCAATCAATACCGGGGATGGCATTGCCATTAAGCAGGTGGATTCATACAAATACCTCGGTGTTTGGTTAGACCCATGCCTAGGTTGGGATATTTATATAGACTCCCTTATAAAAAATACAAATAGGAAGTTGGACGCCTTATATAAATATAAAAAGTTCATGACTAGAGAGGTCCGATTGAGTGTGGTTAACTCTGTCTTACTCCCAGTGATTGCTTATGGTGACTTGCTTTATGGAGGGGCTATTGAAAAGCATATAGGTAGAGTGGATTCAGTTTTCTGTAGGTTAGCTCATTTTGTATTGGATGCCCCCCACAAAACCCATAGGTGTATACTTTTTAGGGAATTAAATTGGCTTAGACCTGTAGTGAGAAGAGACTTACATTTGTTACAATTTATGATTAAGGTTTGGTGTAGGGAAGTACCTAGTTATATTATTGACCTTTTTGAGGTTAGGAAAACAATGGAAAGCTTGAGGGCCTCTGCTGGAATCCAATTTGTCCCAATTAAATGCAGTCTGAATATTGGAAGATCTGTACCTGCTAGAGGAATTAGCTTATGGAATAAATCTCCCTCAGTTTTTGAGAAGTAATAGAACCAGGTGTAATAAAAGTGAACTAAGGAAATGGTGTACGTCTGTTCTAAATAATACCACAATATGTAATAATTGTTAACACTTTAAAAGTATGTGTTGTGTAATGTGATTGATTGTTTTTATTTTAATTTTTTTCATTGTTTTCTTTTTTTTATCTATTATTGTATTGTTAACTTGTCTAAATCATATTTGTTGTACTAGTGGTTGGTGTTATTTGATGTGGAACAATTTTTAATGTAATATGGAACTTCATTGAAAATGAGCTTTGCTCAATTGAATGTATCCAATTCGTATACGAATAAAAAATGATTTACTACTTACTAGTACTACTCACTGTACTCTTAACAGGTCCTTAGGATACTGAGGGTGGTTAAAAAACACACACACACGCACTAAGAAGACTTATGCAGTCAAATGTAAAAGGTTTTCCCTCTGGTGCAAGAGCAAAAGGGTCGAATCCCGTTCAGTTTCAGACGCTCAACTGCTAGATTGCCGGGTACTTTTAAAGGCATCAGGCTTGAAACCATCATCTTTCAAGCTGCACCTGGCGGCAGTTTCGGCCTACCTTTCAATGGGAAAGAAAAAAATCTGTGAGTTTCTCTCTCCCCCCCCCCCCAAATGCCATATTTAAACCATTTTTCAAAGCCTCTTACACCTCCAGCCTCTGGTCTGGGAGCTTTTTCCTCCTTGGAGCATGAACCTTTGTGGACAGACTCATGAAGCCACCCTTCAAGCCTATGTTGACGGCCCTCTTCAAGTTTGTAACTTGGAAGGCAGGCTTCCTGGTAGCCATTTCCTCTGCCAGGAGGTTTTCAGAGCTACAGGCCCTGTGCACTGAGCCAAAATGACATCATCCCTCACAACAGTAAAGCTGAGCTCAGGACAAATAGGAAATTTCTGCCAAAGGTAATTTCGTAGTTACACTTAAACCAGTCCATTACTCTGCCTGTCTTCTTTACCTAGAAATCCATGCCTGGTGAGCAAAAGCTCCACAGTTTGGATGTCGGTAGAGCCATCTTCTACTACCTAGAGCATACTAGGCAGTCCAGAGGCTCCTCCACTCAGTTGTTCCTCACCTACGGGCATGTGTGCAGGGAAAGACCAGCTACCAAGAGAACCATTTCCCGCTGGTTGGTCGCTAGTATTAGTTTGTGCTATGAAAATTGGTCACCAATCTCCAGTGGGCTCAAGGCCCACTTCACCAGGAGCACTGCAGCCTTGCTTGCAGCAGCAAGGGACATTCCATACTGGATGTCTGCAAAGCAGTTACCTGGAAATCTGTGCACACCTTTGTGAAACACTACAATCTGGATGTGCAGAATGCCCACCTCCCACTTGGTACTGCTCGGTAGTCTTCAAAAGTTGCTGATGGTAAAGGACTCCTGGGGTAAGAAGAAAAAATTACTCACCGTAGTAATCTTCTTTCTTCCAAGAGGTCCTTTAGCATCAGTAAGCTCCCACCCTTCCTCCCCAGTTCACCTTTCAGAGAACGGTTCTTTATCTTACTTTTTACCAAATTTGGAATTTCTTATTGATGAGTTTTTAACTCGTGTTGTTTCAATTTCCACTTTTTGTGGACATGTGCATGTTTTTTGAATCCTGTTGATTCTTTTTCAGGGCAATTGCCCTCGTTTTTCCTTCGAAAAAATTCTGAAGCCTTCAACAGCTCTCAGCTCACTCCCTTTCCCATTGTCTGATTGGCTTGTCCCTCAGCTCATTAAATTCTCTTAAAGGCACACCTCTGGGGCAGTTGCACCTAGCCAGCTAAGTGTAAAAACTTACTGATGGTAAAGGACCCCTTGGAAGAAAGAATATTACTACGGCGAGTAATTTTTTCCTCTGGCTTGATCATTACGAATTTCTTGATTTGAAAATTTTATGATTTGTAAAGTCGTATTTTTTTAGAAATGTGTGTTTTAATTAAATTATATCAATAAGCTGCTCCGAGGGCACTGCTACCTGTCATCCCCCAGGTGGCAGTAGCACACCAGAGCAGACTGCCTTCCCTCCCTCCCCTGAGGATGAGTCCTCTGGAATGCTTGACATCTTCACCCCCACCCCCTGACAATTCAGGCTTACTTCCGAAAATCAGGCCACAGGTATCACGAATGGTAGCGCTACCACTGCCCTGACAGGCCAACTTTGCTAGCGTACCTAATGGCCAGAACGCTATGTAGAATGGTACAGAACAGTCTGGTACTGCAGCAGTCTGCGAGTTCTACAGCAACACAGAATCTATCATTGCTGAGCCCCTGAACACAATTCAGTTTAAGTCCCATTTATGTACTTGTGATTTTAACCCTCACGAAATATTGGATAATGAATTGTGCAGTTTTACTGGCTACTCTTTTGGCCTTTATCTTGCCATTAGAGCGAGCACCTCAGTTTTAATGATGGGATGAATGGATGTAGTATTGAGTGAAATGTTTAGAAAACTGTTTTCTGTTCTTTCTGGAATTTAATTTGTCATTTGTTGGTTCTTACTGAAGTCCCCTCACAGGTCCACGTCACCTCGTCACTGTGGTCTGATCTAGCACATGTAAATTAAATTTTTGGAATACAGCCTTTGAGCTCAGAACTAGTTTACGAAGGCTCCACGTCAAGGAGAACAATACAATGGCAGTAGATTGTACATATTAACCTGGTGGTATAACAACATAAAAACCTAGAATTCGTTGGCAGATAAAGGATTGCTTGGCCCACCCAGTCTGCCCAAGTGGTATATTTTATATGGTATTGGATGTTTTTTGTTCACCTTTATTTTGTAGGTTGTCAGGGAGGCAGGATGTTGAATACAAGTCACTTTTCAATAGTTCAGGAGTGCTATCTGTTTTTGTTTACTTTTTAAGGCACCAGTAAAGAAATCGGGTGATGGAAGAAAAGTGACCTTCTTTGAGCCTGGCACCGAAGAGGCTTCAGCTGGTAAGCAGGTTTTAAAGTTGAGTATGGCTGACAAACTCTGGGTACAATTATTGAGAAATGTTGACATGCAGTTCGACCAGTCAGTTGATAATGGTGCTGTTTTGTTCTTTTTATGGTACCTGTACTCCGGTTTCAAGTTGGGCACACTGGTATGCCATCTGCCCTTCTCTTGACACTTGTTTGTTTATTATTTCGGAAGACATCTTTGCGCCAAGGCTCTCTTACAAAGGTTCCACGTCAGGGAAATAATACAGAACATAGTGAGGACACTAACAAGTACAGTAGTTTCAAGCAGCCATAGGCTTTGTCAGGTACATTAAAACTTTCGTATGGAATTATTGTAATATGTACAGTGATTCACAGTATGTATGTTAAGTTGCAGTAAATTGTGTACATTATTCAAGAACATATGTACAATAAAAAAAGTTGTAATATGGTTCACTAGAATAAATTAGAAACTGCTAGGGGAGATGGTAGATACATGTAGAGGAAGCTACGGGGAGAGAATGTAGATAATAGTGGGGAAATAAAAAGGGAGGAGATAGGAGACAGTGGGGGGGTAAAGGTGGGAGGGACTGGGGGAGATTAGAGGGAAGGAGAGTAAGCTTAGTTAGGAGAAACATTCACTGGAGGCTGTTGTGTCAAGGTGATGGCGCAGGCTGCACTTGAATGTGCCCAGGGTAGTGTCGTTGGTAACAGCAGGTGGAAGAGAGTTGTACCAGGATGAAGCTCTGTTTGTACAGGATCATTGTCCTTGGGTAGTGTGGCAGCGTGGAACAGAAAAAGTAAGATATTCTGAGCTCCTGGTTAGGCGGGGACCACAGCAGGGGGCCAGTAAGGACTGAACCCTTGAGGGTAGGAGATTTAAGGTAATCTTTTTTGCTAGAAAACAGGTCTGGTACTTGAGTCTGCTGGGGAGTTAGAGCCAGTTTGCTTGCTTGTAGATGTCACAGGTATGTGAGAGGTGTGGAGCAGAGGTCAGTAGATGATATGCCTTGTTAATGGCAATGGCTGTTCGTCGAAGTGTGGTGTCAGTGGCAGAGCTGTAGAACACAAGTCCATAGTCGATTGAGCAATATACCCTGACAGGGTGTGGGTATACTAGAGGATTTACCATGGCTGGTGTGGTTTGGGTCGGCAGCCGAGGGACTAACACACCAGTAGTGGTAATCATCCAGTATACCCACTCCCTGGAGGGGTATATTGCGATTATACAAAGGCCCTGTTTGTGTTTGTAGGGGAAAAAAAAAAAATATTTAAAAGGTCCCTTGGTTTTCAAAGTTGCTACTCCTTTGTTTTTCACTGCCGACGGACTGCTTGGATTTTTTTTCGAGGTCTGCGCATGTGCCGGAAGTTCGCCGATTGCCACCGCTACTGTTACGGATATTTTTAGCTTATTTGCTGTCGGGGAAAATGAACCACATTTTCTTTTCTTTTTGGGTGCGTTGCTTTTCTGGAATGGTGCAGCTCTTTTGGTGAAGTTTTGAGGCTAGCGACGGAGTATCGGATGTCGGGTTAACCACTAGGTAATCTCGCCGTCCGTGTGCTTGGCAGTGGCATGTTTGCTAGGAACGGAGGGATTTGCCAGGGAGTTCCTGATGCGGCTGAGTGGTGGCTGGTACCTTTTAGAGTGGGTACTCTGGAGGATTTACAGCGCTGAAAAGGTGCCAGCCAGCCAATCAAAATGCAGGATTCTGTCCGTTTTTTTGTGCCCGTTGTATAATTATTGATATAACAGAGCTCTGAATGGCAATGCTTAGGGCTTCACTGGTGAGGCAGCTCCTGTGTCTAAAGAGTAGTCCTCTGCAGATGTTCACGATCTTGGCAATGCTCTCAATGTGTTCAGAGTAAAACAGGGTGCTGTCGAGGGTAACCCCCAGGTATTTAAACAGTTAAACATGTTTGAGCAACGTCCCTTCACTGTTTTTGATAGATAGAAATTTGTTTTTATTTTTGTTATGGATGCCATGAAACATCATTGTTTTAGTTTTTTGGGTTTTTTTTTTGTGATTTAGTATTAGTTTTTGAGATTTAACCAGGTCTGCACTTGCGTAAAGCTTGTTTGCAGTTGCAATTGTAGGAGAGAGGGGTCAGGGTGGGCGGTGAAAATAACTGCATTGTCTGCAAATAACAGGAGTCTATTGGGGCATGATGCAGGGAGATTGTTCAGAAAAATACTGAAAAGCCAGGGACCCAAAATGGACCCAGTTGTGCAGTGGACCTGTTGATGACCAGGACTGCGTGTGTTAAGATGCTGTATATATCAGAGAGTAGAAGCCACAGCTTTTGTTAGTTTTGTATTTTGGTCTGAGACATGTATTTGAGGGTGGCTAGTATTGACAACTTAAACTTTAAATGCATTCTGGATTTCATAGAGTAGATTGGATCTTCCTGGACATAGTCTCCACCACTCATTCACATTGATGGGATCTACGCAGGAAGCGCTAGGACCCGACGGGACCAAACTTTTTGTAGGTGGGCCGGCGCCAGAGATGGAGCTGCGAGGAGTGGTGCCGCGAGCCTTGGCTCATGCGGTAATAACTGTCTCGGCGTCGACCTTCCAACCGCCTCAGTTCCTTTTTTCCCGCCGTCGAGTGCGCTTCAGTGACAACGTCGCTCGCCCTCCGAGAGTCAAACTTCAAACTAGCAGCATAGTTTTCAGTTTATTATTTTGTAGTATGTCTCGACTAAGTACCACTTACTGTAACTTATTAAAGAAAGAAGTATCTGCCTACATTGACTGAGTCGACCATGAGCGGGTCAGGTGACAGTAGGGAGACTTCTTATGAAAGCTATTCGGTCAGCCGGGCTGGGTCCAGTCCGCCGCTCTCTCCGGAGAGGGGGGGGTCTGACAACGGACAGTCCAGTGCCCGAGGGGAGGGGCGGTTCCCCTGGAAGCATAAAAGAAAACTGTCGCATTCTCTGCACCATTCGGCCTCGAGCTCTTCTTCGGCCCACAGGTCAAAAAAGAGAAGGCATCACTCGAGGTCGCCATCTGGTATGTCTGCGTGTCGACTGTCAGTCATTGAGGTCCGTTGCCGGTCTCCTCCTCCAGAGTCACCGGTTTCTGTTTCTGGACTTTGGAGCCCTTCCCCGCCTTCTGGTATGGCTTCAGATGAGCAGTTTCATCAGTGGTCCGCTCTGGAGCAATGCACTCCAAGGCTGGTCCAGCTGCCTGGCCCAGTCACTCCAGGACCCTTGGACTCTTCGGGGGATTGGATAGGGCGGTTGAGCCTCCCTAGTCGTGTGGCACCTTCCTTGGTGCCATTGACTCTGAGATCAGGTGTCTCCCCACCCCCAACATGGCTGCGGCGCAGGGGGCCACACTGATGCCTCTATCTCCTGGTATTCTTCCTTGTTTCTCCTCAAATCCTAGTTTTCGGAGCCCTGTGTTGGTTTCGGCACCGTTGGTGTTGATGGTTCGCTCGGCACCGTCCTCTGCGCCAGTGCTTCTGTCGGTGCCATCCTTGGCGCCGAGGGCTCTGGCGGCGCCATGCACGGCGCTGGGCCAGGCAGCACCATGCTCTTTTTTGGCACCGAGGCTGGGCGTATGAAGTCTTCCGGTCTTCAGGGCTTTTAGACTCCGAACCTTTTTCCTTCCTCTCTTCCTTTTGATTTTCACTCCTTTCCTGTCCATACAGTCCCTCCTGGGCTGTCGGGAGATATTGAGCCTGACCCTGACCTTAGGCTGGGTGATCTCGTGGAAGGAACAGGATTTAATCCTATTGCAGAGCCTGTGGTCAAGGACCTGTCATTTAAGTCTCTGCTGAAAAATTTGAATTGCACTCTTTCTCTCCAGACTACAGATATCGATCCTGGGAAGCTTTTAAGGCTCCAGTACCTTCATGTCCCGGAGATCCCTATGGATTTAACCCCCAGTACAGCCTTCCTTTGAGACGCTTTCTCAAATGGTATGGAATAATCCCGCTCTTATTCCTTCTGTGGCTAAGTCCATAGATAGAAAGTACGCTGCTCCCAAGGATCGACCCATTTTGGCCTCCCAAGCCTTTGCGGACCCTATTGTAGTCTTGGCAGAGAATAAGGTCATCCTCCCTCAGGCTACTGCAGCCCGACCTATAAACAAAGAATCTCGTAAGATACTTTGGGTAAGAGAGTCTTTGCTGCATCCACACTGGGTATGCGGATTGCTAGCTACCAGGGTTATTTCTCTCAATAGGAGTATGTTCTTTGGCATTTGCTCAAACAAATGGTAGAAGCTCTGCCAGAGTCAGACATTAATTCAGAGCTTCTTCAAACCATAACCAGGGGTATCAAGTCCAACAACCAGCAGGTTAAAGCAGCTATGGACGCTTTTGATACTGCCTCCCGAGCGGCAGCCATTTGTACCCGCAGTCGCTCCTGGCTGCGCACTTCAGGCTTCACGAGTGATGCCCAGCAACAGGTCATGGCGTTGCCCTTCGGTATGTATCTCTTCGGTCCTCAAGTAGAGCAAGTTCTAGAGGCCACACAAAAGACTAGATCTGCCATTAAATGGGCTTGACCTGCTCCCGCCCCTTCTCAGGGGTGTGTTAATAAGCGTCAGTTTCATAACAGTCCGTCCTTTCGAGGCAAGGGCAGGGGAGGTTTTACTAAAAAACCAAGCCCCCCAGCCTCAAAAGAAAATGCAACAGAAGGCACAAGGGCCCAAAGCGCCCAGTGCCACCTTCTGACTTTCTGGCCCAAGTCCCACCTCAGCTGCCTGAGGGGTACTCTTTCCCAGCGGTGGAAGGTAGTCTGACTCGGTTCTACAACCGATGGAAGTCCATAACATCAGACAAATGGGTCCTCCAGATTATCCGCAGGAGGTATTCCCTCAATCTTTCAGAAACTCTTCCAGATCGTCCCACCAAACGACAGCCCAGGCTGTGAGTGCTTCAGTCAGAACTTCTCGTTGCCGAGATACAAGGCCTTCTGAACAACAGGGCAGTAGAAATAGTTCCGCTGGATCAATGGCACACAGGATTCTACTCTCATTTGTGGTCGCAGATTCTCATTACTGTATATACTTTACCTTAAATTCTATATATTCAATAACCACACCCAATGGTTATTCCAATAAACTCAGTTTATTGTCTGTACACACATGTGTGGGAGCCTCGGCTAAAGGCAAGAGCTCCTCGAACTAAGTTTTACACAGTATTTTATAGCACTTCTTATCTTGAAAACACACTAATATTTCAGTGTAAGGTAATCATAGTTTCTTAGCAATAACAGAAAAACAGTTTTATATGCGGCCAGGTACTTTTCCACTGGCCTATTTCATCACTGCTTAATACATACACCTGGGTCAAGCTGATCTATTATGGAAACAATGAGTTTCACCACCCATGGTACTGTATAGCTTGATTTCAATGTGACTACATGTTCTTATTTCTGCTTTGCCCAACCCTGCCCAAGCTTGCTATCCAGGCTGGTACCATCAGTTCTGTTCAGCTTTATCTAAACTGCTATTTTCACAACTTTAGTAACTGGTTTCAGCCAGCATGAGCTATTGCCTTTGCTTGCCTTTGCAATTCTTACAAACTTATAATGACCCTTAGCTTCTACTCAGACCTGGCTATATTCAACTGCACTAGCAGCTTATATGTTATAATCATAATATATATATATATATGTTGTAACACACTTTTCTTTATATGTAATCCACTTATATGTATGCATAAAAGAAAGACATATATATATATATATATATATATATATATATATATATATATAAAGAAATTCCTCCACACTCTCCTTTGATACTCTGTATCAACTAACCACCCCTTTTATTTATATGATTTAAAACTGGTTCCCAGCATACAGATAGTTAAGGCATGGAGTTACAGATGGAACACAATGGTGAGTTTGTAAAACATAATAGAATTGAGGGATGTCAACACCACAATTGAAATATGTGAAAAATGCTAACATGTGACACCACATATAACACAATATAACATAACAATTTTGTTGATGAAAAAGAATTCATGGAATTCACTTTGAGAGTGAATAAGGTAGATGCTACCTTGTGTTGAGGTGTGGCACACCCTTGGAGCTTGATTGAAGAATCTATTGATAATGTCTCTGACAGATAAGTCCTTATAAAACATAACAGTCCATAAAGTTAACAGTCCATAAAGTTCATATAAGTATCCACAGGTTGATGTAGTTACAGCACAGATGAAATGTCATTTGCAGAATGGTGGTAACCCCACAAGGCATATGGGGCAATGCAGACAGTAATTTAAAACAAACACCAGCATAGTAGAAAAGTCAGTGTTCATTTTGTTGGCTGGCTGATTAGTAGACACACTGGCCTGGGTGTTAAGTCCTTTTAATGGAGTAGTCACACACACACTGGCATGGCATTTGTTTTGTCGTGAGTTGATTACACTCTTGCATAAAGATTACCAGTCCAAAAAAGGTAACAATTGACAATAAACCATTAAGAACACAGTCCATAACAGAGCAATAGGGTTGTAGAAAGTACCAGCCATGTTTGGAACAAGCAGCAGCGTAAGAAAATGGATGTATTGTTTGAAGGTCAATTGAAGCAGAATCTTCTCGCTGGAGTTGGGGAGTGCCTTCCCCAGACTCTAACTTCATAGTAAGTAGAAACAATAAGCTTGATTGCAGAGTCTGAACTGACTGGACCTTCTTCAGTTGATTTAAAGTTCTACAAATAGGTGTAATTTTGCTGAAAACATTACACTTGCAGAGGTAAATAATAAACGGATTCATGCAATAGTCCTTATTAGGAACCAGTCAGGCACAAAGATGGTGATAACATCAAAACTGTGGCAGTTGTTTTCTTTGTTAAGGAAAAGATGAAGGTCTTGGCAACTTAGATGAAAGTATTACTTGTTGAACGGAGATCTTATGTGTGCACACCTTGAAACCTGCAAACTTGCAAAGTGTGTTAGACACTGAGTTAAAAACACATAAATAACAATATTTTAAACCATTTACTTTTGTTTTGTAAAGATGGTGTGACAGAGCCTAAATTTGGCAATTAGAAAATAAAAATAAAATGGGACATTAACCGCACACCTGGTGGTGCAGGCCGAGGTTCAATTATATACCATTTGACCATTTGTAAATCATGACAATATTATGGTTACCTCCTGCTTTTAAATCACAGCAGTTATGACAGTGATGAACATTATTTCTGTCTGTTGCAAGCAGGCCTGACGGAGACCTGAGTTATAAAATCCTGTAATGTTACAATACATAGATACATAGACAGTGTCAGCAGATAGCCTATGGCCCACCCAGTCTGCCCATTTGAGCTTGTGTTTAGTTTGTTTTCCCTTACCCTGACCTCTAGAATTCCTTTATGTCTATCCCATGCATTCTTAAATCCTGTGATTGTTTCAGCCCCCACCACTTCCTCTGGCAGGGTGTTCCACTTGTCCACCACCTGTTCTGTGAAGAATTCTTTCTCATGTTTCCTCTGAATCGTCCTCCTCCTCCAGCTTCATCCCATGATCTCTAGTCCTGAAACATCTTTTTCACTTAAAATAGTGTTTTCCTGCACTCTGTTTCTCCCTGTAAGATACTTGTATGTCTCTTTATCATATCCTCTCTCTCCTCCTCTCCTCCAGGGAGTGGCATGTTTAGTTCCTTCAACTTGTCTTCATAGGACTTGTGATGCAATCCATTTCTGCACCATTCTCACCCTTTGTACTCCTTCAGACCCATTACTCCCTCTTCCTCAGTAAAGACTGAGTAGAAATACCTGTTCAATATGTCAGCTTTACTGTTGTCATCCTCCACGCGACTCCCATCCTCCCCTTAGTCTCACTATCCCTCTTTTGTCCTTTTCTTTTTTTTTTTTTTTACTTATGTACCTGTAAAGGTTTTGTCCCCTTTAACCACTGATTTTGCAATGTGTTCTTCTGTCTGCTTTGGCTTCCTTACTGACTTTTCTGCCTCCTTGTTTCTCCTGGTACTTCTCCCTATCCCTTCTGCCTGTGTCTTTGTATTGCCTGAATGCTATCTTTTGGCTTTCTTTGCTACCTCTTTGGAAACCATAATGGTCTCCTTCCATTCTCTCTTGCTAACCTGTTTGATGCAGTTACACGCTTCAAACATATTGTTCATAACAATACGCCTTTTACACAATGCAATTAGTGGGACAATATATATTGTTGTTGGCCTATGCTAATTTAATAATAGTGCCTATTGCACCTGTGGCACATGAAAAGGTCTACCTTTTTTACCCTGTATAGTGACATACTTAAAGTACTGAGTGAGATAAGGCTTGAAGCATAGGTTTGGAGTACAATCTAAATTTTGTATATTATAATTGTTAAAATTTAAAATGATAAAACTCGGAATGAGTATACTCATTCTTTAGGGGTACCTGTGAGTAATAAGACAAACAGAGCATTAATTTTACTTTTGATTTTGCTTTGGAACATATTGTAGGGTGGGTAGCAATGCTGGTCCCAGTATTTAGGTTTGCTTATGAGCATTAAAAACGTTATATGTGAACACTTTTCTGAATACACACATGATACAGTGTAGCAAGATGTATATCAAAACGTTATAACATAAACATGAAACATAAGCATGTTTGTAATAGAACAATTTTAGTATTGAGCATAATGCATAACATACATTTTAAACAACAAATATAAACTGTAAACTTAGCTTAGAGTCCAGAAATGTTAGAGTACTGTGAATTTACTGGTTGGAAACAAAAAATGCATTCATTTCTGTAAGGTTATGACAAAAGTTGTTTTGCATTTGTTTTAACAGGATAAGAAAGCTGAAAAGACAATCAAAAGAATGAATATGTGTGGACATAATATACATAACTTTATTCTCCAGCTGAACTGATTACTTGCTGAGGGCAGAAACCCTTGTACCAATAATAGGTGTGAGATTTAACTGTTTGCACTAGAAAACAGAAAGGCTTGAGCTGGGTTATGCTGTTAAAATACCTTGTCTTTTTTAAAACCTGTAAATAAGAAACAATTATTGGCAAATACATATTTTCCTTATTTACTCCTCTAGGGGAACAGTGATGTACCTTTGCAACCTTTGTGGGTATTACACTGAAGGGATAGAGGAAAGGTAGCTTACCCCTCCCCCAAGCTCCTACTGGTGGAAGAGACAGCTCAAGTGAAAGAGACAGCTCGAATACTGTAGCAATAAAAAGGTTAGCTGTGGATGGTGACATGATCCCCACCTACTACACCTTTAAATTATAACTAAGATAATATTACAATTAGTTTAGTAAGTTTCATACCTTACTATAAAGATGGGGAACTTCTTTTCTCTAGAAGAAAGAGAAGAAACACAGACAAACAACAAAAACACACACACCAGTTTAAAAATAAAACAAGATTATTTCCATAGGATAAAAGAAGTTGCGTCCCTTGGATTCCTTATCCTAAGCATGACAAAATGTCAGCTGAGTTTATAAAAATCCAGATTGATGGTAATACCGTACGTACGTATCTCTTAGCATGCATTTCAAAAAGACAAAAAAAAATGATTACACCATGGTCACACATAAAACCAAAAACCATTGTTTTTAACTGTAGATGGTAAACTCTCAAAAACAGCTGTAATAGTCCTTTTTTCAAAAGCGTACTGTACATATATATAATAAAAATATGGGGAGATGATGAATAATTCTCCCCTTCCAGCTGGAGTATTGCCTGTGTTGGCTGCAAGTCAGAAGCCATGAGAGGAGAAGAAAAGTTTGTTCCTCTCACTTAGAATACTAGTTTTGCAAACAAAAAGTCAAATTACATGGTTCACTCTGGTGTGTGCTTTCATGAAAACATACATTTTGTGTGAAAAGTTGTGCTTAGGTATGGAATACATCAAGTTTGAACTGGTAGTAACATAAAATGTTGAAACACAAGAAGGTCAAATAACGTGAAAAGGTCACGTGTGATGCAAGGGTCGTTCAAACTCAGCTATTCCTGTAGTGTCCTTTGAACACCACCAATATTAAAATATTTTACACAATAAAACTGCTGGCCAAGACAGTACACACACATACACATACACAAAAAGAAATACTTAACACAAAATAAGACTGACATTGTTTCACACCAATTTGTTGAGGTAATGCCCATAGTTCCATTAGAAAACTGTACGTGTTTTAGATATATGTGTGCCTCCTGCCTGTCTTGTAATACTGACAATTTTAAACCAACACATTTATACATATTGCCATGCCAATCTTTCCAGAACAAAACACTTTTTAAACACATTCTAATAACTCCTTTTAACACCTTTAAAACACAACTCAACGTACCATCTGTAAATGAACACATCTTGTATAATCATGGTTACACTTTTTGGCGCATAGCCAAAATATGGCACTTTGCCATTTTGCAAAAGTTTCTGGTTTAACTAAGTATGATAAAGCTCATTTATAGCTGTTAACATATTACATTTTCACCTAGCAGTGGTTTGGTACGTTGCTTGCAACCACAAATTTTTTTGCACATTGCAATCTATGACGTCATATCTCTTCACCTTCAACACTACCTGCTTCATCCAACAACTACATACAAAAGTTCTTCACTGACCCTATCTAGGCAGCACAAATGTTCCATTAAAAATAAAGCCAATTAAAACAGTCAGCTATGAGGCAAAGAAACTTTTTCTTTCTTTTTTACTGTAACATGTTATGCACTGAAGGCAGTCAATCCTGTCTCACAACCTTGACAACAGAATATAATTACAGAACACAAATATAAACTAGAAATATGCACAAGAAAGAGCATTACCTTGTTTAGTATATGTATTATAGAAATAAAACAGACAGACATAAAACAACTTTGAATAAAAATTAGACTTACCTGTGCCAAGGTATTTTCTTCTTTCTTTTCCAATCACAAGTCTGAGTAAGAAAACTGACTGCAGGACCTTCATGATAATTTCACACTGCAGCTATTAACCTTAAATGTTTTGTTTTGGCTATTTTAGTAACCTGCCAAACCAAGTCTTTTTCCAGAGCTCTGTTTGCAGTTTAAAACAAAACAAACAAAACAAAAATCTTTTAACAGTACTAGGTTGAGATCCATTTGGTAGAGGTCCTCCATATTTCCTATTGTAGTCCTTTAAAGGCGCTTTGACAAACTCGGAGTGCCCAACACTCTATATTTCTTTACGGGCGTCCCTGACGCCGAGTGCCCTTTAGCACTTATTTTTACGGGCGCCCTGACGCCGAGTGCCTTAGCACTCTTACTTTTATGGGCTGCCCCTGACGCCGAGTGCCCCTTTAGCACCGAGAAAGTGCCCCTAGCACTCTTTACTTTTTATGGCTGCCCCTGACGCCGAGTGCCCCTTAGCACTCTTATTTTTTATGGGCGTCCCCTGACGCCGAGTGCCCCTTAGCACTCTTGGTGCCACCCTTGCACCTAGAAACAGTAACTGATGACTGTCACCGCTCCCAAGGCATCACACGTATGGTGGGACTTAAACCTCCGGGGCCACCTTCCCCTGAGGCTGGGACTTGTCAGTCCGATCACAGTGTGACACGGAGAAGTGAAGCCATCCTGCCGACTACGCCAAAAAACTGTGGTCGCAGATTCTCATTACTGTATATACTTTACCTTAAATTCTATATATTCAATAACCACACCCAATGGTTATTCCAATAAACTCAGTTTATTGTCTGTACACACATGTGTGGGAGCCTCGGCTAAAGGCAAGAGCTCCTCGAACTAAGTTTTACACAGTATTTTATAGCACTTCTTATCTTGAAAACACACTAACATTTCAGTGTAAGGTAATCATAGTTTCTTAGCAATAACAGAAAAACAGTTTCATATCGTCAGGTACTTTTCCACTGGCCTATTTCATCACTGCTTAATACATACACCTGGGTCAAGTTGACCTATTAGAAACAATGAGTTTCACTCACCCATGGTACTGTATAGCTTGATTTCAATGTGACTACATGTTCTTATCTCTGCTTCTTGCCCAACCCTGCCCAAGCTTGCTATCCAGGCTGGTACCATCAGTTCTGTTCAGCTTTATCTAAACTGCTATTTTTCACAACTTTAAGTAACTGGTTTCAGCCAGCATGAGCTATTGCCTTTTGCTTTGCTTGCAATTCTTACAAACTTATAATGACCCTTGGCTTCTACTCAGACCTGGCTGTATTCAACTGCACTAGCAGCTTATATGTTATAATCATAATATATATATATATTGTATAAACACACTTTACTTTATATGTAATCCATATATAGTATGCATATAAATATATATATATATATATATATATATATAAGAAATTCCTCCACACATTATATTCTAGTTCCAAAAGAAAACTGGAGGCATGCGCCCATTTTGGACCTCAGAAAACTGAACAAATTTCTTCCCAAGGAAACAAAATGATTTTGCTAGGCACCCCGTTATCTTTGCTTCATCAACACGACTGGCTAGCCTCCCTGGACATGCAGGATTCTTACCAGCATATTCCCATTCACCCAAAGAATCACAACTACGTACGGTTTGTGGCTTTAGGCCAGCATTATCAGTTCAGAGTCCTGCCCTTTGGGCTATGCTCGGCGCCGCAAGTTTTTACAAAGTGTCGTGCAATTCTTGCAGTGCACGTCAGAAAGATCGGAATAAAAGTGTTCCATATCTGGATGACTGGCTTCTAGCAAGCCATTCCAGGCAAGGAACTCTGGACACCGTAGCCACGGCCTCAGACTTTCTCACGTCTGTAGGAGTCCTGCTAAATCTCAAATCACAGTTGCAGCCCTCCCAGACACTCATTTTCATAGGAACTCTTCTGGACACCTCCTGTACAAAAGCTTTTCTACCAGAGGACAGAAGGAGCGATATCCTACAGATGGCCCGATACATCAGAGAGAACAGCTCGGTTCGAGCTATCTGGATGTAACTGATGCTGGGTCTCATGGCATCCTCTGTGTTCACTGTACCCCTAGCACGCCTCCACATGAGAACCTCTCAGTGGATGCTCAGTACTCAGTAGTCCTCAACCATTCACCCTCAGTCCTTTCTTATCGAGGTGACAGAACCTCTGAAAAGGTTACTCACCTAGTGGTCGCTAGAGGACAGTCTTCTGGAAGGGTATCCCTTTGCTCCTCTGGATCATCAAATTTCCATTACCACGGACGCGTCCCTGATGGGGTGGGAGCTCACTGTCAGAATCTCCACACTCAAGGTACAAGGACTCGAGACGAGTCCCAGCTTAACATAAATGTCTTAGAAATGAGAGCCGTCCTTTATGCTTTGAAGGACATTCTCTGTCACAAGAACATTCTCCTTCAGATGGACAACAAAGCAGTGATGTATTACATCAGCAAGCAGGGCAGTGCACTCTCTTACCCTTTATGCAGGGAAGCAGCGAGAGTGTGGGAATGGTGGCTAGAGCACAAGACTCTAATTCAGGTGGTCTGCCTGCTGGGAGTACAGAACGAACTGGCAGACCGTCTCAGCAGAACGGAGACAGATCTTACTTCAAGAAACAGCTCTTGCAGCAGGTTACACCATTAGGACTAAAGCCGGGCAGGCGCCAGGACCCCACGGAAATTTTCTAGCTAGCAGTATTCAGCGGGGACCGCCCGCAACATCGGTCCCACCCCCGACGTCAGGTATAGTATATAAGGGGACGGTCCCCCAGAATCCCCAGTTCTTTTCCCGCCGTCGACTCGCCAGCATTGGCCTCTCAGTCTGTACCTAGCACACGACAACTTAGAACTTCCAGAGTTTCTACACGGCTAATGTCCTCTCCAACCCCTTCATTTGAGGGTCACTTTTCAAAGTGTGCCTGCGGAAAACTGATACCTTTCAAGGGTCCTCATTCCTCCTGCATGCGTTGCTTAGGCCTGGACCGCGATACTAAGGCCTGCACCTTTTGCCAGGGGTTCAACAGCCGCACCAGGATCCGCCCATCAGAAGGCACTCCAGGCTTACCTGCTAGAGGAAAAACTTAATAGGATGGACAAGGAACCTTCCTCCGGGGCGATTCTTCCTCCAAGGTACACAAACACCGGGACAAGCACCAGGAGAAGGCAAGGTCCAGATCCCCAAACTGGGCCTCGGACTCGCGGAGCTCAGGCTCCACCCGATCAGACCACTCTCCCTCCAGGGCTAGGTCTCAGCTCCTCCAGTCAAGGTCCGGGCTTCTAGCGGTTCTTCGACTCTTCAGCCCATTAAGACCTCCAGGCCCTCAGCTTCCTCTACTCCCTCTCGGGCCTCTTCAAAGTCCTCTGAATGCCACAAGTCTTCTCTTGCACCCGACGTTGGGACGCCGACTCCAGGTCAGTCTCCCAGCCCCCTAGGGGCCCGGATCCTCCACCCAGGAAGATGAAGGACCTGATGTCCCTCAAGCGGATGACTGACCCAGTCGTCAGCCAAGCGGCCGTCAGCCTCACTGGAGCCGAAGACCGCCCCCCAGTCACCGGTTGACACTGGTCACAGGGACTCCATGGAGGAGGACACCGTGTTGCCCGAAGACCAGGCGGGCAACACAGAGGACACCAGGCTTCCGAGGGAACCTTCGCCCACCCCAGAGACACCCGTGGACCCGGCGACAGACCCGTTGTCGGGCATGAATATTCAAGAAGTAAAGGAACTCTTTACTTTCTGGTGGGACACCATCCGCAAAGACGTGGTCCCAGTGAAACCTCCTCCTCCTTCACCTCCTACGCGCCCTCCTCCACTACAGGGGCCAGCAGGACGACTACCAACCCCCCAAGGAGCAGACTCCACCTCCTAGGGGTAGATCCCAGGATCGGAGAAGGCCTCCCTCAAGATCTCCGTCAGGGTCTCCCAGCCCCAAGCGACCCAGACATCGGCAGTATAACCCGTTGGGGAGGACTCCAGATCGGATACCTCGAATTACTCCAGATCTCCTTCTCCACTCAACATTTCATCACCTGACCTACATGACCTTCCCAGGTCTCTTCTGGATGACCCCTCTTTCTCTGAGATTGTGAGGCATATCCAGGACAACATGGGGTGGGATGCTGAAGAACTCTACCCCGAAGACAGCTCCTTGCCCGTTATCTTCGGCAGAAAGACCCAAAGCCTGTGGTAGTGCCACCCTTGGTGGACACCTTCGGGGACGCCACCAAGGCTGCGTGGAAACGTCAGAATTCCACTCCTGCGGTGCCGAAGAAAGCTGACCGCCTGTACAAGGCCCCGAGAGAGGACCAGTACTTGGCTCAGCAACCTCTGGCAGACTCCCTGGTCATTACGGCCTCACATGACTGGTCCCAAAGACCGCAACACATGAGCACACAGCCACCAGACCAGGAATCCAAACAACTGGACGCCCTGGGGAGACGCATGTATGCAGCCGCTACATGCTCCATCAGGTCCCTGAACTACTTAACCCACATGGTACAGTTCCAGAACACCCTATGGGAACAGGGCTAGGACCTGGTCGATTAAACTCCCAGATGGTGAGCAGAAGGCGGAGCTCCTAAACCTCCTCTGCACAGGGTCTGATATGGGGACCCAGGTACTACGAGCCATATATGATTCTGCGGACTCGTCCGCCAGAGCTGCAGCTTCAGGCGTCTGTCTCCGGTGACACTTTTGGTTCCGTGTCTCCAGCTTCACCCCGGACGTACAGAAGAACATTCTTGACGTCCTCTACAACGGCAAAGTACTAGTGAACCCTCGGAGAGGGTGATCACCAAACTTCAGGACGCTGGGAAGGCAGTCAGGTCTGTACAGCCCATGTACAGACCCAGGCCCGGTTCTTTTCGTAGAAACCAGAGCCGTTTTTGGAGCCAGCAACAAAGGGGCTCCTTTCAGCGAAAAGCCCAGGCTGTCGTCCCCGGGCAGAGCCCAACTTTACACTAAACCGGCCCAGCCTGCAGGAACCAGTGCTGCCGCAGCATGACTCCTTCCCAGCCCCCGCCCCTCCTCTGGATCAACGGGCGCAAAAGGTCGGGGTCGCATCACTTGCCACTTTTCAGGGTGGCAGTCGATCACCAACCGGTGGGTTCTCCAATTGGTCAAGAAGGGCCATTTCATAGAATTTCTCGACCACACACGGCAAGACCTCCCTGCTTTTTCCGTTACTCGGTCACACGCCCTGCTTATACGGCAGGAAGTGCTCAGGCCCTGAGAAAGAAGCGATAGAGCACGTGCCCACGGAACCAGAGGGACGCAGGATGATATTCTCACTTCTTTCTGGTTCCCAAGAAACCGGGGGATCTCTGTCCGATCCTGGACCTCGGTGACCCTCCCAGGTCTGATTCCCATGCTCAAGCAGGGTGCCTTTTTAGCATCTTTGGACATGCAGGATGCCTACCTTCACCTCCCTTGCTTGACCGACGCTATGATGTTACTATGCTCATAATCCTCACCAGCCCTGTTGGTCATTGAATTTATCTCTAACTTATACCTTGCCCCAGCACTGTATCTGGGTGTACCTTCCACGTAAATGTAAAAACTGTAAAAATTGTCTTTTCTCCTGTTTTTGTACTTGAATGTATTCGTCTGAACCAATTACTGTATCAATGTACCTGTTGTACCCTTTTGTACTCTCCCAGGTCGTTCCTGAAAATAGGCATAAAACTTGTCTAGTGTACTTACCCGGTAAACAAAAACTAAATAAATAAATAAATATACCCATCGCTCGAGCGCACAGGAAGTTTCTGCGCTTCGAGTTCCAGGGCAACCATTATCAGTTCTGAACCCTCCCTTTCGGACTGTCATCGGCACCTCAGGTATTCATGAAGTGTATGGCGATCGTAGCGGTGACTCTGAGGAGGCAAGGCCACTACGTGTTCCTCTACCTGGATGACTGGCTTCTCATGGTGCCCTCTCGGGAGGCCTTGATGTCCGCCATTCACTATACTCTGTCTCTGTTCGAGAGCTGGGCATCCTGATCTATCAAGAGAAGTCTTGTCCGGTTCCATCCCAGACTCTGCAGTTCATAGGCGCAGTTCTGGACACCGTCCAAGGGAAAGCTTTTGTTCCCCAGGACAGAGCGGAACACATCAGATCACTCATCAGGGACATTTCGGCAAAGAAGACTCTTCCTGCCAGATTGGTCCTTTGCCTGCTTGGACACATGGCTGCGGCCATTGCAACAGTCCCGCTTGCTCGTCTCCACATGCGGGTCACCCAGTGGATGTTACGGGTCCAGTGGGATCAAAAGCAAGACCATCTGCAGCTTCCAATCCGGATCACAAAGACCGTAATCCAGGATTGGCAATGGTGGCTAGATCCAAAGAATCTATCGGCAGGGGTCCCCTTCGTTGCGCCGTCTTCCGATTGTGTCACTCTCTACAGACGCCTCAGGGTGCGGATGGGGAGCACACCTCAACGGTGTCCGGTCTCTGGTCTTATGGACAGCCCAAGAGACTCACCTCCACATAAACATCCTGGAAATGAGAGCAGTTCTTTATGCCCTGCAGGCCTTCCAGTCGGAGATCCCACCAGGTGCTCTTCTTTTACAAACAGACAATTCTGCAGTGATGCATTACCTCAACAAACAAGGAGGAACCCATTCCTACCAGCTTTGCAGGGAGGCCATGAGGGTGTGGGATTGGGCTTTGCAACACGGCGCAAACCTCATTGAAACAACATGAAGTCTTGCTGTATTCTGTCAATAGCAGTGAGTCCCAACCTTCGAACTGCCCCAGAGATGAAAGAGTTAACTTTCCATGCCAGGCATGGAACGCTGAGCTCGAGCTCGGTTGAGACTCTGTTGCTGTTTAAACTCAAACCGTCAGATTCTTTACTCAGCCTCACTGAACAGTCGCTCCGGAGATTTCTCCTTCTGCTCGGTTCAGTTTGTCGGTTAAAGTACCGCTTTCTTTGTTTTAATCTAATTTAAAACTGTAATCTGTCGGTTCAGTCTCTGTCTGTGGTATTTGTGAGTACTAGATAGGTTTATTTTATTTTCTATTCTGTGTGGAACTTGTAAACGGTTCATCGGTTCGGTTTGAACCGATCAAGTGTTAAAAAATCTTTATTTGTACTTCTAGTGTGTGGTTACCAGTTCTTATCGTTTCTAAAAAACCCGGATTTTATTACGTTTTTTTCCACGACCCATAACACGGTCAGGAACCGATGAGGGTCTTGCCTGGCGGATTGCCATTAAAAGGGTAAGTTTGGTTAGGACTGGCACAATGTCTGAGAAACCCAAAAGAAAAACCGGGCCCACTGGGTTTCAACACTGCAGTGTGTGTGGGGAAGTCTTTGCTAAGGCTGACCCCCACACCACCTGTGTTTGTCTGGGGTTTGACCACCTCAATGCAGACTGCCAGATTTGTAAAAATTGTCCTGCAGCTACCCTGGAAAAGAGAGTTGGTAGGCTCAGGGAAAGGGAGGCCAAAAAGTCCACTGAACCAGATGGCCAGCCCGGTTCGGTTCATACCGAACCAGGAGGAGTGCCCTCTGACCAGGGCGAGATTTCTTCGGCCAAAAGGAGAGCCGATTCTGAGGAGTCAGTTCCGGCTAAGAGAACAAGAAAGGAAAAGTCAGCTGGTGTGGATCCAAAACTTTCTTCTCCAACCACTGAAGAAATAGCCAAAGTGTTAAAAATTGTGCAGTCGCGGTGCTCGGTTCGGCCGGTTCCACCGGTTCAAGATTATGATTTAGAGGAATATTATGAACCGGAGGAGGAGGAAGAGTATGAGGAAAGTGAATGTGGTTTTGAAAGTCTGGATGTGCCCATTGACCCGGACATCTCCCCAGACAGACCTTCAGGAGTGTCTCCTCCTAGGCTTTGAGTCCCCCTCCCATTTCGTGTTTTATAAAAAAGTGGCTGAAACCCTCCAGCTTCCCATGGAAGAAGCTGTGGATGACCAGGAGGAGCCTGACTATGTGGAAATGATGGATATCCCAGAGTCTAGGAGGCTGTCTATTCCCTTACACAAATCTTTTGGGGGAAACAGACATTTAAGATTTTAAAGACTCCTAATACGATACCTCCTGTGGAGAAAAGAATGGACAAGAGGTATACATTGTCAGGCTCAGATACAGAGTTCCTTACACAACAATGCAGCCATGTTGGGTAGTGCAGGCTGCAGCCTGTGATAAGGCAAATATTCCCTTGACTTCACACCCCCCAGACAAGGACTCCAGGAGGATTGATGCCATGGCAAAGAAACAGTACATGGCAGCGCCCTTGGGATTCAGACAGGCCAACTACATGGCCTATACTGCTAGGTATCAAAAATCCAGATGGGACACTGTCATGGTTTAGCAAAACAGGTCCCTGGCCAGCTTGCCAGGGAGCTGGAGCAGGTGGCTGCTGATGGAGTGAGGCATCCAAGGTGCAATTCCATGCTACAGTGGACTCCAATGATGTGTCATCTAGAGTCATGGCTACATCTGTGGCACTTAGTAGAATGGCTTGGCTCAGATGTACTAGCCTGTCACAGGATACCCAGACTAAGGCCATGGATTTTCCTGTTGTGGGTAGTTCTCTGTCTGGGGAGCAAACAGAGAATTACATGAAGAAAATGGACGAATATAGGACCACCTATAGGAGTGCACAGGCCACTCCTCAGAGGCAGCACCCCTGGGGCAGGCCTTTTCATAGGCCTTTCTACCAAGCCCAGGCCTCCTTTTCTGCCTATGCTCAGAGGGGGTTCTTTAGAGGGAGAGGCAGAAGGGGTACAAGCAGACCTGCTTCCACCCCTCAGCCAAAACCCCCTGCCAAACAGGCACCCTGATGGGTTTTGCCAGGGCCGATTCTCCACTACCTGTAGGGGGCAGGCTGGCTTACTTTGTCCAGGACTGGGAGTCTCTAACATCAGACAAGTGGGTCCTGGAAGTAGTAAGCCAGGGACTGGTTCTCAGCTTCAAAAAATTTCCAAAGCTGAGAGCCAGATCCTTTCCACCTGCAAATCCCTCAGAGGCACTTGCCCTAGAGGCAGAGGTCTCTTCCCTCCTGGCTCCCAGAGCTGTGGAAAGGGTTCCACCCCTACACCAGGGCAAAGGATTGTACTCCAGGTACTTCCTTACACCAAAAAAGACTGGAGAATGGCGGCCCATCCTGGATCTCAGATACTTAAACAAGCACCTTTTAAAACCAAAATTCAAAATGGTGACTCTTGGAATTATTCTACCTCTCTAAGGCCAGGGAACTGGCTAGTGTCTCTGGACCTCAAGGATGCCTACTTCCATATTCTCATCAGAAGCTCCCATCGAAAGTACCTCAGGTTCGAGCTGCCCTCAGGCCATTACCAGTTCAGAGCAATGCCCTTCGGTCTAACCTTTGCTCCAAGGGTGTTCACAAAATGCCTGGCAGTAGTAGTTGCTTCTCTAAGAAGGCAAAGGATTGCCATCTTCCCATACCTGGACGACTGGCTCATAGTAGGCCAGTCCCCAGACCAGGTCAAGTTACACCTACAGATAACTCAGCAACTGCTCACCTATTTGGGTTTCATTCTGAATCTTTCAGAGTCAGTTCTAGAGCCTGTTCAGCTCCTCACCTTCATAGGCGCAGAGCTGGATACAGAAAAGGCCAGAGCTTTCCTTCCCCTGGACAGGGCAAGGACCCTTATCACACTGGCCTCCTCATTCACCCTGCAGGTGTCTCGACCAGCAAGGCATTTTCTGCAGCTCCTGGGGCACATGGCTGCTTCCACAGCAGTGGTGCAGGGAGCAAGATTTCAGATGAGGGACATTCAGTTCCATTTGAGAGCCTTTTGGTCTCAAAAGAAGGACCCTCTGACCAAATTGATCCCAGTGACTGAACCCTGATCCAGGCCTTACAGTGGTGGCAGGATCAGAACAATCTAAGACTGGGGTTCCTTGTCCTCCAGTCCCCTCTTTAATTAGTACTATGGTGCCTCCCTCTTGGGTGGGGGGCTCACTTGAAGCGACCCTGACTGCTGGGGTTGGTCCCTCAGGAATCTCTGCTGCACATCAATCTGTTGGAACTCAGTGCAGTATTTCTAGCACTTCAAGCTTTTTCAAAATCTGTTCAGAACAGTTATTCAGGTCAGAACAGACAATACCACCACAATGTGGTACATCAACAAGCAAGGAGGCACTTGGTCTACGGCCTTGTGCACAGAAGCAATGAAGTTGTGGTCTCTGGCCTATTCCTGAACACCTCCCTCACAGCAGTACACCTCCCAGGCAAGGACAATGTCCTGGCAGATCGCTCAGCAGGATATCTCAGGGCCATTCACAGATGGTCACTGGATCCCTAGTCTTGAGGTGATATTCTCCAGATGGGGCACCCTCAGATAGATCTTTTGCAGCCCCAGACAATCACCACTTCCCTTTTTGCTGCAGGCCCCAGTGTTGGGCTCAGTCCCCTGGATGCCTTAGTTCTCAGTTGGGAAGGGAAGTTCCTGTATGCTTTTCCCCTTCCCTCTCCTGTTCAAAGTGCTAGTCAAAATCAGGTCTCAACCCTGCAAGGTGATCCTGATTGCTCCAGACTAGGCCAGACAGCCCTGGTATCCTCTCCTGTTGTCCTTAGCAGTCCATATTCCCTGTCTCTTCCAGGAATTACAACCTGTTAACCTGTGCTCAGGGGTAGGGTTTGGTACCCGAATCTCAAATCTCTCAGTCTCAAGGCCTGGCTCTTGAAGAGTTAGAGTTTGCTGAATTACACCTCTCCCAAGGTGTAATGGACATTCTGAAGGCTTCTAGGAAACCTTCCACCAGGACTACTTATAATTCCAAGTGGAAAAGAGTTTCCATATGGTGCTCTGGAAGGCATATTTTCCCAGAGTCTGCTGATCTGCCCACAGTCCTTGATTATATGGTCCATTTGAATAGCTTGGGCCTTAGACCAGCTACACTAAAAGGTGCATCTGGCAGCTGTTTCTGCTTTCATTTCAGCAGGTAAGCCCTCTTCTCTTTCAGCTCACCCTGTATTCCCCAAGTTTTTCAAGGGATTGCTTCACACCAACCTACCATTCAGGGACCCTGCCCCTGCATGGGACCTTAATGTTTGCATTGCTCAGCTTATGCAACCCCTCTTTGAACCTTTGTCTTCAGCAGAGCTTAAGTACTTGACTTGGAAAACTGTGTTCCTGGTAGCCATCACTTCTGCCAGACGCATAAGTGAGTTACAAGCCCTGTCAGTGGAGCCAGATTTTATCTCCTTCCATAGAGATAAGGTGGTCCTCAGGACTAACAGGAAGTTTTTGGCTAAAGTGTTTCAGATTTCCACCTTAACCAATCTGTCTCTTCCTGTGTACTTCACTGACCATTCCTCCTCTGGTGAGAGGAGGCTGCACAGTGTAGATGTGAAAAGAGCCCTTAGCTACTACATAGAACGTACTAAGGGTCACAGGTTTGACTCCCTCCAACTGTTCCTCACTTATAGTGAGGTTGGTAAAGGGAAACCTGCCACTAAAAGATCCATTGCCAGGTGGATTGTCTCTTGTATTCAATTTTGTTATGAAAAACTGGGTAAGGTTCCATCCTCAGGCCTGAGGGCTCACTCTACCAGAGGTACAGCTACTTCCCTGGCTGCCAGGGATATTCCTATTCTAGAGATATATCAAGCAGCTACCTGGAAAACAGTTCACACTTTTACAAGTATTACTCCTGGATATCCAGGCTAGGAGTGATGCTTGGTTTGCCTAGGTGTGCTTCAGAGCCTATTTCCTAAGTAGGTTCTTTCCTCCTCCATGGAGGTACTGCTTGGTAGTCTGTTATTGTCAGAATACAGCAAGACTTCATGTTGTTTGAAGAAAAAATTACTCACCTTAGTAATGTTGTTTCTTCTAATGGAGTCTTGCTGTATTCTGACCTCCCCCTGCCTTCCCCTCTCAGAGCCTCTGTTTTTGGGATGTGGGCAGTGGCAGTGTTAGCACTCGGGAGGTGCCCCACTTTGTTTTTTTTTCACCCCCTTTTTCTTTGGGTGAGTGGGTGTTGTGTTTTTTTTTCATGTTTTGGATATCCTGACTTGAGTCTTCGTTTTGGGTCCAAAAAATCTGTTTTTATGTTTAGTAGCCAGTTGGCTAGTGTAGGTTTACAGCTTCCACACAGGACCTTAGTGAGTTTAGCTCGTAAAGATCTGACGGTTTGAGTTTAAACAGCAACAGAGTCTCAACCGAGCTCAAGCTCAGTGTTCCATGCCTGGCATGGAAAGCTAACTCTTTCATCTCTGGGGCAGTTCGAAGGTTGGGACTCACTGCTATTGTCAGAATACAGCAAGACTCCATTAGAAGAAACAACATTACTAAGGTGAGTAATTTTTTCTTGCTGTTCATTTCCCAGGAGTGAACAACATCATTGCAGATGGCCTGAGCAGCTCTCAGGCCAGAGTCCTGAGTGGGAACTACTCCAGGAGGTAGTAGAGGATCTGTTTCACAGATGGGTACACAGAGTTAGACCTTTTGCGTCCCCATCCAGCATAAAACTGCGATTTTTGCTCGCTAGATCCAGGGCCTGGTGTTTTCTTGGCGGGCGTGTTGTCCCTCTCCTGGGCGGCAGGTTCCTCTACACTTGCCCCTTTCCGTTGATCCAGAGGGTTCTTCTGAAACCTGAGAGGCAAGTGGCGCTGATGCTCATTGCACCATTCTGGCCCAGGCAGATCTGGTTCCCTCTACTACACCAGCTATCCCAGGAACCTCCGGTGCCTCTGCCAATCAGCTCTCACTTGTCTCAGAAGGAGGGCTCCTTGGTCCATCCGGACCTACGTTCACTGAGCCTGCACGCTTGGCTCCTGGTGACATAGCCATTTTGCGTCACGGGGTCTCGAATGAGGTAGCTGACGTTCTGGTGGCCGTGAGAAAACTGGCCACTCACGCTACTTACGCCATGAAATGGCGCTGTTTTTGCCTGTGGGATCAAGCGTGGGGGGTTTCACCTCTAGACTGTCCAGAAAAGTCGGTCTTGGACTACCTCCTGTCTCTCTTTCAGACAGGCTTGGCCTACTCCTCGATCAAAGTACACCTCTTTGCCATATCAGCCTGTCATTGTCCGATAGGCCAACGCACCATATCGCAATTGGACACGGCATGAGCCTTCCTAAGAGGTATTCTCCACCTTAGAGCTCCGATTAAGGATCCAATTCTGCCATGGAATCTACCCTTTGTCCTGGAGCAGCTCACGCTGCCACCCTTTGAACCAGCCACGGATTACGAGCTACGTCTTCTCACTTGGAAGACGTTGTTTTTAGTTGCCGTTACTTTGGCCAGAAGAATTTCTGAACTCCATGCACTCATGTGCAAAGAGCCTTATTTTGTTTTTTCACCAAGACTGGGTATCCCTACGGACTAATCCCAAATTTCTGCCTAGGGTGGTCTCAGCTCTCACCCTTAATCAAGACATCCACCTACCAGTGTACTTTCCCAACTATTCAAATTGAGGAGAGGCCCTGTTGCACACCCTGGATGTGCATAGGTGTCTTCGATACTACCTGACCAGAACCAAACATCACTGAAAATCGGACCAGCTTTTTGTCTCCTTCGTCCCACAGGATGCTGGGAGCTCCTGTTTCCAAACAGTCGCTGACCAGATGGCTCATTCAGTGTATCACGTTCTGTTACCAGAAGCGTAATAAACCCTTACCGGGCGCGGTTAAGGGTCATTCCACAAGGAGGGTGGCTACCTCGGCCATCTGTGCTGCAGCTACTTGGAGTTCTGTGCACATTTTCAGACATTATAGCCTGGATATTGCATCGAGGTGAAGAGCAGGTTTTGGTCTAGCAGTCCTTCAAGGACTTCTGTCCTAGACTTTGGTTTCATTAAAGATTTCTACCTTCCCTCCTCTCTATGGTGTGGGATTTCCATGATTGCTTGCGAATCAGTCTTATGGTGTAACCTGCTGCAAGAGCTGTTTCTCTAAGTAAGATGTACAGTTACATAAGAACTTAACGTAACAGTAGATCTTCGAGAACAGCTCTTGCAGCAGGTACTTTCCCTCCCACCATCCTCACTGGAGGTAGATTCTAGTGTCAACATCCTTCTCCAAGGATCAGGTGTCTCAGCATCTCTCTGATTGCTATTTAATGGCAGATCTTCAGTCTCCTCTTCTGATGTCATCCAGCGGCTGGGAGTCTCCGGCGGGAGAGCTGGGTATTATGGGGGACCTCTCCCTTATATACTATGCCTGACATCGGGGGCGGGACAGACGTCGGGGCGGTCCCTGCTGAATACTGCTAGCTAGAAAATTTCCGTTGGGTCCTGGTGCCTGCCGGCTTCAGTCCTAATGGTGTAACCTGCTGTAAGAGCTGTTCTCGAAGATGTACTGACCTTACTTAGAGTGGGAGCTCTTGCAGCAGGCTATTACAATAAGGACTACACCGCAGGCACTAGGACCCTCTGGTGAAACTTCTGCCAGCAATACACTGCAGGGACCGCCCCCGCCCAGACGTCGGTCTGGGTACAAGAGGGGGCGGACCCAGCTCCACCTCAGTTCTTTCCCGCAGCGTCCCGCACGTGAAGGAGGAGGAACAGCTTCTGCTTGCAGCTGCAGCTAAATTTTTTTGGAAATCCTGTCTTCAGTCAAGACTTTTGAGCCGTTTTGTCAACTGTTTTTTCGCCTAAAGGTACACCGACATCAGTCCGCTGCCTGTCTATTTTCCGCTTCTTGGGTGTTTTTTCTCATTCTTTTCCCCTTGCCGATGTCAGCCGTTGCCCGGCGATTCCTCGAGTTCGACGGATGTCTTCTCGGGCTTTGGTTTCTCCAGAGCACTTAAATAAGTGTGAGTGTGGGAGGCAGAGCCCAGCGAAGGACGGCCATCGACGGTGCGTTTTTTGCCTAGGCCCAGACCACGACACCGCCAACTGCTCAGATTGCCAGGCTTTTACCAGTAGGACCCGCGTCCACTACCTCAAGGCCCTAAAAGCCTACTTGCTGGAGCAGAAGATGGATCTGCACTCCTCGGAGCGAAAAGAAAAGAAGCGCCATAGCAAAGACTGTAGTCGGTCCCGGCACCGGTCGTGGTCTCGCTCGCATTCGCGGCCCTCTCCAAAAAAGGCCCGTCCCTCGGGTTCTGGAGAGCACCCGAAGTCTACTCTGGCTAAGGCCGGCCTTTTGGGGGAGAAGTCGGCCAAGCCGAAGGTGACCCCGTTAAGGGTCATCACTAAGCCCTTAGAGGTGCTTTCTTGACCCCACCTCCTGAGCACCAAGCGCCCGCCTGCTAAGAGCACCTCAGGCGCCCCAGCAGCACCCGTCGTTGGCACCAGCACCGGCGCTCGGCGGCGATGGAGGAGGGCCGCGAAGAGCCGACGTCCATCGCGCAGTCCTTCTCCCTCCTGGGCCCTTAGGAGGGCTCTCCTTAGCGCCCCGATGTCCCAGAATCTTCCTTCCTGAGACGAGCAGCTGAGATCTTGACAAAGGACGAGCTCCAGGATCTATTTCCCTTCTGGTGGGGGCAGGTCCATAAGCGGTCCTCCCAGTCGCCGGCCCAGACACCGGTACCGGACCCAGCGGAAAAACCACAGCCAGGAGGTGAGTCTTACCTGAGGAAGTCGCTGGAGCGCCAGCTTACACTTCCCACCAGGGTTCGTTCCCACACAGGGTCTGAGGACCACCGACGTCGCTCCAGGGACTCTGGTGACCGACATCTGTCTAGGTCACACTCCAGGAGCCCTTCTCGCTCGAGGTGAGAACGTTCCCGACATCAGTCCTCTGACCGATGTCTGTCTCTGCTCCATCGCCAATCCAGGGATCGGAGTCTGTCTGTCGGGCTGTCGGTCCCCTAGTTACCGACGACAGTGAGAGTATGGTCATAGGGAAGGGTCAGACTATTCAAAGTCTGATAGTCGATCCTCCTCACCATCGTCTACCTCATCTTCCTCTCTCAGCCTGGAGCGTTCGCCGGGAGAGAAGGACCAGCCTCGCTCGCTTCCGGACGATCCTACCTTTATGGACGTCATGAGGCTCATCCAGGCCTCCAGCGAGTGGGATACGGAGGACCTGGATCTGGAACGTCGGAAACTGGCTAAGTACCTGAGGCAAAAGGAGCCCAAGCCTCTGGTCATCCCTCCTTTGGTGGATACGTTCCAGGACCTCACCAGAACCACCTGGATGCATCCAGCCTCAGTCCCGGCCATTCCCAAAAAGTCAGACAGGCTGTATGGGGCCCTGAGGGCAGAGCCCTTTCTCGCTGAACACCCTCAGGCTGATTCCTCGGTGATCACGGCTGCCCATGACAAGTCCAGGCAGCCGAAGCACCTCAGCTCCCAGACTCCCGACCCGGACTCTCGCTACTTGGACCAGGTGGGCAAAAAGGTATATGCTGCTTCCACCTGTTCCATACGTTCCCTCAACTTTCTGACGTATATGGTGCTGTACCAGAATGCGCTTTGGGAGAGGGGACTAGAGCTGATATAGACCCTGCCAGACTCTGCCCAGAAGACAGAGATCCTGGCCCTCCTCCAGTCGGGCTCAGATATAGGCTCCCATGTCCTGAGAGCCTCGTATGACACGGCAGCCGCTTCCGAGGTGTGCCTACGGCGCCATGCCTGGTTGAGAGTCTCTGGCTTTCACCAGGATCTGCAGGCTGGTATCAAGGATCTACCCTTTCAGGGTACCGTGCTGTTCAGGCAGGAGACGGAAGTCTTGATCTCCCGCCTCAAGGAGTCTGGCAAGTCAGTCTGGTCGGTCTGCCAGATGTACCGCGGTGACCAGCGACAACAACACCGTAGACTGCCTTTTTGCAAGTCCTCAGGCAGTCAAAGTCAAGCCCGTAGCAACCAGCAGGGGGCAGAGAGGAGCCTTTCGCAGGAGTTCCGCAACCAGCAGTCTGGTGAACCTCCCACCCATGGGCCCAAGTCCTTCCAGGCCTCTCCCCACTCCTGGCTCAGCCCAATGACTCCTTCATGGCGCCCCAGGAAGATCCAGGGGACCGGTTGGGGCGCTTCTCCCTTCATTTCGAAGGGTGGAAGTCAATAACTGCAGACCAGTGGGTCTCAGACATCATCAGGAGGGGACACATGCTGGAGTTCTCCCGTTACCCTCCTTCTCACATCCCACTCACAGAAGGAGAGATCCAGACCCTCTAGCAAAAATGGGCAATAGAGAGGTTCCCCTTGCATCAGCGAGGGCAGGGGTTCTATTCTCACTTTTTTCTGGTCCCAAAAAAGACACAGGACCTTCGTCCCATTCTGGACCTCAGTCCTGTAAACCTCTTCATAGAGTACAACAGGTTCAGGATGGTGACGCTCCAAGGACTCCTTCCCTTGCTGCATCAGGGGGACTGGCTCTGCTCTCTCGACATGCAAGATGCATACATGCATATCAGGGTCTACCCTCCCAACCGGAAGTTTCTGAGATTCCACTTCCAAAGGGAGCACTATCGGTTTCGAGTGCTACTATTCAGCCTCTCTTCCGCTCCGCGAGTCTTCACCAAGTGCCTGGCAGTGGTGGCTGCGGCTCTGATTCGCATGGGGCACTACGTATTCCCCTACCTCGACGATTGGCTGCTTACGGCCCCGTCAAGAGTAGGCCTTCTATGAGCCCTTGAAGAGACTTATACTCTGTTCCAAGGGCTGGGCATCACCCTGAACTTGCGAAAGTCATCCCCGGAGCCCAGCCAAAAGCTTGCCTTCATCGGAGCGATCCTGGATTCCATCCAGGGCATGGCCTTCCTTCACCAGGACAGGGGAGATCGCCTGCGAGAGATGGCAGAACGGATCTCCATAACTCCTCGAGTTCCAGCTCAGAACTTCCTCAAGTTTACTGAGGCAAATGGTGGCGGCCATTCCTGTCACTCCCTTGGCCCGACTCCACATGAGGGTCCCGCAATGGATGCTCAGGGTGCAGTGGGACCACAGCCACGACGATCTAGACTCCCTGGTCAAGATCTCGGAGCCAGTCAGGAGAACTCTGCTTTGGTGGATGGACCCCAGCAATTTAGAGAAAGGGGTCAGCTTTCATCCGGAGCCACCGGGTCAAACTCTGACAACAGATGCTTCAGACCTGGGGTGGGGGGGCACATCTGGGTGCTTGTCGAGCGCAAGGGGTTTGGTCACAAGAGGAGCAGTCCCTTCACATCAATGTGCTGGAAATGCGAGCGGTCCTCTACACCCTACAGGCTTTTCAAGAGGACCTGGTGCCAGGCTCTCTTCTAGTTCAGACAGATAACATGGCAGTCGTCTTCTACATCAACAAGCAAGGGGGGCACTCATTCGTATCCCCTTTGCAGGGAGGTGATGAGAGTCTGGTACTGGGCATTGTAACTGGGCATTCTGCTGTCCGCAGTGCACGTTGCAGACGTCCTGAACGATCTGGCCAACAGCCTCAACAGGTCATGTTCCAGAGCGCATGAGTGGGAGCTGCTACAGTCCGTAGCCGACCAGCTCTTCAACAGGTGGGGTCTTCCAGAGCTGGGCCTCTTTGTGTCACCATGCAGTGCCAAACTGCCAACGTACTGCTCGCGAGAGCACGCACCTGGAGTTTTCTGGCCAGACATGTTATCTCTTTGCTGGGCAGGGAGGTCTCTCTCTGCCTTTCCACCCCCAGTGGATATTACCTCAAGAGGACGGCTCAGCACCGTCAATCGGAGCAACTCTTTGTGGCCTTTGCACCACATTGCTAGGGTCGACCGGTGTCCAAGCAGACTATCTCAAAATGGATAGTTCGATGCATCTTGTTTTGTTACAAGAAACACAGTAAACCCCATACTGGGCCCAGTTAGGGGTCACTCCACCAGAGGAGTATGTCCAGCATCTTCGCGCCCTAAAGTATAGCCATAAAAAGGACATTTGTCTTTGACGCAACACCATGAACTCGGTGCATACTTTCGTCAAGCATTACAGCTTGGATATCGTCTCAGGCGCTCGAGCTGGCTTCGGCCTAGCTGTGTTACAAGGGCTTCTGTCCTGAGGCCTCTGGAGTCTGCATATTCCACGTCCCAGGGTCATCTACCTCTTTGGTGTGGGACTGCTTGGGACTCGGTCCTTATTGTAATAGCCTGTTGCAAGAGCTCCCACTCGAAGTAAGATAGTACAGTTACATAAGAACTTACCGTAACAGTAGATCTTCGAGAGGAGCTCTTGCAGCAAGCGCTACTTCCCACTTGCCTTCTCCCTCGAGGTGTGCAGATCCATTTTCATTTTCAACTCCATTTCTCTTTTACAGTTGGCTTCATCTTCTTCTCTTGTCAGGCCTTCTTCTAGGTCTTGGCGGGAGAACTGAGGTGGAGCTGGGTCCGCCCCCTCTTGTACCCAGACCGACGTCTGGGCGGGGCAGGCGTCGGGGGTGGTCCCTGCTGTGTATTGCTGGCAGAAGTTTCACCAGAGGGTCCTAGTGCCTGTGGCATAGTCCTTATTGTAATAGCCTGCTGCAAGAGCTCCTCTTGAAGATCTACTGTTACAGTAAGTTCTTACGTAACTGTACTTTCTTGCCCAAAGTAGTTTCAGATTTTCATCTGAACCAGTCTATAGCTCCCTGACCATTCTTCTTCAGCTGAAAGGTTACGGAGTCTGGACGTTAAGAGGGCCCTTAGCTACTACAGTGAGCATACTAAAGCATATGGAAATGACTGTCAATTGTTTCTCACTTATGGTGAAGTGGGAAAGGGTAAGCCTGCCACTAAGAGAACTATTGCCAGGTGGATTGTTTCTTGTATACAATTCTGTTATGACAAGTTGGGTAGGACGCCCCTTCAGGCCTGAGGGCTCACTCGACCAGGGGTACAGCTGCTTCTCTAGCTGCAGCCAGAGATATACCTTTGTTAGAGATCTGTAAAGCAGCCACCTAGAAAAACAGTACATACTTTTACCAAGCATTACTCCCTGGACATCCAGGCTAGGAGTGATGCTAGGTTTGGTACAGCAGTACTGCAGAGCCTCTTCCCAAAGTAGGTTCTGCATTCCCTCCTCCATAGGAAACTGATTGGTAGTCTACATTATGCCTGAATACAGCAAGACTTCATGTTGTTTGAAGAAAGAATTACTCACCATAGTAATGTTGTTTCTTCTAATGGAGTCTTGCTGTATTCAGACCTCTCGCCTCCCCTCTCAGAACTTGGTTTTGGGAAGTGGGCTGGCAGGCACAGTGTTGAACCTCAGGGGTGTAGTTTGTACCCTCCCTCTTGGGTGGGGTAGATGTTATTTTTTCCTAGTGCTTTACTAAATATTGTCACTACCGTTCCTTCTTGGGTTCTCGACTTGAGTCTTTTGGGGCCCAAGAAGATATATTTTGCCCTTTGGCTACATTTGAACTATTTCCATACTTTAGTTACTAGTTGGTTAGCGTGTAAGAATCTGACGGTTACACTGGGAAGTACCACAGACAGAGGTTTGAAAACCAAGCTCGAGCTCAACATTCTATGCTTCTGCATAGAGTTAACTGTTTCCTCTCCGGAGCAGTTCAGGTGCTGGGACTAACTGCATTATGTCTGAATGCAGCAAGACTCCATTAGAAGAAACATTACTATGGTGAGTATTTTTTTCTTCTGTCAGAGATATACCTTTATTACAGATATGCAAAGCAACCACCTGGAAAACAGTCCATACATTCACCAAGCATTACTCTCTGGATATCCAGGTTAGGAGTGATGCTCAGTTTGGTACAGCAGTACTGCAGAGCCTTTTCCCAAAATAGATTTGATTCCCTCCTCCATGGAGGTACTGCTTAGTAGTCTGCATAATGTCAGAATACAGCAAGACTTGATGTTGTTTGAAGAAAAAATTGCTCACCTTAGTAATTGTGTTTCTTCTAATGGAGTCTTGCTGTATTATGACCTCCACCCCGGCTCCCCTCTCAGAACCTGTTTTTTGGGAAGTGGGATGGTAGGCACAGTGTTGCACCTCAGGGGTGTACTTGGCACTCCCCCTTTTTACCTAGGGGGAGTGGGTTATTGTTATGGTTTGGTAGTTTTGTTCACTACCTAGTTTTTGTGTTGGATTTTTCGACGTGAGTCTTTTGGGGATCGAAATACTTGATTGCCTTTTTGGCTAGTAAAAATGTTACAATTTCCACATAGCGGGGTTATTTGGTATTGGCTCATAAGAATCTGACGGTTACACTTCAAAGTGCAGCAGACAGAGGTTTGAACCGAGCTCAAGCTCAACGTTCTATGCTCTGGCATAGAGTTAACTCTCATGTCTGGAGCAGTTAAAGTGCTGGGGCTAACTGCATAATGTCAGAATATGGCAAGACTCCATTAGAAGAAACACAATTACTAAGGTGAGTAATTTTTTCTTCCGTGCTGCATGGGAGACTGGGGGGAGAAGCTGGAATATATAGGGGTGGGAACAGAGATGGTTAATTGGATCACCAGTTGGCTGAAGGGAAGGAAGAAAGGGTGGTGGTGGGGGAAGCTCATCTCCGAGGGATGTGATGAGTGGGGTGCTGTAGGGATCTGAATTGCGACCGGTGTTAGGATATTCATAGCTGAGATCTCCTACGGGGTCCGGAGTAAGATCAGTCTCTTCGCAGATGACACAAAGATGGGAGCAGTGGTAGATGACAATGAAGGGTGGAGGGGGCTGCAGAAGGACCTGACTAGACTACAGGAGTGGTCAGATGCATGGCAGTTGGGGTTTAACACTAAAAAGTGCAAGGTATTGCACTTTGGGGCTAATTACCAGGGGAGAAGCTACCAGCTTTGGGGGGGTATAGCTGGAATGCACTGAGGAGGAAAAAGATCTAGGGGTGCTTATAATGGGGAGAATAAACAACTCAGTGCAGGAAGGCAGCAGCAAAAGCAAACAGGATGCTGGGGTGCATAGCGAGGGGAATCTCCTTCAGAAACAGGGAGGTGATCCTGCCCCTATACAGGTCACTGGTCTGGCCGCACCTGGAATACTGCATGCAATACTGGTGCTCATTCCTGAAGTACATCAGATTGTTGGAGGGTGTACAGTGGAAGGCGACAAAGATGAGCCAGAGATTAGAAGGATACTCCTATGAGGAGAGGCTGTGCGAGCTGAACATGTATTCCCTGGAGGAGAGGAGGGATAGGAGGGACATGATCAAAACTTTTAAATACTTAAAGGGGATTAACGAGACTAGTACATAAGGGATTTTCCAGACTAGAAGGGGAGAGTCACGAGGGAGCACCAGCTGAGATTGGAGAGGGGAAGATTCAGGAGGGAAGTCAGAAGACATTTCACAGAGAGGTTGGTGGATAAGTGAAATACTTTGCCTGAGGAGGTAGTAGCCGTAGCAAGGTAGACTGTTTTAAGAGGATGGGACATGGGGGGTAATTATGAAAAGGGAGGGAGGGTGGGTGGGGCAGCTGTAAACTGAGGAACTAGCTGCAGACTCGATGAGACCGTGAGGCCTGTTTCTGCTGGCATTTTCGTATGTTCATATTAGAAGTCCAGGTGTGGGAAGGCTACCGTGCTACAGTGCAAATGTGGGGGGGGGGGTGCAGTACTACGGGTGGCTAACCCCTACAATATCAAACAGAATGGACGGTGCTGTATTCCTAACCACAAAAATGAGTTTGCACAGGATTCAGTTCAGAAGATCCTGCAAACATTTAATTTATCCACAAAAGACATAATTGTGTGGAACTTGGGCCAGTCACCTGGGAATAACTGCCCCAGTGCTTCGCCAGTCAAGGTAAAGTCTTTGGTGGATAAATTAAATGTTTGCAGCATTTTCCGAATTGAATCCTGTGTGAACTCATTTTTGTGGTGAGGAGTGCAGCACCCTCTGTTCTGCTCGACTTTGATTAGAAGCCAACTTCTAATAAGAGATATGAAAACCAGAGCAGGCAGACCTGTAGCTGGTCAGACCCCCTGAACGCCTCTGGAAACCAAATGTTTCGGCTCAGTAGGCCTTGCCTGGTGAAACTAAGTAAATAAAACTGCAGCCCTCTGAGAGCAGCATTTTGAAATGTACACACCATACTCACATTTATAGTGCTTATTAAAATTGGTCCCGTGATCAAAAAAAGAGATGAAGGCATTCAAACACCATGAAGTCTTGCTATATTAGGACCATTGCAGTCATTCCCCACACTTGAACTGCCCCGGAGAGGAAACAGTTAACTCCAGAGTGATCTGGAGTTCCACAGCGCGAAGGCGCTGTTCAAAGCTCTATCTGGCTGGTTTCAAATGAAACTGTCAGATTCTTTACTCCGCTTCACTGAACAGTCGCTCCAGAGATCAGCTCCTTCAGCTCGGTTCATTTCTCGGTTCAAGCGAGTATTTTCGGTTCATTGGAACCGGCAAAAAGTATTTATTTTACCGCATTTCGGTTAAAAGCTCTATCTGTAAACGTAAGTACAGAAATTAAGTCTGTGTGGAAATTCATTATCGGTTCGGTTTGAACCGATCGGTTTGATAAAATATATGTGTCAAACTGTTTGGTTGGGCTTTTAGAGTGCGGTTCGGTTCTTATCGGTTCTAAAAAACCTAACTTTTATTTGGGGTTTTCAAATACCGTGACACGGTTAGGAACCGATAAGAGGTGTCTTGCCTGGCACTGCCATCTAAAGGGCAAGTTTTTGGTTAGGCTGGCATTATGTCTGAGAAACCCAAAGAAAACCGGGCCCACTGGGTTTCAACACTGTGATGTCTGTGGGGAAGCCTTTGCCAGAGGCTGACCCACACACACCTGTGTTTATTGTCTGGGGCTGACTACCTCCTGTCAGACTGCCAGGTGTGTAAAATTTCCTGCAGCCACCCTGAAAAGAGATTGGGCCGGCTCAGGGGAGGAGAGGCCAAAAAGTCCGCTGACCCGGATGGCCAGCCCGGTCCAGTACCCACTGGACCAGAGGGGTGCCCTCTGACCAGAGACTTCCTCGGGCAAAAGGAAGGCTGGTTCAGAGGAACCAGTCCCAGCAAAAAAGACAAAGAAATCAGCGGGTCTGGAGTACAAAATTGTCTCTCCAACTGCTGCAGAGATAGCTAAAGCCATTCAGATTGTCAAATCTTTGTCTCAGGGATCTGTCGAACCCCCTGCATCTGGGAAAAGCGTGGCTCGTTCAGTCCCAGTGGTTCAGGATTATGATGTTGAGGATTTTTATGAACCACATCAGGGGGAGGAGGAATTTGATCAGTATGTTTGTGACTGGGAAGGTCTGGACGTGCCCATTGAACCGGGCATTTCTCCAGATAGACCTTTAGAATCTCCCCCTATGCTGTCTGAGTCCCCTTCTCTTTTTATGTTTTACAAAAAGGTTGCAGAAACCCTCCAGCTTCCTTTAGAAGAGGCTGTGGATGAGCAAGAGGAGCCTGATTATGTTGAAATGATGGATATTCCAGAGTCTAGGAGGTTGTCTATTCCTTTGCATAAGTCATTTAGGAAGCAAACAACAAAGATTTTAAAAAATCCTCATTCTGTCCCTCCTGTAGATAAAAAAATGGACAGAAGGTATACCTTATCAGGCCCTGATACAGACTTCCTCTCTGAGCAGTGTAGTCATGTAGGTGTGGTGCAAGCTGCAGCCTGTGACAAGGCTAATATTCCCCTGGCCTCACATCCTCCTGATAAGGATTCCAGGAAGATTGATGCCATGGCGAAAAAACAATATATGGCAGCTTCTTTTGGGACTCAGGCAGGCTAATTATATGGCTTATGTGGCTGAGATATCAGAAATCTAGATGGGACACTATATTGCAGTTAGCCAAGCAGGCCCAGGGCCAGCTGGCTAGTGAGTTGGAACAAGTGGCTGCTGATGGCATTGAAGCCTCTAAAGTTCAATTTCATACTGCTGTTGATGTTAATGATGTTTCCTCTAGGGTCATGGCCACTTCTGTAGCTTTCCGTAGGTTGGCATGGCTCAGATGCACTAATCTGTCCCAAGATACTCAAAGGCTATGGATTTTTCTGTAATGGGAAATTCTCTGTTTGGTGATCAAACGGAAAATTATATGAAAAAGATGGATGAATATAGAACTACCTACAAAAGTGCCCAAGCTAAGGAGAGGCATGCCACTCCACAAGGCATGCCCCAGGGTAGGGGTAGGGTAGGCCTTTCCATAGGCCCTTTACCAATCTCAAGCCTCCTCTGCTTTTTCACAGAGGGGTTTTTCAGAGGCAGAGGTAGGCGGGGCACAGGTAGACAGTCGCCCTCCCTCAGCCTAAAGCTGCTGCCAAGCAGGCACCCTGATGGGTGCCCAGGGCCGATTCTCCTGTACCAGTGGGGGCAGGTTGGCTTATTTCAGCCAGAACTGGCTGTCCCTAACTCGGACAGGTGGGTTCTGGAAGTAGTAAGCCAGGGCCTGGTTCTCAGCTTCAAACAGTTCCCAAAGGTGAGACCAGGCAATTTCCACCTGCAAACTCTTCAGAAGCCCTTGCTTTGGAAGCAGAGGTTTCTTCCCTTCTGGATTGCAAAGCAGTGGAAAGGTCCCCCTTCCATCAGGGCAAGGGACTGTACTCAAGATATTTTCTTACCCCAAAAAAGACAGGAGAATGGCGGCCCATCTTAGACTTAAGGTACCTGAACAAACATCTATTGAAACCAAAGTTCAAAATGTTAACTCTAGCAATGATTTTGCCTTCCCTGAGGCCAGAGGACTGGTTAGCTTCCCTGGACCTCAGGGACGCCTATTTTCATGTCATGATCAGGCCTTCTCACCGAAAGTACCTCAGGTTCGAACTGCTCTCTGGCCACTACCAGTTCAGAGCAATGCCCTTCGGCCTAACCTCGGCTCCAAGGGTATTCACAAAATGTCTAGCTGTGGTAGTGGCTCATTTAAGAAGGCAAGGGATTGCTGTGTTTCCCTACCTGGACGACTGGCTCATAGTGGGTCAGTCTCCAGATCAGGTAAAATCCCACTTGCAAGTCACCCAGCAGCTTCTCACTTCCCTGGGATTCCTGCTGAACTTACCAAAGTCAGTTCTGGAACCTGTTCAGGTTCTAACTTTCATAGGTGCAGAATTGAACACACAGTTAGCCAGGGCATTTCTCCCTCGGAAAGAGTGGACAGGCTCATTGCCCTGGCATCCTCCTTTACCCTGCGGTCTCTCGACCAGCAAGGCACTTTCTGCAACTCCTAGGGCACATGGCTGCTTCCACAGCTGTCGTGCAGGGAGCAAGATTTCAGATGAGGGACATCCAGTTCCACTTGAGGTCCTATTGGTCTCAAAGGAGGGACCCCTTACCAAATTAGTCCGGTGACCAAAACCCTGATCCTGGCCCTTCAGTGGTGGCAGGATCAAGCAATCTTACTCAAGGGGTTCCCTTTATACCGTTTACACTCCTCACCCTCACCACGGATGCCTCCCTGTTGGGTGGGGCTCACTTGGCGACCTTTCCACTCAAGTGTGGTCCCCCAGGAATCTCTGCTCCACATCAATCTTTTGGAACTCAGAGCTGTTCTTTTAGCTCTTCAGGCTTTTCAACTGTTGTCCAGAACAAAGTAGTTCAAATCAGGACAGACAACACCACAACAATGTGGTACATCAACACAACAGGGGCACTCGGTCATCAGCCTTGTGCACCGAAGCAATGAAGTTGTGGTCTCTGGCTTACTCCCTAAACACCTCCTGATACATAATTCACCTTCCAGGAAGGACAATGTCCTGGCGGATGCTCTCAGCAGGATTTCCCAGGGCCATCACGATGGTCTCTGAATCCTCAGGTATTGGGGTCGGTCTTTGCCAGATGGGGCACCTCAGATAGATCTCTTCGCAGCCCCAGACAACGTGGTACATCAACTTCCTCTATTTTGTTGCAGGCCTCCAGTGCTGGGCTCAGTCCCCCTGGACGCCTTTCTGCTGGATTGGAAAGGGAAATTCCTATATGCTTTTCCCCCCTTTCCTCTTCTCTTCAGGGTATTGGTAAAAATCAGAACTCAGCCCTGCAAAGTGGTTCTAATTGCTCCAGACTGGGCCAGACAGCCCTGGTATCCTCTCCTCCTGTCCCTGACAATCCACCCTCCCCTGACCTTGCCCAGGACCCACGACTTGCTGACCTGTGCACAGGGGAGAGTGTGGTACCCGGACCTCAAATCCCTCCACCTCAAGGCTTGGTTCTTGAGGAATTAGAATTTGCTGATTTGCACCTTTCTCAAGGGGTCCTGGATATTTTAAAGGCTTCTGGAAGCCTTCCACTAGAGCCACTTACAATTCTAAGTGGAAGAGGTTTTCCTTCTGGTGTTCGGAGAAACAAATTGTGCCAGAATCTGCTGACTTGGCCACTTTACTGGACTATTTGGCCCATCTAAATTCCCTAGGCCTTAGACCAGCTACCTTGAAGGTTCATCTGGCAGCTGTTTCTGCCTTTGTTTCCGCAGGGAAGCCTGTTTCTCTTTCCTCTCACTCTGTGTTTTCCAAGTTTTTTAAGGGGTTACTTCACACTAGTCCTCCCCTTTCGGGAACCAGCCCCTGCCTGGGACCTGAATGTTTGCATTGCTCAGTTAGTGCAACCTCCCTTTGAGCCCCTTTCTTCTGCAGATCTCAAGTATTTAACATAGAAAACTGTTTTTCTAGTGGCTATCACTTCTGCCAGACGTATAAGTGAATTGCAAGCCCTTTCAGTGGAAAAGGATTTTATTTCTTTTCACAGGGATAAGGTAGTCCTCAGGACTAACAGAAAGTTTTTACCCAAAGTGGTTTCAGATTTTCATCTGAACCAGTCCATTTCTCTCCCAGTATTTTTCACTGAGCATTCTTCCTCGGGTGAAAGGAGACTACACAGCTTGGACATCAAAAGAGCCCTAAGCTACTATGTGGAACGTACCAAGGGTCACAGGTTCGAATCCCTCCAACTCTTCCTTACCTATGGAGAGGTTGGCAAAGGGGAGACCTGCCACTAAGAGGACAATTGCAAGGTGGATTGTCTCTTGTATCCAATTCTGTTACCAAAAACTAGGTAGGGAACCCCCCTCAGGACTGAGGGCTCACTCCACCAGGGGTACAGCTGCATCTCTAGCGGCTGCTAGAGATATTCCCATTTTGGAAATTTGTCAAGCTGCTACCTGGAAAGCAGTTCACACCTTTGCAAACATTATTCCCTGGACGTCCAGTCCAGGAGAGATGCTCGTTTTGGCACAGCTGTACTTCAGAGCCTATTTCCTAGTAGGGTTCTGACCTTCCTCCATGGAGGTACTGCTGTGTATTTGTATTTGTCCTAATATAGCAAGACTTCATGGTGTTTGAAGAAAAAATTACTCACCTTAGTAATTGCTTTTCTTCTCATGGAGTCTTGCTATATTAGGACAACCCTCCCTCCTACCCCTCTCAGAACTCCTACTTGGGTATGGGGTTGGCAAATTAGTGCAAGCACTGTGTCATGCCATTTTAGTCTCTCTAGTTCCCCTTGTTTCCTTTGGGTTAGGGAACTAGGTATTTCTGTTTTTTGTTAAGTGGTAGATGGTCCCCTCTCTGGACTTGAGTCTTTTGGGGAGAGGGGGCCTATTAGTGCTTGCAAGGGGTGATCCTAACAATAAATATTGTTATTATTCTGTGATTGTTCTTATTCTACTAATGGTAGGTAGCCAATGGCTAGTGTAGAGCTTTTCCACACAGACTTGCTATGTTAGTTTAGCTCCGTAAAGAACCTGACAGTTTCATTTGAAACTAGCCAGATAGAGCTTTGAACAGCGCCCTCGCGCTGTGGAACTCCAGATCACTCTGGAGTTAACTGTTTCCTCTCCGGGGCAGTTCAAGTGTGGGGAATGACTGCAATGGTCCTAATATAGCAAGACTCCATGAGAAGAAAAGCAATTACTAAGGTGAGTAATTTTTTCTTCTTCCTCATTTTATTGAAAATATTTTGTGCAACCCATCCGTGTCTAAAGGGAAACGTCCACCTCCTGTCGGGCCCTACCTCCAAGTGAAGCAGGCCTAATTAGTAGTTCAATAAATGTAGTGTGTGTGTATATAATATAATATATATATATATATATATATATATATATATATATATATATATATATATAGTGTGTATATGTGTGTGTATATATGGGATACATGATGGGCATGAGTGTGATATGGCAAATATTGTCACTCCTGCAGAGTGAGATATCCAAGCTCACGATGCAGGAGTGACAATATTTGCCATAGCACAGATCTGCCCATCATGTATTCGATATATATAATAGGCCAAGAGTTTCAAGTTTTGTTATGCTGTCTTGTGTTCTGTTCCTGTTTATGTGTGTGCTCATTCTGTGTGTGAGCTTTTCTGAATGGGCTGGCAGTGTTTTAAACTCTGAGACACACATGAGTGTGTTTTGCAATGCTAAATGAGTTAGTTTTAGATAGGAGTGAGAAACATACTTTCGTGAAGCTGTATTGTTTAGCAGTCTGGCTGCAGTGAAGTTAAGAGCATCGCAGTAATTGTAATGAGCTGAGAGGCAGAGTGTCAGAACAGCTGATACTGTTTTCAGTGGTAATTAAGTTAGCTGCAGGCAGACTGCAGAGTGTTCTGTGAAATTGTGCTCTTTAGGATTCTGGCTGCAGTGAAGTTGAGATTGTAACAGTAATTGTAATGGGTGAGAATCGGAGTTTGAGGAAGAAGTGAGAGTGTGTTTCAGTGGTAGTTGAGTTAGCTGCAGGCAGTAGTTTAGACTGTTCTGTGAAGCTGTGCTGTTTGGAATTCTGGCTGCATCAAGTTGAAAGCATCACAGTAATGAGCTGGAAGTTGGGGGTGGGGGGAGATAGGTGTGTTTTGTAATGCTCACTGAGTTAGCTGTAGGCAGCAGTGAGACCTCTCAGGTAGTTCTGCATTTGTGTCTATGATAACAGGACAGGTGTTTCTCGCATGCTGAAGGGAAAGCTGCCTAGTGTGATATCATCAGTGACCTTTTGTGACCTGTGTGTGTAAATGTCTGATATCATCACAGTAGAGCAGAGGGAAAAAATATCACACTGCAGTGGATGATACGCTGTTTTATGTCACTCATTTACCACTCACCCCTATTGTGTGTATATGTGTGTATGTATATGTGTGTGTGTGTGTGTGTGTGTGTGTGTATATACATATATATGTATATATATATATATATATATATATATTTTGTGTGTATGTAATACAACCCACTCTTAGGTATGTGGTGCGCTCTGATATACTTGCGGCCCCTGGGCAGAGTGCGTCAACCACCCCAAGGCGTGTGTATATCAGAGCGTGACTGCACATCCTAGAGTGGGTTATCTATCTTATAAAATGGCAAAATTGTTTTTTTTTTGGGGGGGGTAAAAGTGCAGGTGTGCGGTCACGCTCTGATATACACATGGTCATTTGGTGATGATTGTCCACTAGATGAGCTACTTTTTTTCTACCCATTTTATAAATATGTATGTGTGTGTGTATGCATGCATATACAGTGTGTGTGTGTGTGTGTATATGTGTGTGTGTGTGTATGTATGTATATATATATATATATATGTGTGTGTGTGTGTGTGTGTGTGTGTATATATATATAATTTGCTCGTCAGATTTTTGAAATTTTATCTAGTGGATCTGCACCCTCTCTGCCAGCATTTCACAAGCAAGAATACCTCCCAGTGCCATAAGCACCCGGCTGTCCCAGTATGATGTGTTATGCGAGGAGCAGCAGGAGCTCATCAAAACTTACCTGTTACTGTGCCTACAAATGGCTCCGGTTTGGGCCTAGGTATGTCTATGCTACACCATGACTGGGTACCGACTGGTAGGGTGCCTGTCAAGTCTGTACGTAGTCTTGATGGCCACACAGACACTTAGGCTCCAAACAGAGCTATTTGTAGTGCAATGTAATACAATAAGCTATGAAAGAGCCCCGGGTGCTCCCCGCATGAAACATCATACTGGGGACAGCCACGGTTGCTTGTGGGCATGTCGGTGAAGGCTCTTGCTTGTAAAATGCTGGCAGGAAGGGTGCAGAATCAACCAGATAGAACTTAAAATAAAATCTGGCACAGTAAGTGAAGAACACACTTCAGTTTATTAAACTGCTAATTGGGCCCTGCTTCAAACAGAGGTACGGCCCGACAAGAGGTGGACGTTTCCCTTTAGAGTTGCTGAACTGCTTCGATTTTTGTATTGATTGTTTTACCAGTGATTGCTGCTACACCATTGTATTCCATTATAATCAAAGGAAAATGTATTGGATTTGATATGTTTCATCTTCCCCTTGTTGGTCTTCACCATTCATTACTGCTGGGTGTAAGCCGGAGGCGCACACTTGCTCGGGGGCTTTTATTGTTTGTGGTAGGAGTCTGCACCGACTGCACCGTCCACGAGGCCAGCTCACTACATGGCGCTTGCGGGTTGGCCGTTAGGTTCCACTAACTCCTCCTCCACCCCAGTTCTGTTTCTCCCACCATCGAGGAAGTACCTGCTTGTGCGAGTAGAACAGAAAAAAGTTGCATCAGCAGCCTAGTTGTTTTGACACAGTTTTCTTCGACTCCGTTCGGTTCTTTCCATCCTAGTTCTGAAGTTGCTCACCTGATGCTGTTATCACCTGTTAAGCTCATTCCATTTATTTTTCCTAAATTCTTACCGACAGCACCTGGTCTTTTTGCTGTAATTTTTGTGGGTTTATTTCAACGTCTCGTCTGGTTCGGGGAGTTAAGTAATCCAAGGCAGGGCACGCCCCAATGCGTCAGTGCCCCTGTGGCCAGCATATCTCCATTTCGGACTGGCATGACGTTTGCCTTCTCTTCCTGGGTCTCAACCACAACATGGACAACTGCAATGCCTGCTTCAAGGACTGCTGCATACTGGAAATCCTCACGTTTTAAAGTCTGCAGGGCCCCGCCGTCTTTTCGAGGATGGCGTCAGTCTAGGGATGCCGTGGCTAGAACTCTTGACCCTGCCTCCGGGTCCCCTCCTGAATCTATACGGCCTGGTGAGGAGGAAGCCTCCTCATCTGCTTTGAGCCTTGCCGTTGAGGTTTTTTTCTGCGGTGCTGGAGGAATGACTGTTACCTCCAGAGCCAGGTTGGGAGCACTGCTCCGACAGTCACCTCCTCTGAGGTGCAGGCTCCCCCGGTGTTGCGGCCCATGGCTGCTGGGCCTGGCACTGGTAGACCCTCAGTGGCGCCATCTCGGATCCCGGCACTGTTCGCGGCATCGGTGAATCGGGGCGGCGCCCCGGGTGGTGTCACATCCCTCAGAGCTGTTTGTGGCGCCGTTGGCGGGGGGGGCTCCTGGGGTCACCTGTTTAGCAGTGTGCGTAGTCTCCTCCTCTTTGGAGGGGATGACCCGCTGGCCGACCTGGATTGGCAGCCCGATTCCTCTGAGTCGGCGAGCCCCCTCTGGGCATGACACCAGGCGCTCCAGTGCTTGTCTTTCTGCCCCAGAGGCTGCAGTCTCCATGGGCCCCCATGCCGGTGTCAGCATGGTGGGGTGGGTGCCCAGCAGTGGATAGTGGTTCTGGGTTCACCGGGTTGATGGTCCTGGCCTCGGGCCAGGGCAGCTGCCGTTCCTGGTGCTGCCCTTGCTATTGGGGCTAGGATGGGGGCCGCCTCTTCTGCGGCCTCCCTCGGGGTGGGGGGGGGCCTTAGCACTGGGCACGAGGAAGAGGGTGGCCTCGGAGTCCAAGGGGTTGAGAGGTCAGTGTGAAGCATGGGGGCCGTCCTCCACTACCCTTCTGGGGTGAGGAGGAGCCACAGTGCTGAACCCCACTTCTCCTCCTCTGAGACTGCAGAGGTGCCCTTAGTGGGGTGCTGGGGCTTGTCCTTCTGGAACCATGCAGCTCCGGTCACACCACAGGGAGAATTCCCCTCAGAGCTCAGCGGTTTGTTCTCAGTTTGCAATGTTCACTGACTGGGTGCAGACCCCACACCCCCCCATACGGGGGTCTCTAGGTTCTCTGCCTCACCCACCTTTGGGGCTGACGGCCCTAGACACTCTTTCCAGACTACAGCACCAGGCACGTGACCAACCACCAGATCCAGACTCCGTGGAGTTCAACCAATGGGGAAGAAGAGTATTCTCTTTGTCTTGTGTGCTACTCTGCATCACATCACATCAGGCCCACCATGCTGCCTACAACAGACATTTGTGGTCGATGCTTCCACAGGTGTTAGCATTATTGCCTGATACGGAGGAATCTGAACAGGCCATCGCCCTCTCTGGCGCAGGGTCTGGAGCTTCCAAGGCACCAGGCAAGGGCATCATATGACACCAGTGAGGTGGCTTCCAGACTGGTAGGGACAGCGATCTGCATTAGGTGGGTGGCATGGCTTCGCCTGTCAAGATAATCACCCATGGCCCGGCGTAGGGTGATTTCCTCCGCCTTCCGGTGGACTGGTCTCTTTTCCCGCAGGGTGAGGAGGAATTTGCAGGGGCGTTTCTTACTCCAGGAGTCCTTTAGCATCATTAACTTTTTTACACTTAGCTGGCTAGGTGCAACTGCCCTGGAGGTGTGCCTTTAAGAGATTTAAATGAGCATAGGGCCAAGCCAGTCAAAAGACAGGAGGGGTGTGAGTGGAGTGAGAGCTGTTGAATGCTTCTGAATTTTTTTCTCTGCTGGACAGAGCAATATTGCCTCTGAGGTGTCTCCCAACTTTCCTTGTTGACAGCCTCCTAGTACTTATCTGGGTAAAGTTTTCTTCATAAATTATTTTCTTTAGTGTGCCGAGTGAAAGTTTTACTTCTAGGATCGTGGATATGTTGTTCATCCACACTTACTGGCATGTCCCATCCACTTTAAATCTTGCCGGAAGTCTCCAAGCTGGCTCCTCCTACCCACCCAGGTGGTATATACCTTAACTCCACCCCATGACTCCAGATCTTCCTTTCTGCTGAAAGTTGCAGGTTGCTTCCCTCGTGCTCACGCATTTTGTAGGCCCTGGCTTTCAAAACTTCGTTTTTACTGAGATTAAAAATTGTTAGAGTTAGCAATTGCCTCTTCGCATTATGGAGGAGAAATCTTCCCCTGGATTTTGCCGATAGCCTTGTGGCCAAACAATGTCGCGCACCGATCCCCACCTCATGTGCGTCTACTACCTCTGAGTCGGCCATGACTCCTCGTCCTGCAGTTTTTGTCTGGCCTTACATCCCAACATCCTGGACGACCACCTTGCATGTCTTAAACTGGGGAGACTGGAGAAGAGGAACCCTCCAGTGAAGTCCAAGGAAGTTAGGTGGGCGGTTTCCGCGGCCGGGGGTTCTGCCGAACAGCTGGAACGCATGAAGGCATTGAAGGAAGAAGCCACCCGCACTTTGGACACTCGAAGCTTCTTTGTTCGACTCAACCTGGGCTCCACATTCTCAGGCTCCTTCAAGGAGTTGTGCCAGTCTCTCCCCACCCGGGGACAGGCCCCCGCCGTCTCGCACTCCTCCCGATCCCGCAAGCAGGGTAAGGAACAGAGCACGTCTTCGTCTCAGCGAAGGCGCTCTTCGGACCGAGAGAGGTCTCAGTCCCAGGAGCATGTGGTCTCAACCTCGGTCCAGATCGTTTCCTCGGCTGCAGGCTTCACGGACTTTCCGTCCGGCGAGTTGACCAATGATGTGGCCAATGAGGTTGAGAATGTTCTTGATCCTGTCGACCCGCTGGCTCCGGTCGACGACTCTTTGGAGAGGACTCTGGTCCTTGTCTTCCCTGATGAGGAGACCCAGCCCACTGGCGTCCCCATCAAGGACCCCGGATCCGGACCCCTGGGATTCACCCGTCCTGCCAGTGTCTCCTCAGTGACAGTCTGCCTGCCTGATCTCGGTCAAGGTCTAGAAACCCCCTTGTCTGGATGGCCAAGGAAGAGCCATAAGCGCTCCAAAAAGAGGCAATCCCACCGGTCGTCCTCATTATCCTCGGATGAGGAGAGGCTCCGACGGAAACTCCGGCGCGACAAGGACCTCATGTGGCAACAACTATTCTAGGGACATGGATATGTTGTTCATCCACATTGTCTAGCAGGTATCCTTGCCGCTTTAATTCTTGCCGGAAGGTCTTCAAGCTGGCTCCTCCCACCCACCCTGGTGGTAAAACTCTCGGCTCCACCCCATGACGCCAGATCTTCCTTACCGCTTGGAAGCTCAGGTTCCCTCCTTAGCGCTCTGCGTTTTAGACTGGATCCTAAATTTTCGGTTCGTCCGAAATTGGTTTTGAAGTTTTCTAAACTTCGGTCTTCATCTTCCCTCGTGGCTGCGATGGACAAATCTGTTCCCGGCTTTCGGAGGTGCCCTTGCGGGTAGAAGATGTCCAGGACTGATCCGCACTCCACGTGCGTCTACTGCCTGGGCCTAGATCACGACCCGCAGGCCTGCGAGTTGTGCCGCTCTTTCTCGACCAACATCCTGGACGATCACGCTGCCCGATTGAAGCTCGGGCGCCCCGAGAAACGTTTCCCGCTGGTAAAATCTAAAGAGGCTCGTTGGGCGGTGTCTGCGGTGGCTGGCTCGGCTGAGCAGCTCGAGCAGTTGATCGCCCTTGAGGAGGAGGCGGCCCGGGCCGCATCTTCCTCCTCCTCGGCCACGGCGTTTATCCCGCTCTCTCTGAGTTCCTCGTATACGGCTTTGTTCAAGGAGCTTTGTCAGTCCCTTTCCATGAAAGGAGAGGGGCCTTCGGGGCATTCTTCTCAGCCCAAGAAAAAGGAGTCGAAAGGTAAGTCCCACCGTCAGTGTTCGTGGAAGCAGGAGAGGTCCCCCTCCCCGGACAGCCGACCATCGACTTTGGTCGAGGTTGCGGCTGAGGCCGCAGGCTTCACGGTGTCCCCATCAGGCCAGCCTGCCGAGACTCCCGTCGACGAAGTCGAGATCTTTCTCGATCCATTAGAGACGGACTGTCGACTGGAGAAGCCGGCAACCCTACTTCATCGGTTCCCCCGGTGGATACAGAGGTTCTGCCTGCTCCCTCGGGACCGCAGTCCCCGGTTACAGTTCCCAAGCCGAGGAAAGAGCGGGTATCCCCCACCCCTTCCCAGACCCACCCTCGGTCGCGGACCTCTTCTCGATCCAGCCGTTCCCGCCGACATTGGCGGTCTCGGTCTCGTTACCGAAGTAAGCGGCGACGCCACTCTTCCTCGTCCTCCTCCTCGCAGGAGAGGCTTCAACGCAAGTTGCACCAGCGCTGTGAGGATTTGATCTGGCAGCAGTTGCTGTTATCCGGCCCTAAGCCGACCCCGGCTAAGACCTCGGCTATTAAGTGGCTGTCGCCGGAATGGCTGAAGCAACCACTCGCTCCAGTCGAGTTGCCCGCCCCAGGGCCGGTTGCTAAGCCGAAACCAGCTGGTCCACCGATTGTGGTGGAACCTCCGCCTCCACAACCGAAGTCCGGGGCACCAACCAAGAGTTCTCGGTCAGGTCATGGCCTGCCCCACAGGTTGTCGGTCACCCTCACCCCCCGACCATCCTTGGCAGGTGGAGGGTAGCTCAGGGCTGAGGCAGCTCTTCGCAGACTCTTTGAAATCAGACGATGATTCGTCCCTGATCTCCAGGCAGTGCGATCTGGAGTCCTCTGGGGGCCAGTCAGCGGACGATAGCCCATCGTCCTTCTTGGGTCTGCTTCGCTTCATCTCAGAGTCCACCAGGATGCAGCTCGAGCCCGTGTCCAAACGGGCCAAGTATCCCCTGACGGAGATTCTAGACCGAGGGGATTCTCCTACGGAGGCCTTTCCGGTGGCTGAGGCCATTGTCGGCCCAGCGTTGGAGCTTTGGCAGCGGCCTGCTTCCTGTCCAGCACCTTCGGCCAGGATGGCCAGGAAGTATGCGGTCCCTACCGGCTCTTTGCCCGGTTTCTGGAACACCTCTCCACGGAGGGTTAGTCACCGACAGCGTCTTCCGGCATTCGGTAGCGCTCAGGACATGGACAAACCCCGACAAGGAATCCAAAATTTGGACTTTGCGGGCGCAAGGTGTCGCTGTATCCTCCCTCTGCCTCTGACAGGCCAGCTCGGTCGTGCTGATGGCACACTTCTCCCACGCCCTCTTGGGCTCCCTGGATGAGGTCTGGCTCTCCAGGTTTTCTCTCAAGTTGGCCTCCTCATCAACGAGGCCAAGTCGGAACTCGTGCCAAAGCAGGCGATTCTGTTCATCGGGGCAGAGCTCGACTCTCTGTGAGCCAGAGCACGGCTCCCGGCGGACAGGGCCGAGGTTCTTTCCTCCTTTGCCCAATCATTTCTGGTTGGGCAATTGTGCCCTGCCTGGGACTTCCTGTGCCTCCTGGCGACCTGCACCAGTGTGGTCCGTTGGGCCTGTTGGTACATGCGTCCCCTTCAATGGGGACTGGCCAGCCAGTGGTCACAACGCCGCGATCCGTTGGACCGGCCCCTGACAGTAACCCAGGAGATGTGGAACGCACTCCAGTGGTGCATCGTTCCAGCCCATCTGCAAGAGGGTATCCCGTTTGACCGCCCCGAGCCAACGGTCTCTCTCTCTCGATGCATCTCTGATGGGTTGGGGTGCCCATCTGGGGGAACACCGAGCGCACGGCCTCTGGTCCCCTCGGGAGTCCCGATGCCACATCAACCTGCTGGAACTCCGAGCGGTCCGTCTAGCTCTCACCGCCTTTGCTCTGTTTCTACGGGGTCAAGTGGTTTGGGTCCAGATGGACAACACCACGACCATGTACTATCTGAACCGCCAGGGTGGGACGCGCTTCCTGCTGTTATGCAAGGAAGCTCTCTGCATTTGGTCCCTAGTGCGCAGCCTGGAGGTGGATCTCCTAGCCATTCACGTGGCAGGAGCCTCCAACACCCTGGCCGATGCCCTAAGCCGGATGGGGCTGCATCTCACAGTGGTCTCTCCTGCGAGGTAGTACAAGATCTCTTCTCCCACTGGGGCACCCTCAGGTGGACCTGTTTGCCTCCAGGGAGAATCACGAGGCTGAGTATGTTCCATGCCCGCCCCCCTCAGCAGGGCTCGCTGCAGGGGATGCCTTCTCGAGGCCGTGGACCCGGGCCTCTTCTCCCTTTCCCCATTTCGCTTGATCCACAAGGTGCTTCTCAAGGCGAGGAGGGACAAGGCCAGGTGATTCTGGTAGCCCCAGACTGGCCCCGCCAGTTCTGGTACCCAGATCTCCTCAGCCTCAGCTCCAGGCTCCGGGCGGCTTCCAGCCCGCCCGGACCTGATCTCAGTCAATCAGGGGAAGGTATTCCATCTGCACCTTCAATCGCTGCACCTGACGGCCTGGTTCCTGAGCGGCTAGAGTTCCAGGCCTTGGGTCTTTCCGACGAGGTCCTCAACATCGTTGAGGCGTCCCGTAAGTCGACCAGAAAATGCTATGCCTTCAAATGGAAAAGGTTTTCCATTTGGTGTCAGGAAGGGCTTGGACCCTTCCAACTGCCTCTAAGCATTCTGGACTACCTGTGGTCCCTTTCTCAGCAAGGGCTTCGGTCGACGACCCTTAAGGTGCACCTGGCAGCCATCTCTGCTTACCGGGCGCGGGCCGGCAAGCAGTCGGTGGCACAGGAGAAGGTGGTCGTGCGCTTTTTCAAAGGCCTTGACCACATTTCCCCTCCGGTGCGAGAACCTCCACCTCCGTGGGATCTACTGCTGGTATTGGCCAAGCTCATGGGCAAGCCATTCGAACCAGTGCACAGGTGTGATCTTTCACACCTGTCGTGGAAGACCACCTTCTTGGTGGCTATCATGTCAGCCAGAAGGATGGGAGAGCTCCAGGCGCTTTCCATAGAGTCTCCTTATCTGCTTCCACAGAGACAAGGTTGTCCTGCGCCCCCACCCGAAATTCCTTCCGAAGGTGGTGTTGAGAGTTTCACCTTAACCAGGTGTTGACTTTGCCGGTGTTCTACCCCAATCTCACCTCGGAGGCCGAGTATAGGCTCCATACTTTGGACCCTAGACGAGCGCTCGCTTATTATAATGAGCGGATGGCTGAAATTCGGGGAGAGGTTCACCAGCTGTTTGTCACCTCGCTGAAGCCGCACCTGGCAGACCTGCAGCCAAGCAGGCGATAGGCAGGTGGGTCACCTCCTGCATAGATCTCTGCTACAGGTTGGCGGGCATGGAGCCTCCCAGAGGGATAAGAGCTCATTCTACCCGCCATACCGCTGCATCGGTAGCTGCTTCCAGGGATGTCCCTATCCAAGATATCTTCAGAGCTGCTACCTGGAAGTCTGCACATACCTTCATTACCCACTACCACATCGACCTCAAGTCACGCCGGGATGCTGGTTTTGGGGCCTCAGTTCTCCAATCTCTCTTTCCCAAGTAAGTAGCGGGGGTGTGCGCCTTGCCTCCCTCCCTCCTCCCGGAGAACTTCTAGGAGTCTGCCAGACAGTGTGGATGAACAACATATCCATGTCCCTAGAAATACAGGTTACTCACCTGTAACAGGAGTTTTAGAATGGTATATGTTGTTCATCCATGCATTCCTGCAACCTCTCGGCTTGACGCACAACCTGAGCTTTCCAGCGGGCAAGATCTGGCGTCATGGGCGTAGCCGAGAGTTTTACCACCCGGGTGGGTGGGAGGAGCCAGCTTGAAGACCTTCCAGCAAGAATTAAAGCGGCAAGGATACCTGCCAGACAGTGTGGATGAACAACATATACTACTCCTAGAACTCCTGTTACAGGTGAGTAACCTGTATTTATTGTCCGGCACAAGTCGAGTTCAACTCCTGCTCCGGCTATTACTTGGCTTTCGCCTCCTAGGCCAAAGCTGACCCCCTTAGAACTGAAGCCTTCGGTTCCCCTGGTCGCGGGTCCGGTGCGACTGCCAGTTCGGCCTGTACCGGTCTCTCCACCGATAGTGCTGGAACCACCGCCTAAGCAGCCTGTGAGAGGGACTCCTTCCAAAGAGGACAGACCAGATACCGGGCTCCCCAGACCGCCCTGGGCAGGTAGAGTGTGATTTGGGTGGCAGGCCGCTGTACCCCAACTCTTTGGACTGTGATGTCACCAGGCTTCACTCTCATCCTGGGGATGAGTCATCCGTTGGCGCTGGGATGGAGGAAGGTCCTTCCTTCTTCCAAGGGATCCTTTGGCCTCATCTCTGATTCCACAGGGATGCCCCTGGAACCCATCCAAAAAAAGGCGGAGTACCCTCTCACGGACATCCTCAAGAGAGGATACCCCAACTGAGGCCTTTCCTGTGGCTAAGGCCATTGTTGGTCCGGCACTTGAACTGTGGCAGCGTCCTGCATCCTGTCCAGCTCCATCTGCCTGCATGGCCCGCGGTTCCCATGGGGTCCCTTGTGGGGTTTACAGAGCACCCTTCGACCGAGAGCCTGGTGACCGCCTCTGTGTTCAGGCATACTGGCAGTTCTGCCGTCACTGACGGACCTCCCGATAAGAGTCCAAACTTTTGGACCACTCTGCACATAAGGTCTATGCGGCTTTTTCCTTGGGCCTTCGTCAGGCAAGTTCGGCCGTCGTCATGGCACACTTCTCTCATGCCTTCCTCTGGTCATTAGACAAAGTCCTCCCACATCTCCTCGCGAACATGCAGATCACTGTTAAGCAGGTCTGGGACCAGGGCCGAGCTGTTGCCAAACAGCAGCTCTAGATGGCCCTGGACATTGGGAACTCTCGTGCCTGCTCGATGGCCGCCGCAGTTGACTGTCGCTGCAGGGCTTGGCTGAGGCTCTCCTCCTTTCCGGCGGATACTTGGCACAGGTTAGCTGATGTGCCATTCCTTGGGACCGACTTGTTCAACCCAGGAGTGTCCGGTCACCTACAGCGTATAGAGCAGTCTAATGCCACCTTGGACTCCACTTCTGCTAAGATTTCTTCGGGCAAGAACCAGCAGAAGAAAAAGAAGCCTTTTCGGGACTCTTCCCCTGCGGTTCAGCAGTCCTACCAATGAAGACAGCAGCATCAGCAGCAGGCCCAAGCTTGGTGCCCTCGGCCCAAGCCTGGACCCCAACAGGCCCGCAGAGGAGGCAGAGGCTCAGGTCCTGGAGCTTCCTCCTCCAAGCCTGCTCAGTGACAGGGTGGGGGTTGCCACCCCTATTCCAGTCATGCCAGCTTTGGGTCTTCCCATGGGGGGCCGGCTCCGCCACTTTTTTTCGCCAGGTCTGCTGTCACCACGGGCAGGTGGGTTCTCGAAGTGGTCGGTCAGGGACTGCCTCTAGAATTCGAGCAGTACCCTCCCATCCGAGCCCATGCCCCTTGGGAAGAATGGATTTCCGCACACACCCAGTCAGCTTTTCGAGACGACATCGTTCTACTCCTCCTCAAGGAGGCAGTGGCTTTCGTGGCAGATCCTTCAGCAGACCCAGGCTTTGTCTCCAGGTACTTGTGGTGCCCAAGCGGGGGGGGGGCGCTGGTGCCCCATTCTAGATCTCCACGACCTGAATCAATATCTTAGGTCATGCACCTTACGGATGGTCACTCTGTTCCAGATCATACCATCCTTGGAGCGAAACATGTGATTCCGTTCACTGGATCTGCAGGACGCGTTCTTTCACGTCCCAATCCATCTGTCCCATCAGCAGTTCCTCCACTTCAGGGTCGAAGGGACCCTGCACGAGTTCTGAGCCATGCCGTTTGGCCTGTCATCGGCCACATGGGTGTTCACCAAATGCATTGCAGTGGTGGTGGCCCATCTCCGGCATCGGGGGAGGGGGGGGTCAGAATTTTCCCCTACCTCGACGATTGGCTCCTTGCAGGTTCCACCCAACAGGAAGTGGAGAGGTCCAGGGATCTGGCCCTCCAAACCTGCTCCCTACTCAGCTTCGTGATCGAGACTGAATCGGAACCCATGCTTTCTCAGCTGATGGGCTTCATTGGGGCAGAGCTCGACTCATATCAAGCCAGAGCTCGGCTCCCGGCAGACAGGGTGGAGGTTCTCTCCTCCTTTAACCAATCATTTCTGGTTGGGCACTTGCGCCCTGCCCAGGACTTTCTGCGCCTTCTGAGGTACATGGTGGCGTGCACCTCAGTGGTCCTTTGGGCCCAATTGCACATGCGCCTCCTCCAGTGGGAGCTGGCCTCCCAGTGGGCTCAGTGCCACGGACATTTCGACCAGCTGATCACTGTAACCCAGAAGATGTGGGACGCTCTCCAATGGTGGACCACCCCAGACTGGTTGCAGGAAGGGATCTCGTTTGTCCGCACGACCAATGCCTCTCTTAACCTGTTGAAGCTTAGAGCAGTCAGACTGGCACTGTCTGCTTTCGCTCCTCAGCTCTGGGGTCAGGTGGTTCAAGTCCAGATGGACAATACCATGACCATGTACTACCTCAACAAACAGGGCGGCACGCACTCCCATCTGCTGTGCAAGGAGGCGCTCCGCATCTGGACCCTTGTGAGCCAGTTGGAGGTGGATCTCCTAGCCATCCATGTGACAGGAGGCTCGAACCAGCTGGCAGATGCTCTCAGCCACATAGGCCAGACATACCACGAGTGGTCTCTCCATCCAGAGGTAGCTTACAGCCTGTTCTCCCGTTGGGGCAAACCGATGGTGGACCTGTTTTGCCTCCAGGGGAAAACACCAAGCCGAGGCTGTTTCATGCCCGCCCCCCTCAGCAGGGCTCGCTGCAAGGGGATGCCTTCTCGATGCCATGGACCTCAGGCCTCCTCTACGCCTTTCCTCCATTTCCCTTGATCCACAAGGTGTTACTCAAAGTGAGGAGGGACAAGGCGAAGGTAAGTCTGGTAGCCCCAGACTGTCCACGCCTGTTCTGGTATCCAGATATCCTCAGCCTCAGCTGCAGACCCCTGGAGCGGCTTTGTTCACGCCCGGACCTGATATCTCTAAGTCAGGGGAAGGTATTCCATCCGGACCTTCAATCCCTGCACCTCACAACCTGTTACCCGAGTGGCTAGAGTTCCAGGCTTTGAGTCTTTCCGAAGATGTCTACACCGTGGTGGAGGCATCTAGAAAGGAATCGACCAAGAAATGGTATGCCTTCAAATGGAAAAGGTTTTCCATTTGGTCTCAGGATAAGGGCCTGGACCCTTTATTCTGTTCAGTGGCTGACATTCTCGACTACCTTTGATCTCTCTCTAAAGGGGGTCTGCGGTCATCGACCCTTAGGATGCACCTAGTAGCCATTTCTGCTTACTGGACGTGGGCCGGTCAGCCGACTGGCACATGAGACAGTGGTAGGGCACTTTTTCAAAGACCTGGATCACATATCCCCTTCAGTGCGTGAACCTCCACTTCCGTGGGATCTACTGCCGGTACTGGCGAAGCTCATGGGCAAGCCATTCGAACCAGTGCACAAGTGTGAGCTGTCACACTTGTCATGGAAGACTGCCTTCTTGGTGGCTATCACATCTGTCAGAAGGACAGGGGAGCTTCAGGCGCTCTCAGTGGACTCTCCTTATCTGGTCTTCCACAAGGACAAGGTTGTCCTGCGCCCCTACCCGAAATTCCTTCCGAAGGTGGTGTCAGTTTCACCTTAACCAGGTGTTGACTCTGCTAGTATACTACCCTAATTACACTTCAGAGGCAGAGTACAGGCTCCGGACCTGAGACGTGCTGTCTCCTATTATAAGGAGAGGACAGTGGAAATTCGTGGAGAGGCTCGCCAGCTGTTTGTCACCTATGCTGAAGCTGCTTCTGGCAGACCTGCAGTGAAGCAGACTATTGCAAGGTGGATTACATCATGCGTAGGTCTGTGCTATGAGTTGGTGGGCAAGGAGCCTCCCAGAGGGATAAGAGCTCATTCTACCCGCCATACTGCTGCATCGGTGGCTGCTTCCAGGGACATCCCTATCCAGGAAGTCTGTCGGGCTGCCACCTGGAAGTCCGCAAACACCTTTATCACCCACTACCACAGCGACCTCGAGTAACGCCAGGATGCTGGGTTTGGGACTTCAGTTCTCCAGTCTCTGTTCCCTAAGTTGGGGGGGCGGGGTGCGCCTTGCCTCCCTCCTCCAGGAGAACTGCTAGAGTCTGCCAGTAAGTGTGTATGAACAACATATACCACTCCTAGAACTACTGTTACAGGTGACTAACCTGTTTTTCATTAGCGCTGTGCTCATTTTTTATTTTTAGCACAATGGCACTATTTTGACTATATTTTTACCATGTCTATTTAGTTTAAAGCCTAATTTTATCACAGGTGCTTATTTTCAACGGTTTCCTTCATTTTTGGAACAAATGCTTGTGGGAACCATCGAATTAAGGACAGTTGCCTTGTTTTTTTACCTCAGACCTCATGGGGTTTTCTGTGAGGCATCTGCGGTAGATTTCAAATTTAAACAGTGCCTGGGGGGTTTCTCTATAGATTGGCAATTATCAGGAAACCTTTTTTGTGTTATTACTGGACCTTGGTATCATCTGTGTCAGGACTTGTCCGTAAGGGTCCAGTAGCCAGCCACCTGTGCACAGTTGAGTATTACTAGGTTTCTGTTAAGATTGGCACTGGTATAGATCTCAGTTTTACAGCCAAAAAAAAAGGCACTAGTAATAGTTTATTAATTGGGACAGGACTGGCCGGTGGCATTTTCACAGAAACCTGCACTCATTTTGTCGATCCAGAACTGGTTTGCTTTGCTTAAATTGGCAAACATAGCAGAGAAACCTTTTGATTATTATGGCTGAGGATAAATCAAACACTTCCGACAAGGGGCCATTCAACAGTACTAATACTAAAAGCAGAGGTGCTGAGGAACTCTCCAGATCCCAGCCAAAAAATAAAGCTTCCAGAGGTGAAATTCCTCACAAATTGAAAAATAAGATTGATGAGAAAAGGAAGCTTGATCAAGCCTCCGATGAAGTGGCTAAACAAAACTGTCAAAACAGATATGCTCCTGGGAAAGCCAATAATGAGACAACAGGCAGCTTAAAGCATAAAGAATAAACAAAATACTCACTGCAGTAATCTTCTTTCTTCCAAGGGGTCCTTTAGCATCTGTAAGCTCCCACCCTTCCCCCCTGGTTCACCTGTCGGAGAAGGGCTCTTTTTTCACCCTTTACCAAATTTGGCGTTTCTTATTGATGTTTTTAGCTTGTGTTGCTGCTGTTTCTATTTACACTTTTGTGGACATTTGCATGTTTTTTTTAATCCTGTTAATTCTTTTTCGGGAGCATTTGCCCTCGTTTTTCCTTGAAAAAATTCTGAAGCCTTCAACAGCTCTCACTCAGCTCACACCCCCTCCTGTCGTTTGATTGGCTTGGCCCTAAGCTCATTTAAATATCTCTTAAAGGCACACCTCCAGGGCAGTTGCACCTAGCCAGCTAAGTCCAAAAGTTACTAATGCTAAAGGATCCCTTGGAAGAAAGATTACTGCAGTGAGTAATTTTTTCTTCTTTTCCCTCTCTCTCTTACTGTCCTGTGCTGCTGCCCAGGGGCTTGGGCCCTAATGTCCAGATAGTGAAGTCCTACTTCCCTTCTGTCCTCTGGCTAGCTTATTCCTTTTTAAGTTTATATCCTATCCTTATTTCCTTGCTTCATCCTCATTTTCTCTATCGTCTTCGTTTCCCTCTCTCTCTGGCAAAACAGAACTGGGGTGGAGGAGGAGGAGGAGTCGGCGGCACCTAACTGTCAACCCGCAAGTGCCACGTGTGTCAGCGTCGTGGGCGCCGACTTCTCCCACACACACCAAAAAACTCCCAAACAGGTGCATGCTTCCCCACCTTATATGGCTTACACCCAGCAGTAATAAATGGTGAAGATACAAGGAAAGATCAAGAATTAGGGTAGGTATGTAATTTTCATATTGGGAAATCAGTTTGTCCACTAAAACAGATTGCCCATTATATGCAGTGTGCTATGTCCTGTGTTCCTGTAGGAAAGCTTTTACATTAGCACTTTATTGCACTCATACATTCAAACAACATGAAGTCTTGCTGTATTCTAACAATTGCAGTGATTCCCAACCTTTGAACTGCCCCGGAGAAGAGAGAGTTAACTTTCTATGCAGAGCTCGAGCTCGGTTGAAGTCTCTGGAGTGTTTTGAACTGAAACCGTCAATTTCTTTACTCTGCCTCGCTGAACGGTCGCTCCGGTGATTTCTCCTTCAGCTCGGTTCGAAAGTCGGTTAAAATTTTCAGTTTTTGTTGGTTTTTAAACCGAAAAAAGTATCTGCATAGTCGGTTCAGTCTCTGTCTGTGGTGCCGTGAGTACTAGATAGGAATTGTTCTGTGTTTCTGTGTGGAACTTGTAAAAGTGCAACTCGGTTTGGCTGAACCGGCCATTTGTTGTGTTTGCTTAGTGTGTGGTTACTGGTTCTTATCGGTTCTAAAAAAAAAAAAAAAAAATTTTTTTCAATACCTGTGACACAGTTAGGAACGGATAAGGGAGTCTTGCCTGGCGGTTGCCGGAAAAAGAGTAAGTTTGGTTAGGTTGGCCATGTCTTAGAAACCCAACAACAAAACCGGGCCCACTGGGTTTCAACACTGCAGTGAGTGTGGGGAGGTCTTTGCTAAGGCCAATACCACACCACCTGTGTGTATTGTCTGGGGTTTGACCACCTCGATTCAGACTGTCAAATATGGAAAACTTTCCCAAATCTACCCTTGAGAAGAGATTAGGTAGACTGAGGGAAAAGGAGGCAGAGAAGTCTGCTGACCCGGATGGCCAGCCCGGTTCGGTTTCGACCGAACCAGAAGGAGTGCCCTCTGACCAGGGCGATACTACTTCAGGCAAAAGGAGAGCCGATTCTGAGGGATCAGATCTGACAAAAAAGATAAATCGACCGGTTCTGATACAGAGGTTCATGTTCCGACTGCCGAAGAGATAGCCAGAGCGATTCAGATTGTGGAATCGCTCCATCTTGTTCCGACCGATCCGGCTCCTTCTGGCAGGGATTTAGTTCGGTCAGTTCCCCCGGTTCAAGATTATGCCCTGGAAGATTTTTATGAACTGGAATTTGAGGAGGATGATGTAAGCGAGGGCCTGGATGTGCCTGTGGAACCGGACATCTCCCCAGACAGACCTTCAGGTGTTTCCCCTCCTAGGCTTTCTGAGTCCCCTTCCCACTTTATGTTCTTCAGAAAGGTGGCTGAGACCCTCCAGCTTCCTATGGAGGATCAGGAGGAGCCTGATTTTGTAGAAATGATGGACATCTGAGTCCAGGAGACTATCTGTTCCCCTTCACAAATCTTTTGGGAAACAGACACAAAAAATTCTGAAGTCTCCCAATTCTATACCTACTGTGGACAGAAGAATGGACAAGAGGTATACACTCTCAGGCTCAGAAACAGAGTTTTTATACCAGCAATGCAGCCATGTTGGGGTTGTGCAGGTTGCTGCCTGTGATAAGGCAAGCATTCCCTTGGCTTCACCTGCCCCAGACAAAGACTCTAGGAAGATTGATGCCATGGCAAAAAAACTGTACATGGCATCTTCCTTGGGACTCGGGCGAATTATATGGCCTATACAGCCAGGTACCAGAAGTCCAGGTGTGACACAGTACTGTCACTGGCTAAACAGGCCTCCCCCCAGCTAGCCAAGGAGCTGGAGGCGGTGGCTGCAGATGGGATTGAGGCATCTAAAGTTCAGTTTCATGCTGCTGTGGACTCTAATGATGTGTCATCAAGAGTCATGTCTACATCTGTGGCTCTTCGGAGAATGGCTTTGCTCAGATGTACTAGCCTCTTGCAGGATACCCAGGCTAAGGCCATGGATTTTCCTGTAGTGGGTAATTCTCTGTTTGGGGAGCAGACAGAGAATTACATGAAGAAAATGAGTACAGGACCACCTACAGGAGTGCTCAGGCCAAGGAAAGGCAGGCAACTCTTCCTAGGCAGCAGTCTAGGGGCAGGCCTTTTCACCAAGCACAGGCCTCTTCTTGCTTTTCACATAGGGGGCTCTTCAGAGGGAGAAGCAGAAGAGAGATGAGCAGGGCTGCATCCACCCCTCAGCCTAAGGCCCCTGCCAAGCAGACACCCTGGTGGGCCTGCCTAGGTTGACTCTCCTATTCCAGTAGGGAGCAAGCTGGCTTACTTTGTCCAGGACTGGATGTCTATTACATCAGACAAGTGGGTCCTGGAAGTATAAGCCAGGGACTGGTTCTCGGCTTCAGAAAATTTCCAAAGATGAGAGCCAGATCTTTTCCACCTGCAAATCTCTTGGAAACCCTTGCCCTAGAGGCAGAGGTTTAATCTCTTCTGGCCTTGAGAGCCATAGAGAGAGTACCTACCCTACATTGGGGCAAAGGGCTGTACTCCAGGTACTTCCTGACCCCAAAAAGGACAGGGGAGTGGCGACCCATCCTAGACCTAAGATATCTAAACAAACATCTTTTAAAACCAAAGTTCAAGATGGTAACCAGGAACTTTAACTCATGGTTGAAGAACTGGTGCTGTGAGGAAGGGTTTGGATTCATTGGTGACTGGGGACCCACCTGGAGGGATGGAGGTTTGTTCAAGCCTGACGGCCTGCATCCATCCTGGAGGGGAATCCAAGCACTCAATGATAAGTTTAAATGCTACATTGACAAGCATTTAAACTAGCAAAGGGGGGTGGCAGGCCAGCAAGGAGGGTACCTACTTGCTCACCCCCACAGCTAGCAGTGGAACCAGTGAACCAGAGGTAGGTATCTCTGCAAAGCAGTGTGCAAAAGATGGAGATTAGTGCCCAAGAGGTGGATAGCAGAAGGGCAGACAGCAAGGAGAACCAGGATAAATGACAACCAAGGAAGGGGCTGGAGTAGAACAATGAAGCAGTCTAGGAGGTCAAATCATGGAATGCCATGTGTGCAAATGCCAGAGCCTTAGCAACAAGATGGAAGATCTGGAGGCTGTCATGGTACAGTCAGACCTGGACATTGTGGCCATCACTGAAACCTGGTGTAAGATAACCATGACTGGGAGATGGCCATACCTGGCTACAACATATTCAGAAGAGACAGAGCAGGCAGGAAGGGAGGAGGAGTGGCACTGTATGTGAAAAATGACATAAGGGCCACAGAGATCCAGGAGGAACAAAATGGGGAGATACTGTGGGTTAAGCTGGAAAGAAAATGGGGACAGCCATCCGCACAGGTGTGGTCTATAGACACCAGCCCCGGAGGAAGAAACAGATAGGAGCTGATGCTAGCCATCCAAAGGATGGCAGACAAGGTGAGGTAGTGCTGGTTGGAGGCTTCAATATTCCAGACGGGACTGGAGCATCCCAGCAGCAGCATCTACTGAGGCAGATTTATCTGGACTCCTTCGGTGCCTTCCTCAAGCAACTGGTCATGGAACCAACTCGCTGAAGGCTACTGGACCTTTGTGCTCACAAACTGGGACAGTGTGATGGGGTAATAGTGGGGAGCACCTGGGTAACAGTGACCACCAGTCATTGTGGTTTGAAATCACAGAAAGAGCAGAACCAAACCACACAAAAACACGTATCCTGGATTTTAGGGGGCAGACTTTGGGAAAATGGGAGATACTTGAAAGAGACATGAAGGGAATGGGACAGGAATCAGGGGTTGAGGAACAGTGGGCAGTATTTAAAATGGGGATTACAAGAACAACAGAATTATGCATTAAGCAGGTTAGCAAGAGGAAAGGAAGAGGAGACCATTATGGTTTTCCAAAGAGGTAGCAAAGAAAGTGAAAGCCAAAAAGATTGCATTCAGGCAATACAAAAAGACACAGGCAGAAGGGATAGGGAGAAGTACCAGGAGAAGCCAAAGGGAGGCAGGGAGGTCAGTGAGGGAAGCCAAAGCTCAGACAGAAGAACACATTGCAAAATCAGTGGGTAGAGGACAAAACCTTTACAGATACATAAGTGAAAAGAAAGACAAAGGGGAGGGATAGTGAGACTGAAGGGGAGGATGGGAGCCCGCGGAGGATGACAACAGTAAAGCTGACACATTGAACAGGTATTTCTGCTCAGTCTTTACTGAGGAAGAGGGTAATGGGTCTGAAGGGAGTACAGAGGTGAGAATGGTGCAGAAATGGACACAAGTCCCTTTACGAGAAAGGGTCCTGAAGGAACTGGAAGTAATGAGTTGATAAAGCAATGGGGCCAGGCGGGTCCCTAGGGTCCTTAAAGAACTAGAGAGGTGGTGGCTGAACCTCTGGCTATCCTGTTTAGCCGACCACTGGAAACAGGGAGGACTCAAAGACTGGAGGACAGCAGATGTAGTCCCTTATACAAAAGTGGGAACAAAGAGGACGAGGGAACTACAGACCAGTCAGCCTTACCTCGGTAGTGGGGAAGATCATGGAAGCACTACTGAAGGAGAGATTGGTGGAACATCTGGTTGTCAATGGACTACAGGACCCAAGGCAGCATGGTTTCACCAGGGGAGGTCAGACCAACCTCATTGAATTTTTGACTGGGTGACTAGGGAGGTGGATCAGGGAGGGCAGTGGACATGGCCTATCTGGACTTCAGCAAGGCCTTTGACACTGTGCCACATAGAGACTATTACACAGACTGGGAATATAGGTGTGGGCAGGACAGTAGTGTGGTGGGTAGGTAACTGGCTGGGTGGCAGGACACAGAGGTGGTGGTAAATGGCTGTCACTCCACAGAGGGAAGAGTGACCAGTGGGGCACCACAGGGATCAGTGCTGGGACCGGTCCTATTCAACATTTTCATCAGTGACATTGCGCAGGGATCTAGGAGGCAGAATTTCACTGTTCGCTGATGACACAAAGCTCTGTAACAGAGTAGACACACCAGAGGTGTAGACAGAATGAGAGCGACCTGCAGAAACTTAAGAATGGTCAAGGGTTTGGCAGTTGAAATTCAATGCAAAGAAGTGCAAGATAATGCATATGGGGCACAAAACCCTGGCACAATATATCAGTTGGGGGTGGAGGATATAGCATGCACCAAGCAGGAAAGGATCTTGGGGTTGTCATCTCTGATGACCTCAAGGTAGGGAAACAGTGTGACAAGGCAGCAGGTAAAGCAAATAGGATGCTGGGATATATGGCAGGGGCATCACCAGCAGGAAAAGGGAGGTCATAATTCCGCTATACAAGACACTAGTGAGGCCCCACCTGGAGTACAGTGTACAGTTCTGGAGACCATACCTCACGTAGGACATAGACAAGGGTAGAGAAGGTTCAGAGGAGGGCAACAAAGATGGTGGATGGATTGCATCACAAGTCCTGTGAAGACAGGTTGAAGGAACTGAACATGTACTCCCTGGAGGAGAGGAGGAGAGGGGATATGATAGAGACATACAAGTATCTTACAGGGAGGAACAGGGTGCAGGAAAACACTATTTTTGCGAAAAAGATGTTCCAGGACTAGAGGGCATGGGATGAAGTTGGAGGGAGGACTCCAGAGGAAACACGAGAAAGAATTTCTTCACAGAGCGGTGGTGGACAAGTGGAACACCCTGCCAGAGGAAGTGGTGGGGGCTGAAACAATCACGGGATTTAAGAATGCATGGGATAGACATAAAGGAATTCTAGAGGTCAGGGGTAAGGGGCAACAGACTTCTAGGAAAACAAACTGAATTTACAAGCTCAAATGGGCAGACTGGGTGGGCCATAGACCCTTATCTGCCGACACTGTCTATGTATCTATGTAACTCTGAGAATAATCCTTCCTTCTCTAAGGCCAGGGGACTGGCTAGCCTCCCTGGACCTCAAAGATGCCTACTTTCACATTCCCATCAGGTGCTCCCACAGAAAGTACCTCAGGTTCGAGTTGCCTTCAGGCCACTATCAGTTCAGAGCAATGCCCTTTGGCCTAACCTCAGCCCCAAGGGTTTTCACAAAGTGCCTGGCAGTAGTAGTTGCCTTTCTAAGAAGGCAAAAGATCTCCATTTTTCCATATCTGGACGACTGGCTAATAGTGGGTCAGTGTCCAGACCAAGTAAAGTCTCACCTGCAAGTGACCCAGCAAGTACTCACTTCTCTAGGATTTCTTCTCAACTTTCCCAAGTCAGTTCTTGAACCAGTCCAGCTTCTTACCTTTATAGGGGCAGAACTGGACACAGTCAGAGCAAGGGCCATTCTTCCCCTGGAAAGGGCAAGGGCTCTTACAGAACTGTCCTCTTCCTTCAGCCTTCGGGTATCTCGACCAGCAAGGCATTTCCTCCAGCACTTGGGCCACATGGCAGCTTCAGCAGCAGTGGTCCAAGGTGCAAGATTCCAGATGAGGGATATTCAGTTCCGTCTGAGAGCTTTTTGGTATCAGAGGAAGGATTCCCTTACCAAACTGATCCCAGTGACTCTGACCTTGATCCAAGCCCTTCAGTGGTGGCAGGATCAGGACAATTTAAGACAAGGGGTCCCTTTCGCCACTCGGCCTATTCTGTGGTCCTTACCACGGACTCTTCTCTTCTAGGCTGGGGAGCCCATCTGGGGACCCTCACTGCCCAGGGACTGTGTTCCCCCCCAGGAATCCTTTCTCCATATCAGTCTCCAGGAACTCAGGGCAGTTGTTCTGGTCCTGAAGGCTTTCTCTCAGTCAGTGCAAAACAAGGTGGTTCAAGTCAGAACGGACAACACCACCACCACCATGTGGTACATCAACAAGCAGGGAGGCACTCTGTCCACGGCCTTGTGCATGGAAGCCATGAAATTGTGGTCCCTGGCTTATTCCCTGCAAACCTTTAGTAGCAGTGCACCTTCCAGGGAAGGACAATGTGCTAGCAGATGCACTGAGCAGGATCTCTCAGGGCCATCACGAATGATCCTTGGACCCTCAGGTTTTGAAAGTGATTTTTTTCAAGGTGGGGCACTCCAGAGGTAGATCTCTTTGCAGCCTCAGACAATCACCAACTCCCTCTCTTTTGCTGCAGACCCCCAGTCTTGGGCTCAGTCCCCCTGGATGCTCTGATTCTGAGCTGGGAAGGGAAATTTCTGTATGCTTTCCCACTCCTTTTCAAAGTTTTAGCCAAAATAAGGTCTCAACCTTGCAAAGTGATTCTGATTGGGCCAGGTAGCCTTGGTACCCCCTGTTGTCCCTAGCATTCCATCTTCCCCTGTCTCTTCCCAGGAATTACAACCTGTTAACATCCTCTCGGGGGAGGATTTGGTACCCAGATCTTCAGTCTCAATCTCAAGGCATGGCTCTTGAAGAATCAGAGTTTGCAGATCTGCATCTTTCTCAGTGGGTTCTGGATATTCTCAAAGCTTCTCGAAAGCCCTCCACCAGAAAGACTTATAACTCCAAATGGAAGAGATTCAGCATTTAGTGTTCTAAAAAGCATATTTCCCCAGATACTGCGGAGTTGCCTACGGTTCTGGATTATATGGTCCATCTTAATGGCCTAGGCATCAGACCAGCTACTCTCAAAGTACACTTGTCAGATATTGCTGCGTTTCTGTCTGTGGGGAAGTGTTCCTCACTATCTTCTCATACTGTGTTCTGTAAATTTTTTAAAGGATTGCTTCACACCAATCCTCCTTTTAGAGTCCCTGCCCCTGCCTGGGATTTGAATGTTTGCATTGCTCAACTTATGCAACCTCCTTTTGAGCCTATGTCCTCAGCAGAGCTTAAGTACTTGACTTGGAAAACTGTGTTCTTGGTAGCCATTACCTCTGCCAGGCGTATCAGTGAATTGCAAGCCCTGTCAGTGGAACCTGATTTTGTCTCCTCTCACATGGATAAAGTGGTCCTTCGACCCAATAGAAAGTTCTTGCCCAAAGTGGTTTCAGACTTCCATTTAAACCAGTCTGTCTCTTCCTGTTTTCTTCACTGATCATTCTTCCTGAGGAGGCTACACAGTTTAGATGTTAAAAGAGCCCTTAGTTACTACATAGAGCGTACCAAGGGTCACAGGTTTGACTCCCTCCAGTTGTTCCTCACTTATGGAGAGGTAGGGAAGGGCAAACCTGCCACCAAGAGAACTATTGCCAGGTGGATTGTGTCTTGTATTCAATTCTGCTATGAAAAACTGGGAAAAATTCCACCCTCAGGCCTGAGGGCTCACTCTACAAGAGGTACAGCTGCTTCCCTGGCTGCTGCCACGGATATCCCTCTCCTAGAAATCTGTCAAGCAGCCACCTGGAAAACAGTCCATATCTTTACCAAGCATTACTCTCTGGATATCCAGGGTAGGAGTGGTGCTCTGTTTGGCACAGCAGTACTTCAGAGCCTATTCCCAAAGTAGGTTCTGTCCCTCCTCCATGGAGGTACTGCTTGGTAGTCTGCACTTGTCAGAATACAGCAAGACTTCAAGTTGTTTGAAGAAAAAATTACTCATCTTAGTAATTATGTTTCTTCTATTGGAGTCTTGCTGTATTCTGACCTCCCTCCCGCCTCCCCCTCTCAGAACCTGGTTTTGGGAAGTGGGTGGGCAGGTGCATTGTTGCACCTCACGGGTGCCCCATTTACACCTTCTTCTTTTGTTTGGGTGTTTTATTTTATTATATTCCTGTTTGGGTTGGGTTTCCTGACTTGAGTCTTTTTTTGGTAATCCAAATCTTTTTGTACCAGTTGGCTATTAAGTTTTTTTTTTTTTTTCCACATAGAATAGCTATTAGAGTGCTCGTAAGAATCTGACGGTTAGCTTTCAAAGGGAAACAGACAGACATCAACCAAGCTCGAGCTCAACATTCTATGCTCTGCATAGAAAGATTAACCCTTTGTTCTCCGGGGCAGTTTAAAGGCTGGGGCTAACTGCACTTGTCAGAATACAGCAAGACTCCAATAGAAGAAACATAATTACTAAGGTGAGAAATTTTTTCGAAAGCCCTTATGACAGGGGCACCAGCTTCACTTGTAGTGTGGACTCTGTGTGATAAACACACAAAGATCCCTTCCAGAGGATGCCACTATCCTCACAATGATGCAGCAGTTACATCTTGCTATGGTCTTTGATTTGGAGGAACAGGACACAGCTAAGACAAACTTTAGAGTTGTTGGAGTTGCCAAATTATTTCCAGTAGTTGGGGTGCAATCTCTGCTCCCTGCTTTAGAGGATGCCACCTTTTCTGCCTGGTACAGACCCAGCTGTACCTTGGAAAGCAGAAACCTCCTCTGGGAAACCATTTTTTTTCCAGCAAGCCTGAGGCAGATTCAGTAGTCGTTAATGCAGCCCATGACAGATCCATGGCACCGGAGCACCAGAGTTCCTTCCCTCCTGATAGAGTCCAGGAGGTTGGATGTTCTGGGCATTAGGACTTGCCTCCGCATTGTTGGGCCTTCGCATTGCTAACTATGCCATCTGTGAGTACTTACCCAAAGAGATTAATATAGGGGCAAGAGGGGCACTGGATGTGTAGCCGCTGCACTAGCACCTAAGCCAAAACAAAACCCCTGACTGTTATGCTCAGGTCGCCCAACCATTGCCAGTAAAAGGGGGGTGGGAGAGACTGGCTAACTACTTCTAGGAATGGACAATAATCATCACAGACAAGTGGGTTCTGGAAGTAGTGAGTCAAGGTGTGTCCCTGCAGTTCAAAAAATTCCCAACCCTGCAGAAACCAAAATTATTCCCATCTCCCCCCCTCGAGGAGAAGAAAAATCCTGCTGGAGTTACAGGTAAAGAAACTGCTGCTAAGAGCAGTGGAGAAGGTTCCCGCTTCATGATGGGGCAAAATGTTTCCAGATACCTCCTAACCCACAAGAAATATAGGGACTGACGACCCATTTTAAATTTGAGATATCTGAACAAACACATACGAAAGATTCAAGATTGTCGCACAGCCGTGTCATTGACCCTGGTTCGGGAACGAGCCCAGGCTGCTGGGGGTCAGCAGGGGAGGGAGAGGATTGAGTGTCTGGAAGACAGCCCTCCTCTACTGGGAGGGACAGGGGTCCCTAGTCTGCGCTTGGCCGCCTTCTGGCAGAAGCCGGAGATGCAGCAAGCACTGATGGCGTAGAGGAGGTGGGGAGTGGCAGATGTCGGTTCCATGCCTTGACGTCAGGGCACCGGCCACTCCCAAGAAACAGGGGAAAATGCCCTTCAGTTCCGGTGGAGACGGAACACCGGAGCTTGCCCTCGATTTGAGGCCACCCTCCTGGCACCCTCCTTACTGCAACAGACTGCTCTGGGTGTGGGGGTCCACCTCGTCCCCGCCTGGGGGGGGGGTAATCTCAGGCTATATAGGAGACAGAGGACTGTCCAGGTAGGGCGGACCGCAGAGGGATGACTCCTTGGTGCTCCCGAGGAGCCTGGAGCTGAGGGGGGGAATAAATACAAAAAAAAAAAGATTGTCGCACAGGACTCTGTGATACCATCCCTGCAGTGAGGAGACTGGATCCCTGCAGTGAGGAGACTGGATCCCTGCAGTGAGGAGACTGGTTGGTCTCTGGTTCTGAAAGATGCCTGCTTTCATAGTCCATTCAGGCATACAGAAAATATCTCCGGTTTAGACTAGGGAACTGTCAATACCAGTTCACAGCCCTTCCTTCGCCCTTACCTTGGTACTAAGGGTTTTCATGAAGTGCCTAGCTGTGGTGGCACTACATCTGAGAAGGTATGGTGGTTCTAACCTCAGTAATGCTCAGAATATTCATAACTTTGTGCAGTCAGCCTGGTGGGTTGGACTGCCCGGAGAGATGGAACACATGCAAATGATGGAATTCTTTGCACGTGAGCATCTTTCAAATACTGCTTCTGTCAACTGTAGTGTTCTAAACCCTTCAGATTTTTCTCTCCGCGTGAAAGTCTGGTCGCTCGGAGTCTCTGTCGCCCTTTTTCGCGTGAAGAAGATAGAAAAAATCACCAAAACCATAAGTATATTTAGTTTCTTTTACTGCCTCTACTAATTGTCAGTTTACATCTAGTTTATTATTTAAATAGTTGTTTTCTCGGTTCCTTGCGGTTCAGCATAACCGTGAGGGATCAGAGTTAGTTTAATTTTATTTTGGTTCTCTGACTAAAGAACCTATTCATTATCACTAATTTTTGGTCCTTAAAAAACTTTAGTTGTAAACGCTTTTTATCGATTACAGAACCACTAAACCGGTTCACATTTCATCTCCTTTCTCAGTTCCCTATCGGTTCCGGAACCGACCGCCAAAAAAAAGGAAAACCCTTTTTAAGCTGTTTAAATAACTGCAGCAGCATTTAACATTTAGCGGTTGGGAGTTTTTCACTTGTCTTTCACCATGACTAAGAAACCTAAGAGAACTGGGGAGCCCGGTTTTAAAAACTGTTTAAAGTGTGGAGATGTTTGCCAAGGCAGACAAGCACACTTTATGTGTAGCTTGTCTGGGTTTTGAACATTTGGACCAGGAATGTGAGATATGCAAAACATTCCCAGAAAAAAACTGTTGAAAAACGCCTTGAAAGGCTAAATAAAAAAGTTTCCTAGGGGTCCCTCAGGCTCTGACCAGCTGACACCCCAGTCTGTTGTGGCTGAAGCAACAAGTGCTACTACACCTGCCCCTGATACGGGCGAAAAAGGGGCAAAAAGAGAGAAAGAACTGTCTGACTCTCCGGTTCCCTTAAAGAAATGAAAGAAGCTCAAGCATGCAGAACCCTCTCCTGCTAAACCTGGGACCTCTGCGCAGCTGCCTGTAATGCCTTCAGCTCAGGAGATAGCTTAGGCGTTTAAAATTATTCAGGCTCTGCAGGGCATCATCCCTCAGCCTCCTGCCCCATCCCAGGGTCCCCAGGTTGCTGCTACTGTTACCCCCTGCTCCGGAGCAACACTGTTTCGAAGTGGATGAGGAGCCTTATGAGGAGGACGAGCCTATCCCCCCAGAGGTGTCCCCTGAGCAGGAATTTGGCTTGCCTCCCAGAGTGTCTGAGGATTTTTCCTCCCATTTTTCTTTCTTAAGGAAAATGGCAGATGCTCTGGATATTGCCACAACAGAACACATGGAGGATGAGGAGGAGATTGAGTACCTTAATATGATGGGTTTAACACCCACAAAGGCCCTCCTCCTCCCAGTATATACATTTTTCAAGAAGGATGCTATGAAGCTCCTGCAGACCCCAAATTCTGTTCCTCCAATTGACAAGCAAATAGATAAAAAATACCAGCTGGACAGGGAGGGAGCTGACTTCCTCTTCTCCCATCCGGATCATCAAGGGGTAATACAGCAAGCTGCCTATGATAAAGCTAAAGTCCCTCTGTCCTCATACCCACTGGACAAAGAATCCAGAAAATTGGACAGTGTGGCCAAAAAGGGCTATTTGTCAGCCTCATTGGCCATGAGACAGGCTACTTTTCAAACTTATGCTGCCCAGTATCAGAAATCCCTGTGGCAGTCGGTACTGGCAATGTCCATGAAGGCCATCTCACCTTTGTCAGATGACCTGGCTGAAACTGCCAGGTTTGGGGTGGAGACGACCAAGTACCAATTTCAAATGGCTGCTGATCTAAATGACACTGCAGCCAGATGGATAGCTAATACAGTGGCTCAGAGGAGGTTTGCTTGGCTTAGGGCTACAAACCTCACTCAGGATACCCAGTCAAAGGCCCTGGATTTCCCATTAGAGGGAAATGCGCTCTTTGGGGAGTCCACAGTGGCCTATATGAAAAAAGGCGGATGAATATAAGGCTGCTTATAGAAGTAACTCTGCTAGAGACAGAGCTTCTTCATCCACCAGGCCCTATGGAAGGGGGGCTAGGGGTCGTTCTTTCTTGTCAAGACCCTTTTTCCAGCCAGTAGCCATGCCCCAATACCAGCAGTACCCCCCACAGGGCTACTCAAGGGCTAGGGATAGAAGGGGCTCTAGGCGAGGGGCTCAGGCACAACCTCAACCCCAGCCTAAACAGAACCCCTGAGATACAGGCCACCTTCTCCCTACCTGTTGGAGGCAGACTGTCCCATTTCCTCCCCCTCTGGTCAACCATCACTACAGACAAGTGGGTGTTGGAGGTAGTGGGCAAAGGTCTGTCTCTGGACTTCAAATTTCTTCCTCGAAAAAAACCCAGGGTTCTAGGGACATGGATATGTTGTTCATCCACACTCATTGGCAGGTATCCTTGCCGCTTTAAATCTTGCCGGAAGGTCTTCAAGCTTGCTCCTCCCACCCACCCGGGTGGTATAACTCTGGCTCCGCCCCATGCGCCAGATCTTCCTTACGGCAGAAGCTCAGGTTCCCTCCTTAGCGCTCTGCGTTTCGGCTAGTTCCTATTTCTCCGTTCTGATTTAAAAATAAAATTTTGCAAAGACTTTGATCTTGATCCCTCGCTCACGATGGACAAATCGACTCCCAGTTGGAGATGCCCAAGGCGGGCAGATGTCTCGGACGGATCCACTACCCACGTGTGTCTACTGTCGGCCTGAGTACCACCCTGCAGGCTTGCGACCTGTGCTCATCTTTTCGGCCCCTCGTCACCGAACCGTGCTGCCCGATTGGCTAGGCCGTCGAGAAGCGTTTCCCTCGGTGAGAAGTCCAAGAGGCCCGGGTTAGCGTGTCAAGGCGGCGGGTTTCAAGGGATCAGCTCGAGCGGATGGTCGCCCTCAAGAGGAGGCGCTGGCCGATTCTCTCGCCGCGCATTTATCCCGCTCTCTGGGTTCTTCCTACACGGCTTCTTTTAAGGAGCTTTGTCTGTCCCTCTCCACTAAAGGAGAAGGGCCTGCGTCTGCTGGACCTTTTCTCGGTCCAAAAGAGGGACAAGGTAAGTCCCTCCGTCACCGGCTCTTGGGGCCGGAAAGGTCCCTCTCCCGGGCACTCGTCCGTCCGAAACCGATCGACCCGCTTCGGCTGACCACTGGCCTCACGGTGTCCTCGTCAGGTCAGTTGACCGAGACTCCACTGATGAAGGTCGAGATTTTTCTCGACTCCATTGCCACGGGCTGTCGCCTTAGCAGCGAGATTCCTCTCCCGGTTCCCCGGGAGGAGTTGAGGATCCGTGGGCTTCGTCTGTGCCTCCGGTTCCGGAGCCCCTCGGATGGACCTTCCGGAGCCAAGAGTGCGGTTCGCCGCGACACCTCCTGCACCGACCCGGAAATTCCGGGACTCTCGGTCTGGTTCGGACTCTTCATGTCCAGCTGCTCCCCACCGTCATAGGGCGGTCTCGGTCTCGGCACCTGATAAGCCGTGGCGCTGCCGCTGCCTCGCCCTCCTCCTCGGATGAGGGAGGTTGTCGTGAAAATTACGTCGTCGGATGCGAGGACCTTAGGTTGCAACAGCTCCTCCCTGGCGGGGATAAGCCGACTCCGGCGCTTCCCGGCCATTGGGTGGCTGTCACGGGCAGCCGACACAACCCCTCGACTTGTCAGGAGCCTGTCTGGCCGGTTGTTGCCAAAAGCCTGTCTCCACGATTCCGTGGAACCTCCGCCTCCACAGCCACAAATTGGGGTCTCGACCACGATTCTCGGTCGCCAAGGGTTTACTCCCATCGGTTGTCAGTTACCCTCACTCCCGACCGACCTCGGCAGGTGAAGGGTGGCTCAGGCCAGAGGCAGCTCTTCGAGACTCTTCCGAGTCCGAAGATGATTCTCCTTCTTCTCCGCTGACTGGACTTGGAGTCTTGGGAGGTCAGTCAATGGGCGATAGCCCGTGCGTCCTTCCTAGACTGACTCCGGCTCATCTCGAGTCTGCCGGATGGGCCGAACCTGCTTCCAACGGGCTAGGTATCCCCTCACGGAGATTCTGGACCGAGGATTCTCCGACGGAGGCCTTTCCGGTGGCGAGGCCATGAGTGGGTCCGCACTGGAGCTTTGGCAGCCCTGCTTCCTGCCCCGCGCCGCCAGGATGGCCATGGGAAGTATGCGGTCCCTACCGTTCTTGTCCGTGTTGAACACCCCTGCTGAGGGTTGTGTTACTGACAGCGCTTCCGCTACCGGCAACGCCAGGGATGTGGACAAACCTCCTGACAAGGAGTCCAAGAAATTGGACTCATGTCGGGCAAAGTCTACGCTTACGCCCTCTCTGCCTTCTCCAGGCCAGCCCGGCCGTCCTCATGGCACATTTTTCTCATGCCCTGTTGGGCCCCTGGATGAGGTCATCCTCATCTCCGCCGATCTGCAGACTACGGTTAGCAGGTGCGGGACCAGGCAGGGCAGTGGCCAAACAGCAGCCCAGACTGCTTTGGATGGGGACTCATGTGCCAGATCGGTGGCGTCGCAGTGGCTATGCGGTCGGCGGGCTTGGCTGAGGATATCCACCTTTACTCGGATACCCAGCACAGGTTGGCGGATGTTCCCTTTTTGGGACTGACCTCTTGACCCTGGGTGGAAGGTCACCTGCAGAGGATCGAGAGTCCAATGCCACCTTGACTCGGTCTCTTCCGCTCAGAAGGACAAAGGTCACAAACCACAGCCTAAGCTCTTCGTCCTTCTGTGCCCCGGCGCGCCTCGCCCAGCAACGCCAGGGCCAGCAGGCTCGCCTTGGCATCCCAAACCCAAGCCGCCGGCTTCCTCTAACTGGAGGCAGGAGGGAAAGGGCCCAGGAGGTCCTCGGCGGTCCCTCCTCCAAGCCTGCCCAGTGACGGGCTGAGGGGTGTCGCTATCCCGTCCTCCTTACTCCTGGGTCCTCTGGGTGGGGGACGGCCTGCACTCTGCCTGCCCGCCCTGGTCCGCTGTTACCTACGGACAGGTGGGTCTTGAGGTAGTGGGAAGAGGCCTGCCTCTGGAATTCGAGCAGGCACCACCCTTCAGAGCTCGCCGCCTCGGGGGCTTCGGGATCCCCAGCCTCACTGGCGGCTCTGTCGACGACATCACCTCCTCCTCCCAGAAGGAGGTGGTAAGAGGTGGTGGACCCTCCTTCAGACCCAGGGTTTGTGTCCAGGTACTTCCTGGTTCCAACTGGACGGGGGCTGAGCTCCCATTCACCACCTACACGACTACAACAAGTTCCTAAGGTCTCAACCTTCAGGATGGTCACTCTGGCTCAGATAATACCATCCTGAACGCCGGCGTGTGGTTCTGCTCTCTGGACTTGCAGGGACGCAGCGTTTTTTCACGTCCCTATCCGTCTGCTCTCACCAGAGATTCCCTTCGCTCTGAAAGGCGGAAGGATCTCTCTCTGAGTTCCAAGCCATGCCCTTCGGCTTGTCTCCAGCTCCGGGTCTTCACCAAATGCATGGCAGTGGTGACAGCATTCTTTTTGCGCCGGTCAGGGTCCGTGCCTTACCTGGACGACTGGCTGATAGCAGCTCCTCCAGGAAGGAGGCGGAGGGTCCAGAGATCTGCCCTCCAGGTCTGCTCTCAACTGGGCCTCCTTATCAACGAGGCCAAGTCGGAACTCGAGCCGAAGCAGGTGATTTTATTCATCAGGGCGCAGCTCGACTCTCTTCGAGCCAGACGCGGCTCAGGCGGACAGGGCCGAGGTTCTTTCCTCCTTTGCCCGATCATTTCTGGTTGGGCAATGCGCTCTGCCCTGGACTCTGCCTCCCAAGTCTCATGGCGGCCTGTGCCAGCGTGGTCCGCTGGGGTCGCTGGAACATGCGTCCCCTTCAGTGGGACTGGCCAGCCAGTGGTCACAACGCCATCCCTTGACCAGCTTTGAGTCGGTGACACAGGGATGTGGAATGCTCTCCAGTGGTGGACCGTTCCAGATCATTTGCAGGAGGGCATCCTGTTAGTCCGCCCCGAGCCGGTCGGTCTCTCTCGTCGACCGATGCCTCTCTGATGGGTTGGGTGCCCATCTGGGGAACACGGGCTCATGGCCGCTGGTCCCCGGGGAGTCGATGCCATCAACCTGCTGGAGCTCAGGCGGGTCCGCCTCGACTCTCACCGCCTTTGCTCCCGTTCCTCCGGGGTCAAGTGGTCCGAGACGGACAATACCCGACCATGTACTATCTAAACCGCCAGGGGGGGACGCGGCCCATGCTTCTATGCAAGGAAGCCTCCGCATTTGGTCACCATGCGCAGCCTGGAGGCGGATCTCCTTAGCCATTCACGTGGGCAGGAGCCCAACACCCCGGCCGATGCCTGAGCCGGATAGGGGCTGCATCCCACGAGTGGTCTCTCCGCTGGAGTGGTACAGCATCTGTTCTCCCTTTGGGGCACACCCTCAGGTGGACCTGTTTGCCTCCATGGAGAACGCTTGGCTGAGTCTGTTCCATGCCCGCCCCTCAGCAGGGGCTCGCTGCAGGGGATGCCTCTGAGGCAATGGACCGGCCTCTTTTACGCCTTTCCCCATTTCCCTTGATCCACAAGGTGCTTCTCAAGGCGAGGAGGGACAAGGCGCAGGTGATTCTGATAGCCCCAGACTGCCTCTCGCCAGTCTGGTACCCAGATCCCTCAGTCTCAGCTCCAGGACTCATGCTGCTTTCAGCTCGCCGGACCTGCTCTCTCAATCCAATCAGGGAAGGTGTTCCATCCGGACCTTCAATCCCTACCTAACTGACCTGGTTCCTGGCTAGGTTCGACTTTGGGTCTTCCGATGAGGTCCTCAATGTAGTTGAGGCGTCCGTGAGGAGTTCGACCAGAAAATGTTATGCCTTCAAATGGAAAAGGTTTTCCATTTAATTGTCAGAGCAAGGGCTTGGACCTTCCTCCTGTTCCTTGGTGAGCATCTTGGACTATTTATGGTCCCTTTCTAGTCAGGGCTTAGGTCGACGACCTAAGGGTGCACTGGCAGCCATCTCTGCTTACCGGCGCGGGCTGGAAGCAGTCGGTGTGCAGGAGAAGGTGGTCTGGCGCTTTTCAAAGGCCTTGATCATATTCCCTCCAGTGCGGGAACCCCCACCTCCGTGGGATCTACTGCTGGTACTGGCAAAGCTCATGGGCAAGCCATTCGAACCTATGCACAGGTGTGCTCTCTCTCACCTGTCGTGGAAGACCGCTTCTTCTTGGTGGCTATCACGTCAGCCAGAAGGATGGGAGACTCCAGGCTTTCCATCGAGTCTCGCCTGGTCTTCCACAGGGACAGGTTGTCCCTCGCCCCACCGAAATTCCTTCCGAAGGTTGGTGTCGGAGTTTCACCTTAACCAGGTGTTGACTCTGCGGTGTTCTGCCCATTCTACACCTCGAGGTCAATATAGGCTCCCATACTCTGGACTCCTAGAAGGGCGCCGCTTATTATAAGGAGCGCGATGGCTGAAATTGGGAGAGGGTTCGCCAGCTGTTTGTCACCCACGCTGAAGTCAAAGCATCTGGCAGACCTGCAGCCAAGCGTACGATAAGCAGATGGGTAACCTCCCATAGATCTCTGTTATAAGTTGAGCGGCATGGAGCCTCCCAGAGGGATAAGAGCTCATTCTACCCGCCATACTGCTGCAACGGTGGCTGCTTCCAGGGGCGTCCCTATCCAGGAAATCTGCAGGGCTGCTACCTGAAGTCAGCAAACACCTTCATTACCCACTACCACATCGACCTTGAGTCACGCGGGATGCTGCTGTTTTAGGGGGCCTCGGTTCTCAGTCTCTCTTTCCCAAGTAAGTATGTGGGGTAGTGCGTCTTGCCTCCCTCCTCCGGGAGAACTGCTAGGAGTCTGCCAATGAGTGTGGATGAACAACATATCCATGTCCCTAGAAATACATTACTACCTGTAACAGGAGTTCTAGAATGATATGTTGTTCATCCACACCGACCAATTCACCTCCCGGCTTCGACGCACAACCTGAGCTTCCAGCGGGCCAGATCTGCGTCATGGGGCGGAGAGGAGTTATACCACCGGGTGGGTGGGAGGAGCGCTTGAAGACCTTCCGGCAAGATTTAAAGCGGCAAGGATACTGCCAATGAGTGTGGATGAACAACATATACCATTCCTAGAACTCCTGTTACAGGTGAGTAACCTGTATTTTCCACCTCTCCACCCCAGCACAAATTTCGTTGCTAGAGGCAGAGGTTCAGAAGTTGCTTCAGCTCAAAGCAGTGGAACTAGTCCCTGCAGCCCTGAGAGGAAGAGGTTTTTACTCCAGATACTTCCTAACAACAAAGAAAAATGGGGAGTGGTGGCCAATTTTGGATCTCAGAGCTTTAAACAAGCACCTGAAAAAGCCAAAGTTCAAGATGGTAACTTTGGCTCGGATTCTGCCAACAATCCAAAAAGGGAACTGGCTGGCATCTCTGGACTTACAGGACACTTACTTCCACATCCCCATAAAAGAATCTTTCAGGAAATTTCTCAGATTCAAATTCCCATCAGGTCATTATCAGTTTGCAGTGCTGCCCTTCAGCCTTTCCTCGGCACCAAGGGTGTTTACAAAATGCCTAGCAGCTGTGGTGGCATTTCCTTGAAGACAGGGTGTGACTGTTTTCCCATGCCTGGACGACTGGCTGGTGGTGGGCAAATCACCAGAACAAGTCACAACCTCTCTAAAGCTCACACAGGATCTTTTGGAGTCCTTGGGTTTCATAGTAAACCAGAAAAAATCTGTCTTCACCCCCTACACAGACTTTACAGTTCATAGGGGCAGAGATCAGTACTCTACAGGCCAGGTCCTTTTTACCACTAGACAGGTGCAAGCCTTCAGACCATAGCAAATTCTTTCAAGTTGCATGGCCAAAAAACAGCCAGGCAATTGCTGCAGCTCTTGGGTCATATGGCTGCATCTACGGGCACAGTTCAGGGTTCCAGGTTTTACATGAGACATCCAGTTTCATCTCAGGAATCATTGGAGTCAGAAAAAAGATCCCTTTTCAAAACTCATTCCAGTGACAAGGCCTCTGTTACAAGCCCTCTTGTGTTGGAAAAAGGAATCCAACCTAAGGCAGGGAGTCCCCTTCCAGAAGGAGGATCCTTCACTAGTTCTCACAGCAGATGCATCCCTTCTGGGCTGGGGTGCCCATCTAGGGGAGCACACAACTCAGGGTACCTGGTCAGAGGCAGAGTCCCTCCAGCATATAAATTTGCTGGAACTAGGAGCAGTGCGGCTGGCACTAAAAGTTTTCTCTACACTGGTAATGAGCAAGGTGGTACAGGTCAGAACAGACAATACCACCACTATGTATTACATAAACAAGCAGGGTGGCACCAGATCAAGTCCCCTGTGCACAGAAGCCATGAAAATTTGGACTCTGGCATATTCTCTAAAGGCGTCCCTGCAAGCCATCCATCTGCCAGGAAAGGACAATATCTTGGCAGACACACTGAGTCGGATCAGTTAGTCCCATCATGAATGGACACTGAACAGGCAGGTGGTGTGGGTAATTTTCAGCAGGTGGGGCGTTCCGGAGATAGACTTGTTTGCATCCCACCAGAACCACCAGTTGCCTCAGTATTGTTGCAGGCCACCAGCCCAGGGCACAATCCCTCTGGACGCCCTGGTACTGGATTGGTCAGGCAAGTTTCTCTATGCCTTCCCCCCCCTTCCCTCTGGTCTTCAGGGTACTGCTGAAGCTCAGATCCCTCTCAGCTTCTCTGATCTTGATAGCTCCAGATTGGCCCAGGCAGCCATGGTACTCTCTCCTGCTCTCCATGTCAGTGAGCAAGCCAATAAGCTTGCCTCTCAGGCACAATCTTCTGACCTCCAGGGAACTTTGCTGTTCCCAAATCTCAAGTCCCTCCACCTCAAGTCATGGCTCTTGAGGAGTTAGAGTATGCAGACTTAAACCTTTCTGAAGCTGTATTAAACATCTTGAAAGGTTATAGGAAGCCCTCCACTAAGAAAACTTATTCTGCTAAGTGGAAAAGATTCTCCTTCTGGTGCTCAGGTAGAAACTTTGCCCCAAATGATGCAGGGGTCTCAGTGGTGTTGGATTACCTGACTCACTTACATTCACAAGGTCTACAACCCAGCTCTTTAAGAGTTCACCTTGCAGCAGTATCTGCATACCTTTCTGCTAGGACAAAGGTGTCAGTAGAATCAGATCCCATTTTCAAAAGATTGTTTAAAGGCCTGATGCATTTGCACCATCCTCACAGGGCACCAGTGCCCGCTTGGGATCTTAATATATGTATAGCCAGATTGATGCAGGCTCCTTTTAAGCCCGTGGCTACAGCCCATTTAAAGTATGTTACCTGGAAAACTGTTTTCCTGGTAGCAGTTACGTCAGCAAGAAGAATCTGTGAGCTTCACCTGTTAAGCAGCCAGTGCAGTTTGCACAAAACGGGGGATCTTATGTTTGTCAGTCTTCACCATTCATCACCTTTGGGTAATACGACCGGAGGTCACGACCCCGCGGGAGCTTTTTTTTTGATGGGCGGAGTCAATGCATAGTCTGCGCCACCCTTGAGGCCGACGCATTGCATGGCGCTCGCGGTTTGGCCATTGGGTGTCATCAGCCCTGCCCTCCCACCAGTTCTTCATCTCCCACGGTAGAGGTTGCACCTCGTGAGGAGCTGCTGAAACTGCGCAAGAGGCCTACTTCTCCAAACCTTCAGTCGACACCGCTGGTAAGACTGTTCCTTTTCTTTATTTACTCGGTGACGTCTGGTCTTGTTTAGCTTGTTTTACCATAGGTCATGTCTCTGTCGGGGGCAAGAAATCTTCGAAGACGGGACGGCCCCTATGCGACGGTGCCCATGCGGCTGTAAATACTCCTTCACCGACCAACATGACAGTTGTCTTGCGTGCCTTGGCCCGCTACACGACATGGATTCGTGCAACGCCTGCTTCTCTATGGGCCATCGTGTCATCGAGCAAGGTGCATTGAAAGTTGGATGAGCTCAGACTTTGGAGGGCGGAGTGCGCACTGCTGGGCTAAGCCACAGTCTCGGCCTTCCTCCGGTCCTCCAGTACGCATTCGTGGAGGAGGGACTTCTGCTCCTAGTAGCCTTGCTGCTGCAGAAGCCTCTTTCCAGGAGGCCCAGTCTGTTTCTCCCTCCCCGGAGCGGACGGAGGCACTGTATCATGTCATCGCCCAGTGTTGTTACCGGCTGGGAAGCCTGTGTCGACATTGTCCTCTATGCTGTCCGGCGCCATTGGCCTTGTCCCCACTCCTCTGTCACCTTCTCCCGCTCTCTCAGGCATTCTTGGCCCTAGCGGACCTCTGTCCTGGAAGCAGTTCAGGGCTGTGGCTGCTCATTTCCCTTCGGATGCCAGGGCCATGGACAGGCAGGTGTTCCAACCTTCACCTGAGCAACCAGTCACTGAATCTATGAGGTCCTCTGCTTCGTCATCTTCCTCTTTGGGAGAAGATGAGCCCTCTGTCCGCATCTCCCTTGCTGCTGATCTCGCTGAGTACCAGCGTTTCCTCGTGAGGATGTTGGAGGACCTGCGTATCACCCCACCCACCCAGCACAATCTGGAGCACTCAACGTGCGCCTTTCTAGGTGATTTCAGTCCGGACACCCTTGTGGTGCCTCCCTGGCCTGCTCCCTTTCGGGAGGCATTGTTACGTTTCTGGTAGAGACCCTATTCCAGAGTCCCATCCCCCAGGGATCTCCACCAGAGGTATTGTGCCCCCCAGAGTCTCCAGGTAGTGTGCCTCATCCTCAGTCAGGACTGATGCAGCTGGACACTCCCAATGGGCTTTGCGCCCTTCACTGTGACCGGCCCCCAGATATAGATTCCATGGATATTGACTTTGGGGGAGGAGGATTTTCTACTCTGCACGGTTGCTGCTGTCAATTTCAGCACATCAGGCCCACTATGCTACCTATGATAGGTTCCTGTGGTCCAGGCTGGGTCAACTCCTAGCCTCTATGCCTGATTCAGAGGTAACCAGACAAGCCATTGCACTCTCTGCAAATGGCCTGGAGCTAGCAAGGCACCAAGCGAGAGTATCTTACAACGCCAGCAAGGTAGCTTCCAGGGTCGTTGGGACAGCAATCTGCAGTAGGCGGATGGCATGGCTTCATTTCTCTCAGTTGTCATCCTTGGCCCAGCGTAGGGTGATTTCCTCCGCATACCAGAGAACCCATCTTTTTTCCCGTAGGGTGAGGCGGCGTCTGTCGGGGCAACCTCCTGCCCCTTCCAGGGGTTCCCCGGTTCTCTCTCCCAGTGTGCCTCCTACTGAGAGCTAAGGGACTTGGCCCTTTTGGGCCCCTTCGGGGGAGGTCGGTACTCACCCAAAGGTGATGAATGACGCCAGATCTTCCTTTCCGCTGGAAGATGCAGGTTGCCTTCCCTCATGCTCTCGCATTTCATAGGCCCTGGCTTTCAAATTATCGGTTTTACCGAAGCTCAAACTTGTTCGAGTTAGCGATCGCACTTTTGCAGCATCTATCATGGAGGAGAAATCTTCCCCAGGATTTTGCCAGTGTCCCTGTGGCCAGAAGATGTAGTGCACCGATCCCCACCTCACGTGCGTCTACTGCCTTGGTGTCTGCCATGACACCTCGTCGTTTAGTTTTAGCTTGGCCTTCCATCCCAACATCCTGGATGACAGCAAGGCACGCCTGAAGCTGGGGAGACCAGAAAAAAGGAACCCTCTGGTGAAGTTGGAGGCTAGGTGGGTGGCTTCTGCGGCCGCAGGCTCCGCCGATCAGCTGGAACAGATGAAGGCATTCAAGGAAGAAGCCACTCGTGCTTCGGCCAATTGAAGCTTGTTTGTCCCACTGAGCTTGGGCTCCACCTTTACAGGATCTTTTAAGGAGATGTGCCAGTCGTTCCCCACCCAGGGAGAGGTACCCTCAGGCTGGCACTCCTCCCGCTCTCGGAAGAGAGATAAAAACCAGTTGTCTTCGTCCTGGCGAAGACGTTCTTGGGACCGAGAAAGGTAAGAGTCCCAGGAACACGCGGTCTCAACCTCGTTTGAGATAGCATCCTCAGTAGCTGGCTTCGTGGATCTTCCGCCTGGCCAGGGGACAGAAGACGTGGGTGACTAGGTCAAAACTATCCTCGACCCGATCGACTCTTTGTTGCCGGCCTGTGCCAACGACTCACTAGAACTGACTCCAGTCCTGGTATTTCCGGATGAGGAGAACCAGCCCACTGGTGTCCCCATCAGGGACCCAGTTTTGGATCCTAGAGTTTCACCGATCACACCGGTGTCTCCCGATCGACCAAGTTGGCCTCCCCGATCTCGGTCACGGTCCAGGACCCCCTCGGACGAACGACCAAGGAAGACCCATAAGTGCTCAAAGAAGAGGCGACACCACAGGTCGTCCTCATCCTCCTTGGACGAGGAGAGGCTCCGGTGGAAACTCTGGCGCTGTGAGGATCTTATGTGGCAACAGCTGATCCCGACCGGGCAGAAGTCTGCTCTGCCGCCCACCCCGGCCATTACTTGACTTTCACCTCCCAGGCTGAAGCCGACCCCTCCGGAACCAAAGTCCCTGGTTCCTCTGCCCGTGGGGCAGGCCCGTCCACCGGTTCAGCCTATTCTGGTGGAACCACCACCTAAGCAGCCTAAGGGAGGTGCTCCCTCGTAAGAGGACCGACTAGACACCGGCCTTCCCTGACGTCTGTCTGTTAGTCACCCTGACCTCCCTCGGAGGACCGAGGGTGATTTAGACGGTAGACCGCTGTGTCACGATTCTTCAGACTGTCATCAGGCTTGACTTACATCCAGGGATGACGAGTCATCCGTTGGCACGGGGATGCAGGAAGGCTCTCCCTCCTTCCAGGGGATTCTCTGTCTCGTTTCAAACTCCACTGGAATGCCCCTAGAACCTATCCAGAAAAAGGCGGAGTACCCTTTCACAGATACTCTGAAGAGAGGGGATACTCTGACGGAGGCCTTTCCAGTGTTGGCCCGGCTCTTGAACTTTGGCAGCGCCCTGCCTTATGCCCAGCACAGTCTGCCCGCTTGGCCCGCAAGAACGCGGCACCCATGGGGTCCTTTGCAGGGTTCACAGAGCACCCTTTGGCCGAGAGCCTGGTGACAGCCTCTTTGTTCAGACGTAGTGGCAGTTCAGCCAACACTGACCGACGTCTGGACAGAGTCCAAAAATATGGACCACACTGCCAGAAAGATCTGTGTGGCCTCTTCCTTGGGCCTTCGTTAGGCCAGCTTGTCAGTAATTATGGCACACTTCTCTCATGCCCTTCATGGGTCATTAGACAAAGTCCTCCCTCATTTCCCCATGGACACACAGACCACGGCCAAACAGGTCCATGACCAGGGCCGTGCTGTTGCCAAACAGCAGCTCCAGATGACCCTGGACATAGGGGATTGTTGTGCCCACTTGATGGCCGCCGCAGTGGTTTTTCACCACAGGGCTTGGCTGAGGCTTTCCTCCTTCCTGGCGGATACTCAGCACAAGTTGGCTGATGTGCCTTTCCTGGGGACCAACCTGTTAGGTCCAGGAGTGGCTGGTCACCTACAGCACATAGAGCAGCCCGCCACTTCTGCCAAGGGGTCTATGGGCAAGAACCAGCAGAAGAAAAAGAAGCCCTTTTGGCATTCTTCCGCTGTGGTTTGGCAGCCCTCCTATCAAAGGAGGACAGTAGCATCAGCAACAGGCTGAAGCTTGGCACCCTCGGCCCAAGCCTGGACCCCAAAAGGCCTGCAAAGGAGACCGAGGCTCAGGTCCTGGAGCCGCCTCCTCATCCAAGCTTACCCCATGACGGGATGGGGGTTGCCACCCCCTGTCTCAGTCACTCAGCTCTGGGCCCTCCCGTGGGGGGTCGGCTCCACCACTTCCTTTCCGCCTGGTCCGCTGTCACTTCAGACAGGTGGGTTCTCGAAGTGGTCGGTAGGGGACTACCTCTAGAGTTCGAGCAGTACCCTCACAGCTGAGCCTGCGCCCCTCGGGAGGAATTGATTTCCACATGCACGCAGTTGGCTCTTCTAGAAGACATTGTTCAGCTCCTCCGCAAGGAGACAGTAGCCCCTGTGGCGGATCCTCCAGCAGACCCAGGCTTTGTCTCTTGTACTTCCTGGTGCCCAAGCGGATGGGGGGTTGGCGCCCCATTCTAGATCCCACGATCTGATTCGGTTTCTCAGGTCTTGCACTTTTCAGATGGGCACTCTGTCCCAGATCATACCATCCTTGGAGCGAAACATGTGGTTCTGTTCACTGGATCTGCAGGACGTATTTTCACGTCCCAATCTGTCCGTCCCATCAGCAGTTCCTCCGCTTCAGGGTCGAGGGGACCCTGTACGAGTTCAGAGCCATGCCGTTTGGCCTGTCATCAGCCCCATGGGTCTTCACCAAACGCATTGCAGTGGTGGCAGCCTATCTTCGGCGTCGGAGTCAGAATCTACCCTTACCTCAATGATTGGCTCCTGGCAGGTTCCACCCAACAGGAGGTGGAGAGGTCCAGGGGTCTGGCCCTCCACACCTGCTTGCATCTCGGCCTACTGATCGAGGCCAAGTCTGAACTTGTACCTTCCCAGGTGATGGCCTTCATCTGGGCAGAGCTCGACTCTCGTCAGGCCAGAGTTCGGCTTCCAGCGGACAGGGCGGAGGTTCTCTCCTCCTTTGCCCAATAATTTCTGGTTGGGCACTTGCACCCTGCCCAGGACTTTCTGCGCCTTCTGGGTTACGTGGCGGCGTGCACCTCAGTGGTCCGTTCAGCCCAGTTGCACATGTGCCCCCTCAAATGGGAGCTGGCCTCCCAGTGGACTCTGCGCCACAGTCATTTCGACCAGCTGATCATTGTAACCCAGAAGATGTGGGACGCTGTCCAATGGTGGACTGCCCCAGACCGGTTGCAGGAAGGGATCCCGTTTGTCTGCCCTGAGCCGACTATCGTTCTTACGACCGATGCGCCTCTCATGGGCTGGGGAGCCCACATGGAGGACAACAGGGCCCATGGGTTCTGGACCCCCGAGGAGTCCTGATGCCACATCAACCTGTTGGAGCTCAGAGCAGTCAGACTGGCACTGTCAGCTTTTGCTCCTCAACTCCCGGGTCAAGTGGTTCAAGTCCAGGTGGACAGTATCACGACCATGTACTACCTCAATAAACAGGGCAGCACGCACTCCCGTCTGCTGTGCAAGGAGGCGCTCCATATCTGGACCTCTGGTGAGCCGGTTGGAGGTGGATCTCCTAGCCATCCATGTGCAGGAGCCTCGAACCAGCTGGCGGATACTCTCAGCCGCATGGGCCAGACAACCCATGAGTGATCTCTCCATCCATAGGTTGCTTACAGCCTGTTATCCTGTTGGGGCAAACCAATGGTGGACCTGTTTGCCTTCAGGGAAAATGCCAAGCTGAGGCTGTATCATGCCCGCTTCCTTCAGCAGGGCTCACTGCAATTGGGATGCCTTCTCGAGGCCATGGACCCCAGGCCTTCTCTATGCCTTCCATACGTTTCCCCTGATCCACAAGGTGTTACTCAAGGTGAGGAGGGACAAGGCGAAGGTGATTCTGGTAGCCCCAGACTGGCATCCAGATCTCCTCAGCCTCAGGTCCCTGAAGCGGCTGTGCACACGCCCAGACCAGATATTTCTCAACCAAGGGAAGGTCTTCCATCTGGACCTTCAGTCCCTTGCACCTCACAGCCTGGTACCTAAGCGGCTAGAGTTCCAGGGTTTGGGTCTTTCCAAAGATGTCTACACTGTGGTGGAGGCATTTAGAAAGGAATCGACTGGGAAATATTGGGCCTTCAAATGGAAGAGATCTTCCATTTGGTGTCAGGGTATGGGTCTCGACCTCTTTTCCTGTTCTGTGGCTAACATTCTCAACTACCTTTGGTCTCTCTCCAAAAGGGGTTTATGGTCTTCGACCCTTAGGGTGCACCTGGCAGCCATTTCTGCTTATCAGGCGTGGGCCGGTCAGCCGACATTGGTGCAGGAGACAGTGGTCAGGCACTTTTTCAAAGGTCTGGATCACATATCCCTTCCGGTGCGTGAACCTCCACCTCCATGTGATCTGCTGTTTTTTGGCAAAGCTCATGGGCAAGTCATTCGAACCCATGCACAAGTGTGAGCTGTCACACTTGTCGTGGAAGATGACCTTCCTGGTGGCTATCACGTCAGCCAGGACAGGGGAGCTCGAGGCCCTTTCGGTGGACTCCCCTTATCTGATCTTCCACAAGGACAGTTGTCTTGCGCCCCCACCCGAAATTCCTTCCTAAGGTGGTTTCAGAGTTTCACCTTAACCAGGTGTTGACTCTTCCAGTTTATTACCCTAACTACACCTCAGACGCAGAGTACGGGATCCATACTTTGGACCTGAGACGTGCTCTCTCATACTACAAGGAGAAGACTGTGGAAATTCATGGAGAGGTTCATCAGCTGTTTGTCACCTATGCTAAAGTCGTGTCTGGCAGACCTGCAGCGAAGTGGACTGTTGCAAGATGAATTACATCATGCATAGGTCTGTGCTATGAGTTGGCGGGCAAGGAGCCTCCCAGAGGGTTAAGAGCTCATTCTGCCCGCCATACCGCTGCATTGGTGGCTGCTTCCAGGGACGTCCCTGTCCAGGAAATCTGCAGAGCTGCTACCTGGAAGCCAGCACACACCTTCATTACCCACTACCACATTGACCTAGAGTCACGCCGGGATGCTGGTTTTGGGGCCTCAGTTCTCCAGTCTTTATTCCCTAAGTAGGGGGTGTGCACCTTGCCTCCCTCCTCCCGGAGAACTGCTAGGAGTCTGCCAGACAGTGTGGATGAACAACATATCCATGTCCCTAGAAATGCAGGTTACTCACCTGTAACAGGAGTTCTAGGAATGGTAGATGTTCATCCACACAACCCACCCGACCTCCTCGGCTTCGACGCACAACCTGGCTTCCAGCGGGCTAGATCTAGCGTCATGGGGTGGAGCCGAGAGTTTTACCACCCGGGTGGGTGGGAGGAGCCAGCTTGAAGACCTTCCGGCAAGATTTAAAGCAGCAAGGAACCTGCCAGACAGTGTAGATGAACAACATATACCATTCCTAGAACTTCTGTTACAGGTGAGTAACCTGTATTTACTAAGGTGAGTAATTTTTTCTTGTCTGCCTTAAGTTTAGTTAATGTTTTACAAAAATGTAAACATTTTTAAATGTATTTTTGGTAGCCATTTAGCTAGTTTTAGTGATCACAGCTTTTAGTTTTGGAAACAAATCTGTTGGTAGGAATATGACCACAGTGCAGAGTTTGAACTTAGTTCTACAGTAATTCTAAGATTCCAAAATTAGCATAAATTCTACCTCCAGGGCAACTCAGTCCAGTGGACTTGCTTCTATTGTAAAGCTTACCAGTGGATCCCTTAAGAAGAAACAACATTACTATGGTAATTATTTTTCTAGGGACATGGATATGTTGTTCATCCACACTCATTGGCAGGTATCCTTGCCGCTTTAAATCTTGCCGGAAGATCTTCAAGCTTGCTCCTCCCACCCACCCGGGTGGTATAACTCTCGGCTCCGCCCCATGACGCCAGATCTTCCTTACCGCTTGGAAGCTCAGGTTCCCTCCTTAACGCTCTCGTTTGCTAGGACTGGTTCCTATTTCTCCGTTTGGCGGATTTAAAATAAATTTTGCAAAAAGACTTCAGTCTTCTATCCCTCATGGCTGCGATGGACAACTCGACTCCCGATTTCGGAGATGCCCATGCGGGCAGAAGATGTCTCGGACGGATCCACACTCCACGTGTGTCTACTGCTTAGGCCTTGAGCACGACCCGCAGGCTTGCGACCTGTGCTCATCTTTCTCGGCCTACGTCCTTGAAGACCGTGCTGCCCGATTGCAACTGGGCCGTCCGAAGCGTTCCCTCGGTGAAGTCCAAGGAGGCCGGTTGGCGGTGTCCATGGCCATTTCGGCGGATCAGCTCGAGCGGATGGTCGCCCTCGAAGAGGAGGCGGGTGCGTCTTTCTCGCCGCGGCATTTATCCCGCCTCTGGGTTCTTCCTACACGGCTTCTTTTATGGAGTTTGTCTGTCCCTCTCCACTAAAGGAAGGGGCTCGCGTCTGCTGGACCTTATTCTCGGTCCAAAAGAGGGACAGGGTAAGTCCCTCCGTCGATGCTCTTGGGAGGCGGAAGGTCCCTCTCCGCCGGCCGACTGCGTCGGGTTTCGGTCATCGCTGTCACCACTGGCCCACGGTGTCCCCGTCCAGGTAGTCAGTTGACCGAGACTCCTACCGATGAAGTCGAGATTTTCTCGACCCATTGAGGCGAGCTGTCGCCTTTAGCGGCGAGATTCCCTCTCCCGGTTCCCGGGAGGAGTTGAGGATCCCGTGGGCTCGCCTGTGCCTCCGGTTCCGGAGCCCTCGGATGGACCATCCGAGCCGAAGGGAGTGCCGGTTCCGGCCGACACCTCCCCGCACCGACCTCGGAAATTCCGGGACTCTCGGTCTCGGACCTCTTCGCGGTCCAGCCGATCCCACCGTCATAGGCGGTCTCGGTCTCGGCACCGCGGTAAGCCGCGTCGCTGTCTGCCCCTCGGCTCCCTCCTCCTCGGATGAGGGAGGCTTCGCGTAAATTACGCTGGACGGCACGAGGGATCTTATGCTGCAACAGTTCTCCGGCCGGGAATAAGCCGCACCCTGCCGCTTTTCCCCGGCCATTATGGTTGTCACCGAACGTCCGTCGACACAACCCCGACTTATCCAAGGAGCTCATACCCAGGCCGGTTCGCTAAAACCAGCTGCTCCACCGATTCCGTGGAACCTCCGCCCACAGCCACCAATTGGGGCTCCGACCAAGGATTCTCGGTCGGCTAAGGGTCTCCCCATCGCTGTCAGTTACCCTCACTCCCGACCGACCTCGGCGGGTGAAGGGTGGCTCAGGCCAGAGGCAGCTCTTGGAGGACTCTTTGCGAGTCCGAAGATGATTCCTCCTTTTCTCCAGCGACTGGACTTGGAGTCTTCAGGAGGTCAGTCAATGGACGATAGCCCGTCGTCCTTTCCTAGGACTGCTTTCGCTCATCTCGAGTCTACCGATGGAGCTCGAACCCGCTTCCAAACGGGCCAGGTATCCCCTCACGGAGATCTCTGGACCGAGGATTCTCCGACGGAGGCCTTTCCGTGGCCGAGGCCATAGTGGGTCCGGCACTGGAGCTTTGGCAGCGCCCTGCTTCCTGCCCTCGCCTTGACCAGGATGGCCCAGGAAGTGTCCGGTCCCCTACGGTTCCTTGTCGGTTTTGGAACACCCCTCTGCTGAGGGGTTGGTTACCGACAAGCGTTTTCGGCGGATGTTCCCTTTGGGGACTGACCTCTTGGCCCTGGGGTGGAAGGTCACTGCAGAGGATCGAGAAGTCAATGCCACCTTGGACTCGGTCTCTTCCGCTCAGAAGGACAAGGCCGTGAAACAGCCTAAGCCTCCTTTCGTCCTTCTGTGCCCCGGCGCTTCGGCCCAGCAGCGCCAGGGCCAGCAGGCTCGGCCTTGGCATCCCAAACCCAAGCCGCGGCTTCCTCTAACAGGAGGCAGGGAGGAAAGGGCCCAGGAGGTCCCTCGGCCGGTCCTCCTCCAAGCCTGCCCAGTGACGGGCTGAGGGTGTCGCCCCATCCCGTCTACCTTACCCTGGGTCCCCCTGGGGACGGCTCCGCACTCTGTTCCGCCTGGTCCGCTGTTACCACGGACAGGTGGGTCTTGGAGGTGGTGGGAAGAGGCCTGCCTCTGAATTCGAGCAGGCACCACCTTCAGAGCCGCCGCCTCGGGGCCTGGATCCCCAGCCTCACTGGCGGCCTGGCGAGCCGACATCGCTCTCCTCCTCCAGAAGGAGGTGGTAGAGAGGTGGTGGACCCTCCTTCAGACCCAGGGTTTGTGTCCAGGTACTTCCTGGTTCACGAGCGGACGGGGGCTGGCGCCCATTCTCGCACCTACGATCTAAACAAGTTCCTAGGGTCTCAAACCTTCAGGATGGTCACTCTGGCTCAGATAATACCATCCTTGGAACGCTGGGCGTGGTCTCTGCTCTGGACTTGCAGGACGCTGCGTTTTCACGTCCCTATCCGTCCGTCTCACCAGAGATTCCTTCGCTCCGACGGAAGGATCCCTCTTCGAGTTCCAAGCCATGCCCTTCGGCTTGTCTCCAGCTCCCAGGGTCTTCACCAAATGCATGGCAGTGGTGACAGCATTCCCTCTGCGCCGAGGGTCCGGTGTGCCCTTACCTGGACGACTGGCTGATAGCAGCTCCCTCCAGGAAGGAGGCGGAGTGGTCAGAGATCTGGCCTCCAGGTCTGCTCTCAACTGGGCCTCCTTATCAACGAGGCCAAGTCGAACTCGAGCCAAGCAGGTGATTCTATTCATCGAGCGCAGCTCGACTCTCTTGAGCCAGGCGCGGCTCCAGCGGACAGGGCCGAGTTCTTTCCTCCTTTGCCCGATCATTTCTGGTTGGGCAATTGCTCCCTGCCGGGACTTCCTGCGCCTCCTGGGTCTCATGGCGGCCTGCACCAGCGTGGTCCGTTGGGCCCGCTGGAACATGCGTCCCCTTCAGTGGGGACTGGCCAGCCAGTGGTCACAACGCTGCGATCCCTTGGACCAGCTTGTGTCGGTGACACAGGGGATGTGGAACGCTCTCCAGTGGTGGACCGTTCCAGATCATTTGCAGGAGGGCATCCCGTTCGTCCGCCCCGAGCCGACGGTCTCTCTATCGACCGATGCCTCTCTGATGGGTTGGGGTGCCCATCTGGGGAACACGGGCTCTGGCCTCTGGTCCCCGCGGAGTCCCATGCCACATCAACCTGCTGGAGCTCCGGCGGTCCGCCTAGCTCTCACCGCCTTTGCTCCGTTCCTCCGGGGTCAAGTGGTCCGAGTCCAGGCGGACAATACCACGACCACTGCTACTATCTAAACCGCCAGGGCGGGGCCGCGCTCCATGCTTCTATGCAAGGAAGCTCTCCGCATTTGGTCACTGCGTGCGCGGCCTGAGGCGGATCTCCTAGCCATTCACGTGGCAGGAGCCTCCAACACCCTGGCCGATGCCCTGGGCGGATAGGGGCTGCATCCCACGAGTGGTCTCTCCTGCCGGAGGTAGTACAGCATCTGTTCTCCCTTTGGGGCACACCTCAGGTGGACCTGTTTGCCTCCATGGAGCATGCGCTGAGTCTGTTCCATGCCCGCCCTCAGCAGGGCTCGCTGCAGGGGGATGCCTTCTCGAGGCAATGGACCCCGGGCCTCTTTTACGCCTTTCCCCCATTTCCCTTGATCCACAAGGTGCTTCTCAAGGCGAGGAGGGACAAGGCGCAGGTGATTCTGATAGCCCGAGACTGGCCTCGCCAGTTCTGGTACCCAGATCTCCTCAGTCTCAGCTCCAGGACTCCGCGGCAGCTTCCAGCTCGCCCGGACCTGCTCTCAGTCAATCAGGGAAGGTGTTCCATCCGGACCTTCAATCCCTGCACCTGACGGCCTGGTTCCTGAGCTGCTAGAGTTCCAGGCCTTGGGTCTTTCCGACGAGGTCCTCAATGTAGTTGAGGCTCCCGTAAGAGTCGACCAGAAAATGCTATGCCTTCAAATGGAAAGGTTTTCCATTTGGTGTCAGGACAAGAGGCTTGGACCCTTCCTCCTGTTCCTTGGCAAGCATCTTGGACTATTTATGGTCCCTTTCTAGTCAAGGGCTTAGGTCGACGACCCTAAGGGTGCACCTGGCAGCCATCTCTGCTTACCGGGCGCGGGCCGGGAAGCAGTCGGTGGCGCAGGAGAAGGTGGTCTGGCGCTTTTTCAAAGGCCTTGATCACATTTCCCCTCCAGTGCGGGAACCCCACCTCCGTGGGATCTACTGCTGGTACTGGCAAAGCTCATGGGCAAGCCATTCGAACCTATGCACAGGTGTGCTCTCTCTCACCTGTCGTGGAAGACCGCCTTCTTGGTGGCTATCACGTCAGCCAGAAGGATGGGGAGCTCAGGCGCTTTCCATCGAGTCTCCTTACCTGGTCTTCCACAGGGACAAGGTTGTCCCTCTCCACCGAAATTCCTTCCGAAGGTGGTGTAGGGTTTCACCTTAACCAGGTGTTGACTCTGCCGGTGTTCTACCCCAATCACACCTCGGAGGCGAATATGGCTCCATACTCTGGACCCTAAGGCTCGCTTATTATAAGGGCGCCGCAGCTGAAATCGAGGAGAGGTTCGCCAGCTGTTTGTCACCTACGCTGAAGCCGCATCTGGCAGACCTGCAGCCAAGCGGACGATAAGCAGGTGGGTAACCTCCTGCATAGATCTCTGCTATAAGTTGGCGAGCATGGAGCCTCCCAGAGGATAAGAGCTCATTCTACCCGCCATACTGCTGTGAGGTGGCTGCTTCAGGGACGTCCCTATCCAGGAAATCTGCAGGGCTGCTGCCTGGAAGTCAGCAAACACCTTCATTACCCACTACCACATCGACCTTGAGTCACGCCGGGATGCTGGTTTTGGGGCCTCGGTTCTCCAGTCTCTCTTTCCCAAGTAAGTATTGGGGTGTCGTCTTGCCTCCCTCCTCCCGGAGAACTGCTAGGAGTCTGCCAATGAGTGTGGATGAACAACATATCCATGTCCTAGAAATACAGGTTACTCACCTGTAACAGGAGTTCTAGGAATGGTATATGTTGTTCATCCACGACCCACCCGACTCCCTGCTCGACGCACAACCTGAGCCCAGCGCGGGCCAGATCTGGCCATGGGGCGGAGCCGAGTTATACCACCCGGTGGGTGGGAGGAGCAAGCTTGAAGACCTTCCGGCAAGATTTAAAGCGGCAAGGATACCTGCCAATGAGTGTGGATGAACAACATATACCATTCCTAGAACTCCTGTTACAGGTGAGTAACCTGTATTTTCCTGCTAAGCATCCCCTCACAGCTATGGATCTGATCTCTCTATTGTCTGCCCACACTTTTTATTATTAACTTGTCTCACTGTCAAATTGTTTTAAAACAATGTTACTCAATCTTGTATAACTTCAGTTTTTTCTGTCCAGTTGTTATTGCAACTGAAGAAGCGACCTGTGGGGCCCCGAAAGCTTGTGTACTATATCATCTTTGTACAAGACCTATCTTGGTTCAATAAAAGGTTAACGTATCCAGTAATAAATTTAATGTGCATTCTCAAGGTTAAGTGTGTGTTACAAAGTTTCTTCCTCTTTTCCTATTCAGATTAGAGACTATACTGGCTTTGCATTGTTCTGATGTGTCAAAAGTACAGTAGGGTTAAATTACTCATATAAGTTAGTTCTCTTGTTAGTTGAACCCTGGTATTGATCTGTACCCAAACTCAATTTTAAAATCTGGAAATTAGCTTGTAAAAAGGCATTCCATTCAAGTGAACGGAGCACAACCCTGCACTCTCCCTTATACCAGTGTTACAAAACATCAGAACGTGGGAGCAGACCATGAGAAAGTCGAAAGATCATGATGCAAACCCCTTGGGGGCAAATTATGATCCCTTCCATTACTTAAGGGGGTGGATTAAAAAAATTATTTAGCTGCGGTCGCATTCAGTTAAAGGAGCTCCCTACTTAAAAAATATCATGATTGGTTCTCCTTAAATATGTAAGATATTGATAGCTTAGCTTATTGGGACAGCGGTTTCCCTGGCCACTGTCCTTGTTGGCCAAGGGCTATAAAATTTGCTTTCAACCCTGAAACACTGACAAACGTGCCATTCTGTTGATTTCTGTTGCTGATAAGATTGATTTTTCTTCAGCTGGTAACAAGGAGGATGACTTTCGGATGCCTTATCCAAGCCACCAGCAGCTTCCAGCTGGAATCCTTCCCATGGTTCCTGAAGTTGCCCAGGCTGTGGGTGCCAGTCAAGGACATCATACCAAAGAGTTCAGGGCAGCCGCTAACCCTGTGAAGGCCACACTAACGGCCATGATTGCTAGAGAACTCTTGTATGGAGGTACTTCTCCTACTGCGGAGACCATTCTAAAGAATAATAACTCCATGCACCTACCACATGGTCCACTTGCTAGACCTTCTGAACAGTTAGACTACTTGGCCAGTGTACAGGGACTCCAGGTAATTATAGTTTCATTTTTGTTATTGCTAATGTTTCCACTGGTCAGTAAACTGGACTCTAGATACTCAGTTCCCTAGAAACTGGGAGCCAAATGTCGCACAACAACCCAATACATTTATCCTCACTTAGACCCAGCGGATTCTGTGTTTGGAAACCACAGCCAATCATTCTGCAGTTTCCAGCATCCAACAGTTGATGGTCCTGGCGCAAGTTCATTTAGACCACAGAAGGTTTGTATTAATAGACTTGGTCCCTAGAAGCTGATGTCCACTTCTTGATGCAAAACTGTTGCAGTTTAGCACCCTTGCCTGCCTTTGTACGGGGACATGCGGTCAGTGCAGCCCCATTAGAACTAAACCTGGACACAAGGCAGACTTGAGGCTATAAAACTACAGACCCAGCAGACCTGCAGTAACTTAGTTATGGACTTGTTAATTAGTACACAGAGCCTAATGGCCTGATTTTTAGTTCTAAGATGATTGTTCACTTTAGTATTCGTGGCCTTGTTTCATTTATTGGATGCCATTTGCATTAGGAACTTGGAATCAAAACAAGTATTTCAGGTTAGCTACAGTTAGTTTACTGCACCGTTGTAGTGGAGGTCTACAGTAGCTGTGGCAGTTAACCACAGTACCCCCAGCCCCCACTGGATGTTTCTGTGGAGTAAAATGAGATCTACCTTAGTGAGCACAGCGGTCCTGTGCAAAAGTAGGTTCTGTTTATAATAAACTGTACAATCTGCTTTTTCCTTTTGACCTGATGAGCTATTTCTTTATTAGGTTGAATACAAAGACTTTCCCAAAAACAACAAGAATGAATTTGTATCCTTAATAAATTGCTCCTGCCAACCACCACTAATCAGCCATGGAATTGGGAAAGACGTGGACTCCTGTCACGATATGGTAGGTTTATAAAAGCCTTTTAAGGATGTGGCATTGTGGTCTGTATCTTAAAACCTTTGAAGAGAGACTGATTTCATCAGACTTTCATCATTTCATATACAGGTTGTTAATAAACAATTCTTGTGATGTCAGTTAATATTCAGTAACATGTTTGAGTCCTACATTGAGATTTTGACATTCAGTATGTAAATATATACAGGTAGAAGGGCTATTTTATTTATTTGAATTTTGATGACTGGGTAGGCCCACTGAGATTAACAATCCCTTTTCCAGGGGCTACCCAAGGAAATACATTTCCAGCATATAGACAGATGATAAAAAAGGGTAACAATGAGCAGTACACAAAAACAAGTTACAAAGAGCATTTCAAACATGAAGTCTTGCTGTATCCTGACAATATGCAGTTAGCCCCAGCACTTGAACTGCCCTGGAGAGGAAAGAGTTAACTCTACGGAGAAGCATAGAACGTTGAGTTTGAGCTCTGTTTTCAAACCTCTGCCTCTGGTACTTGCCAGTGTAACCGTCAGATTCTTTACTGCACCTAACCGTGAAGTTGCTCTGGAGATTTCTCCTCTGCTCGGTTCGGTAGAGTTGAATCAGCATTCACTTTTTCTAACAGTTTTATTTTCAGATTTCCAGCCTCTGTCTACGGTACAGGTAGTGTGGTAGATAGGTGGTGACTTGTGTTTTATTTAAATTCTGTGGACATTTTTTGTCTCTGCTTCTCATCGGTCTGTCCAGTTAGGAACCGTCCTTTTTGCTTGTTTTGATTTTTATTTTCTCTGGCGTTTAATGTGGTGTTTCAGTGCCGATCCAGTGTCTATCGGTTTCCAAAGAACCATACTTTTTGTGGTTCTTTTACAGAACCCGTATCACGGTTTGTAACCGGTTTATTACCTGGCTTAAAAGCTTTAAGGGTAATTGTTTAGGTTGGCCATGTGTGAGAAACCCAAGAAAAAAAACTGTCCCACTGGTTGTCAACACTGTACTGAGTGTGGGGAGGCCTTTGCCAAGGCTGACCCCCACCTCATCTATGTTTGTCTGGGGTTTGACCACCTCAAAACAGACTGCCAAATTTGTAAAAACTGCACTAAAGCCACTCTGGAAAAAAGAGTAGGCTGAAGGAAAGGGAGACCGAGAAGTCCATAGATCCAGATGGCCAGCCCGGTTTGGTTGCAGCCGAACCTGAGGAGGTGCCTACTGACCTAGGCGATACCTCCTCGGGCAAAAGGAGGTCCAACTCAGAGGGGTCGGTTCCACTGAAAAGGAAGCACAAGTCAGCTGGTTCGGATCCAGCACCACATACTTCAGCCACTGACGAGATAGCCAAAGCGATTAGTATAGTTCAGTTGCTTCGCCCGGTTCCGTCCAAACCAGTACCGCCAGTTAGGCGGTTGGTTCGGTTGGATCTGACTTCATCGGATTACAATCCAGATGCTTTTTATGAAGAGGGAGACTAAGAATATCCAGATGATGAAGATAACGACTTTGAAGGTCTAGATGTGCCAGTTGAACCGGACACCTCCCCAGACTGATCCTCCAGTGTCTCCCCTCCCAGGCTTTGAGTCCCCTTCACGCTTCTTATTTTACAAGAAGGTGGCTGAAACCCTCCAGCTTCCAATGGTTGAAGCTGCTGAGGAGGAGGAAGAGCCTGACTTTGTAGACATGATGGACATCCCAGAGTCCAAAAGATTGTCTATCCCTCTTCACAAGTCCTTGGGGAAACGGACAAAAAAGATCTGACAGACACCCAACTCCTTGCCTCCTGTGGATAAGAGAGTGGACAGGAGGTTTATGCCATCAGGCTCAGGTACAGAGTTTTTATACAGTCATTGCAGCCATGTTGAGGTAGTGCAGGCTGCAGCCTGTGACAGGGCTAATATTCCTTTGGCTTCACACACCCCAGACTAAGACTCCAGGAAGGTCAATGCCATGGCCAAAAAACAGTATTTGGCATCTTCTTTGGGACTCAGGCAGGCTAATTATATATGGCCTGCACAGCCAGGTACCAGAAGTCCAGGTGGGATACCGTTCTGGAACTGGCTAAACAGGCCTCCCCCCAGCTAGCCAAAGAGCTGGAGGAGGTGGCTGCTGATGGAATTGAGGCATCCAAAGTGCAATTTCATGCTGCTGTGGACTCCATTGATGTGGCATCAAGACTCATGGCTATATCTGTCTCTCTCAGGAGACATGCTTGGTTCAGATGTACTAGCCTTTCACAGGACACCCAGGCCAAGGCTATGGATTTCCCTGTAGTGGGTAACTCTGTGTTTGGTCAGTAGACAGAGGCTTACATGAAGAAAATGGATGAGTACAGGACCACCTACAGGAGTGCACAGGCCAAAGAGAGGCAAGCCACTCCTCAGAAGCAGCAGTCTAAGGCAGGCTTTCCACAGGCCTTTCTACCAAGCTCAGGCTTCCTCTTCCTTCCCACAGAGGGGGTTCTTTTGAAGGAGGGGTAGGAGGGGGATGAGCAGGGCTGCATCCTCTTCCAGTCCATGGCTTCTGCTAAGCAGAAACCCTGATGTGTTAGCCCGGGTCTACTTCCCCATTCCAGTAGGAGGCAGGCTGGCTTACTACTTCCATGCCTGGAAGTCTGTTACCTCAGACAAGTGGGTCCTGGAGGTAGTAAGCCAGGGACTGGCCCTCCGCTTCAAAAGGTTTCCAATGGCAGGCCCGGTGGCGCAGAGGGCTGAGGCGCTGGACGCCACACCTCGAACCACGCCAGCGGCCCGGGTTCGGGAACTGACTCTGGCGCCGGGGGTCGGCAGGAGAAGGGGTAGGATTGAGCGTCCATAGGACTGCTCTCCTCCCCTGGGGAGGGTTAGGGACGCATGATCGCTCTGCAACGCCCCCGGTGGAGACCAGGGGCACAACAGGGATTGCATGAAGGGGAACACCAGAAAACGGAAATACCGCTCGCTGGCCACCAGATGATCGCTCTCTGTCCCCGGTTGCCTCCAGTCCCTTCGCGGTGCCTTCTTCTCCACGGCAGCATCCCCGGGCCCTAAGAAGAGTGTGCTGGGGTCATCCCTCTCCCCTGGTGCCTTCCCCCTCGGAGGAGGTGGGCCCGCCCGGTGAAGGGATATACGGGGATATCCTGGGGATCGGCTGCGATACGAGGAGTAAGAGGAAGGCCAGGTTAGGACACAAGGGGCTATTGGGAGACGTGCAAATCCTGAAGGAGTGGGGGCTTGCGAGCATGAGGAGGGCGAAAAAAGAATATACAAACAAAAAAAGGTTTCCAAAATTGAGGGCCAGGTCTTTCCCACCTGCATCCATCTCTGAGACCCTTGCCCTAGAGGTAGAGGTTTAGTCTCTTCTGGCTCTGAGCTGTAGAGAAAGTTCCTACTTGGCACAGGAGCAAAGGCCTGCACTCCAGGTACTTCCTTACCCCAAAAAAGACAGGTGAGTGGCGACCCATCCTAGGCTTAAGGTATTTCAACAAACACGTCTCAAAAGCCAAAATTCAAAATGGTGACTCTGGGAATAATTCTTCCCTCTCTAAGGCCAGGGGATTAGCTTGTATCCATTGATCTCAAGGATGCCTATTTCCATATTCCTATCAGGTAATCCCACAGAAAGTACCTCAGAATCTTATCTGTCAGTCTTCACCATTCATCACAGTTGGGTATGTGGCTGGAGGTCACGACCCTGCGGGAGCTTTTTATTTTGGGGGTGGGTGGGCGAAGTCAGCCCTCCTGCCAGTTCATCTCCCGCCGTTAAGGTCGCACCTCATGAGGCACTCTTGAAGTTTTCAACCTGTTGACAACTCCATTTTTCTCGACGCCGATCCTTCCCGTTGGTTCCATCGCCTACTTGACGCCGCTGCCTGGTAAGATTGTTCCTTTGTTATTTTCCGCGACTTCGAGTATGTTTTGTCACTTTGTTTACAGTCTATCATGTCTGGGTCAGAGGGCAAGAATTCGCTGAAAGCGGGGTGGCCTCCCATGCGTCCGTGCCCGTGTGGCTGCAAGTACTCAGTTACCGACCAGCATGATTGTTGTCTTGCGTATCTTGGCCCACTTCATGACATGGATTCGTGCGACGCCTGTTTCTCTATGGATCTTCGTGTCTTGGAACAGTGCACATGGAAAGTTGAACGAGCTCCACCGACTTTCGGGGGCGGGTGTGCACTCGTCTGGCCAAGCCATGGTTTTTCTGCCTTTCCTCCGTGTCCCCTCCTGGCTCTATACAGACCGCGGAGGAGGGGGCTTCTGCCTTTTGTAGCCTCGCCCTGGCAGAAGCCCCTTTCGCGGTGCAGGATGCCCAGTCTGTTTCCCCCTCAGGGGTGGGCGGCACTGCTCCAGCAATCGCCCTTTCGGGGGCAAAGGCTCCCCTGGTGTTGTTTACTCGGGCTGGAAAGCCTGGGTCAGTACCATCCTAGATGCCATCTGTTGGTGCCGTTTTGGGCCTCTGCACAGTCTCTGCTGTCGATGCAATTCGCGGCGCCAGTAGCGCTGACGGTGCTGTGGGAAGTTCTACGGCGCTGTCTTCTACTGTTTCTGGTCTCGGTGCCAGAGCCGTGTCTAGCTCTGGTGCTGTGCAGGGCCACGGCGCCATGGGAGGTTGTTGCTGTTGGCGCTGAGGGGCTATCTGCACCCTCCCTGACCGCGGTGCTTTTCACAGTGTTGTGGGGGAGGCGGTGCCGTGGCCGGCGTCTACTCTGGTTCTGCTGCCGTTCTCCGCACCATCTCTTCCTCGGGCGCCATTCGCAGTGCCGTGGGGGAGTTTGGTGCAGACTCTGAGGATACCCAGATTGGCACCTCCCTCAGTCTGGACAGGAGCAGGTGTCCGCGTACGGTCTGGCACCGAATTACGGTCTCTACCTCTTTGGAGGCGGACTCAGAGTCTGGTTCGGACCTGCTGGCCTACTCTTCGAAGTTGGCAGCCTATATGGACACCTCAGTAGCTACTTTGGCTGACTGGAACCAGCCTCCCTCTGAGGAGCGGGCAGTAGCCCCTGAGTCTGGGGTCAGAGGTGCTGACCAGCAGGCGGTGGTCCAGGCCACTATTGCCCTGCAGCCTAGACTTGAAGGGTTTTCTGCCCCCTCGGTTGAGATGCTCCCTCATGTGGTGTGCCTGGATTGCCCAACTTGAGAGCCGACCAGGGTGCCCACAGAGGAGGAGGGTGCTACTCCATGGGTGGTCTCGGGGACTGACCAGGGTTGCCAGCTGCTCAGGCTGGTGTTTTCGAGGCGGGGGGCTCTCTCAGACTCTGAGGGGTCAGGGAGCCAGGGTTTGATGAGGCGGCCCTTCTTTGGGACCTACCCAGGTTCAGGGAGGAGTCGTAACGCGGACCCCCGCCCTTCCTTCTCGGTCTCCTCGAGAGTGCCCTGGTCTTTGGAGGGAAAGGACTGTCCTTTTGGGCTTACACGGTCCCGGTCACCTCATGGGGGGGATTCTTCAGGGCACGGTTTAGGCAGTTCCAGCGTGGTTGATCAGCTGTCTGCTGTTGGGCTCTCCAGAACTCCTCCTCCCACGGAGGCTTCCAGTGCGCTCTCTTGCCCAGACAGAGGACATTCCTCTTCTGTTGGGGATCTGGCCCCCATTCCTCTGTCATCATCTCCTGCTCTCCCAGGCATTTGTGTTCCTACAGGACCTCTCTCCTGGGAACAGTTCAGGGGTGCAGCTGCTCACTTCCCTACTTATGTCTGGGCCATGGACGAGTGGGTGTTCCACCCTCCCCCTGAGCAGCCAACCTCTGGATCTCCAAGGTCTTCCGCTTCCTCATCCTCCTCTTCTGGGGGAGAGGAACCTTTCTGTCCACATCTCCCCTGCTGCTGATCTCGCCGAGTATCAACGTTTCCTTGTGAGGATGATGGAAGACCTACGTATCACCCCACCTACTCCTCAGCACAATTTGGCGCATTCAACGCGTGCCTTTTTAAGCGACTTGAGTGCAGCCACCCTTGTGGTGCCTGCCTGGCCTGCTCCTTTCCAGGAGGTGTCATTGCGGTTTTGGCAACGACCCTTTTCCGGAGTCCCAGCCTCTAGGAATCTGAGCCAGAGGTATTGTGCCCCCCTGGAATCTTCAGGTCGTATGTCCCATACTCGGTCAGGACTTGCGCAGCTGGACACTCCTGATGGGCTTCACGCCCTCCACCGTGACCAGCCTCCATATCAAGATTCTGCGGATTTTGACTTCTGGGGGAGGAGGACCTTCTACTCGGCACAGTTGTTGTCGATTTCTGCTCATCAGGCCCACTATGCTTCCTATGATAGGTTCTTGTAGTCCAGGCTGGGTCAGCTCCTAGCCTCCTTGCCTGATTCGGAGGTATCCAGACAAGCCATTGCACTCTGTGCATGTGACCTGGAGCTAGCAAGGCACCAAGCGAGGGCATCTTGCGACGCCAACGAGGTAGCTTCCAGGGTCGTAGGGACAGCAGTCTGCACTAGGCGGACGGCATGGCTGTGTCTTTCCTGGTTGTCACTCTTGGGCCGGCGTAGGGTGATTTCCTCCGCCTACCGGAGAACCCACCTTTTCTCCTGTAGAGTGAGGCGGTGTCTGTCGGGGCAACCTCCTGCCCCCTCCGGGGGGTCCCCATCTCACATTCCCCAGTCTCGGGCCTCGCCAGCCCGTAGGGGTTCTCCCTCTATGTTCTCTCCCTCACTGGGAGCTAAGGGACTTGGTCCTTTAGGGTCTCGGACCCCTTCAGGGGCTCGGTATTCACCCAACTGTGATGAATGGTGAAAACTGACACAGATAAGATATGAAAATTCTTGATCTTTCTGTGCATCTTCACCATTCATCACAAATTCCCACCCTCCATCCCCCTGGTGCTTCAGTCTCTGGGCCCCCCTTCCTCTGTGTGCCTCTTCCCTCCCCTCTCTCCTTCCTTCCCTTTGGTTAGGAGTGGGGGGACCTTGGAGACACACAGAGGAACCAATTGCTGCAGCTTGGCGGCTGGGGGGGGGATGGGGCGCTTTTGCCTTATCGCCTTGCAGCCTCCCCACCTTTTCTTAGGGATGGGGTGCTGCACTTAGAGCCCACTGTTTTTCTCCCCCCCCCTTTGTCCTTTGGGACTGATCCAATTTTTAATTATTTTGGGGAAGGCTTTTCTCTTGAAGTTCCTCCACCCACGTTTTCTTTTGGATGGGGGGAGGACGTGCCTTGGCTTCTGGATTCAACTAATCCCTCGAACAGTCGTCCTTTGCCTGTAGCTGTTATTCTGTGGTTAACCTTGCTTGCTTTTCTAGGTTTTCTTCTCTCTCTCCCCTCTCTCCTAGGGCAGAAGGTCTGAACTTGTTCAGTCTTAATTGGGAGGTCCAGGTTGCAGGGTCAGTTGGCATCGTCCTTCCCCTCCCAAGAAAGATGTTTGTCCTTCCCTCCTCCTCCTTTCCCAGAGATTGGGGCCCTTCCTAATCCCTTAGATTCCTCTTCCTCCTTTTCTGTCCCCCTCAGCCGTTATTCCTCCTTTTGTTTTGTATATATTTTCCTTTTATCTGTCCCTTTTCCCATCCTCCCTATTTTCACTCTACGGACTCAGAACTGGCAGCAGGGTGGGGTCGATGACACCTAACGGCCAACCCACGAGCGCCATGCAGTGCATCGGCCTCAAGGGCGGCGCCAACAGTGCGTCGACTCTGCCCATCCAAAAAAAAACGCTCCTGTGGGGTCGTGACCTCTGACCACATACATACCCAACTGTGATGAATGATAAAGACGCATAGAAAGATCAAGAATTACGGTAGGTACGTAATTTTCATTTTGAGTTGCCTTCAGGCCACTGTCAGTTCAGAGCCATGCCATTCGGCCTAACATCAGCTCCAAGGGTGTTCACACATAGTGCTTTGCAGTAGTAGTTGGCTTCCTCAGAAGGCAGGGTATTTCCATTTTCCCATATCTGGATGACTGGCTAATTGCAGGTCAAGTCATCCGACCAGGTCAAGTCAGCTTTACAAATCACTCAAGACTTGCTCAGTTCCCTGGGGTTTCTTCTCAATCTCCCAAAGTTTGTTCTCAAACCAGTACAACTTCCTTACTTTCATAGGGATAGAATTGGATACTATCCAAGCAAAGGCCTTTCTCCCTCTGACAAGGGTAAAGGCCCTAACAGATCTTGCTTCTTCTTTTCGACCTCTGGTCTCTTGTCCAGCAAGGCAGTTTCTTCAACTCCTGGGCCACATGGCAGCTTCCACTGCAGTGGTGCAAGGAGCCAGATTTCAGATGAGGGACATTCAGTCCACCTAAGGTCCTTTTGGTCTCAGAAAAGAGACTCTCACCAAATTGATTCCAATGACTCAGACTCTGGTCCAAACTCTGTAGTGGTAGCTGGACCAGGACAACCTCAGACAAGGAGTTCCATTTCTCTCTCAAGTCCCCATTTGTAGTCCTAACTACAGATGCTTCTCTCCTAGGTTGGGGAGCCCATTTGGGAGCCCTTATAGCTCAAGGGGTCTGGTCTCAACAAGAGTCTCTCCTTCATATCAATCTCCTGGAACTCAGGGCAGTTTTTCTGGCCCTTCAGGTCTTCTCGGAGTCCGTCAGGGGCAAGATGGTCCAAGTCAGGACAGACAACATCACTACAATATGGTACATCAACAAGCAGGGGGACACTTGGTCTATGGCCTTGTACATAGAAGCCATGAAACTGTGGTCTCTAGCCTATTCTCTTCAGACTTACCTGATAGCAGTTCACCTTTCAGGAAAGGACAATGTACTGGCAGATGTTTTGAGCAAAATCACCCTGGTGCATCACAAATGGTCCCTGGACCCTCCCATACTACAAGTCATCTTCTCCAGACGGGGCACTCCAGAGATCGATCTCTTTGCAGCCTCGGACAATCACCAACTTCCTCTTTTGTTGCAGACTTCCAGTCCTAGGGACTGCTCCTCTGGATGCTGTCATTCTGGATTAGAAGGGCAGGTTTCTCTATGCCTTCTTTCTGTTGTTCAGAGTCCTGATCAAAATCGGGTCTCAACCCTGCACAGTGATATTGGTGGCTCCAGATTGGGCCAGACAGCCTTGGTATCATCTGCTGCTGTCTCTGGTAGTGTCACGTCCCCTGTCTCTCCTCAAGAGATGCAATCTCCTAACATCCTCTCAGGGGAGGATTTGGTACCCCAATCTCGAGACTCTCAACCTCAAGGCCTGGCTCTTGAAGAGTTAGAATATGCAGGCGTGCATCTTTTTTTTAGGGAGTTCTGGATGTTTTGAAGGTTTCCAGGAAACCTTCCACTAGAAAAACTTATAATGCCAAATGGAAAAGGTTCAGCATTTGGTGTTCTCATAAGGGCGTTGTGCGTGATTCTGCAGATGTTACTGCAGCCTTAGATTATCTGGTTCATCTCAATGGTCTAGGCCTTAGGCCTGCAACTCTGAAGGTTCACCTAGCAGCTGTCTCTGCATTCCTTTCAGCAGGGAAGGGCCCTTCCCTGGCATCTTATCCTGTTTTCAGTAAGCTTTTCAAAGGTCTGGTTCATATTAGCCCTCCCTTTCGAGAGCCTACTCCGGCTTGGGATCTTAATGTCTACATTGACCAGCTTATGCAGCCACCTTTTGAACCTCTGCCTTTGGCCGAGCTGAAGTACTTGACCTGGACAACTGTGTTCCTGGTAGCTATTACTTCTGCCAGGCAGATTCGTGAATTACAAGCACTTTTGATCTCCTTCCATAGGGATAAGGTGGTCCTAAGAACCAGTAGGAGGTTCTTACCCAAGTGGTATCAGATTTTCATCTGAACCAGTCTTTCTCTTCCTGTGTTTTTTACTGACCATTCTTCAGGAGAAAGAAGATTACACAGTTTGGCTGTTAAAAGGGCTCTTAGCTACTACATAGAGCATACTATGGCGCACAGGCATGACTGTCTTCAATTGTTTCTCACTTATGGTGAAGTGGGGAAAGGTAAGCCTGTTACTAAAAGGACTACTGCCAGGTGGATTGTCTCTTCTATACAATTCTGCTATGACAAATTGGGCAAAACACCCCCTCCAGGCCTGAGGGCTCACTCGACTAGGGGTACAGCTGCTACTCTGGCTGCAGCCAGAGATATCCCCTTGCTAGAAATCTGTAAAGCAGCCACCTGGAAAATGGTCCATACATTCACCAAGCATTACTCTCTGGATATCCAGGCTAGGAGTAATGCTAGGTTTGGTACAGCAGTACTGCAGAGCCTGTTCCCAAAGTAGGTTCTGCATTCCTTCCTCCTGGGGGAACTGCTTGGTAGTCTGCATATTGTCAGAATACAGCAAGACTTCATGTTTGAAGAAAAAAATGACTCGCCATATTAATGTTTGTTCTAATGGAGACTTGCTGTATTCTGACCTCCCTCCTTCCCTGCCTCTGTTCTCAGAATTTAGTTTTTGGGAAGTGGACTGGCAAGTACTGTGTTGCACCTCAGGGGCGTACCTAGTACCCTCCCTCTTAAGGGTGGGGTAGTTGTTTTGTTGTTACTATTGTTATGTTTTATATATATATTTAAATATTGTCACTACTTTTTTTGGAGGGTTCTCGAATTGAGTCTTTTTGGACCCAAATTGTTGCCTTTTGTCTATACATTAAACAATTTTCATAGTGTAGTACTCAGTTAGTTTGCTTGTAAGAATCTGGCGGTTACACTGGTAAGTGCCAGAAACAGAGGTTTGAAAACCGAGCTCAACGTTGTATGTTTCTGCATAGAGTTGATTCTCTCTTCTCTGGGACAGTTTAAGTGCTGGGGTTAACTGCATATTGTCAGAATACAGCAAGACTCCATTAGAAGAAACAACATTACTATGGTGAGTAATTTTTTCGTATATGTCCCCATGACTCAGAAGGACAAATTTAACAAACAAAAAAAGATAGTGATAGACGAATGACTGAAAAGGACTGTAATTGCATACACAAACAGAAAAGTCAAATTACAGACCTAGTAACAGCAGATTAAACGAAAAACCATTCAAACAACATGAAGTCTTCCTGTAGTCTGACTATTGCAGTTAGCCCCAGCCTTTAAACTGCCCCGGAGAACAACGGGTTAACTTTCTATGCAGAGCATAGAATGCTGAGCTCAAGCTCGGCTGAGGTCTCTGTCTGGAGCCCTTTGAAATCCAACCGTCAGATTCTTTACTCCACCTCACTGAACAGTCACTCCGGAGATTTCTACTTCAGCTCGGTTCGAAAGTCTGTTAAAGTCTCGGTTAAATTGTCTGTTTTAAACCAAATTTATTTCTGCACAGTCTGTTCAGTTTCTGTCTGTGGTACCGTGAGTAATAGGTTTTGTTCTGATTTTCTGTGTAGAAATTGTAAAGTGTTATATCTGTTAGGCTGAACAGATCACTTGTAGTGAATCCTTGTGTTTTACTTTAGAGTGTGGTTCCCCGGTCCTTATCGGTTCTTTTAAAAAAAAAAAAAAAATGTTTTGAACGTTTTTTTACAATACCCGTGACACAGTTAGGAACAGATAAGGGCGTCTTGCCTGGTGGTTGCCATAAAAAGGGTAAGTTTGGTTAGGTTGGCCATGTCTGAGAAACCCAAGAAAAAAACTGGGCCTACTGGGTTTCAGCACTGCAGTATATGTGGGGAGGTCTTTGCTAAGGCCGATCCCCACACCACCTGTGTTTATTGTTTGGGGTTTGAACACCTCGATACAGACTGCCAAATCTGTGTTTAAAAAAAAAAAAAAAAAAAAAAAACTTTTCCTAAATCTAACCTTGAAAAGAGACTAGGAGACTGAGGGAAAAGGAAGCCGAGAAGTCCGCTGACCCGGATGGCCAGCCCTGTTCTGTTCTGACTGAACCAGAAGGAGTGCCCTCTGACCAGGGCGATACTTCTTCGGGCAAAAGGAGAGAGACGGTCCTGAGGGTTGATTCCTACAAAAGGAAGCAAAAAAATCAAGCCAGTTCGGATCAGAGGTTCGTATTCCGACCGCGAGGAGATGGCCAGAACGATTTGGATTGTGGAATCAACCTAGCCCGTTCGAAAGATCTGGCACCTTTTCGCAGGGGTTCGTCTGGTCGGTTCCCGTTCAAGATTATACCATAAAGATTTTTATGAACTGGGGTTTGAGGAGGAGGGTGAGTTTGAAGATGATGGTGGTGATGGTGAAAGTCTGGGTGTGCCTGTGGAACCGGACATCTCCCCAGACAGACCTTTTGGTGTTTCCCCTCCTAGGCTTTGAGTCCCCTTCCCATTTTCTGTTTTATAGAAAAGTGGCTGAAACCCTCCAGCTCCCTATGGAGGAGGCATTGGAGGATCAAGAGGAGCCTGATTATGTGGAAATGTTGGACATCCCAGAGTCCAGGGAGACTCTGTTCCCCTTCACAAATCCTTTGGGAAGCAGACACAAAAAATCCTGAAGTCTTCCAGTTCTGTACCTCCTGTTGACAGAAGGATGGACAAGAGGTACACACTATCAGGCTCAGATATGGAGTTTTTATACCAGCAATGTAGCCATGTTGGGGTAATGCAGGTTGCTGCCTGTGACGAGGCAAACATTCCCTTAGCTTCACACCCCGCAGACAAAGACTCCAGGAAGATTGATGCCAGGGCAAAAAAAAACAGTACATGGCATCTTCCTTGGGACTCAGGCAGGCAAATTATATGGCCTTTACAGCCAGGTACCAGACGTCCAGGTGGGACACTGTATTGGCACCCGCTAAACAGGCCTCCCCCCAGCTAGCCAAGGAGCTGGAGGAGGTGGCTGCAGATAGGGCTGAGGCATCAAAAGTACAGTTCTAGGGACATGGATATGTTCATCCACACTGTCTGGCAGGTATCCTTGCCACTTTAAATCTTGCCGGAAGGTCTTCAAGCTGGCTCCTCCAACCCACCCGGGTGGTAAAACTCTCGGCTCCGCCCCTGGCGCCTGATCTTCCTTACGCTTGGAAACTCAGGTTCCCTCATAACGCTCTGCGTATAAGACTGGTTCCTAATTCTTGGTTTCCAGATTTAAAAGTTTTGCTTAAAGACTTGGTCTTCTATCCCTACAGCTGCGATGGACAATCGACTCCCGGTTTTCGGCGGTACCCTTGTGGGCAGAAGGTGTCTCGGATGGATCCACACTCCACGTGTGTGTACAGTTTAGGCCTCGAGCACATCCCGCAGGCTTGCGACCTGTGCTCTTCCTTCTCAGCCTAATCCTCTAAGACCGTGCCGCCCGTTTACAACTAGGATGCCCCGAGAAATGTTTTCCTCCGGTTAAGTCAAAAGAGGCCCGGTCGGCGGTTTCCGCAGCGGCGGGCTCGGCGGATCAGCTAGAGCAGATGATTGCCCTCGAAGAGGCGGCAGCGCGGGCCGCATCTTCCTTGACCGCGGCTTTTATTCCGCTTTCCCTGGGTTCCTCTTACACAGCTTCCTTTAAGGAGCTTTGTCTGTCCCTCTCCACTAAGGGAGAGGGACCAACGTCTGCTGGACCTTCTTCTTCTCTGTCAAGAAGAAAGTCAGGGTAAGTCTCTTGGATCGGCGCTCTTGGGGCGGGAAGGTCCCTCTCCCGAGTTGTGACCATCGACTTCGGTCGATCGTTACAACCATCTGGTCTCACGGTGTCCCGTCAGGTCAGTTGACCGAGACTCCTGTCAGCATGAGTCGAGATCTTTCTCGACCCGTTGAAAGGTTGTCGACAACGGCAATCCCCTCTCCGGTTCCCCGGTGGGAGTTGAGGATCCGATGGACTTGCCAGTGCCTCGGTTCCGAGCCCTTGGGTGTTCCCTCCGAGCGAGGGAGGCTGGTTCCACCGTCCCTCTCACGCACCGTCCTCGGAAAAGCCGAGGTTCTCGGTCAACTAACCGCGGTCCACCCGATCCCGCCATCATGGTGGTCTCTGTCTCGGCACCACGGTAAGCGCGGCGCGCGCTCGTCCTCTTTCCTCCTCGTTTGAGGGAGAGGCCTGACGCAAGTTGCGTCGGCGATATGAGGACCTCATGTGGCAACAACTCCTTCTGACCAGGAATAAGCCGGCGCCGTGCCTTCTCCGGCCATTAAGTGGCTGTCACTGGGCCGCCAAACAACCCCGTTTACCTGAGGGCCTGTTGTCAGGCGGTTGTTCGGCCAAAACCAGCTGCTCCACAAATTCCGGTGGAACCTCCGCCTCCACAGCCGCGGTTTGGGGCTCCGACCAAGAATTCTCGGTCGGCTCAGGGTCTGCCCCATAGGCTGTCGGTCTCCCTCACTCCCGATCGCCCTCAGCAGGTGGAGGGTGGCTTAGGCCCGAGGCAGCTTTTTGTGGACTCTTCAGAGTCAGACGACGATTCCTCCTTTTTCTCCAAGCGAGTGGACTTGGAGTCCTCTGGAGGTCAGTCGCTGGGCGACAGCCCTTCATCCTTCCTGGGGTTGCTCAGACTCATCTCGGAATCCCACGGGATGTAGCTCGACCCGTATCCAAGCGGGCCGTGTCCCTCACGAGGATATTGGACGAGGATTCCCCTACAGAGGCCTTCCCTGTGGCTGAGGCCATTGTGGGCCCGGCCTTGGCTCTGGCAGCGTCCTGCTTCCTGCCCTCGCCTTCGGCCAGGATGGCCAGAAGTATCGCGGTCCTACCGGTTCCCTGTCGGTTTCGGAACATCCCTCGGCCGAGGATGGCAGTTTACCGACAGCGTTTCAGCGTGCCGAAAGCTGGGAACGTCGGACAAACCTCCAGACAAGGGGTCAAGAAATTGGACTATGCCGGGCGAAAGTCTACGCTGGAGTCCTCCTTGGCCTTAAATCCAGGCCAGCTCGGCCGTACTGATGGCACATTTTTCTCATGCCCTGTTGGGCTCCCCTGGGACGAGGTGGTCCCTCATCTCTGGCTGACCTGCAGACCACAGTTAAGCAGGTGCGGGACCAGGAGCAGGGCAGTGGCCAAGCAGCAACTTCAAGACTGCTTTGGACAGCGGTGATTCATGCGCCAGGTCAGTAGCGGCTGCAGTGGCTATGCGCCGTCAGGCATGGCTGAGGATATCCACCTTCACAGCGGATACCCAGCACAAATTGGCAGATGTACCCTTCTTGGGGACCGACCTCTTCAGCCCTGGGTGGAAGGCCACCTCCAGAGGATCGAAAAGTCCAATGCCACCTTGGACTCTGTATCATCCGCTCCGAGGGGACAGGGCGCAGACCTCAACCCAAGCCCTTTCCGTCCGTCGCCCCGGCATGCCCGGCCCAGCAACACCAGGACCAGCAGGCTCGCGGCAGTCCCAAACCCAAACCTCGGCTTCCTCCTCCAGGAAGCAGGAGGTAAAGGTGAGCGGTCCCTAGGCCAGTCCTCCTCCAAGCCTGCCACAGTGACAGGTTCAGGGATGTCGCCCCAACCTCGTCACCTTACCCCAGAGTTCCCCCATGGGAGGCAGGCTCAGATACTTCCTTTCCACCTGGTCTGCTATTACCACAGACAGGTGGGTGTCGGAGGTGGTAGGAAAGGGCCTGCCTCTGGAGTTCGAGCAGGCCCCACCCTTCAGAGCCGTCGCACCTCGGGGGGGGCCTCAGGGTCTGAAGCCTAGCTGTCATCTCGCCAAGCCGACATCGCTCTCCTCCTTGAGAAGGAGGTGATAAGAGAGGTGGCGGACCCTCCCTCAAACCCGGGGTTCGTGTCCAGGTACTTCCTGGTTCCCGAAGCAGACCGGGGCTGGCGCCCATTCTCGACCTCACGACCTGAACAAGTTCCTAAGGTCTCGAACCTTCAGGATGGTCACTCTGGCTCAGATAATCCCATCCTTGGAACACGGCATGTGGTTCTGCTCTCTGGACCTACAGGCCGCGTTCCAAACCTATCCGTCTGTCCCATCAAAGGTTCCTTCGCTTTTGGCGAAGGTTCCCCTCCGAGTTCGAGCCATGCCCTTGACTTATCTCCAGCTCCCAGGGTCTTCACCAAATGCATTGCAGTGGTGACAGCATTCCTCTCGACACCGAGGGTCCAGGTTTACCCTTACCTGGACGATTGGCTGATAGCAACCTCCAGACAGGGGTGGGCGGTCAAGAGATCTGGCCACTCAGGTTTGCTCTCAGGTCGGCCTCCTCATCAGCGAGGGCGAGTCGAGACTCGAGCCGAAGCAGGTATTCTTTTCACCGAGGCAGAGCTCGACTCTCTTGAGCCAGAGCATGGCTCCCAGCGGACAGGGCCGAGTTCTTTCCTCCTTTGCCCAATCATTTCTGGTTGGGCATTGCGCTCCGGGACTTCCTGCACCTCCTGGGTCTCATAGCGCCTGTACCAGCATGGTCCGTTGGGCCAGCTGGAACATCGCCCCCTTCAGTGGGGCTGGCCAGCCAGTGGTCCCAACGCATCCATTGGACCAGCTAGTAGCGGTGACCCAGGGATGTGGAATGCTCTCCAGTGGTGGACTGTTCCAGTTCATCTGCAGGAGGGCATCCGTTTGTCCACCCTGAGCCGGCGGTCTCTCTATCGACCAATGCCTCTGATGGGTTGGGGTGCCCATCTGGGGAACACAGAGTGCACGGCCTCTGGTCCCATGAGTCCCGATGCCACATCAACCTGCTGGAGCTCCAGCGGTCCGCCTAGCTCTCACCACCTTTGCTCCGTTCTTGGGGTCAAGTGGTCCGGGTCAGACGGACAATACACGACCATGTACTATCTAAACTGCCAGGGCGGGACGCGCTCCATGCTTCTATGCAAGGAAGCTCTCCGCATCTGGTCACTCGATGCAGCCTGGAGGCGGATCTCCTAGCCATTCATGTGGCGGGCCTCCAACACCCTGGCGATGCCCTGAGCCGGATGAGGCTGCCTCCCACAAGTGGTCTCCTGCCGGAGGTAGTACGAGATCTATTCTCCCATTGGGGCACACTCAGGTGGACCTGTTTGCCTCCAGGGAGAATGCAAAGTTGAGGCTGTTCCATGCCCGCCCCCCTCAGCAGGGCTCTCTGCAGGGGGATGCCTTCTCGAGGCCGTGGACCCCGGGCCTCTTCTACGCCTTTCCCCCGTTCCCCTTGATGCACAAGGTGCTGCTCAAAGCAAGGAGGGACAAGGTGCAGGTGATTCTGATAGCCCCAGACTGGCCCCGCCAGTACTGGTACGCAGATCTCCTCAGCCTCCGCTCCAGGCTTCCGAGTCAGCTTCCAGCTCGCCCGGACCTGCTCTGTCAGTCAGGGGAAGGTATTCCATCCGGACCTTCAATCTCTGCACCTGACGGCCTGGTTCCTGAGCGGCTAGAGTTCCAGGCCTTGGGTCTTTCCGACGAGGTCCTCAGTGTAGTTGAGGCGTCCCGTAAGGAGTCGACCAGAAAATGCTACGCCTTCAAATGGAAGAGATTTTCCATTTGGTGTCAGGACAAGGGCCTGGACCCTTCCTCCTGTTCCTTGGTGAGCATGTTGGACTACCTGTGGTCCCTTTCTCAGCAAGGGCTTAGGTCGACGACCCTTAAGGTGCACCTGGCAGCCATCTCTGCTTACCGGGCACGGGCCGGGAAGCAGTCGGTGGCGCAGGAGAAGGTGGTCTGGCGCTTTTTCAAATGCCTTGATCACATTTCCCCTCCAGTGCGAGAACCTCCACCTCCGTGGGATCTACTGCTGGTACTGGCAAAGCTCATGGGCAAGCCATTTGAACCAATGCACAAGTGTGAACTCTCTCACCTGTCGTGGTAGACCGCCTTCTTGGTGGCTATCACGTCAGCCAGAAGGATGGGAGAGCTCCAGGCGCTCTGCATCGAGTCTCCTTACCTGGTCTTCCACAGGGACAAGGTTGTCTTGCGCCCCCACCCGAAATTCCTTCCAAGGTGTTGTCGGAGTTTCACCTTAACCAGGTGTTGACTCTGCGGTGTTTACCCAATCACACCTCAGAGGCTGAATATAGCTCCATACTCTGGACCCTGAAGGTGCTTACTATAAGGGAGCGCCGCGGCTGAAATTTTGGGAGGAGTTATGCCAGCTGTTTGTCACCTCACGCTGAAGCCGTTACCTGGCAGACCTGCAGCCAAGGGGCGATAAGCAGGTGGGTCACCTCCTGCATAGATCTCTGCTATAAGTTGGCGGGCATGGAGCCTCCCAGAGGGATAAGAGCTCATTCTACCCGCCATACTGCTGCATCGGTGGCTGCTTCAGGATGTCCCTATGCAGGAAATCTGCAGGGCTGCTACCTGGAAGTCGGCAACACCTTCATCACCCATTACCACATCGACCTTGAGTCACGCGGGATGCTGGTTTTGGGGCCTCGGTTCTCCAGTCTCTCTTTCCCAAGTAAGTATCGGGTGTCTTGCCTCTCCCTCCTCGGAGAACTGCTAGGAGTCTGCCAGACAGTGTGGATGAACAACCTATCCATGTCCCTAAATACAGGTTACTCACCTGTAACAGGAGTTCTAGGAATGGTATATGTTGTTCATCCTATACCACCTGACCTCCCGGCCCGGCACTCGACCTGAGCTTCGCAGGGCCAGATCTGGCATCATGGGGCAGAGCCGAGGTTTACCACCCGGGTGGGTGGGAGGAGCCAGCTTGAAGACCTTCCGGCAAGATTTAAAGCGGCAAGGATACCTGCCAGACAGTGTGGATGAACAACATATACCATTCCTAGAACTCCTGGTACAGGTGAGTAACCTGTATTTTCATGCCGCTGTGGACTCCAGTGATGTCATCAAGAGTCATGGCTGCATCTGTGGCTCTTCGGAGAATGGCTTGGTTCAGATGTACTAGCCTCTCATGGGACATCCAGGCTGAGGCCATGGATTTTCCTGTAGTGAGTAATTCTCTGTTTGGGGAGCAGACAGAGAATTACATGAAGAAAATGGACAAGTACAGGACCACTTATAGGAGTGCTCAGGCCAAGGAGAGGCAGGCAACTCCTCAAAAGCAGCAGTCTAGGGGCAGGGGCAGGCCTTTTCATAGGCCTTTTGACCAAGCACAGTCCTCTTCTCCCTTTTCACAGAGGAGGTTCGTCAGAGGGAGAGGCAGAAGAGGGATGAGCAGGGCTGCATCTACTCCTCAGCCTAAGGCCCCTGCCAAGCAGACACCCTGATGGGTCTGCCGGGGTCGACTTTCCTATTCCAGTAGGGGGCAGGCTGGCTTACTTTGTCCAGGACTGGATGTCTGTTACCTCATACAAGTGGGTCCTGGAAGTAGTAAGCCAGGAACTGGTTCTCGGCTTCAAAAAATTTCCGAAGATGAGAGCCAGATCTTTTCCACCTGCAGGTCTCTCAGAAACCCTCGCCCTAGAGGCAGAGGTTTAATCTATTCTGGCCTTAAGAGCCATAGAGAGAGTTCCTACCCTACACAGCGCAAGGTCTGTACACCAGGTACTTCCTTACCCCAAAAAAGGCAGGGGAGTGGCGACCCATCCTAGACCCAAGATACCTGAACAAACAACTTTTAAAACCAACGTTCAAGATGGTAACTCTGGGAATAATCCTTCCCTCTCTAAGGCCAGGGGACTGGTTAGCCTCCCTGGACCTCAAAGATGCCTATTTTCACATTCCCTTCAGGTGCTCTCACAGAAAGTACCTCAGGTTCGAGTTGCTCTCAGGCCACTATCAGTTCAGAGCAATGCTCTTTGGCCTAACTTCAGCCCCAAGGGTCTTCACAAAGTGCCTGGCAGTAGTAGTTGCCTTTCTAAGGATTCAAAATATTTCCATTTTTCTATATCTGGATGACTGGCTAATAGTGGTCCAGTCTCCAGACCAAGTCAAGTCAGAACTGCAAGTGACCCAGCAAGTGCTCACTTCTCTAGGATTTCTTCTCAACCTTCCCAAGTCAGTTCTCAAGCCAGTCCAGCTTCTTACCTTTATAGGGGCAGAGCTGGATATGGTCAAAGCAAGAGCCTTTCTTCCCCTGGAAAGGGCAAGGGTTCTTATAGAACTAGCCTCTTCCTTCAGCCTTCAGGTATCTCGATCAGCAAGGCATTTCCTCCAGCTCTTGGGCCACATGGCAGCTTCTACGGCAGTGGTCCAAGGGGCAAGGTTCCAAATGAGGAACATTCAGTTCCATCTGAGGGCTTTATGGTCTGAGGAAGAATTCCCTTACCAAACTGATCCCAGTGACTCTGACCTTGATCCAAGCCCTTCAGTAGTGGCAGGATCAGGACAATTTAAGGCAAGTGGTCCCATTTGCCACTCAGTCTCATTCAGTGGTGCTTACCACGGATGCTTCCCTTCTGGGCTGGGGAGCCCATCTGGGGGCCCTCACTGCCCAGGGACTGTGGTCCCCTCAGGAATCCCTTCTCCATATCTATTTCCTAGAACTCAGGGCAGTTTTTCTGGCCCTGCAAGCTTTCTCTGTCAGAACAGGCACCACCACCATGTGGTACATCAACAAGCAGGGAGGCACTCGGTCTACGGCCTTGTGCACAGAAGCTATGAGGTTGTGGTCCCTGGCTTATTCCCTGCAAACCTCTCTGATAGCAGTTCACCTTCCAGGGAAGAACAATGTGCTAGCAGATGCACTGAGCAGGATCTCACAGGGCCATCACGAATGGTCCCTGGACCCTCTGGTATTGAAGGTGATTTTTCAAGGTGGGGCACTCCAGAAATAGATCTTTTTGCAGCCCCAGACAATCACCAACTTCCTCTCTTTTGTTGCAGACCCCAGTCTTGGGATCAGTCCCCCTGGATGCTCTGATTCTGAACTGGGAAGGGAAATTTCTGTATGCCTTTTCTCCCTTCCCTCTTCTGTTCAAAGTTTGTCAAGATAAGGTCACAACCTTCCAAGGTGATTCTGGTTGCTCCAGATTGGGCCAGACAGCCCTGGTACCCACTGTGGCTGTCCCTAGCAGTCCATCTTCTTCTGTCTCTTCCCAGGAATTACAACCTGTTAACCTCTTCTCAGGGAAGGATTTGGTACCCCAATCTTCAGTCTCTCAATCTCAAGGCATGGCTCTTAAAGAGTTAGTTTGCAGATTTGCATCTGTCTCAGGGGATTCTGGATATTCTCAAAGCTTCTCGAAAGCCCTCCACCAGAAAAACTTGTAACTCCAAATGGAAGAGAGTCAGCATTTGGTGTTCAAAGAAGCATATTTCTCCAGACTCTGCTGAATTGTCTACAGTTCTGGATTATATGGTCCATCTTATTGGCCTGGGCCTCCGACCAGCTACTCTCAAGGTACACTTGGCAGCTGTTCTGCTTTTCCATCACTGGGGAAGTCTTCCTCACTATCATCTCATCCTGTATTCTGTAAATTTTTTAAAGGATTGCTTCATACCAATCCTCCCTTTTTAGACCCTGCCCCCTGCCTGGGATTTAAATGTTTGCATTGCTCAACTTATTTAACCTCCTTTTGAGCCTATGTCCTCAGCAGAGCTTAAGTACTTGACTTGGAAAACTGTTTTTGGTAGCCATTACCTCTGCCAGACGTATCAGTGAATTGCAAGCCCTGTCAGTGGAACCTGATTTTATCTCCTTTCACAAGGATAAAGTGGTCCTCAGAACCAATAGAAGGTTCTTGCCCAAAGTCATTTCAGATTTCCACTTGAATCAGTCTGTCTCCTCTTGTTTTCTTCACTGATCATTCTTCTTCAGGATAGAGGAGGCTGCACAGTTTAGATGTTAAGAGCCCTTGGCTACTACATAGTGTACCAAGGGTCACAGAGTTGAGTCCCTCCAGTTGTTCCTCACTTATGGAGAAGTGGGAAAGGGCAAATCTGCCACCAAGAGAACTATTGCCAGGTGGATTCTGTCTTGTATACAATTCTGTTAGGAGAAACTGGGAAAGATTCCACCCTCAGGCCTGAGGGCTCACTCTACAAGAGGTACTGGCTGCTGCCAGGGATATTCCTCTCTTAGAAATTTGTCAAGCAGCCACCTGGAAAATGGTCCATACCTTTACCAAGCATTACTCTCTGGATATCCAGGCTAGGAGTGATGCTCGGTTTGGCACAGCAGTACTTCAGAGCCTTTTCCCAAAGTAGATTCTGTCCCTCCTCCATGGAGGTACTGCTTGGTAGTCTGCATTAGTCAGGATACAGCAAGACTTGATGTTGTTTGAAGAAAAAAAATTACTCACCTTAGTAATTGTTTCTTCTATTGGAGTCTTGCTGTATTCTGACCTCCCCCCTGCCTCCCCTCTCAGAACCTGGTTTTTAGGAAGTGGGTGGGCAGATTTGGTGTTGCATGTCAGGGGTGCTCCTTTACACCCTCTGCTTTTTGTTTGGGTGTTTATTTTGTTGTTCTTATTTGAACTGGTTTTGTGTTTTGTGTTTCCTGACTTGTCTTCCTTTGGGAATCCAAAACTTTTTGTTGCCAGTTGGCTAGTAAAAATGTTACAATTTCCACATAGGATAGCTAGTGAGTTTTTGCTTGTAAGAATCTGCCTGTTAGATTTCAAAGGGAAACGGACAGTAACATTAACCAAGCTCGAGCTCAGCATTCTATGCTCTGCATAGAAAGTTTAACCCTTTGTTCTCCAGGGCAGTTTAAAGGCTGGAGCTAACTGCATTAGTCAGAATACAGCAAGACTCCAATAGAAGAAACATAATTACTAAGGTGAGTAATTTTTTTCTTCTGCGCCTTCTGGGTTACATGGTGGCGTGCACCTCAGTGGTCCGTTGGGCCCGGTTGCACATGCGCCTCCTGCAGTGGTAGCTGGCTGCCCAGTGGACTCAGTGCCACGGTCATTTTGACCAACTGATAAGTGTAACCCAGATGATGTGGGACGCTCTCCAATGGTGGACCGCCCCAGACCGGTTGCAGTAAGGGATCCCATTTGTCCTCCCCGAGCCGGCGGTCGTCCTCACAACCAATGCCTCTTTCATGGGCTGAGGAGCCCTCATGTGGGACAACAGGACCCACGGACTCTGGACCCCCTAGGAGTCCCGATGCCACATCAGCCTGTTGGAGTTCAGAGCAGTCAGACTGGCACTGTCAGCTTTCGCTCCTCAGTTCCGGGGTGAAGTGGTTCAAGTCCAGACGGACACTACCATGACCATGTACTACCTCAACAAACAGGGCGCACGCACTCCCGTCTGCTGTGCAAGGAGGCGCTCCGCATCTGGACCCTCATGAGCCGGTTGGAGGTGGACCTCCTAGCCATCCATGTGGCAGGAGTCTCAAACCAGCTGGCGGATGCTCTCAGCCGCATGGGCCAGACATCCCATGAGTGATCTCTCCATCCAGAGGTAGCTTATAGCTTGTTCTCCCATTGGGGCAAACCGATGGTGGACCTGTTTGCCTCCAGGGAAAACACCAAGCTGAGGCTGTTTCGTGCCCGCCCCCTCAGCAGGGCTCGCTGCAGGGGGATGCCTTCTCAAGGCCATGGACCCCAGTCCTCCTCTACACCTTCCCTCCATTTCTCTTGATCCACAAGGTGTTACTCAAGGTGAGGTGGGACAAGGCGAAGGTGATTCTGGTAGCCCCAGACTGGGCGCGCCAGTTCTGGTATCCTGATCTCCTTAGCCTCAGCTGCAGGCCCCCGGAGCGGCTTTGTACACGCCCAGACCTGATATCTCTGAACCGGGGAAGGTCTTCCATCCGGACCTTCAATCCCTGCACCTCACAGCCTGTTACCTGAGCGACTAGAGTTCCAGGCTTTGGGTCTTTCCGAAGATGTCTACACCGTGGTTGAGGCATCTAGAAAGTAATTGACCAGGAAATGTTACGCCTTCAAATGGAAAAGGTTTTCCCTTTGGTGTCAGGGTAAGGGTCTGGACCCCTTACCCTGTTCTGTGGCTAACATTATCGACTAACTTTGGTCTCTCTCCCCAAAGGGGGTCTACGATCATCGACCCTTAGGGTGCACCTTGCAGCCATTTCTGCTTACCAGGCGCTGGCCCGTCTGCCGACATTGGTGCAGGAGACGGTGGTCGGGCGCTTTTTCAAAGGCCTGAATAACTTATCCCCTCCAGTGCGTGAACCCCCACCTCCATGGGATCTACTGCTGGTATTGGCAAAGCTCATAGGCAAGCCATTCAAACCAATGCACAAGTGGGAGCTGTCATACTTGTGGAAGACCGCTTTCCTGGTGGCTATCACATCTGCCAGAGGGACAGGGGAGCTCCAGGCGCTTTCAGTGGACTCCCCTTATCTGGTCTTCCACAGGGACAAAGTTGTCCTGCGCCCCCATCCGAAATTCCTTATGAAGGTGGTGTCAGAGTTTCACCTTAACCAGGTGTTGACTCTGCCGGTATACTACCCTAATTACACCTTGGAGGCTGAGTACAGGCTCCATACTTTGGACCTGAGACATGCTCTCTCCTATTACAAAGACAGGACGGCAGAAATTCGGGGAGAGGTTTTCCAGCTGTTTGTCACATACGCTGAAGCCGCTTCTGGCAGACCTGCAGCCAAACAGACCATAGCATGATTACGTCAGGCATAGGTCTATGCTATGAGTTGGCGGGCATGGAGCCTCCCAGAGGGATAATGGCTCATTCTGCCCGCCATACTGCTGCATCAGTGGCTGCTTCCAGGGTCATCCCTATCCAGGAAATCTGTCTGGCTGCTACCTGGAAGTCAGCAAACACCTTCCTTACCCACTACCGCATCAACCTTGAATCACGCTGGGATGCTGGTTTTGGGACCTCAGTTCTCCAATCTCTGTTCCCTAAGTAGGGAGTGTGCACCTTGCCTCCCTCCTCCCATTGAACTGCTAGGAGTCTGCCAATAAGTGTGGATGAACAACATATCCACGATTCTAGAAAAACAGGTTACTCACCTGTAACAGTAGTTCTAGGAGTGGTATATATTCATCCACACAGACCCATCCGACCTCCCTGGCTGCAGACTCACACAACCTGGCTTCCAGGAGGCTAAGATCTGGTGTCATGGGGCAGAGCCGAGGTATATACCACCCAGTTGGGTGGGAGGAGCCAGATTGAGGACTTCTAGCAAGATTTAAAGGGGAAGGGGACATGCCAATGTGTGTATGAACAACATATACTACTCCTAGAACTACTGTTACAGGTGAGTAACCTGTTTTTACTGCGGTGAGTAATTTTTTCTTCCAGCTAAACAGACCAGGTCAGCAAGACACTTCTTGTGGCTGCTGGGCCATATGGCAGCTGCCACAGCAATAGTGCCAGGATCTAGATTTCAAATGGGACATACAGTTCCACTTGCGAGATCACTGGTCTCAGAGAAGAAATCCCCTGACCAAACTAGTGCCAGTTACAAAAACCCTGTTACAGGCCCTGCAGTGGTGGTCAGACGGAGAACCTCAGAGAAGGGTCTTCCTTCCAAAAGAGTACACATCGGTGTTGCTTTCCACAGATTCCTCCCTCCTGGGCTGGGGAGCGCACATGCTCAACCTGACAGCTGGCACTTGGTCACCACAGGAATGACTGTTGCAGATAAACCTATTAGAACTCAGGGCAGGTTACCTGGCTATACAGGCATTTGCTCAGCACCTAAAAATCAACGTAGTGCAGGTCAGAACAGACTGCCATACTACCATGTACTACGTCAACAAATAAGGGGGAACCCTGTCCACCCCACAGTGTACAGAGGGTATGAAGATATGAAGTCTGGCCTATTCCCTACAGGTGGCTGTGTCCGCCATCCACCTGCCAGGAATGGACAACATCCTGGCAGATTCCGTCGGCAGGATCAGCCAGAATCACCGCAAGTGGTCCTGGAATACACAGGCACTCCAGTCAGTATTCAGACGGTGGGGCACCCCAGAGATCTCTTTGCCTCTACAGACAACCATCAGCTGCCACAGTACTATTGCAGGCCTCCAAGCAGGGGCACTGTTCCAGTAGATAACCTGACACTGGATTGGTCGAGCAGTTTCCCGTATGCATTCCCTCCTGTTCCTATGTTGCTCATGACCATAATAAAGCTCAGGTCACAACCAGCAACAGTGATTCTGGCAGCACCAGGCTGGGCAAGGCAACCATGGTATTCGCCTCTACTGTCCCTGTCTGCCTCACAGCCCATCCACCTGCCCCAGACACACAACCTGCTGACATCCTCTCGGTGCAGGATCCTGTACCCCAACCTCAGGTCCCTGTGTCTGAAGGCTTGGCTGTTGAAGACTTTGAATTTGCCAGCTTAAAGCTTTCTGGTGAGGTTCTGACTGTGCTTAAGGGGGTCAAAGAAACCATCCACCAAGAAAACTTACAGTTCAAAGTGGAAAAGGTTCTCGACCTGGTGTTCAGGAAGGGATATTAATCCCTCCAGGGCTGATCTCTCTGTCCTATTGGACTATTTGACCCACCTCCATAACCTGGGACTCGGACCTTCTAATCTGAAAGTCCAACTGGCTGCAACATCAGCCTATATCTTTGCGGGTAGACAGGTCCATGGACTCTCACACTATTTTTAAAATGTTTTTCAAAGTCCTTAACCACCTCCGCCCTCCCTTTCTGGAGCCAGTTCCAGCCTGAAATCTCAATTTCTATATTGCCAAGTTTATGGAGTGCCCTTTTTGAGTCGGTGGCAACCACAGATTTGAAGTATATCACATGGAAAACGTTTTTTCTGGTGGCCATCACTTCAGCCAGGCAAATAAGTGAGTTACAGACCTAAACTTTATTTCCTTCCATAGGGATAAAGTGGTGCTAAGAACCCTTAGGATATTCCTTCCTAAGGTGGTCTCACATTTTCGCCTGAATCAATCCATTACATTACCTGTCCTCTTCACTGATAACTCAAACTCACATGAGCGAAAACTACATAGCCTGGACTTGCATACAGTTCCGTTACAGTAAAATTGGTAAGCAGGCTCCCCCTGGGCATCAGGGCACACTTCACCAGTGATGCAGCTGCTTCAGTGGCTGCAGCAAGAGACATTCCTTTATTGGAAATCTGCAAGTCAGCCACATGAAAAACTTTTCACACTTTCACCAAGCATTATTCCCTGGACTTAGAGTTCAGAAGTGATGCCAGATTTGGCATAGCAGTTCTGCAGAACCTGTTCCCTAAATAATTTCCATTCAGATTTTACTTAGAGAAGAAGCTCTTGCAGCAGGTTCCACAATGAGGACTGACTCATCCTGGCAACTTTTTTTCTCTAGCAGTACCAACGTGGGAACGCTGTCCACCGACGTCGGCTCCACCACCTGCGTCTCCCTATGTAAGGGGGGGGGGAGTTACCCACATGCTCCAGTTCTTTCCTGCCGCACGGTCAGGGTTAGTTCGCTCAGTTGCGGCTCAGTACTGATCTCTTCTTCTCCACCACTAGATAAGTTTTTTCCCGCTTCTCAAGAGCTGCTATGTCCAGTTCTCATCTCAACAAGTATGCTTGTGGGTGACAGATACCCGCCAAAGATGGTCACTCAGCGTGTCTTTACTGCCTGGAGCCTGACCACGACACCGGCGCCTGTCCTAATTGTCAGGCCTTCAATTCAGGTATGCAGATCATGCGTCAGAAGTCGCTCGCCGCCTGCCTTGCCAAGACTAAACTTGCCGCCACGGAACGGGCCTCCTCCTAGGGGGAATCTGATCATCCACCCACCCACAAGACCCACAACCACCGGGAGCAAGACAGAGGGAGGTCCCACTCCAAGCACGGGTCTTCAGAATGGAAACCCAGGTCTTTGAGGCATGATTCCTGCCTCACGACCCTTGAGCCCTCCTGTGCTTCAAAATCTTCCGGATCCACCTTCTAGCCTTTGAGGGTTCCTCAGCCTGCCGATAAATCGGGTGTAGGTAAGGGCTCCTCCCGCTTGGCCTCTTCTTCAAAGGCCGATTCCCAGGAGTCGAGCAAGACCTCCGGGTCTTCAGGCAGCAGGGCCTCCTCCTTGCCACCTAAACAGCGTGACTCCAACCGGCGACAGCCGCTAGCGACTGACCGGCACTCGGCCGAGAAGCACGCTGGCCACAAAGCCAACTGTCTAAAGGCACATGTCTCAGAAGGATGACCGGCACATAAGGAAAAGCAGACACCAGACCTACATCCACCAGTGGCTCCCTGGCCCCCGCCCCGACGGTAGTTATTCCACCGTCGGTTGTACTCCACCCTATGCCGGTTACCCTGGCGCCACCTGACATCAGCTCTGTTACTCCTTCTCCCCGTTCACTGCTCCGGCTGACGCCGGACCCTGACAAGTGTGGCACTGACGCGGCCCCCCTTTATGTCTCTGCCGGTCGATAAGGGTGGGGACCCGATGCCAGTACCCCCTGACAGCGGTACTGACACCGGCTCCGGCTCAGGTGCTACTCCTTCAATACCAGGTTCACCTAAGTTGAACCTTTCTCAGGTAAAGGAGCTGTTTTCCCACTGGTGGGATACTGTAAAAAAGGATCTTTCGGCGGGTGCGCCCTCTCCCACGCCGGTACCGGTTCCTGACCCGGTCAATGTTGAACCGACAGATAGTGGGGCGGAAGAGGAGCCCCCTCCTAGGAAACACACTAAGAAGTCTAGGAGGCTTAAGTCGAGTAGTTTCTCCCGCTCACCTTCTCCTTCACTGGACAGGAGGTGGAAAAGGAAGAGGCACAGCCCCTCACCCTCTTCCACACCGGACTCGTATGGGGACTAGGACTCTTCAAGTCCTGACTCCTACGTAGAGCCAGACCTAGGGGACTTGGAGAGCCTTCCTAAATCCCCTCCTGACGACCCAAGCTCCATGGGGATAATGAGGCACATCCATGCCAACATGGGCTGGGACGTGAGGCCCTGGACCCCGAGCAACTATGGTTGGCTAAATACCTCTGCCAAAAAGACCCAAAGCCAGTGGTCATCCCTCACATGGTCGACACCTTTCAGGATGTCATCCGTGCGACCTGGAAGCAACCTCATTCCTCCTCTGCTGTGCCAAAGAAAGCTCATCAGCTCTACCAGGCACCTTCGGACCATCCCTTTCTTGCCAAACCACCCGCTGCGGACTCTGGTGATTTCGGTGACTCACGACCATTCGCAGAGGCCCAAACACCTGAGCACCCAGCCACCTGACAGAGAATCAAAGCAGCTGAATTCTGTGTGCCTCAAGGTGTACTCTGCTGCCACCTGCAGTATCAGGAGCTTAAACTTCCTGACACACATGGTCCAATTCCAGAACGCCCTGTGGGAACAGGGATTGGACTTCTTGCAGAGCATGCCCTATTGCCCTCAGCGGGCAGAGCTGGTCAAGCTGTTGCAGACCAGCTCAGACATGGGTACCGACGTTCTGTGCTCGACCCATGATTCTGCAGACACCTCTTCTAGGGAGGCCGCCACTGGCATTTGCTTCAGACACCATGCATGGCTTTGGGTCTGTGGGTTCGAGCCAGATGTGCAGACCAACATACTGGATGCTCCCTTTAAGGGCTCTGTGCTCTTTGGCGAGGACACTGAGCACATTATCACCTGACTGCAGGACTCCGGTAAGGCCATCCAGTCCATGTACCACCCGAAACAGAGGCAAACTCGTAAGCCTCGTTTTCGTGGCCGTGTGGGACATCAACCACAGCAGTCTCGCTTTCAACAGCATGCACAGCGAGGCAGCTTCGGTCATAGAGGCAGAGCCCAAGGTTCTTTGGCCCCCACCTCTAGACATGCTAAAGCAGCGACCGCCGCCCTTCCTCCCCCTCCCACCGCCTGACTATCCAGGCTACACTTCTCCCTCGGATGTGCAGCCAGGGCAGCGCGTCGGAGGCCACTTTTCCCTCTAAGTGGATGTGTGGGGTCTGGTGACCTGTGATCAGTGGGTACTCCATAGAGCTCAACTCCATCCCTCCAGACAGACCACCGCCCCCATCCCGTTGTCCAAGGGAACACAGAGCGCTGGACAGACTAGAGATTTTATCCCTTCTAGACAAAAGGGCCATCGGGCCGGTGGCACCAGACAAGACAGAGAGGGTTTTTCTGCCACTTCTTCTTGGTTCCAAAGAAGTCTGGAGATCTCAGACCCATTCTGGACCTCAGCGATCTAAACCAGTGGGTCTCCTACTAGAGATTCAGGATGGTGTCCCTCCCCACTCTAATTCCACTCATTTCGGCGGGAGACTGGTTGGCGTCCCTGGACATGCAGGATGCCTACCTGCATATTCCTATCACCAGGAGCCATCGAAGATTCCTAAGGTTTACATTCGAAGACGAGGACCATCAGTTCAGAGTCCTTCCCTTCAGTCTCTCTTCAGCCCCCAGGGTCTTCACCAAGTGCCTGGCCGTAGTGGCTGCAGCACTTGGAAGGCGGGGCCACTTTATGTTCCCTTATATAGATGATTGGCTTCTCCTGGCTCCTTCCAGGTCTTGCCTACCAGAAACTATCAGGGAGTCCATCTCGCTTTTTCAGCACCTCAGAATCACTATCAGCAGGGACAAGTCCCATTTGATCCCAGCCCAGATTCTCCAATTCATCAGAGCTCTTCTGGATACCACTCTCGGGAAGGTTTTTCCTTCCCTCCGACAGAGCGGGTCACATTCAGGTCCTGGCGTCCCGGATCTCTTCAGCCTCAAGCATGCCGGCTTGGCTCCTTCTCAGGCTGTTGGGGCATATGGCCACAACCATAGTCTCAGTTCCGCTGGCATGCCTGTGCATGAGGACCATACAGTGGTCCTTAAGAGTACAGTGAGATCAGACTGCGGACAGTCTGGACGCCTCGATCAGGATATGAGCCAGTCTGCCGGGAGCTGCGCAGGTGGATGGCGTCCAAGAATTTGCTGGCGGGCATACCGTTCCATGTAGGGGCACCATCCCAGATTCTGACCACAGGCTCCTTGTCCGCGGGGTGGGGAGCTCATTTGGGGACACATCGTACTCTGGGTTCTTGATCCTCAATGGAGGTACATCTACATATCAACGTCCTGGAGCCGAGAGTGGTCCTTTACGCCCTACAAGCCCTGGTCTGTGTCCTAGTACCGGGGCATCTCTTCATGCAGATGGACAACACTTCAGTGATGTTCTACATCAACAAGCAGGGCGGCATGCACTCTTATCCCCTCTGCAGGGAGGCCATGCGCGTGTGGGAATGGGCCCTCTAGCATCAGCTGGTCCTGATGGCAGTGCATGTCCCCAGGGACCAAAACGTGTTAGCAGACACGCTCAGCAGGACAAGATCGCAATCCCACGAATGGGCGTTGCTCCAAGAGGTCACAGATCACATCATCTGTCTATGGGGGATGCCAGAAGTGGACCTTTTCGCGTCACGATTCAACGCAAAACTGCCCAATTTCTGCTCGCTAGGTCCAGAGTGTGGAGCTTTTTGGCAAGACGCTTTGTCCCTCTGCTGGAACGGGATGTCTTTGTATGCGTTTTCCTCCCCCCTTTCCACTGTTACAGAAGGTCCTCCTCAAAGCTCAGTCAGAACCTTCCACTCTTATTCTGATCGCTCCGTTATAGCCCCATCAGATTTGGTTTCCGTTACTGCAGCATTTAGCGGCAGAGTCACCGATGCCTCTTCCTTTATCATCTCATCTCCTGTCATAGGATGGGAGGGTCCCTGTTACACTCAAACCTGCGTTCTCTTCACTTGCATGCATGACTCCTCAGGACCTAGCTAAGGTCAGGTTTGGGGTGTCCAATCAAGTCGCTCAAGTATTGGTTGAGGCACGGAAACCTGCCACCAGGGTCACTTACGCTATGAAGTGGAAACTATTTTGTATATGGGCCACAGCCAAAAGAGTGGATCCGTTGGTCTGTCCGGTTAACAGTCCTAGAATATCTGCTTTCTCTTTCTGAGAAAGGTCTCCATCATTCCTCCATCAGGGTACACATGGCCGCTGTCTCCACTTACCATTTCCCTGTGTCTGGTAAGAAGGTGGCTCAGATGGAGGTTTCCAAGGCCTTTTTGCGCGGTATTCTTCACATCAGACCTCCCATCAGGGACCCTGTTCCGCCTTGGGACCTCCTTTTTGTCCTGGAGAAGCTTACTCTTCTCCCCCGCCCCCCTTCAACCGGCCGTGGAGTCGAGGCTCAGTCTTCTTTCAAACAACATGAAGTCTTGCTGTATTCTGACAATTGCAGTGATTTCCAACCTTTGAACTGCCCCAGAGAACAAAGAGTTAAGTTTCTATGCAGGGCATAGAATGCTGAGCTCGAGCTCTGTTGAAGTCTCTGTCTGGAGTGTTTCAAACCTAAACCATCAGATTCTTTACTCTGCCTCACTGAACGGTCGCTCCAGAGATTTCTCCTTCAGCTTGGTTCGTAAGTCAGTTAGTTTGTTTTCATCAGTTTTTAAACCGAAAAAGTATCCGCATAGTCTGTTCAGTCTGTCTGTGGTGCCATGAGTACTAGATAGGAATTGTTCTCTTTTTTTTCTGTGTAACTTGTAAAAGTACGGCTCGGTTCGGCTGAACCAGCCATTTGATAGTGAAATATTGTGTTTTGTGTGTTTTACTTAGTGTGTGGTTACCGGTTCTTAAAAAAAAAAAAAAAAAAAAAAAAAATGTTAGTGCATTTTTTTCCAATACCAGACACTGTTAGGAACCGATAAGGGAGTCTTGCCTGGCGGTTGCCATAAAAAGGGTAAGTTGGTTAGGTTGGCCATGTCTGAGAAACCCAAGAAAATAAACCGAGCCCACTGGGTTTCAACACTGCAGTGAGTGTGAGGAGGTCTTTGCTAATGCCGATCCCCACACCACCTGTGTTTGTCTGGAGTTTGACCACCTCAATTCAGACTGCCAAATATGTTAAAAATGTTCCCAAATCTACCCTTAAGAGATTAGGTAGACTGAGGGAAAAGGAGGCCGAGAAGTCCGCTGACCCGGATGGCCAGCCCGGTTCGGTTTCAACCGAACCAGAAGGAGTGCCCTCTGACCAGGGCGATACTTCTTCAGGCAAAAGGAGAGCCGATTCCAAGGGATCGGTTCTAACAAAAAGAAAACGCAAAGACAAATCAACCGGTTTGGATCCAGAGGTTCGTGTTCCGACCGCCAAAGAAATAGCCAGAGCGATTCAGATTGTGGAATCACTCTGTCCGATTCCGACCGATCCGGCTCCTTCTGGCAGGGGCTCGGTTCGGTTGGTTCCCCCGGTTCAAGATTATACCCTTGAAGATTTTATGAACCGGAATTTGAAGAAGGGGAATTTGAAGATGATGATGTAAGTGAGGGTCTGGATGTGCCTGTGGAACTGGACATATCCCCAGACAGACCCAGAGGTGTTTCCCTTCCTAGGCTTTGAGTCACTTTCTCACTTTGTTTTACAGAAAGGTGGCTGAAACCCTCCAGCTTCCTATGGAGGAGGCTGTGGAAGATCAAGAGTACCTGATTATGTAGAGATGATGGACATCCCAGAGTCCGAGACCGTCTATTCCCCTCCACAAATCTTTTGGGAAAGAGACAAAAATTCTAAAGTCTCCTAACATTATACCTCCTGTGGATAGAAGAATGGACAAGATGTATACACTTTCAGGCTCAGACACTGAGTTCTTATATCAGCAATGCAGCCATGTTGGGGTAGTGCAGGCTGCTGCCTGTGACAAGGCAAATATTCCCTTGGCTTCACCTCCCCCCACCCCAAAAAAAGACAAGAACTCCAGGAAGATTGATGCCATGGCAAAGAAGCAGTACATGGCATCTTCTTTGGGACTCAGGCAGGCGAATTACATGGCCTGTACAGCCAGGTACCAGAAGTCCAGGTGGGACACTGTACTGGCACTGGCTAAACAGGCCTCCCCCCAGCTAGCGAAGGAGCTGGAGGTGGTGGCTGCAGATGGGATTGAGGCATCTAAGGTTCAGTTTCATGTTGCTGTGGACTCTAATGATGTGTCATCAAGAGTCATGGCTACATCTGTGGCTCTTAGGAGGATGGCTTGGCTCAGATGTACTAGCCTCTTGCAGGACACCCAGGCTAAGGCCATGGATTTTCCTGTAGTGGGAAATTCTCTGTTTGGGGAGCAGACAGAGAATTACATGAAAAAAATGGATGAGTACAGGACCACTTACAGGAGTGCTCAGGCCAAGGAAAGGCAGTCAACTCCTCAAAGGCAGCAGTCTAGGGGCAGGGGCAGGCCTTTTCAAAGGCCTTTTTACCAAGCACTGGCCTCTTCTTCTTCCTTTTCTCAGGGGGGTTTAAGTTTTCTTACAGGACCTCCGGGTTTTAAGAATTGTTGAAGTGTGCTGAGGTGTTTCTAAGTCTGATAAGCATGATCTTTGCTTGACCTGCCTTTGGCAACAACAGTTTTATGAAGACTGATATATGCAAGTCTTTCCCTGGTAGAACAGTGGGAAAAATGCAGGGAGAGGTTTAAAAAGAAACTAGAGAAGGGGCCCCTGGGCTCTAACCAGTCCACTCCCTCCATGAACGTGGCAAGCCCTTTCAGAGCCTCTAATTCTGTCCCCGATATGGGTGAGGGCTCTGGCTGGAGGAGGGTTCCCTGGGCTCTGACCAGTCCACCCCCTCCATGAATGTGGCAAGTCCTTCCAGAGCCTCTAATTCCACCCCGATACGGGTGAGGGCTCTGGCTTGAGGAGGGGTCCTTGGGCTCTGACCAGTCCACCCCCTCCATGAATGTGGCAAGTCCTTACAGAGTCTAATTCCACCCCTGATACGGGTGAGGGCTCTGGCAAGAGAGGCAATCAGCCGGCTGACTCTCCGATGCCTGCCAAAAAAGCTGAAGAAAACAAAGCACTCTGACACCCCGGCTCAAATGCCTCAAGGGGTCCCTCAAGTGCCTGTTAAAGCTCCCTCTCCTGCTAATCTAACACAGGCCTTAGCTTTACTCCAGGTGCTGCAGGGGTTCTTTCCACCTCAGCAACCTGTGATTACTCCTGCTGAAAAAGCAGCTGCTGTTCTTCCTCTGATGCCTACTGCTACCTTGGCATGTGGTGGTGGTGGTGACGATGACAGCTATAATCAGGATAAGAAGAGAATTGAACCTGAGGTGTCACCAGAACAGGATTTTCGTTACCCCCAACCCGTAAGTTTCTTTCCCATTTCTCTTTTGTGAAGGAAATGGTAGAGACCCTAGATCTGCAAACAGCTAAAGAGATCCATGATGAAGAGGAGGCACAATATATGGAGCTTATGGGGCTGACACCCTCAAAAAGGCTCTTTTTACCTATCTATAAATTAAAAAATAAATAAAATAAAAATGGATGCGTTAGAAATCCTTAAGGCTCCTAATTCAGCAATATGGCTAAAAAGGGGTACCTTTTGGTATCCCTGGAAATCCGGCAAGCTTGCTACCAGGCCTATGCAGCCCTCTACCAGAAAGTTCTCTGGCAGTCAGTTACTAACATACTAACATGGTATTTGCCAGCAGGTTAGGCCTTACGGTCTCAGAGTCTGCTCGAACCTCAGATCCCTAGTTGGGTGCGAGGCCCTCCCCCCATCCACTTTCTTTGTCTGTCCCACCCTCTCTTGAAGCCCTCCACTGTGGATCTCTGAACCAGCTCGCCAGGCAGTGCATTCAAGGGTCCACCACCCTCTCAGTGAAAAACCACCTCCTCTTTTCCCCCTCACCCTTCCACCTGCCAACTTCAAACCATTCCCTCTGGTGATACCTCCTGCTTTAGTCTAAAATCCCTCCATGTTTACCCTATTTATTCCTTGAGGTAGCAGAGACCTCAATCATGTCCCCTGTCTCTCCTCTCCTCCAATGAAAACAGGCAGAACTCCTCAAGTCTGTCCTCATATGTCAAATCCCCTAGCCCTCGTATCATCTTAGTTGCCCACCTCTGTACCCTCTCCAGGAGCTGTATGTCCCTCTTCAAGTGTGGTCTCCAGTACTGTACACAGTACTTAAGGTGTGGTCTAACCAGTCCATTGTACAGCGGCAGAATCACTTCCTTGCTCCTAGGGTGATCCCCTTCGATGCATCCCAACATCCTGTTTGCCTTGCTACCGCTCTCCTGCACTGCTCAGAGTTATTCATACATGCATCCACCATGACCCTAGGTCTTTTTCCCCTATTAAGGCCTCCAGCGCCTCCCTTCCAGGGTGTACCTGTGTTTAGGGTTTCCCCGCCCAAGGTGTAACACCTTGCACTTGGTGGTATTGAAATTTAATTTCCATGTGTGAGCCCAGCTTTCCAGGGTGTCCAGGTCCCCTTGCAGGGCCAACCTCCCCTCTTCTCCCTCAATTACTGCTCCCATCTTGGAGTCATCAGCGAAGAGACTCATTTCACACCCTATACCCTCCCTGATGTCCGATATGTATGCAGTACACAGGATTGGACCCAGGACCGAGCCCTGCGGTACCCCACTACCAACCCCTCTAGGGTTTGAGAGCTCTCCACAGACCACTACTCTCTGGGCGTGTCCAGCTAGCCAGTTTTCAATCCATCTGACCATCAAAGGGCCTACTCCCAACCTCATCAGTTTCTCCACCAGACCATTGTGGGGGACAGAGTCAAATGCCTTGCTGAAGTCCAAGAATAATACATCCACAGGCTTTCCCCTGTCCAGTTCTGATGTTACCCATTCGTAGAACTCCGCAAGATTGATTTGACATGATCTACCTGGCACAAACCCATGTTGCCGACTATCCTGACCTCCCACCTCCTCCAAGTACACCCCAATCGTTACTTTAGTGTACTCTCCATTAATTTTCCCACCACCGAGGTCAAACTGATGGGTCTATAGTTACTTGGTACTTCCCTCGACCCCCCCTCCCCCTTTGTGGATTGGCACCACATGTGCCTCTCGCCAATCCGTAGGTACCCTCCCTGTCTCAAGTGACCTGTTGAAGAGCTCCGCCTGGGGTGCAGCCAGTATGTCTGCCAATTCCCATAGTACTCTCGGATGAATGCCATCCGGCCAAGGAGATTTGTCTTTCTTTAGGGCTTTGAGGGCTAACCACACCCTTTTGGCGGAGATAGCATCATCCATCCCCTCCACCTTACTGGCCTTTTTATCCTTATCCTGATGTGACACCCCTGGGGTAACTCTCCCACCCTCTTGCTCCATTTCTATTGCTCCCCTGATCCCACTCACTGCCGCTAGATATCCCATCCCCCTCCCTAGTGAACACAGAGGCAAAGTATTGGTTAAATACTTCTGCCTGGTCCCTCACCTCTTCCATCCACCCTCCTTCTGATCTCAACCTGCTGAGATGGCCCTTAGTTTTTCTCCGCTCCCCAATGTACTGGAAGAACCCCTTTTCCCCTCCATGTATCCCCTGTGCCAGGCGCTGCTCTTTACTGGACTTTGCCCCCCTCACCATCCGGGTGACTTTTCTAGATGCAAGATGGTACATTTCCTTATCACTATCCCCTTTTGTTGTTTTATATTTTTTGTAGGCCGCCTTCTTTTCTCTGACTGCTACCTGAACCTCACTGGACCACCAGCATGGTTTGTGACCTTGCTCCCTTACGTTTCACCTTAGCGCAGGTCCTGACTGCCTCATGAAGTCCCCATTTTATGACCTCCCATCTCCTTTCCACATTTGTCATTGATGTAATCCCTGAGAATATTTCCCATGCTCACAAAGTCTGCCCCCCTGAAGTCCACTGCCAGTGTCCTAGATCTCACCCCCCTCCCCCCATGCTTATTTGAAACCAGACAGTATTGTGGTCGCTTCCAGTCAGGGGATCCTCTACAACCAGGTCCCTTACCAGATCCCCATCTGCCAGAACCACGTCCAGGACATGCCCCACCCTTGTGGGCTCCATCACATGCATTGTTAAGAACACATCCTGGAAGCCGTCCAGCAGCCTCTGCTCCTTGCCCACCTTAGAGGACATTGTTCCCCAGTTTGTACCTGGCATATTAAGGTCCCCCATCAACACCACTCCTTCCCCTTTTGGTCCACACTGGGCAATGATATTGTCCAGCAAACCATCCTCCAGAACATCACCCATCCCAGGGGGCCTATATACTACACCAGCTGGACCTTCTCTCCTGCTGGGGATTGTAAGTGACCCATAAGGCCTCCACGTTTCCCTCTGCCTCTTCTACCCTAGCAATTTCTATGTCATCTCTAATGAATATAGCCACTCCACCCCTCTGCCCTCCTTGTATCCTTCTAAGCATAGTGTACCCCCATGCGTTTAGGTCCCAGTCATGGTTTTTGTTGGTCCGTCTCCGTGACCGCTGCCACATCCACCACCCCTCGAACAGCATGGCCTGGAACTCTGGCAACTTGTTTTCCAAGCTCCTGGCATTTACTAACACCAACCCCATCCTTATCCCTTTGTCAGACCCCACCCAGGTTCCTTATACTTCCATCCTCCCTCTGCTCCTCCTGAAACCTCCACCCCCAGTCTGTTTCCCCCCTCCCCTTGGGTTTGAGGCTACTCCCTCATCTGGAGGAGGGCTTCTGGTCAGCCTCCCTTATCTCTCCCCGGCCCCCCACAAGTTTAAACCCCACCTTTCTTGAATATAGTCAGCCATCCCCTGTTTAAGGACTTCCTTCCCTAATGGGGCAAGATGAAGCCTGTCCTTGGCATACAGTCCCTTATCCTCCCAAACTCCTTTCCAGTTCCCTAACACCCCCAACCCACTCTCTTCACCCCACTTCCTGAGTCAGTCATTAACCTCTGTGAACTTCATTTTTTTTCTCCACTGAGGCCTTTGGTGCTGGCAATATCTCCAAAAAGGAAATGTTGCATCCATTATCCTGACAGACTCTGGCAAGTTCTTGGAACCTTGCTTGGATTTCCAAAACGCTATTTCCCTCTAGATCGTTAGTTCCCAAATGCACCAGGAACTCCGGTTTCCCTCCACAATCCCTAACCAGTTCGTACACCATGAACTTTGCTCTGTGCACTGTCAGCCCAGAGATACTCACTACCCTCACCTGGCTATGGCATCCACCCCCCTGTCCCTCCCACTGGATACCCCTAATCATCGAGTCTCCCAATAACAGAACCTTAACACCGCCATCATCCTTATGGTAACCTCCACTATGCACTCTCAGCCCCCCTCCCCCCCCCTTATTCGTGATCTCAATTCCATGGGAGTCTTCCTGCCTTATTAGAGACCCCCTTGTCACCCTCGTTATTTTGCCCACTTAACTCAGACCCCCTCTGAATAGGTGTCCCCTTTAACCCTCCCTTATCCAAACCATTATCCTGGTCCTGATGTTTTCCCCTTCCCCCACACTGCCATCTTCCCCCCTTGTAATAGTACCCCTACCTCCAGAGGCTCTCTGTGGGTCCCCTTTAGCTAGGGCCCCATCCTTGGTACTGACCCCCCTGCTGAAGGGGGGCTCCTCCCCCACCTCCTTGTCTCCCAGTTTCTCTCAGTCATGCTCTCTCCTCATGTCTGCATATGTTGCATCTCCCCATCTGCTTAACATTTATGTTTCCTTCCCCTCTGGGACTATTTCTATCCCTTTCCATTGCCGGTTTGTGATGCCCTATGGGTATCCGACTCCCTCCCCCAGCCTCTGTATCAGTTTCCTCATTTCCACCAACCCCTTCCTCTCCCTTTAGGTTGCTTAGTAGCTCAAATTTATTGCTACACTCTGTCAGCCTCCATCAAGTAACCAGAGTTTCCCCTGACTGCACCTCTAAACTGCCCCTCTTCCTCCCCTCTTGCTCTATTCTCCTTAGGAGCTCCCTTCCCACAGTCTGCTGTTTTAGGCTTCCCCACAACAGCCCCTCCCTTCTCAATGTCTGCTCTTCTAGGCTTCCCCACAACAGCCCCTCCTGACTCTTTCCCCCTCCACTCTCTTTGTATTCGGAATGTTCACCCCGTACGCTTTCCCCTTAGTGTCAACATCCCTATCTAAGGGTCCTCTGTCCCTAATATCCCCCTCCGCTTGCTGTAACATAACGTCCTGTAATTTCAGAGCATTGCCCAGCCTCCCTCAGCCCCACCCTTCTGCTGCCCATATCCACACCCTTATCCTTGGACACCTCCCCAACTCTCCCAGCTTACTCCTTAACCAATATACTTCACTCCTGATACAAGATAGCTGTCTACAGAGTGGGCAGCCTCCCTCTCTCCAGGCCCAATTGAGAATTATTGCCATCCCACAGCCTATGCAGTCTACAACCCTTCCGAAGATGCCTGCCATGGTGGAATATGGCCACCCTGTTTGTCCCCCTCTGTTTATAGTGGCACACACCCCTTTTCTCAGTCCCTTTCCCCTGGAATACAGTTTCTCTCTATACTGACTGCAGTTATTTACAAACCCAATTTCAACCCCACTAATAAAGTTCCCAAGTCTCACAAACACATACAGTCCAGTGTGTGTCAGTCCCACTAACTGTGTGTGTATGCAGACATCGGTACCGGTGATGTCACAGGCCACCAGTTCCAGTTGCTTCAAATTTCAGTCACAAACAGAAATACACAGCCCTTCAATCCCAACCCCCAGTGGCTTTTCAGTATTTAAGAAAGCCTACAGAACAGGGTGGTGGGAGGATCTTACCAACTCCAGGCAAACATCACATTTAAATTTCACTGTAATTATCACTGCCAAACAAGTGTTCCCAAGCCCCAAAAGTTACAATATCACAGCCCAAGTAACATTTCTAACTCAAAGTAGTAATTTTTAACACACAACTAATTTCACGTACAAAACTATTCAAATATTTCAGTTAAAACAGAATATAAACGCAGACCTCTGTCCTTACCAGCCTCCTGCTTATGTTCCCAAGTGAACAAGTAAGCATTAATCACCGCCAGCTGAGGGCTCTACGGTGGATTAATGCCTGCTGGGGGTTCGTGCATCGAGCGCAGCCGGCGCCCCAGCGGCGTGTCACGGTAAACAAACGAAAAATGATATCGCTGTATTATAAGCTCCGCATGCGCGCAGAGCCTATGTTACCGCATCACCTCGGCGGGCAGCCCGTTTCAGGGGTTGGCCTCTGCCATCGCACACAGGTGGGCGCTCTGCGGCCAGGCGCAGCGTGTACTACAGGCTACGGGACCGCCGCTGTGCATCGGGCGGGAGGTGCTGTGATCTGCTGGCTTGTTAGGGGCTCCAAGCAACAGACATACCAGGACAGCCTCTCCGGTTATCTGCGGTTGGGGCGCGCGCTCCCTATGGCATCTCCGGCATGTCTCCTGCTTGCTCAGTGCTGCACCCTCTGCCTCCTGGCCACTCTGGGTACTGCCCCAGCGGCCTGCTACCCTCGGGTGCCTCCATGGCCACAGCTGGTACTGACCGAGCGGGCGTTGTGTGGCTTAATACCCGCTCGGTTTCAGTCAGCTGTGGCCATTCGGCCAATCGTGGCGCTCCTTTCCGCCGCCCGACTGAGAGCCGTGTTACAATGAAAGACAAGGTGATTCCTGTTAATTTCCCTTCCCCCCTAACACCAGGCAAACATCACATTTAAATTTCACTGTAATTATCACTGCCAAACAAGTGTTCCCAAGCCCCAAAAGTTACAATATCACAGCCCAAGTAACAGATCTTCCCTTGTCAATCTTCACCATTCATTACTGCTTTGGGTAGTGCCGGAGGCGCGCACCCACTATGGGAGTTTTTTTTTGTCGGCTCCAGCGGCGCCCTCCAGCGTGGCGTGCTGCGTCATGCGGCGGCGGCCGTTAGATGCCGTGAATCCTCCTCTGTCTCAGTAATGTTTCTTCTGCCGTCGAGGGCTGCACCTGCTCTCTGCGCGTATTAGCAGTTCCTCGTCAAGACTCCTTTCTTCTCAAGACTCCTCGTTTTATTCTACAGTGACTCGCTCGACGCAGTCTCCCGGTAAGACCGTTCTTTATTTTCTGTCGACGGCGCCGAGTGCTTTATTGCTGTTTTTTGCCTTGTTTAGTTCGCATCATGTCAGGTTCGGGGGCAAAGCGTAAGTTGAAGGCGGGCCGTGCCCCTATGCGTCAGTGCTCCTGTGGCTGGCATTTCTCTGTCTCGGACCGGCATGATGTCTGTCTCCATTGCCTGGGACCCAACCACAATATGGACGCTTGCGACACCTGTTTCTCCATGGACCGTCGTGTCCTGGAAGTCCGCGCGTTCAAGATCGGCAAGGCCCCGCCGACCTTCGGGGGACGGCATCGCTCCAGGGATTCCCAGGTAAGGTCTCTAGGCCCTTCCTCCGGGTCCCCTCTCTGGCCTATACGGTCCGTGGAGGAGGATGCTTCCTCCTCTTCTCTTGCCGAAGAGGAAGCTTCTTTCGCGGTGTCGGAGGAACGTCGTGGTCCCTCCCGGAGCTGCGGCGGGGACACCGCCTCGGCAGTCACGTCCTCGGAGGTGCAGGCTCCCCCAGGGTCGAGGCCCGCGCCTGCTGGGCCCAGCACTAGTGGACCCTTGACGTTGCCCTCTGGCGCCATTTCAGATCCTGGCGCCGCTTGCGGCGCCGGTGATAGAGACGGCGCCGTCGGTAGCGCCGCTCGCAGCGCTGCAGACCCAGTTTGCTCTCGGCGGTGCCAGGTTGGGTTCCGGCGCTGGGGCGGCGCCGTGGGCCTAACCCGGCGCCGCAGGGAGCAGGGCGAGAGCCTAGCGGGTGGGCCGAGGTTGTCGCGCGCTGCCTCTGACTACCGCGCGCATTTCTCTGGGGACCCTGGGGTTGGTAGCATTGTGGTTCAGCTAACCTCTTCCTCTTCCTCTTCGGAGGTTGATGACTCAGGCGTGGACCCACCAGCAAACTGACTCTTGGTCGGGGTCCCCGGTGTACGTGGTGCTAGGCGGTACAGCGGGCCTCTCCTGCTGTCCCGCTGCTGTCCTCCCTGAGGGCCCTCTGGCTAGGGGTGGTCCTGGTTCGGGCGATGGAGTAAGGCGGAGGGAGGGGCTTTCTCTCTTGGGGGGCTCGTGATAGCTACCCTCCCGGGTGCTGTTGCAGCCACTCAGGGTGGGAGAACGCTGTGGTCGAGGAGGAGGGTGCTCTCTAAGTCCGAGGGGTAGGGTGCAGTCGTCGCGGTCTCTGCCGGCCACCCCTCGGGGGGGTGGCTAGGAGCCGTAGCGCTGGGCCCCGCCTTTCCCACTTGGACCCTGGGGTCCCCTCTGGTGGCGTTGCTGCGGACTGCCCTTCTGGATCCATGCAGTCCCAGGTTCGTCACGGGAGGATCCCCTTCTGGGCTCTTCCAGGTTTCGCATCCCCAGGGTTCCGTTTTGCGACCTGGTCTGTTGTCCGGAATCCTGCCAGCTCGGGCTCCGTTCTCTGGATTTCAGAGCCCTAGCAGAGGACAGTTGCCTCTTCGTAGGTGCCCATCTCCAGTGCCTCTGCAGCCACCCCCTGCTCTTCCGGGCCATGTCGGTCGTACGGGCCCGTTATCCTGGGAGCAGTTCAGAGGTTCTGCGGTGCCTTCCCTCATATGTCAGGTATATGCATGGGCGGGTCTTCGCCTATCCCACCGCCATAAGAATCTTCTGGACACTCGGCTCTCCATCATCCTCGTCTCCCTCCTCTGAGGGAGAGAACCTCTGCTCATATCTCCTCCGATGCTGATTTCACTGAATATCAGCGATTCCTTTCGAGATGGTGAGGGATCTCCGAATCTCCTACATTAGGCGAGACAATACCGAACTGGAGATGCTTGAATTCTTGGAGAATTCAGTGCCCAGCACCTGGTGGTACCTTCCTGGCCTATCCCCTTCCAGGAGGAGTCTATCCGTTCCTGGCAGTCGCCAGCCGCCCCTTCTCCAGCCCTGGCAGACTGTCGACGAAGGTATTGTGCCCCTTCGGAATGCCTGGGTACTCTCCCCAACCCGCCCTCGGGTTTGGTATACCTGGAGACTCCCTCCGGGCGCCGCCGCCTGGCGCACGACCGTCCTTCCGATTCCCTACAATTCGACCGATGGGGACGAAGAGTGTTCTCTTCCTCTAGTGCGATGGCTTGCATTGCCTCACATCAGGCTCATCACGCTGCCTACAGTAGGCATCTGTGGTCAATGCTCTCTCAGCTCTTAGCATCAATGCCTGATACGGAGCAAACCAGACAGGCTATTGCCCTCTCTGCTGTAGCCCTGGAGCTGGCAAGATACCAAGCAAGGGCATCTTATGACGCCAGTGAGGTGGCTTCCAGGCTTGCGGGGACAGCGATCTGCATTAGGTGGACGGCATGGCTTCGTCTATGAAGGTCGTCACCCCTGGCCCGGCGTAGGGTGATTCGCTCCGCCTTCCGTGGGACCCGTCTCTTTTCCTCCAGAGCTAGGAGATTACTGCAGAGGCTTCCTCCGTCTCCCCGTCCTCGGGGGGCACCTCCTAGCTCTTCTCCCCCACAGGCTTCTCTTTTGATTAGCCCAGGGTCTTCCCCTTCTGTTTCTCACCAGCAGGAGGCTGGGGGTCTTGTTTCCTCAGGGTTCTACACCTCCTTTTTTTTCTAAAGGGGGGGCTTTGTACTCACCCAAAGCAGTAATGAATGGTGAAGATTGACAAGGGAAGACATAAAAATTACGTACCTACTGTAATTCTTGATCTTCTCTTGTATCTTCACCATTCATTACTGATACCCACCCACCTTCCCCTCAGTGCCTCCTTCTGTGGCGTCTCCCCTTCCCGTCTCGTTCCTCTTCCTTCCCTTGGCCTTTATACCAAAAAAAACAAAAACATTTTTTTGTTTTCCATTCTTAATGAATGGTCTCCTTTTTTCCTTAAGGTAAAGAGAAACGAACACTGGTGTACTTTTATCTAAATTCTGAGGGAACTCTTTCTGACCGCCCTTAGGGTGCGATTCCTAAATACCTTCTTCAGGTTATGCAGTTTCACAGCCTAGAGGCCATGCTCCGACTTGGCCTCGGCAAAGTCTAGAATCCTCATGGCAGGTATTATTTTGAGCTCTTCTAGCTGCTGATTAAACTTGTCAGCTCTAAGCGTCTGCTTGCCTTGCCTTAGGGAGTCTGATCGAGTTCCACTCTATCTTTCATACAAAACTGCCTTCGAGAAGGCATAGTCTTTCCCATACACTACTGTGTTAGCACTTAACAAGGTGCTAAGGGACTTAGTCCCCTTCCTGGGTGGGCACTCTACCCGGAACAAGTTCTGCCCAGGCAGTCTGCAAGCCCTCGGCTAGGATGAAGGGACTTGGCATGTTGAGAGTTCAGAGAGTCTGCCCTCTTTCAGATCTGTTCAGGTGGTTCGGTTGAACCTCCCCTCAGTCCTAGCAACTGGGATTCTTGCTCCCTTGTTAGTTTCAAGCCTATAAGCCTCTCAACCAATGCTCGATGGCCACTGTTCTCCCTCTCAACATGCCTCTTTTTCTTCTTCTTGTACTTTCTCTTCCTTCTCTCTGTTCCTCCCCTAGAGCCGCTCCGGAAAGGAGGCCCTGCGGTCCCTTAGGGTAGGAATCCTTCTTCTCTGTCTCTTCTCTACCGGCTTATTCCTGTTTCAGTTTGTATCCTTTCCTTTTTCTGTCACTCGGCTCTCTTGCCTTGCTTTCCTTTTTTCTTACCCTTTATTTTCGCCTCTCTGGCTACCAGAATTGAGATAGAGGAGGTCTGGCACCTAACGGCCGCCCTCGCGCATGGCGCGTGATACGTTGTTTCGGTGCCGCACGTTGAAACCAACTTTAAAAAAAAAAATAATAATAATTCCCGTGGCGGTGCTGCGCCTCCGGCACTACCCAAGGCAGTAATGAATGGTGAAGATACAAGAGAAGATCAAGAATTACGGTAGGTATGTAATTTTCATTTCTAACTCAAAGTAGTAATTTTTAACATACAGAACTAATTTCACGTACAAAACTTAGAAACATAGACTTTGACGGCAGATAAGGACCGCTAGGCCCATCTAGTCTGCCCATTTCCCTACCTACAGGATAGGCTGCAGATCCTAGTTAACCAACAGCCCATTTCTTCCTTCCCCCCACAAGAATTGCCTTATGTCTGTCCCATGCATTCTTGAATTCTCCCACAGTTTGACCCCACAACCTCCTCAGGAAGGCTGTTCCATGCATCCACTACCCTCTCTGTGAAATACTTCCTCACATTGCCCTAGACCGCCTTCCTTCTATCTTTAAATTGTGTCCCTTGTTCTTGCAAGTCTCTTTCTGAAAGATGCTACCCTCTTGGACTTTGTTGATTCCACTGAGGTACCAAAAGTTTCTATCATGTCCCCCTCTCCCTTCTTTCCTCAGGGTATACATATTAAGCTCCTTTAGTCTCTCCTCATTATGGCTTCTCTTGCAGACCCTACCATTTAGTTGCCCTCCTCTGGACTGCCTCTATCCTGTCTATGTCCTTGCTGGAGATGGGGTCTCAGAACTGGACACAGTACTCAGATGGGGTCTCACCAACTGTCTGTACAGAGGATAACAACTTCCTGTTTTCTGCTGATGATGCCTCTCCTATACATCCCAGTATACCCCCAGCCCTCCCTACTGCCTTCTCACATTGCTTGCTAACCTTAAGGTCATCTGATATGATTACCCGAGGTCCCTTTCCTTTTTGTTGTTGTTACTACCTCCCCACCATTGTGTATTCTTCCCTGGGTTCTTGTTTCCCAGGTGCATTATTTGCACTTCTTTGCATTGAATCCTAGCTGCCACTTCTGACCATTCCTCCAACCTTGCAAGTCCTTTTCATCCTTTCCCACCTCCTTGTGTATCAACCCTGTTGCAGATCTTTGTGTCATCTGCAAAAGGCATACTTTTCCTTCCAGTCCCTCTGCAATGTCATTGATGAAGACATTAAAGGACTGGACCAATCTGAACCCTGCAGTACCCCACTAGTAACCCCCTTTCTTCAGAGTGGACTCCATTTACAATTACCTTCTGTGTCCTGTTGTCCAGCCAATGTTTTACCAGGCTTCACCACCTGGGTCCCTCCCAGGCTGGTTTAATTTGACTAATAATCTTTTGTGTGGGACTGTCAAATGCCTTGCTAAAGTCTAGGTAGGCCATGTCCACAGCCCCTCCCTGGTCTACTACTTTGGTCACCCAGTCAAAAATCTATTAGATTAGTCTGACATGACCTTCCGCTGTGAATCCATGCTGCCTTGGGTCCTGTCTCACTGGCCTCTGGGTACTCAACTATTCTTTCCTTCAAGTGACTCCATCACTTTCCCTACAGAGGTCAGACTGACAAATCTGTAGTTTCCTGCCTCTGTCTTGGTCCCACTTTTGTGAGGGAATCGCATCCGCCTTCCTCCAGTCCTCGGGTACCACCCATCCTCCCATGATTTATTAAAAGAGTAGCCAGTGGTTTCTGGTTCCTCCTTAATTCTTTTAGAATTCTGGGGTGAATTCCATCAAGACCCATTGCTTTGTCCACCTTCAGTTTTAGGAGTTCTTGCAGAACCCTTTCTTCTGTGAAAGGACTGGGATCGACCCCCTATCAAAGTGCTTCTGTTAATTGGATTAGGCACTTCCCCTCCTCTTTTGTGAATACTGAGCAGAAATATTAGATTTCAGTATTCCTGCTTTCACTGTCCCCCCTCACTACACCACCGTTCATTCTATTCAACCTCACCATCCCTCCCTTTGTCTTTCTACTCGCTGATATACCTATAAAGGTTTTATCCCCTTAACTGAGTTGGCTATCTTTTCCTCAGTTTGGGCCTTTGCTATTCTGACTTCCCTCCTGCTTCCTTCTGCCTTAACTGGTACAGCTCTGTCCTGCTCCTTCTGTGTTTCCTTATACTTCTAGAATACTATCTTTTCTTCCTGACTTTCACAGCCACCTCTTTTGAAAACCATAGTGGCTTTTCTTTCCGTTTTGATTTGTTTATTTGCTTCACACAAAGGCTTGTTGCCTCTGTGATGACAGTTTTGATAATTCCCCATTCTAGGGACATGGATATGTTGTTCATCCACACTTATTGGCAGGTTCCTTGCCGCTTTAAATCTTGCCGGAAGGTCTTCAAGCTGGCTCCTCCCACCCACCCGGGTGGTAAAACTCTCGGCTCCACCCCATCCGCCAGATCTTCCTTACCGCTTGAGCTCAGGGTCCTCCTTAACGCTCTCTGCGTATAGACTGGTTCCTAATTCTTGAATTTGAAATAAAGTTTTTGCTAAAAGAATTCGGTCTTCTCTACCTCGCTGACTGCGATGGACAAATAGACTCGGTTTCGGAGATGCCCTTGTGGGCAGAAGATGTCTCGGACGGATCTGCACTCCACGTCGTCTACTGCTTAGGTCTTGAGCACGACCCACAGGCTTGCGACCTGTGCTCTTCTTTTTCGGTCTACGTCCTCGAAGACCGTGCTGCCCGTTTACAGCTGGGGCGTCCCGAGAAAAGATTTCCTCCAGTTAAGTCGAAAGAGGCCCGGTCGGCGGTGTCCGCGGCGGCGGGCTTGGCAGATCAGCTCGAGCAGATGATCGCCCTCGAAGAGGAGGCGGCGCGGACCGCTTCTACCTCGGCTGCGGCATTCGTCCCGCTTTCTCTCGGTGCCTCGTATTCGGCGACTTTTAAGGGCTGTCTGACCCTCTTGGCGAAGGTGAGGTCCAACTTCTTCTGGACCTTTTCTCGGTCAAAAGAGACAAGTGAAGTCTCACCGTAGTCGCTCTTGGGGCGGAAAATCCCCTCCTAGTTGTCGACAGTTGACTTGACCCACTGGCTTCATGGTGTCCCGTCAGGCCAGTTGACCGAGACTCCCGTCGACACGTCGAAATTTTCTCGACCGTTAGACGAGTAAATCGGCTGGGCTTGAGAATCCCTCTCCCGGTTCCCCGGTGGGGTTGGATCCGTGTTCGTCTGTGCCTCGGTTCTGGAGCCTTGGTGGAATCGTCCGAGCGAAGGTGCCGATTCCCTCGACTCCTCCCGCACCGTCCTCGGCCCTGCGGTCTCGATCTCGACGTCTTAGCGGTCGACCGATCCCGCCGTCATAGGTGGTCCGGCACCGTGGCAGCCGCGCCGCCCGCTCATCCTCTTCCTCGGACGAGGGAGGCTTGGCGCAAGTTGCGTGAGGTATGAGAACTCATGTAGCAACAGCTCCTTCTGACGGGGAATAGCCGCGCCGTCGTCTTCCCGGCCATTAAGTGGCTGTCACGGGCGAGAAACAACCTCGTTTTGCCGAGCCTGTTTCCAGGCGGTTGTTCGACCAATTCCAGCCCCACCGATTCGGTGGAACCTCCGCCTCCACAGCCGTTATTTGGGGCTCCGACCAAAAATTCTCGATCGGCTCAGGGACTGCCCATAGGCTGTCTGTCACCCTCACTCCCGATAGACCTCGGCAGGTGGAGGTGGCTCAGGCCGAGCAGCTCTTTGAGGACTCTTCCGAGTCAGGGGCGATTCCTCCCTTTTCTCCAGCGAATGGACTTGGGTCCTCAGGAGGACAGTCGGTGGGCGATAGCCGCCGTCCTTCCAAGGTTGCCCGGCTCATCTCGGAGTCTACCGGGATGGAAGCCGAACCCCGTTCTAAGCAGGCCAGGTATCCTCACGGAGATTCTGGACGAGGAATTCCCCTCCCAGGCCTTTCCGGTGGCCGAGGCCTAGTGGGTCGGCCTTGGAGCTCTGGCAGTGCCCTGCTTCCTGCCCTTGGCCAGGATGGCCAGGAGTATCACGGTCCCTACGGTTCCCTGTCCGTTTTGGAACACCCTCTGCTGAGGGTTGGTTACCGACAGCGTTTTCCGGCGCGCCGGCAACGCCAGGGATGTGGACAAACCTCCTGACAAGGAGTCCAAGAAATTGGATTATGCCGGGCGAAAAGTCTATGCTGCGTCCTCTCTCGGCCTTTGTCAGGCCAGTTCAGCCGTCCTCATGGCACATTTTTCTCATGCCCTGTTGGGCTCCCAGGATGAGGTTGTCCCTCTTCTTCCCGCGGATCTGCAGACTACATCAGGCAGGTGCGGGACCAGGGCAGTGGCCAAACAGCAGCTCCAGACTGCTTTAGACATTGGGGACTCATGTGCCAGGTCTGTGGCGGCCGCAGTGGCCATGCGTCGTCTGGCATGGCTGAGGATATCCACCTTTACTTCGGATCCCAGCACAAGTTGGCGGATGTTCCCTTTGGGGACTGACCTCTTGACCCTGGGGTGGAAGGTCACCTGCAGAGGATCGGGGAGTCCAACGCTACCTTGGACTCGGTCTCTTCCATCCAGAAGGACAAGGCACATGAACCACAGCCTAAGCCCTTTCATCCTTCTGCGCCCCGCGTGCAGTGCTCAGCCGTCAGGGCCAGCAGGCTGGGCTTGGCATCCCAAACCCAAGCCGGGCTTCCTCCAACAGGAAGCAGGGAGGTAGGGCCCAGGAGGTCCCTCGGCGGTCCCTCCTCCAAGCCTGCCCAGTGACGGGCTGAGGGTGTCACCCCCGACCTCACCCCCAGGTTCCCCAGTGGGGCGTCTCCTGCACTTCCTTTCCGCCTGGTCCGTTATTACCACGGACAGGTGGGTACTGAGTGGCGGGAAAAGGCCTGCCTCTAGAATTCGAGCAGGCCCCGCCCTTCAGAGCCGATACGCCTCGGGGCCTCTGGGTCCGCAGCCTCACTGTCGGCTCGTCGGGCCGACATCGCTCTCCTCCTCCAAAAGGAGGTGATCAGGGAGGTAGTGGACCCTCCCTCAGACCCGGGGTTTGTGTCCAGGTACTTCCTGGTTCCGAAAAGCGGACGGAGGGCTGGCGCCCCATTCTCGACCTACACGACCTGAACAAGTTCCTAAGGTCTCGAACCTTCAGGATGGTCACTTTGGCTCAGATAATACCATCTCTGGAACACGGCATGTGGTTCTGCTCTCTGGACCTGCAGGGACGCGTTCTTTCACGTCCTATCCGTCCGTCACGCCGGAGTTCCTTCCGCTTTCGGCGGAGGATCCCTCTTCGATTCGAGCCATGCCCTTGACCTGTCTCCAGCTCCCAGGGTCTTCACCAAATGCATTGCAGTGGTGACAGCTTTCCTGCGGCTGAGGTCCCAGTGTACCCTTACCTGGGCGATTTGCTGATAGCAACTCCTCCAGACAGGAGGTGGGCGGTCAGAGATCCGGCCCTCAGGTTTGCTCTCAAGTCGGCCTTCTCATCCACGAGGCCGTCAGAACTCGAGCGAAGCAGGTGATTCTGTTTATCGAGGCAGAGCTCGACTCTCTTGAGCCAGACACGGCTCCCCGGACAGGGCGAGGTTCTTACCTCCTTTGCCCAATCATTTCTGGTTGGGCAATCGCCCTCCCGGGACTTCCTCGTCTCCTGGGTGTCATGGCGGCCTGTACCAGCATGGTCCGTTGAACGCGCTGGCGCATCGCCCCCTTCAGTGGGGACTGGCCAGCCAGTGGTCTGGCAGCTGCGATCCATTGGACCAGCTAGTGATGGTGACCCAGGAGATGTGGAACGCTCTCCAGTGGTGGACCGTTCCATCTCATCTGCAGGAGGGCATCCCGTTTGTCTGCCCCGAGCCGACGGTCTCTCTATCGACCGATGCGCCTCTGATGGGTTGGGGTGCCCATCTGGGGGAACACCGAGCGCACGGCCTCTGGTCCCCACAGGAGTCCCGATGCCACATCAACCTGCTGGAGCTCCGAGCGGTCCGCCTAGCTCTCACCGCCTTTACTCAGTTTCTCCGGGGTCAAGTGGTCCGAGTCCAGACGGACAATACCACGACCATGTACTACCTAAACCGCCAGGGCGGGACGCGTTCCATGCTTCTATGTAAGGAAACTCTCCGCATTTGGTCACTCGTGCGCAGCCTGGAGGCGGATCTCCTAGCCATTCATGTGGCAGGAGCCTCCAACACCCTGGCCGATGCCCCAGGTCAGATAGGGGCTGCATCTCACAGGTGGTCTCTCCTGCGGAGGTAGTACAAGATCTGTTCTCCCACTGGGGCACATCTCAGGTGTAGCTGTTTGCCTCCAGGAGAGCCTGTGAGGCTGTTTCATGCCCGCCCCCTCAGCAGGGCTCGCTGCAGGATGCCTTCTCGAGGCTGTGGACCCCGGGCCTCTTCTACGCCTTTCCCCCATTTCCCTTGATTCACAAGGTGCTTCTCAAGGCAAGGAGGGACAAGGCGCAGGTGATTCTGATAGCCCCAGACTGGCCCCGCCAGTTCTGGTACCCAGATCTCCTCAGCCTCAGCTCCAGGCTCCCGAGGCAGCTTCCAGCTCGCCCAGACCTGCTCTCAGTCAATCAGGGGAAGGTGTTCCATCCGGACCTTCAATCCCTGCACCCTGAGCGGCCTGGTTCCTGGCGGCTAGAGTTCCAGGCCTTGGGTCTTTCCGGCGAGGTCCTCAATGTTGTTGAGGCGTCCGTGAGAGTCGACCAGGAAATGCTATGCCTTCAAATGGAAGAGATTTTCCATTTGGTGTCAGGGCAAGGGCTTGGACCCTTCCTCCTGTCCTTTGGCAAGCATCTTGGACTATTTATGATCCCTTTCTAGTCAAGGGCTTAGGTCGACGACCCTAAAGGTGCACCTGGCAGCCATCTCTGCTTACAGGCGCGGGCCGAGGGCAATCGGTGCTCAGGAGAAGGTGGTCTGGCGCTTTTTCAAAGGCCTTGATCACATTTCCCCTCCGTGCGAGAACCTCCACCTCCGTGGATTTACTGCTGGTACTGGCAAAGCTCATGGGCAAGCCATTGAACCAATGAACGGTGTGAACTCTCTCACCTGTCGTGAAGAACCGCCTTCTTGGTGGCTATCACGTCAGCCAGAAGGATGGGAGAACTCCAGGCGCTCTGCATTGAGTCTCCTTACCTGGTCTTCCACAGGGACAAGTTGTCCTCGCCCCACCGAAATTCCTTCCGAAGGTGGTGTCAAGTTTCACCTTAACCAGGTGTTGACTCTGCGGTGTTCTACCCAATCACACCTCGGAGGCCGAATCTGAGCTCCATACTTTGGACCCTAAAGTAAGCAAACATTATAAGGCCTTGCAGTGGCTGGCCGAGGAGAGGTTCGCCAGCTGTTTGTCACCTACGCTGAAGCCGCACCTGGCAGACCTGCAGCCAAGCGGACGATAGGCAGGTGGGTCACCTCCTGCATAGATCTCTGCTACAAGTTGGCGGGCATGGAGCCTCCCAGAGGGATAAGAGCTCATTCTACCCGTCATACTGCTGCGTCGGTGGCTGCTTCCAGGGACGTCCCTATCCAGGAAATCTGCAGGGCTGCTACCTGGAAGTCAGCACACACCTTTATTACCCATTACCACATCTACCTTGAGTCACGCCGGGATGCTGGCATACCTCTCAACCTTTTGTCCCCCAGATGTGGAACATTGCCTGTTAAAATGTGGAGCAACTGGGCAAAATGTGGAACACTTAGTCAAATCTTTACCTAAGTAGCTCAAAACACTTTTAAAATGTTGCATTTATGTTCAGAAAGTCTGTTATTAATTGAATAATATATTTTTTGCATAATTTACTGTGGATTTTTGCTTTAAAATGTTGACTTAGAATGTGGAACAAGTCCTTACAATGTGGAACATGGAGCTTTTGTGAAGTAAAATGAGGAACGCTCCTCGTAATGTGGTACAGTTGAGAGGTATGGATGCTGGTTTTGGGGCCTCGGTTCTCCAGTCTTTATTCCCTAAGTAGGGAGTGTGCACCTTGCCTCCCTCCTCCCGGAGAACTGCTAGGAGTCTGCCAATAAGTGTGGATGAACAACATATCCATGTCCCTAGAAATACAGGTTACTCACCTGTAACAGGAGTTTTAGGAATGGTATATATTGTTCATCCGACAACCTCCCCGAGACCCGACACCTGTAACCTGAGCTTCAGTGGGCCGATCTGGCGTCATGGGGCGAGCCGAGGTTTACCACCCGGGTGGGTGGGAGGAGCCAGCTTGAAGACCTTCCGGCAAGATTTAAAGCGGCAAGGAACCTGCCAATAAGTGTGGATGGACAACATATACCATTCCTAGAACTCCTTTTACAGGTGAGTAACCTGTATTTGTTGCTCCACACCTCCTTCTAGCCTGTTTGCTAGTGCTTTTCTGAGGCACTCTCCCATCTTGCCAAAGTCAGCCCTCCTAAAGTCCAGTACCCTCACTTTTGTATGGCTTGACTCTGTAGCTGAGTTTAACGTGAGCCACACTGTTTGATGGTCACTTGTCCCCAGATGGCAACCCACTTCTAGATCTGAGATCCTCTCACTGCCCCGTTTGAGAGTACAAGGTCTAAGATTGCTCCCTCACGAGTGGGTTCCAAAACTAGCTTATCTAATGCCTGCCACCTGTAGGGCATCAAGAATAGCCCTGCTCTTGGATGTGGCTGCAGCAATGTGCTCCAGTTAACATCTGGCATATTCAGGTCTCCCATCAACAGTTTCTCCTTTCTCTGCCATTCTAAGAATGCCTTCTATCATATCCTTGTCCATTCCTTCCCCCTGACATGGGGTCTGTACCTAACCCTGTGCGGATTGTGGTGCCCTTTCCAGTCTCAGGTGACCCACAGTGCCTCCTCTCCCTCCCTGTTTACTCTTTTGTTCAGTTGCTTTTATCCTTCCTTTACATAGAGAGCTACTCCTCCCCTCTTCTCCCTGCCTGTCTCTCCTGTAGGTTATGTACCCTGGTATGTTAACATCCCAGTCATGGTTCTCTGTGTACCATGTTTCTGTGACTGCCTCTGATATCCAGGCATCCCTCTTCCATTAAGGCCATCAGCTCAGGGAGCTTGTTGCCCAGACTACGGGCATTGGTACTCATTACCCTCCATTTCCTGATGGCTTTACTCCCTTTTTCTCCATCCCTGTCCTTGCCTTTGTCACTTTCTCCATTTACCCCTGCCCTTCTCCCTATTGACACCTCTATATTGGTGTTTGCCGCACTTACTACCACGATTTTTTTTGAGGGGGCTAGGGTTTTCCTGCTCCTTTCCAGTGCCTCCCCCCTTGGCTAGTTTAAAAGCTTGCCAATGAAGCATTTAAACCTATCACCTAGGATTCTGGTTCCCCTCCCGGACAGATGCAGCCCATTGTGCCAGTATAGGCTTGCATCACTCCAGGTGGACCCCCAGTCCCCAATGAAGCCAAATCCCTGAGCTCCACACCAGTTTTTCAACTACTGATTGAATCCCATGGTGCGGAACACCCTAGCCTCTCCTATGCCATAGATGGGTAGCACCTCCGAGAAGGTTACAGTGCGTGCTACGTGACTAAGGCCCCTCCCCAATTCCACAAACTCTTCCTGTACTTCTCTAATTCCTTTCTTAGCCAGGTCATTTGTCCCTAGGTGAACAATGACATCCAGCTCCCTCCCCTGTGCAGCTGCTCTGGCAATCCTGAGGATTATTCAGATATTTCAGTTAAAACAGAATATAAACCCAGACCTCTGTTCTTACCAGCCTCCTGCTTATGTTCCCAAGTGAACAATGAAAGACAAGGTGATTCCTGTTAATTTCCCTTCCCCCCCAACACCAGGCAAACATCACATTTAAATTTCACTCTAATTATCACTGCCAAACAAGTGTTCCCAAGCCCCAAAAGTTACAATATCACAGCCCAAGTAACAGTTCTAACTCAAAGTAGTAATTTTTAACACACAGAACTAATTTCACGTACAAAACTATTCAAATATTTCAGTTAAAACAGAATATAAACGCAGACCTCTGTCCTTACCAGCCTCCTGCTTATGTTCCCAAGTGAACAATGCTTTGTCAAAGCGTTGTCAACAATGCTGAAACTAATCCCTCTTTGACTGTGTCAGAGCTATTGGATACAGCAAAATTGGGTTTGGAGGCTTCCAAATACCAATTTCAAGTGGCAGCTGACACTGATTATACTGCTGCAAGATGGATGTCTGGTGCAATAGCTCTGAGGAGATTTGCGTGGCTGAGGGCTGCCAGCCTCACCCAGGGCACGCAAGCTAAGGCAATGGATTTTCCAGTCGAGGGCCACTCTTTGCTGCCCAGACTGAAGCTTTAAAAAAAAAAAAAAAAATAGATGAATATAAAGCTACTTTTAAAAGTAACTCGACTAGACACAGATTCTCTCCTTCGACTTCTTATTCTAGGGGAGGCAGGGGCAGGTCTTCCCTTTAGGAGACCTTGCTTACAGGTATAGGCTGTCACTCAGCAGTACTAACTACAGAAGATAGAATGCTTGCCTTTTTCCCTTCAGGCTGCTTCTCCCCATCTTGTAGGGGAAAGACTCTCCCACTATTTCCAGGAATGATCAAACTTAAATGGGTTCTGGAAATAATGAGTCAGGGTCTCTCCCTTTGTTTCAGGTCCCTTCCTCTTCCAAGGTTGAAACAGTTTGCACCAGCTCCCTTCTCAGAAAGAGAATTGCTAGAGCAGGAGGTACAGGCCTTATTACGGGCAAAAGCAGTCAAGCCTATTCCCCACAACCAAAGAGGACAAGGGTTCTATTCCAGATATTTCCTAACAATGAAAGTATCTCAGATTCAGACTCCCCTCAGGCCAGTACCAGTTTTCAACGCTGGCTTTCGGTCTCACTGCTGCACCAAGGGTTTTTACCAAGTGCATAGCAGTGATAGTGGCACACCTTAGAAGAATGGGTGTTGGTCTTTCCTTATCTGGACGACTGGCTAATTGTCGGGGAAATCCCACCAATAGGTGTCAGACCACCTACAGGTAACCCAGGATATGCTGCTGTCCCTGGGATTCCTTCTGAATACCAAAAAGTGTGTGCTGACCCCTGTGCAAGTTCTGCAGTTCATAGGGGCAGAACTGGATATAGTAGTGGGAACAGTTTTTCTCCCTCAAGAGGGCAGAAGCTGTTGGGCTCTTGGCAGGCTCATTTGCCCTGGACAGGCCAAAGCCAGCAAAACATTTCCTTCAACTGTATGGGCACATGACTTCAGCAGCAAGCACAGTCATAGGTGGCAAATTTTAGATGAGAGATATCCAGTTCCACCTCAGAGCACACTGGTGCCAGAGACGAGACCCACTGTCAAAGCCAGTACCAGTAACAAAAACCTTGCTACAGGCCCTCCAAAGGTAGAGGGAACTAGAAAACGTAAGAGAAAGGGTTCCATTTCTGCAGGAGCCTCCTTCTCGGGTTCTCACAACCGATGCTTCCCTGTTCAGTCGGGGTGCCCTCTCAGGGGAGCACACCATTCATGGCTCCTGAGACAGTGCAGACTCACTGCTGCACATAAATCTGCTGGAGCTGAGGGCTGTATACCTAGCCGTTCAGGTTTTCTCTTGTCATCTTCTGGGAAAGGTGGTACAAGTCAGATCAGACAATACCACAACAATGTACTACATCAACAAAGAAAGAAAGACAAGGTCCACTCCTCTTTGTACAAAGATAATGAAGATATGGAGCCTTGTTTACTCCCTAAACACCTCTCTACAAGCAATTCATCTGCCTGGCAAGGACAACACCACAAGACACACCTGAACTGAAATTGCACCACATGCTATTTAGCTTAGGCAAGTAATGAGCATTGTAATGCTAGAAATCTGAGTGAAGGGAAGTTTGGAATGGTACCCCCTGGGTGGTCTGAAATGCAACTAAGCACATACTCCAAGTGGTTGTAACTTGTTTCAGATAAAGTTATAATCTGAAGCTAGAAACAAACAGGAAACTGAATCCTAGTTGCTCTAAAGCCAATAATGAAAGAATTTATTTAGGAACACAAGATTCCAAGCCCCTGAGGAAGCCCGGTGTTGGGTGAAACGTTGGGCGTACCTAGGGGATCATGGTGTTCTAAGAAAATATCAAAATAAAACTACATTTCTTATGATGAACTGAGTGGCTGGTCTCCAGAAACTTTTTTTTTTCACTACAAGGACAACACCCTGACAGATGCCTTGAACAGGATAATTCAGGCCCATCATCAATGGGCATTGAACAGGCAAGTGGTGAATGCTCTATTCAGGAGGTGGGGATCCTAGAAATGGACCTTTTTGCTTTTCACCAAAATCACCACTTGCCTCCGTATTGTTGCAGGGCCCCAGTGAAAGGGATAGTTCCCATGAATGCCCTGATTCTCGATTGGACAGGCAGATACCTTTATGCCTGTCTTCCCTTTCCACTGATTTTTCAGGGCTCTCATCAAGTTCAGGTCCATAACCAGCTCGAAAATCCTGGTAGCACCAGACTCTGTAAGGCAGCCTTGGTGCTCCATATGCTTTCAATGCCCGTGAGCAAGCAGATTCACCTTCCTCAGAGGTACAGTCTACTGACTTCCTTTCAGGGGAGGGTAGTGTTTCCCAACCTCAGGTCTCTCAAGCTCGAGGCATGGCTCTTGAGGACTTAGAATATGCAGACTGCCAATTCTCTGAAGCAGTTTTGGAAGTCTTTAGGGGTTACAGGAAACCTTCCACTAAGGAAATCTATGCCTCAAAATGGAAAAGATTTTTCCATCGGGTACAGTGATAATGGGTGTAGCCCCAGCCCAGGCCGGGATCCCAACTCTTCTGGATTATTTGTCTCATCTGCACTCCTTGCGGCTGCAGCACTAGACTCTAAAAGTGCACCTGGCTTCAGCGTACCTCTCACCTAAAAGGATACATCAATGGCATTGAATCCCATACTCAAGAGGTTCTTTCAGGGGCTGTCTCACTTGTTTCCCCCTCACAGGGAAGCAGTGCCACCATGGTATCTTAATGTTTGCATTGCCCAGCTTATGCTTCTGCCCTTTGAGCCTATGGCATCTGCAGAGCTTAGATTTGTTACCTGGAAGGTAGTCTTTTTTTTTTTTTTTTCTGGTAGCAGTCACTTCTGCCAGGAGGATTAGTGAGCTACAGGTCTTTGTGGGGAAAAAGCACTACGTTTCTTTTCACAGGAATAAGGTAGTGTTGGGAACTAATAGAAGTTCCTTGCCACGGTGGTCCTTGACTTCCACTTGAACCAGTCAGTAACATTGCCAGTTTCTTTACTGAGCACTCCAGCTCAGGTGAGCGTAGACTCCACAGCCTGGATGTCAAAAGAGCACTGAGTAACTATGACTCATGCCATAGACCATAGGTAGGACAGACAACAGTTGTTCCTCACGTATGGGGAAGTAGGTAAAGGTACTCCTGCTTCGAAAAGGACTTTATCTCGATGGATAGTCCAATGTATTCAGTTTTGTTACTTAAAAGCAGGCAAGGTTCCTCCTTCTCGTCTTAGAGCCCACTCTGCAAGGGACACAGCTGCCACTATTGCAGCTGCCTGAGAGGTACCTCTTTTGGAAATATGTAAAGCAGTTATCTTCCCTTGTCAGTCTTCACCATTCATTACTGCTTGAGTTAGTGCCGGAGGTGCACACACGCTACGGGAGTTTTTTTTTTTGTTTGTTTTTTTGTCTGCTCCAATGGCACCACCCCGAGAGTGACACGCCGCATCATGCGCGAGGGGTGGCCATTAGGTGCCGCAGACTCCTCCTCCATCTCAGTTCTGTTTCTCCCACCATCGAGGCTGCATCTGCTGCGCGGAGAGTATAGTTACTGCGTCACAAGGCCTCTGTTGTTCCATGCCATTTTCATAGACCGCACTTCTCCTTCATCCGGTTTTTTCTCGACGTCGTCAACTGGTAAGACTGTTCTGTTTTTTCTATTGTATTCGATGCCAAGAACTGTTCTTTTTTTCTTTTTTTTGTCCTTAATTGTTTCTCATCATGTCAGGTTCTGAGGCAAAACGCAAGTCTAAGGCAAGCCGTGCCCCTATGCGTCGGTGCTCCTGTGGCCGGCATTTTTCCGTCACGGACCGGCATGATGTTTGCCTTCACTGCCTGGGATCCAACCATAATATGGATGCATGCGACGCCTGTTTCTCGATGGACCGTCTCGTCCTGGAAGTCCGCGCGTTCAAGATCGGCAAGGCTCCGCCGACTTTCGGGGGACGGCACCGCTCAAGGGATTCCCAGATAAGGTCTCTAGACCCTTTCTCTGGGTCCCCTCCCAGGCCTATACGGTCTGGAGAGGAAGAGGCCTCCTCATTTTCTCTTGCGAGGAGGAGGAGGCCTCTTTCGCGGTGTCGGAGGAACGCCAGGGTCCCTCCTGGGGCCGCGATGGAGACACCGCCTCTGCAGTCACCTCTTCGGAGGTGCAGGCTCCCCCAGTGTTGAGGCCCAGGTCTGCTGGGCCCGGCATCGGTGGACCCTCAACGGTGCCACTTCGGATCCCGTTGCCATTCGTGGCTCTGTGTTGTGTCTCTGCGCCGCCTGCAGCGCCGTGGGCCCAGTCTGCTCTCCTAGCGGTGTCGAGTCTGGTCCAGGTGCCGAGGCAGTGCATGAATCTGACCCGTGTGGTTAGAGTCAGGGCAGGTTGGGTGTTGCAGGTGTCTGAGATCATCCAGCCCGCTGCTAGCACTGGCGCTGTTAGCTGTGCCGTTTCTCTGGAGACCCTTGGGGTGGCCAGTATTGAGGTCCAGTTGGTCTCTTCCTCCTCCTCCTCGGATGATTCAGATGTGGACTCGTCCTGGCACCCTGACTTTTCGGAGTCAGGGTCTCCAGTGAGACGAGGTGCTAGACGGCCCAGCGCACCTATTCCTTGGTCTCCTCTGCTGTCCTCTCCTGAGGCCTCCCAGGCTGGGGGTTGTCTGGTGTCCCTGGAGGGGGGATGGCTGGGGAAGGGGCTCCTCCTCCTGAGGGGGTTGCGGTAGATGCCGATCCCGGTGCTGCTGCACCTGCTCGGGGTGGGGTGTCGCTGGGGTCGAGGAGGAGGGCGTTCTCAGAGTCCGGGGGGTTGAGAGACCGGGTTGAGTCGCCTTGGTCTTCACCTGCCACCCCTCAGGGTGCAGGTAGGAACCGTAGCACCAGGCCTCGTCTTTCCCCCTCGAGCTCCAGGGACCTCTCTGGTGGCGTTGCTGTGGGCTGCCCTTCTGGACCCATGCAGCCCCAGGTTCATCACAGTGGAGGATCCCCTACTAGGCTCTTCCAGGCTTCACATCCCCAGGGTTCCGTTCTGCGACCTGGTTTGTTGTCCAGATCCTGCCAGCTCGGGCTCAGTTTTTCGGATTTCAGAGCCTCAGCAGAGGACAGTTGCCTCATCGTAGGTGTCCCTCTCCCATTCCTCTGCAGCCACCCCCCTCTCTCCCAGGCCATGTCAGTCCTACAGGCCCATTATCCTGGGAGACGTTCAGAGGCTGTGCGTCAGCCTTCCCCTCATACGTTGGATATGTACATGAGCGGGTGTTTCTCTTATCCTCACCGCCGCAGGAGTCCTCTGGACATTCGAGCTCTTCATCATCCTCGTCTCCCTCCTCAGAGGGAGAGGAACCCACTGCTCATCTCTCCTCCGATGCTGAGCTCACTGAATATCAGTGATTCCTTTCAAGGATGGTGAGGTATCTTTGTATCTCCTTTGTTAGGCGAGACAGTACCGAACAGTAGACGCATGAATTCCTCAGTGAATTCAGTGCCCAGCATTTGGTGGTACTATCCTGGCCTATTCCCTTCCAGGAGGTGTCTGTCCGTTCCTGGCAGTCACCAGCCGCCCCTGTTCCAGCCCCGGCAGACTGCAGAAGAAGGTATTGTGCCCCATTGGAGTCTCTAGGTTCTCTTCCCAACCCGCCTTCGGGATTGGCATACCTAGAAACTCCCTCCAGGCGCCACAGCCTGGTGCACGACCGCCCACCGGACTAAGATTCCCTACAGTTTGACCGGTGGGGGCGAAAAGTGTTCTCTTCCTCTCGTGCGATGTTATGCATTGCATCACATCAGGCTCACCATGCTGCCTACAGTAGGCATTTGTGGTCGATGCTCTCCCAAGTCCTAGCATCAGTGCCTGATACGGAGCAATGCAGACAAGTTATTGCCCTCTCTGCTATAGGCCTGGAGCTGGCAAGACACCAAGCAAGGGCATCTTACGACACCAGTGAGGTGGCTTCCAGGCTTGCAGGGACAGCGATCTGTATTAGATGGACGACATGGCTTCGTCTATCAAGGTTATTACCCCTGGCCCAGCATAGGGTGATTCGCTCCGCTTTCCGAGGGACCTGTCTTTTTTCCTCCAGCGCTATGAGGCTTCTGCAGGGGCTTCCTTCATCTCCCCATTCCCGGGGGACACCTCCTAGCTCTCCTCCGCCATAGGCTTCTCATCTGATTAGCCCAGGGTCTTCCCCTCCTGTTTCCCACCAGCAGGAGGCTGGGGGTCTTGTTTCCTCAGGGTTTCTATTACCCCCCCCCCCTTGGGAGGGGGGAGCTTGGTACTCACCAAAGCAGTAATGAATGTTGATGATTGACAAGGGGAGATATGAAAACTATGTACCTACCGTAATTTTTGATCTTCTGTTGTATCTTCCTTCATTATTGATACCCGCTCACCTTCCCCTCAGTGGCCTCCTATGGCGGCATCTCCCCCTCCCTACTCCTTCCTCTCCCTTCCTCTTTGGCCTTTATGCCAAAAAAAAAAACCCTATCTTAATTTTCCGTTTTTCTCTGGACGGATCCTTTTTCCTCAAGGTAAAGGGGAACGAATAGGATTTATTCTGTCCTGAGGGAACTCTTTCTGATTGCCCCTAGGGGTGACCTTTTGGCTTCTTAGCCGTGTTGTTCAGTTCACAGCTGAAGAGACCGTCCCTCTGTGGCTCGACCCCAATTTTCAGGTTCCCTCTTGCAGGTATTAATTAATATTGTCAGCTTCTTCTAGTTGGTGCTTCTGGCACTTCATTAACCTTGAGCTGTTGTTCTTGCCTTGCCTTCAGGGAGTCCAATTGAGTTCCCACGCTGTCCTTTCATACAAAGCATCCTTCTGTAGGGCTTAACCCCTCCCCCACACACTTCTGTATTAGCACTTAACAGGGTGCTAAGGGGCTTATTCCCCCTCCTAGTTGTGCGCTCTCTTTCCAGAACAGATTTTCTGCCTGGGCAGTCTGTGAGCTCTCAGCTAGAGTGTAGGGGATTGGGATGATGGGAGGTTAGAGAATCTGCCCTTTGTGTCCAATCTATACAAGCGGTTCAATTGAACCTTCTCTCAGTCCTATCAGGAGGGATTCTTGATCCCTTGTTTTTGGTTCCAAGCTTATAAGCCTCTCAACCAATGTATCTTTGGGCAGTGTTCTCCCCCTTACCATCCCTTGTTTTCTTCCCTTTCTTCTTCGTTTCCTCTTTATCTGTTCCTCCCTTGGAGCCACCCCAGAAGGGAGGCCCTGCGGTCCCTTAAGGTAGGCATTCTCTCTCTTCTTTCTGTCCTCTACCGGCTTATTCCTTTTTCAGTTTATATCCTTTCCTTTTTCTGTCCCTCGGCTCTCTTGCCTCGCTCTCCTTTTTCCATACCCTTTGTTTTCGCCTCTCCGGCTACCAGAACCGAGATGGAGGAGTCTGCGGCACCTAACGGCCGCCACTCTCACATGACATGGTGCGTCGCTGTCAAGGCAGCGCTGTTGGAGCAGACTCCAAAAAAAAAAATCTCACATAGCGGGTGCGCGCCTCCGGCACTAACCCAAGCAGTAATGAATGTTGAAGATACAAGAGAAGATCAAGAATTACGGTAGGTACGTAATTTTCATATCTGGAGGTCAGCCCACACCTTCAGTAAACACTATAGTCTGAATACACAGCCTAGTAATGATACCAGTTTTGGCAAAGCTGTTTTGCAGAGTCGTCTTTTTCCTAAATAGATTCTGCCCACCTCCTAGTAATACTGCTACATAGTCTGCAAAATATTAGTGGATTCCTGGGGTTAGAAGAAAAAATTACTCACCTGTAGTAATCTTGTTTCTTCCCAGGCATCCACTATTGTTATTATTCCTCTCCCTTATCCTCCCCTTCAGAATCGATAACTAGAAAAATACTCTCCACAGTTGGAATGGTCTGCCACTTGCTGGCACATTCTGGTAATACCTGTAGCTTGTAGGTTCTTTTCTGAGAGCATATCTGACTTTAGAAAAGGGGACTTTTGCTTCAATTAGCCCTTGGCTACTCATTTGAAATGGCCCTGTTACGCATTTAAAATTCTTTTATGGTTAATTATAATTCATATGTTATGGCCTCTTTGCCGGCTTCGAAGAAATCTGAGGTAGAATGTAGACATTAACTAAACATTCCACGATTAGCATATCATTCTATTGTCTCTGGGGCAGTCCTGACTTCAGAGAGAACTGCAAAGAGTAATATTAGTGGATGCCTGAGAAGAAACAAGATTACTACAGGTGAGTAATTTTTTCTTCCTGGGGTTAGGAAAAAATACTCACTGTGATCATCTTTCTTCCAGGGGATCGCACATTATAATAATTTTTATTTTTAAGGCGCCTTTCAAAAAGCCAAGGCGCCGTACAACATAAAATCAAACGGTTCAGAAAAATAAACAATCATTAAAATCAAACAGTACCATAAATAAAATGATCAGTCACCATAAGCCTGGTGCCACAAATGAGTTTTTAAGGCTGATTTAAAGCCCTCCACAGTCGTGCACTCCCGTAACCGACGAGATATAGAATTCCATAGTGTGGGGGGCCACGAACATAAAAGATCTGGCTCCCAAAAAATTCAAGCGTACCTTAGGAATCTCTAACAACCCCTTCGCCGGCTGAGCGGAGCGATTGCCCAGGGCAGTAGGGAATCAAGAGCTCTTTCAGGTAGTCTGGGCCCAGTCCGTGTAGGGCTTTGAAAGTCTGCAAACCAACTTTAAAGGTGATCCGCCACTGAACTGACAGCCAGTGCAGGTCACGCAGCACCAGCGTAATATGACAGGACCGAGAAGATCCTTATCCGCTCGAGCCACATTCGTTCTGCACCAGCTGCAGGTGAGCAGTTTACCCAGAAAGCCATAGGTATAGGGAATTGCACAAAGGCGTGGACCAAGATGGGAAGGTCGCTGGACGGTGCCAGATGTTTAATCCTGGAGATATTCCTTAGATGGTAAAAAGATTTGACGACAGCAGACATCTGTAAATGCAGGGTCAACCCATCGTCAAAAATAACCCTCAGGTTTCGCACCTGGTTAGAGGTCTGGAGGGGGACACCCCTGAGAACAAGTCCAGAGGGTGACCCACTTCCCAAACCTCCTGTCCAACGACCAGGTTCCACAACCATCACCTCAGTCTTACCAGAGTTCAACTTCAGCCAGCTCGAATCCATCCACTCCTGGATTTCTTTGAAAGAGTTATTAAAGATCGAGAGAGCTCTATCCTGGTCGGGTGCAAAAGAAAGGTAGAGCTGGGTATCATCGGCATAACAATGAAACCTCAGCCCATACCTTCTTGTATTGTCTCCGAGGGGTAGCATATACACCGCGAACAACATGGGCGACAGAACCGAACCCTGAGGAACCCCACAAGACAGAGAAACTGGATCTGTTGAAAATACTCCAGATACCACTCTCTTGGTCTTCCAGTGAGGAAAGATGTAAATCATCTGAGGACAGTCCCTGTTATTCCACAGATGTACTTCAGATGGCTAAGTAACAGCCATGGTCCACGGTGTCAAACACTGATGATGGATGCAGAAGAACCAAGATGGAACGGTTCTTCCGATCTCTAGCCATCAGGAGATCATTGAGCACCCGAACCAGCGCTGTCTTGGTGCTATGTCTCTTTCGAAAACCAGACTGGGGGGGCTCGTAGATGTCATGGATGGCCAAGTGGTCTTCCAGTTGTGCTGCCACTACTTTCTCAATAACCTTCCTTAAAAAGGGAAGGTTAGAGATAGGTCTGTAGTTTTCATGGCAGTTTGGTGCCAAAGTAGCTTTCTTCAAGAGAGGTATCACTACCGCCTCTTTCAGAGAGTTAGGAAACTCCACAGATTCCAAGAACCACCAAACTATCCTCGCTAGGACCAGATAGATAACATCAAGACAACCCAAAATCAGGGAAGTTGGTCCAGGGTCCAAACTACAGTATGTAGGGCGTACACCCTGGATGATCCGCATGACATCCACGAAGTCGAGGTGGCTGAAGGTACTCCAGCAAAACGGGGGGACAGTGACCTCATGCTGATCACAAGCAATACCCAGGGAGTGTGTTGGGAGGAGCTCTGCCCTGATGTTGGCCACCTTATCGGCAAAGAAACGAGCAAGATCATCGTACTCTATTTGCGAAAACGCTTTCCGAACCTGAAGACAGGCTGGGTTGCACAGTCTGTCCACAGTTCGGAACAGCTGAGCTGGTCAGTTCTGAGCTGCCACAATCTCCCTGGACAGAAACTGTGCCTTCTTTGGGTTATTGTGGTTCAATAGACTTGATAATGGTCCATCAATCTAAGGCGGTCGGCATCAAGGGCGGATTTCCGCCAGTGGCGCTCTAGCCTTTGTCCTAGTCTCTGCAACTCCCTCAAAACCCCATCAAACCATAGTGATCGAGGGCGAAGGGAAAGAGGACTAACTCTGACTGGAGCAGTGACATCCAGTGCCCCCGAGATGGCCATATTATAGGTCAGCAGGAGGGTCTCTGGATCATTACTTGCCACAGAGAGGGACGATGGGTCAAGAACTGCAGATAGGCTCTGAGAACTTATCTCTTAAAGGGCGGTACCTGACCATCTCCACAGGGGGAGGTATACAAGGGGGGGGTGCTAAAACTAAACCCCACAGTGTAATGATCAGACCACGCAACTGGTTCCACCCTCAAATTGGAGGCCTTGATCCCTAGGAGGAAAACCAGGTCGAGAGAGTGTCCGTACTTATGAGTCGCAGTGGTAACCACCTGTGTAAGGCCCAGAGATGTCATTAACTGGAGGAAGTGCTGTCCAAATTGCGAGAGTTCGTCATCGACCCAGGCGTTAGTCACTCAGAACAGTCAGTCTGGGCGACTCCCTCATGTCGACGAAGTCTGTGACTTAATGAAGGAATCGCTTCTCATCACCAGGTGGACGATAGATGAGGGCAATCCGACAACCTACACCTGCTACTACGGTACACTCAAACAACTCTGCCTCCTCAACTAGTACACTCGTGAATTTGTTAGGTCTTGAAACAGACCGCACCACCCCAAAAACGATCCAGTCTCGGGCGATGTATCACTGAGTACCCGGCTGGAACTAGAGCCTCCAAAGTGGGGCCAGAATTTTCATCCAGCCAGGTCTCGGTGATGCAAGCCAGGTCCACTTTTTCAACAAGATCTGCACTAATTGCAGTCTTGTTTTTAATTGGCCTGGCATTGCATAACACCGCTCGAGTTGGACGAACCTCTCAGGCCACCTGAACCATCTGCCTACTACAGTCTGTAGTGCCCTTGGGTATGGAAACCAGACACGAAGCCCCCCCCTCTCTGGGTTCCATTTTGCCCCAGGGAGTCTCCTGGAACCTACTACCCCAGTGTGATGGCACCTCTCATTCGCTCTCCACTGTTCGCACATCCTCAGACTCCTGTGCATGATACCCAAAGTCCTACACCATTGGTATGTAGCAAACTAGAGAGGAGTAGGAAGAAAAGGATGGAGGGCATGAAGAGTAGAGGGCGAATAGTGCATGACTGCAGGAGCTGACATCCAGGCATTTAATAGCTCAAGCACTAGAATAAATAAACCAAACAGATAATTATAATACAAAAATCCCAAAACAACTATTTAAATAATAAAATAATTAACAGCTATTACGCAACCCAAACCCAACATAACAATTTAAAATTAAAAACCTAAACCTAACAACCTAAATTTTAAATCATTCAATCTAAAAATAATAAATAACCAAGTCTCACAAGAGACACCAGTTAAAACATAAACCATACAGCTCCCAAGGTTCTCTCACTACCCAGGGAGCTAAAAGAAAATATGTATTCAAAAATTATTTATGCATAAAAACCAACAGAACATTAAATAAAACAAACTTCAAGTATTGAGTAAAATGATTAGAAATATCCAAGCCCTCTCACTGCTTGAGAAAGAGATATAAGCACTCTCACTGCTTACAAAGTCAAGAAATAAAGTCCAAGTCACTAGAAATAAGCAGAAATAAAAACGTCTGACCATATTTAGAGTTTATTGGACACAGGTAGCCATCCACAGAACTATTCCTTCCATGCCAGAATCCACTCAAGGAGTCCCGGAAATCCACTTCAGCCAAGCACAAGAGAACACTATGTGCTGGGCCAGAGTCAGAAATAATCACCGTGATAAAAGGAGCCACCAGCTGGGATACACTTATCAGTAGATCCCCTGGGGAACCACAAAGGACCCTAAGCCCACCGGTCAACTCCCCGGCCGTTCCACAGCTCAGAACCCCCCACACCACAGCAAAATTTGACCCCTGACTCCCTAACACAAATTAAGGGAACCTCTGTACCACAGCAAATTAGAAGTCAGCACATTTCTTAACTGCAGCTCTATCCTCCAGAAAATCCAAGAGAGATCTCCATATACAAATCAACATTCCAACTCCAATTCTTTGTCCCTGTTCTCTTCCAAAGGGAAAGTACATCCAGCCAGAAGAATAGAAAACATCTTCCATGCTAATCTCCAACTCCAAAAGGTACATCCAGCGAAGAAAAACGAAAAACTTCCCCAACTCCACAGTCTGCCACACTGCGGTCAGGAAGCGGTCAGTTAAACGCCTAAAACTCCCCTAAAGAAAGGGATGGGGGGGGGCAGCGTTAAAAGAAAAATCAAAGTGGAGTCCTCTCGCACAGCTCAGAGGTACTCCAATACAGCCACAACACTAAAGCAGTAAAAGTCCTTCCAACGACTCATGACTTCCCAACTCCATGGCCATTCACTCTAAAATCAGCAGTACACGCACCAAAAAGCCAAATACTCCCGTTACGCGGTACTCAATCGAACTGCGAAATATCTCTCACCCTAGTCTCTCACTTCTTCGACCCTAAACTAATCTATACATACACAAAATAAAACGAGCAAAAACAAACAAAATAAATAAAATAAACGTAAATGAACAGAGCTAGTGCTCAGGCTGGTTAAGCTCAACCACCATCTTACGCCTCATATCGAGGGCAGTAGTACTCCAACATCAAATCAAAGTATGACTGAAGCTCCCACCTGGCCTCCCCTACCTGAACCAAGGGAAATTGGGGGGGCAGACTCTGATTCTGCATCCCTACTGTCACATGCTACATATATTGTTACTGGTTAAATGTTCAAGTCCCCTTTCCTTTTTTAACCCAGTTGGGCATATGTCCCCCTCTTAGGGCAGTTGTTTTGGGGAAGTGCTTAAGGGGGGGCTTAATTACATTGTTTTAGATAGCTAGAGGGTCTTCACTCTGTTAGGCTGTGCAGTGAATCTGAAGCACTTGAGTGCAGCAATTACTAGGGGCAGCAGTTTGAAACTGGCATGAGCCAATTAGAGTTCCATCGTTCACATAAATTCCATTCTCTCCAGAACAGTTTAACACTGAAGGCTGACTGCATTAGTTTAATCATACTGTGGGATCCCCCGAAAAAAACATTACGACAGTCAGTAATTTTTTCTTCTAGTGGCCATCACCTCTGCCTGCAGTGTTTCATGCTTTGGTCACAGATCCTCCATATACTGTTCTCCACAGAGACAGTGGTTTTCCACACACATCCCAAGTTTTTACCTAAGGTAGTGTAGGGGTTTCACTTATATCAGCCTTTTGTGGTTTCTGTCCCACAGTTTGATACTTTATTATAATCATTTTATTTGATGTCCCATGGATGCACAATAAGATACTGCATTCAAAGGTGCCAAAATGAGTTACAGCAAAATAAAGTTCAGGACATACAGTGTACGTCCAGAGGCACTAAAGGGGCTAATAGCTCTGGGTTGTGATTAACCGGTCTCAGTGCTATACTGAGACCAGTTATAAACTGGCAGTCAACTGCCAGTCTGTACTTGGAGTGCTAATGTATACTAGGTCTAGGTATTGCACAGGGACCAGTAAATAGCAAACTGGTGCTATTAGTATGTCCATCCAACGCTACTTAATGTACATGCTCTGCAGCTGCTCCCTAACTCTGACATCAGCCACAGGAGCTGTAGGATGTGCTTCTGGAGGTACCTTATTCAAAATGCCAGTGGGAGGAAAGATGGCAGCCAGGTGAAATGAAACACATGGACAGCCTGTAAGTGAAGTAAGCAATAAGGCACAAAGGGGTGTGTGTAAACCATATTTTACAGCATGGCCAGGGCCATAGTAAGGCACGAGGCCAACGGCCGAGTGTCTTCAGCTGCTGGCCGTGCTGTAAAATATGGTTTACACACACCTCTGAGTGCCTTATTGCACTTATAAAATTGACACTTTCTTTTTACTTTTGACTATTGGGAAAAGCATCTTTATATGTAGAAAAATATTTAATTTGTGAATTTGTGATAAAATAATCCTTCCACCCGCAGCAAGTGATGTCATTGATGATGTCCTTGTATTATTGCCTACTTTCTTCTTCCTTTTTTTTTTTTTCTGTTCCCCACATTCAAGATGTGGAATGTTTACCACAGAATATATGGGTTCAAAATTCTGCTCAGTTCCACTGGCAGAATGTTCATCTCCCAACACACTATACACAGAGATAACAAAGGCCTTTGTTATAGCCAGAGACTCTGTTATCTCACTGTCAGGGCAAAAAGAAGAGAGCTCCCTGATAAGCAGTTAAAGATAGAAGGGGGATTTTTGACTGTCAAAGAAACAGTTGTAGTGAAAACTATAAACAGTACTTATTGTTTCTAGTTTGTTTATGTATGCAAGGAGAATGTGATAATCAGGGAAAGAGCATTTAATTCATTTCTTTTATTTTTTATTTAGGGTAGTTTTATTTTTAGGGCCCAGTTGAAGTTTTTTTACAGTGTAAAGGTAGCAGCCGTGTTTGTGGTGGAAGATCAGCTCTAATGTCTGTGTTCCAAATGCCCATTGATGTGTGTTGCAGACTCTTCACTGCTGAGCAGTCCTTTTTTCACCCATGTGTAAACCGTATTTTACACATAAGTAGAGCCAATCGGATTACATGATTTTACCCTGCCATTTTATAAAGAATTTTATATTATAACATGGGTTGTCAAAAATATGCAACCCATTTGGTGCAGTCACTCTGCATGGCCGTGGATTAAATTCCCTATTTAATACAGTTTTGTGGAACGACTTGGGGAAAGTGCCATCAGGACTCATTCTGTGCTGCAGTAAGCAAAAGAGAAGGGCAGCCATTGAATATTGCTGAAGCGGAATACGGAAATAGATGTATCCGTGGGGAAAAATGGAAAATAAAAAAGGAACAAAATGCTGCCGCCATGCCCAACATCATAAGTGTAACCCCACACACACCATTAACCTTGTCAATGCCAAACGCCCGGTCGTTCTGACAGCAGCCACTCTGATCGACCATTCCCAGCCCTGCAGTTAGTGAGAGACCGAGACATAATTCAGAAGACCAGCAGACATTTCCCTCTCGCCAGTCACAGTGGCCATGAGTTCTGTTGGGTGAGAGAGATGATGCGTTTGTGGCCACCTGCCCACTCACTACCCACATCGAGCCCAGCACTTCCTCTGACACGAGAGGGAGAGGCGCACGCTTAGCAACAGAGAGACTTGGACATTTCATTGTGTCCTCTCTCTGTCGTGACTTTTTGGTCATGCAGCATCTCCGTCCGGTTCATCTTTCCTGTACCACTTTGCGAGCAGGAGAGAACACCCATGTAAGGACGAAATACAGCAAGAGAGACACTGACAGCGAGAAACATTGTCCTTTGTTTCCACCAATTCAGCCACTCAAACATTCCGTGTCTGAGCTCCCATTAGTACATCACTGACCGTGGGACACAGTAGACAGAGAGCTAGGGAGGCAGTGACAGCAAGAAAAAGACCGTGTCCTCTCCGTGTGTCTCTCTCCAGTTTACAGCCAGGCAGTCCCTGAAATGTTCTCTGTCTGTGCTCCAGTTTCTACATCGCTGAAGCAGTTGCACAGTGGAACTACTTTGTGTCATGGAAGCTCACGTAGTAAATATCTATTTCATTCTGAAAAACATGTTTCTGTCAATTTTATAATTCATAACCATTCTTAGCCCATGTTATAAGTGTAATAACCCACTCCAGGGTATGAAGTTATAGGCATTTAATCCACACCTTGGGTGCTGTGAGGGCACTCTGCCTGTGGCCGCGTGCCTCAACATAGAAACATAGAAGTTGACGGCAGATAAGGACCGCAAGGCTCATCCAGTCTGCCCATTTCTTTTTCTACCTTATAAATGTGCCATCGGCCTTTGCTCTGTCAGTGGCCTATCTATTCATACTCATTTGTATTGCTCCCTTATGCCTATCCCATGCCTGTTTGAAGCCCTGCACTGTATTCATAGCCACCACTTCTTGAGGTAGGCCATTCCATGCATCCACCACCCTTCTGTGAAAAAGAATTTCCTCACATTCCCCTAATTGGCCCTCTAATTTCATGCTGTGTCCTCTTGTCCTGCTATTTTTCTTATATTTAAACATGTTAGACCTTTTCACCTTGTTAATGCCCTCTAAGGTGTTTGAATGCCTCGATCATATCACCTCTCCTCCTTTGCTCAAGGGGTATACATATTGAGCTCTGTTAATCTGTCCTCCTATGTCTTCTGATGCAGACCCTGCACCATTTTGGTTGCCCTTCTCTGGACTGCCTCAATTTGGTTAATGTCCTTGTGAAGGTGTGGCCTCCAATACTGCACGCAGTACTCAGATGGGGCGACTAACGGTGCCTTGTAAGAGGGATTTTACCTCCCTCTTCGATTTGTGATACCCTACTAATACACCCTAACACCCCCCTAGCCTTACCTACTGCTTTAGAGGTCTGCTTGGATGATTTCAGGTCATCAGTGATGATGATGCCCAAGTCTCTTTTCTTCCTTTTGACTGCTAGCAACTCCCCTCCCAGCCTATAGGTGGCTTCAGGGTTTCTCTTCCCTATGTTCATGATCTTGTACTTCTTTGCATTAAATCCCAGTTGCCACTCTTCTGACCATTTTGCTAGTTTATCCAGATCTCTTCTCATTCTGCCCACCCCATCTGGATCATCTACTCTGTTGCAGCGACGCACCCAAGATGTGGATTAAATGCCTGTAACCCCATATCCTGTCATGGGTTATTGCTGACTTCATTCAATGATGAGGCGACATGCTGATCACTTGAAGCTTCCTGTTTGGGTTCAGTTTGGAAGGTTAAAACAAGAGGATTGAGTTGGATTGATGTTGGGCCTCTTGGGCAGCTCTCGAACAAAGCCACCATTAGTCACTAAAGTCATTGGAAGGCCTCCCAACTACTTTCTGAGACTCTTTATTGCATCCAAATCCTTTTTTTTTTTTTTTTTCTCATAGAGGTACTATACAATCCATTTACAGTTTGGGTTACACATGTACAGATCTTAATTCAAGAGGGTTTCTTCAGTAGGTCATTACATATAGGACTGGCACCACCTGGCGTCTGGCTGCACGGCAGACTTTTCTAGCAGTCCTTGATGGGGGACCGCCCACAGACGCCAGCGTGGCCGTATATAGTAGGCGGTCCCTACATCAGCCCTCCAGTTCTTTCCCACCATTGCCTTGTCCCTCGCATTGCAGACTTCCATACAGCGATCGTCGTGTTCTTGCATCGGATTTTTCCTTCTCCAAATCTTTATTTCGATATTCCTCTACTTGATGTCTTCGCCCAAGAAGTGCTCATCCTGTGGCATGCAGATACCTCATAAGGACGGTCACCTAAAGTGCATGATCTTTTTGGGCCCAGACTACCCTGTGTCCTCCTACTTGGAGTGCCAAACTTTTAATCAGGCCACCAAAAATCGGAGACGGCAGGTTTTGTCGGCCCACTTTTTAAAGGTTTGCTTAGCTTCTTTAGAAAAGCAAATGGACCGCATTAAAGAGTCCCCTTCTGAGAAATCTTCTCCTTCAAAGAAGCACCATAAAGAGATCTCGAGAGCGGGAATGCTCCACGGATGAGACCTTGCGGCCCTCAACGAGCAAGGCCCAGCCACCATCTAAGAAGTCCTCGGACGGTAAGTCTGGCAAATCTTCAGCAGGTCAGTCGACCGTTGGCTCCTCCTCCGACTACACCGCTACGGCTGCTAAGCCTGCGCCAGCTCCTCTGGGGACCTGCCCGGCACCAGTCGGTAAGGCATCCGGGGGCTTCTCCCCCACCTAAGACGCCCGTCTCCGGCCACTCGGGCATGGTTCTCCCATCTGGGCCTAGCGGCGCCTCACCCAACGACCGGCAGAACCAGGGGAGAAGGCCCCCCTCCTTCTCAGGCGGGTACTTCAGGCGAAGACAGCGCGGAACCCCACTATGTGGTAGATTCCTTGGGGTCTGTCCCGCGCTCTTCTGGTGGGTTCACGGAGAAGGAGGCTCCTCTTCGCCCATCTGGCCTTCCAGCAGAGGCCCCCTTCCTCCTCCTTCAAGTGGGATCCCTTCGGAGCCGACAGTTATCCTGGCTTCTGATCCCACCATCGAATCTGGCGAATCCCATTCCAACGTTGGATATTCCGACGAGACTTCTACAGCCAGGGCCCTGTGGTCTGCCCCAGCCTTCGGCTCCAATGCCAGACCTGGTCCTGCTGTCGGGCCCCCTTCGTCCGGCCCAGACGCCAGCTCCTCCAATGCGTATCCCTTTCTGTCGCCGGATCAGGTGGTGCCATTCCTGACATCTGTGCCCCTGACGTTGGCTATCCCGACACCGGACCCCCTGCCGATTTTATGCTACAGCGGGTCTGACGTGGATACCCCCTCTGTCAGATCTGACGACAGGATTATACAAAACCTTGGACTGTTCCACATTACCTTTTCGGGTATCCTGGGGGCCACTTCTTGGCTGGTCCTCCTCCTGAATGGAGCTCTTTTGGGCAGTACTACCCTGGTTATAACCCCTACCACCATTACCAGGGTTACCATTACTCGCCCCTACCGATTATGCCTCCTCTTCCCTCTCAGCCACAACCTCCTCCTTCGCCGGATTTTAAGACCCTCATCCAATCTTGGTGGTGGGGGCTCACTCGGAGTTGGTTTCAGAGCTGGAGACGAGACTCCCTCTTCCGCGGTCTGCTAGGTCTGTGTCCCAGAGAAGCTCTTCTCCATCCACAGTACATGTCTCCGGGGTGGCTCATCAGGACATTAACCTTCCCGACATCCATAATCTTCCTGATGAGGGGGCAGATGATGATAATGATGAGGATGCCGACAAGTCAACACAGGATGCCTTGGAGGAGCCAGAGGTCCGCATGCAAGGTTTCCCAACCCCCGGACTCACCCTGCCTTCTCGGATCTTTGAGGTTCTATGAAGGATTTCTTGACTGAGAGTTGAAGGAACAAGACCCAGTGAGCCAGAGACGAACACCTGGACTTAAGAGTCTCTGTCACCAGTCCCCATTCCTCCCTGAATTGGACCTCACCTCTACAGTCTGGCAGATGCCTCATTCCCTCCCGGCTGGCCCCAAGAGGGTGGACAGGATTTACCAGGCGCCAAAGGATGCTCCGTTCCTGAAGATGCATCCTAAGGCGGACTCTGTCATCTCAGCTGCTCATGACCGCTCCGCTGCACCCAAGTACGAGCACCCCTCCTCCAGACAGAATCGAGGCAGATGGACCAGTTCAGTAGAAAAGTTTATGCCTCGGCCACATGCGTGCTTTGATCCTTCAGTTGTGTGGCCCACATGGTGCCCCACCAGAAGGCTACCCTGGCCACGTTAGAGGCTCGTGTCCAATCTATGGAACCCTTGAGCCTCAGAGGAGCTTGCCAAGGACCTTCGCCTCTCTCGCTTTTCATTTAGGCATGCCGTGCGGGGCTACATATGATTCCGTCGACTCTGTAGCTCGCATCTCGGCAACTGCTGTTGCCCTAAGATGGCATTCCTGGCTTCCCATCTCTGGCCTTGCCAACGAGGCACAGTCTGCGATTCAGGATGCCCTCTTCCAGGGTTCGGTGCTTTTTGATGGGGACACCAAATATATCATCACTGATCTCCAGGACAGAGGCTTCACCCTCAGATCAGTGAGGTTCATGTAGTTATCGGGCACTCGACAGCAGCAGCAGTCCTTTCAGAAAAGAACCTGGAGGCAGAGGGAGCAGGCCCCGGCTCTGCGCCAGGGCAAATGCAAGTCCACGGGTTCCACCACTCCGGCCTCCAACAACCAGAGATGCGCAGGGGGCCCTCCCCCTTCAACGTCCTGCCACATCTTGACTCACTATCCCCACTACCTTATCAGTCTCACAATGAGGAGCAGGTGGGTGGGAGGTTCACCCGCCATGCTTAGGAATGAAAGGCAATAACCTCAGTTGCATGGGTCCTGCAACTAGTGTCCGTCGGACACACCATAGAGTTTCTGTAACTTTCTCCAGAATCTCCGCCAAAAAGGTCTTCTTACTCCTGGGATCAGGATCTTCTCGTCCGAGAAAAAGTTCAAAGCCTCTTGCTCAAGGAAGCAATAGAGCGTGTTCCCCTCCAGCAAAGGGGCAGTGGGTTTTACTCCCATTTTTCCCCTGGTTCCAAAAAAGACAGGAGACTTCAGACCCATTCTCGACTTAAGGAACCTCAATCAGTTTATCGAGTACAAAAAGTTTCAGATGCTGACGCTCCAGAGTCTCCTCCCACTCCTTCTGGAGGCTCATTGGCTGTGCACTTTGAACATGCAGAATGCTTACTTGCACATCCCGATCTTCCCCAGCCACCGCCATTTCCTGCGGTTCCAATTCCAAGGGGAGCACTTCCAATTTCGGGTGCTCCCTTTTGGTCTGTCCTCAGTACTCCGGGCCTTTACCAAGTGCCTAGCGGTGTGGTAGCTTCCTTCGCGCCAGGGTTTTGCAGTTACCTTACCTGGATGACTGGCTGATCTCAGCCATCCAGGGACTCTTTACTGGAGGCTCTCTCTTTCACCTTGGACCTCTTTGGCAGACTGGGGATTACTGTCAGTATTCCCAAGTCATCCATGATCCCGTCCCAGAGACTACAGTTCATTGGGGCAGTCTTGGATACGGTCCAATGCAGAGCCTTCCTTCTTCCAGACAGGGTGGAGACCCTGATCTGTCAGGCTTCATGAGTGGCTTCATCCAGGACCATCCCGGCCCTGGAGATCCTCTGCGTTCTTGGTCTGATAGCAGCCTCCATCACTGCTGTTCCCCTGGCGAGGCTTCACATGAGAGCTTATCTATTTGTTTTTTATTTATTAAATTTTGGTGACCGGGTAGGCCCACTGATCCCGGAAGATCCCTTTTTCAGGGGCGACCCAGGGTCGATTGTTGGCTTGGGAGTTACTGGGTGGTCCTTTCGTGTGCAGTGGGACCAACTCCTGGACGACCTGGACCATCTGGTACTGGTTTCTGCAGCGGTTCAGAAATAATTTCTTTGGTGGAGGGATCCCTGCAACCTTCCTTAGGTCTCCCTTTCAGGAGCCCTGCTCCTCTGGCATCCCTAACTATGGACGCTTCAAACATGGGATAGGGAGCGCATCTGGGGGAGCACCAAGCTCAAGGACTGTGGTCCAGCTGAGAAGCACCTTTGCACATCAGTGTTCTGGAGATGAGAGCAGTTTTCTATGCCTTGCAAGTCTTCCAGACCCTCCTTCCCTAGGGATCACTGCTGGTCCAAACGGACAATATGTCTGTAGTCTGGTACTTCAACAAACAAGGAGGAACCCGATCGGACCCCCTATGCATTGAGGCGATGCGGGTATGGAACTGGGCGGTCCAGCACAATCTGGCTCTTGTGGCTGTGCACATTCCAGGCATTCTAAATGACCTGGCAGACAGTCTCAGCAGGTCTCGGACCCTAGCTCACGAGTGGGAATTACATCAGGAAGTGGCAGAATCTCTCTTCCTAAATTGGGGGGGTCCGGAAATCTACCTTTCTCAAAACTTCCCAGTTCTAGGGACATGGATATGTTGTTCAATCCACACTTACTGGCAGGTTTCTTGCCGCTTTAAATCTTGCTGGAAGGACTTCAAGCTGGCTCCTCCCACCAACCCGGGTGGTAAAACTCTGCTCCGCTCCATGTTGCCAGATCTTCCTTACCACTTGGAAGCGCAGCTTCCCTCCTTAGCGCTCTGCGTTTTAGGCCTGGATCCACACTCTTCGGTCAATCCGAAACTTACTCTTAAATTTAAAAGACTTCGGTCTTCTCTTCCCTCGCAGCTGCGATGGACAAATCGACTCCGGGATTTCGTTGGTGCCCTTGTGGGCAGAAGATGTCCCGGACCGATCTGCACTCCACGTGCGTTTGTTGCCTTGGACTCGGCCATGACTCACAGGCTTGTGAGTTTTGCAAATCCTTTTCGGCTTCAGTCTTGGAGGACCACGCTGCCCGATTGCTGTTGGGGCAACCCGAGAAACGTTATCCTCCGTTCAAGTCGAAGGAGGCCCGTTGGGCGGTGTCCACAGCTGTGGGCTCTGCTGACCAGCTGGAACAGACGATCGCCCTTGAGGAGGAGGCGGCCCAGGCCGCATCATCATCCTCGGTCACGGCATTTATCCCGCTCTCCTTGGGCTCCTCCTACACAGCTTCTTTCAAGGAGCTTTGCCTATCCCTCTCCACCAAAGGAGAAGGGCCTTTGGGACATTCCTCTCGGTCCAAAAAAGGACTTTAAAGGTAAGTCCCACCGTCGGCGTTCATGGGAGCGCGAGAGGTCCCTTTCCGCAGCTAGTAGACACTCTACTTCGGTCGAGGTTGCTGGCTTCAGGTGTCCCCATCGGGTCAGCCGGCCAAGACATCCATCGACACAGTCGAGATTTTCTCGACCTGTCGGACGGTTTGTCGACTGGAGAAGCAGACAACCTTTCTTCACGGTTCCCCCGGTGGAAACCGAGACTTTCCCATGCCTCCTGTTCCGGAGTCCCTGGTTAAGGTCCCTGAACCGAGGGAGGAGTGGGTTTCCCCCACCCCTTCTCAGACCCACCCTCGAAATCCCCGAAGGTCTTGGTCTAGGACCTCTTCCAGGTCAACCGGTCCCACTGACGTCGGCGGTCTCGGCACCATAGAAAGCGGAAGCGCCGCTCATCCTTGTCATCGTCTTCGGAGGATAGGCTCCGGCGCAAGTTGCATCGGCGCTACAAGGATCTAATGTGGCAGCAGCTTTTATTGTCTGGGAATAAGCTGACTCTGTCGCCTTCTCCGGCCATTAAGTGGCTGTCACCGGAGCGGCCAAAACAACCCCTCATAGTAGTCGAGGAGCGGAAGCCGGCACCGGTTGTTCGGCCAAAACTGGCCCCCACCTCCACAGCCTAAAACTGGGGCCCTGACCAAGGATTCTCGGTCGGATCAGGGCTTGCCCCATCGGTTGTCGGTCACCCTCACTCTCAATCGACCTTGGCAGGTGGAGGGTGGCTCAGGCACTCTGCAGCTGTTCGCATACTCGTCTGAGTCTGACGACGACGACTCCTTGTTCTCCAGGCCGCTTGACCTGGAGTCCACTGGGGGTCAGTTGGTGGACGAGAGCCCATCCTCGTTTCTTGGAATGCTTTGACTCATCTGAATCCACTCGGATGAAGTTCGAACCCATTTCAAAACGGGCCAAGTATCCCCTCATGGAGATGCTGGACCGAGGGGGATTCCCCTATGGAGGCCTTCCCGGTGGCCAAAGCCATTGTTGGCCCAGCCCTGGAGCTATGGCAGCGGCCAGCTGCTTGTCCAGCACCTTTGGCCAGGATGGCTCAGAAGTATGCTGTTTCCACCAGTTCACTCTCCGGATTCACGGAGCACCCCTCTGTGGAGGGGCTAGTGACCGACAGCGTTTTCCGGCGTTCTGGGAACGCTCTGGATGTGGACAAGCCACCCGATAAGGAGTCCAAGAAATTGGACTACTCCGGGTGGAAAATCTGTGCTGCTTCCTCCCTAGGCCTTCATCAGGCTAGCTCGGCCATCCTGATGGCACACTTTTCACGTGCCCTTTTGGGCTCCCTGGATGAGGAGATTCCTCATCTCCTGGCTGACCTTCAAACGATGGTCAAGCAGGTGCAGGATCAGGGAAGGGCAGTGGCCAAACAGCAGCTCTAAACTTCCTTGGACATCGCTGACTCGTGTGCCCAGTCGGTAGCGGCCACAGTGGCCATGCGCCGCAGAGCTTGGCTGCGGATCTCCACCTTTATGGCGGATACCCAACACAAGCTGGCAGACGTTCCCTTCTTGGGTACCAACTTGTTCGGTCCTGAGGTGGAGGGTCATCTACAATGGGTCGAGAAGTCTAACGCCACCTTGGACTTGGTCACGTCTGCCCAGAAGGACAAAGGCCACCAGCAGCAGCATAAGCCCTTTTCGTCCTTCAGCCCCTGTGGCATGTCCGGCCCAGCAACAGCAGCATCATGGCCAGCAGGCTTGCACTTGGCACCCCAAAGCCAAGCCTGTTGCTTCCTCCAGCAGGAAGTCGGGAGGAAAAGGTCCAGGTGGCTCCTCAGCCTGCCCTTCTTCCAAGTCTGCCCAGTGACGGGTTGAGGGGTGTGCCCCCAACCTTGTCACTCATCCCCGGGTTCCCTTCGTAGGGGGATGGCTCCGCTTCTTCCTTTCCGCCTGGTCCGATATCACCACGGACCACTGGGTGCTGGAAGTGGTAGGCAGGGGTCTGCCTCTGGAATTCGAGCAGTCCCCACCCTATCGAGCCATCGCCCCACGGGGGGCTACGGGTTAAGCAGCTTCTCTGTTGGCTCGTCGAGCCGACATTGCCCTGCTCCACCAGAAGGAGGTGATCAGGGAGGTGGTGGATCCTCCTCCAGACCCAGGGTTTGTGTCCAGTTACTTCCTGGTCCCAAAACGGATGGGGTGGCTGGTGCCCCATTCTAGACCTACATGACCTGAACAAGTTCCTAAGGTCTCGAACCTTCAGGATGGTCACTCTGGCACAGATCATTCCATCCTTGGAACGAGGCGTGTGGTTCTGTTCTCTGGACCTCCAGGACGCATTCTTTCACATCCCAATCGTCTGTCTCACCAGTGATTCCTCCACTTCAGAGCAGAGGGATCCCTTTAGTCTCCGGCCATGCCCTTCGCTCTCTCCAGCTCCCAGGGTCTTCACCAAATGCATCGTGATGGTGACAGCATTCCTAGTAGCTCAAGGGTCCGGTGTACCTTACCTGGACGACTGGCTGATTGCAGCCCCTCCAGGTTGGAGGTGGAGCGTCCAGGGATCTGGCCCCCAGGTCTGCTCTCAGATTGGCCTCCTCATCAACGAGGCGAAATCGGAACGCGTAACCAACGCAGGTGATTCAGTTAATCGGGGCAGAGCTTGACTTTCTTCGAGCCAGAGCACGGCTCCCGGCGGACAGGGCCGGTCATTTCTGGTTGGGCAATTGCACCATGCCCGGGACTTCCTGCGCCTCCTGGGCCTCATGGCGGCCTGCACCAGCTTGGTCCATTGGGCCCGCTGGCACATGCGTCCCCTGCAGTGGGGGCTGGCCCGCCAGTGGTCACAGTGCTCCAGTCCTCTGGACCAGCCAGTGACAGTGACCCAGGAGATGTGGAACAGCCTCCAGTGGTGGCTCGTTCCAGCTCATCTGCAGGAGGGTATCCCGTTTGTCCGTCCAGAGCCGACGGTCACTCTGACGACTGACGCCTCTCTGCATTGGGGTGCCCATCTGGAGGAGCTCAGAGCTCACGGCCTCTGGTCCCCTCAGGAGTCTCGATGCCACATCAACCTGCTGGAGCTTCGAGCGGCCTGACTAGCCCTCACCGCCTTTGCTCCATTTGTACGGGGTCAAGTGGTTCAGGTCCTGGCGGACAACACCACGACCATGTACTACCTAAACCGCCAGGGTGGGACGCACTCCTTGCCAATGTGCAAGGTGGCTCTCCACACTTGGTCTCTCATGAGCAGACTGGAGATGGATCTCCTAGCCATCCATGTGGCAGGAGCCTCCAACACTCTGGTCGATGCCCTAAGCCAGATTGGTGCTGCATCTCACTAGTGGTCTACCCTACCGGAGGTAGTACAAGATCTGTTCTCCCACTGGGGCACTCCTCAGGTGGACTGGTTTGCCTCCAGGGAGAATGCGAAGCTGAGGCTGTTCCATGCCTGCCCACATCAGCAGGGCTCGCGAGGCCGTGGACCCCGGGCCTCTTCTACGCCTTCCCTCCATTTCCCTTGATCCACAAGGTGCTTCTCAAGGCGAAGAGGGACAAGGTGCAGGTGATTCTGGTAGCCCCAGACTGGCCCCGTCAGTTCTGGTATCCAGATCTCTTCAGCCTCAGCTCCAGGCCCCCGAGGCGGATTCCAGCCCACCTGGACCTGATCTCAGTCAGCAAGGGGAAGGTACTCAACCCGGACCTTCAATCCCTGCACTTGACGGCCTGGTTCCTGAGCGGCTAGAGACCTTGCTTAGAGTGGGAGCTCTTGCAGCAGGCTATAACCTTCAGGACTATGCCACAGGCACTAGAACCATCCAGAAAACTTCTCAGCCAGCAGTATACAGCAGGGACCACCCCAGACACGTCGGCCCTCGTACAAAAGGGGGCGGACCCAGCTCCACCTCTGTTCTTTTCCCGCCGCGTCCCACACGTGAAGAGATCTAAGGAACAGGGATTGCTGGTCCATCTGGACCTTCGGTCCTTACACCTACATGCTTGGCTCCTCCAGACGTAGCTCAGCACAGATACGGGGTCTCCCCGGAAGTGGGCAGTCCTAGTTTCAGTGAGAAAGCCCTCCACCCGCCCCGCATGCGCTATGAAGTGGAAGCGTTTTTCTCAGTGGGCCTCATCGCAGCATTTGGACCCTGTCATTTGCCCAGTGAACTCAGCGTTGCAGTATCTCCTCTCCTTGTATCAAAATGGCCTGAGTTACTCCTTTATTAAGGTGCGTATGTGGGCTGTCTCCGCCTATCATGCTCTCATTGGAGATAGGGCGTTGGCGCAATTGGATGTTGCTCAAACCTTTCTAAGAGGAATTTTGCATATGAGACCTCCCATTCGGGACCCTATCCCCGCCCTGGGACCTCCTTTATGTGTTGGAGAAGCTCACCCTCCCTCGAACTGGCAGCGGATTGAGAGCTGCGTTAACTTTCTTGGAAGATTTGTTGTTTGGTTGCTATTACTTCAGCTCGAAGAGTTTCCAAGCTTCAGGCTCTGATGTGTAAAGAGCCATATTTGATTTTCCACAGGGAAAGGGTTTCCTTAAAACAAATCCTAAGATCTTACTTCGAGTGGGAGCTCTTGCAGCAGGCTATTATAATAAGGACTACGCCTCAGGCACTAGGACCTTCTGGTGAAACTTCTGCCAGCAATACACAGCAGGGACTGCCCCAGACGCCGGCCCTGCCCGGACGTTGGTCAGGCTGCAAGAGGGGGCGGACCCAGCTCCATCTCAGTTCTTTCCCGCCACATCCCGCACGTGAAGAAGGAACAGCTTCTACTTGCAGTTGCAGCTAACTTTTGTGGATTTCTGGCTACAGTCAAGATTTCTGAGCCGTTTTGTCGACGGTTTTCTCGCCTGAAGGTACACAGATGTCAGTCCGCTGCCCATCGGCTATTTTTCCGCCTTTTGAGCATTATTTCTCGATCTTTTTCTCTTTTTTACCATGACCGACGTCAGCCATTGCCCGGCCGAGTTCAGGATGTCTTCTCGGGTGTCTGTATCTCCAGAGCACTTAAATAAGTGTGAGTGTGGGAGGCAGATCCCAGCGGACGGCCATCGGTGGTGCGTTTTTTGTCTAGACCCGGACCACGACACCGCCAACTGCTTGGATTGCCAGGCCGTTTCCTGTAGGACCCGCATCCGGCACCTCAAGGCCCTAAAAGCCTACTTGCTGGAGCAGAAGATGGGTCTGCACTCTTCGAAGGGGAAGCGAAAAGAAGCGCCATAGCAAAGACCGTAGTCTGTCCCGGCACCGGTCCTGGTTGCGGTCTCGCTTGCACTCGCAGCCCTCTCCGAAAAAGGCCCGTCCCTCGGGTTCTGGAGAGCACCTGAAGGCTACTCAGGCTAAGGCCGGCCCTTCAGGGGAGAAGCCGGCCAAGCCAAAGGTGACCCCGCTAAGGGTCATCACTAAGCCCTTAGAGGTGCCTGCTTGCCCCACCTACTAAGGCACCGGCGCTTGCGCCTGCTAAAGCGTGCCTCCGAGCCAAGGACTCTCTGGCACTCCCGGCACCCCATCTGTACCAGCACCGGCGGCTGGTCGAAGGCGAAGGACACGGAGCGGCCGCAGAAGAGCCAACGCCCCATCGCCCAAGTCGTCCTCCCCCCTGGGCCCCCAGGAGGGCTCTTCTTCGCGCCCCGACGTCCTGGAGACTTCCTTCCCGAGACGAGCGGCGGAGATCTTCACGAAGGACAAGCTCAAGGATCTTTTTTCCTTCTGGTGGGGTGCAGATCCATAAGTGGTCCTCCCCGTTGCCGGCCCAGACGCCGGTACCGGACCCAGCGGAAAAACCACAGCCGGGAGGTGAGTCTTCCCCGACGAAGTCACCGGAGCGCCAGCCTACACCTCCCTCCAGGGTTCATTCCCGCACAGAGTCTGAGGACCACCGACATCGCTCCAGGGACTCTGGTGACCGATGTTGGTCTAGGTCACATTCCAGGAGCCCGTCTCGCTCGAGGCAAGAACGCTCCCGATGTCAGTCCTCTGACCGATGTCTGTCTCTGTTCTGTCGCCGGTCCAGGGACCGGAGTCAGTTTTTGGGCCAACGTCGGTCCCCTAGTTACCAACGACAGCGAAGGCATGGTCACAGGACAGGGTCAGACTATTCCAAGTCGGATAGTCGATCCTCCTCACCGACATCTACCTCCTCTTCCTCTCTCAGTTTGAAGCACTCCCCGGGAGAGAAGGACCAGCCTCTGGACGATCCTACCTTTATGGACATCATGAGGTACATCCAGGCCTCCAACGAGTGGGATATGGAGGACCTGGATCTGGAATGCTGGAGACTGGCTAAGTACCTGAGGCAAAAGGAGCCAAAGCCTCTGGTTATCCCTCCTTTGGTGGATACACTCCAGTACCTCACCAGAACCACCTGGATGCATCCAGCCTCAGTCCCAGCAGTTCCAGAAAAGTCGGACAGGCTGTATAAGGCCCCAAGGGCAGGAACCCTTTCTCGCGGAACACCCTCAGGCCGATTCCTCGGTGATCACGGCTGCCCATGACAAGTCCAGGCAGCCAAAGCACCTCAGCTCCCAGCCGCCCAACCCGGAGTCTCGCTACTTGGACCAGGTGGGCAAAAAGGTATATGCTGCTTCCACCTGTTCCATACGTTCCCTCAACTTTCTGACGCATATGGTGCAGTGCCAGAATGCGTTTTGGGAGAGGGGAATAGAGCTGATGAAGACCCTGCCAGACTCTGACCAGAAGGCAGAGACCCTGGCCCTCCTCCAATCAGGCTGAGACGTAGGCTCCCATGTCCTGAGAGCCTCATATGATACGGCAGCCAGGGCAGCCGCTTCCGGGGTGTGCCTACGGTGCCATGCCTGGTTGTGAGTCTCCGGCTTTCACCGGGATCTGCAGGCTGGTATCAAGGATCTGCCCTTCCAGGGTACCATGCTGTTAGGGCAGGAGACAGAGGTCTTGATCTCTCGCCTCCAGGAGTCTGGCAAGTCAATCTGGTCGGTCTGCCAGATGTACCGTGGCGACCAGCGATGACAACACCGTAGACGGCCTTTTCGCAAGTCCTCAGGCAGTCAAGGTCAAGCCTGTAGCAACCAACGGGCAGAGAGGAGGCTACCAGCAGTCAGGTGGACCTCCCACCCGTGGGCCAAAGTCCTCCCAGGCCTCTCTCCCCACTCCGGCACTGCCCAATGACTCCCTCCCCCCCTTCCGTGGGAAGATCCAGGGGAGCTGGTTGGGGGCTGCTTCTCCCTTCATTTCGAAGGGTGGAAGTCAGTCACCACAGACCAATGGGTCTTGGACATCATCAGCAGGAGTCACACGCTGGAGTTCAGAGTTTCCACCGCACACTCCACCGAAGCTGTCCCGTTATCCTCCTTTTTACATCCCACTCTAGAAGGAGAGATCCAGACTCTCTTGCAAAAAAGGACAATAGAGAGGGTCCCCTTGCATTAGCAAGGGCATGGGTTCTATTCTCATTTTTTTCTGGTCCCAAAAAAGACTCGGGACCTTCGTCCCATTCTGGACCTCAGTCCTGTAAACCTCTTCATCGAGTACAAAAGGTTCAGGATGGTGACTCTTCAAGGACTCCTTCCCTTGCTGCACCAGGGGGACTGGCTCTGCTCTCTCGACATGCAAGATGCATATGTGCAAATTGGGGTCTACCCTCCCCACAGGAAGTTTCTGAGGTTCCACTTCCAAGGGGAGCACTGTCAGTTTCGAGTGCTTCCATTCGGCCTCTCTTCCGCTCTGCGAGTCTTCACCAAGTGCCTAGCAGTGGTGGCTGCGGATCTAAGGCGCATGGGGCACTACGTGTTCCCCTCCTTCGACAATTGGCTGCTTACGACCCCGTCAAGAGTAAGCCTTCTACGAGTCCTCAAAGACACTTATGCTCTGTTCCGAGAGCTGGGGATCACCCTGAACTTATGAAAATCAACCCCGGAGCCCAGCCAAAAGCTCGTCTTTATCGGAGCGATCCTGGATTCCATCCAGGGCATGGCCTTCCTTCTCCAGGACATGGGAGATCGCCTGCGAGAGATGGCAGAACAGATCTCCATAACTCCTCGAGTTCCAGCTCAGAACTTCCTCAGTTTACTGGGGCACATGGCGGCGACCATTCCTGTCACTCCCTTGGCCCGCCTTCACATGAGGGTCCCGCAGTGGATGCTCAGGGTGCAGTGGGACCAGAGCCACGATGATCTAGACTCCCCGGTCAAGATCTCTGAGCCAGTCAGGAGAACTCTGCTTTGGTGGATGGACCCAGCAATCTAGAAAGGGGTCAGCTTTGATCCGGAGCCACCAGGTCAAACTCTGACAACAGATGCCTCGGACCTGGGGTGGGGGGCGCACCTGGGTGCTCGTCGAACGCAAGGGGTTTGGTCACCCAAGGAGCAGTCCCTTCACATCAATGTGCTGGAAATGCGAGCGGTCCTTTACGCCCTACAGGCTTTTCAGGAGGACCTGGTGCCAGGCTCTCTTCTAATTCAGACAGAAAACATGGCAGTCGTCTTCTACATCAACAAGCAAGGGGGCACTCCTTCGTATCCCCTTTGCAGGGAGGCGATGAGAGTCAGGTACTGGGTGTTGGAACGGGACGTTCTGCTCTCCGCAGAGCACATTCCAGGCGTCCTCAACGATCTTGACCGATAGCCTCAACAGGTCACGTTCCAGAGCGCACGAGTGGGAGCTGCTACAGTCTGTGGCAGACCAGCTCTTCAACAGGTGGGGTCTTCCAGAGCTGGACCTCTTTGAGTCACCACGCAATGCCAAACTGCCAGCGTTCTGCTTGCTAGAGTACGTGCCTGGAGTTTTCTGGCAACACGCATTATCCCTTTGCTGGGCAGGGAGGTTTCTCTATGCCTTCAAACATGAAGTCTTGCTATATTATGACACATGCAGTATAACCCCAGGTTAGAACTGCTCCGGAGGTGAAAGAGTTAACTTCCATGCAGAGCATGGAATCAAGAGCGCGAGCTCGGATGAACACACTGTCTATTGAAGCTCAAACTTAAACTGTCAGATTCTTTACTCCGCCTCACTGAACAGTTGCTCTGGAGATTCCTCCTGCTGCTCGGTTTGTTTGTCGGTTGTTTATTTTACCGAAATTTAACCGCAATCGTCGGTTCAAGCTCTGTCTGTGGTATTGTAAGTATAGATAGGCTTATTTATTATTTTTCTCTGTGTGGAACTTGTAAACGTCTTTTTCGGTTCGGTTTGAACCAATCAGAGGGGTTTAAAAATTACTTTCTAGCCCTTTAGAGTGCGGTTCCCGGTTCTTATCGGTTCTAAAAAAAACGGATTTTATTACGTTTTTTTCCACGACCCGTGACATGGTTGGGAACCGATAAGAGAGTCTTGCTTGGTGGATTGCCATTAACGAGCAAGTTTGGTTAGGCTGGCACTATGTCTGAGAAACCCAAAAGAAAAATCGGACCCACTGGGTTTCAGCACTGTAGCCTCTGTGGGGAAGCCTTTGCCAAGGCTGACCCACACACCATTTGTGTATATTGTCTGGGGTTTGACCACCTCAATGCAGACTGACAGATTTGTAAGAATTTTCCTGCTGCCACCGTGGAAAAAAGAGTTGGTAGGCTCAGGGAAAGGGAGGCCAAAAAGTCCGCTGACCCGGATGGCCAGCCCGGTTCGGTTCCAGCCGAACCTGAGGGAGTGCCCTCTGACCAGGGCGATGCTTCCTCGGCCAAACGAAGAGCCAGCTCTGAGGAGCCGGTTCCAACTAAAAGGGCTAGAAGGTCAGCTAGTTTGGGGCCAAAAGTCGACCTTTCCACCCAAGGACTGTGGTCCCCTCAGGAATCTCTGCTCCACATCAGTTTGCTGGAGCTCAGAGCAGTTTTTCTAGCACTTCAGGTTTCCTCCACAGCTGTCCAGAACAAGGTAGTTCAGGTCAGAACAGACAATACCACTACAATGTGGTACATCAACAAGCAAGGGGGCACTCTGTCTACGGCCATGTGCACCGAAGCAATGAAGTTGTGGTCTCTGGCATTTTCTCTGAACGCCTCCCTTACGGCAGTTCACCTCCCAGGCAAGGACAATGTCCTAGCGGATGCTCTCAGCAGGATTTCCCAAGGCCATCACGAATGGGCACTGGATCCCCTAGTACTGGAGGTAATATTTGCCAGATGGGGCACTCCGCAAATAGATCTCTTTGCAGGCCCAGACAATCACCAACTTCCCCTTTTTTGTTGCAGGCCCCCAGTGTTTGGGCTCAGTCCCTCTGGATGCCTTCCTTCTCAGTTGGGAAGAAAGTTTCTCTCTGCTTTTCCCCCCTTCCCCCTTCTTTTCAAAGTGCTAGTCAGAATCAGATCTCAATCCTGCAAGATGATCCTGATCGCTCCAGACTGGGCCAGGCAGCCCTGGTACCCACTCCTCATGTCCTTAGCAGTCCACCCTCCCCTGTGCCTTCCCAGGAATCACAACCTGTTAACCTGTGCCCAGGGGAGAGTTTGGTATCCGAACCTCAAATCTCTCAATCTCAAGGCTTGGCTCTTGAAGAGTTAGAATTTGCTGACCTACACCTTTCTCAAGGTGTATTGGATATCTTGAAGGCCTCTAGCAAGCCTTCCACCTATAATTCAAAATGGAAGAGATTTTCCATATGGTGTGCTGGTAAACATATTTCCCCCGAATCTGCTGGTGTGCCCACGATCCTGGATTATTTGGTGCATTTGAATTCCTTGGGGCTGAGGCCAGCTACCCTAAAGGTGCACTTGGCAGCTGTGTCTGTCTTCTTGTCAGCAGGTAAGCCCTCTTCTTTATCAGTTCTCCAAGTTTTTTTAAAGAGTTGCTTCACACCAATCCCCCGTTCAGGGATGCTGCCCCTGCTTGGGATCGTAATATTTGCATCGCTTAGCTTATGCAACCCCCTTTTGAGCCATTGTCTTCAGCAGAGCACTTGACTTGACTTGGAAAACTGTGTTTCTGGTAGCCATCACCTCTGCCAGGCGCATAAGTGAGTTACAAGCCTCGTCAGTGGAGCCTGATTTTATCTCCTTTCATAGAAATAAGGTACTCCTCAGGACTAACAGGAAGTTTTTGCCTAAAGTGGTTTCAGACTTTCACCTTAATCAATCCATGTCTCTTCCTGTGTACTTCACTGACCATTCCTCCTCTGGTGAGAGGAGATTACACAGTTCAGATGTCAAAAGAGCCCTTAGTTACTATATAGAACGTACCAAGGGTCACAGGTTCGAATCCCTCCAATTTTTCCTCACTTATGGTGAGGTTGGTAAAGGGAAACCTGCCACTAAAAGATCCATTGCCAGGTGGATTGTCTCTTGTATCCAATTCTGTTACGAAAACTGGGTAAGGTTCCTCCCCAGGCCTGAGGGCTCACTCTACCAGAGGTACAGCTGCGTTCTGGCTGCTGCCAGGGACATTCCTATCCTAGAGATATGTCAAGCAGCTACCTGGAAAACAGTTCACACTTTTACTAAGCATTACTCCTTGGATATCCAGGCTAGGAGATGCTCGATTTGGCACAGCTGTGCTTCAGAGCCTATTTCCCAAGTAGGTTCTGTCCCTCCTCCATGGAGGTACTGCTGTGTAGTCTGCATATGTCATAATATAGCAAGACTTCATGTTGTTTGAAGAAAAAATTACTCACCTTAGTAATGTTGTTTCTTCTAATGGAGTCTTGCTATATTATGACCTCCCCCCAGCCTGCCCCTCTCAGAACCTCTGTTTTTGGGAGGTGGGTGGGCAATGCAATGTTGGCACTTCTTGGTGCCCACTTAATTTCACCCTGCTTGGGTGTTATGCTTGAGTTTCTTCTTGAATCCCCCGACTTGAGTCTTTGTTTTGGGATCAAGATCAAAAAGGTATTTTTGTAGTTAGCCAACGGCTAGTGTAGGTTTATGGCTTCCACACAGAACCTTAGTGAGTTTTTGCTCATAAAGATCTGACAGTTTAAGTTTGAGCTTCAACAGACAGAGTGTTCATCCGAGCTCGCGCTCAAGATTCCATGCTCTGCATGGAAGTTAACTCTTTCACCTCTGGAGCAGTTCTAACCTGGGGTTATACTGCATATGTCATAATATAGCAAGACTCCATTAGAAGAAACAACATTACTAAGATGAGTAATTTTTTTCTTTCCACCCTTCCCTCTCATTCAGAGGGTGCTGCTCAAGTTATAGGCAGAAGGGGCCCAAATGATCCTAGTGGCCCCCAAATGGCCTTGGTAGATTTGGTTCCCACTACTGCAGTGGTTATCAACGGAACCTCAAAATTCCGCTGCCCATATGCTCACATTTGCTGTCCCAGGAACAAGGGTCGCTGGTCCATCCGGATCTTCGGTCCTTACACCTACATGCTTGGCTCCTTCAGACGTAGTTAAGTATAGATACAGGGTTTCCCCGGAAGTGGCAGCGGTCCTAGTTTCGGCAAGAAAGCCCTCTGCTCTCCACCTACACTATGAAGTGGAAGCGTTTTTGTCTTTGGGCATCGCCGCAGCATTGGGATCCCGTCACTTGCCCTGTGAACTCAGCTTTACAATATCTTCTCTCCTTGTACGAAAAGGGTGTGAGTTACTCCTCTATCATGGTGCACATGTGGGCAATTTCCACCTATCATGCTCTCATGGGAGACAGAGCATTGGCACAATTGGATGTAGCCTGCACCTTTCTTAGGGGGATTCTGCATATGAGACCTCCCATTTCAGGACCCTATCCCACCCTGGGACCTCCTTTTTGTGTTGGAGAAACTACTCACCCTCCCTCCTTTTGAACCAGCAGCAGACTGTGAGCTGCGTTACCTTTCTTAGAAGGTTTGTTTTTTGGTTGATGTTACCTCAGCTCGAAGGGTTTCTGAGCTTCAGGCTCTGATGTGCAAAGAGCCCTATTTAGTTTTCCACAGGGAAAGGGTTTCCCTCAGAACAAATCCTAAGTTCCTTCCGAAAGTGGTCTCAGAGTTGACCCTCAACCAGTCTGTTGACCTTCCTGTTTATTTTCCTTCCCCTTCCAATAGAGGGAAGGGCTCTCCTCCACACATTGGATGTCCACAGGACTTTGAGGTATTACCTCAAGAGGACGGCTCGGCACAGTCAATCAGAGCAGCTATTTGTGGCCTTTGCGCCACATTGCTTGGGTCGACCGGTGTCCAAGCAAACTATCTGTAAATGGATAGTCCGTTGCATCTCGTTCTGTTACGAGAAACACAATAAACCCCTACCGGGCCCGGTTAGGGGTCACTCCACCAGAGGAGTGTCAGCTTCTTTCGCTGCCCTGTGAAATGGCGCCATAAAGGACATTTGTGCGGCCACAACCTGGAACTTGGTGCATACTGTCGTGAAGCATTACAGCTGGCTTCGGCCTAGCTGTGTTACAAGGGCTTTTGTCCTAAGGCCTCTGGAGTCCGCATATTCCACCTGCCGGAGTCTTCTTCCTCTTTGATGTGGGACTGCTTATTTTACTTTGAGGTATTACCTCAAGCGGACGGCTGCGCACCATCAATTGGAGCAACTTTTTGTGGCCTTTGCGCCACAATGCTTGGGTAAACCGGTGACCAAGCAGACGATATCAAAGTGGATAATCCACTGCGTTTCCTTCTGTTATGAGAAACACAATAAGCCCATACCGGTCCCGGTTAGGGGTCACGCCACCAGAGGAGTGTCTGCTTCATTCGCCGCCCTGAAAAAAGTGTCTATTAGGGACATATGTGCGGCCACTACCTGGAACTCTGTGCATACCTTTGTCAAGCATTACAGCTTGGATATAGTCTCCAGACGCCGAGCTAGCTTTGGCTTGGCTGTTTTACAAGGACTTCTGTCCTGAGGCCTCTGGAGTCAGCATATTCCACCTCCCGGGAACATCTACTACTTTGGCGTGGACTGCTTGATATTCAGTCCTGAAGGTTATAGCCTGCTGCAAGAGCTCCCACTCGAAGTAAGATAGTACAGTTACGTAAGAACTTACCTTAACAGTAGATCTTCAAGAGCAGCTCTTGCAGCAGGTGTTACTTTCCCACCCGCCTTCCCCCTTGAGGTATGCAGATCTATCTTCATTTACATCTCCTATATTCGCCGTCCTCCTCTCTGTCAGGTCTTTTGTGGGCCTTGGCGGGAGAACTGAGGTAGAACTGGGTCTGCCCCTTTTTGTACCAGGGTCGATGTCTGGGCGGGGCCAGCGTCGGGGTGGTCCTTGCTGTATACTGCTGGCTGAGAAGTTTTCCGGATGGTCCTAGTGCCTGCGGCATAGTCCTGAAGGTTATAGCCTGCTGCAAGAGCTCGTCTGGAAGATCTACTGTTACGGTAAGTTCTTACGTAACTGTACTTTCCAGGCCATGGGTCTTTCCGACGAGGTCCTCAATGTTGAGGCATCCCGTAAGGAGTCGACCAGAAAATGTTATGCCTTCAAATGGAAGAGATTTTCCATTTGGTGTCAGGATAAGGGGTTGGACCCTTCCTCTTGTTCCTTGGCTAGCATTCTGGACTACCTGTGGTCCCTTTCTCAGCTAGAGCTTTGGTCGACGACCCTTAAGGTGTACCTTGCAGCCATCTCTGCTTACCGGGCGCGGGCCGGACAGCAGTCTGTGGTGCAGGAGAAGGTGGTCGGGCGCTTTTTCAAAGGCCTTGATCACATATTCCCTCCGGTGCGAGAATCTCCACCTTCGTGGGCTCTACTGCTGATATTGGCTAAGCTCATGGGCAAGCCATTCGAACCAATGCACAGGTGTGATATAGCTCATCTGTCGTGGAAGACTGCCTTCTTGGTGGCCATCACGTCAGCCAGAAGGATTGGAGAGCTCCAGGTGCTTTCCATCGAGCTCCTTATCTGGTCTTCCACAGGGACAAGGTTGTCCTGCGCCCCCACCCGAAATTCCTTCCGAAGGTAGTATCGGAGTTTCACCTTAACCAGGTGTTGACTCTGCTGGTGTTCTACCCCAGTCACACCTTGGAGGCCGAATACAGGCTCCATACTTTGGAACCTCGAAGAGCGCTCTTTTACCACAAGGAGCGGACGGCTGAAGTTCAGGGAGAGGTTCGCCTGCTGTTTGTCACCTACGCTGAAGCCGCACCTGGCAGACCTGCAGCCAAGCGGACGATAGGCAGGTGGGTCACCTCCTGCATAGATCTCTGCTATAGGTTGGCGGGCATGGAGCCTCCCAAAGGGATAAGAGCTCATTCTACCCGTCATACTGCTGCTTCGGTGGCTGCTTCCAGAGACGTCCCTATCCAGGAAATCTGCAGGGCTGCTACCTAGAAGTCAGCGCACACCTTCATTACCCATTACCACATCGACCTAGAGTCACACCGGGATGCTGGATTTGGGACCTCGGTTCTCCAGTCCTTATTTCCCAAGTAGGGGGTGCGCGCGCCTTGCCTCCCTCCTGGAGAACTGCTAGGAGACTGCCAGTAAGTGTGGATTGAACAACATATCCCCGTCCCTAGAAATACAGGTTACTCACCTATAACTGGAGATCTTCCTGGACATAAGTCTCCACCACTCATTCACACTAATGGGATCAGCGCCGGAGGCACTAGGACCCATCGGGAGCAAACCTTTTTTGTTGGAAAGTCGGCGCCGTGAGGAGCGGCACCACGAGCCTCAGCTCGTGTGGTAATGAATATCTCGGCGCCTCAGTTCCTTTTTTCCCGCCGTCGAGTGCACTTCAGTGACATCACTCGCCCTCCGGGAGTCAAACTTCAAACTAGCAGCATAGTTTTCAGTTTTATTGTTTTGTAGTAATATCTCGAATAAGTATCGCCTAAGTTTATTCTCATTTACAAAGAAGTCTCAGCCTACTTACGCAACCATGAGTAGGTCAGGTGACGGTGGGGAGACTTTGATGGCAGCTGTTCAGTCAGCGGGCTGGAGTCCGGTCCGCCGCCTTCTCCGGAGGGGGGTCTGACAACGGTCAGTCCAATGCCGAGGGGGGTGGTCCCTAAAGAAGCATAAAACAAACGGTCGCATTCTCGGCTGTTGAGCCTCGAGCTCTTCTTGGCCCATAGGTCAAAAGAGAAGGCATCACTTGAGGTCGCCCTCTGATATGTCTGCATGTAGACAGTCAGTTATTGGAGCTAGTTGCCGGTCTCCTCCTTTGGAGCCAGCTTCTGTTTCTGGTAGCCAACGTTTTCGACATCGGAGCCCTACCCTGCCCTCTGGTAGGTCTTCAGATGAGCAGTTTCATCAGTGGGCTGCTCTTATGGAGCAGTGGGCTTGGAGGTTGGTCCAGCTGCCTGGCCTGGTCACTCGGGCCTTCGGGCTTCTTGGGAGACCAGGTAGGGCGGTTGAGCCTCCCTGGTCGCGTGGCACCATCTTCGGTGCCGTCGACTCCGCGCTTAGGTGTCTCCCCCCCCCCCCATATGGCTGCGGCCCAGGGGCCACACTGATGCCTCTATCTCCTGCTCTTCCTCCCCTCTCCTCAAATCCTGTTTTTGGAGTCTTGGGATATTTTCGCGCCCTCGTCGATATGCACCTTCGGCACCGTCCTCGGCGCCATTGAGTTACCCAGCAACACGATCGCCTGCGATGTCGCCTTCCTCGGCTCGTGGTCGCGGTGCCATCGATTAGCGCCCGTGCACCTTGTCAGCGGCTTCTTGGCACCGTCCTCGGTGCCGTGCCCTTCGGTGCCGGGGCTCCTTAGGGCGTCGTCCACCTCTTGGGACTCCTCCTTTAACCCTTTTCCTTCCTCATTTCCATCTGATTTTCACTCCTTTCCTGTCGATACAGTCCCTCCTGAACTGTCACGAGATGACTTTGAGCCTGACCCAGACCTTAGGCTGGGTGATGAAGTGGAAGAAACAGGATCTATTCCTGCTGCAGAGCCTGTGGTCGAGGACATATCTTAAGTGTCTGCTGAAAAACTTGATTTCCACCCTTTCTGTCCAAACTACAGACATCAATCCTGGGAAATTGCTAATACTCCAATATCTCCATGTTCCAGAGATCCCTACGGATTTGACTCCTCCAGTACAGCCATCCTTTGAGACGCTGTCTCAAATGGTATGCAGTAATCCTGCTCTCATTCCTTCGGTGGCTAAATCCATAGATAGGAAATACTCAGCCCCTAAGGATCGACCCATTTTGGCGTCCCAAGCCTTTGCGGATCCTGTTGTAGTTTTGGCAGAGAACGATAAGGTCGTCCTTCCCCAAACTACCACAGCTCGACCTATTAACAAAGAATCTCGTAAGACAGACACTTTAGGTAAGAGAGTCTTTGCTGCTTCCACCCTGGGTATGCGTATTGCCAGCTACCAAGGCTGTTTCTCTCAATATGAGTATATCCTTTGGCACTCACTCAAACAAATGGTTGAAGCTCTACCGGAATCGGATACAAAGTCAGAGCTTCTTCAAACCATTACCAGGGGTATCGAATCCAACAACCATCAGGTTAAAGCGGCTATGGATGCTTTCGATACTGCTTCCAGGCGGTGGCGGCGACATTGTACCGCCCGTCATTCCCTGGCTGCGCACTTCAAGTTTCTACGAATGACCTTTGGCAGCAGGTAATGGCATTGCCTTTGATGTTGTATCTCTTCGACCCTCAGTAGAACAGGCCTCTAGAAGCTACACAAAAGACTAGGTCAGCTATTAAGTTGATCGACCTCCTCCTGTCCCTCTCGAGGGAGTGTTAATAAACGCCAGTTCCATAACCGTCAGTCCTTTCGAGGCAAAGGCAGAGGAAGTTTTCATAAAAACCAAGCCCCCAGCCTCAAAAAGAAAATGCAACAGAAGGCGCAAGGACCCAGAGCGCCCAGCGCCACCTTCTGATTTGTTGGCCCAAGTCCCACCTCAGCTGCCCAAGGTGGACTCTTCCTCAGCAGCGGAAGGTTGTCTGACGCACTTCTACAATCAGTAGAAGTCCATAATCTCAGACAAATGGGTCCTCCTGATAATCCGCGAGGGATATTCACTCAGTCTTGTGGAGACCCCTCCTGGATCGTCGCCCCAAACGACAGCCCAGGCTGTCAACACTTCAGTCAGACCTTCTCGCCTCCGAGATTCAGGCCTTCTGAACAGAGCAGTAGAAGTAGTTCCGCTGCACCAACGGAACACAGGGTTCTACTCCCATTACTTTCTGGTTCCAAAGAATATCGGGGGCATGTGCCCCATTTTGGACCTCAGAAAACTAAAATTTCTGCCCAAGGAGAAATTCAAGATGATTTCACTAGGAACCTTGTTACCTTTTGCTTCATCAGCACGACTGGCTAGCCTCCCTAGACATGCAGGATGCTTACCAGCACATCTCTATTCACCCGAAGCATCACAAATTCCTAAGGTTTGTGGCTCTGGGACAGCATTATCAGTTCAGAGTCCTACCCTTTGGGCTATCCTCGGCGCCACAAGTTTTTACAAAGTGTTGTGCAGTTCTTGCAGTGCATCTCAGAAAGATCGGAATTCAAGTGTTCCCTAATCTGGACGACTGGCTTCTGGCAAGTCCTTTCAGGCAGGGAACTCTGGACGCTGTAGCCATGGCTTCAAGTTTTCTCATGTCCATGGGAGTCCTGCTAAACCTCAAAAAAAAATTGCAGCAGCAGCCCTCCGAGAGATTCCTTTTTATAGGAACTCTTCTGGACACCACCTGTGCGAAGGCTTTTCTTCCAGAGGACAGGAGGAGCGATATCCTTCAGATGGCCTGTCACATCGGGGAGAGCAACTCTGTTCCAGCTCTCTCGATGCAACGGATGCTAGGTCTCATGGCATCCTCGGTGTTCACTGTACCCCTAGCACGCCTTCACATAAGAACTTCTCAGTGGATGCTCAGTACTCAGTGGTCCCCAACCACTCACCCACAGTCCTTTCTCATCAAGGTGACAGAACCTCTAAAGAGGTCACTCACCTGGTGGTCGCAAGAGAACAGTCTCCTAGAAGGGTATCCCTTTGCTCCTCTGGATCATCAGATTTCCATTACCACAGACGTGTCACTGATGGGATGGGGGGGCTCACTGTCAGGCTCTCCACACTAAAGGTACATGGACTCGGGTAGAGTCCCAGCTTCACATAAATGTTTCGGAAATGAGAGCTGTCCTTTATGCAGTCCGTTCGTTGAAGGACATTCTCTGTCACAAGAGCATTCTCCTTCAAACTGACAACAAAGCAGTGACGTATTACATCAACAAACAGGGCGACGCTCACTCTTACCCCTTATTCAGAGAAGCGATGAGAGTGTGGGAATGGTGCTTGCAGCACAAGTCTCTAATTCAGGCGGTCTAACTGCCAGGAGTACAGAACGAACTGGCAGACCGCCTCAGCAGAACAGAGCGAGATCCTCACGAATGGTCTCTCGACTCAGCTGTAGTTCAGTCAATATTCACAGAGTGGGAACTCCAGACCTGGACCTTTTTGCATCCCCACCCAACACAAAACTGCCTCTCTCCTGCTCCAGAAATCAAGGGCCTGGCATTTTCTGTCAGGATGCGTTCAGGCTGCCGTGGACAAAATGCTTTCTATGTGCCTTTCCACCTCTTCCTCTAATTCAGACGGTACTTCCTCAAGTTGGAATCCCAGGGGGACAAAGTGATCCTCATTGCTCCCTTCTGGCCTCGACAAATGTGGTTTCCACTACTCAACAGTATGTCGGCAGCTCCGCCAAAACCACTCCCACTTCAGACGAACCTCTTGACTCAAGGGCCGGTTGTTCATCCCAACTTGAGGTTGCTTCACCTTCACGCTTGCCTCCTGAAGAGATAGAAGTGAACAGATTCAATGTCTCTCGCAGGGTTTCAGATATTCTTTTGGCTGCGCGGAAGTCAGCCACTAGAAAAACTTACATAGCCAAATGGAGCTTGCCGCCTGGTGTGCAAAATCCTCTTTAAATCCCTTTTCCTGCCCACCAGATAAAATTTTGGAGTACCTCTTAGACCTGTCAAATTCAGGCCTGCAGTACTCTACAGTCAGAGTTCACCTTTGTGCCATTTCAGCTTATCATGAGCTGGTACTTTCCTTGTCACTAGCTCAGTTACCTGTGGTTAAGAGGTTTCTTAAGGGAATTCTGCATACCAGACCTCCTATAAGATGTCCAGTCGCAGCCTGGGACATTAATCTTGTGCTAGACATGCTCACTCGAAAGCCTTTCAGACCTCTGGCTACCTGTGAGCTAAAATTTCTCACCCTGGAAAATGGCCTTCCTGGTGGCCATTATCTTGGCCATGGGGTTTCTGAGATACATGCCTTGGTCACAGACCCTCCGTATACTGTGTTCCATAAAGACAAAGTAGTCCTTAGAACCCATCCTAAATTTCTTCCTAAGGTTGTTTCGGAGTTCCATCTAAACCAACCTTTAGTCCTTCGCTCTTACTTTGCGGACTTCCAAAATGAAGGAGAATGTTCTCTTCATTCCCTGGATGTCAAGAGAGCTTTAAGTTTCTATCTAGATAGAACAAAGGACCTTCGTAAAGCTCAACAACTGTTTGTTTCTTTCAGCGAGACCCGGCTGGGTCAACCTGTCGCTATCGGCACAGGTTAAGCTGGAGGGCAGAGTGTACGCTCACTCTACTAGGGTGGTAGCGGCATCTCTGGCAGAAATCCGCAACGTTCCCATTGCAGATATTTGAAATGCGGCTACCTGGAGCTTAGTGCATACTTTCGTTAAACACTATGCCCTGGATGTCCATGCCAGACAACATCTGTCCTTTGGCAGAACCATCCTTAATGGACTTCTATCCTAAAACTGTGAGCTCTTGGTCTTTCCTGCTGCCCTCTCGGGGGATTATTAGCTCGGTACTCTCCCATTAGTGTGAATGAGTGGTGGAAACTTATGTCCAGGAAGATATGGAAATTACGTACCTACTGTAATTCTTGATCATCTTGGATGAGTCTCCACCACTCATTCACACGCCCACCTCCATCACCCAAGCTCACCTCTGTTGTTGGTCTTCACTCCCTCAAAACTTTAGGCTGTGAAGACTTCTTTGTTGACCCTTCTTATACGGGTCTTCCGGACTATCTTATTTCGGTTTTTGGTTAGGCTATCCTTCTAGGTTGTTAGGCTGCACCTCCTCGGGGAGGTACTAAGGTGGTTGGAAGGTCGGCGCGAGATATTCATTACCAGGCACGCTGAGGCTCGCTTGCCGCCCCTCGTGGTGCCGACTTTCCAACAAAAAGTTTGTTCCTGATGGGTCCTAGTGCCTCCGCGCTAATCCCATTAGTGTGAATGAGTGGTGGAGACTCGTCCAGGAAGATCAAGAATTACAGTGATCACGTAATTTCCATTTCTAGGGTAGTATATGTTCAATCCACACACAGCCACCGACCTCCGACCTGACGCGCAACCTGGCTTCCAGCAGGCTAGATCTGGCGTCATGGGGTGGAGCCGAGAGTTTTACCACCCCGGTGAGTGGGAGGAGCCAGCTTGAAGACCTTTCAGCAAGATTTAAAGCAGCAAGGAACCTGCCAGTAAGTGTGGATGAACAACATATACCACTCCTAGAACTCCTTTTACAGGTGAGTAAGCTGTATTTTTATACCGTTCCTGGGGGAAGCCATTGGGACCTGGTGATTTAAGTGATTTTGCCTATCTCACCACCTCCCGGATCTCAAGCTCTGTAATGGGAGCCATAAGCTGCTCTTGATTAAGTTCAGGTTAACTGAGGGAATGGAATAGAAGTAAGAAATTGTCGGATATGCTATTGCATCCCAAATCTTGTTTGCCACTGCATTCCAAAACCATCTCCCCTGTCACATACCCAAATCCTTGCATTTGCATATTCTGGAAATGCATGCACCAAACCCACCCAGTGTCATCTTTTTTTTTTTTGTCTTCAAATTTACTAAAATTATGTTTAAGAAAATAAGTCCTATAAGGTTGCTGACAGGGAGGACGAGGCTGTGCATTCTGGAACTGACATCAGGTCTTGCTGAAACCAGCTTTTTTGAACTGGCAGTGAGATCAGCATCACAAAAAAGCTTGTAACCTTTAAACCTACAGAACTTATTTGTGGCATGAGGCTTATTGGGGATATGCTGATCCCTAATTTTGAATTTTTTGATGCTAGAAATTTGGCCAGTTTCCCGTTTTAAAGGACAGCAAAGCAAGTTGCACAGCAGTTGAAAAATAATTACCTTAAAAAACATAGTCCTGAAGTGCACACCAAGCAGTACCGTCACAGAATGATTTGAAGACCATCGTGTGTGTGTGTGTGGTGTGTCCTTTACCCAGTGGGTCTGATTCTCCTTCAGATTGTCTACAGTCCCGGGATCCCACAACTACTGATGGAGTTACCTTCTGTCCCTAGATTAGCTTATCCCCTTCTGTACTGTCCTAGACTAATCCCTTCAGCTAAGGCTGGCCAGCTCAGAGTAGTGTTAGCTTAACCTATTAGTAAATAAGTGGGGAGGAAGGAGGGGTTGCTGAGGCAGACTAGGCAGGGACCATCTGGGTAGAGTGGGTGGACTAAAGTGGTCCTTTCCTGCCGACAGATTCTGTCTTTGTGTTTCTGTGTTCATCTTTAGGCAGTCAAGTGGCCCCTGACACATTCTGTGTAATCATGTCCCATGTTTTGTAAATCTTTCTAGGCTGCACTGAACATTTTAAAGTTGCTGTCTGAATTAGACCAACAAAGTACAGAGGTGCCAAGAACGGGAAACGGGCCAATTTCTGTGTGAGTAATCCATGTTTTTCTTTTACAGTGAAACACACATTTTAAGTAACTTTGTGTGTGTGGCTTCAACAGTGAAACACAAATTTTAAGTAACTTTCAAGGTGTGTTTGTGTGCCTGTCTTGTTTGCCTAAATACTGAAGTGCAACAGCTTTATTTGAGCTTTGGTGTATGGTATAAATAGCTTCCTTGTAATCATGCCTGTTTATGAAGATTGCGTTACTCTTGACTGACCTTACTGCCTGTGAAGAAGTTGGTTAACTCTGTTTACAGTGACGTAGCTGTGGTCTTGGAGCCAGAGGCACCAGGACCCCATGGGAAATGGAACATCTTTCCTCAGGTCACACCTATAGAACTATAAGCCCCCAGGTGAACTTTGCAGGCAGTCAGCCAGTGGCCACCCACGACGTTGGACATTGTCTGCTACATAAACGTGGGCAGCCCCTCAGTTCTTTTCATGCCGTCAACCATACTTGTCTGACTGCTGAAGGAAACACCTCTGCATTAGCCACCATTTTATTTATTTTATTTTTTTGAAAAAGTAATCACTTTCAGGGTGATTTTCAATTACCTGTATGTTGTTAAAGGAACCTTTGAAATTGTTCTGGTATTGTGCCTCTGGTGAGAAGATCTACACCTGGTGTCTGTGTGGTGCCTAGGCCCAGACCACATCGTGAAAGCCTGTGGAATCTGTAGAGCCTTTAGTTCCGCAACCATGCAGTGCCTTAAGGGGACCCTGGAAAAAGACAGGGTGTCTTTGTGTACTACTCCTAAGTTTTTACCCAAGGTGATGTATGAGTTCACTTTAAATCAAACCATCCACCTGCCAGTTTATTTTCCTGAGCATGCCAGTCCAGAGGAAGCATTGCTCCATACTTTAGATGTACATAGAATACTCTGGTATTGTATGCACTGCACGAAGGACTGCAGGGTCCTCACAGATTTTTGTTTCATTCCGGGGGGGGGGGGTGCTTCAGTTTCCAAACAGTGCCTGTCCAAATGGTTAGCAAACTGTATTACTACTTGTTATAGGAAGTACAGTAAGGAACTTACTGGGGTTGTTCTTGTCATTCAGCTAGCGGCATGGCCACTGCTGTTGCCATTTCAGAAATGTGTCGGCTGCAGAGATCTGTGCAGCTGCCACCTGGAATATTGTCCATACATTAACTAAACACTACAATCTGGACATTGCCTCCCGAAGAAGGATAGATTCAAACAACATGAAGTCTTGCTGTATTCTGACTATTGCAGTTAGCCCCAGCCTTTAAACTACCCCGGAGAACAAAGGGTTAACTTTCTGTGCAGAGCATAGAATGCTGAGCTCGAGCTCGGTTGAGGTCTCTGTCTGGAGCCCTTTGAAATCCAACCGTCAGATTCTTTACTCCGCCTCACTGAACAGTCGCTCCGGAGATTTCTCCTTCAGCTCGGTTCAAAAGTCGGTTAAAGTCTCGTTTAAGTTGTCGGTTTTTACCGAATTTATTTCCGCATAGTCAGTTCAGTCTCTCTCTGTGGTACCGTAAGTACTAGATAGGTTTTGTTCTGTTTTTCTGTGTGGAAATTGTAAAGATTTAGATCGGTTTGGCTGAACCGATCATTTGTATTGAATCCTTGTGTTTTACTTTAGAGTGTGGTTACCAGATCTTCCTGGACATAAGTCTCCACCACTCATTCACACTAGTGGGATTGGCGCCGGAGGCACTAAGACCCATCGGGAGCAAACTTTTTGCTGGAGGGTCGGCGAGAGAGACGGCAGCCAGGAGACACGGAAGCCAGCGAAAGCAGCGGCTCTCGAGCGGTAATGACCATCTCGGCGACGACCCTCCAACCGCCTCAGTTCTTTTTTTCCGCCGTCGAGTGCGCTTTCAGTGATCCACGCCGTCGCTTGTCGGGAGAGTCAAACTTCAAACTAGCGATAGTTTTCAGTTTGTTTTTGTAACATTATCACGATAGTAGTATCGCTTAGTTTTATTCTATTTTCGGAAAATTTTTCTAATATTTAAATTTAACTTCACTTAAAGAAGTCTCGCCTACTGGACTTGAGTCGACTATGAGCAGGTCAGGGCGATAGGAGACTTCGATGAAAGCTGTTCAGTCAGCCGGGCTGGGTCCGGTCAGCCTCCTTCTCCTCAGCGGGTTCCGACTACGGTCAGTCCGATGTTCGGGGATGGGTCCCTGCCGGCATAAAATAACCGGTCGCATTTCGGGCGCCGCTCGCCTCGAGCTCTTCTTCGCCCACAGGTCAAAAGAGAAGGCATCACTCGAGGTCGCCTCTGGTATGTCTCGCGCTGCCGACGGTCGGTTATCGTATGGAGCTGTCGTCTCTTCTTCGAGTCGCCAACTTCCGAGCACTCGTTGCCTCGACATCGGAGCCCCTCCCCGCCTATAGGTAGGGCCCAGATGAGCAGTTTTACCAGTGGGCCGCTCTTATGGAGCCGATGGGCTCGGAGGTTGGTTCTTCTGCCTGGCTCGTTACCTCGGAGCCTCGGCCCTCCGCGATCAGGTAGGGCGGTTGGACCTTCCTAGTCGCGCTGCTTCTTCGGGTAAGAGCGATCTGCTTAGGTGTTTCCTCTCACATGGTTGGGCACGAGGGGCCCACCGATGCCCTTATCTCCTGGTATTTTTCCTTCTCTTGTTTTCCAGGTTCCCGGGTTTCGGCGCCTTCTGCAGGGTCTGTGGCCATGTCGGGCGCTGCTTTGGGCCGCCGCAGTTTATGCTGTTGTGGCGGCGCTGTCATTTCCCGCGGGCGCCGTGGTGCTATTGATCGGGCGGCGCCATTCGCGGTGTCGTGATGTTGCCGCTCGCTGGTCGTGTGCCGCTCGCGCGCCGTCTGTGGCCCTGGGCGTGTTGCACGGCGCTGCTCTCGGGCGCTGCCGCTTATGGGTCACAGGTTTCTTCGGGCGCCAGGCGCCCTCGTGCCATCTTCATTCGCTTCTATTGCCTCCTGTGCTGCAGCCCTTGGGACTCTCCTTGTTTTTCTGCCATTTCTCCTTCTCCTAATTTTCACTCCTTTCCTGTCCAAACAGTCCTTTCTGGACCATCAGGAGATGATGTTGAGCCTGACCCAGACCTTCGGTTGGGTGATGAAGTGAGGAAACAGGATCTTTCTTTGCTACAGAGCCTGTGGTCGAGGACCTGTCCTTTAAGTCTCTGTTGAAGAACCTGGGATCCACTCTTTCTCTCCAGACTCACAGACATCGATCCTGGGAAGATATTAAGACTCCAGTATCTTCATGCTTCGGAGATCCCTACGGATTTGACTCCTCCGATTCAGCCTTCCTTCGAGACGCTGTCTCAAATGGTATGGAATAACCCTGCTCTTATTCCCTCAGTGGCTAAATCCATTGATAAGAAGTATTCAGCTCCCAAGGATCGTCCCCATTTTGCATCCCAAGCCTTATGGATCCTATTGTAGTCCTGGCAGAGAATGACAAGGTCGTTCTTCCTCAAACTACTACAGCTCAACCTATTAACAAAGAGTCTCGTAAGATTGATACATTAGGTAAGAGAGTCTTTGCTGCCTCCACTCTAAGTATGCGTGCCAGTTATCAAGGCTATTTTTCTCAGTATGAGTATATCCTGTAGGCACTCTATGAAAAGAATGGTTGAAGCTCTTCCAGATTCGGATTCCAAGTCAGAGCTTCTTCTGACCGCTATTAGAGGTATTGAGTCCAATAACCAACAGGTCAGCCGCCATGGACGCCGACACTGCTTCCTCACTCAGCAGCCGCAGGGATTTGTACTGCGCCCATTCTGGCTGCATTTGGCTTCACGTAATGATGCTCAGCAGCAGGTGATGGCGCTGCCTTTGATGGCTCCTTTCTTTTGGCCCTCAGGTGAGCAAGCCTAGAGGCCACCAGAAGACTAGATCGGCCATTGTTGGCCAGATCTCTGCCTCTCTCGGGGCATGTGAACAGACGCCAGTTTATAGCTCGCCAGTCCTTTCGAGGCAGAGGCAGGAAGCTCCATAAAAGCCAACCTGCCCAACCTCAAAAGAAGACGTAGCAGAAGCGTAGGGACCCAAAGCTCCCAGCGCTACCTTATGAGTCGTGGCTCAAGTTCCATCCACTCTGCCCGAGGTGGAACTTTCCTCCGTGGAGGTCGCCTGATGTACTTCTACAACCAGTGGAAGTCCATAACCTCAGACAAATGGGTTCTTCGGATACCTGCTGGCTGGTTACCTCTCAATTTCTTGAACCCCCGAATTGTCCTCCCACACGACAACCCAGGTTGTCGGCCTTCAGTCAGATCTCCTCACCCATGAGATCCAGGGCCTCTGAACAACAGGGCACTGAACTGGTGCCCCCGCATCTGCAGTAAACACAGGGTTCTATCCCATTACTTTCTGGTTCCAAAGAAATCTGGGGATGCGCCCATTCTAGACCTCAGAAAGTTAAACAAATTCCTCCCAGGAGAAATTCAAGATGATTTCCTAGGTACCCTGTTACCCTTGCTGCATCAGCACGACTGGCTGGCCTCCTGATATGCAGGATGCTTACCAGCATATCTCTGCCCACCCGACCCACCGCAAATTCCTCAGGTTTGTTTTGGGTCAGCATTATCGTTCAGAGTCCTGCCTTTGCTGATATCCTCACCAGTTCTTACAAAGTGTTGTGCAGTTCTCATGGGATCTCAGGAAAGTCGGACTCCGAGTGTTTCCTACCTGGACGATTGTTTAGCAAGCCCTTCCGCTAAGGGACTTTGAAGCCGTGCAAACGACTTGCCTTCTCACGCCCATGGGAGTTCTGCTAATTTGAAAAATCTCAACTGCAACCCTCCCAGAGGCCCTTTTTCGAGGGACGCCTAGACACTTCTTCAGCGAAGGCTTTCCTTCCAGAGGACAGAAGACTCGACATCCTTTCGTATGGCTCACAGCATCAGGGAGAACCAATGGTTACAGCTCTCGATGCAACGAGGTTGGGTCCTCATATGCCCCTCGGCCCTCACACTCTGTCCCTCTGGCCCACTGCACATGAGAACCACCCAGTGATGCTTCCACCCAGTGGTCCTCCACCTCTCACCCCAGTCTATCCCATCAAGGTGACGGAGCCCTTCAAGGTCTCTCACCTGGTGGTCTCAAGAGAGCAATCTCCTGGAAGGATTCCCTTGCTCCCCGATCATCAGATCTCATCACCACAGATGCATCAACACGGGATGGGGAGCTCACTGTCTCTCCTCCACACTCAAGGTGTATGGACTGTTCAAACTCATCTCCACATAAATGTCCTGAGATGAGAGCGTCCTCTATGCAATCCGAGCTCTGAAGGATGTCCTTTGTCACAAGAACATTCTCCTTCAAACGGACAACAAAGCAGTGATGTATTACATCAACAAGCAAGGCAGTGCTCATTCTTATCCTCTTGCAAGGGAAGCAATGAGGGTGTGAGTGGTGCTTGAGCACAAGTCTCGATTCAAGCGGTTTATCTGCCAGGTATACAAAACGACCTAGCAGATCACCTCAGCAGAACGGGAGGCAGACCCTCACGAGTGGTCTCTCGATCCAGCCGTAGCTCGGTCCCTGTTCAAAGAGTGGGGACTCCAGACCTGGACCTTTTGCATCCCCACCAACGAAAACTGCCTCTTCTGCTCCAGAAACCAGGGCCTGGCATTTTCTGTCAGGATGCTGCTCAGGCTGTGTGAACAAAACTTTCTTTACGCCCTTCCACCACTTCCTCTAATCCAGAGAGTACTCCTCAAGTTCGAGTCTCAGGGGACCAAGATGATTCTCATTGCTCCTTCCTGGCCTCGCAACTATGGTTTCTACTCAACAGTATGTTGGCAGCCCTCCGAGACCACTTCCTCTTGCAAATCAGTCTTCTGACTCAGGTTCGTTGGTCCATCCCAACCTGAAATCACTTCACCTTCATGCTTGGCTCCTGAAGAGATAGAAGTGAATCGGTTCAACGCTCTCGTCGAGAGTCTCAGACATCCTCTGGCTGCGCTGGAGCCAGCCACCTTAAAACGACGCCCAAATGGAAACGTTTTTCTCTGGTGTGCAAAACCTCTTGGAATCCCTTTTCCTGTCCTCCTGCAAGGTTCTGAGTATCTTTGGACCCATCAAACTTAGGTCTCAACTACTCCACAGTTAAAGTTCACCTTAGTGCCATCTCAGCGCTCCATGAGCCGGTTTCTTCCTTAACTCTGGCTCAGTTACCTATGGTGAAGAGATTTCTTAAGGGATTCTCCATACCAGACCCCTGTAAGCGTCCAGTTGCAGCCTGGGACATTAACCTGGTGCTGACATGCTCACCGGAAGCCTTCAACCCTTAGCTACCTGTGAGCCAAATTTCTACCTGAAGACTGCCTTCCTGGTGGCCATACCTCAGCCCGCAGGGTCTCTGAGATATCTTCACGGCTTACGGACCTCCAGATACTGTATTCCATAAGGACAAGCAGTAGTTCTCAGTAATCCTAAATTTCTTCCTGGTTGTGTCAGAATTCCATCTGAACCAACCTCTGTACTTCCCGCCATTTCGCTTAATTTCCAAAATGAAGGGGAAACTAGCTCTTCATTCCTTGATGTTAAGAGAGCCTTTATGTTCCTATTTAGATAGAACCAAGGATGTTCTCGCAAGACTACAGCAACTGTTCGCTTTTTCAGCGTATCTCGGTTGGTCAACTCTGTCGCCATTAGATGTATTCTTCATGGTTAGTGGCATGCCTTCGTCATTGCTATTCCATGGCTCAAGTTAAATTAGAAGGCAGAGTGTACGTCACTCTACTAGGGCGGTCGCTATCTCCCTAGCGGAAATTCTCAATGTTCCAATTGCAGATATGCAACGCCGCTACCTGAGCTCAGTGCATACTGTTAAGCACTATGCACTGGATGTTCATGCCAGGCGACATTCCGCATTCGGCAGAACTATCCTTACGGGTTTCTATCTTAGACGCGGAGCTCTGGCTTTCCTGTCCGCCTTTTGGGGATTATCAGCTTGGCATTTCCCACTAGTGTGAATGAGTGTGTGGAGACTTGTGTCCAGGAAGATAGGAAAATTACTGCACTCACCGCACTTGGATCTTCTTGGACGAGTCTCCACTCATTCACACTTCACCTCCATCCCCCGAGCTCACGGCTGTATTGGTCTTCACTCCTCAAATCTTTAGTCGAGGACTTCTTTGTTGACCCTTCTTACATCGGGTCATACGGACTATCTTATGTCCGCTTTTAATGTTGGCTTATCTTTTCGTTAGTTGCTCTGCACCTCCTTGGTAAAAAGGTACTGAGGCGTTGGAGGGTCGCCGCCAGATGGTCATTACCATCTGAGCGCTGCTCGCTGGGCGTCTGTGTCCCTGCGCCTGCCACCCTCCAGCAAAAGTTTGCTCCCATGAATTGAAGCCCGGCGCCAATCCCACTAGTGTGAATGAGTGGTGAGACTGTCCAAGAAGATCAAGAATTACGGTAGGTACGTAATTTTCCTTTCTTATGGGTTCTTAAAAAGCAAAACCAAAAAGTGTTTTTAACGTTTTTTTCCCACCCAACACCCATGACACGGTTAGGAACCGATAAGGGAGCCTTGCCTGGCGGTTGCCATAAAAAGGGTTAGGTTGGCCATGTCTGTGAAACACAAGAAAAAAATTGGGCCCACTGGGTTTCAGCACTGCAGTGAGTGTAAGGAGGTCTTTGCTAAGGCCGAACCCCACACCACCTGTGTTTATTGTCTGGGGTTTGAACACCTCAATTCAGACTGCCAAATTTGTAAAAATTTTCCTAAATCTACCCTTGAAAAGTGACTAGGTAGACTGAGGGAAAAGGAGCCAGAGAAGTCCACTGACCCGGATGGCCAGCCCGGTTCGGTTCCGATCGAACCAGAAGGGGTGCCCTCTGACCAGGGCGATACTTCTTCAGGCAAGAGGAGAGCCGATGCTGAGCGGTCAGTTCCTACAAAAAGGAAACAAAGAAAAAATCGACCGGTTTGGATCCAGAGGTTCATGTTCCAACCGTCGAGGAAATAGCCAGAGCAATTCAAATTGTGGAATCGCTTCGCCCCCTGTTCCGACCGATCCGGCACCTTTTCGCAGGGGTTCTGTTCGGTCGGTTCCCCCGGTTCAAGATTATACCCCTGAAGATTTTTATGAGTCTGAGATTGTGGAGGAGGGTGAGTTTGAAGTTAGTGATGATGAAAGTCTGGATGTGCCTGTGGAACTGGACATCTCCCCAGACAGTCCTTCTGGTGTATCCCCTCCTAGGCTTTGAGTCCCCTTCCCATTTTTTGTTTTACAGAAAAGTGGCTGAAACCCTCCAGCTTCCTATGGAGGAGGCAATGGAGGATCAGGAGGAGCCTGATTATGTGGAAATGATGGACATCCCGGAGTCCAGGAGACTGTCTGTTCCCCTTCACAAATCCTTTGGGAAACGGGCACAAAAAATCCTGAAGTCTCCCTATTCTGTACCCCCTGTTGGCAGAAGGATGGACAAGAGGTACACACTATAGGGTTCAGCTACGGAGTTTTTATACCAGCAGTGCAGCCATGTTGGGGTAGTGCAGGCTGCTGCCTGTGACAGGGCAAACATTCCCTTGGCTTCATACCCCACAGATAAAGACTCCAGGAAGATTGATGCCATGGCAAAAAAAAAGTACATGGCATCTTCCTTGGTACTCAGGCAGGTGAATTATATGGGCTATACAGCCAGGTACCAGAAGTCCACGTGGGACACTGTACTGGCACTGGCTAAACAGGCCTCCCCCCAGCTAACCAAGGAGCTGGTGGCTGCAGATGGGATTGAGGCATCAGAAGTTCAGTTTCATACTGCTGTGGACTCCGGTGATGTGTCATCAAGAGTCAGGGCTACATCTGTGGCTCTTAGGAGAATGGCTTGGCTCAGATATACTAGCCTCTCACAGGACACCCACGCTAAGGCCATGGATTTTCCTGTAGTGGGTAATTCTCTGTTTGGGGAGCAGACAATTACATGAAGAAAATGGATGAGTACAGGACCACTTACAGGAGTGCTCAGGCCAAGGAAAGGCAGGCAACTCCTCAAAGGCAGCAGTCTCGGGGCAGGCCTTTTCAAAGGCCTTTACCAAGCACAGGCCTCCTTCCTTTCTCAGAGGGGTTCTTCAGAGGAGAGGCAGAAGGGGATGAGCAGGGCTGCATCCACTCTCAGCCTAAAGCCCTGTCACAGATACCCTGATGGACCTGCCCGTGTCGCCTCCTATTCCAGTAGCAGGCTGGCTTTTTTGTCCAGGACTGGATGTCTGTTACATCAGACAAGTGGGTCCTGGAAGTAGTAAGTCAGGGACTGGTTCTCGGCTTCAAAAATTTTCCAAAGATGAGAGCCAGATCTTTTCCACTTGCAAATCTCTCAGAAACCCTTTCCCTAGAGGCAGAGGTTTCTTCTCTCCTAGCTTTAAAAGCTGTAGAAAGAGTACCTATCCTACACTGGGGCAAAGGACTGTACTCCAGGCACTTCCTGACCCCCAAAAAGACAGGGGAGTGGCAACCCATGCTAGACCTAAGGTATCTAAACAAACATCTTTTAAAACCAAAGTTCAAAATGATAACTCTGGGAATAATCCTTCCCTCTCTAAGGCCAGGGGACTGGCTAGCCTCCCTGGACTTCAAAGATGCCTACTCACATTCCCATCAGGTGCTACCACAGAAAGTACCTCAGGTTCGAAAGTTGCCCTCAGGCCACTATCAGTTCAGAGTAATGCCCTTTGGCCTAACCTCAGCCCCAAGGGTTTTCTCAAAGTGCCTGGCAGTAGTAGTTGCCTTTCTAAGAAGGCAAAATATTTCCATTTTTCCTTATCTGGACGATTGACTAATAGTGGGTCAGTCTCCAGACCAAGTCAAGTCTCACCTACAAGTGACCCAGCAAGTGCACACTTCTCTAGGATTTCTTCTCAACCTTCCCAAGACAGTTCTCAAACCAGTCCAGCTTCTTACCTTTATAGGGGCAGAACTGGACACACTCAGAGCAAGAGCCTTTCTTCCTCTAGAAAGGGCAAGGGTTCTTATGGAACTAGCTTCTTCCTTCAGCCTTTGGGTATCTCAACCAGCAAGACATTTCCTCCAGCTCTTGGGCCACATAGAAGACTTGGTTTGCTGGCCAAGGCACCTAGCTTCACCTGAGCTCTTTCCTTCTAAGACTGCTCGAAAGGCAGAGTAGAGAAACTTACCAGAGCAAGGGAAAAGGATTAAGACTTAGTTTGGCTAAGCAGTTTTACTGTGTGATGGTGTTTTTAGTTTTTACTTACAGGGATTGCTACTGTTTGTTGCTGACATTTCATTGCTTTATTTTTTCTCTGATTCAAATTGTTGTTGCTGGTATACCTTCTTCTGCATTATTACAAGGTGTGCCTACAGGTATGCGCTGACAGATTACTGCTGTAATCTTCTGATTCAAATTGTCTTTGCAAGGTATATCTTCTGTTACTGCTTTATTTTTCTCTGGAGCAAAGTGTTTCTTACAGCGTATATCTTCTCTGAAATTATTACAGGTGGTGCTTTTAGGTTTTACAGTTTTATCTAACATTAGGATAAGCTTTCAGGGTTACTGCATTGTTGTTGACTGATTGTTTCTGCTCTTACCTCCTTGTTCTTTCGTCCGTGGGTTCTTTCTTTAGGCAGGGCACGGGCCCAGCCACCCATCCCCAACCACCCCACGCTACACTCCTTTTATAGGGTACCACAGTTGTGACATTTCCTGTGGCAGAGCAGGAAGGGGCGGATCAGTGGGGCCTCCACAAGGTGATCTCATTTTAGGGCACTAGTAATTTAACTTGTTATAACAAGTTAAACAAAGCACAATTAAACCATTACTTGCATTTTTTCCTTCTAATTACTCTGACTAGGTTACAAACCCAGCAACTTATTTGGAATGGATTTCATTAACTGCAGGTACTGTGGAACAATTTTCAGAAGGACAGTCTTACAGGATTTAGGACACTGTCCTACATGCTGGGCCTTTGGAGATCTTAGGGCTCAGCTCCGGGCAGCATGGGCAGAGATTGCATGCCTCAAATTTCATATTGAAGAGGAAATACATTATAAGAACACCCCCATTTCCCCAGCATCCAACAGAAAAACCTTGACCGCAGAGGGTAGTTGGTCCAGGAGGTTGGCAGGTGGTTAGGAGGAGCAAATCAGGTGTCCCATCACTTCTGCTCTCCAACACATTACCTCCAAAACCATATAAACACTAAAAACGGGTATCTGCCTCTATCTCTGAAATCAAATAAAGAGGCAGAAGACACTGCAGAGCAGGACACATGCGCACAGGAGCTAGCACAACAAAACTCACCCAAATCAGGAACCAAAACAAAACAAGCACAAAGGAAATCCAAAAACTTCTGATCATAGGAGACTCCATGATTCGGGAGTTGATACCCATCTCCAGCCAGGTGATGGTCAGATGTCTCCCAGGCACATCAGCATGGAGAGACACTGACCGCATTGCTAAAATTGTTCACAAAGCAGGAGAAAACATTGATGTCCTAGTACACATAGGGACTATCGATCCGCCAGCCGGTCAGTTGTGAGACCAAGGAACACCTGACTAGGCTGGGTGCCAAACTATCATCTATTTCGTCCGGCATCTCCTTCTCTGAGATCCTGCCAGTCTGGGAGAGGGGAGCAGATGGACAGAAGGTCAGAGAAGGAGAGATAGGGGAGCTAAACACGTGGCTCAAGGGCTGGTGCCAGGAAAAAGGACACAGATTTGTAGGGAACTGGCAACAGTTCTGGGAGCTAAAGTTCTTTAAATTTGATGGACTGCATCTGACTAAAGAGGGAGTCAGTGCATTGGGGCAGAAGTTTGACGTCTTTGCAGAATATTTAAACTAGCAAATGGGGAGAGGGGTGCAGCACCCCATACGTCGAATGGGAAGAACACCCCTCCCCCCTCAGCTAGTGGTCAAACAGGAATTCAGCATGTTTGCCGTTCATTTGCATCACCAGGTAAGAAAAAAGGTTTGTCTCCCCATACGACACACAGGGATAATGCCAAACTTCACCCAACAACTAACACACCAAAATCTGGCCATTGGAAAATCATGTACACAAATGCTCACAGCCTGGGAAATAAGGTCCCAGACCTGCAGGCACAATGTCAGAGGCTAAACTGGACATAGTAGCATTAGTGAGACGGGGTTTACCAGTAAACACACTGGGAGACTTCAGTACCTGGCTATGTATTGTTCAGAAGAGACCGAGGTGCAAAAGGGGGGCAGGAGGGTCTGTATGTTAATGAAAATATCAAAGCTACAGAAATTCAGAATACACATAAGGAGCCAGAAGAACTGTGGGTCACCCTGGAAACAGGAAATGGGACAGTCATAAGAACTGGGTTGTCTACAGGCCCCAGACCAGAGGGAGGACATAGACACATTACTGTTAGAAGATATACAAAACATGACAGCTAAAGGAGGTTCTGATAATGGGAGACTTCAACATGCCGGATACAGATTGGTCAATACCAGCAGGAACATCTGCCAGAACTAGACTCATAGTGGATTCCTGCAGGGGAGGGCCTCAAACAACTGGTACAGCAACCCACAAGAGACAGGGCTATCCTAGATCTAGTACTGACTAACAAAGAAGGGATCACAGATCTCCAGGTAGAAGGTCACCTGGGGGCCAGTGACCATCACATGGTATGGTTCAATTTGCTACTACATCTAAATCATCCCATTCCAAGGCAAAATATGGGACTTCAGAGGAGCTGACTTTGATAAGATGGCCAACAGAGTTAAGCTAGCCCTGGCAAAAGAAACACAGGTGAGGGGTACAGGCAAAGTGGGCAAGCATTAAGGATGCAATACTTGAAGCAACATCCCATTGTGTTAGACAGAAAAGGAAGTGCAAAGAAGAAGGAAACCACTTTGGTTCTCAAATACAGTAGCAGAAAAGGTCAGAGCCAAAAGGCTGGCTTCAGGAAATATAAGGGAACACAGCGGATGAAGATAGGAGGCATACCAAACTGCCCTAAGGGAAGCAGGTAAGGCAGTAAGGCAGGCAAAGTCCCAAACTGAGGAAACACTAGCACGAACAGTAAAGAAGGTGATAAGACTTCTACAGATACATTAGTGAAAGGAGAAAGTCCAGAGGGGGTATTGCTAAGCTTAATGGAGAAAATGGAGCATGTGAGGAGGAGGACTTGTAAAGGCATCTATCCTAAATAGATGCTTTTGCTCAGTATTTACTGAAGAGAAGGTAGGGCAGGCCCACAGCTCAGCATCATGGACACGGGGAGGGAGGTGAGCACTACTCCTTCACAAAAAGAAAGGGTCCTACAAGAGATTGCTAAGCTCAGGGTGGATAAGGCAATGGGACCTGATGGCATACATCCCAGGGTACTTAAGGATCTAAAGGAGGAACTAGCAGAGCCATTAGCAGAATTGTTTAGTGAGTCTCTGAGCACAGGAGAGGTCCCAGAAGACTGGAGAAGGGTTTATGTGATCCCGCCCACAAGAGTGGTAGGAGGAGGCGGGAACTACAGACCGGCTCAGTCTTAACCTCAGTAGTGGGCAAGATTATGGAGGCACTCCTTAAGGAAAGGATAGTGCAACACCTGGAATCCATAGGGGCACAGGATCCAAGACAGCATGGGTTTACAAAGGAAGGTCCTGTCAAACTAATCTCATAGATTTCTTTGACTGGGTAACCAGAGTGGTGGACCAAGGGGAGCAGTTGATGTCGCCTACCTTGACTTCAGCAAAGCTTTTGACACTGTTCCACATAGAAGATTGATAAATAAGCTGTAGGCTCAGGGTGGGTCAGAAGTTGGTCAACTGGGTGGCAAACTGGTTGACGGGCAGAAACAGAGAGTGGTGGTAAATGGTATACAGTCAGAAGAGATTCAAGTCACAAGTGGGTACCTAGGGATCAGTCCTGGGGCCAGTCCTCTTCAACATCTTCATTAGTGACCTTGCAGATGGACTGAGGGTAAGGCTTGTCTGTTTGCAGATGACACCGAGATCTGCAACAGAGTAGATGATCCAGATGGGGTTGGCAGAATGAGAAGAGATCTGGATAAACTAGCAGAATGGTCAGAAGAGTGGCAACTGGGATTTAATGCAAAGAAGTGCAAAATCATGCACATAGGGAAGAGAAACCCGAAGCCACCTATAGGCTGGGAGGGAGTTGCTAGCAGTCACAAAGGAAGAAAGAGACTTGGGCATCATCATCACTGATGACCTAAAATCATCCAAGCAGACCTCTAAAGCAGTAGGTAAGGCTAGGGGTGTTAGGGTGTATTAGTAGGGTATCACAAGTCGTGAAGAGGGAGGTAATAATCCTCTGTACAAGACACTGGTTAGGCCCCATCTGGAGTACTGCGTGCAGTATTGGAGGCCACACCTTCACAAGGACATTAACCAAATTGAGGCAGTCCAGAGAAGGGCAACCAAAATGGTGCAGGGACTGCATCAGAAGACATATGAGGACAGATTAACGGAGCTCAATATGTATACCCTTGAGCAAAGGAGGGAGAGGTGATATGATCGAGGCATTCAAACACCTTAAGGGCATAAACAAGGTGAAAGAGTCTAACATGTTTAAATATAAGAAAAATAGCAGGACAAGAGGACACAGCATGAGATTAGAGGGAGCCGATTAAGGGGAATGTGAGGAAATTCTTTTCACAGAAAGGGTGGTGGATGCATGGAATGGCTTACCACAAGAAGTGGTGGCTATGAATACAGTGCAGGGCTTCAAACAGGCATGGGATAGGCATAAGGGAGCAATAAAAATGACTATGAATAGTTAGGCCACTGACAGAGCAAAGGCTGATGGCACATTTATAAGGTAGAAAAAGAAATGGGCAGACTGGATGGGCCTTGCGGTCCTTATCTGCCGTCAACTTCTATGTTTCTATTATGGCAGCTTAAACAGCAGTGGTCCAAGGGGCAAGATTCCAGATGAGGGATATTCAGTTCCACCTGAGAGCTTTCTGGTCTCAGAAGAAGGATTCCCTTACCAAACTGATCCCACTGACTCTGACATTGATCCAAGCCCTCCAGTGGTGGCAGGATCAGGACAAATTAAGACCAAGTGTTCCTTTTGTTGCTCAGCCTTGTTCAGTGGTCCTTACCACGGATGCTTCTCTTCTGGGCTAGGGAGCCCACCTGGGGTCCCTTACTTGCCTAGGAACTGTGGCCCCCGCAAGAGTCCCTTCTCCACATCAATCTTCTAAAGCTCAGGGCAGTTTTTCTGGCTCTAAAAGCGTTCACAGTCATTACAGAACAAGGTGGTTCAAGTCGGAACAGACACCACCACCACCATGTGGTACATCAGCAAGCAGGGAGGCACTCAGTCCATGGCCTTGTGCACAGAAGCCATGAAGTTGTGGTCCCTGGCTTATTCCCTGAAAACCTCTCTTGTAGCAGTTCACCTTCCAGGCAAGGACAATGTGCTAGCAGATGCACTGAGCAGGATTTCTCAGGGCCATCACGAATGGTCCCTGGACCCTCAGGTGTTGAAAGTGATTTTTTCAAGGTGGGCATTCCAGAGATGGATCTCTTGCAGCCCTAGACAATCACCAACTCCTCTGTTTTGTTGCAGACCTCCAGTCCTGGGCTCAGTCCCTCTGGACGCCCTGATTCTGAATTGGGAAGGGAAGTTTCTGTATGCCTTTTCCCCCTTCCCACTCCTGTTCAAAGTTTTGGTAAAAATAAGGTCTCAACCTTGCAAGGTGATTCTGATTGGGCCAGACAGCCCTGGTACCCCCTGTTGCTGTCCCTAGCAGTCTGTCTTCCCCTGTATCTTCCCAGGAATTACAACCTGTTAACATCCTCTCAGGGAAGGATTTGGTACCCCAGTCTTCAGTATCTCAATCTCAAAGCATGGCTTTTGAAGAGTTAGTGTGTGCAGATCTGCATCTTTTCCAAGGGGTTCTGGATATCCTCAAGACTTCTTGAAAGCCTTCCACCAGAAAGACTTACAACTCCAAATGGAAAAGATTCAGCATTTGGTGTTCTAAGAAACATTTTTCTCCAGACACTGCTGAATTGCCTATGGTTCTGGATTATATGGTCCATCTTAATGGCCTAGGCCTCAGACCAGCTACTCTCAAGGTACACTTGTCAGCTGTCTCTGTGTTTTTTGTGTGGGGAAGTCTTCCTCACTATCTTCCCATCCTGTGTTCTGTAAATTTTTTAAAGGATTGCTTCACACCAGTCCTCCTTTTAGAGACCCTGCCCCTGCCTGGGATTTGAATGTTTGCATTGCTCAACTTATGTAACACCACCCCACCCCCCCCTTTGAGCCTATGTCTTCAGCAAAGCTTAAGTACTTGATTTGGAAAACTGTGTTCTTGGTAGCCATTACCTCTGCCAGGCGTATCCGTGAATTGCAAGCCCTGTCAGTGGAACCTGATTTTATCTTCTTTCACAGGGATAAAGTGGTCCTTAGAACCAATAGAAGGTTCTTGCCCAAAGTGGTTTCAGACTTCCATTTAAACCAGTCTGTCTGTCCCTGTTTTCTTCACTGATCATTTTTCCTTAGGAGAGAGGAGGCTACACAGTTTAGATGTCAAAAGAGCCCTTAGTTACTACATAGAGCATACCAAGGGTCACAGGTTTGACTCCCTCCAGTTTCTCACTTATGGAGAAGTGGGGAAGGGCAAGCCTGCCACCAAAAGATGTATTGCCAGGTGGATTGTGTCTTGTATACAGTTCTGCTATGAAAAGCTGGGGAAAACTCCACCCTCGGGCCTGAGGGCTCATTCCACAAGAGGTACAGCTGCTTACCTGGCTGATGCCAGGGATATCCCTCTGTTAGAAATTTGTCAAGCAGCCACCTGGAAAACAGTCCATACCTTTACCAAGCAGCATTACTCTCTGGATATCCAGGCTAGGAGTGATGCTCGGTTTGGCACAGCAGTACTTCAGAGCCTATTCCCAAAGTAGGTTTTTTCCCTCCTCCTTGGAGGTACTGCTTGGTAGTCTGCAATTGTCAGAATACAGCAAGACTTCATGTTGTTTGAAGAAAAAATTACTCACCTTAGTAATTGTGTTTCTTCTAATGGAGTCTTGCTGTATTCTGACCTGCCTCCCCTCTCAGAACCTGTTTTTGGGAAGTGGGTGGGCAGGTGCAGTGTTGCACCCAAGGGGTGTTTTTTGCTTGCACCCTCCTCCTTTTGTTTGGGTGCTGATGTCTTATTTATAGTACATTGGGTTTTGTTTTGGGTTTCCTGACTCGAGTCTTCCTTGGAAATCCAAAACTTTTTAAACCTTTGGCTAGTAAGAATTTTTACAATTTCCACACAGAATTTTTAGTTTAGTTGGGCTCATAAGAATCTGACGGTTTAGGTTTGAATCACTCCAGACAGAGACTTCAGCCGAGCTCAGCATTCTATGCCCTGCATAGAAAGTTAACTGTTTGTTCTCCTGGGCAGTTCAAAGGTTGGGAATCACTGCAATTGTCAGAATACAGCAAGACTCCATTAGAAGAAACATAATGACTAAGGAGTAATTTTTTTCATACGGGTCGGCCGGACTATCTTATGTCCGTTTTTTTTTTCTTGGTTAGGCTACCCTTCTAGGTTAGTTATGCTGCACCTCCTCGGAAAAAAAGGTACTGAGGCGGTTGGAGGGTCAATGTCGAGATAGTCATTACCGCTGGGCTCGCGGTGCCGCTCCTCGCGGCTCCATCTCTGGCAGACCTTGAGGCAGGCTCAGACAGACGCAGGGATGAGCCTACTCATCAGCTCCGGGGGGATTCCCAGCTTCAACAATGTGGCTCTTGCATTACCCAGGGATCTAAAGAATTGGGGGCCTTCTGCAGTGAAGATTTTGAGCTGCACAGGGGCTATTAAATGGATCCAAATATTCTTGGTGGCTAGCAATTTTTTAATTTTTAAGCAGCACCTTTCTTTTCTGCTGTGTGATGGGGTGTAGTCATGATCAAAGTATAAACGCTTATCCTGAAAGATGGTCTCTTTTCTTGCCCAGGTTGCATGCATCACTGTTTTTAATTCTGTAGTCCAAAAACGTTAGTACTATAGATCTGGGGGTGGTGTTTGGGGCTTTGGGTTTCTTTGTAAGGGCTCTGTAGGCTCGCATGATGTTTAGGGGGAGGTCTTTAGGCAGATTCAATATCTTTTAAAAATGAGTCCAGAAATACTCCATTTTTCCCTTACTCAGTGTCTTTAGGGATTCCGTAAATCCTCATGTTGTCCTTCCTGGATCTTAGCTCTAGATCATCCAGTTTATCTGTTAACTCCCTTTCTCTCCACATCAGATGTTTTAGGACATCCTCGTGGTGGCTCACCACTGCGTCTGTCTGAGCCTGCCTCAAGGTCCGATGTGCGATTTTGGACCTCTGCAAGGCCTTTGGCATTCTCCGCTGCCAACTGCTCTATCTTAAGCAGCATTTCGCTAATTTTCCCCAGCTCCTGGAAGAGTCTCTGTGAGGTAATGGTGAATTCTTCTTCGTTTGCCTCCTCACCATTATCTGGTTGTGAATGTGGAGCGGTCCACGATCTTCCTGGACATGGTGTCCATCACTCATTCACACTAATGGGAGTCGCCGGGCGACCTAGGACTAGCAGAACCAAACTTTTCAGGAGGGCCGGCACTGAGCTGGAGCTGCAGGAAACGGCACCGTGAGCCAGGATCATGTGGTATAGACTATCTCGGCGTCGACCCTCCAGCCGCCTCATTTCCTTTTTTCCCCGCCGTTGAGTGCTCTTCAGTGGCAACACTCTGGCACCAGGAGTAAAACTTCAAACTAGCAACTTAGTTTTCAGTTTTATTTTGTATTTTATCACAAAAAGTACTGATTTATATTTTAATAAATTTCTTACTTTGTACAAGAAAGAAGTTTTCAGCCCTCCTTTGACTGAGTCGACCATGAGTGGGGCAGGTGACGATAGGGAGACTTCATATGAAAGCTGTTCAGTCAGCCGGGCCGGGTCTGGTCCGTCAGCCTCTCTGGGGGGGTTGAAAACGGAACGGTCCAGTGCTCGTGGGGAAGGGGGAGAATGTGAGGATGGGCGGTCCCCTTGAAAGCATAAAAAGACAGTCCCATTCATGGTACTGTTAGATTTCGAGTTCTTCAGCCCACCGGTCAAAGAAGAAACTGCATCACTCGAGGTCGCCTTCTGGTACATCTGCGCGTAGACGGTCGGTTGTTGGGGGTCAGGAGCCAGTCGCCAGTTTCTGTCTCTGGTAGCCTGCCTCTTCGACACCAGAGCTCCTCTCCACCTATTGGAGGGTCTTCCAATGAGCAGTTTCACCATTGGGCTGCTTTTATGGAGCAGTGGGCTCGGAGGGGTTCCTGACTGACAGAACTGGCCAATTCGTCGCCGGGGCCTTCGAGACTGTCTGTTTCGGATCGACAGGCAAGTGGTTAGGACTTCCTAGTGGCATGGCGCCGCCTTCGGTGCTGTCAACTCTGTGCTCCGGTGTCTATCCCCCTCACATGGCTGTGGAGCAGGGGTCCACACCGATGCCTTTATCCCCTGCCATTTTTCATCCTTTACCTTCAAATCTCAGTTCTCAGACTTCTGCAACAGTGCCATCAGCTGTGGTGCAGACTTCTCCAGCGCCAAGGTCCTACCCAGCGCAGTGGGTGGTATTGGCGCTGTCTACGGCGCTGCATACCCTGTCGGCACATTCCTCTGTGCCAGGGTTGATAGCGCCGTATGCGGTGCTGCGCTACCAATCTGTGCCCTGTTCGGCACCAGGGATGGGGTCGACGTCATGTGCGGTGTTGCACTCCCTATCGGCACCATACGCTATGCCGTTTTCTGTGACTGTTCCGTCTCTGTCCTGTGCGCCATTCTCTTTGATGCTGAGGATGTGTAAAGCACCAGCTAGTTTCCAGAGGTTTTCGACTCAGATTCTTTCTCCTTCTCTTCTTCCTCCTGCTTTTCATTCCATTCCTGTCTATACAGTCCCCCCGGACTGTCAGGAGATTATTTTGAGCCCAATCTCTATCTTCAGCTGGGTGATGTTGTTGATGCTGATTCTGCCCTGGGGGCAGGAATCAATCCTCCTGCAGAGCCTGTTGAAGACCTTTCCTTTGAAGTCTCTGCTCAAGAATTTAAATTCTACTCTCTCTCTCTGCAGACCACAGAAATCGATCCTGGGAAGCTTCTGCATCTCCAATATCTACATGTTCCAGAAAATTCCTATGGATTTAACTCCTCTGGTACAGCCCTTTTTCGAGACTCTTTCCCAGATGGTGTGGAAGAATCCGGCTCTTATTCCTTATATGGCCAAGTCCATAGATAGGAAATATGCCCCTCCCAAGGATCACCCCATGTTGGCCTCACAAGCCTTTGCTGATGCCATTATGGTCCTGGCAAAGAATAAGGCTGTCCTTCAGGAATCTACAGCCTGTCCTATAAATAATCTCGCAAGATAGACACCTTGGGTAAGAGAGTCTTTCCTGCCTCAACCCTAGGCATGCGCATTGCCAGCTACCAGGGCTATTTTTCTCAATATGAGTATGTTCTTTGGCATTCATTCAAAGCAACGGTAGAGGCTCTGCCCGAGTTGGAGGTTAACTCAGAGCTGCTGTAGACCATAACTAGAGGTATTGAGTCCAATAATAAACAAAGCTGCAATGGACGCTTTTGATACTGCTTCCCGGGCGGCGGCTGGCATTTGCACCAGTCGCCATTCCTGGCTGCGAACTTCGGGCTTTACGAATAATGACCAACAGAAAGTCATGGCCTTACCTCTCCACAGTATGTATCTGTTTGGGTCTAAAGTGGAACAAGCACTAGAGGCCTCACAGAAGACTAGGTCTGCCATTAAGATGGCTAGACTTCCGCCCGCTCCCTCTTGAGGTGGGAACAAGCATCAGTTTCACAACCATCTGTCCTTTCATGGCAGAGGAGGCTTTAACCGAAACCAAACTCCTCAGCTGCAAAAGAAAGCACAGCAGAAGGCACAAAGCCCAAAAGCGCCCAGTGCCACCTTCTGAGTTTCCAGTCCAGGTCCCACCTCAGCTGCCAGACAGTGGAAGGATGTTTGACTCAGTTCTGCGACCAGTGTGGAAATGTATAACGTCAGACAAATGGGTCCTCAGGATAATCTGTGAGGGGTACTGTCTGTCGGAAACCCCTCCGTATCATTCTCTCAAGTGACAGCCCAGGTTGTATGTGGCACAGTCAGACTTTCTTGCTTCCAAGGTGCAAGGCCTTCTGAACAATGGGGCAGCAGAAGTGGTTCTGCTGAATCAATGAAACACAGGTTTCTAGGGACATGGATATGTTGTTCATCCACACTTATTGGCAGGTTCCTTGCCGCTTTAAATCTTGCCGGAAGGTCTTCAAGCTGGCTCCTCCCACCCACCCGGGTGGTAAAACTCTCGGCTCCGCCCCATCACGCCAGATCTTCCTTACCGCTTGGAAGCTCAGGTTCCCTCCTTAATGCTCTGCGTATAAGACTGGTTCCTAATTCTTGAATTTTCGAAAATAAAAAGTTTTTGCTAAAAGACTTGGTCTTCTCTCCCCTGGCGACTGCGATGGACAAATCGCTCGGTTCTGGAGATGCCCTTGCGTGGGCAGAAGATGTCTCGGACGGATCCGCACTCCACGTGCGTCTACTGCTTGGGCCTTGAGCACGACCCGCAGGCCTGCGACCTGTGCTCTTCCTTTCGGCCCACGTCCCTCGAAGACCGTGCTGCCCGCTTACAACTGGGGCGCCCCGAGAAGAGATTTCTCCGTAAAGTCAAAAGAGGCCCGGTCGGCGCGTCTCGGGCGGGCGGCTCGTGCGGATCAGCTCAAGCAGATGATCGCCCTCGAAGAGGAGGCGGCGCGGGCCGCTTCTACCTCGGCTGCGGCATTTGTCCCGCTATCTCTCTGTGCCTGTTATTCGGCTTCCTTTAAGGAGCTTTGTCTGACCCTCTCGACAAAAGGTGAGGGTCCAACTTCTTCTGGACCGTTTTCTCTGTCCAAAAAGAGAGACAAGAGTAAGTCTCACCATCGACGCTCTTGGGAGCGGGAAAGATCCTTCTCCCCTAGTAGTCGGTCGTCGACTTCGGTCGACCTCTCGGCTTCGGCCACTGGTTTCACGGTGTCCCCGTCAGACCAGTTGACCGAGACTCCCATCAACGCGGTCAAGATTTTTCTCGACCCGCTGGATGGGTTGTCGGCTGGAGAAGCTGAGAATCCCTCTCCCCGGTTCCCCCGGTGGGAGTTGAGGATCCCGTCGGCTCGTCTGTGCCTCCGGTTCCGGAGCCTTCGGTGGAATCGTCCGAACCGAGGGGAGTGCCGATTCCCCGCGACACCTCCCCGCACAGTCCTCGGCTTAGCTGAGGTTCTCGGTCTCGACGCCTCGCTGTCCAGCTGATCCCGCCTGGCCATAGGCGGTCTTGGCACCGCGCAGCGGCGCCGCCCGCTCATCCTCTTCCTCGACTAGGGAGGCTCATAGTTGGCGGCCGGAGGTATGAGGAACTCGCGGGCAACAGGTGTTTCTGACCGAATAAGCCGACGCCGCTTGCCTTCCCCGCCATTATGGGTGTCATCGGAGCGCGAACAACCCCTCGCTTAGCCGAGGAGCCTGTTCCCAGGCCGGTTGTTCGGCCAATTCCAGCTGCCCCACCGATTCCGGTGGAACCTCAGTCTCCACAGCTATTAGTTGGGGCTCCGACCAAAAATTATCGGTCGGCTCAGGGACTGCCCCATAGGCTGTCTGTCACCCTCACTCCCGATAGACCTCGGCAGGTGGAGGATGGCTCAGGCCCGAGGCAGCTCTTTGAGGACTCTTCCGAGTCCGAGGATGATTCTTCCCTTTTCTCCAAGTGAATGGACTTGGAGTCCTGAGGAGGACAGTCGGTGGACGATAGCCCTTCGTCCTTCCTGGGATTGCTTCGGCTCATCTCGGAGTCCACCGGGATGAAGCTCGAACCCGTTTCTAAACGGGCCAAGTATCCCCTTACAGAGATTCTGGACCGAGGGGATTCCCCTACGGAGGCCTTTCCGGTGGCCGAGGCCATAGTGGGTCCGGCCTTGGAGCTCTGGCAGTGCCCTGCTTCCTGCCCTGCGCCTTCGGCCAGGATGGCCAGGAAGTATGTGGTCCCTACTGATTCCCTGTCTGGTTTTTCGGAACACCCCTCGGCTGAGGGGTTGGTTACCAACAGCGTTTTCCGGCATGCCGGGAACGCTAGGGATGTGGACAAACCTCGCGACAAGGAATCCAAGAAATTGGACTATGCCGGCCAAAAAGTCTATGCTGCGTCCTCTCTCAGCCTTTGTCAGGCCAGTTTGGCCGTCCTCATGGCACATTTTTCTCATGCCCTGTTGGGCTCCCTGGATGAGGTCGTCCCTCATCTTCCCGCGGATCTGCAGACTACGGTCAGACAGGTGCGGGACCAGGGCAGGGCAGTGGCCAAACAGCAGCTCCAGACTGCTTTAGACATTGGGGACTCGTGTGGCGGCCGCAGTGGCTATGCCGTCGGGCTTGGCTGAGGATATCCACCTTACTCGGATACCCAGCACAAGTTGGCGGATGTTCCTTTTGGGGACTGACTCTTCCGCCTGGGGTGAAAGGTCACCTGCAGAGGATCGAGAAGTCCAATGCTACCTTGGACTCGGTCTCTTCCGCTCAGAAGGACAAAGGCCGCAAACCACAGCCTAAGCCCTTTTGTCCTTCTGCACCGACGGTGCGTCCAGCCCAGCAACGTCAGGGCCAGCAGGCTCGGGCTTGGCATCCCAAACCCAAGCCCGGAGCTTCCTCCAACAGGAAGCAGGGAGGTAGAGGCCCAGGAGGTCCCTCGGCCGGTCCCTCCTCCAAGCCTGCCCAGTGACGGGCTGAGGGGTGTCGCCCCCAACCCCGTCACCTCACCCCAGGTTCCCCCCCTGGGGGGACAGCTCCGGCACTTCCTTTCCGCCTAGTCCGTTATTACCACGGACAGGTGGGTACTGGAGGTGGTGGGAAAAGGCCTGCCTCTAGAGTTCGAGCAGGCCCGCCTTCAGAGCCGTCGCACCTCAGGGGGCCTCGGGGTCCGCATCCTCACTGTCGGCCTGCCGGGCCGACATCGCCTCCTCCAAAAGGAGGTGATCAGGAGGTAGCGGACCTCCCTCAGACCCGGGTTTGTGTCCAGGTACTTCCTGGTTCTGAACGACGGGGCTGGCTCCATTCTCGACCCACACGACCTGAACAAGTTCCTAAGGTCTCGAACCTTCAGGATGGTCACTCTGGCTCAGATAATACCATCCCTGGAACGTGAGGTGGTTCTGCTCTCTGGACCTGCAGGACGCGTCTTTCACATCCCTATCCATCCGTCACATCGGAGATTCCTTCGCTTTCGAGCGAAGGGATCCCTCTTCGAGTTCCGAGCCATGCCCTTCGGCCTGTCTCCAGCTCCCAGGGTCTTCACCAAATGCATTGCAGTGGTGACAGCTTTCCTGCAGCGCCGAGGGGTCCAGGTGTACCCTTACCTGGACGATTGGCTGATAGCAGCCCCCTCCAGACATGAGGTGGAGCGGTCCAGAGATCTGGTCCTCCAGGTTTGCTCTCAAGTCGGTCTTCTCATCAACGAGGCCAAGTCGAAACTCGAGCTGAAGCAGGCGATTCTGTTTATCGGGGCAGAGCTCGACTCTCTTCGAGCCAGAGCACGGCTCCCAGCGGACAGGGCCGAGGTTCTTACCTCCTTTGCCCAATCATTTCTGGTTGGGCAATCGCACCCTGCCCGGGACTTCCTGCGCCTCCTGGGTCTCATGGCGGCCTGCACCAGCGTGGTCCGTTGGGCACGCCAGGCACATGCGCCCCTTCAGTGGGGACTGCCAGCCAGCCAGTGGTCACAACGCCCATCCATTGGACCAGCTAGTGATGGTGACCAGGAGATGTGGAACGCCTCCGTGGTGGACCGCTCCATCTCCTCTGCAGGAGGGCATCCTGCTTGTCCGCCTCCGAGCCGACGGTCTCTATCGGACCATGCCTCTGATGGGTTGGGTGCCCATCTGGGGAACACCCAGCGCACGGCCTCTGGTCTCGCTGGAGTCCGATGCTACATCAACCTGCTGGAGCTCCGAGCAGTCCGCCAGCTCTCACCGCCTTTTGCTCCGCTTTCTCCGGGTCAAGTGGTCCGAGTCCAGACGGACAATACCACGACTATGTACTACCTAAACTGCCAGGGCAGGACGCTGCCATGCTTTTATGCAAGGAAGCTCTCCTGATTTGGTCACTCGTGCGCAGCCTGGAGGCGGATCTCCTAGCATTCATGTGGCAGGAGCCTCCAACACCCTGGCCGATGCCCTGAGCCGGATAGGGGCTGCATCTCACGAGTGGTCTCTCCTGCCGGAGGTAGTATAAGATCTGTTCTCCCACTGGGCGCACCTCAGGTGGACCTGTTTGCCTCAGGAGAACACGGAGCTGAGGCTGTTTCATGCCCGCCTCAGCAGGGCTCGCTGCAGGGATGCCTTCGAGGCTGTGGACCCCGGGCTCTTCACGCCTTTCCCCATTTCCCTTGATTCACAAGGTGCTTTCAAGGCAAGGAGGGACAAGGCACAGGTGATTCTGATAGCCCCAGACTGGCCCCGCCAGTTCTGGTACCCAGATCTCCTCAGCCTCAGCTCCAGGCTCCCGAGGCAGCTTCCAGCTCGCCTGACCTGCTCTCAGTCAATCAGGGGAAGGTGTTCCATCCGGACCTTCATCCTGCACCTGACGGCCTGGTTCCTGAGCTGCCAGAGTTCCAGGCCTTGGGTCTTTCCGACGAGGTCCTCAGTGTTGAGGCGTCCCGTAAGGAGTCGACCAGGAAGTGCTATGCCTTCAAATGGAAGAGATTTTCCATTTGGTGTCAGGGCAAGGGCTTGGACCCTTCCTCCTGTCCTTTGGCAAGCATCTTGGACTATTTATGGTCCCTTTCTAGTCAAGGGCTTAGGTCGATGACCCTAAGGGTGCACCTGGCAGCCATCTCTGCTTACCGGGCGCGGGCCGGGGAGCAGTCGGTGGCGCAGAAGGTGGTCTGGCGCTTTTTCAAAGGCCTTGATCACATTTCCCCTCCGGTGCGAGAACCTCCACCTCCGTGGGATTTACTGCTGGTACTGGCAAAGCTCATGGGCAAGCCATTCGAGCCAATGCATAGGTGTGAACTCTCACCTGTCGTGGAAGACCGCCTTCTTGGTGGCTATCACGTCAGCCAGAAGGATGGGGAGAACTCCAGGCGCTCTGCATCGAGTCTCCTTACCTGGTCTTCCACAGGGACAAGGTTGTCCTGCGCCCCCACCCGAAATTCCTTCCGAAGGTGGTGTCGGAGTTTCACCTTAACCAGGTGTTGACTCTGCCGGTGTTCTACCCCAGTCACACCTCGGAGGCCGAATACAGGCTCCGTACTTTGGACCCTAGAAGGGCGCTCGCTTATTATAAGGAGCGCACGGCTGAAATTCGGGGGAGAGGTTCGCCAGCTGTTTGTCACCTACGCTGAAGCCGCACCTGACAGACCTGCAGCCAAGCGGACGATAAGCAGGTGGGTCACCTCCTGCATAGATCTCTGCTACAAGTTGGTGGGCATGGAGCCTCCCAGAGGGATAAGAGCTCATTCTACCCGTCATACTGCTGCATTGGTGGCTGCTTCCAGGGACGTCCCTATCCAGGAAATCTGCAGGGCTGCTTCCTGGAAGTCGGCACACACCTTTATTACCCATTACCACATCGACCTTGAGTCACGCCGATGCTGGTTTTGGGGCCTCGGTTCTCCAGTCTTTATTCCCTAAGTAGGGGGTGTGCGCCTCCTCCTCCCGGAGAACTGCTAGGAGTCTGCCAGACAGTGTGGATGAACAACATATCATGTCCCTAGAAATACAGGTTACTCACCTGTAACAGGGGTTCTAGAATGGTATATGTTGTTCATCCACACTCCAAACCTCCCGGCTTCGACACACAACCTGAGCTTCCAGCGGGCCAGATCTGGCGTCATGGGGCGGAGCCGAGAGTTTTACCACCCGGGTGGGTGGGAGGAGCCAGCTTGAAGACCTTCCGGCAAGATTTAAAGCGGCAAGGAACCTGCCAGACAGTGTGGATGAACAACATATACCATTCCTAGAACTCCTGTTACAGGTGAGTAACCTGTATTTCTACTCCCATTACTTTTTGGTTCCAAAGAAAACGGGCAGCATGTGCCCTACTCTGGATCACAGAAAGTTGAACAAATTCCTGCACAAGGATAAGTTCAAGATGATATCCCTTGGTACCCTGCTACCTTTGATTCAACAAACACGATTGGCTAGCCTCCCTGGACATGCAGGACGCCTACCAGCACATTCTCCTACACCCAAATCACCACAGATACCCAAGGTTCGTGGCGTTGGGTCAACACTATCAATTCAGAGTCCTGCCCTTTGGGCTATCCTCGGTGCCTCGAGTTTTTACAAAGTACTGTGCAGTTCTCGCAGTGCATCTGAGGAAAATTTGAGCCCAAGTGCTCCCATATCTGGACTGGCTTCTAGCAAGCCCCTCCAGGCAGGAGACTCTGGAGGCCGTGGCCACGGCCTCAGACTTCCTCATGTCCATGGGAGTGCTGCTGAACCTCAAAGTACAGTTGCAGCCCTCCCAGAAGCTCCTTTTCATAGGAACCCTTCAGTACACTTCCTGTGCGAAAGCTTTTCTTCCGGAGGACAGGAGGAGTGATATCTTACAAATGGCCCACTTCATCAGAGAACACAGCTCAGTACGAACCCTCTCGACGCAGTGGATCCTGGGTCTCATGGCATCCTCGGTGTTCACTGTACCTTTGGCTCATCTCCACATGAGGACCTCTCAGTGGATGCTCAGTGGTCCCCAGCCACTCGCCCTTAGTCCTTTCTCATCAAGGTAACGGAACCTCTGAAGAGGTCACTCACCTGGTAGTCTCAAGAGGACAACCTTCTGGAAGGATATCCCTTCGCCCCTCTACATCATCAGATCTCCATTACCATGGACACGTCCCTGATGGGTTGGGGATCTGACTGCCAGGATCTCCACACCCAGGGTACTTGGACTTGGGACGAGTCTCAACTTCACATAAAAGTCCTGGCAATGAGAGCCGTCCTCTGTGCAGTCTGAGCTTTAAAGGACATACTCTGTCACAAGAACATTCTCCTTCAGACGGACAACAAGGCAGTGATGTATTACATCAACAAACAGGGCAGTGCATACTCTTACCCATTATGCAGGGAAGCAATGAGAGTGTAGGAATGGTGCCTGGAGCACAAGGCTCTGATTCGGGCGGTTTACCTGCCAGGAGTACAAAACAAACTGGCAGACCATCTCGGCAAAACTGAGACAGATTCTTCCGAGTGGTCTCTTGACTTAACCATCATTCAGTCACTCTCCGAAGAGTGGGGAACTCCGGACCTGGACCTTTTTGTGTCCCCATTCGATGCAAAACTGCCTCTCTTCTGCTCCAGAAATCCAGGACCTGGCATTTATCAGGATGCATTCATGCTGCAGTGGACAAAATGCCTTCCATACGCATTTCTTCCTGTCCCCTTAATTCAGAGTGTACTGCTCAAACTGTAGGCACAGGGGGCTGAATGATTCTCATTGCCCCATTCTGGCAGTGTCAGATCTGGTTTCCCCAATCAACAGACTATTGGAAACCACTTCCAATTCAAACAAACTTTCTGAAGCAGGGCCCTGTAGTCCATCCCAGCCTGAGGTCCCTTCACCTCCACACTTGGCTCCTGAGGAGATAGAGGTGAGTAGGTTTAATGTTTCTCGTAGGGTTTCTGATATTCTTTTGGCTGCATGCAAGCCAGTCACCAGAAAAACCTACACAGCTAAATGGAAGCGTTTCTCTGTCTGGTGTGCAAAATCCTCTTTGAATCCTTTTTCCTGCCCACGGAAAAAAGTCTTGGAGTATCTCTTAGACCTCTCAAACACAGGTTTGCAGTACTCCACAGTCAAAGTTCATCTTTGTGCAATTTCGGCATATCATGAGCCAGTGCTTTCCATGTTGCTGGCTCAGCTGCCTGTAGTTGAGCAGTTTCTTAAGAGGATTCTGCATACCAGACCTCCTATTAGACATCCAGTTGCAGCCTGGGACATTAACTTTGTGCTAAACATGCTCACTTGAAAACCTTTCGAGCCTCTAGCTACTTGCATGTTGAAATTCCTCTCTTTTGGAAAACTGCCTTCCTGGTGGCCATTACTTCTGCTCGTAGGGTATCTGAAATACACGCCTTGGTCACAGACCCCCCCCCCCAAAGTATACTGTGTTTCACAAGCACAAAGTAGTTCTTAGGACTCATCCTAAGTTCCTGCCTAAGGTTGTCTCAGAATTCCATCTGAATAAACCTTTAGTCCTTCCTACCTACTTTGACAATTTCCAGAATGAGGGAGCGCGTACCCTTCATTCCCTAGACGTAAAAAGAGCCTTGCGGTTCTATCTGGATAGAATGAAGGAAATTCATAAGGCTCAACTGTTTTTTCTTCAGCACGACCCGGCTGGGTCAGCCTGTTGCTATCAGGTGCCTTTCAGCGTGGCTGGTGGCATACTGTCAACATTGCTATTCCGTGGCACAGGTCAGGCTTGAAGGCAGAGTATACCCTCACTCTATCAGAGCAGTCTCAGCATCTCTGGCGGAAATTCGTAATGTCCCCATTGCAGACATTTGCAATGCGGCTACCTGGAGCTCCATGCATACTTTTGTTAAGCACTATGCTTTTGATGTCATCTGGCATGGACATCCGTCATTTGGCAGGACAATTCTTAATGGGCTTCTGTCCTAAAAAATGAGCTCTTCTCTCTCCTGCTGCCCATGTCGGGAGATCATTTAGCTCGGTACTCTCCCATTAGTGTGAATGAGTGGTGGAGACTTTATGTCCAGGAAAATATGGAAATTATGTACCTACCATAATTCTTGATCTTCTTGGACGAAGTCTCCACTCATTCACACACCCACCCATCATCCTCCGAGCTCACTTCTCTGTTTCTGGTCTTCACTCCCTTAATGGTTGGACTGTAAAGACTTTGTTTTTGACCCTTCTTACATGAGTCATTCGGACTATCCTTTTCCAATTTTTAGGTTACTCCTCGCTAGGTTAGTTACGCTGCACCTCCTCGGGGGTGATACTGAGGCGGTTAGAGGGTAGATGCCAAGATGGTCTATATCGCACAACCTTGGCTCACGATGCCACTTCCTTGCAGCTCCATCTCGGTGCAGGCTCTCCTGAAAAAGTTTGGCTCCTTCTGGGTCCTAGCACTTCCAGCGTACTCCCATTAGTGTGAATAAGTGGTGGAGACTTTCTCCAAGAAGATCAAGAATTACGGTAGGTATGTAATTTAAATTTTTAAGCTTCTGTGGGCCCTTGGGGTCACATGCGTCTGCCGAGGCGGTCGGTTTCAAACTCTAGCAGCGAGTCTAGACTTCGGTGGCATTTTGCATTCCGTTTCTGCCCTAGGCGTTTTGCTGCATGTGTTTTCAGGATTTGGATACCGGGAGAGGCAGAATTATCTTTTAAAGACGATCTGAGGGATGGAGCAGCTCAGGTCAGCACCCACTGGGCATGTAGGCGGAGCCGGAAGTCCAGTCTCTCCCCCTTCTGATCTGAAGAATCCTTTCTGTATTAGTCTTTTTCATTCCCATTAAGTATTTAAAGGTTTCGATTATATCCCTCCGTCCCTCCTCTCCTCCAGGGAATACATGTTCAGCTCTCCCAGCCTCTCTTCCTAGGATTTTCCCTCCAGACTCAGAATCATCTTCGTTGCCCTACGCTGCACCCCCTCCAGCAATCTGATGTCTTCCTTCAGGAATGGACACCAGTACTGCACGCAGTATTCCAGGTGCGACCTGACCAGTGACCTGTACAGGGCAAGGATCACCTCTCTCTGCCTGCAGGAGATTCCCCTTGCTATGCACCCCAGCATCTTGTTTGCCTTTGCAGCCACCTTCCTGCACTGAGCTGAGTGGTTCATACTCCCCATTATAAGTACCCCTAGATCCTTCTCCTCCATGGTGCTTTTCAACTGTACCCCTCCCAACTGATATTCTAGGATCGTGGATATGTTGTTCATCCACACTCTTTGACATGTCCACTTCCACTTTAAATCTTGCCGGAAGTCTTCAAGCTGGCTTCTCCCACCCACCTGGGTGGTATAACCCTATACTCCACCCCATGATGCCAGATCTTCCTTTCCGCTGGAAGATTCAGGTTGCCTCCCTCGTGCTCATGCAATTTGTAGGCCCTGGCTTCAAAACCTTCGATTATTCTGAAAATCCGTCTAGTTCGCATTAGCAATCGTGACTTCATTTCTTCTATTATGGAAAATAAGTCTTCCACTGGATTTCATCAGTGCCCTTGCAGCCAGAAGATGTCGTGCACCGATCCCCACACCGCGTGCGTTTACTGTCTCTGTGTCGACCATGACGCCTTGAAATGCTATCAGTGTCTCGCTTTCCATTCTAACGCCCTTGACGACCATCTCGCATGCCTGAAGTTGGGGAGGCTGGATAAACTGAACCCTCCAGTGAAATCCAAGGAGGTTCAGTGGGCGCTTTCCGCGGCTGCGGGATCCGCCGAGCAATTGGAATGCATGCAAGCATTCCAAGAGGAAGCGGCTCGGGCTGCAGAAACTACTCTGAGCTTCTTTGTTCCGCTCAGCCTGGGCTCCACTTTCTCGGGTTCCTTCCGAGAATTGTGCCAGTCTCTCCTGACCAAGGGAGAGAGTCCTTCGGGCACACATTCCTCTCGTTCCTGTAAGCAGGAGTAGGACCCGTGATCATCCCGACGGAGACGCTCTTGGGAGCAGGAGAGATCTTGGTCCCAGGAACATGCAGTCTCGACTTCGGTCGAGATTGCTTCTTCGGCCGCTTGCTTCTCGCCTTTGCCATCTGGCCAGTCGACCGAATTGTCGATCAATGATGTGGAAATCGTCATTGACCCAATCGATCCTTTATCGCAGACTCCAGTCGACTATTTTCTCAATCGAACTCCAGTTCTTACTTTTCTCTGATGGGGAGACCCAGCCATCGAGGAAGTGGTCCCAACCCCGGGAAATCACCGGTGTCTCCCGAGCGACCAAATCGATCTGTCTGATCTTGAGCGAGTTCTCGGACCCTCTCGACCAAAAGGCTGAGGAAGAGCCATAAACACTCTAAAAAGAGGCAACTCCATCGGTCGTCCTCGTCCTCCTCTGATGAGGAGAGGCTTCGGGGGAAACTCTGGCGCTATGAGGGCCTCATGTGGCAGCAGCTGATTTTGACCGGGCACAAGCCGTCCCCAGCTTCCACCCAGCCATTACTTGGCTTTCGCCTCTTATGCCGAAACAGACTCCTTCGGAGCTGATCACATCGGTTCCCCTGCCCACGGAGCCGGTGAAACCTCCGGTTCGGCCTAAAACAGTCTTTCCACTGATCATGGTGGAACCACCGCCCAAGCAGCCTGTGGAAGGGGCTCCTTCCAAAGAAGATAGGCCAGACACCAGGTTTCCCCGGCGTCTGTCACTGTCAACCCAGACCGCCCTCGGTGGGTCGAGGGTGACCTGGGCGGTCAAGTGTTGTATCCGGATTCCTCGGATTCGGTTATGACCGGCCTCCATTCTCATCCCAGGGATGACGAATCAGCCGGCGGATTACAGACGGAGGAAGGTCCTTCGTCCTTTCAGGGCATTCTTCACCTCATCTGAGTCCACAGGGATGTCCCTGGAGCCATTCCAGAAAAAGGCGGAGTACCCTCTTACGGACATCCTCAAGAGAGGGGATACCCTGCCAGAGCTTTTTCCTGTAGCCGAGGCCATTGTTGGCCCGGCCTTAGAACTCTGGCAGCGCCCTGCCTCTTGTCCAGCTCCATCTGCCCACATGGCCCACAAGTATCCGGTGCCCGTGGGGTCCCTTGCGGGGTTCACAGAGCACCCTTCTGCTGAGAGCCTGGTGACTGCCTCTGTGTTCAGACGTACTGGTGGTTCTGCTGATACTGACCGACCGACCTGAGAGAGTCGAAGCTTTTGGACCATTCAGCCAGGAAGGTCTATGCAGTTTCTTCCTTGGACCTTCATCAGGCAAGTTCAGCCGTCGTCATGGCACACTTCTCCCACGCCCTCTTGGGGTCTTTGGATGAAGTCTTCCCACATCTACCGCGGACATGCAGACCATGGTCAAGCAGGTCCAGGATCAGGGCCAAGCTGTTGCCAAACAGCAGCTTCAGACAGCCCTGGACATTGGGGATTCTTGTGACCATTCAATGGCAGCCGCAGTTGCCTCTCTTCACAGGGCTTGGCTGAATCTCTCCTCCTTCCTGGCGGATACTCTGCACAAACTAGCTGATGTGCCTTTCCTGGGGACTGACATTTTTGGCCCAGGAGTGGCCGGTCACCTTCAGCGCATTGAGCAGTCCAGTGCCACCTTGGATGCTACTTCTGCCAAGGGTTCTTCGGCCAAGAACCAGCAGAAAAAAATAAGTCTTTTTGGCACTCTTCCCCTGTGGCACAGCAGCCCTCCTTTCAAGGAGGGCATCAGCAACAGCAGCAGGCTCAAGCATGGTGCCTCCGGCCCAATCCCGGACCCTCCCAGGCTTGTAAGGGAGGCAGAGGTTTGGGTCCTGGATCCTCTTCCTCCAAGCCTGCTCAGTGATGGGGCAGGGGCTGTCAACCCCTCTCCCGTCACGTCTGCTCTGGGTGCTCCCGTGAGGGGCTGGCTCCGTTCAATTCCACTTCCTTTCCGCCTGGTTCACTGTCACTTCGGACAGGTGGGTTTTCGAATTGGTTGGTCAGGGACTGCCTCTGGAATTCTAGCAGTACCCTCCAAGCCAAGCCCGCACCCCTCTGGAGGAAAGCGTATTCAACCAGACTCCGTTGGCTCTCTGAGATGACATCATTCAATTCCACCTCAAGGAGGCTGTAGCTCCAGTGGCGGATCCTCCAGCAGACCCAGGCTTTGTCTCCAGGTACTTCCTGGTGCCCAAGTGGACCAGGGGCTGGCATCACATTCTAGATCTGCATGACCTGAATCAGTATCTCAGGCCACACACCTTTTGGATGGTCACTCTGTGCCAGATCATACCATCCTTCGAGCGAAACATGTGGTTCTGTTCACTGTATCTGCAGGACGTGTTCTTTCACATCCCAATCCGTCCATCCCATCAGCGGTTCCTCCCAATTCAGGGTCGAAGGGACCCTGTATGAGTTCCAAGCCATGCCGTTCGGCCTGTCATCGGCCCCACGGGTCTTCACCAAATGCATTGCAGTGGTGGCGGCCCATCTCTGACAGGTGGGATCAGGATTTATCCTTATCTGGACGATTGGCTTCTAGCAGGTTCCACCCAACAGGAGGTGTAGAGGTCCAGGGACCTGGCCCTCTAGACCTGCTCCCAGCTTGGCCTCCTGATCAGCAAGGCAAAGTCAGAATTTGTGCCTTCTCAGGTGATGGGCTTCATCAGGGCAGAGCTCGGCTCCCGGCAGACAGGGCAGAGGTTCTCTCCTCCTTTGCCCAGTCATTTCTGGTTAGGCAATTGCGCCTTGCCCGGGACTTTCTGCGCCTTCTGGGTTGCATGATGGCGTGCACCTCAGTGGTCCATTGGGCCCAGTTGCACATGCGTCCCCTCCAATGGGAGCTGGCCGCCCAGTGGACTCTGCGCCACAGTCATTTCGACCAGCTGATCACTGTAACCCAGAAGATGTGGGACGCTCTCCACTGGTGGACCACCCTAGACCGGTTACAGGCCAGGATCCCGTTTGTCCACCCGGAGCTGCTGCTGTCCTTACAGCTGGGGAGCCCACATGGGGAACCCCTGAGGAGTCCTGATGCCACTGTCAACCTGTTGGCGCTCAGAGCAGTCAGACTGGCACTGTCAGCTTTCGCACGTCAGCTCCAGTGTCAAGTGGTTCAAGTCCAGATGGACAATACCATGACCATGTACTACCTCAACAAACAGGGCGGCACGCACTCCCGTCTGCTGTGCAGAGAGGCACTCTGCACCTGGACCCTTTGTGAGCTGTTTGGAGGCAGATCTCCTAGCCATCCATGTGGCAGGAGCCTCAAACTATCTGGCAGATGCTCTTAGCTGCTTAGGCGAGACATCCCACCAGTAGTCTTTCCATCCAGAGGTAGCTTATAGCCTGTTCTCCCACTGGGGCAAACCGATGGTGGACCTGTTTGCCTCCAGGGACAACACCAAGCTGAGACTGTTCCATGCTCGCTCCCCTCAGCAGCGCTCGCTGCAGTGGGATGCCTTCTTGAGGCAGTGGACCCCAGGCCTCCTCTGCGCCTTCCCTCCTTTTCCCTTGCTCCACAAGGTGCTTCCCAAGTTGAGGAGGGACAAAGCGAAGGTGATCCGGGTAGCCCTAGACTGGCTGCACCAGTTTTGTTATCTAGATCTCCTCGGTCTCCGCTGCAAGCCCCCGGAGTGGCTTCCAGCATGTCTGGACATGATCTGTCAACAAGGGGAAGGCATTCCATCCGGACCTTCAGTCCCTGCACCTCACAGCCTGGTATCTGAGTGGCTAGAGTTCCAGGCTTTGGGTCTTTCCAAGGATGTCTTCACCATGGTGGAGGCATCCAGAAAGGAATCAACTAGGAAATGCTATGCCTTCAAATGGAAAAGGTTTTCCATTTGGTGTCAGGGCAAGGGCCTGGACCCTTTGTCCTGTCCAGTGACTAACATTCTTGACTACCTTTGGGGTGTCTCTCCAAAGGGGGTCTGCGGTCATCGACCCTTAGGGTGCACCTGGCAGCCATCTCTGCTTACCGGGCGCAGGCCGGTTAGCCAACATTGGCGCAGGAGACAGAGGTCAGGCACTTTTTCAAAGGCGTGGATCACATATCCCCTCCAGTGCGTGAACCTCCACCTCCGTTGGATCTACTGCTGGTACTGGCAAAGCTCATGGGCAAGCCATTCGAACCAATGCACAAGTGTTCCTTTTCACACTTGTCGTGGAAGACGGCCTTCCTGGTGGCTTTTCCCCCCCTCGTATGGCTGTGGCGCAGGGGCCAGCACAGGTACCACTTTCTCCTACTAATTTTGTCAGATCTTCCTCCTTGGCTCCAAGAGTTGGGGTTCTGTGGCATTTGTGTGAGGGCAGTGCCGCTTTTGACTCTGTTCTTGGTGCCGTGCCCAGTGCTGCTCCCTGTGTTGGTGCCGTCTTCTGTCTTGGCACTGCACCCTGTGCCGTGGGTTTTTCGACTCTGATTCGCGGAGTGCCTCCTCCTCTTTCATCTATATACTATTCCTCCGGGGCTAGTAGGAGACGACCTTGAACCTGATCCTGATTTTTGATTAGGAGATGACTTTGACAGTGATTCTTCTCTCGGAGTAGCAAATAAGCAGTCTCCTTCGGCAGAGCCTCTGGTTGAGGACCTTTCCTTTTAAGTCTCTGCTTAAGAACATGAATTCCTCTCTCTCTCTCTCTCTCCCTCTCCCCTCTCCCTCTCCCTCCCTCCCCCTCTCTCAAGACTTCAGAGGTTGATCCGCGGAAATTGCTGTGCTTGCAGTATCTGTACGTTCCAGATATTCCTGTGGAATTGACTCCTTCGGTACAGCCCACTTTTCACACACACTCACAAATGGTGTAGGATAATCTAGTCATTATTCCTTCTGTAGCTAAATCCATAGACAGGAAGTACGCCCCCCCCGGATTGACCAGTCTTGGCCTCTCAAACCTTTGATGCCTTAGTTGTCTTGGCAGAAGGTAGAGCCGTCCCTTCCTCGGGAATCTATGGCTTGGTCCCAGTGAAGAAAGAATCCCGTGAGATTGACACCTTGGGGAAGCGAGTTTTCACTGCCTCTACCCTGGGTATGTGCATTGCTGGCTACCAGAGTTATTTCTCTCAGTATGGGTATACCCTCTGGCATTCTCTCAAAGCCATTGTGGAAACTCTTTCGGAGTTGGATATTAGCTCAGAGCTTCTCCAGACCATAACTAGAGGCATTGAATCCAGCAATCAGCAACTTAAGGCTGCTATAGATGCTTTTGACACTGCTTGTAGAGCAGCAGCAGCTAGTATTTGCACCTGATACCACTAGTGGTTACACACATCGGGATTCACAAATGATGCCCAACAAAGAGTTATGAATTTACCATTTGATGGAATTTATTTGTTTGGTCCTCAGATTGAGCAGGCACTCAAGGCTACACAGAAAACTAGAATGGCTATCAAGACTGCCAGGCCGCCCTCTGCCCCTCAACGGGGCAGGAACCGCCAGCAGTTTCATAACCATTAGTCCTTTCGTGGCAAAGGCAGAGGGGCTTCAACAGAAATCAAGCCCCCCAGCCACAAAAGAAAATGCAGCAAAAGACACAGGCCCGAAAACACCTAGTGCCACCCTCTGAGACTCCTGCCCAAGTCCCACCTCAGCTGTCCAAGGAGGATTCTTCCTCGGCAGAAGGAGGGCATCTGACTCTGTTGTACCACCAGTGGAAGTCAGTCACAGCAGACAAATGGGTGCTCAGCATAATCCGCGAGGGTTACTCTCCAAGTCTTTTGGAAATCCCTCCAGATCATCCACCCAAACAGCCCCAACTGTCTGTGTCGGATCTTCTTGCTTCTGAGATTCAAGGCCTTCTGTACAGGGCAGCAGTAGTTGTTCCACAGGATCAACAGAACACAGGATCTTATCTGTGTCAACCTTCACCATTCATCACAGATGGGTATCTGGCCGGAGGTCAGGACCCTGCGGGAGCTCTTGTTGTTTTTTTTGTTTTTTTTTAAAGGGGTAGGCGGAGCAGACACACCATCGGCCCCGCCCTCGAGGTCGACGCACTGCGTAGCGCTCGCGGGTTGGCCTTTAGGCTGTGTTGACTCGGCCTGCCTGCCAGTTCTTCGTCTCCCACCGTAGAGGTTGCCTCGTGGGAAGCTCTGAAGAAAATCTTAGGCCTGCTCTTGGAAATCCAATCCTTCGGCGTCAAGTCCGTCGGTAATCCTGCCGGTTCTGTTTTTTGCTTCTACTCGACGTCGCCTGGTAAGATCTTTCCTTATCTTATATTTTCGTGACGTCAAGTTTGTTTTTGGTGGGTTTTTTCGTAGGTCATGTCTCGGTCGGAGGGCAAGAAATCTTCTAAGACGGGTCGGTCCCCCCATGCGGTCCAAAATTCTCCGTCACCGACCAGCACGACTGGTGTCTCTCGTGTCTTGGCCCGCTTCACGACATGGACTCGTGCGACACCTGCTTCTCCATGGACCACCGGTTCCTCTAACAACACGCGTGGAAAGTGGGGCGAGCTCCGCCGACTTTCGGGGGTCGGGTTCGCACTCGGGGCAAGCCACGTTCTCTCGGCTCTTTCTCCGGGCCCAGACCCCCCCGGTTCTATATGGACCGAGGAGGAGGAGCCTCGGCTACTTATAGCTAACCATTGCCAAAGGCTTCTTCAGCGCTGGAGGCCCTGTCCCGCTCCTTCCCGAGGCGGGTGGGAGGTGCCGCCATGGCAGTCGCCCTTCAGGGGTGGCTCCCAGTGTCGCTCCCACGGCTCGGGAAGGCCCAGGTCTGAATCCTCTGCGCCGTGGGCCCTGACTGGGCCGACTTGTCACGCGGCGCCGTGAGCTCTGTCAACGCCATTCGCGGCGCCGACACTGTGGTGCCATGAGATCCACTGCAACGCCGTCCTTTGCCATGTCTCGCCTCGGTGCTGTCCTCTGCGCCGAGGTTGAGCACTGCGCCATGTCCTCGAGGCTCGGCGCCGTGGGGACTTTGGTTCCATCAGTCGGTGCCGTCCACGGCGCTGCCCGAGGAGTCGGGTGGCACCATGTCCGCCTTTGGGGCCGTCGGCAGTGCCACCTCGGCGCCGAGGGTACCGCCGGGACTGTCATCGGTGCCGTCCCTGTCCTTGGTGCCACGAGACCGGATGGTACCGCGACTGGTCCTGGCTTGGATGTCTGGCTCGGGCTGGGGCCGTGCCTCCCTTGGATCCCACTCGCGGGGTTGCGGGAGGCACTGGCACCGACTCAGGCATAGCTGTGGTCTCCGGGCCTGGTGGTAGGGATGGTTCTGCCCGCCCTCCTACAGTTTGGCTCAGGGCCTCTGACTCTACCTCCTCGAAGACTGAGTCGAGCTCTGAGTCCGACGTGCAGTCTCACCCCTCGTGGTTAACTGGTGACGTGGGCAGCATAGTGGTCTCTTCGACCAGTCGGAGCCAGCCCCCTTCTGAGGTGAGGTCGGTGGCTACCGAGACTAGGGTCAGTGGTGCTGACCAACAGGCAGTGGTGCGCGCCACCATAGCTCTGCAGCCTGGTCTTGGCGGTTTCACCGATCCCTCAGTTGTGGTACCCCCTCCGGTGGTGTGCCTTGATCATCCAACTTTGGGGCCCATCAGAGCTCCTGCAGGGGGGAGGGTACTGCTCCCTGGTTATCCCCTTCGGGGGCTGCCCAGAGATGCCAGCTACCTAGGCTGGCCCTCTCGAGGAGGAGGAGGACTCTTTCAGACTCCGAGGGGTGTGGGGTCGGCGCGCCAGCCTTTTTTTTGGGGTCCACCCGGGCCCTGGGAGAAGCCGTAGTGCAGATTTCCGCTCTTCCTCCGCGGTCTCTTTGAGAGAGTCCTGTTCTTTTGAGGCAGGAGACCGTCCTTCTGGACCTATACGGCCCCAGTCACCTCACTGGGGGGATTCTTCCGGGTACTGCCAAGGCAGTACCGATGTGGTTGTTCAGCTGTCGGCTGTGGGGTCTTCTGGGGCACCTTCGTCCACGGGTGCCTACGGTCCGCTCCTTAGCCCAGGCGGAGGTCAGCCGACATCTCTTCTCGGCTCTGTCCCCATCCCTCTGCCACACTCTCCTGCGCTCCCAGGCATCCTCGGTCCTAGCGGCCCTCTCACCTGGGAGCAGTTCAGAGCAGTGGCTGCCTGGTTCCCTGCTTACGTTGGGGCAATGGACAGCCAGGTTTTTCAACCTCCCCCCCGTGCAGCCACCCACTAAACAGATGGTGACCTCCAGCTCCTCATCCCCCTCTTCAGGGGGAGAGGAACCCTCTGTCCACATCTCTCCAGCTGCTGATCTCTGAGTATCAGCAATTTCTCGTGAGGATGTTGGAGGATTTGCACCTTTCTCCTTCCTCTGTTAGCAATCCTGAACACTGCCACGCCTTTCTAGGCGATTTGGCAAGGCCACCCTGTGGTGCTGCCCTGGCCGGCCTCCCTTTGGGAGGCGCTGCTATGCCTCTGCAGAGGCCTTCTCCGGAGTTCCTGCCCCAAGGGATCTCAGCCAGAGGTATTGTGCACCCTGGGTCTCCAGGTTCCATGCCTCATCCACAGTCTGGTTTGCATGAGTTGGATACTCCTGATGGGCTTCGGCGTCCTTCACCGTGACCGGCCCCAGATCAAGACTCCTTGGTTTTGATTTCTGGGGTAGGAGGACTTTCTACTGCACGGTTACTTCTCTGTCTCTGCACATCAGGCCCACTCGTGGCCTACAACAGGTTCTTGTGGTCCAGGCTAGGTCAGCTCCTAGCCTCATTGCCTGACACGAACAAACCAGACAAGCCATCGCACTCTCTGCACGTGGCCTGGAGCTAGCAAGGCATCAAGCGAGGGCATCTTACGATGTCAGCGAGGTAGCTACCAGGGTCGTAGGGACAGCGATCTGCACTAGGCGGTCGGCATGGCTACATCTTTCCCGGTTGTCACCCTTGGCCCGGCGTAGGGTGATTAACCCCGCCCACCAGGGAACCTACCTTTTCTCCCGCAGAGTGAGACGGTGCTTGTCGGGTCAACTTCCTTCCCCCTCCGGGGGAACTCCATTTCTCTCTCTCTCCCACCTCTCCAGACCCTGAAGGTTCCTCCCCTTAGTGTGTCACCCACTGAGGGCTAAGGGACTTTGTCCCTTAGGGTGTAAAGAAACAGCCCCCTTTGGGGGGCTTAGTACTCGCCCATCTGTGATGAATGGTGAAGATTGACACAGATAAGATATGAAAATTACGTACCTACCATAATTATGATCTTTCTGTGTATCTTCATTCATCACAACCTTCCCCCCCACCATCCCCCTGGGGCCTGAGTCTCTGGGTCCCTCCTCTCTGTGACTCCCCCTCTCCTCCTTAGGAGTGGGGTAAAATAGGGACACACAAGGGAGTATTTTTCCAGGAAGAGTGGATAGTTCGAGTGGCACTCCTTCTCTAGTACCTTGTCTCCACCCCTGTGGGGTGGGAGTTAGTAGTTGCCCTCCTTCTCTCCTCCTCCCTGTTTCCATCCAACCTATTTCTCCTAAAAAACAAAACAAAAAAAAAACCTTTTTTCACCAAACATCTCTTCAATCAATCAAAAAATCTTTATTTATTCAGGCGAACATCATTGAGCATAGCTCATTTGCAAGATGGACCTGATTGGTCTTAACAATATAAGGTTACAATTTTCACAAAAAACAAGGTACTGATTGAATACAAATACAAAGATTTATGAATGAACAGGTATATAAATATTTACATATGTACAAGACAATATGACATTGGGTCTTGGTTATACTAAAATGAAAGAAACAAACAGTATTGGAGGGATAAAGGAAGGATGATGGGACTTTGGGGGATCATTTTTGTATGAGGTAGGTTGGAGAAAAAACTAGAAAAACAAAAATAGAGGGGCAGTACAAAAAGGGGTAGGGGAAAAGAGGGGTGTGAGAGGACTAGGCCTTATGGAAGCAATTGCATGATTCTGGGAAGAGACTAGTGTACAGCTTTTTGAAGGATGTTAATGGAATGAGGGTATCCAATTTCAAGGTCTTTTGAAGAGAATTCCAGATAAGTGCTAGGGAATAGCTGATTGCAGCCCTTCCATACCGGGTGCAGGTAATAGGAATCTTCAGCATGATGAGTTTATTGATCCTTAGGGCGTAAGGCCTGGATATGATCTGGTGGAAACAATCTGAGATGTAGGAAGGGAGTTTGTCAGAGCCTTGTAGATCCAGACAGCAGCATTTTTGTTTCTTCTATGGTGTAGGGATGTCCAACTGACTGCATTGTAGAGAGAGCAATGATGGGTGCTGAAGGGAAGATCTGTAATGAATCTAATAGCTGTATGATACAAGGTGTCCAATTTATTTAAATGGGAGAGGGAACAGTGACCATAAAGGAAGTCAGCGTAATCAATGAGGGATAGGAATGATGCCAGGATTAATCTTTGTTTGGAATCTCTGGTCAGGTAGTGTTTGATCCTATAAAATAGGCCAAGTCTCTGTCTAAGCTTTTTCAGGAGCTCTTCAATGTGGCTAGTATAGTCAAGTTTATTGTCAATCCAGACTCCAAGATATTTGAATTTGTCCACATATTCCAGATTTTCACCAAGGATGGTAGATAATTGTGGGAGGGTGAATGATGGGACAGTGGAAGAGAAGCTCTTGGTGGCAAAGAACATAGCTTTCGTTTTCTTGGCATTTAAAAGTAGTTTCTTTTCTAGTAAATTGTGCTGTAGGAGGGAGAACTCAGACTGTAGAAGCTCACAGGCTTTTGATGGTGAGGGATTACTGACATATAGGACAGTATCATCTGCAAAGAGGTGAATATTAGATTGTGAGAGATTGGAGTCAATATTGTTGATGTAAATGGCAGAGGATGGGGCCCAAGATGGAACCTTGTGGTACACCTCTTAGGAGTGGTTTAGAGGTAGATAGGTCACCTTCATTTTTTACCTGTTGTATTCTTCCGGAGAGATAGCATCTGAACCATTTAAGAGAGAGAGAGAGAGTCAAGGCCTATGGAATTCAGAGAGGAGATTAGTAGTTCATGGTCCACAGTGTCAAAGGCTTTGCTTAGATCCAGAAACACAGCACAGATGTTACTCTTTTTGTCTAAGTCAGTCTGCCAGTCATTTGTGACTTTTGCTAAGGCAGAGATGGTGCTGTGCATGGGTCTAAACCCAGACTGAGCTGGGTTAAGGAGATTATTGGTATCAAGGTAGGCACTTAACTGGATGTTCACTAACTTTTCAAGCATTTTGGACAGTACTGGTAGGATGGATATGGGCCTATAATTGTTGAGGTCCATGGGATCACCTGCCTTAAGTAGGGGAAACACTTGAGCTGTCTTCCATATTGAGGGAATAGAACCAGTGGCTAGGGACAAATTGAAAAGGTGAGTTAGGGGGGCAGCTAAGGCGTGCAATGCTACTTTTAGAAAGTAGGGATCCAGAGAGTCTGCACCTGCGCTTTTAGTTGTATCTAATTGGAATAGAAGGTCTCTCTTCTTGAGAGAGTACTGAATCCCTGTATCCTGTCCTTCCAGAATAGCAGACTCTGCTCTCTGGAGTATTTGCCAGTTATTCCGTGCCTTGAATTCTGGCAGAAAGCTTTGCTACTCCTTGCAGTTCCTATACAATCTGGAGACTGACCAGGGTCCGGGATACCTTATCCTTCTCCCCTCTCTCCTAAATTCTTTACCCACCCTACCCCTCCCTTCTTCCGCTTCCAGAGATTGGGGCTCCTCCCAATCCCCTTTAGTTTCTAACCTCTTTCTTTGCTGTCCTTTCCTTTTAGTTCATACATCCTTTCCTTTTTCTGTCCCTTGGACTCTCTTGTCCCACCCTCATCCCTTCCTCTTACCTCTCTGGCGACTCAGAACTGGCAGGCAGGCGGAGTCGACACAGCCTAACTGCCAACCCAAGAGCACGTGCAGTGTGCATTTTGTTCTCAGAGAGGGCGCCGACAAAAGTCTCGATCTGCCTACCCTTTTTAAAAAGAAAAGAGCTCCCACGGGGTCCTGACCTCTGGCCAGATACCCATCTGTGATGAATGGTGAAGATACACAGAAAGATCATAATTACGGTAGGTACGTAATTTTCATTTTCTATTCCCATTACTTCCTAGTTCCAAAGAAAGCAGTAGGCATGCGCCCTATTCTCGATCTAAGGAAGTTAAACAAATTCCTTTACAAGGAAAAATTCAAGATATCACTCGGTACACGTTTACCGCTGATTCATCAAAACAATTGGCTAGCGTCCCTGGACATGCAGGATGCCTACCACCATATTACCATACACTAGAACCATCACAAGCATCTCTGGTTTATGACGTTGGGTCAGCACTACCAGTTCAGAGTCCTGCCCTTTGGGATATTCTCTGCACCCCAAGTCTTTACAAAGTGCTTTCAAACAACATGAAGTCTTGCTATATTATGACTATTGCAGTTTGTCCCACCACTAGAACTGCTCCGGAGGTGAAAGAGTTAACTTCCATGCAGAGCATGGAGCTTAGAGCGCGAGCTCGGTTCAGAAGCTCTGTTAGGATGGTTTCAAACCGAAACAGTCAGATTCTTTACTCCACCTCACTGAACAGTCGCTCCGGAGATTCCTCCTGTTGCTCGGTTCATTTCTTCGGTTTAAAGCGCTATTTCTCGGTTGAATTTAACCGCGATTTAATTATTTTAACCGCAAAACCGATCAGTTCAAGCTCTGTCTATGGTATCGTAAGTAATAGATAGGTTTTTTTCTGTGTGGAACTTGTGTAAATTGTTATCGGTTCGGTTGAACTGATCGAATTGTATTAAAACTTAAGTTTAAAGCCTTTAAGGTTTGTTAGAGGCGGTTCGTTCTTATCGGTTCTAAAAAAAACGGATTTCATTACGTTTTTTTCCACGACCCGTGACACGGTTTGGAACCGATAAGGGTGTCTTGCCTGGCACTGCCATTAAAAGGGCAAGTTTGTTGGTTAGGCTGGCATCATGTCTGAGAAACCCAAAAGAAAAACCGAGCCCACTGGGTTTCAACACTGTACTGTCTGTGGGGAAGCCTTTGCCAAGGCTGACCCACACACTACATGTGTCTGTTGTCTGGGGTTTGACCACCTCAATTCAGACTGCCAGATTTGTAAAAATTTCCCTGCAGCCACCCTGGACAAGAGAGTGGGCAGGCTCAGGGAACGAGAGGCCAAAAAGTCCGCTGACCCGGATGGCTGCCCGGGAGTGCCCTCTGACCAGGGCGAGACTTCCTCGGCAACGGGAAAGCTGGCTCTGAGGAGCCAGTTCCAGCAAAGAACTACAAAAATCAGCAGGTTTGGAGTCCAAAATTCCTTCTCCAACTGCTGCATAGATAGCCAGGGCAATACAGATTGTCCAGTCCCTGTCCCCGGTTCCCTCCGAACTGCCACTGTCTGGCAAAAGGTCGGTTCGGTCGGTTCCAATGGTTCAGGAATATGATATAGAAGAGTTTTATGAACCAGAGGAGGGGAATGAGGATTATGATCAGTGTGAATGTGACTTTGAAAGTCTGGATGTGCCCATTGAACGGGACATCTCCCCAGACAGATCTTCAGGTGAGTCTCCCCCTAGGCTTTCTGAGTCCCCTTCTCATTTTTTGTTTTATAAAAAAGTTGCCGAGACCCTCCAGCTTCCCTTAGAGGAGGCTTTGGATGAGCAAGAGGAGCCTGACTATGTGCAGATGATGGATATCCCAGAGTCCAGGAGATTGTCCATCCCTTTACATAAATCTTTTAGGAAACTAACAATAACAATTTTAAAAGCTCCTAATTCTGTGCCTCCTGTGGATAAAAAGATGGACAGGAGGTACACTTTGTCAGGTCCTGATACAGATTTTCTTTCACAGCAATGCAGTCATGTTGGGGTAGTTTAAGCTGCAGCCTGTGATAAAGCTAATATTCCCCTGGCTTCACATCCTCCTGACAAGGATTCCAGGAAGATTTTTGCCATGGCCAAAAAGCAATACATGGCAGCATCCTTGGGACTCAGACAAGCAAACTATATGGCTTATGTTGCGAGATACCAGAAATCTAGATGGGATACTGTCATGGCCTTAGCCAAACAGGTCCCTGGCCAGCTTGCAAAGGAGCTGGAACAGGTGGCTCTTGATGGTATTGAGGCATCTAAGGTGCAATTCCATGCGCAGTGGATTCTAACAATGTATCCTCTAGAGTCATGGCTACATCTGTGGCTTTTCGGAGATTGGTCTGGCTCAGGTGACTACTTTGTCACAGGATACCCAGTCTAAGGCTATGGATTTTCCTGTGGTGGGAAATTCTCTGTTTGGGGAGCAGACAGAGAATTATATGAAGAAAATGGACGAATATAGAACCACTTATAGGAGTGCACAAGCCAAGGAACGTCAAGCCACTCCTCAGAGGCAGCCCCCCAGGGGTAGGGGTAGGCCTTTTCACAGGCCTTTTTACCAGACCCAGGCCTCCTCCTCTTCAGCCTTTGCACAGAGGGGGTTCTTCAGAGGGAGAGGCAGACTGGGTTTGAGCAGGCCTGCTCCCACCCCTCAGCCTAAAGCCCCTGCCAAACAGGCACCCTAATGGGATGCCCAGGGTCGGCTCTCCACTACCTGTAGGGGGCAGGTTGGCTCACTTCGTCCAGGACTGGGAGTCTTTAACTTCAGACAGGTGGGTCCTGGAAGTAGTGAGCCAGGGTCTGGTTCTCGGCTTCAAAAAATTTCCAAAGATGAGAGCCAGATCTTTTCCACCTACAAACCCTTTAGAGACTCTTGCTTTGGAAACAGAAGTCTCAACCCTCTTGGCTCTCAGAGCTGTAGAAAGGGTTTCTCCCCCTCACCAGGGCAAGGGTCTGTACTCCAGGTACTTCCTTACCCCAAAAAAGACAGGAAAGTGGCGGCCTATCCTGGATCTAAGATATCTAAACAAGCACCTTTTAAAGCTAAAGTTCAAAATGGTGACACGGGGAATGATTTTACCCTCCCTAAGGCCAAGGGACTGGCTAGCCTCCCTGGACCTCAAGGATGCCTACTTCCATGTTCTTATCAGAAGCTCCCATCGAAAGTACCTCAGATTCGAACTGCCCTCAGGCCATTATCAGTTCAGAGCAATGCCCTTCGGCCTCACTTCTGCCCCCAAGGGTGTTCACAAAATGTCTGCCAGTAGCAGTCGCTCATCTAAGAAGGCAAAAGATTGCCATTTTTTCCTACCTGGACAACTGGCTCATTGTGGGTCAGTCTCCAGACCAGGTCAAATCACACCTGCTAGTTACCCAGCAGCTGCTTACCTCTCTGGGATTTCTTCTCAATCTTCCAAAGTCAATTTTGGAACCTGTCCAGGTACTCACCTTTATAGGCACAGAACTGGACACAAAGCAGGCCAGAGCCTTCCTTCCCTTGGAAAGGGTAAGGACCTTAGTGGCCCTGGCCTCGTCCTTCACTCTGCAGGTCTCTACCAGCAAGGCATTTCCTGCAGCTCCTAGGACACATGGCTGCCTCCACAGCTGTAGTGCAAGGAGCAAGATTTCAGATGAGGGACATTCAGTTCCATTTGAGAGCTTTCTGGTCTCAAAGAAGAGATTCTCTATCCAAGTTAATCCCAGTGACTCGAACTCTGATCCAGGCCCTTCAGTGGTGGCAGGATCAGAGCAGTCTGAGACAGGGGTGCCTTTCATCCCTCTGTCCCATTCCTTGACCTTACTACAGATGCATCCCTCTTGGGATGGGGAGTCACATGGGCCACTCTCTCCACCTAGGGGTTATGGTCCCTCAGGAATCTCTGCTCCACATCAATCTGTTGGAACTCAGAGCTGTTTTTCTAGCACTTCAGGTTTCTCTGCATCTGTTCAGAACAAGGTGGTACAGGTCAGAACAGACAACACCACTACAATGTGGTACATCAACAAACAAGGGGCACTCGGTCTTTGGCCTTGTGCACCGAGGCGATGAAGTTGTGGTCTCTGGCTTATTCCCTGAACACTTCCCTCATAGCAGTTCACCTCCCAGGCAAGGACAATGTCCTGGCAGATGCTCTCAGCAGGATTTCCCAGGGCCATCATGAATGGTCACTGGATCCCCTAGTACTGGGGATAGTGTTTGCCAGATGGGGCACGCCTCAGATAGATCTTTTCGCAGCCCCAGACAATCAACTTCCACTGTTTTGTTGCAGGCCCCCAGTGTTGGGCTCAGTTCCCCTGGATGCCTTTCTCCTCGATTGGGAAGAGAAGTTTCTTTATGCCTTTCCCCCCTTCCCTCTCCTGTTCAAAGTACTAGTCAAAATCAGGTCTCAGCCCTGCAAAATGATCCTGATTGCTCCAGACTGGGCCAGGCAACCCTGGTACCCACTCCTTCTGTCCTTAGCAGTCCATCTTCCCCTGTGTCTCCCCAGGAACCACAATCTGTTAACCTGTGCTCAGGGAAGAGTTTGGTATCCGAATCTCAAATCCCCCAACCTCAAGGCTTGACTCTTGAGCAGTTAGAGTTTGCTGATTTACAACTTTCTCAAAGTGTTCTCAAAATCCTGAAGGCTGCTAGGAAGCCTTCCACCAGGGCTACCTATAACTCCGCAAGTGGAAAAGGTTTTCCATATGGTGTTCTGGGCTTATGTTCCCCGGAATCTGCTGATCTACCCACTGTATTGGACTACATGGTCCACCTTAATTCTTGGGACTGAGACCAGCTACCCTGAAAGTGCACTTGGCTGCTGTCTCTGCCTTCATTTCAGCAGGAAGCCCTCTTCTTTCTGCTCATCCTGTATTTTCCAAGTTTTTTAAAGGATTGCTTCACACCAATCCTCCATTCAGGGACCCTGCCCCGGCTTGGGATCTTAATGTATGCATTGCTCAGCTGATGCAACCCCACTTTGAGCCTCTGTCTTCGGCAGAGCTTAAGTATTTTACTTGGAAAACTGTATTTCTGGTAGCCATCACTTCTGCCAGGCGTATAAGTGAGTTACAGGCTTTATCAGTAGAGACTGACTTTATTTCGTTTCATAGGGATAAAGTAGTCCTCAGACTAACAGGAAGTTTTTTGCCTAAGGTGGTTTCAGATTTCCACCCAACCAATCTATTTCCACTTCCAGTGTTCTTCACTGACCATTCCTCCTCTGGTGAGAGGAGGCTGCACAGCTTAGATGTTAAGAGGGCCCATGTTACTACATAGAGCGCACTAAGGGTCACAGGTTTGACTCCTCCAACTGTTTCTCACTTATGGTGAGGCTGGGAAAGGAGACCTGCCACTAAGAGATCCATTGCCAGGTGGATCGCTTTGTATCCAATTTTGCTATCAAAAGCTGGGTAAGGTTCCCCCCTCAGGCCTGAGGGCTCACTCTACCAGAGGTACAGCTGCATCTCTAGCTGCTCCTAGAGACATCCCTATCTTGGAGATAGGTCAGGCAGCTACTTGGAAGACAGTACACACTTTCACCAAGCTTTACTCCCTGGATATTCAGGCCAGGAGGGATGCTCGGTTTGGCACAGCCGTGCTTCAGAGCCTATTCCCGAAGTAGGTTCTGTCCTTACTCCATGGAGGTACTGCTGTGTAGTCTGCAATAGTCATAATATAGCAAGACTTCATGTTTGAATAAAGAATGACTCACCTTAGTAATGTTGTTTTTTCTAATGGAGTCTTGCTATATTATGACCTCCCCTCCCAGCCTGCCCCTCTCAGAACTCCTACTTTGGGTATGGGGTGGGTAGTCCTCTGGCATTTATTGATGCCCTCTTTCATGTTTGGGTGTTGTGTTTATTTAGTTATTTTATCTTATTTTTCTGGTCCACTGACTTGAGTCTTGGTGTTGGGACCAGGAAAATGTGTTAATATGTTAGTGGCCAGTTGGCTAGTGTAGGTTACAGCTTCCACACAGAACCTTAGTGAGTTTTTTGCTCGTAAAGATCTGACTGTTTGGTTTGAAACCACCCTAACAGAGCTTCTGAACGAGGCTGTCAGTTAAGCTCCATGCTCTGCATGGAAGTTAACTCTTTCACCTCCGGAGCAGTTCTAGTGGTGGGACAAACTGCAATAGTCATAATATAGCAAGACTCCATTAGAAGAAACAACATTACTAAGGTGAGTATTTTTTTTCTTACAGTTCTCGCAGCGCACCTCAGGAAATTTGGAATTCAAGTGTTTCCATATCTGGATGACTGGCTACTAGCAATCCTCTCCAGACAAGAGACACAGGAAGCTGTGGCTGCGGCTTCCAAGTTCCTCACGTCCATGGGAGTTCTGTTGAATATAGGAAAATCGCAACTACAACCCTCCCAACAGCTCCTCTTTATAGGAGCCGTTCTGGATACCTCCAACGCAAGAGTCTTTCTTCCAGGGGACAGAAGGAACGATATCCTTCAGATGGCCCACTTCATCAGAGAGAACGACTCAAATACAAGCCCTCTCGATGCAGCGGATACTGGGCCTCATGGCATCTTCAGTGTTCACGGTGCCCTTGGCTTGTTTTCACATGAGGACTGCTCAGTGGATGCTCAAAACTCCGTGATCTCCGACCACACCCCCCAAGTTCTTTCACATCAGGGTAACAGATCCTCTCAAGCAGTCACTCACCTGGTGGACTCGAGGACAACCTTCTATAAGGTTTCCCCCTTTGCTGCACTGGAGACCCAGATCACCATCACCACAGATGCTTCCCTACTCAGATGGAGAGCTCACTGTCAGGATCTCCACACCCAGGGTCTGTGGAGTCGGGATGAATCTCAACTCCACATTGATGTCCTGGAAATGAGTGGTCCTGTACGCTGTCCAAGACCTGAAGGACTTTCTGTGCTGCAAAATAATTCTCCTTCAGACTGACAACAAAGCGGTGATGTACTACATTAACAGACGGGTTGGGGGGGGGCGAACTCTTTTATGCCCTGTGCAGGGAAGCAATGAGTGTTTGGTAATGCTGTCTAGAACACGAAGCTCTGATCCAGGCAGTGTACCTACCAGGAGCCCAGAACGATCTAGTGGTTGTCTCAGCAGAACAGAGGTGAATCTTCACGAATGGTCTCTCGATATAAATGGCCATGCAGTCAGCTCTTCAAGAGTGGGGTATGCTGACCTGACCTTTTGCGTCCCCACTCAATGCAAAACTGCCTCAATTCTGCTCCAGAAATCCAGAACCTGACGCTTTCTGTCAAGGTGCATTCAGACTGCGGTGGAAAAGAGACTTTCTGTATGCATTTCCTCCTCTTCCCTTAGTTCAGAGAGTGCTGCTCTAGCTGGAGGCACAAGGGGGCAGAATGAGCCTCATCGCTCCATTCTGGCCTCGTCAGATTTGATGTCCATTAATCAACAGATTATTGGAAACTTCACAGAGAATAGCTTCCACTTCAAATGGACCTGCTGTCCCAGGGCCCAGTGGTCCATCCCAACCTGAGATCCCTTCACCTCCGCGCTTGGCTCCTGAGGAGATGGAAGTGGGTAGATTTGATGTCTCACGGAGAGTCTGACACTCTCCTAGCAAAGCGTAAGCCAGTTACTAGGAAAACGTACACAGCAAAGTGGAAGCGATTCTCTATTTGGTGTGCAAAATCCTCCCTGGATCCCTTTTCTTGCCCACCAGACAGTTTTGGAGTATCTTCTAGCCCTATTAGGACTACAGTACTCAACTGTGAAGGTCCATCTCTACGCGATCTCAGCTTATTACGAGCCTATACACATGTTGTCTGTATCTATTACCCTTGGTTAAGAGATTCCTGAAAAGTATTCTCCACACTAGGCCACCAGCCAGGAGACTGGTAGCCGCCTGGGATATTAACCTGATGCTAGATATGCTCCCGTAAACCTTTTGAGCCTTTAGCAACATGTGAGCCGAAGTTTCTGACCTGGAAGACCACCTTCCTCGTAGCCATTACCTCCACTCGCAGAGTGTCTAAAATACATGCCTTGATCACAGACCCTCTTTACACGGTATTTCATAATTACAAGGTGGTTCTTCGAACCCACCCTAAATTTCTGCCCAAAGTGGTCTCAGAATTCCATGTGAACCAGCCTTTGGTTCTTCCGACGTACTTTGCCCAGTGGCACTGAGGGTTGAGGCACTGGACGCCACACCTCGCGCCACGCTGGCAACCTGGTTCTGAGTGAGCCTGGACCACTGGGGTCGGTTGGGAGAGAGAGGACTGCCTGGAGGACTGCTCTCCTCTCTCGGGGAGGGATCCAGGGGTAGCCTGGCATAGCAGTGGCCCCTGGTGGAGACTGGCGGCACTGCAACACATCGAGGCTTGCAAGGGATGGGGGAGACAGCTGCCTTCTGGACGTGGGTGGGAGCATCCACTTCACGGGCTTGGCGGCATTGCACGCCCCATGTCTTGGGCGTAATGCAAGAAAATCCCCTCCAGCCTGGATAGGTGACGGCTCCTAGTGCCAGCCACCACATGCCCGATACCAGACCTCTGCCCCCTTTGATCTCCTCATGGGCCCTAGCAGGAGAAGGTCTGCTGAGGAGAAAGTAATGCCTTTGAGGAGATGGGGTCCTGGTGGGTGGTAGAAGCAGCCAGTCGCTGGGCAGCCCAAGAGAGTTCCAGGGGTCTGGAGTGCCACAAATAGAGTTGTGAAAAAAAAAAAAAAAAACTTTGCGAACTTCCAGAAATAGGGAGACCATACCCTACATTCTCTGGATGTTAAGAGAGCCTTGTGTTTCTACTTGGATAAATCTAAAGAGACCAGCAAGTCAAAGCAACTTTGTGTCATTCAGCATGGCCTGGCTGGGTCAGCCTGTTGCTATCAGATGTATTTCGGCATGGCTAGCGGCATGTCTTCGTCACTGCTATTCCATGACACAGGTTAAGCTGGAAGACTGGGTATATGCCCATTCTACCAGAGCAGTAGCAGCATCTCTGGCAGAAATACGAAATGTGCCCATTGCAGATGTCTGCACGCAGCTACTTGGAGATCCGTGCACATTTTTGTGAAGCACTATGCTTTGGGTGTCCGTGCCAGACAGCATCAATTCTTTGGCAGGACCATCCTCAATGGACTTCTGTCCTAAGTGAGCCTCTCTCCTGCTGCCCTTCTCGGGGATTAGCTCAGTACTCTCCCATTAGTGTGAATGAGTGGTGGAGACTTTATGTCCAGGAAGATGTGGAAATTACGTACCTACCATAATTTTTGATCATCTTGGATGAAGTCTCCACTATTTATTCACACACCCATCCTCCATCCCCCGAGCTCACTTGTCTGTTCTTCACTTCCTCGATGGCTGGCTATGAAGACTGTTGTGTTGACCCTTTTTATACGGGTCATTCGGACTGTCTTATGTCCGACATAGGTTAGTTTCACTAGGTTGGTTTATGCTGCACCTCCTTGGTTTAAAAAAAAAAAAAAAAAAGTACTGAGACAGCTGGACTGTCGATGCCGAGGTAGCCTATACGGTGCGTTTCTGTCTTGCGGTGGCGCTTCTCGCAGCCCTACCTTGGTGTCGGCCCTCCTGAAGAATTTTGGCTCCCGCTCGGTCCTAGCACCTCCGGCTAGTCCCATTAGTATGAATGAGTGGTGGAGACTTCATCCAGGAATATCAAGAATTACGGTAGGTACGTAATTTCCATTTCTCCCACCAACACCCTTTGCTGCCAACCCCTCAGCTGGTCGGTGATCCAATTGACCATTTTTGTTCCCACCCCTATGTATTCCAGCTTCTCCCCAGCCTCCAATGCCTTACTGACGTCCAAATACAGGACGTCCACAGCATGGCCCTGTCCAGTTCCCTGGTAACCTAGTCGTAGTACCAGACTAGGTTTGTTGGCAGGATCTGTCCAACACAAAACCATGTTGATGACCATTGTCTTCCAAAAAGGTCACCAGCCTCTCTTTTAGAATTGATTGCATGTGCTTCCCCACAATTGAAGTGAGAGTCGCCGGTCTGTATTTGCCTGAATCATGCTTCAGGCTGCTTTTATGAATGGGCACCACATAGGCCATCCTCCAGTCCTGTGGAACGCATCCTGTGTCCAGTGATGTACTGAACAAGTCTGCCAGTGGTCCCGCCAGGATCTTTGCTAGCTTCCTAAGTACCCCAGGGTGAATACAGTCTGGTCCTGGTGCCTTGTCCACCTGCAGTGCCCTTAGTCCTTCCAGCACTCTCTCCTCTGTAATCCTGCTATCAGTCACTCCTGCACACCCCCGCCATCTTCCTTCTTTGTCTGTGTGTGTGTGTCTCTCTCTCTCTCTGGTGCATCCCTTCAGGATGACACCCTGATGGGGAAACACAAAAAAAGACCATTACAGCGACAGTCACTGTAATGGTCCTTTTAACGCTTCACTTTCCGCCAGTGTTTCTCGCCTTCAAAACAACTCCAACCTGAAATTGAGAATCTAAAGTGTGGGTGAGCCCCCCCACAGAAAACACTGTTGCATGTAGCACAATACCGGACGCCGGTATTGTGCCGTCGCTGTGGGGGAGGTCCGCATTTTCACAGTTGACCTCCCTTAGTGCTTCTCTCTCTCTCTCTCTCTCTCTGACTCTCCTCCCTCCCTACCTGCCCAGAAGTTGGGGCCCTCCTTCAGACCTAGTTAGGCTTCAGCCTCCTGAATAAATCTATTCTCTGGTCAACTTATTCCTTTTTCAGTTTATATCCTTTCCTTTTGCTGTTCCTTGGGCTCCCTTGCCCACCCTCCTCCCTTGTTTTCTCTTTTCTTTTTCCTCTCTGGCGAGCAGTAGTGAGGTAGCTGAGAGAACGATGTTGGTTACTGCCCAACCCACGAGCGCCACACCATGCGTCTGCCTTGAGGGCAGCGCAGTCTTCGATGTCATCTCTCCCCTTAGCTAAAAAGCTTTCCACGGGGTCCTGGCGTCTCTGGCTTGAATGGAGCAGTGATGAATGGTGGATATATACAGGAAGAGCAAGAATTATGACAGATACATAATTTTTCATTTCTATCTTTACCGCGAGGCACTGGCATGTGCTAACGGTGGGAAAGAACTGGAAGGCGGGCATGAGGGACCGCACCTTTATACCGACTTCTCCTGACACTGTCACCTGACATGGGGCGGTCCCTGGCCAGAGACTGCTAGCTAGAAATTTTTCCGTGGGGTCCTGACGCCTGCCGGCTTCAGTCCTATATGTAATTTCCTACTGCAAGAGCCCTCTCGAAGATCTACTGTTACGGTAAGTTCTTACGTAACTGTACTTTCCCTCCTGGGTGCCAACCACGGTGCCACCTCAGTTATGTCCCTCAGTGCGGCCTGCAGTGCTATGGACATGGCCGGTGCCAGCCTGGCACCAGGGGATGGCGGTGTCGGGTTCGGTGCCGTCCCCGGTGCCAGTGGGATTCTGTTGCCACTGGCACGGTTTCTGACTCTGGTGTCGTTTGCAGCACCGAGGCACACTGTGGTGCTGTTTGCAGTTCCGTGTCTGCTACCCTCCAGCTATCTGGCTCTGCTGTGGTTGTTGTGTCCTCTCCAAGGGGCAGGGTTTTGTCTGGTGGTGCAGGGTCGGGAGGTCTGGGTCTGCACAGTGTTCCACCCCTGGAGTGGCTGCAGGCTTTGAGAGGAGCTACAGTGCTGATTCTTGCCTTCCTTCCCCTGGGGAACCGGTGAGCTCTGTAGTAAGTGAGGACAGACTGCTCTGTGGGATGCAAATGACTCCAATTTAGTCACCTGGGGGTGGGCACCACCCAGTATGCCCTGCTACAGTTGGGCGTTCTGCGATGGCGGGGTTGCACAGCCCCTCCCCCAAGCCCTGGCAGAGGACCTGGTATGGTCTCCCACAACCCTCCTCCTCCTCTGCCTTCTCCTCCCTCTCCCCCAGGTTTCTCTGGTCCGGCCAGGCCCATGCCCTGGGAAGAATTCAGGGCTACGACGAGTGCCTTCCCTAGATACTTGAGGGCCATGGCAGAGTCCATTTTCCGACCTGAACCCCCAGCACTGCCTTCCCCCAAGGCCAGCTATTCTTCATCCCTGTCTTCCTCCTCAGTCCACTACACCTCCAACACTGATCTGACTAGCTGTCTACGCTTCCTTTTGGGGATGCTAGAAGACTTGGGTATTTCCCCTTTTGTAGCATGCAGTCCTGCTTGTGTGATGCTGTCCTTCCTAGGGGAGTACAGCTGTGACACCACCATTATACTTCAGGGGCCCTGATCATTTACAGAGGCATTGCATAATGTCTGGCACTGTACCTCTGCTCCTTCTCCAGCCCTGAGGGACTGTCGTTCCAGGTATTGCGCACCCATGGGGTCTCCTCCTGCCATGCCTCACCCCTTTTTGGGAGTGGAGCTCCGTGATGCCCCTTCTGGGCATCTTCACCCAAGGCATGACTGCCCCCCCCCCCCGACTTAGACTAAGCTGAGTTCGACCGTTGGGGTAGAAGGGTGCTCTCAGCAGTGTGAGTCATGCTCTGCATTGCTGCACACCAGGCTACCTATGCTAGGTATCTGTGGGTGACGCTAGGACAGCTCCTGGTTGTCCATGCCTGACAGTGAGGCGTCCAGGCAAGCCATCCACCTTTTCAGAGTCTGGAGCTGGCGAGACACCAGTCAAGGGCATCTTACAATGCCAGTGAGGTACACTCCAGATTGGTGGGAACTGCAGTCTGCATTAGACGGATGGCACGGCTTCACCTTTCAAGGTTGTCACCCTTGGCCCAGTGTAGGGTGATTGCCTCATGCTTCTGGGGGGCCAGTTTCTTTTCCCCAGGGTCAGGCATGAATTAACGGGGCAGCATCCTTCTCCCAGGTCTCGGGAGTCTCTGCCTGCCCCTAACCAGTCTTTGGTCCTGCCAGACCCGTAAGGGGCCCCCACCTCTCGTGTCTCCCTCACAAGAGACTGATGGATCAATTTCCCTCTGGGTTTGCCAACACAACCGAGGGTGGTAACTTGGTACTCACCCACCAGTGCTGAATGGTGAAGATTGATCCTTGGAAGATATGAAAATTATGTGCTCACCATAATTCTTGATCTTCCAGGATATCTTCACCATTCAGCACTGCTACACACTCACCGTCCCCCTCATGGCCAGGCTTTGTTCTCTCTCCCCCTTTAAAAATAAATCTTAAAGGGGAAACAACTGCCAACAAGCTTCTCCTGAGGAAAATTGTTTCTTCTGACCCTCAAAAATTGTTTTCACTTTATGCAGGACTCCTATGTCTGTTGTATTTTTTGAGGCTGCAACTGCTCCTGGGACATTTGCCCTACTTTTCCTTCTAAAGTCTTAGTTTGTCAAAAGATATATTCTAGGGACTTGGATATGTTGTTTATCCACACTGTCTGGCAGGTTCCGTGCCGCTTTAAATCTTGCCAGAAGGTCTTCAAGCTGGCTCCTCCCACCCACCCGGGTGGTAAAACTCTCGGCTCCGCCCCATGATGCCAGATCTTCCTTACAGCATGAGCTCAGGTTCCTCCTTAACACTCTGCGTGTAGACTGGATCCTAATTCTTGGGTTAGCTTGAAACTTATTTTAAAATTTTCAAGACTTGGGTCAAGTTTCTCTCTCACGGCTACGATGGACAAATAGACTCCGGATTTTGGCGGTGCCTTGTGGGCAGAAAATGTCCAGGACAGACCCGCACCTGCGTGCGTCTGCCTCAGCCTGAGAACATGACCCGCGGGCCTGCGGTTATGCCGTTCGTTTTCGGCCAAAGTCCTGGAAGACCGCGCTGCCCAGTTACAGCTTGGGCGCCCGGAGAAGCGCTACCCGTCGGTGAAGTCAAAGGAGGCCCGTTGGGCGGTTACTGCGATGGCTGGCTTGGCTGAGCAACTCGAGCAGATGATTGCCCTCGAGGAGGAGGCGGCACAGGCCGCATCATCCTCTTCCTCGGTCGCGGCATTTATCCCGCTCTCTCTGGGTACCTCGTATTCAGCTTCTTTCAAGGAGCTTTGCCAATCCCTTTCCACGAAGGGAGAGGGGCCATCGGGACATTCCTCTCGGTCCGGAAAGGACTCAAAAGGTAAGTCCCATCATCTGCATTCGGGGGAGCGGGAGAGGTCCCCTTCCCCAGACAGTCGACACACGACTTCAGTCGAGGTTGCGGCTAAAGCCGCTGGCTTCACGGTGTCCCCGTCAGGTCAGCCGGCTGAGACTCCCGTCGACGCGGTCGAGATTTTTCTCGACCCCTCGGATGGGCTGTCGACTGGTGAAGCAGACAACCCTTCTTCACGGTTCCCTGGTGGAGACCAGAACCTGCTTGTGCCTCGGTGCGCGGTCCGGTTAAAGCTTCGAGCGAGGAAGGCGGGTGTCCCCGCCTTCCCAGACCTGTCCTCGGAAACACTGAGGATCTCGGTCTCTGACATCGTCTCAGTCCAGCCGATCCAACCGGCATCGGCGGTCTCGGCACCAAAGTAAGCGGGGCCGCCGCTCGTCCTCGTCTTCCTCCTCGGAAGAGGAGAGGCTTCGGCACAAGTTACGTCAACGCTACGAGGACCTGATATGGCAGCAGTTACTTCTGTCCGGGAACAAGCTGATGCTGTCGCCTTCCCTAGCCATCAAGTGGCTGTCACCCGAGCGGCCGAAACAACCCCTCGTTGTAGCCGAGGTGCCCAAGCCTGGGCCGGTTGTTCGGCCGAAACCAGCTGCCCCACCGATTGTGGTGGAACCTCCGCCTCCACAGCGAAATCGAGGCGCCGACCAGAGACTCTCGGTCTGGTTGAGGCCTGCCCCACAGGTTGTCGGTCACCCTCCTCACGACCGTCCTCGGCAGGTGGAGGGTGGCTCAGGCCCCAGGCAGCTCTTCGTGGACTCCTCGGAGTCCAACGACGACTCCTCCCTGTTCTCCAGGCCCATTGACCTGGAGTCCTCCAGGGGCCAGTCGATGGACGAAAGCCCATCATCCTTCATGGGTTTGCTTCAGCTCATCTCAGAGTCCACCGGGATGGAGCTCAAGCCCATGTCCAAGTGGGCCAGGTATCCCCTGACAGAGATACTGGACCGAGGAGATTCACCCACGGAGGCCTTTCCGGTGGCTGAAACCATTGTTGGCCCAGCCTTGGAGCTCTGGCAATGGCCTGCTTCCTGTCCTGTGCCTTCGGCCAGGATGGCCAGGAAGTATGCGGTCACTACCGGCTTTTTGCCCGTTTTTTCGGAACACCCCTCCGGTGAGGGGTTGGTCACCGACAGCATTTTCCGGCATTCCGGGAACGCTAGGGATATGGACAAGCCCCCCGACAAGGAGTCCAGAAAGCTGGACTATGCCAGGTGCAAGGTGTATGCTCCATCCTCCCTTAGCCTTCGCCAGGCCAGCTCGGCCGTGCTGATGGCACACTTCTCCCACGCCCTCATGGGCTCCCTGGATGAGGTGATCCCTCTTCTCCCAGCTGACCTGCAGACCACGGTCCGGCAGGTAAGGGACCAGGGTAGGGCAGTGGCTAAACAGCAGCTCCAAACGGCTCTGGACATTGGAGACTCCTGTGCCAGATCGGTTGCAGCCGCGGTGGCCATGCGCCGCAGAGCATGGCTGAGGATATCCACCTTCACAGCGGATACCCAGCACAAACTGGCGGATGTCCCCTTCCTGGGGACCGACTTCTTCGGCCCTGGAGTGGATGGTCACCTCCAGCGAATCGAAAAGTCCAATGCCACTCTGGAGTTGGTCGCCTCCGCCCCGCAGGACAAAGGCCACCGACAGCAGCAGCACAAGTCCTTTCGTCCTTCTGCGCCTGCGGCACGTCCGGCCCACCAGCACCAGGGCCAGCAGGCTCGCGCTTGGCATCCCAAACCCAAGCCTGCGGCTTCCTCCATCAGGGAGGTAAAGGCCCAGGAGGTCCCTCAGCTGGTTCCTCCTCTAAGCCTGCCCAGTGACTGGTTGAGGGGTGCCGCCCCCAGCCTCGTCACTCCCCCGTGGGGGGACGGCTCCACCATTTCCTTTTCACTTGGTCCGTTATCACCACGGACCGTTGGGTGTTGGAGGTGATAGGAAAGGGCCTGCCCCTGGACTTCGAGCAGGCTCCGCCCTTCTAAGCCGTTGCCCCTCGGAGACGCTACGGGGTCCGCAACCTCTTTGTCGGCTCGTCAAGCCAATATGGCCCTGCTCCTCGAAAAAGAGGTGATCAGGAAGGTGGCAGATCCTCCTCCAGACCTGGGGTTTGTGTCCAGGTACTTCCTGGTCCCAAAACGGACAGGGGGCTGGCACCCCATTCTCAACCTGCACGACCTGAACAAGTTCCTAAGGTCTCGGACCTTCAGGATGGTCACTCTGGCTCAGATAATCCCATCCTTAGAACGAGGCATGTGATTCTGTTCTCTGGACCTTCAGGTCGCGTTCTTTCACATCCCAATCCATCCGTCCCACCAGAGATTCCTCCGCTTCGGGGTGGAGGGATCCCTCTACGAGTTCCGGGCCGCCCGTCAGCCTTTCCTAGCTCCCAGGGTCTTCACCAAATGCATGGCAGTGGTGACAGCATTCCTGCAGCGCCAAAGGGTCCGGGTGTACCCCTACCTGGACGACTGGCTGATTGCAGCCCCCTCCAGAGCGGAGGTGGAGCGGTCCAGAGATCTGGCCCTCCGGGTTTGCTCTCAGGTTAGCCGCCTCATCAACGAGGCCAAGTCGGAATTCGTGCCAAAGCAGGTGTTACAATTCATCGGGGCAGAGCTCGACTCTTTACGAGCCAGAGCATGGCTCCCGGCGGACAGGGCCGAGGTTCTTTCCTCCTTTGCCCAATCATTTCAGGTTGGGCAATCGCGCCCTGCCCGGGACTTCCTGCACCTCCTGGGCCTCATGGCAGCCTGCACCAGCGTGGTCCGTTGGGCCCGCTGGTACATGCGTCCCCTTCAGTGGGGGCTGGCCAGCTAATAGTCACAGCACTTCGATCCTCTGGATCAGCTAGTGACAGTGACCCAGGGGATGTGGGACGCTCTCCAGTGGTGGACCATTCCAGCACATCTGCAGGAGGGCATCCCGTTTGTCCGCCTCGAGCCGACGGTCTCTCTATCGACCGATGCGCTTCTGATGGGTTGGGGTGCCCATCTGGGGGAGCACAGAGCGCACGGCCTCTGGTCCCCTCGGGAGTCCTGATGCCACATCAACCTGCTGGAGCTTCGAGCGGTTCGTCTAGCCCTCACCGCCTTCGTTCCGTTTCTGCGGGGTCAAGTGGTTCAGGTCCAGACAGACAATACCACGACCATGTACTACCTAAACCGCCAGGGCGGGACGTGCTCCATGCCTCTGTGCAGGGAAGCTCTCCGCATTTGGTCACTTGTGTGCAGCCTGGAGGCGGTTCTCCTCGCCATTCATGTGGCAGGAGCCTCCAACACCCTGGTCGATGCCCTAAGCTGGATAGGGGCTGCATCCCACAAGTGGTCTCTCCTGCCGGAGGTAGTACAAGATCTGTTCTAGGGACATGGATATGTTGTTCATCCACACTTATTGGCAGGTCCCTTGCCACTTTAAATCTTGCCGGAAGGTCTTCAAGCTGGCTCCTCCCACCCACCCGGGTGGTAAAACTCTCGGCTCCGCCCCATGACGCCAGATCTTTCTTACCGCTTGGAAGCTCAGGTTCCCTCCTTAGCACTCTGCGTTTTCGACTGGTTCCTGAAAATTTCGGTCTTCGAATTTATTGAAGTGTCCTTTTTGAATCTTTGATCTTTTCTTCTTTGCTACGGCGATGGCTTTTTCCGGGCCCGAGAGGCGCACAGTTAGTTCCTCCAGGAGGGACTCGCACTGCACGTGCATTTTTTGCCTGAACTTGGATCACGATCCTCAGGCTTGCAATTTTGTTCTGCCCTTTGGTCAGCTCTGGAGGACCACGCGGCCCGTTCGGGGTCGGACATCCGGTAGTTTTCCACTCGAATTCCATCAGACGGTGGGTGTCGCCTGACTGTTTCTCTGCAGTTTGATCCTGCGGGGAAGGCGGTCCCCTCCCCTCCGGTTGCGGCCCTATCCCGCTCTCCTTGGATTCATCTCATGCAACTTCGTTCAGGGAGCTTCGTCATTCCCTTTCCTCCAAGGGAGAGAGACCCTGGAGCCCTGTCGCTCGGCGTAAGGCTAAAGGGCCGCAGGCGGGGTCTCTTCGGCGGGATCTCTCCCCCTCCCTCATCGGCCTTGACGATCGAGGTTAACTTGACCACTGGCCTCACAGTATCCCGTCAGGTCAGCCGACCAGGTTCCCGTCAAGCGTTGTCGAGTCTCGACCCGTCTTTAAGGGTCTTCTGGTGCCGTCTTCCCTCCGCCTTGGCGGAGCTGAAACTCTGTCCTCCCCTGGGTCGACAGCCCTCGGTCCTTTCTTCCGAGCGAGGGAGGCGGGTGTCCGCTCCTTCCTAGCCGCCCTCGGTCCCCCCGAGGATTTGGGTCTCGGTCTCGGTCAACCTCTCGGTCTAGCCGCTCACGCCAATCTCGGCGTTCTCGGTCGAGGCACCGAGTTAAGTGGCTTTGCCGTTCTTCCTCGTCCCCCTCCTCGGATGAGGAGCGGTTTCAATGCCGTTGGCGTCGGTGTTACGAGGAACTTGCGTGGCGACAGCAGTTGTTGTCCGGGTTTCAATCAACCCCGATTCATTCTCCGGATAGCAAGCAGCCGGCAAGCAGTCGGCAGCCGTTCGAATCGGTCGAGGAGCCCTCTCCAGGGCCGGTTGCTCGTCCGACCCTCGCTGCCCCTCCGCCTTCGGTGGGGTTCAGGCCAGGCCATGACCTGTTCTTCAGGTCACTCAGTCCCCTCACTCCTGCCCGCCCGCGGAGGACGAAGAGTGCCTCGGGCCTGCGGCAGCTCTTTGCAGATCCTTCGGAGCCTGAAGCAGGCTCTGCTATGTTTCCTAGCTGGGAGGACCTGGGGTCTTCCCAGGAACATTCAGTAGACGACAGCCCATCGTCTTCAAAGGGTCTGCTTCAGCTCATTTCAGAATTCACTGGGATGCAGCTCGAGCCCGTCTCCAGTCGAGCACCTTACCCCCTTATGGAGATTCTGGATCGAGGGGGTTCTTCCTCGGAGGCCTTCCCAGTGGCTGAGCTATCGTAGGCCCAGCCTTGGAGCTATGGCGGTGGCCTACTTCCTTCCCTGCGCCCTCGGCCAGGGTGGCTCGGAGGTACCCTGTCCCTGTCGGTTCTCTGCCCGGTTTCTCGGAGCACCCCTCGGCTGAAGGGGTAGTCACCGACGACGTTTTCCAATGTCTTGGAAATGCTGGGGATGTGGACAGACCCCCCGACAAGGAGTCCAGAAGGATGGACTACGTCGGGCGCAAGGTTTACGCTGCATCCTCCCTAGGCCTCCGTCAGAACAGCTCGGTTGCACTGATGGCTCATTTCTCCCACACCCTTTTGGGCTCCCTGGACGAGGTCCTCCCTCATCTCCCGGCCGACCTGCGGACCACGGTTCGGCAGGTGCGGGACCAGGGTAGGGCGGTGGCAATGCAGCAGTTCCAGACGGCTCTGGATCTAGGTGACTCCTGTGCCAGATCGGTGGTGGCCGCAGTGGCCATGCGCTGCAGGGCGTGGCTGAGGTTATCCTCCTTCTCTTTGGAAACCCAGCACAAGTTGGCGGACATCCCCTTCTTGGGGACTGACCTTTTCGGCCCTGGAGTGAAGGGATACATCCATGGGCCCGAGAAGTCCGATGCCACTCCGGACTCGGTCACTCTCGCCCGGAGGGTCAAGGGCAGCCGTCAGCCTTTGCGTAAGCCCCTTTGCCCTGGGGCCCTACCGGCCCAGCATAAGGGCCAGCAGGCATGCGCTGGGCGGCCTGTTGCCAGTCCAGCGTCTTCCTCCAAAGGGAAGCAGGGAGGCAGGAAACCGAGAGGCTCCTCGGCTCCTTCCCCCTCTAAGCCTGCTCAGTGGACGGGCCAAGGGCACTACCCGGCCCCGTCGTCCCAGCCCAGGTTTCCCCATGGAGGCGGCTCGCACCTTCGTTCTGGAGGTATTTAAGGGTGGATCCTGCCATGGGTTGCGAGCAGTTTCCCTTTTTGAGCCATTGCCCCATGGGGATCTTGAGTTCACTGCCTCTGTGTCAGTGCGTACTGGCATGCCTGCTCTCTAGTTTGGGGTGATCAGGAGGAGGCTGTGGGCGGCCCCCCATTCAACCCTGGGTTCGTGTCCAGGTATTCCTGGTCTCAAATGGGCTGAGGGCTCGTGCCCATTCTCCCTGCACCTGGATGGTGTCTCTACTTCAGATATCCCATCCTCAGAGCGTGGCGTGTAGCTGTTTCCTGGGTCTCCAGGATGTACCTACTCCTCGTTCCATCTGTTTCTTGGGGCTCACCCTTCTTGTGGGGGAGCTCCTTCACAGTTCTAGCCAGGCCTTCTTTGCTCCAGCAGTCTCTGCAGCACTGAAGATCGTGGATATCACCCACCGGGGCAGACTGGTCTCCTGTTTTCAGGGCAAGTGAGAACTCGTACCTTAGCGGTGAAGCTTCTTGGGACTAAGCTCGACTCTTGAGTTCGAGCTCGGCTCCCAGTGGACAGGGCTGAGTTCTTCCTCCTTTGCGGTCGGGTTGGCCGGGAAATTATGTCCTGCCAGGACCTCCTGCTCCTCCTGGGCCTCAGGGTGGCCTTCCGTTAGTGGAAGGGGCCAGCCAGAGGTCATAGCGCTGCGTCCCTTGGACCAGTTCGTGACTAACAGCCCAGGAGTTAAGAGAACGCTCCCTTGGACCGTTCTAACTTTGGCAGGAGAACATCCTGTTCGTTCGCCCTGAGTCGGCGGTCTTCTCCGACTGATGCTTCTCGGATGGGTGGGGTGCCCATCTTGGGGAATACAGAGTGCTTCGCCTCTGGTCCTCTCGCGAGTCCCGATGTCCTTCCTGCTCGCTGGAGAACAGACGGTCTGCTTAGCCTGCACTGCTTGCTCCATTTGTATGGGGTCTACAGGTCTAAGTCCAAGTAGGACAACACCAAGACCATGTGCTACCTACTCCGCCAGGTTCGGTCGATCCCCTTGTCTCGGTGCAAGGAGGTTCTCCGCATTGGGCTGTTGTGCAGTCGAGGGTTCCCAGCCATTTGACGGCAGGAGCCCCGATTCCCTGGCTGCTGCCCTGAGCCAGGCATAGGCTGCGCCTCATGAGTGGTCTCCCTTGCCGGAGGTAGCACAGAATCTTCTCCCTCTTCCCTCCGGGGAGAATACGAGGCCGAGACTGTTTTTTGCCCGCCCCTCAGCAAGGTCTGCTGCAGGGGATGCCATAGGGGCCTCGGACCCCGGGCCCCTCCGTGCCTCTCCCCCATTTCCCTTGACCTACGGGCAAGGCGAGGAGGGACTTGGCGCAGGTGATGCTAGTAGCCCCAGACTGGATTGCCAGTTCTGGTATCCAGCTCTCCTCAGTCTCAGCCCCAGGCTCCCGAGGCGGCCTCCAGTCCGCCCGGTCCTGTCTTTCCTTTTCAGGGGAAGGTTATCCATCTGGACCTTCAATCCCTGCACCTGTAGGCTGACCTCTGTGCGGCTAGGGGCCAGGCCTAGGGTCTTTCGGCAAGGTCCTCGACCTTCGAGGCGTCCTGCCAAGAAGTTGGCCAAGATGCTCGTTCTCTGGGAGTTCTCCCTTTTTGTTGATGGGATAGGGCCGTGCCCGTCCCTGGTCGAGCATTCCAGACCATCTGCGGTCCATCCTTAAACCAGAGCTTGACCCATGACCCTAAGGTGCTTTCTCTGGGTCTCCCTATCTTCCAGGCGCGGGCGGGAGGCAGTTGGTGGTCTCGGAGAAGGTGGTCTGGCACTTCTAAGCCTCGATCACGCCTCCCCTTTTGGGGAGAGTATCCCCATTTCTGTGGGATCCTTGCTGGTATGGGCTTAGCTCATGAGTAAGCCATCGGAACCTTTTGTACAGGTGCGAGTTCCCCCACCTGTTGTGGAAGAACACTTTCTTGGGGCCACTCCGCCATCCAGAAGGCGGGGAGAGTTTCAGGCGCTCCTTTAACCTCCCTATCCGGTCTTCCACAGGGACTAGGTTGTCCTGCGCCCCACCCGAAGTCCTTCCAAAGGCGGTGGCGGAGTCTTCCCTTCGGGGGTATTGCCTCTGCCGAGGTTTATCCCCATTCACACCTCGGAGGCCGTATACAGGTTCCATAGGAACCGGTTTAATGCTCACCTATCTAGGGAGCATAAAGCTAAAGATTTAGGAGAGGATTACGCCAGCTGTTCATCATCTTCGCTGAAACCCCGCATCTGGCAGATTGCAGCCCAGTGGACGACAAGCGGGCGAGGTCACCCCTGCATGGAGTCTCCACTATAGGTGGGCGGGCATGGAGCCTCCCAGAGGGATAAGCGCTCTTTTTGACCCGTCCTTCCACTGCATCGGTGGCTGCTTTCGAGGATACTCCGTCCAGGATATCCGCAGGGCTTCTGCCTGGAAGCAGGCTTTACCGTTCCCCTTCCACATCGACCTTGGGCCAAGCCGGGGTGCTGGTCAGGGCCTCTGTTCTCCAGTCTTTCTACCCAAGTTGGGGTGTGCACCTTGCCTCCCTCCTCCCGGAGAACTGCTAGGAGTCTGCCAATAAGTGTGGATGAACAACATATCCATGTCCCTAGAAATACAGGTTACTCACCTGTAACAGGAGTTCTAGGAATGGTATATGTTGTTCATCCACATGACCCACCTGGCCTCCCCGGCTTCGACGCACAACCTGGCTTCCAGCGGGCATGATTTGGCGTCATGGGGCGGGCCGAGGTTTTACCACCCGGGTGGGTGGGAGGAGCCAGCTTGAAGACCTTCCGGCAAGATTTAAAGCGGCAAGGGACCTGCCAATAAGTGTGGATGAACAACATATACCATTCCTAGAACTCCTGTTACAGGTGAATAACCTGTATTTCTCCCACTGAGGCACGCCTCAGGCGGATCTGTTTGCATCCAGGGAGAATGTGAAGCTGAGACTGTTTCCTGCCCGCCCCCCTCAGCAGGGCTCGCTGCAAGGGGATGCCTTCTCGAGGCCATGGACCCTGGGCCTCTTCTACGCCTTTCCCCCATTTCCCTTGATTCACAAGGTGCTTCTCAAGGCGAGGAGGGACAAGGCGCAGGTGATTCTGGTAGCCCCAGACTGGCCCCATCAGTTCTGGTATCCAGATCTCCTTAGTCTCAGCTCCAGGCTCCCGAGGTGGCTTCCAGCCCGCCCGGACCTGATCTCAGTCAATCAGGGGAAGGTATTCCATCCGGACCTTCAATCTCTGCACCTGACGGCCTGGTTCCTGAGCGGCTAGAGTCCCAGGCTTTGAGTCTTTCCGACGAGGTCCTCAACGTTGTTGAGGCATCCCGTAAGGAGTCGACCAGAAAATGCTATCCCTTCAAATGGAAGAGATTCTCCATTTGGTGTCAGGGCAAGGGCCTGGACCCTTCCTCCTGTTCCTTGGCAAGCATTCTGGACTACCTGTGGTTCCCTTTCTCAGCAAGGCCTCGGTCGGCGAACCCTTAAGGTGCACCTGGCAGCCATCTCTGCTTACCGGGCGCAGGCCGGGAAGCAGTCGGTGGCACAGGAGAAGGTGGTCGTGCGCTTTTTCAAAGGCCTTGATCACATATCCCCTCCGGTGCGAGAACCTCCACCTCCTTGGGATCTACTGCTGGTATTGGCTATGCTCATGGGCAAGCCATTCGAACTGATGCACAGGTGTGACATCTCTCACCTGTCGTGGAAGACTGCCTTCTTGGTGGCTATCACGTCAGCCAGAAGGATGGGAGAGCTCCAGGCGCTTTCCATCGAGTCTCCTTATCTGGTCTTCCACAGGGACAAGGTTGTCCTGCGCCCGCCCAAAGTTCCTTCCGAAGGTGGTGTCGGAGTTTCACCTTAACCAGGTGTTGACTCTGCTGGTGTTCTACCCCAGTCATACCTCGGAGGCTGAATATAGGCTCCATACTTTGGACCCTAGAAAGGCGCTAGCTTACTATAAGGGCGGACTGACTGAAGTTCAGGAAGAGGTTTGCCAGCTGTTTGTCACCTATGCTGAAGCCGCACCTGGCAGACCTGCAGCCAAGCGGACGATAGGCAGGTGGGTCACCTCCTGCATAGATATCTGCTATAGGTTGGCGGGCATGGAGCCTCCCAGAGGGATAAGAGCTCATTCTACCCGCCATACCGCTGCATCGGTGGCTGTTTCCAGGGACGTCCCTATCCAGGAAATCTGCAGGGCTGCTATCTGGAAGTCAGCACACACCTTCATCACCCACTACCACATCGATCTTGAGTCACGCCGGGATGCTGGTTTTGGGGCCTCGGTTCTCCAGTCTTTATTTCCCAATTAGGGGGTGTGCACCTTGCCTCCCTCTTCCCGGAGAACTGCTAGGAGTCTGCCAGACAGTGTGGATGAACAACCTATCCATGTCCCTAGAAATACAGGTTACTCACCTGTAACAGGAGTTCTACGAATGGTATATGTTCATCCACACGACCCACCCGACCTCCCCGGCTTCGACGCACAACCTGGCTTCCAGCGGGCTAGATCTGGCGTCGTGGGGTGGAGCTGAGTTTTACCACCCGGGTGGGTGGGAGGAGCCAGCTTGAAGACCTTCCGGCAAGATTTAAAGCAGCAAGGAACCTGCCAGACAGTGTGGATGAACAACATATGCCATTCCTAGAACTCCTGTTACAGGTGAGTAACCTGTATATCTTGTTTGTGTCAGTCTTTACCATTCATCACTGGTGGGTAGTGAGCCGGAGTATCAGGACCCCGCGGAAACTTTATTTTGCAAGAGGAGTTGACGTCAAGATGGTGCCACCCTCGAGGCCAACTTAATACGTGGCGCTTGCGGGTTGGACAGTAAACGTCATCTATGTCTCCTCAGCCCCAGTTCTGCATCTCCCGCCGTCATGTGAGCACGACCTCGCGTGGTACACCATTATCTCTTCGGCCTAGTCAGTCTGTTAGTTTCTGCAGTCCTAGTTCTGCTACTCCGTCCTCTGTGTCAACTGGTAAGATCTTTTCTATTTATTTCTCGATACAGTGTGCTGTTTTTGGTTTTTCCGTCCAGTCATGTCTGGTTCCGGGGACAAGAAAAAATCTTCGAGGGCAGGTCGGCCTCCAATGCATCGGTGTCCCTGCGGATGACTTTACTCTGTCATGGATCAGCATGATTGTTGCCTTACCTGCTTGGAACCAAACCACAACATGGACAGATGCGATGCCTGTTTCCCCATGGATCGCCATGTTCTGGAGTTGCGCACATTGATGGTCGGACGTGCGCCGCCAACTTTCGGGGACAGGCACATAAACGGGTCGCCAAGAGCAGGGTTCTCAGCCCTTCCTCCAGGTCCCCTCCTGGGCCTATACGGCATGCGGAGGAGGAGGTTTCTGCTAGTGCTAGCCTTGCCGCGGGGGAAGCTCCTTCCCCAGTGCAGGAGGCCTGGCCTCCTTGGCCATCAGGCAGGAGGTACCGTTCAGGCTCACCCGGCGTCGCAGTCTAAGGCCTCTGGGCTTGGGCCGGTGCCGCCCCGATTTTGCACCGGGGATTGAGGCTTCTGGGTGCCATAGGAGCTGGCCTTCGGCGCCGTTCACGGTGCTGGGGACGGGTGGTGCCGTGGACAGCACAAGGCCAGTTCGCAGTGTACCTCGTGGCACCGTGGCTGTGAGGAGTCTGAGAGTAGTCTGGATTCAGGCCTGCTCTGGGGAGGACGATTCTGAGGCTGACCCAGACTGGCTCCTGGATTCTCAGAAGTCCACCAGTTCCTCTACCTCCAGCGCAGCGGCTCTGGTTAAGTCTCCTCCCACAAAGCGGATGGCTTTGACCAGTTCTAGGGTTGGTGGCTCCGACCAGTCCCCTGGTGCCCTGGGTGGTGCCTCAGGACAGCCTGGAGTTGGTGATCCATCTGTCACCTTGGGAGTCGTACCCCCTCCGGTGGTTGTTTTTGCTGACCCTACTTCTGGGTTGGCTGGAGCACCTCAGGCAGGGGAGGGCACTACTCCGGCTGTCTCTCAGGAGGTGGCTGTGGGATGTCAGTTGCCTCTGCTAATTACAAGGAAGAGGGCTCTCTCGGAGTCTGAAGGGTTGAGGGGGTTGGCTTCAGGGCGGTGCCCTTTCCTGGGAACTCGTGGGTGTTCAGGGAGGAGTCCCAGCACTGGTTCAATCTTCTCCCTTGAGGTCTTCTCAAGAGGGACCTCATCTTCAAAGGTTAGGGTTCGCCCTTCTGGGCTCGCGTGGCCCCAGTCGCCTCGTGGGGGAATTTCTTCTGTCGGGCTTGGCTCTGGCCGCTCCAGCTTGGTTGAGCGGCCTTCGTCTGCTGGAACCACTGGATCACCTCCTCCTTTGAGGTTTCCTAATGGGTCCCCTAGCCCGGGCAGAGGTCGTGCCCCTCCTCAGAGGTGCCTGGTCCCTTTGCCTCTGCCAGCTCCTTCCCTGTTTCCAGATCACTCCAATCCTGTGGGGCCCCTCGCCTGAAACTGTTCAGGTCCATAGCTGCACTGTTCCCTGCCTATTATCAGTCCATCCGTGGACCAGAAGGTGTTTCACCACTCCCTTGTGCAGCCAGAACCTGGCTGTCCAGACTAGTCAGCTCACTTATCTTCCTCCATTGACCCTGATGTTTGCTTTGATTATCCGATGTTCCCTATCTGAGGGGTCTTCCCCGATGCCTTGAAGGAGGCACTGGTGAGACCACTCCTAAAGAAACTATATTTGAACCCAGAGGGCAAATTACCAACCTATCTCCAACCTTCCCTTTTTGGCGAAGATTGTGGAGAAGGTAGTGGCGCTTCAGTTGGAGGAGCACGTTGTGACCCATGAGTTATACGAACATTTCCAGTCGGGTTTTTGGGCAAGGCATAGCACAGAAACCATGTTTGTTCGAGTACAGAATGATGTCCTATGGGCTAGAGATCTAGGAGAAAAGACAATTCTTGTTCTCCTTGATCTCTCTTCAGCATTTGACACTGTGGACCATTGTGTGTTGCTTGACCGCCTCAGAGTGCCCTGTGGACTACCTGGCACTGTCATCTGCTGGTTTGAGTCTTTTTTAACTAACAGGTTGTGATGGGAAATTTCTTCTCCTCCCCTAGCCCCCATCTTGCGGAGTACCTCAGGGGTCGGTATTGGCCCCAGTGTTGTTCACAGTGTACATGCTACCCCTGGGAGGGATCATTAGGAGGTATGGCTTGGGTTTTCATTGCTATGCTGATGATACCCAGCTATACTTATCCTTTGCCCCTGGAACATCCAACTCAATAGATGTGTTTAACAGCTGCCTTGCTGAGATCGACTGGATGGCCTCTAGCTGGTTGTGACTGAACCCCAATAAGATGGAGGTATTGGTGGTGGAATCGGAGTGCATGATAGGATGGCCTCTGGGTAAGAGACTGGACTTGTGCTGGGATCTGTTCCATTGAAGGCCTCCTCTAGGGTGTGAAATTTTGGTGTCATTCTAGATGGGAGTTTGACGATGGAGGCGCAGTTATCTTCCACCGTCCGCTCGTGTTTTTTCCATCTCAGAAATGTCTCCAGGATAAAGCCCCTTGTCCTGCCTCTGGACTTCCCTTCTTTGACGCATGCTTTATTTACAGCAAGGTTTGACTACTGTAATGCACTCTACCTCAGGGTCAGGGGAGGATCTTTCCGCAGGCTGCAGCTAGTGCAGAATGCAGCTGCCTGGTTACTTACTGGGCAGCCAAAATTTTGCCATATTACACCGGTGTTGCATGAGCTGCACTGGCTTCCGGTCAGATGGAGGATCCTCTTTAAGGTGGGTCTTCTCACCTATAAGGCCCTACATGGTCTGGGACCTGGTTATCTGCTAGACCTTCTTGCACCTGCTCTCTCTGTTCGCTCCCTCTGTTCTTCCTATGGAGGTTGAAATCGGCTGGCAACAGGGCCTTTAATGTCACCACCCCCATCTTGTGGAATTCGCTGCTCCTTGGGGTTAAAGGGGCCCCCACCTTGGAGATATTCAAGGCCCGCCTTAAGGCCCTCCTATTTGCCCAGGCCTTTTATAAATCTGATTATAATACAGTAATCTGAGGTTTAGTTTATTATTATGGGAACTGTTTTTTATGAGGATTTAATTATTTGTATGTTTATATTTATTTTTTGTTTCTTTGATTTGTTTTGATATATGTGTTTTATTTGTTTGTACGGTGCCCAGAGCCTCCCGGATTGGGTGTCTCTTAAATAAATGTTGCCTTGTCTCCTCTGAGGGAAAGGACTCTTCCATTCACCTATCCCCAGCGGCTGATCTTTCCAGCTATCAGTGCTTCCTATCAGGGTTGCTCGACGAGCTTCATATTTCTTCCCTTGGTGAACGCAGTACTCACTGGTTGGTGCGCGCCTTCTTGGGCAAGTTCAGTGGGACCAATCTGATGGTTCCCGCCTGGCCTAATCCCTTTTGGGAGGCGTAGTACTGGTCCTGACGACATCCCTCAAACCAACCACCAGCCCTGAGGGACCTTCACCTGGGGTATTGTACCCCCTTGGTTCTCCAGGAGCCTTGCCTCGCCCCCATGTTGGGCGTGACTCTGCTGTATATATATACACACACACACAGGGCATAGAAGCCCATGTCGTGATCGACCCCTGGAATCTGACTCAGCTGAGTTGGATTTTTGGGAGAGGAGAACTTTCTTGTCGACACTCCTCCTTTTGTGTAGCTCTTCTCATCAAGCCCGCCATACTGCCTACAACAGACACTTGTGATCCCTGCTAGGTCGAATCCTAGCATCTTTGCCTGATTCAGAGGCAACCAGACAGGACATTGCTCTCTCCATATGGGGCCTGGAGCTAGCGAGGCACCAAGCAAGGGCATTGTATGATGCCAGTGAGGTGGCTTCCAAGTTGGTGGGGACAGCGATCTGCATTAGGCGGACGGCATGGCTTCATCTCTCCCGGTTGTCACCTGTGGCCCAGCATAGGGTGACTGCCCTGTTTCCGGGGAACCCATCTTTTTTCCTATAGGGTGAGACGAGAGCTTCAGGGGCGCCTTCCTTCTCCTGCTAGGAGAACCTCGCCTCACCCAGACCAGCCTCAGGCTTAGCCAGGCCTGCTAGGGTTCCTCCTCTGGTGTCTTCCCCACTGGAGGTTAAGGGACTTTTGTCCCTTAGGAAGGTTCTGGGCCCCATTTGGGGGGGGGGGGCTCGGTAATCACCCACCAGTGATTGAGTGGTGAAGATTGACACAGACAAAATATGAAATACGTACCTATCATAATTCCTGATCTTTGTGTGTATCTTCACCATTCATCACCGAATCCTGCCCACCTTCCCCTCTCAGGCTTCAGTCTCTGGGCGATTCTCTTCCCCCCTGTTTGTCTCCCATTTGGACCTTGGTCCATTTCCAGCACCTCCTACACCCTCCCCTTAGGGGTCAGGTTTTTTTTCCTCTGGGTGGGCAGACAAGGAGGGTTGCTGCTGTTGGGAATTGCCAGAGCCCCCTCTCAGCCCAGGTAGCTCCTGTTTTTTTTTTGTTTTGTTTTTTTTTCCCCCGCCTCCATCTTGTGCCTCTTGAGGGAGTCTGGTGGTTCCCTCTGTTATCCTTCAACCTCTTGTGCCTCCTTGTGGTTGGTTTTTACCCTCCTTCTGGAGTGTATATTATTTACCCCAAGCCAAATAACTAAGTTCCAATCAGCTGGGGTTGTTCTCCAGAGCCTTTAAGCTGGTTATTCTTGCTCAGTCCTTTTGCAGGAGGGGGAGACACCGACCTTTCCTTAGCCTTGTCCTGCCTCTGATCCCTTAAATAAGTGCTATCTTCTTCAGGCCTTGCCTTCATCCTCTGGCCTGTCTGCTCGACTTGTGGCATAATTCTCCAGAGCAGTCCAGGGCAATGTCTCAGGGGTGATGTCTCCTCCTTCTCCTTCCTCTATCCTCTGAGCCTTCCCTATTCCACTTATTCCTTATTGCCCAGAGATTGGTGCCCTGCTCTCCCAATCCCTTAGGCTTCCTCCTTTCCTGTCCTCTCTTCGGCATATTCCTCCTTTGGTTTTACATCCTTTCCTTTTGCTGTCCCTCGGGCTCCCTTGCCCACCCTCCTTATTTCTCTGTCCCCCTCCGGCATGCAGAATTGGGGCTGAGGAGACGACGGTTACTGTCCAAACCGTGAGCACCACATATTATGTCTGCCTCGAGGGCAGCGCCGTCTCGACGTGGACACCACTTCTTGCACAAAAAAAAGCTCCCACGGGTTCCTGATCCTCTGGCTCACTACCCATCAGTGATGGATGGTGAAGATGTACAGAAAGATCAGTAATTACGATAGGTACGTAATTTTAATTTTTTGCGTGTCTATATATATATGTATATATGTGTACATATATGTGTGTGTGTGTATATATGTGTGTGTATATATATATATATATATATAAATATGTGGCTATGCCCTTTCTCCTACCAAACCCTTTGATCCCAATTAAAAAAAAAAAAAAAAAATCAGACTGGTGCTTTTGTTGGCCTCTGGTGTTTTTCCTTCCCTTTTCACCACTTCTCATTAGTTGGAGGATCTCTGTTGTTGGACTGCATTTCTGATCCCTCCGGGGCCAGAGCTTGCAGCAGATTTCATTTTTGTGGGCCTTCTGATTTTCACAGTTGCGCACCTCCGACTCCATCAATCTGTTGATCCTCTGCTGCATTTTCAGCTGTTCGGATTGGCATCCTCCCATAGGCTTGTCTTCGGGGAGGGCTCTTCCTAAAATATTTGTTCTAGTCGCGTGGATGTGTTATTCATCCACACTCTTTGGCATGTCCCCATTCCACTTTAAGATCAGCCGGAAATCTTCAAGCTGGCTCATCCTTCCCACCCACCCGGGTGGTTTATACCTCTGTTCCACCCCATTACGCCAGATATTCCTTTCCGCTGGAAGATTCAGTTTGCCTCCCTTGTGCTCACGCATTTTGTAGGCCCTGGCTCAAAAACCTTTCTTTATTCTACAAATTCTTCTTGTTCGCGTTAGTGGCCCTTCGATTATGGAAGATGAGTCTTCCCCCAGATTTCGTTGGTGCCTTTGCGGCCAGAAAATGTGACACACCGATCCCCGCACTGCGTGTGTTTACTGCCTCGATGTCAACCATGGCACCTCGAAATGCAATATCTCGCCTTTCATCCTAATGTCCTTGACGACCATCTCACACGCCTGAAGCTGGGGAGGCCGGAGAAAAGAAACACGGTGAAATCCAAGGAGGCTCAGTAGGTGGTTTCCGCAGCTGCGGGATCTGCAGAGCAGTTGAAACGCATGCAGGCGTTCGAGGAGGAAGTGGCACGCGCTGCAGAGACTTCTCAGAGCTTCTTCGTTCCGCTCAACCTGGACTCCACCTTCTCGGGTTCCTTCTGAGAGTTGTGCCAGTCTTTCCCGACCAAGGGAGAGACACCTTCGGGCTCGCACTCCTCTCAATCTCGTAAGTGGGAAAAGGATCCGGGATCATCTTCGTCTCGATGGAGACATTCTTGGGAGTGGGAGAGATCTCAGTCCCAGGAACATGCTGTCTCGACTTCGGTCGAGATTGCTTCTTCGGCTGCTGGCTTTTCGGCTTTGCCATCTGGTCAGTTGACCGAACTGTCGATCGACGATGTGGAGATCATCGACCCAATCGATACCTTATCGTAGACGATTCCGTCGATCAAACTCCTAATTTAGTCTTCCCAGATGACAAGACCCAGCCCACTAGGACTCCCATCGAGGAAGTGGTCCTCGACCCTGGGAAATCACTGGTCCAACCAGTGTCTCCCGAGCGACCAAGTTGGCCTGTCTGATCTCAGTCGAGGTCTCTGACCCCCTCGACTGACAGGCTGAGGAAGAGCCATAAACACTGTAAAAAAGAGGCAACGCCATTGGTCGTCATCCTCTGATGAACAGAGGCTCCGGTGGAAACTCAGTTGGCGCTACAAGGACCTCATGACAACAGCTTATTTTGACCGGGCACAAGCAGACTCTGCCTTCCACACCAACCATCACCTGGCTTTCGCCTTCTAGGCCAAAGCCGACTCCTTCGGAACCGATTAAGTATGTTACCCAGCCCTCGGAGCCAGTAAAACCTCCAGTTCGTCCCAAAACGGTCTCTCCACCAATCATGGTGGAACCACTGCCCCAAACAGCCTGTGGGAGGGGCTCCCTCCAAGGAAGACAGGCTGGACACCGGGCTTCCCCGTCGTTAGTCGGTCACGGTCACCCCAGACCGCCCTCGACAGTCGAAGGTGACCTGAGTGGTTGGCCGTTATATCCGGATTCCTCAGATTCGGACATCACTGGCATGCATTCTCATCCAGGTGATGATGAATCAACCGTTGGGTTAGAGACGGAGGAAGGTCCAACGTCTTTTCAGGGCATTCTTTGCCTCATCTCTGAGTCCACAGGGATGCCCCTGAAGCCAATCCAGAAAAAGGCGGAGTACCCTCTTATGGACATTAAAAGAGGGGATACCCCGACAGAGGCCTTTCCTGTGGCCAAGGCTACTGCTGGCCCACCCCTACAACTCTGGCAGCACCCTGCCTCTTGTCTAGTTCCATCTGCCCGCACGGCCCGCAAGTATGCAGTGCCCATGGGGTCCCTTGCAGAGTTCACAGAACACCCTTCTTCCGAGAGCCTGATGACTGCCTCTTGTGTTCAGGTGTACTGGCAGTTCTGCCGATACTGACAGACGACCTGATAAGAGTCCAGACTTTTGGACCATTCAGCCAGGAAGGTCTATGCGGCTTCCTCCTTGGGCCTTTGTCAGGCAAGTTTGGCCGTCATCATGGCACACTTCTCCCACGCCCTTCTAGGGTCTCTGGATGAAGTCCTCCCACATCTCCCCGTGGACATGCAGACCATGGTCAAGCAGGTCCGGGATCAGGGCTAAGCTGTTGCCAGACAGCAGCTTCAGATGACCCTGGACATTGGGGATTCTTGTGCCCGTGGTTGGCTGCCGCAGTTGCCTCTCAGTCGCAGGGCTTGGCTTAGGCTGTCATCCTTCCTGGTGGATACCCAGCACAAACTAGCTGATGTGTGCTTCCTAGGGACAGACCTGTTTGGCTCAGGAGTGGCTGGTCACCTTCAGCGTATTGAGCAGTCCAGTGCCACCTTGGACGCTACTTCTGCCAGGGGTTCTTCGGGCAAGAACCAGTAGAAGAAAAAGAAACCTTTTCAGCATTCTTCCCCTGCGGCTTAGCAGTCCTCCTTTCAAGATGGACAGCAGCAGGCTCAAGCTAGGTGGCCTTGGCCCAATCCCGGGCTCCCACAGGCCCATAAAGGAGGCAGAGAGTCAGGTGCTGGAGCCCCCTCCTCCAAGCCTGCTCAGTGACGGGGCGGGGCTGTTAACCCCTCTCCCGTCACCTCAGCTTTGGGTCCTCCTGTGGGGGGCCGGCTCCGCCACTTCCTTTCTGCCTGGTCTGTTGTCACTTTGGATAGGTGGATCCTCGAAGTGGTCGGTCAGGGGCTGCCTCTGGAATTCGAGCAGTACCCTCCAAGCTGAGCCCGTGCCCCTCTGGAGGAAAGAGTATCCGCTCAGACTGTCAGCTCTCCGAGACTACATCACTCAGCTCCTCCTCAGGGAGGCAGTAGCTCCAGTGGCGGATCCTCCAGCAAACCCTGGCTTTGTCTCCAGGTACTTCCTGGTGCCCAAGCAGACGGGGGGCTGGTGCCCCATTCTAGATCTGCCTGACCTGAATCAATATCTCAGGTCATGCACCTTTCAGATGGTCACTTGGTCCCAGATCATACCATCCTTGGAGCGAAACATGTGGTTCTGTTCACTGGATCTGCAGGACGCATTCAAACAAGAAGTCTTGCTGTATTCTGACAATTGCAGTTAGGTCCTGCCTTTCAACTGCCCCGGAGAACAAAGGGTCAACTTTTCTATGCCTTGCATAGAATGTTCATCACGAGCTCGGTTGAAGCCTCTGCCTGTTATTCGAACTGCAACCATCAGATTCTTTACTCTGCCTCACTGAACAGTCGCTTCGGGGATTTTTCCTGCTGCTCGGTTCAAAAGTCGGTTGAAGTGTCGGTTTTCGGTCGGTTTCTTCCGAATTGTTTCCGCATAGCCGGTTCAAGTCTCTTTCTGTGGTACCGTGAGTACTAGATAGGTTTTTGTTCTGTTTTCTCTCTGGAACTTGTAAACTGTGGATCGGTTCGACTGAACCGATCATTTTGAGGTAAAATTTGTACTTTACCTTTAGTGTGTGGTTACCGGTCCGTATCGGTTCTAAAAACGGGTTTTAGTATGTTTTCAAGACCCGGACACTGTCAGGAACCGATAGGGAGTCTTGCTGGATTGCTGAAAAAGGTAAGTTTGGTTAGGTTGGCCATGTCTGAGAAAACCCAAGAAAAAACCGGGCCCACTGGGTTTCAACACTGCAGTGTGAGTGGGGAGGTCTTGGCTAAGGCTGATCCCCACACCACCTGTGTTTATTGTCTGGGGTTTGACCACCTAGATTCAGACTGCCAAATTTGCAAAAATTTTCCTAAATCTACCCTGGAAAAAAGATTAGGTAGACTGAGGGAAAGGGAGGCTGAGAAGTCCGCTGACCCGGATGGCCAGCCCGGTTCGGTTCCGACCAAACCAGGAGGAGTGCCCTCTGACCAGGGCAATACTTCTTCGGGCAAAAGGAGAGCAGATTCCGAGGAATCGGTTCCGACATAAAGAAAAGACGAATCGATTGGTTCAGATCCAGAATCTCATACTCTGAACGCTGATGAGATAGCCAAAGCGATCAGGATTATGAAATCGCTTCGATCGGTTCCGACTGAACCGGCACCATCTGGCAGGGGCTCGGTTCGGTCGGTTCCCCCAGTTCCGGATTATACCGTGGATGAATTTTATGAACCGGAGTTTGAGGAGGAGGGAGACTATGAGGATGATTATGGTGAAAGTCTGGATGTGCCTATTGACCCGGACATCTCCCCAGACAGATCTTCAGGTGTTTCTCCTCCAAGGCTTTGAGTCCCCTTCACACTACACGTTCTACAGAAAGGTGGCTGATACCCTCCAGCTTCCTGTGGAGGAGGCAGTAGAGGATCAGGAAGAGCCTGATTATGTTGAGATGGTGGACATACCAGAGTCCAGGAGACTGTCTGTTCCCCTCCACAAATCTTTTGGGAAATGGACACAAAGAATTCTTAAGTCTCCCAATTCTGTAACTCCTGTGGACAGAAGAATGGACAAGAGGTACTCTCTTTCAGGCTCAGCTACGGAGTTCCTTTTTCAGCAATGCAGCTATGTTGGGGTTGTACAGGCTGCTGCCTGTGATAAGGCAAACATTCCCTTGGCATCACACCCCACAGACAAGGACTCCAGGAAGATTGATGCCATGGCAAAGAAGCAGTACATGGCAGTTTCTTTGGGACTCATGCAGGCTAACTATATGGCCTATGCAGCCAGGTACCAGAAGTCCAGGTGGGACACTGTACTGGCACTGGCTAAACAGGCTCCTACCCAGCTTGCCAAGGAGCTGGAGCAGGTGGCTGCAGATGGGATTGAGGCATCAAAAGTTCAGTTTCATGCTGCTGTGGACTCCAATGATATATCATTGAGAGTCATGGCTACATCTGTGGCTCTTCGGAGAATGGCTTGGCTCAGATGTACTAGCCTCTCGCAGGATACCCAGGCCATGGATTTTCCTGTAGTGGGTAATTCTCTGGGGAGCAGACAGAGAATTACATGAAGAAAATGGACGAATACAGGACCACTTACAGGAGTGCTCAGGCCAAAGAAAGGCAAGCAACTCCTCAAAGGCAGCAGTCCAGGGCCAGAGGCAGGCCTTTCCAAATGCCTTTATACCAAGCACAGACCTCCTCTGCTTTTTCGCAGAGGGGGTTCTTTAGAGGGAGAGGCAGAAGGGGGATGAGCAGGCCTGCATCCACCCCTTAGCCTAAAGCCCCTGCCAAGCAGACACCCTGATGGGTCTGCCCGGGTCGATTCTCGTATACCAGTAGGGGGCAGGCTGGCTTACTTTGTCCAGGACTGGATGTCTCTTACATCAGACAAGTGGGTCCTGGAAGCAGTAAGCCAGGGATTGGTTCTCAGCTTCAAAAAATGATTCCGAAGATGAGAGCCAGATCTTTTCCACCTGCAAATCTCTGAGACCCTTGCCCTAGAGGCAAAGGTTTCTCAGAGCTATAGAGAGAGTTCCTACCCTACACTGGGGCAAAGGATTGTACTCCAGGTACTTCCTAACCCCCAAAAAGACAGGAGAGTGGCGACCCATCCTGGACCTAAGATATCTGAACAAACATCTTTTAAAGCGAGAGTCACAAATGGTAACTCTGGGAATTATCCTTCCTCTCTAAGGCCAGGGGACTGGCTAGCCTCCCTGGACCTCAAAGATGCCTACTTTCACATTCCCATCAGGTGCTCCCACAGAAAGTACCTCAGGTTCAAGTTGCTCTCAGGCCGCTATCAGTTCAGAGCAATGCCCTTTGGCCTAACATCAGCCCCAAGGGTCTTCACAAAGTGCCTGGCAGTAGTTGTTGCCTTCCTAAGACGACAAAATATTTCCATTTCCCATACCTGAACGACTGACTCATAGTAGGTCAGTTTCCAGACCAAGTCAAGTCAGACCTGCAAGTGACCCAGCAGGTGCTCACGTCGTTAGGATTCCTTCTCAGCCTACCAAAGTCAGTTCTCGAACCAGTGCAGCCCCTCACTTTCATAGGTGCAGAACTGGATACGATAAAAGCAAGAGCCTTCCTTCCCCTGGAAAGGGCAAGGACCCTCATAGAACTGGCCTCTTCATTCAGCCCTCAGGTGTCTCGACCAGCAAGACATTTCCTTCAGCTACTGGGCTACATGGCAGCTTCCACAGCAGTGGTCCAGGGGGCTAGATTCCAAATGAGGGACATTCAGTTCCACTTAAGAGCTTTTTGGTCCCAAAGAAAGGATTCCCTTACCAAACTAATTCCAGTGACTTGAACCCTGATCCAAGCCTTGCAATGGTGGCAGGATCAGGACAATTTGAGGCAGGGGGTTCCATTTGTCACTCACTCTCATTCAGTGGTCCTCACCATAGATGCTTCCCTGCTGGGCTGGGGAACCCATTTGGGGGATCTTACCACTCAGGAACTGTGGTCACCTCAGGAATCTCTGCTTCACATCAATCTCTTGGAACTCAGAGCAGTGTTTCTGGCACTGCAAGCTTTTTCCAAATCTGTACAGAACAAGGTGGTTCAGGTCAGAGCAGACACCACCACCACCACCATGTGGTGCATAAACAAGCAAGGAGGCACTCTGTCTACGGCCTTGTGCACAGAAGCAATGACGTTGTGGTCCCTGGCCTATTCCCTGCAAACCTCTCTGATAGCAGTTCACCTCCCATGAAAGGACAATGTTCTGGCAGATGCACTGAGCAAACTATCCCAGGGCCATCATGAATGGGCCCTAGATCCCCTAGTGTTGGAAGTGATTTTCTCAAGATGGGGCACTCCAGAGATGGATCGTTTGCAGCCCCAGACAATCACCAACTTCCTCTCTTTTGTTGCAGACCCCCAGTCTTGGGCTCAGTCCCCCTGGATGCTCTGATTCTGAACTGGGAAGGGAAATTTCTGTATGCTTTTCTCCCCTTCCCTCTCCTGTTCAGAGTGTTAGTCAAGATAAGGTCACAACCATGCAAAGTGGTTCTGATTGCTCCAGACTGGGCCAGGCAGCCATGGTATCCCTTGTTGCTGTCCCTAGTAGTCCATCTTCCCTGTCTCTTCCAGGAATTACAACCTGTTAACATCCTGTCAGGAGGATTTGGTACCCGAATCTTCAGTCTCTCAATCTCAAGGCTTGGCTCTTAAAGAGTTAGAGGTTAAAGATCTGCATCTTTCCCAAGGGGTTCTGGATATCCTTAAGGCTTCTTGAAAGCCTTCCACCAGAAAGACTTACAACTCCGAATGGAAAAGATTCAGCATTTGGTGTTCTAAGAAGAATATTTCTCCAGACTCTGCTGAATTGCCTACGGTTCTGGATTATATGGTCCATCTTAATGGCCTAGGTCTGAGACCAGCTACCCTTAAGGTACACTTGGCAGCTGTTTCTGCTTTCCTGTCTGTAGGCAAGTCTTCCTCTCTGTCATCCCATCCTGTATTCTTCTAAGTTTTTCAAGGGATTACTTCACACCAATCCCCACTTTAGGGATCCTGCTCCTGCTTGGGACCTTAATGTTTGCATTGCTCTGCTTATGCAACCACCTTTTGAGCCTTTGTCCTCAGCAGAGCTGAAGTACTTGACTTGGAAAACTGTGTTTTTGGTAGCCATTACTTCTGCCAGACTATCAGTGAATTGCAAGCCCTGTCAGTGGAATCTGATTTCATCTCTTTCCACAGAGATAAAGTGGTCCTTAGAACTAACAGAAAGTTCTTGCCTAAAGTGGTTTCAGATTTCCACCTCAACCAGTTTATATCTCTCCCTGTTTTCTTCACTGATCATTCTTCCTCGGGAGAGAGGAGGCTACACAGTTTGGATGTTAAAAGAGCCCTTAGCTACTACATAGAGCATACCAAGGGTCACAGGTTTGAATCCTCCAGTTGTTCCTCACTTATGGAGAAGTTGGTGAGCAAACCTGCCACTAAGAGATCTGTTGCCAGGTGGATTGTTTCTTGTATACAATTCTGCTATGAAAACTGAGTAAAACTCCACCCTCAGGCCTGAGGGCTCATTCCCACAAGAGGTAACAGCTGCTTCCTACTGCTGCCAGGATATTCTCTCTCAGAAGTTTGTCAGCAGCCACCTGGAAAAACAGTCCATACTTTCACCAAGCATTACTCCTGGATATCCAGGCTGGAGTGATGCTCGGTTTCAACTACAACAGTACTTCAGAGCCTGTTCCAAAGTAGGTTCTGTCCCTCCTCCATGGAGGTACTACTTGAGTAGTCTGCAATTGTCAGAATACAGCAAGACTTCATGTTGTTTGAAGAAAAATATCACCTTAGTAATTATGTTTCTTCTAGTGAGTCTTGCTGTATACCCCAAAAACCTAGTTTCTGGGACATGGATATGTTCATCCACACTGTCTGGCAGAGTATCCTTGCCGCTTTAAATCTTGCGGAAGGTCTTAAAGCTGGCTCCTCCCACCCGGTTAGTAACACGGCTCCGCTCCCCCATGGCAGATCTTCCTTACGCTTGAGCTCAGGTTACCTCCTTAACGCTCTGTGTATAAGACTGGTTCCTAATTCTTGAATTTTGAAATTAAAAGTTTTTGCTAAAAGACTTGATCTTCTCTCCCTCGGACTGCGATGGACCATCGACTCCGGTTCGGGAGATGCCCTGCGGGCAGAAGTGTCTCGGATGGATCCGCACTCCGCGTGCGTCTACCGTGGGCCTTGAGCACGACCGCGCAGCTTCGACCTGTGCTCTTCCTTTTGACCTACATCCTCAAAGAACCGTGCTGCCCATTTACAACTGGGCGCCGAAAGCGCTTTCCTCGGTGAAGTCAAAGAGGCCCGTTGGCGGGTCATGCGGCGGGCTCGGTGGATCAGCTCGAGCAGATGATCGCCTCGAAGAGGGAGGCGGCAGGACACTTCTACCTCGGCTACGGCATTTGTCCTGCTCTCTCGGTGCCTCTTATTCAGCTTCTTTTAAGGAGCTTTGTCTGACCCTCTCGACTAAAGGTGAGGGACCAACTTCTTCTGGACCGTTTTCTGGGTCCAAAAAGAGAGACAAGGGTAAGTCTCACCATCAACGCTCTTGGGAGCGGGAAAGATCCCTCTCCCCGAGTGGTCGGCCGTCGACTTCTTGGCCTCGGCCACTGGTCTCACAGTGTCCCCGTCAGGCCAGTTGGCCGAGACTCCCGTCGACACAGTCGAAATTTTCTCGACCACGTTGGACGGGTTGTCGGCTGGAGAAGCGAGAATCCCCTCTCCCGATTCCCCGGTGGAGTTGAGACCCGTTGGCTCGTCTGTGCCTCCGGTTCGGACCTCGGTGGAATCTTCCTCCGAGACAGTGCCGATCTCCACGACACCTCCCGCTCCGTCCTCGACTAAGCCGAGGTTCTCGGTCTCCGGACTTCTTGGCGGTCCAGCCGTTCCCGCCGTCATGGCGATCTCGGTCTCGGCGCACGCGACAGCGCTGCCGCTTGTCCTCTTCCTCCTCCTCGAGCAGGGGCGTCGGCGCAAGTTGTGTCGAATGACGAGGAACTTCGTGGCAACAGCTCCTTCTGACAGGAATAAGCCGGCGCCGTCGCCTTCCGACCATTAAGTGGCTGTCACGGGCGCTGAAACAACCCCTCGTTTTATCCGAGGCCTGTTCCCAGGCGGGTTGTTACGCAAAACCAGCTGCCCACCGATTCGGTGGAACTTCCGCCTCACAGCCGTTGTTGGGCTCCGACCAAAAATTCGGTCGGCTCCAGGACTGCCCCATAGGCTGTCTGTCACCCTCACTCCCGATCGACCTCGGCAGGTGGAGGGTGGCTCGGCCCGAGGCAGCATTTTGAGGACTCTTCCGAGTCGCAAGGCGATTCCTCCCTTTCTCCAGCGAATGGACTTGGAGTCCTCAGAAGAGCAGTCGGGTGGACGATAGCCTGCGTCCTTCCTGGGATTGCTTCGGTTCATCTTGGAGTCCACGGGAGAAGCTCGAACCCGTTTCTAAGCGGGCCAGGTATCCCCTCACGGAGATTCTGGACCAAGGGGATTCCCCTACGGAGGCCTTTCCCGTGGCCGAGGCCATAGTGGGCCCGGCCTTGGAACTTTGGCAGCGTCCTGCTTCCTGCCCTGCGCCTTCAGCTAGGATGGCCAGGAAGTATGTGGTCCCTACCGCTTCCCTGTCCGGTTTTTCAGAACACCCCTCCGCCGAGGGGTTAGTTACCGACAGCGTTTTCTGGCGTGCCGGGCGCTGGGGATGTGGACCAACCTCCCGACAAGGAGTCCAAGATTGACTATGCGGGCCTAAAAGTCTATGCTGCGTCCTTCCTCGGCCTTCACCAGGCCAGTTCGGCCGTCCTCATGGCACATTTCTCTCATGCCCTGTTGGGCTCCCTGGATGAGGTCGTCCCTCATCTTCCCGCGGATCTGCAGACCACGGTCAGGCAGGTGCGGGACCAGGGCAGGGCAGTGGCCAAACAGCAGCTCCAGACTGCATTGCAGTGGTGACGGCCCATCTCGGGCATTGTGGGGTGGGGGGGCAGGATTTATCCTTACCTCGACGATTGGCTCCTAGCAGGTTCCACTCAGCAGGAGGTGGAGAGGTCCAGGTACCTGGCCCTCCAGATCTGCTCCCACCTCAGCCTCCTGACTAACGTAGGCCAAATCGGAACTCGTGCCTTCTCAGGTGATGGGCTTCATCAGGGCAGAGTTCGACTCTTGTTAAGCCAGAGCTCGGCTCCCGGCGGACAGGGCGGAGGTTCTTTCCTCCTTTGCCCAGTCATTTCTGGTTGGGCAGTTGCACTCTGCCCGGGTCTTTCTGCGCCTTCTGGGTCGCATGGCAGCGTGCACCTCAGTGGTCCATTGGGCCCGGCTGCACATGCGCCCCCTCCAGCGGGGAGCTGGCCGCTCAGTGGACTCGGCGACATGGTCATTTCGACCAGCTGATCATTGTAACCCTTAAGATGTGGGATGCTCTCCAATGGTGGACCACCCCAGACCGGTTGCAGGAAGGGATCCCGTTTATCCATCCTGAGCCGATGGTCATCCTCACAACTGATGCCTCTCTCGTGGGCTGGGGAGCCCACGTGAGGGACAAAAAAGGGCCCATGGGCTCTGGACCCTCGAGGAGTCCCGATGCCGCATTAACCTGTTGGAGCTCAGAGCAGTCAGACTGGCATTGTCAGCTTTCGCTCCTCGGCTCCGGAGTCAAGTGGTTCAAGTCCAGACGGAAAATACCATGACCATGTACTACCTTCACAAACAGGGTAGCACACACTCCAGTCTGCTGTGCAGGGAGGCACTCAGCATCTGGACCCTCGTGAGCCGATTGGAGGCAGATTGCCTAGCCATCCTTAAGGCAGGAGCCTCAAACCATCTGGCGGATGCTCTCAGCCGCTTAGGCCAGACATCCCAAGAGTGATCTCTCCATCCAGAGGTAGCTTACAGTCTGTTCTCCCACTGGGGCAAACCGATGGTGGACCTGTTTGCCTCCATGGAAAGCACCAAGCTGAGGCTGTTTCATGCCCATCCCTTTCAGCAGGGCTTGCTACAGGGGGATGCCTTCTCGAGGCCGTGGACCCCAGGCCTCCTGTATGACTTCCCTCCATTTCCCTTGATCCACCAGGTGCTCCTCAAGGTGAGGAGGGACAAGATGAAGGTGATCCTGGTAGCCCCAGACTGGCCGCGCCAGTTCTGGTATCCCGATCTCCTCAGCCTCAGCTGCAAGCCCCCAGGGCGGCTTCCAGCACTCCCAGACCTGATATCACTCAATCAGGGGAGGGTGTCCCATCTGGACCTTTCAATTTCTGCACCTCACAGCCTGCTACCTGAGCAGCTAGAGTTCCAGGCTTTGAGTCTTTCCGAAGGTGTCTACACCGTGGTGGAGGCATCCAGAAAGGAATCGACCAAGAAATGTTATGCCTTCAAATGGAAACAGTTTTCCATTTGGTGTCAGGGCAAGGGCCTGGACCCTTTGTCCAGTGGCTAACATTCTCTACTACCTTTGGTCCCTCTCTCCAAAGGGGGTCTACAGTCATCGACCCTTAGGGTGCACCTGGTAGCCATCTCTGCTTACCAGGCATGGGCTGGTCATCCGACGGCACAAGAGACAGTGGTCGGGCACTTTTTCAAAGGCCTGGATCACATATCCCCTCCAATGCATGAACCTCCACCTCTGTGGGATCTTCTGCTGGCACTGGCAAAGCTCATGGGCATGCCATTCGAACCAATGCACAAATGTGAGTTGTCACACTTGTCGTGGAAGACGGCCTTTCTGGTGGCTATCACGTCTGCCAGAAGGACAGGGGAGCTTCAGGCACTTTTGGTGGACTCCTCTTATCTGGCCTTCCACAGGGACAAGGTTGTCCTACACCCCACCTGAAATTCCTTCCGTAGGTGATGTCAGAGTTTCACCTTAACCAGGAGTTAACCCTGCCAGTATACTACCGTAATTACACCTCGGAGGCCAAGTACAGGCTCCATACTTTGGACCTGAAACATGCTCTCTCCTATTACAAGGAGACGACAGCAGAAATTCAGGGAGAGGTTCACTAGCTGTTTGTCACCTACGCTGAAGCCGCTTCTTGCAGACCTGCAGCAAAACTGACTAGGCAAGATGGATCACATCATGCATTGGTCTGTGCTATAAGTTAGCAGGCAAGGAGCCTCCCAGAGTGATAAGGGCTCATTCTACTCGCCATACTGCTGCATCGGTGGCTGTTTCAAGGGACATCCCTATCCAGAAAATCTGTCGGTCTGCTATCTGGAAGTCGGCAAACACTTTCATCACCCACTACACATCGACCTTGAGTCACGCCGGGATGCTGGTTTTGTGGCCTCAGTTCTCCAATCTCTGTTTCCTAAGTAGATGGTGTGCGCCTTGCCTCCCTCCTCTTGGAGAACTGCTAGGAGTCTGCCAAAGAGTGTGGGTGAACAACATATCCATGCTCCTAGAAAAACAGGTTCTAGGGACGTGGATATGTTCAATCCACACTTTGTGGCAGGTTCCTTGCCGCCTTAAATCTTGCCAGAAATTCTTCAAGCTGGCTCCTCCCACCCACCCGGGTGATAAAACCCTCTGCTCTGCCCCATGACACCAGAACTTCCTTACCTCTTGGAAACTCAGGTTCCCTCCTTAGCGCTCTGCGTTTTAGCCCTGGATCCAAACTCTTTGGGTTTTCCGAAAATTATTTTAAACTTTATTAGACTACAGACTTCGTCTTCCCTTGCGGCTGCGATGGACAACTCCACACTCCTGGCTTCCATTGGTGCCCTTGCAGGCAGATGATGTCCCGGACCGATCCGCACTCCATGTGCGTTTCCTGCCTGGGTCTTGCCCACAATCCGCAGGCCTGCGATCTGTGCAAGTTATTCTCTGCTTCGGTTTTAGAGGACCGTGCTGCCAGACTACAACTTGGGCGGCCCAAGAAACTGTACCCACCGGTGAAGTCGAAAGAGGCCCGTTGGGCGGTATCCGCGGCTGCGGGCTCCGTGGAGCATCTGGAGCAGTTGATCACCCTCGTGGAGGAGGCAGCCCGGGCAGCTTCATCTTTCTCCTTGGCTGCGACGTTTATCCTACTCTCCTTCGGATCCTCCTACACTGCTTCTTTTAAGGAGCTTTGCCAGTCCCTCTCCAGCAAGGGAGATGGGCCATCGGTACATACTAGTGGGTCCAAGGAAAAAGAACCAAAAGGTAAGTCCCACCGTCGACGTTCACGGGGGCGGGAGAGATTCTCTTCACCGGACCGTCTGCTCTCTACTTCGGTCGAGGTTGCAGCTAAGGCCGCTGGCTTCACGGTGTCCCTGTCGGGTCAGCTGGCTGAGACATCCGTCGACGCGGTCGAGATTTTTTTCGACCCATTGGACGGTTTGTGGACTGGAGAAGCAGACAGCCCTTCTTCACCGGTTTCCCCCGGAGGTAACCGAGGACTTGCTCGTGCCTCCGGTGCCGAAGTCCCTGGTCAAGGACCCTGACCCGAGGGATTAGCGGATTTCCCGCGACCCCGAAGGTCTCGATCCTCTTCCAGGTCGAGTAGGTCCCACTGATATCTGTGGTCTCTGTCTCGGCACCATGGAAAGCGGCATCGCCGCTCGTCCTCTTTGGAGGATAGGCTCAGATGTAAGTTACGCCGGCGCTATGAGGACATGATGTGGCAGCAACTTTTGTTGACCGGTAACAAGCAGACTCCATCACCTTCTCTGGCCATTAAGTGGCTGTCACCGGAGCGACCGAAGCAACCCCTCGTAGTTGTCAAGGAGCCGACCCCGGCTCTGGTTGCTTGGCCGAAACCAGCTGCTCTGCCCATTGTGGTGGAACCACCGCCTCCTCAACCAAAGACTGGGGCCCCGACCAAGGATTCTCGGTCGGGTCAGGGCTTGCCCCACAGGTTGTCTGTCACCCTCACTCCCGATCGACCTCGGCGGGTGGAGGTGGCTCGAGCACTAAGCAGCTGTTTGTAGACTCGAGTCTGACAACGATCCTCCCTACCCAGGCCCATTGACTGGAATCTGCAGGGGTCAGTGGGTGGCGAAGCCCATCCTCGTTCCTGGGTATGCCGACTTATCTCAGGAGTCCACTGGGGCGCCAGCTCAGAACCCGTTCAAGCTTCGGACCAGGTATCCCCTCACGGAGATACTGGACCGAGGAGATTCCCCACGGAGGCCTTCCCGGTGGCATGAAGCCATTGTTGGCCTGGCCCTGGAGTGGCAGCGGCCCGCATCTTGTCCGTGCCTTCGCCAGGATGGCTCGCAAGTACGTGGTACCTACCGGTTCACTCTCTGGTTTCTCTGAGCACCCCTCTGCAGAGGGGCTGGTGACCGACAGTGTTTTCCGGCGTTCTGGGAACGCTAGGGATGTGGACAAACTGCCTGATAAAGAATCCAAAAAGCTAGATTATTCAGGACGGAAGGTTTACGATGCTTTCTCCCTAGGCCTTCGACAGGCTAGCTTGGCTGTACTGATGGCACATTTCTCACATGCCCTTATGGATTCCCTGGATGAGGTGATTCCCCATCTCCCGGCTAATGTTCAAACGACGGTCAAACAGGTGCGGGATCAGAGAAGGGTGGTGGCTAAGCAGCAGCTCCAAACTTCTTTGGACATCAGTGACTCTTGTACCCGGTCAGTAGCGGCCGCAGTAGCCATGTGCCGTAGAGCTTGGCTGTGGATCTCCACCTTCACGGCAGACACCCAGCACAAGCTGGCAGATGTTCTCTTCCTGGGCACTGACTTGTTCTGGCCAGGGGTGGAAGGCCATCTCCAGAGGATCGAGAAGTCCAATGCCACCTTGGACTCTGTCACATCTGCCCAGAAGGACAAATGCTGCCAGCAACAGCTTAAGCCCTTTCGCCCTTCCGCTTCTGCGGCACGTCCAGCCCAGCAGCACCAGCAACAGGACCAGCAGGCGCTCACTTGGTGCCCTAAGGCCAAGTCTGCCACTTTCTCCAGTAGGAAGTCGGGAGGAAAGGATCCAGGAGGACCCTCGGCCAGCCCTTCCTCCAAGCCTGCCCAGTGATGGGTTGTGGGGCATCTCCCCCAGCCTCGTCACTCCTCCCCGGTTCCCCCGTGGGGGGACGGCACCACCACTTCCTTTCTGCCTGGTCTGCTATCACCATGGTCCGCTGGGTTCTAGAAGTGTGGGCTGAGGTCTGCCTCTGGAGTTCGAGCAGTCCCCTCCTTATCGAGTGCAATGGGTTCCGCAGCCTCTGTCGGCTTGTCAAGCTGACATTGCCCTGCTCCTCCAGAAAGAGGTGATCGAGGTGGCAGACCCTCCTCCAGACCCAGGGTTTGTGTCCAGGTACTTCCTGGTCCCAAAGCGGATGGGGGGCTGGCGCCCCATTCTCGACCTGCATGACCTGAACAAGTTTCTAAGGCTGCGCACCTTCAGGATGGTCACTCTGGCTCAGATCATTCCATCCTTGGAACTAAGCATATGGTTCTGCTCTCTGGATCTCTAGGACACATTCTTTCATGTCCCAATCTGTCCATTTGATGTGCATTTCCTCCGCTTCAGAGCAGAGGGATCTCTTTACAAGTTCCGGGCCATGCCCTTCGACCTTTCTCCAGCTCCTAGGGTCTTCACCAAATGCATGGCAGTGGTGACAGCATTCCTGCAGTGCCGAGGGGTCTGGGTGTACCCTTACCTGGACGACTGGCTGATTGCAGCCCTCTCCAGGTTGGAGGTGGAGCGGTCCAGGGATCTGGCCCTCCAGGTCTGCTGTCAGATTGGCCTCCTCATCAACGAGGCCAAATCGGAACTCATGCCATCACCGGTGATTCAGTTCATCAGGGCAGAGCTCGGCTGCCAGCAGACAGGGCCGAGGTCCTTTCCTCCTTTGCCCAGTCATTTCTGGTTGGGCAGTTGCACCCTGCCCAGGACTTCCTGGGCCTCATGGCTGCCTGCACCAGCTGGGCCCGCTGGCATATGCACCTCCTGCAATGGGGACTGGACATCCATTGGTCACAGCACTCCGGTCCTCTAGACCAGCCGGTGACAGTGACCAAGGAGATGTGGGACGGCCTGCAGTGGTGGCTCGTCCCAGCTCATCTGCAGGAGAGTATCCCATTTGTCCGCCCCGAGCCGACAGTCACGCTAACGACCGCCTCTCTGGGTTGGGTTGCCCATCTCTGGGATCTCCAGGCCCACTGCCTCTGATTCCCCTCAGGAGTCTCGATACCACATCAACCTGCTGGAGCTTCAAAAGGTTCGACTAGCCCGCACCGCCTTCACTCAGTTTGTACAGTGTCAGGTGGTTCAGGTCCAGACAGACAACACCACGACCATGTACTAGGTTGGCCGTCAGGCGGGACGCATTCCTTGCCTCTGTGCAAGGAGGTTCTCTGCATCTGGTCTCTCGTGATCAGCCTGGAGGCGGATCTCCTAGCCATCCATGTGGCAGGAGCCTCCAACAGTCTGGCCGATGCCCTCAGCCGGATAGGCGTTGCATCTCACGAGTGGTCACTCCTGCCGGAGATAGTGCAAGAACTGTTCTCCCATTGGGGCACCCCTCGGGTGTACCTGTTCGCCTCCAGGGAATGCGAAGCTGAGGCTGTTTTATGCCCGCCCCCTCCCCCAGGAGCTTGCTGCAGGGGATGCCTTCTCAAGGCCGTGGACCCCGGGTCTCTTCTACACCTTCCCTCCATTTCCCTTGATCCACAAGGTGCTTCTCAAGGCGAAGAGGGACAAAGGCGCAGGTGATTCTGGTAGCCCCAGACTGGCCTCGCCAGTTTTAGTACCCAGATCTCCTCAGCATCAGCTCCAGGCTCCCGAGGCGGCTTCCAGCTCGCCCAGACCTGATCTCAGTAGTCAAGGGGAAGGTTCTCCATCCGGACCTTCAATCCCTGCACCTGACGGCCTAGTTCCTGAGCGGCTAGAGTTCCAGGCCTTGGGTCTTTCCGACGAGGTCCTCAGTGTCATTGAGGCGTCCTGTAAGGAGTCAACCAGAAAATGCTACGCTTTCAAATGGAAGAGTGTCTCCATTTGGTGTCAGGACAATGGGTTGGACCCCTCTTCCTGTCCCTTGGCTAGTATTTTGGACTAACTGTGATCCCTTTCTCAGCTAGGTCTTTGGTCGACGACCCTCAAGGAGCACCTGGCAGCCATCTCTGCTTACCGGGCGCGGGCCGGCAAGCAGTCGGTGGCGCAGGAAAAGGTGGTTAGGAGCTTTTTCAAAGGCCTTTATCACATATCCCCTCCGGGGTGAGAACCTCCACCTCCATGGGATCTACTGCTGGTATTGGCTAAGCTCATGGGCAAGCTATTCGAACCGATGCACAGGTGCGATGTCTCCCACCTGTCATGGAAGACCGCCTTCTTGGTGGCTATAAACGTCAGCCAGAAGGATGGGAGAGCTCCAGGCACTTTCCATCGAGTCTCCTTATCTGGTCTTCCACAGGGAAAAGGTTGTCCTTTGCCCCCACCCGAAATTCCTTCCGAAGGTGGTGTCAGAGTTGCACCTTAACCAGGTTTTGACTCTGCCGGTGCTCTACCCCAGTCACACCTCGGAGGCGAATATAGGCTCCATACTCTGGACCCGAGAAGAGCACTCACTTATTATAAGGAGCAAATGGCTGACGTTCGGGGAGAGGTTCGCCAGCTGTTTGTCACCTACGCTAAAGTCACACCTGGCAGACCTGCAGCCAAGCAGACGATAAGCAGGTGGGTCACCTCCTGCATAGATCTCTGTTATAGGTTGGCAGACATGGAGCCTCCCAAAGGGATAAGAGCTCATTCTACCCGCCATACCACTGCTTCTAGGGACGTCCCTATCCAGGAAATCTGCAGGGCTGCTACCTGGAAGTCAGCACACACACCTTCCATTTCCCATTACCACATTGACCTAGAGTCACGCCAGGATGCTGGTTTTGGGATCTCTGTTCTCCAGTCCTTATCCCCTACGTAGGGGGTGCGCGCCTTGCCTCCCTTCTCCTGGAGAACTGCTAGGAGTCTGCCACAAAGTTTGGATTGAACAACATATCTATGTCCCTAGAAATACAGGTTACCCACCTGTAACAGGAGTTCTAGGAGTGGTATAGAAACATAGAATTTGGCGGCCGATAAGGACCTCTTGGCCCTCCTAGTCTGCCCATTTTCCTACCTAACAGATAAGCTGCAGATCCTACTTAACCAACAGGTTACTTCCTCCTACCCCCCACTAGGACTGCCTTATGTCTGTCCCATGCATTCTTGAATTCCCCCACTGTTCCCGACTCCGCGGCCTCCTCAGGGAGGCTGTTCCATGCATCCACAACCATCTCTGTGAAAAAATGCTTCCTCACATTACCTCTGAGCCGTCCCCCCTCTATCTTCAAATTGTGCCCCCTTCTTTTTGCACGTCTTTTTCTGAAAGATGCTACCCTCTTGGACTTGTTGTTTCCCTTGAGGTACTTGAAAGTTTCTATCATGTGTCCCTTCTCTCCCTTCTTTCCTCAAGGGTATACATATTAAGCTCCTTTAGTCTTTCTTCGTATGTCTTCTGGTGCAGACCCTGCACCATTTTGTTTGCCCTCCTCTGGACAATAGAAACATAGAATTTGACGTCAGATAAGGACCGCTTGGCCCACCTAATCTGCCCATTTTCCTACCTAACGGATAGGCTGTAGATCCTAGTTAAACAGCCTACTTCCTCCTACCCCCCATTAGAAACATAGAAACATATGTTGTTGATCCACACAACCTCCCAGGCTTCACGCAACCTGGCTTCCAGTGGGCTAGATCTGGTGTCATGGGGCGGAGCCGAGGGTTTTACCACCTGGGTGGGTGGAAGGAGCCAGCTTGAAGACCTTCCGGCAAGATTTAAAGCGGCAAGGAACCTGCCACAAAATGTGGATGAACATATACCACTCCTAGAACTCCTGTTACAGGTGGAGTGGGATATGTTGTTCATCCACACGGACCCACCCGACCTCCCTGGCTGTGGACGTACAACACCTGGCTTCCAGCGGGCTGAGCTCTGGCGTCATGGGGCGGAGCCGAGGTATATACCACCCGGGTGGCAGGGAGGAGCCAGGTTGAAGACTTAGGCTGATCTTAAAGTGGAAGGGGACATGCCAAAGAGTGTGAATGAACAACATATACTTCTCCTAGAACTACTGTTACAGGTGAGTAACCTGTTTTTTTTTGTTTTGTTTTTTCTCCTAGTCTAACAGGATCCCTGTTTTCAGTTTAATTTCAATGTATTCTTACTGTTTTTAGCTCCAGCAATCAGTTTTACCAGTCTGTGCCCCGTTTGTCCTCAGACTTTGACTCAAAGGTATATTTTCCCCTGTATTCTTTGCTTATATCTGACATTTGATTCTGACCTTCTCCTTGGAGGGCCCCTTTCGGGCAAGCTATGTGCCCACAAGACTCTATCAATTCAGGTTATTCTGTTGCCTCAGAGAAGTACTTCCTTCCTTGCAACCCCACTTTTAGTTGCACCTCCTTCTGACTCCATTTTCTGTCTTGCCTGGGTTGCACTTCGTAGGGGTGTCAGGCATTCCTTGTCTGGTATGTTCCTTCTGACCAAGGTCATGGGTCTCTCTCTCACATGCCCAGTGATCGTGGTCATCCCCGCCTTTTAAGTCACTCTGCCCAGAGTTTCTTTTCACCTCTTAGTCTCTGGTTTATTATTTTACCTCTATATTCTTTCCTTTTCCCTATCCTTGGGCTCCCTTGCCCCGCCCTTCATATTTTCTCTTATATTTTCTTTCCCCTCCTGTGGACAGAACTGAGGGGGAGAGGGGACCAGCGTCAGTTACTGGCCAGTCCATGAGCACCACGTCATGCGTCAGCCTTGTGGGCAACACCGTTTCTGACATCTGCCCCCCAGTCCTAAAATCTTAAAGCTGTACACTCCCATGGATTCCTGCACCTCCAGCTTGAACCCACCAGTGCTGAATTGTAAAGATATCCTGGAAGATCAAGAATCACAGTGAGTACATAATTTTAATATACGGTAAGTACGTAACAGTTCTTTTTGGTGCCTTTTTATGTCAGATTGGCATGACAGGCCTAAAAAAGTCAGGCCCTACAGCAAAAGCAGACACAGCTTTTACTTTGCTTGTTTGGGCAGATCAGTTTTGTAAATTTTGTATCCCAGGGTATTGTACTTTCAAGGCTACACAATAAATACTTAATTTGCAAGAGTAGCTCTGCTTCAGTGAGTTAAATGCCTCTGAATTTACGTCTGCATTGCCCTTGGGGTGCTGCTAGTAGTATGCGTCCATGTTTTTAAGACTGAGCAAGCACCCACCTACTCCTGTAGTGCATGGTATCCAGTCTTTTCAAACAGAACTATGGTAGGTGAGGGGATCAGTAACGGTTATTAGCTGGTGTATGTCACCATGTGGTGTCATGTAAGGTGCACTAGGCCAGTAGCCTTTGCTTCGCACCACCCCCACCCCAGCCAAAAGATTTGATCCTGAGGGGTCCTAGTACATCCAGCTTAGACCCACAAGTGATAATCTGTGGATAAGATAGTAAGGAAGATACTTAATTACAGTAATTAGATAATTTTTCTATTATACTTGTCCTATAGTGGATGCTGTTGTTATGGGTAATAAGTAGTTTGCACCTAAAGAATTCACTGCATAGCCTCATGACGGAGTCTCGAAAGATTGGCATTATGGTAAAACAAGTATATGCTTTACCACTGTAAGTCTAAGGGTCGCAAGCTAACAGTCTATCTCGAGGTACAAATACTCCCTATGGAACAGGCCAAGAGGTCCCACAGTGAGACTGCTGCAGTCATCCTTGAAGCAGGATCTCTTGGCAGTTGCCACTGAAGGATTTGAGTCTAATAACCACCAGCTGAAGATCATGTATGCTGAAGCCATGCTAAGCAGACAGGCAGCTAAAAAAGACAGTTATCTAGTTGATAACCTCCTGCATCGATATGTGTTCCAGATCGGTTAGGGAGGAACCACCCTTGGCACTGAGGACTAATCCCACTAGACATGCTGCTGCCTCTGTTGCTGCCAAGCACATTACAATTTCTGAAGTATGTAGGGTTGTTATCTGGTCGAATACGTTCACATTCATATCCCATAACAGCATCAAATTGCTTAGTTGTTGTGATGTTGCTTTTGGGTGCTTAGTCCTCCAGGCTCTTTTGGCCTGATTTGGGTTGTGCACCATGCCCCCTCCTCTAGGGGGCTGCTAGGTGATCAGAGTATGGATAATGAACTGAATCAAGGTAGTTAAAAATAGAGGTAGATTACTTGTTTTTATTGTTGTAATTGTATTGTAGTGTGAGTTTTGTTAATTGTAAACATCTTGACTGTATATGAATATGGTCCCCGGGTCGTACATGAAAACGGGCCTTTGGCTCATTGTACTTACCTGGTAAACAAAGGTTTAAAATAAAAATAAATAGTTCTACTACTGGTATTTGCTTCACATACACAGCCCATCCACCCTCCTGTGACGTGCAAATCAGAGTGAAAGGGAAGACTGAGCAGAGAACTGCATGAGTGTGTGGTAGGATGAGTCAAGATTGTCTGTTCCAGTGACTGAGTATGCTCAGTGGAAGATTGCCCACGTATTGATTGGACCTGAAAGCTAGCAGTAGAAATAAAAATTGTGTTCACCGTAATTGTTTATCTTCTTGGACATCTTCACCATTGATTTGCACTGATGGGTTCTCAGCATAAGGTGTTGGGACCCTGCGGGAGCCAGAAATCTTCAGGGGGCCAGCACCAAGATGTAGACCACATGCATGTGTGGTATCACGAGAGCTAGTCTCACGCTGCATAGCCTATCTCAGTGATGGCCACCAACTACCTCAATACCTTTTTTTACCGAGGAGGTGCAGCGTAATTTGAGTAAACACCTAACCTAACAAGGGCATAAAATAGCCCTTGGGATCCATTAAGAAGGATCAACAACAAGAACGGTATCTTCACAGTGCAACCAACAAGAGGGGTGAAGACCAACAACAGAGAAGAGTGAGCCTGGGGGGTTGGTGGGTGGGCACATGAATCAATAGTGAAGATGTCCAAGATGATTAACCATTACAGTGAGTGCATAATTTTTATATCTTCCTAGACTGTATTTTCACCATTACGTCTCACTGCTAGATTTTGTACCAAGTGCAGACAACAAAATCTCCCAGGCAGCACAGTAGGAACAATCAAGACAAGAGTCCATTGAGGGTTGTCCTGCCAAAAAAAGCATGCTGCCTGGTAAGGACATCCAGGGCATAGAGTTTAATAAAAGTGTGCACTGTGCTCCAGGTAGCAGATCTCAGCAGTGGGAACAGAACAGATTGCCAGAGATGTAGCAACTGCTCTGGTGGAATGGGCATGAACTTGCCCTTCCAGCTTGATCTGTGCAATGGAATAACACTGTTGAAGGCAAGTGACTGTCCAGGCGGAAATGCACTTGATCATAACTGGCTGGCCCAGCCGGTTCAGGGTAAAAGACACAAAGAGCTGATTGAATTTATGGGTGTCCCTGGTCCTATCAGTGTAGAACCCGCGGGCTCGATTATCATCCAAAGAATGGAGAATGCACTCTCATTCATTTTGGAAGTTGGAGAAGCATGTGGGTAGCACCAGTGGTTGATTCAGATGGAACTCCGAGACCACCTTTGGCAAAAATTTGGGGTGGATGCAAAGAACCACCTTGTCTTTATGGAAGACTATATACAGTGGGTCTGTGATCAGAGCTTGTATCTGAGACCCTTTGTGCAGAGCTGATGGCCACTAAAACCACCATTTTCAAAGTCAGGAATTTGAGATAACAGGTAGCCATAGGTTCAGACTGCATACGAGTGAGCATGTCCAATACAAGATTAAAGGGAAATGTCCACCTCCTGACGGGCCCCACCTCCATATGAAGCAGGGCCCGATTAGTCTTTCAAACAGTACATAGTCTCATTATACTACGGAAACACTTAGGCTCCAAACCGGAGCTGTTTGTACCTTCCCTAATACTGTAAGCCTATGGATGAGCCCCGGCTGCTCCCTGCAGGACACCTCATCACAGGGACATCAGGATCAACCAGATATAAATTAAAATTAAAAATGGCACGGTATCAGCCAAACAGAATTTAAAATGGCACAGTAATTAAACTGCTAATAGGGCCCCACTTCACACGGAGGTGGGGCCTGTCAGGAGGTGGAAGTTTCCCTTTAATGTCCCAGGCAGCGACAGGCTTACACACTGGGGGTCTGGTATACAAAATACCTTTCAAGTATCTCTCGAAAAGAGGCTTTTGAGCCACCTCTCACCACGGGGTTGTCTAGGAGAGAGGATTGAGCATCCGGAAGACAGCTCTCCTCCCTCGGGGAGGGTTGTGGCTCCCTGGCATCAGCGACGCCAAGCGGGGGCTAGGCGTGCAACAGTCAGGGCCATTCAGAGACTGGGGTGGAGGCGTTGGCAGACGTCCACAAGTCGGGTGTGGGAGCACACCCATCTTGCGCTGGACGTCCCTGCTCAGCCGCGCCTCCTTGGGGGCAGCCATGTACAGAGGAAAAACCCTGTTGGCTGGGAGGAAGAAGTCGCTTGTCCCCATGTCCACCGCTGGATCCTGTCCGTCTGGATCGTGACATCCTCCAGCCTTCTCCTCCACCTGTGGGTCATTGGATTACAGGTAAGCACCTGAAGCTTGTCCGGGGGGGGCAGGTAGGGTTTCAGCTCCACCCCTGTATCCAGCCGTCTTAATCAGTGGCACTGATATGCCCCGAGTAACCCTCTGAAACATAAAAAAAATATACAGTAAGACAAGCCCACTACTATCAGTGGAGCACACCCCTGTGCTCTACAAACTCTGGTGTCACAAAGTGTTGGAGCGCGGGGGTGGAACAGAACTTCGAGACCAGGAAGATGAAGGGATTGGGCAGCCAGCTCTTATTTGCAATCCTTCCCCCTCCAAGAAATAGCAATGTAAAATTTCAGAAATGGTGCTGTTAACTGTTTAACAAGTAAGCTGCCAGATTACTATATTGCCACATCTTCAAACTGCTCCGGTGTGGAGTCTGCATGTGTCCATGATATACAAAGGCTGCTTGTATTACGAGTGCTGGTTATGTTTGTAATTTGAGTCAAGGAAAACTTGCTTACATTTGAATGATGTGTGTTAGCTGTATCATAAATGTTCAAGAACACCAATCCTGCTCATTTCACTTTGTCAAAATTCACTGAAATGAGCAAAATTGGTGTTCTTGAACATTTATGATACAGCTAACATGTATCAAACATAACCAGCACTTGCAATACAAGTAATAAGATGCCCAGCAAACATGAGCAGCAGTTTACCTTGATGGTGACTCATAAGCCTGGGAAAAGTACTGGGTAGTGTGTTTTCATCTAGTGGGGACTGCTAAGTGTGGGGGGGAGGGGTTGTTCGGTTTACCCCAGTGGAGACAGATGAATTATTTTTTTGTAACTGTTACTTAAACTCTCTCTTTTCTCCCAAGTTCTGTATGTGTGAAACCAGAATTAGAAAGTGATCCTCTCCTCAAACCGGCTAACTCAAACACTTTGGGACAAACCCTGGACAGCACCGCCTGATCAAGCTTTTGACTGGACCCAAAGCTGAAAGCACCAGAGAAAATCAAATGCTTCCTGTTGTAGTAACTTGACTGTTTTAGACCACTACAGCCCATAACGTGCCGTAGTATCTAAATCATAACAGTTGCTTAATATCTTAAAATGGATATAAGAATTAATTTTATTTTATTATTTTTTTATGAAAATGATACACTTCCTTTAAGCAGTTTAATTGTGATATAGCACAGGGTTAGAAACTGTATTTTTTAGGATTGGCAGTTGGCTAATACTGTCTGTTAAATAACTCTGGCTAGATCATATCCGTATATGCGGTTCATTTTTCTGTTCTATTAAGAAGCAACAGCATTGAAGTTAAGGTAGATAAAGTGATCCAGGATTTTTAAAAGAAACCCTGATAATGACCGTCACATGGTTGTAAAATAGAACTATTTTATTTTTTAACAGTCTTCATCAAAAAGAACAGTTTACTTAGAAGTTTTTTTTCAGGTTTAGAATTTGTGTTGGACCCAAAGTGCATTTAAATGGGGAATTTATTTTCGATCTAGGATAGATATAAAAACTATAAGTGTATTAAAGGCACAGTTTTACCACTGCATTTCAGGATATGATCTGTTTAGTGCATTAAAGAAAACTGCAAGTGATTTTCCTTGAGTGCTTTGAACTGTTTAATTACATCTCCATGTAGGGCTGAAAAAGTTTCCCTGTGTTGATATGTAACCTGTTGTGTTGCTTTTGATGTGTCGTGTTATTGTGCACATTGTGCACGGTTCAAGTAAAGCACGAGACCTGCTTGCAAAGTTCAGTACTGCTTCAATTCATTGTTTACTCTGGACTTTTTGCTCCCCATGGAATGTAAGTAAAACTTGGTGTTTGTCCAAATAAATGGTGGTACTAATTTGGGGGGTAATTGTGTTTACTTCTTGTTTTACCTTTAGAATAATTACTGTGTTCATACTACTTGTGTGAGTCAGTTTGACAAAGTTGAAGGACGAAGACTCGGTGATGAATTTTCTATGGAGCGCAATAATAGTTATTAAATGTGAGCCCAACACTGTGGGGTTTGTCTGCATTTGCCAGTGTTTGTATGTTTCCTCGTTCTGAGATACCACTAAATGTGACCATGTTGAAGTGTATTTCCTCCTTCTGTGGTCCTCACCAGGAAATCGGAGAGCTAGCTCCATCCTCAGAAGCTCAAGATTGATAAATTGAAGGCCTATGCTGTACATACATGTACTGATTCCTGTTGCTTACAGTGTTCATTTCTTTTGATCCTGTGGGGTGGCATCTGGTTTAAGTTTCAATAGTACATTGATTTGAAAATCGTTAAATGCAGAGAAAGCAGATAAAAATGGTTAAAACAGCCTGTTGGCAGGGAAAAACTTAGTATTTCTGGAGTAGTTGGACCTTGTGGAACAGTTGGAATTACAATCCACTATTACAGTAACACTTGCCTATTAAGGAGAGACTATTTTAAGGACATTGCCCCCCAAAGTAATGTCTAATCTGCATAGTAAGAACTAATTATTAAAGACAGATTTTTGGTTATGAAGGCATCCTTAATAGACAAGTTCCACTGTAAACTTTTATGTCAGTTTTAGTGTTATTTTCCAAGCTTGTTTTCTCCCTAGAGCCTCACTCTTTTGTCTTGGGGTTGAAGGTGCTAGGACCCCAGGAGAGCAAACTTTTTGCTAGTGCCTGGACCAGTGGTGCTTGCACCAGTGCAGACTTAAACATTTTGGCCCCAAGTGGGAGGGCCACAGTTGAAACAAAGGTAGGAAAATGTAGCAGGAATGGTCAGCAAGATGGAGTTGTAATCGTCCACCACACAGGATGATCCAGCCGGTTCCTTTGTCACCCTTCTGTGTACTTTGTTTGGATAGCCCCACATCCGATGGGATCTAGCTCCGCATCGAGGGAGGGAGCCCATGATTTTCCATTTTTCAGAAATGGTCAGTTAATTTGGCAAAATCTTAAAATCTATTCTTTCCATTTTCCCCAACAGGGCAAATGAAGATGTTTTTAGATAAAACTTGTTCTCAGAATGGAGGGGTTTGTCCAAAAAGATGGTGCGAAGTGGGGATTTTGCATGAAGTGATGCAAATCAAATGTTTGTTTCATGAAAACTGACTCCCATGTGCTGGTTTAAAAATTACAAATTCATTTTTTTTACCAGCGTTTTCCATTGGAAACGGAAAACCATTGTGTATGTGTATTCTTCTTAAAGGGAAGGTTCCCTCAGCCTTTTGTTTTATTTACCTGTAGTTTGTAAGCATGAACAATGACTGCCTCTATTGCGCCCTCCTAATTTCATCAGGATTTAAATGTAAGTGAAGGAACAGTGGTCCCTGATTATAATGAACTGCTCTGGCGCCATCAGTTTTGTTCATTATAGTGAGGGTTCGCTATAGATGACATGCCCGAAAATTCCATACCATAACATAAAAAAAGGACTCATAACAATCGTAAAATAGGACACACAGTACAGTACTGTCTTTTATTAAGAAAATTAAAACTGGCTTACACATGTTAAAGTACATTAATGTCTGTTTACAATGATGGACAGGGACTAACGCAATGAAACAATTCTGGAAGGCAGTGGCTAGGCTGCTAGCCTGTCCCCAGTAACCTTGCTGATAACTTTTCATAGACAGAATCCCATTCACTTCATCTGAAATTCGAAATCATCCCCCGTGTTGGCCTGCTCAGATGTCTGCTTGCTCAGCTCAGTTTCAGCTTAAAACTCTTAACGTGTTCTGCCCACGCGGCACAACATACCTTAATTGCGACCAGACTAAAAAAAAAAAAAAACAGCTTGGGGTCTGACGGCACGGCATTCCATGGTAGCTCCCCCCTCTGGCTGCTTCCCTCTGTTTGTTGCCCTATCAGTTTTCTGAATTTAGTTTACTCTTCAATCAGTAAGTTAAAGGGACCTTATTAAGCAAACACTTAACTGCGAGCATGATTAACTAGAGCTGCAGTTAAACACAGTAACTAAACAGGTGATAATGGGGTCTAAATGTCCCATTCATTATAACCAGGATTCCTTATAACAATGAACGTTATAGGGAAGGACCACTGTACTTAAGTCTGGTGTGAAATCCTGCTTGACTCCATTGCTAAGGTCATGACCCGACTCATGTAAGGTATCCTGGAATTCTATGATGATCTTCCCTGTGTCAGCTTTTTTCTTTGTTAGGGGGACGAGCCAGTGGTTCTGCCTGTGAGGCCAGCGTACTGTATGGCGCTCGCGGATTGGCCGGTAATAGCCATCTGCTCCTCCACCTCAGTTCTGCTTCTCCTGCCGTCGAGACAGCACCTCCCCTGCAGCAGCGGAAGAAAAGATAACTGCATCATCTGCGGCCTTGTTTAGAAGTGGCAATGCACCTCACCTCACCTCTGAGCTGCATTCAACGCCGTCTCAGTGTAAACTTCGCCTTGATTCTGCCGTTCGGTACTCTGCACCATTTATTTAAAGATCCGGTAAGATCTTTTCTTTTCATAAACGGCGTTGTCATTTCTGTTCATTGTTTAAGTTACCATTCGCATCATGGCAGGATCAGGGGACAAGAAGTGTTCTTCGAAAGCGGGCCAGCCTCCTATGCATTTGCATCCCTGCGGCCGGCAAATTTCCGTGACGGACAGGCATGGTGTCTGCTTAACCTGCCTTGGACCTCGGCACGATATGGATAACTGTGACTCCTGCTTTTCGATGGACCGCCATGTTCTTGAGTACAAGGCATTTAGTCTGCAGGGCTCTGCAGACTTTCAGGGGTGGCGTTGCTCGCAAGGATCCAAGCGCAGGTCACTTCAACCTTCGTCCGGGACCCCTCACAGGCCTGTACGGTCTGGTGAAGGGGGAGCGGCATCCTCCTCTAGCCTTGCCATGGAGGAGGCCTCTTCTGCAGTGCCGGAGGACTGGTTTGTCTCTCTCCCCCCCCCCCCCGGAGCCAGGCCAGGAGCACTGCCCTGGCAGTCACCTCCTCTGAGCTGCAGGCTACCCCAGTGTCACAGCCCATGGTTGCTGGGTCCGGCACGGGAGGTTCCTCAGCGCCACCCGCTGGCGCCGTCTCGGATCCTGGAGCTGTTCGAGGCTCCAGTGATCGAGTCTATGCCGCGAGGGGCACTGGGCCCACTAGTGTGGGAGAACCCTCGCGGTTGCCAGTTTTGAGGTCTTTTGGATCTCCTCCTTTCCAGAGCCAGACGATCAGGAGGCCAGACTGGCGACCTGACTCCTCGGAGTTTGTGGGCTCTTGGGGGCCCAGGACCATTGCGCCTTCCCAGGTGCTCCTCCCCGCGACTCCGGTGACTGTGGTCGGCCCTGGCTCCCATGCCTAGGACAACACCAGGAGCGGGGCACAGGATAGCTATCCCAGGTCTGAAGGGGCAGTGGTTCAGGTGTTGTGGGTGGGGGTGGCTGCCGTCCCCTCATCTGCAACTAGAACTGGGATCCGTTCTTCTACGGCTCTCCTTAGGGAGCCTGTGGAATTGGGCCGGTCCGAGACACAGGGAATGAGGTTTTCCTCTGACTCAGTGGGGTTGAGGGGCCTGTGCAAGGGGCTGCGGTGCTCCTCTGGAGCCCTTCAGGGCTCATGGAGGAGCCACAGTGCTGAGCCCAAGTTCTCTCCCTTGTCCCCTTTGAGGGAGTCCTTGTTGGGTGGGGTTGGGGTCCGCCCTTTTAGACACATGTGGCCCTGGTCCCCTTATAAGGGTGCTTCCTCTCCAGGGTTCAGTCCTGACCGCCTCAGGCTGGTTGAGCAGCCTTTGACTGATCCGACATATGGATCCCCTCGTAGTCCGGGATCGCCTGCTAGGTCCCCTAGCCCTGGCAGAGGTGCTTTGCTAGTCATGAAAAGTTCCTCCCCTTGCCTCTGCGTCCAGCCCCTCTTCTCGCAAGCCATGTGGGTCCTTCGGGGCCCTTGACCTGAGAACAGTTCGGATCTCAGGCTGCAGAGTTCCCAAGGCAAGGCAATTTTATTTGTAGGGTGCCCAATTAAGGAGGCTCTGGGTGCCTAACAGAGTTTAAAACAAGAACACAGACATTAAACAGTTATAAATAACTATAACAGATTGATAACAACTAAAAGCAGCAGTTAAATTATAGAAGGCTTTCGGATGGTCATATATGGGACTAGAATAGGATGGGATCAGCAGTCTGCAAAAGCCAGGACAAAGAGGTGGGCCTTAAGCCCCTGCTTGAACACCTCAATCAAGGGGGCCTCCCGGACTAGAGGTGGTAATGAATTCCACAGGGTCAGCCCACAAACTCTAAATGCGCGATCTCCTGAAGTCCTGAGCCAAACCCTGGGAACAACCAGGAGGCTGCTCGACAAGTGGAGGGAGCGAGCAGAGGTCGCCGGTGTCAGGAGCTCAGACAGGTAACCAGGACCCAGTCCGTATAGGGTCTAAAGGTGAGAAGACTCACCTTGAAAAGGACCCTCCACCTGACCGGCAGTCAGTGCAGAGCCCGCGGGACCGGGGTCACATGACTGGACCTCGAAAGGCCCATCTGTAACCGGACCGCCGCATTCAAACATGAAGTCTTGCTGTATTCTGACTATTGCAGTTAGCCCCAGCCTTTAAACTGCCCCGGAGAACAAAGGGTTAACTTTCTATGCAGAGCATAGAATGCTGAGCTCGAGCTCTGTTGAAGTCTCTGTCTGGAGCCCTTTGAAATCCAACTGTCAGATTCTTTACTCCGCCTCACTGAACAGTCGCTCCGGAGATTTCTCCTTCAGCTCGGTTCGAAAGTCTGTTAGTCTCGGTTAAGTTGTTGGTTTTTACCAAATTTATTTCCGCATAGTCGGTTCAGTCTCTGTCTGTGGTACCGTGAGTACTAGATAGGTTTTGTTCTGTTTTTCTGTGTGGAAATTGAAAGTGTTAGATCGATTCGGCTGAACCGATCATTTGTATTGAATCCTTGTGTTTTACTTTAGAGTGTGGTTACCGGTTCTTATCGGTTCTAAAAAAAAAAAAAAGTGTTTTGAACGCTTTTTTCCAACACCCGTGACACGGTTAGGAACAGATAAGGGAGTCTTGCCTGGCGGTTGCCATAAAAAGGGTAAGTTTGGTTAGGTTGGCCAAGTCTGAGAAACCCAAGAAAAAAGACCCACTGGGTTTCAACACTGCAGTGAGTGTGGGGAGGTCTTTGCCAAGGCCGATCCCCACACCACCTGTGTTTATTGTCTGGGGTTTGACCACCTCGATTCAGACTGCCAAATTTGTAAAAAATTTTCCTAAATCTATCCTTGAAAAGAGACTAGGTAGACTGAGGGAAAAGGAGGCCGAGAAGTCCGCTGACCCGGATGGCCAGCCCGGTTCGGATCCAGAGGTTCATGTTCCAACCGCCGAGGAAATAGCCAGAGCGATTCAAATTGCGGAATCGCTTCGCCTGGTTCCGACCGATCCGGCACCTCTTCGCAGGGGTTCGGTTCGGTCAGTTCCTCCGGTTCAAGATTATATCCCTGAAGATTTTTATGAACTGATGTTTGAAGAGGATGATGAAAGTCTGGATGTGCCTGTGGAACCGGACATCTCCCCAGACAGACCTTTTGGTGTATCCACTCCTAAGCTTTCTGAGTCCCCATCCCATTTTTTGTTTTACAGAAAAGTGGCTGAAACCCTCAAGCTTTCTATGGAGGAGGCAATGGAGGACCAGGAGGAGCCTGATTATGCGGAAATGATGGACATCCTAGTGTCCAGGAGACTGTCTATTCCCCTTCACAAATCCTTTGGGAAACAGAAACAAAAAATCCTGAAGTCTCCCAATTCTGTACCCCTGTTGACAGAAGGATGGACAAAGAGATACACGCTATCAGGCTCGGATACAGAGTTTTTATACCAGCAATGCAGCCATGTTGGGGTAGTGCAGGCTGCTGCCTGTGACAAGGCAGACATTCCCTTGGCTTCACACACCCCAGATAAAGACTCCAGGAAGATTGATACCATGGCAAAAAAACAGTATATGGCATCTTCCTTGGGACTTAGGCAGGTGAATTATATGGCCTAAACAGCCAGATACCAGAAGTCCAGGTGGGCACTGTACTGGCACTGGCTAAACAGGCCTCCCCCCCAGCTAGTCAAGGAGCTGGAGGAGATGGTGGCAGATGGGATTGAGGCATCAAGAGTTCAGTTTCGTTCTGCTGTGGACTCCAGTGATGTCATCAAGAGTCATGGCTACATCTGTGGCTCTTCGGAGAATGGCTTGGCTCAGATGTACTAGCCTTTCGCAGGATACCCAGGCTAAGGCCATGGATTTTCCTGTGGTGGGTAATTCTCTGGGGAGCAGACAGAGAATTACATGAAGAAAATGGATGAGTACAGGACCACTTACAGGAGTGCTCAGGCCAAAGAGAGGCAGGCAACTCCTCAAAGGCAGCAGTCTAGTCTGTCTACCAACCACAGGCCTCTTCTTCCTTTTCACAGAGGGGGTTCTTCAGAGGGGGAGGCAGAAGGGGGATGAGCAGGGCTGCATCCACTCCTCAGCCTAAAGCCCCTGCCAAGCAGACACCCTGATGGGCCTGCCCAGGTCGACTCTTCTATTCCAGTAGGGGGCAGGCTGACTTACTGCGTCCAGGATTGGATGTCTATTACATCAGACAAGTGGGTCCTGGAAGTAGTAGACCAGGGACTAGTTCTCAGCTTCAAAAAATTTCCGAAGATGAGAGCCAGATCTTTTCCACCTGCAGTTCTCTCAGAAACCCTTGCCCTAGAGGCAGAGGCTTCCTCTCTGCTGTCTTTAAGAGTCATAGAGAGAGTACCTGCCCTACATTGGGGCAAAGGTCTGTACTCCAGGTACTTCCTTACCCCAAAAAAGACAGGGGAGTGGCGACCCATCCTAGACCTAAGATACCTAAACAAACATCTTTTAAAACCAAAGTTCAGGATGGTAACTATGGGAATAATCCTTCCCTCTCTAAGACCAGGGGACTGGTTAGCCTCCCTGGACCTCAAAGATGCTTATTTTCACATTCCCATCAGGTGCTCCCACAGGAAGTACCTCAGGTTCAAGTTGCCCTCAGGCCACTATCAGTTCAGAGCAATGCCCTTTGGCCTAACTGCAGCCCCAAGGGTCTTCACAAAGTGCCTGACAGTAATAGTTGCCTTTCTAAGGAGGCAAAAGATTTCCATTTTTCCATATCTGAATGACTGGCTCATAGTGGGCCAGTCCCCAGACCAAGTCAAGTCAGACCTGCAAGTGACCCAGCAAGTGCTTACTTCTCTAGGATTTCTTCTCAGCCTTCCCAAGTCAGTTCTTGAGCCAGTGCAGCTCCTTACCTTTATAGGGGCAGAGCTGGATACTGTCAAGGCAAGAGCCTTTCTTTCCCTGGAAAGGGCAAGAGTTCTTATAGAACTGGCTTCTTCCTTCAGCCTTCAGGTGTCTCGACCAGCAAGGCATTTCCTCCAGCTCTTGGGCCACATGGCAGCCTCTACAGCAGTGGTGCAAGGGGCAAGATTCCAGATGAGGGACATTCAGTTCCATCTGACAGCCTTTTGGTCTCAAAAGAAGGACTCCCTTACCAAACTGATCCCAGTGACCCAGACCCTGATACAAACCCTATAGTGGTGGCAGGATCAGGACAATCTAAGGCAAGGGGTCCCATTTGCCACTCAGTCTCATTCAGTGGTCCTTACCACGGATGCTTCCCTCCTGGGCTGGGGAGCCCATCTGGGGGCCCTCACTGCCCAGAGACTGTGATCCCATCAGGAATCTCTTCTCCATATCAATCTCCTGGAACTCAGGGCAGTTTTTCTGGCCCTGCAAGCTTTCTCTGTCAGTGCAGAACAAGGTGGCTCAAGTCAGAACAGACACCACCACCATGTGGTACATCAACAAGCAGGGAGGCATGCGGTCTATGGCCTTGTGCACAGAAGCCATGAAGTTGTGGTCCCTGGCTTATTCCCTGCAAACCTCTCTGACAGCAGTCCACCTTCCGGGGAAGGACAACATGCTAACAGATAAACTGAGCAGGATTTCACAGGGCTATCACGAATGGTCCCTGGACCCTTTGGTCTTGAAGGTGATTTTTTCAAGGTGGGGCACTCCAGAGATGGATCTCTTTGCAGCCCCAGACAATCACCAACGTCCTCTTTTGTTGCAGACCCCAAGTCTTGGGCACAGTCCCTCTGGATGCTCTTATTCTGAACTGGGAAGGAAAATTTCTGTATGTTTTCCCTCCCTTTCCTCTACTGTTCAAAGTTTGTCAAGATAAAGTCACAACCTTGCAAAGTGATTCTGATTGCTCCAGATTGGGCCAGACAGCCCTGGTACCCCCGATCTTACTTCAAGAAACAGCTCTTGCAGCAGGTTACACCATTAGGACTGAAGCCGGCAGGCGCCAGGACCCCATGGAAATTTTCTAGCTAGCAGTATACAGTGGGGACCGCCTCCGTCGGTCCCGCCCCCAATGTCGGGCGTAGTACATAAGGAGGCGGTCCCCCATAATCCCCAGTTCTTTTCCTGCCGTCGACTCACCAGCATTGGCCTCTCGGTCTCTACCTAGCGTACGACAACTACAGAACTTTCTGTGAATTTCTTTACAGAACTGATGTCCTCTCCAACTCCATCGCCTGAGGGTCACCTTTCTAAGTATGCCTGTGGAAAACAGATCCCTTTCAAGGATCCTCACTCTTCCTGCGTGCGTTGCCTAGGCCCGGACCACGATACCAAGGCCTGCACCTTTTGCCAGGGATTTAATAGCCGCACCAGGATCCACCGTCAGAAGGCACTACATGCATATCTCCTCAAAGAGAAATTTAAAAGGATGGACCAAGAACCTTCCTCCAGGGGAGAATCTTCTTCTGAATCCCATAAACACCGGGAGGAGGTGAGGTCTAGGTCCCCAACTCTGGCCTCGGACTCCCGCAGCTCTGGCTCTAGATCGGACCGCTCTCCCTCCAGGGCTCGGTCAGAGCCCCCCGGGTTAAGGTCCGGACTTCAGGCGGCTCTTCCTCGCTCCAGCCGATCAAAGACATTGAGGCCCTCAGCTTCCTCCACCCCATCCAAGGCCTCTTCGAAGTCTTCTGAGCGCTATAAGTCCTCTTCTTCCACCCGACATCAGGACGACTACTCCAGGTCGGTCTCCCAACCGCCCAGAGGTCCTGATCCTGCACCCAGAAAGACCAAGGATCTGACTTCCCTGAAAAGGACATCAGATCGGACGTCGGCTAAACACCGGACATCGGCTAAACATTACAAATCAGCCAGGCACTCACAGGAGCCAACGACACCAGCCAGACACCAGTCGCTGGCCGGGTTTTCGCCGGATCCGAAGGCGTCAGCCAGGAGACAGACGTCGGCATCTCCAGAGCGGAAGACCGCCCCCGGTCACTGGCAGACGCCGGTCATAGGGAATCGATGGAGGAGGACACCCCACAGCCCGAAGACCAGGCGGGCGACACAGAGGATGCCGGGCTCCCACGGGAACCCTCCCCGGACCGGGAGACACCCGGGGACCCACTGCCCGACCCCGGCGACAGACCACCGGTGCCAGGCCCGTCGACGAGTATGAATATCGAAGTAAAGGAACTCTTTACTTTTTGGTGGGACACCATCAGAAAGGATGTGGTCCCCATCAAACCTCCTCCTCCTACTTCTCCTCCTACTCCTTCACCTCCTACGCCCCCTCCTCCCCGTAAGAGGCCAGCAGGACGACCACTAACCCCCAAGGAACAGACTTCACCTCCTAGGGGCAGATCTAAAGATCAGAGAAGGCCTCCCTCCAGATCTCCATCAGGGTCTCCCAGCCCAAAACAACCCAGACGACACCGGTATAGTCCGTTGGAGGATTCCACATTGGACACCTCGGACTACTCCAGATCTACTTCTCAGCTCAGCATCTCCTCTCCTGACCCACATGACCTCCCCAGGTCTCCACCGGATGATCCCTCTTTCGCTGAGATCATGAGGCACATGCAGGACAACATGGGGTGGGATGCTGAAGACCTTGCCCGCTATCTTCGGCAGAAAGACCCAAAGCCTGTGGTAGTCCCACCCTTGATGGACATCTTCACGGACGTCACCAAGGCTGCGTGGAAACGTCTGCACGCCACTCCTGCGGTGCAGAAGAGGGCTGACCACCTGTACAAGGCTCCGAGAGAAGACCAGTACTTGGCGGAGCAACCTCTGGCAGACTCCCTGGTCATCACGGCCTCACATGACCGGTCTCAAAGGCTCCAGCATATGAGCACTCGGCCACCAGACCAGGAATCCAAGCAAATGGATGCCCTGGGGAGGCACACGTACGCAGCTGCTACATGCGCCATCAGGTCTCTGAACTACCTTACCCATATGGTACAGTTCCAGAATGCCCTGTGGGAACAGGGCCAGGACCTGGTTATAAAGCTTCCCGATGGCGACCAGAAAGCGGAGCTCCTTAACCTACTCCGCACCAGGTCAGATGTGGGGACCCAAGTACTTAGAGCCGCATACAATTCCGCGGACTCTTCTGCCAGAGCTGCAGCTTCAGGCGTTTGTCTCCAGCGACACTCCTGGCTCCGTGGCTCCGGCTTCACCCCGGACGTACAGAAGAATATTCTGGACGTCCCGTACAACGGCTAGGTACTCTTTGGTGAATCCTCGGAGAAGGACATCACCAAGCTCCAGGACGCAGGGAAGGCAGTCCGATCTGTACAGGCCATGTACAGATCCAGGCCTAGTTCCTTTCATAGCAACCAGAGCCATTTTCACGGCCGGCAGCAGCCACGTTCCGGCCAGCAGCAAAGGGGCACTTTTTTGCGTAAGGCCCAGGCCAAGTTGTCCCCAGGCAGAGGCCAACATTACATGAAGCTGGCCTAGCCTGTAGGGACCAATGCTGCCACAGCATGACTCTATCTTCCTGGACATAAGTCTCCACCACTCATTCACACTATTGGGTATAGCGCCAGAGGCACTGGGACCCATCAGGAGCAAACTTTTTGCTGGAGGGTCGGTGCCAGAGATGGCGCCGCGAGGCACGGCGCCGCGAGCCCTAGCTCGCGCGGCAATGACTATCTTGGCGTCGACCCTCCAACCGCCTCAGTTCCTTTTTTCCCGCCGTCGAGTGCGCTTCAGTGACGACGTCGCTCGTCTGTTGGGAGTCAAACTTCAAACTGCAGCATAGTTTTCAGTTTTTATTATTTTTATAGTATTATCACGATACAGTATCGCTTAAGTTATTCTTATTTTTAAATTAAAACGATAAAGAAGTTTCGGTCTACTTTGTCGGGAGTCGACCATGAGCAGGTCAGGTGACGGTAGGGAGACTTCATATGAAAGCTGTTCAGTCAATCGGGCTGGGTCCGGTCCGCCGCCTTCTCCGGAAGGTGGGGTCTGACAACGGGCAGTCCAATGCCCGGGGGGATGGGCGGTCCCCGCAGAAGCATAAAGCCAAACGGTCGCATTCTCGGCACCGTTCAGCCTCGAGCTCTTCTTCTACCTGCAGGTCTAAAAGAGAAGGCATCACTCGGGTCTCCTCTGATACGTCGCGCGTATGCTGGTTATTCGGCTAGTTGCCGGTCTCCTCCTTCGAGTCGCTGCAGCGGCTTCTGATGGCCGACGCCGACATCAGAGTCTCACCCGCTCAGCAGGTAAGTCTTCAGATGAGCAGTTTCATTAGTGGGCTGCTCTTTGGAGCAATGGGCCTCGGAGGTTGGTTCGCTACCTGGCTCGGCGGCGTGGGCTCCTCTGGGCAACGGGTAGGGCGTTGACTTTCCTAGTCGTGTTGCACCTTCTTCGGTGCCGCCAACTCAGTGCTTGGGTGTTTCCCCTCACATGGCTGGCGCGCAGGGGCCACACTGATGCCCTTATCTCCTGTTTCCTTTCTCAAAGCCTGTTTTTTCGGTCTCTGGAGTTCCTTCGGCGCCTGCTCATCTCGCGGGCGCCCTTTCAGCGCCAAGGCACCGCGCGGCCTCGGCACCGTTTTCGGCACCGTGCGGTTCCTCGGCGCCGTGCGCCTCCTCAGCGCCAGGGGCTCTCAGGGACTTCCCTTTTGTCTCTTTTCCTCCTTCCTCTTCTAGTTTTCATCCCTTTCCTGTCCATACAGTCCCTCCTGGACTGTCAGGAGATGACATTGAGCCTGACCCAGACCTTCGGCTGGGTGATGAAATGGACGAAACAGGATCTTTTATTGCTACAGAGCCTGTGAGTCAAGGACCTGTCCTTTAAGTCTCTGTTGAAGAATCTGAGCCCACTCTTTCTTTCCAGACTACAGACATCGATCCTGGGAAGCTGTTAAGACTCAGTATCTTCATGCTTCGAGATCCCTACGATTTGACCTCACCGATTGTAACCTTCCTTCGAGACGCCTGTCTCAAATGGTATGGAATAATCCTGCTCTACCCTTTGGTGGTTAAATCCATTGATAGGACGATCCTTGGGAGCTAAGTATTTCCTATCTTGGCATCCCAAGCCTTCCTGTGGATCCTATTGTAGTCCTGGCAGAAAATGACAAGGTAGTTCTTCCTCAAACTACTACAGCTCGACCTATCAACAAAGAGTCTCGTGAAGATAGATACATTAGGTAAGAGAGTCTTTGCTCGTCCACTCTCAGTATGCGTCATTGCCCAGTTACCAGGGTTATTTTTCCCAGTATGAGTATATCCTGTGGCATTCTATCAAGCAAATGGTTGAAGCTCTTCTGACCTAGGACTCAAAGCCAGAGCTTCTTCAAACCATTACCAGAGGTATTGAATCTAATAACCAGCAGGTCAAAGCAGCCATGGATGCTTTTGACACTGCTTCTCGTCTCAGCAGCTGCTGGTATTTGTACCGTCACTCCCTGGCTCGTGCATTGGTTTCACTTAATGATGGCGCAACAGCAGGTGATGGCGTTGCCTCTTGATGGCTCTTATCTTTCGGTCCTCAGGGTAGAGCAAGCTCTAGAAGCTACACAAAAGACTAGGTCAGTCATTGCTGGCTCGACCCCTCCTGCTCCTTCTCGGGGGCATGTCGGTGACGGCAATTTCTTATCGTCTGTCCCTTCGGGTAGAGGCAGAGGAAGTTTCATAAGAACCAACCTGCCCAACCTCAAAAGAAGGCGAACAGAGCGCAAGGGCCCAAAGTGCCCAGCGCTACCTTATGAGTTGTCCGCCCAAGTCCCATCTCAACTGCCCAAGGTGGACTTTTCTCTCCGGTGGAGGTCGTTTGATGCACTTCACAGCCAGTGGAAGTCCATAAGCCTCGAACAAATGGGTCCTTGTGATAATTTCGAGGGTATTCTCTCAATTTTCTGGAGACCCTCCGGTTGTCCTCCCAAAGTCCACAGCCCAGGCTGTCAACCCTTCAAGTCAGACCTTCTACGCGAGAGATTTAGGGGCCTTCTGAACAACAGGGCAGTAGAGTGGTACCTCTGCATCAGCTGAACACGGGTTCTACTCCCACTACTTTCTGGTTCCAAGAAGTCCGGGAATGCGCCCCATCTTAGACCCTCAGAAAGCTAAACAAATTTCTCCCAGGAGAAATTCAAATGATTTCTCTCTGGGAACCCTGTTACCCTTGCTTCATCAACATGACTGGCTAGCCTCCCTGGACATGCAGGATGCTTACCAGCACATTCCTATTCACGCAGGCATTACAAATTCCTGAGGTTTGTGGCTCTGGGTCAACACTATCAGTTCAGAGTCCTGCCCTTTGGGCTGATCCTCGGTGCCTGCGAGTCTTTACAAAGTGTTATGCAGTTCTCCAGTGCATCTCAGGAAACTTCGGTATCCAGGTGTTTTCCTACCTGGACGACTGTCCTATAGTCACCTTCCAGACAAGGGACCTGGACGCAGTACAGACAGCCTCGCTTCTTACATCCATGGGAGTTCTGCTGAACCTCAAAAGTCTCAGTTGCAGCCCTCCCAGAGACTCCTTTTCATAGGGACTCTTCTGGACACCTCTTGTGCGAAGGCTTTCCTTCCAGAGGACAGAAGGAACGATATCCTTCAGATGGCTCGTTACATTGGCGAGAACAGATCAGTTACAGCTCTCTCGATGCAACGTATGTTAGGCCTCATGGCATCCTCAGTGTTCACTGTACCCCTAGCACGGCTGCACATGAGAACCACTCAGTGGATGCTCAGTGGTCTCCAACCACTCACCCGCAGTCTTCATCCCATCAAGGTGACAGAACCCTTACAGGGTTCTCACCTGGTGGTCTCAGGAGAGCAATCTCCTGAGGATTTCCCTTGTCCTCTGGATCATCAGATCCTCCATTCCACGGACGCATCGCTGCTGGGGTGGGAGCTCACTGTTGCGCTCTCCACACTTCAAGGTGTGGGACTCAACTCGAGTCCCAGCTTCACATAAACGCCCTAGAGATGAGAGCTGTCCTTTATGCGGTCTGAGTTGAAGGACATTCTCTGTCACAAGACCATTCTCCTTCAAACGGACAACAAAGCAGTGATGTACTACATCAACAAGCAGGGCGGTGCTCACTCTTACCCCTTGTGCAGGGAAGCTGGTGAGGGTGTGGAATGGTGCTTGGAACACACAGCTCTAATTCAGCGTGTTTACTGCCAGGTGTACCTAAAACGACTTGGCAGACCGTCTCAGCAGAACAGAAGCAGATCCTCACGAGTGGTCTCTCGACTCAGTCATAGTTCAGTCACTATTCGAAGAGTGGGGAACTCCAGACCTGGACCTTTTTGCATCCCCACTCAACGCAAAACTGTCTCTCTTCTGCTCCAGAATTCCAGGGCCTGGCATTTTCTGTCGGGATGCGTTCAGGCTGCAGTGGACAAATGCTTTCTATACGCCTTTCTGCCCCTTCCTCTCATTCAGAGAGTACTCCTCAAGTTCGAGTCTCAGGGGACCAAGATGATTCTCATTGCTCCCTTTTGGCCTCGACAACTCTGGTTTCCACTACTCAACAATATGTTGCAGTTCCTCCAAGACCACTCCTTGCAGGTGAACCTGTTGACTCAGGGGTCCGTGGTCCATCCCAACCTGAGATCGCTCACCTTCACGCTTGGCTCCTGAAGAGGTAGAAGTGAACCGGTTCAACGCCTTCAAGAGTTTCAGACATTCTTCTGGCTGCTCGGAAGCCAGCCACCGGAAAACTTACACATCTAAGTGGAGCGCTTTCGCCTCTTGTGTGCAAAGTCCTCTTTGAATCCCTTTTCCTGTCCACCAGACAAGGTTTTAGAGTACCTTTTGGACCTCTCAAATTCAGGTCTTCAGTACTCTACAAAGTTCACCTTAGTGCCATTTCAGCGTATCATGAGCCGGTCTCTTCTTTGTCTCTGGCTCAGTTACCTATGGTTAAGAGATTTCTTAAAGGAATTCTGCATACCAGACCTCCTATAAGATGTCCAGTCGCAGCCTGGGACATTAACCTTGTGCTAGACATGCTCACTCGGAAACCTTTCGAACCTCTGGCTACCTGTGAGCTAAAATTTTTCACTTGGAAGACTGCCTTCTTAGTGGCCATTACCTCAGCCCGTAGGGTCTCTGAGATGCATGCCTGGTCACAGACCCTCCGTATACTGTGTTCCATAAGGACAAAGTAGTTCTTCAGACTATCCTAAATTTCTTCCAAGGTTGTCAGAATTATGATTTAAACCAACCTTTGGTCCTTCCCTCTTTCTTTTTATGGACTTCCAAAATGAAGGAGAACGTTTCTTCATTCTTTGATGTTAAGAGGGCTTTCATGTTCTATGTCGAGCAGAAACAAGAATTTTCGCAAGGCCCAACAATCCTTTTCATTTCTTCAGTGAGACCCGGCTGGTCAACCTGTCGCTATCAGATGTATCTCATCATGGCTAGTGGCAGTAGACTTCGACACTGCTATTCCATGGCACAGGTTAAATTGGAAGGTAGGTTTACGCTCACTCACCAGAGCGGGTCGTGGTATCCTACGGAAATTGAACGTGCCTATTGCAGACATCTGTGTGTCGCCACCTGAGCTCAGTGCATACTGCTAAGCACATGCACTGATGTTCAAGCAGGCGACATCTCCACCTTTGGCAGAACTATCATCTCAATGGACCCTGTCCTAGAAACGTGAGCTCTTGGTCTATCCTGCCGCTTTCTCTGGGGATTATTAGTCTGGCATCTCTCTAATAGTGAATGAGTGGTGGAGACTTATGTCCAGGAAGATATTAAAATTACGCACTCTACCATAATTCTTGATCTTCTTGACTGGTCTCCACCATTCACACGCCCACCTTCTATCCATCCCCGAGCTCACCACTGTGTTGGTCTTCACCCCTCAAATCTTTGGGCGTGAAGACTTCTTGTTGACCCTTCTTACATATGCTTTGACTATCTTATGTCCGGCTAAAGTTAGGTTATCTTTTAGTTTTAGCTGCGCTGCACCTCCTTGGTAAAAAAGGTACTGAGGCGGTTGGAGGGTTGACACCGAGATAGTCATTGCCATGAGCTAGGGCTCAGGCGCCTAATCCCTCCAGCAAAAGTTTGCCCTGGCGGTCCCAGGCTCATGCTATACCCAACAGTGTGAATGAGTGGTGGAGACTCGTCAAGAAGATCAAGATTACGGTAGGTACGCACTTATTTGCCCGCCTCCCTCCTCTGGATCAACGGGCAAGGAAGGTCAGGGTCGACGCTCGCCTACTTTTAGGGTGGCACCGATCACCACCGCAGGTGGGTCCTCCAGTTGGTCAAGAAAGTGCCATTGCATAGAATTCTAGACTACCCACCCACAAGACCTCCCTGCTCTCCAAGTATTCTGCCAGCATGCCCTGCTCATACAGCAGGAGGTGCTCTCGCGCTTCTGGAAAAGAAGCCATAGAGAGCGCGCCGTGCCAGGAACCAGAGGGACTAGGATATTATTCTCACTTCTTTCTGGTTGCAAATGACCAGGGGACCTCTGTTCGACTTTTGGACCTCAGCGACCTCATCGCCTCGGTCCCAGTGGCTAATGTTTCCTGCATGGTGAGACCCTCCAGGTCTGGATTCCCATGCTGAAGCAGGCGCTTCTAGCATCCCTTGTACATGCAGAATGCTTACCTGCATATTCCTTATTGCTCAGGTGCACAGGGGTTCTCGGCCGAGTTTCAGGGTCGCCATTATCAGTTCCGAGCTCTTCCCTTCGGCTGTCATTGGCACCTCCGGTGTCACGGGCGCATGGCAGCGTAGCCGATTTCTGTGAGACAGAGCTACTACGTGTTCCCTACGTGACGATTGATTTCAGCGGCGCCTCCCGGAGGCCCTGATATCTGCCATTCACTGCACTCAGTCTCTGTTCGAGACATTGGGCATTATCATCACGAGAAGTCAAGCCCGGTTCCGTCTCCCGACTCTGCAACTATAGGTGTGTCTGGACGCTGTCCAGAAAAACTTTCCTTTCCCCGGACTGAGAGCGGAACACATAAGATCCCTAATCAGGACTCCTTCATCAAGACCATTCCCAGCCACACTGGTCCTTCTGCTCGACACAGGCGGCTGCGCGCCCAACAGTCCCGCTAACCCTGCCTCCACATGTGGTAACCCAGTGGATGTTGCGGCATGCAATGATTCAAAGGCAAGACCATCTGCAGCATCCAATCTGGATCACGAATGTGAATTAGATTAAGTAATGGCTAATTTTGAGGAATCTCTTCATGGAGTCCCTTCATAGCGCCTATCCCAGACTGGCCACACTCCCACAGATGCCTCAGGGCTTGGTTGGGAGCACACCATCGGTGTCCCGGTCTCTGGGCCTGTGGACAGACTGAGTCTCATCTCCACATAAATATCCTGGAAATGAGGGCAGTTCCTTCCTTTCTTGACATGCCTTCCGGGTCGGAGATTCCACTGGGTACACTTCTGTTACAGACAGACACCCACGGTAATGTATTACCTCCAGCAAACAAGGAGGCATCCATTCCATGCTTTTGTGGAGGCCATATGGGGTTTGGGATTGCCCTGCAACATGGTCAAACCCTATTGCCGCTCATGTTCCGGGTGGACGTCGTCATCGCAGACAGCCTGAGTTGCTCTTGTGCCAGAGTTCATGAATGGGAACTACTTCAGGAGGTGGTAGAGGATCTGTTTTGCAGATTAGGTACTCCAGAACTAGACCTTTTCACGTCCCCCATCCAACGAAATCGCCCAGTTGTTGCTCGCTAGATCCAGGGCCTGGTGTTTTCTGGCTAGACGCGTTGTCCCTCTCCTGGGCGGACAGATTCCTCTATACCTTCCCCCTTTCCCGCTGATCCAGAGAGTTCTTCTAAAACTTTGCAGGGAGCAAGTGACGCTTATACTGATCGCACCCTTTTGGCCCAGACAGATCTGGTTTCCTCTCTTGCATCAGCTATCCTGGAGCCCCAGTGCCTTTACTAATCAGCTCCCATTTGCTGTCTCAGCAGGTGGGTTCTTTGGTCCATCCGGACTCACGCTCCTGAACCTGCATGCTTGGCTCCTAGAGACATAGCCATGATGCAACACGGGTCTCGTAAGAGGTAGACATTCTCCTGCTGCCAGGAAACCTGGCTTACCCATTTACGACCCACACCAAGGAAGTGGTTAGATTTTGCTTATGGGTTCAAACACGCTGTTTATCTCTTTGGACTGCTCCAGAGAAGTTGGTACTGGCTACCTGCAGTCCCTTTTCACTTGGTTTGGCTTACTCCCTCGACAGAGTACATTCTTGTGCCATTTCAGCCTATTATGTCCCTATAGGCCAATGGTTCATAGCTCACCTGACACTGCACGTGTTTTCCTGAGGTGCCTCACCTTAGGCCCCCGATTAAGGATCCGGCCCACCGTGATCTGTCTTTCATCTTTGGAGCAGCTTCACACTGCTCGCTTTGAACCAGCCGTAGATCATGAAATACGTTTCTCTCTTGGAAACGTTATTTTCGGGATATGGATATATTCATCCGCACTCTCTGGCAGGTTCCTTGCCACTTTAATCTTGCCGGGACGGTGCGCGCCTGCTTATACCTAGAAGTACTGAATGGTGAAGATACAAGAGAAGATCAAGAATTACGATAGGTAATGTAATTCTCTTTCCAGGACTAGAGGGCATGGGATGAAGTTGGAGGAGGATGATTCAGAGGAAACATGAGGAAGAATTTCTTCACAGAACGGGTGGTGGACAAGTGGAACACCCTGCCAAAGGAAGTGGTGGGGGCTGAAACAATCATGGGATTTAAGAATGCATGGGATAGACATAAAGGAATTCTGGAGGTCAGGGGTTAGGGGCAACAGACTTCTAGGAAAACATAAACTGAACTTACAGGCTCAAATGGGCAGACCAGGTGGGCCATAGGCCCTTATCTGCCGACACCGTCTATGTATCTATGTTTAATAAACCTTATGGTGAAAGATTGAAAACACTTGGCCTATATTCAACCCAGTACAGACACCTTAGGGGAAACCTCTGCTTGATCTATAAGGCTCTCAATGAACCAGGACTTACAGAAGCCCTAGGTATTGAATGAAAATTTCTACATCACATACAAGATCACACAATATGAAATTAAAAGGAGTAATCTGCCGAACTAAAAAAAAAAAATATCAATGAGTTTACACAGAGAATAGATAATGTGTGGAATACACTACTATTCTCAATTGTTGAGAGGAAACTAGGATATGTTTACTGTTACATTAGACAAATTTATGAGTAATACCAAATTTGACTACATAGATAATTAAAACACCTTGGGTGGCAAGTTCAATAATAGGCTTTGCCTCCAGAACTTGTAACTATGAAGATTATTAAGGTGGAGTATTTTTTCTTCTGTGACAGGTTGACAAGCGTGCTGAGGAAAAAATACCAGTTGTCTAAAAAAGATACTGAGTTTCTGTTTGTACATCCTAGTCGTGAGAGTATTGTACAGTAGGCAACTTGTGAGAAAGCTGGGGTTTCCTTGTCCTCTTTACCCCCCGGGACAATGACTCCAGAAAAATAGACTTCATAGCAAAGAAAATGTATACCACAACTTTCCTGCTGGTCAGACTTTCATCCTAAATGGCTTTTGCTGCCAAATATCAGAAAGCACTGTAGAATTCTGTCCTGGCCATTGGCCCACAATGGGTTGGATACAATGGTACAGGAGCTGGTGGATACAGCAAAAACTGCCCTGGAAGCTACAAAATACCAATTCCACATGGCAGATGACGATAATGATGCTGTCGCCTCCAGGGCCATGGCCCATGCCATCTCTCTCAGGCGGTTTGCTTGGCTTAGAACTACCAGTCTGACCCCAGACACCCAGTCTAAGGCCATGGACTTTCCCTGTGATCAAAACATGTTGTTCGATTCCAGAACAACTGACTACATGAAAAAGGTTGACAAGTACCAGGCCTCTTGGCAGAGTCACTCCTCTAAACCTAAGCCTCCTGCCCCACAGAAATCTCACCCAAGGGGAAATAGGGGCAGAGGTTATTTTCCCAGGCCTTACATTTCCCTATCCCCAGTCTGATTTCTCTCAGTACAGGGGAAGAAGGGGCCAAAGAAGGGCCACCTCTACCCAGCCAGCAGCCTCGCAGTCTAAGCCCTGATGTGAGTGCCCAGGTCGCCTCCCCTCTGCCAGTAGGAGGCAGACTCTCCCGCTGTCTTCAGAACTGGTCTCTCATTACCTCGGACAGGTGGTTCTGGAGAAAGTGGAAAAGGTTCTGCCACTACAGATGAAACAGATGCCAGACCTCAAGTGTACCCAGGTGTCAAAACCTCTAACCCCAACACAGGTGCTACTGTTGGAATTGGAGGTAAAAAACCTTCTAGCTCTATGAGCAGTGGAGAGGGTCCCAGCCCACAAAAAGGGCAAGGACCTTTACTCCAGGTACTTTCTGACGCACAAGAAAACTGGGGAGTGGTGACCTGTCTTGGTTCTCAGATATTTAAACAAACATCTGCTAAAACCCAAATTCAAGATGGTCGCTCTGTCACTAGTCATACTGTCCTTACAGCAGGGAGACTGGCTAGCCTCCCTAGACCTAAAGGATGCTTACTCCATATACCCAGGAGGAGGTCTCACAGGAAATTTCTCAGATTCAAACTCTCTTCGGCAGCTAACATTTTGCTGCAATGCCCTTCATCCTGTCTTCGTCCCAAGAGTCTTTACCAGTGCCTGGTAGTGGTAGCAGCACACTGCAGGAAGCTGGGTGTCGCTATCTACCCCTGTTTAGATGATTGGCTTATAGTGGCAAAGTTTCCTTGTCCGGTCAAGGAGGCCCTTTCCCTTACAGAGCACATTCTAGAGTCTCTGGGATTCCTCGTAAATCTAAAGAAGCCTCACCTGGAACCCACCCAGCTGCTCACCTTCATAGGAGCTCAGCTGGACACCCAGAAAGGATATGCCTTCCTCCCACAGGAGATAATTCAGAGCTCTTACTTCGAGAGGGTTCCTTCAGTAGGTCATCACATATAGGACTGGCACCTCCTGGCATCTGGCCATACGGCAGACTTTTCTAGCAATCCCTGATGGGGGACCGCCCCCCCCCGTCGTCACGTGACTGACGTCAGCATGACTGTATATAGTGGGCAGTCCCCACACCCACCCTCCAGTTCTTTCCCACTGTCGCCTTATGTCAGTCGCATTGCAGACTTCCATACAGTGATCGCCGTAAAGTTCTTATGCTTGGAATTTTTCCTTCATCCTAAATCTCTTCATCTTTATTTTTGCTCTTGATGTCTTCATCTAAGAAGAAGTGCTCGTCTGTGGCACGAGATCCGTGATAAGGACGGTCACCTTAGGTGTCATCTGTCTGGGCCCAGACCATCCTGTTTCCTCCTGCTCGGAGTGCCAACTTTCAACCAGGCCACCAAGAAATGGAGACAGCAGGCTTTGGAAGCCCACCTCTTAAAGACCCACTTAGCATCTATTGAGAAGCAGATGGACGGTATTAGGGAGTTCTCTTCTAAAAAATCATCTCCTTCAAAGAAACATCATAAAGAGAAGTCTTGGGAGCGGGATCACTCCGCGGAAGAGGCCATACGGCCCTCGACGAGCAAGGCCCAGCCACCGCCCAAGAAGTCGAGCGGTAAGTCTGGTAAATCCTCCATGGGGCAGTCGGTCGTCAGCCTCTCCAATGACCGCACTGCAACGGCCGCTAAGTCAACCCCTAGCTCCTCCAGGGACCTCACGGCCACCAGTAAGACGGTTCCCCAACCTTCAGGGACCTGCCTGGCACCTGTCAATAAGTCGCCAGGGTCCCTCTTCCTCCCTCTGGTGGGATTCCTATCAAGTCATCACTGGCCCCAGTCCCACCGTCAGATCCGGTGAACCCTATGCAGGCGCTGGACATTCCGACGACCGTCCCTCAGCCAGGGCCAGCGATCAGTCTCAGCCTTTGGCTCCGATGCAGACGCTTCATCGGCTCTGGCGGATCCCTTTCCGGTACCCTGATCGGGTGGTGCCGGTCCCGTCGGTCCCCCTGACGATCGCTGTCCCAACGCCGGATCCCCAGCCTATCTATACTACTGCGGGTCTGACGTGGGTACCCCCGCCATCAGACCCGACGGCGGGGATTTACACACAACCTCGAACTGTCCCACATTATCCTCTCGGGTATCCTGGGGACCATTTCCCGGTTGGTCCCCCTCCGGACTGGAGTACGTATGGGCAGTACTGCCCTGGCTTCCACCCATACCATTACCAGGGGTACCAGGGATCTTACTTCGAGACACAGCTCTTGCAGCAGGTTACACCATTAGGACCGAAGCCGCCAGGCGCCAGGACCCCATGGAAAAATTCTAGCTGGCTAACTACAGCGGGGACCGCCCCCGACGTCGGTCCCGCCTCCGACGTCAGGCGTGGTACAAAAGGGGGCGGTCCCGCCAGATTCCCCAGTTCTTTTCCCGCCGTCGACTTAGCTACCTGACCCCTTCGGTTACCAGTCTAGCGCGCGACGCGTGAATAGTTCTTTTTCGATAAATTTCGAAAATCTTCAGAATCCTCTTCAAGCAAGATCTTGATGTCATCACCAACTTCGGGCCATCCTTCGAAGTGCGCTTGTGGAAAGCAGATCCCGTTCAAGGACCCCCACACGGCCTGCGTCCGGTGCCTAGGCCCAGACCACGATACCCGGGCCTGTCCTTCTTGCCAAGGGTTCAATAGCCGTACCCGGATCCGGCATCAGAAGGCTTTGCAGGCGTTTCTTCTGGAGGAACAACTGAAGACCATGTCCTCCAAGGGGGAAAGCTCCAGGGTCCACAAGCACGCGGAGAAGAGAAGGGAGAAGGCCCCTTCCAGGTCCCCTTCCAGGGGTTCGGAGTCCCGTAGCTCCGGTTCGAAATCTCCCCCGGCTGCAATCAAGAAACCTTCATCTCAGGAGAAATCCGCCAGGCCTTCCTCCCCTTCCAGGGCCTTGGCGAAGTCCGGGGAACGACACCATCACCACCGCAAGTCGGGTTCCCGCTCCTCGGTACCCGACGTCAGGTCTTCGTCGGTGCCTCCACGCAAGACGGAGCTCACGCTTTAAAGGCCTGTAGCCCAGACGCTGCCTCGACAGCCGCCAGCCGTGGCGCCTTCTTCCCTGAGCCGCCGGTCGGCCCGACGCACCGACGCCGCCATTACATCCCAGCGGGACGCCGGTAGGGAACGGACGCCCGCCCTCCTGAAAAGAAGAAGGCCCTGCCTCCCGGATCGACATCGGTCAGAGCCTCTATCGGAGGAGGACCTGCAGCAGCCCGAGAGACCAGACCGGCGACCCGGTCCCGTAGGTACCCCAGGGAACCCCGCCATTACCAGAGCCCCTGTGGAGCCGATAGGGACCCGACGACCGCCCACCGGCACCCGGGCCGTCGTCGGGCCTCTCTCTAGTGGAGGTGAAAGATCTGTTCACCTACTGGTGGGATACCATTAAAAAAGACATGGTTCCCCCTCCTCCTCCTCCTCCTCCTCCTCTGCTCCGGTTCCTGCCCCCCCCTCGCCATCGGGGTCGGCAGGCCGTGTTCCTCCTCCCCGGGAGCCTAGAACCCCTCCCAGGGGGAGACCTGATAAACGGAGACCTCCGTCGAAATCCTCTTCTGGATCACCCAGCCCCAGGAGATCCAGGAGACGCCGACGTTCACCTTCAACGGAGGACACGGGATCAGACTACTCCACCTCTAGATCCCCATCTCCACTCTCCATCCCTTCTCCGGACCCACGTGAGATGCCTAGATCTCCTCCGATGATCCTCGCTCCTTGATATTATGAGACATATACAAGAGAACATGGGATGGGATGCTGAAGACTTAGACCTCGAAAGAGTACGACTGCCAAATATCTTCGGCAAAAGGACCCCAAGCCTGTGGTGGTACCACCTTGGTTGACACTTTCGTGGACGTCACCAAGGCTGCGTGGAAGTTTCACACTCGCCTCCCGGAGGACCAAAAAGCTGATGATCGCTACCAGGCTCCTAGGGTCGACCAGTACTTGACGAGCATCCTCAGGCCGATTCTCTGGTCATCACAGCCTCACATGACCGGGTCACAGAGGGCCACAACATTTGAGCACCCTGCCACGGACCCAGAGTCCAAACAACTGGATGGTGGGTAGGCTACGTATGCTTCCGCTACCTGCGCCATCAGATCCCTGAACTATTTAACCCACATGGTTCAGTTCCAGAACGCTTTGTGGGAACAGGGTCTGGAAGCGGCTGAAAAGATGCCCGAAGGTGAGCAGAAGGAGGAGATGCTTCAGCTCCTCCGCACGGGTTCAGACGTGGGGACCCAAGTGCTAAGAGCCGAGATGACTCCGATGGACTCATCGGCCCGAGCAGCAGCTTCTGGCGCTTGCCTCCGGAGACACTCTTGGTCATGCGTCTCCGGTTTTACCCGGACTCAAAAGAACATCTTGGACACCCTTTGAGGGGAGAAGTATTGTTTGGTAATCCTACAGAAAAGATCCTTACCAAACTCCAAGAGGTCGAAGGCGGTAAGGTCGGTTCAGGCCATGTATCATCCTAAGCTTGGTTCCTTTCGTGAGGGAACCAAAGCCGCTGTGCCTGCGGACGCAGAGGCAACAGACCCACTCGGCTGCACCTCAGGAGGGGCTCTGGTTTCGTGAGAGCCCAGGGCAAACACCCCGCCAGCCGAGGCCAGCTTCTCCTAGGCAGGCCCAGCCAGCGGTCCATCTGCCGCCACAGCCTGACTCCTTCTCGCCCCCGCCTCAGGATCAACGGAGTTTATAGTCGGGTCGATTGCTTAACTTCCTCCGGGATGGCAGGCCATTACCACCTTGCCAGGTGGGTTCTCAGTTGGTCAGTCTAGGCCACTTTATAGAATTCTAGAAAGCCACCCTCGAGGCCTCCTTTGCTCTCCCGGTATCAGGGTCAACACAAAGCCTTGATCTGGCAAGAAGTACTCGCTACTACGTAAAGGGAGCGAGAGAGTACGTCCCAGAGAACCAGAGAGGACTAGGATACTATTCCACTTCTTCCTGGTTCCCAAGAAAACAGGGGACCTCCGTCCAATCTTGGACCTCAGCGACCTCAATGTGTCGGTCACTTATAAGAGATTCCGATGGTGACCCTTCCAGGTCTTATCCCATGCTCAAACAGGACGCCTTTAGCTGCCTCTAGACATGCAGGATGCCTACCTGCACATCCTCTGGCTCAGGCGCACAGGAGGTTTCTGCGCTGAGTTTCTACCACCACCTTCAGTTCTCGAAGCCCTTCCTTTCGACTGTCTCCGCACTCGAGGGTCTTTACCAAGTGCATGGCAGTCGTGGCAGCTGCCTCTGAGGAGACAGGGCCACTCACGTGTTCCCGCATCTGACCGACTGGCTTTCTCATGGCCGCCTCCAGAGAGGCGTTGCTTCTGCATCAAGAGCACCCAGGATCTGTTCCGATCCCTGGGCATCCTCATAAATTCACGAGAAGTCTCCTGCTACCGATCAGAGAAACTGCAGTTCATAGGAGCAGTTCTGGGACACTGTTCGGGAAGAGCCTTTCTTCCGGCCGACAGAGCGGAGCGCATCAGATCCCCCTACAAGGACCTATTATTGCATGGCTGTACCTGCCAGGTCGGGTCCTTTGCTTTGCTCGGACACATGGCTGCGGCCATTTCACCGTCCCTTTCAAGAAGACTCCACATCCAGATTACTCAGTGGATGCTCAAAGTGCAATGGGACCAAAGGCAAGACCACTTGCAGCATCCGGGTCAGACTCACGAATTCAGTGATTCAAGACTGGCAGTGGTGGCTAGCCCCAGGTCGCCTCATCAGGCGTCCCGTTCATTGCGCCTGCCTCCCGGAGGTCACCCTCACCACAGACGCCCGGTCTTGGGTGGGGGCACACCTGGACGGGTAAGTCCCAGGGCACGTGGACCCAGATGGAAGCTCACCTTCACATCAACGTGTTGAAATGAGAGCGGTCCTCTATGCCCTGCAGGCCTTTCAGTCAGTTATCCCACCGTACTCTCTACTTCAGACAGACAACACGGCGGGTGATGTATTACCTCAACAAACAGAGGCGCACTACCTACCCCTTTGCAGGGAGGCCATGAGAGTGTGGGATTGGGTAATCAGACACGGCGCAAATCTGATCACTGTGCACGCTCCCGAGTGGACAACACGGTGCAGACGGCCTGAGTCGTTTCAGGCCAGAGTCCACGAATGGGAACCCTTTAAGAGGCAGCAGAGGATCTGTTTCTTCGATGGGGAACTCCAGATCTAGACTTGTTCGCCTCCCCATCCAACGCAAAACTGCCCATTTTTTGCTCGCTAGATCCAGAGCCTGGTGTTTTCTGGCGAGACGCTACATCCTCTCCTGGGCCAACAGATTCTCACGCTTCCTCCTTTCCCGTTGATCCAGAGAGTTCTTCTCAACCGCGCAGGAGCACGCATAATGATCCTAGTGGCCCCATTTTGGCACAGACAGATTTGGTTCCCTTTGTTGATTCAACTATCTCGGGAACCCCCGCTCCCGTTGCCGCTCAGCTCCCACTTACTGTCTCAGGAGAAGGGTTCACTTGTCCACCCGGACCTACGTTCCTTGAACCTGCATGCTTGGCTCCTAGAGACATAGCCATTTTGCGTCACGGGGTCTCGCAAGAGGTTGCAGAAGTCCTTTCTGCAGCCAGAAAGCCGGCAACGCATGCGACGTACGCCATGAAATGGCGCCGTTTTTGTGTATGGTCGCGAGCACGCGACCTTTCCCCTTTAGGTTGTCCTGTGGGAGTAATATTAGAATATTTGCTCTCCCTCTTTCATTCGGGTCTAGCCTACTCCTCTATTAAAGTGCACCTCTGTGCCATTTCGGCTTACCACCTCCCGGTTGGAAATCGTACAGTGGCTCAGGTGGACGCCTCTCGGGAATTTCTTAGGGGAGTGTTGCACCTTAGACCTCCTAATAGAGACCCTGTGCTCCATGGGATTTGCTTTTTGTCCTTGAACAGCTCACGCTCCCCTTTGAACCTGCCACGGATTGCGAGCCACGTTTCTGTCGGAAAACGTTGTTTTAGTTGCTGTTACCTCGGCAAGAAGAATTTCTGAACTTCACGCCTCATGTGCAAAGAGCCTTATTTAGTTTTCCACCGGGACAGAGTATCCTGAGGACTAACCTAAATTCTTGCCCTAAGGTGGTTTCTTCGCCACTTGAACCAGGATATCGACCTTCCGTCTACTTCGAACTACTCTAATAGAGGAGAGGCTCTGCTCCATACCCTGGATGTTCACCGCAGCCTGAGGTTTTACCTCAACAGAACTCAGTCCTTCGTAGTTCTGAGCAGCTTTTCATTTCCTTCTCTGAGAGAATGATGGGCCAATCAGTATCCAAACAGTCCCTTTCTCGCTGGCTTGTCCAGTGTATTTCTCACTGTTATGGTATCAAACAAAAGCCCTCCCGGTACAGTCCAGGTCATTCCACTAGAGGGTGGCTACTTCCTTTGCAGCGCTCAAAAATGTTTCCACTTCTGCTATATGCGCTGCAGCTACTTGGAGTTCTGTGCATACCTTTATCAGGCATTATAGCCTGGACATACGCCTCTGCTGAAGGGCTGTTTTGGTTTGGCCGTATTTCTGGTCTCCTGTCCTAGGTTCAGGACCTGGTTTTATCCTTATTTTCCTCCTCCCGGATTTTCTGACAGTGTTACTCGCTTGGGAATCAGTCCTATGTGTAGATTACAGCAAGAGCTGTGTCTCGAAGTAAGATAGTACAGTTACGCAAGAACTCACTGTAACAGTAGATCTCGAGAACAGCTTGCAGCAGGTACCCCCACCTTCCCCTTGAGGAAGCATGGCTCAGTCTTTCTGAGCAGGAATTGTTATCTTTCTGTCTTCTGACGCTAATCCTAGGTCTCCCATTTGATGTCAGCCTGCGGCAAGAAGTCTTCGGCGGAGAACTGGGAATCTGGCGGACCGCCTCCCTTTGTACCACACCTGACGCCGGAGGCGGACCGACATCGGGATGTCTCAGTTAGCTAGCTAGAATTTTTCCAGGGTCCTGGCGCCTGGCGTGCTTCGGTCCTAATGGTGTAACCTGCTGCAAGAGCTGTTCTCGAAGATCTCACTGTTACGGTGAAGTTCTTATGTAACTGTACTTTACCACTACCCCGCCTCAATCGTCACACACCCCGCCCCCTCCTCCACCACCTCGCCACGGGACTTTAAAAATTCTCATTCACTCTTGATGGTGGGAGCGCGTTCGAGTTAGTGTCTGACCTGGAGATGAGACTCCGCCTAAGGTCTCTATTCCTGAGCAGTTCTTCCGTAATCACAGTACATGTCTCAGGAAAGCTCGTCAGGACATTACACTTCCAGATGTCTGTCACCGTCATGACGAAGGGGCAGATGATAATGAGGGGGCCCGACGAGTCAGCGGAGGGCATCCTGGAGGAGCCCGAGGGTCCGTCAGGCAAGGTTTTCCCTAAGTCTCCACCAGAGGACCGTGCCTTTTCAGACCTTCTGAGGTCCATGAAGGATTTCTTTGACTGGGAGTCGGAGGAACAAGACCCCATGAGACAGACTAGCCGAGCACCTGGACCTAGAGTCTCTGGTCCCCATTCCCCCATGGATTGGACCTCATCAAAACCTCACCTCTATGATCTGGCAGATGCCTGATTCCCTCCAGGCTGTCCCCAAGTGGGCGGACAGACTTCACCGGGCGCCGAAGGATGCCCCTTTTCTTAAGGTGCACCCTAAGGCTGACTCTGTGGTCATCTCCACTGCTCATGACCGCTCCGCTGCACCCAAGCACATGAGCACCTCTCCTACGGACGAAGAGTCAAGGCAAATGGACCAGTTCAGGAGAAAAGTTTATTCTTCGGCCACATGCGCCCTTTGGTCCCTCAATTATGTGGCCCACATAGTGTCCTACCAGAAAGCTACCTTGGCCATGCTGGAAGCTCGGGTCCAGTCTATGGAACCCTCAAGCTTGAAAGAGGAGCTTGCCAAGGATCTTTGCCTCACCCAATTTTCTTGTAGGCATGCCTTGCGAGCTATGTACGACTCGGTCAATTCAGTGGCTCACACCTCAGCAACTGCTATTGCCCTTAGACGGCATTCCTGGCTTTGCCTTTCTGAACTTGCTAACGAGGTTCAGTCAGCGATTCAAGATGCCCCTTTAGGGTTCGGTACTATTTGGAGGGGACACCAAGGATATCATCACTGATCTACAGGACAGAGGTCTCGCCCTCAGGTCAGGAGGTCCACGCATCGACCCAAGCAACCAACAGCAGCAGCAGCCCTTTCAGAAAAGGACCTGAGGCAGAGGAAGCAAGCCCGTGCTTGACGCCAGGGCAAGCACAAGTCCACAGGTTCAGCTACTCCTCCAGCCTCCAAGAACCAGAGACAGACAGGGGCCCTCCTGAACATCCAGCCACTTCCTGACTTGTTATCCACACTACCTCCTCAGGCTCTCAACAGGGAGCAAGTTTGGGGAGGGAAGGTTTGCCCGCCATGCACAGGAGTGGAGGGCAGTAACCTCAATGAATGGGTCCTGCAACTAGTGCCGTTGGACACACAATAAGAGTTTCTGGAGTTTCCTCCAGAATCTCCACAAAAAAGATCCTCCTATTCCAGGGATGAGGCTCTTCTCATCTGAGAAGAGGAGCACAGCCTCTTTGCTCAAGAAAGCAATAGAGCAGGTTCCTCTCCAGCAAAGGGGAAGGGGGTTTTACTCCCATTTTTTCCTGGTTCTAAAAATGACTGGTGACTTCAGACCCATCCTCGACTTAAGCAACCTAAATCAGTTTGTCGAGTACAAAAAATTTTGGATGTTGATACCCCAGTGCCTCCTTCCGCTCCTTCTGGAGAATCATTGGCCGTGCACTCTGGACATGCAGGATGCTTACCTGCATATCCCCATCTTCCCCAGCCACCGCCGATTCCTGCAGTTTTAGTTCCAGGGGGGACACTTCGAATTCTGGGCGCTCCCCTTTGGTCTGTCATCGGCACCTCGGGTGTTTACCAAGTGCCTGGCAGTGGTTGTGGCTTTCTTATGCCACAGGGGTATTGCGGTTTTTCCTTACCTGGACGACTGGCTGATCTCAGCCTCATCCAGGGACTCTTTACTAGAGGCTCTTTCCTTCACCTTGGACCTTTTCAACAGACTAGGGATTACTCTCAATATCCCCAAGTCCTCCACACCCCGTTCCAGAAACTTCAGTTCATTAGGGCAGTCTTGGATACGGTCCATTGCAGAGCTTTCCTCCCTCCAGACAGGGTGGAGACCTTGATCCGTCAGGCTTCTTGAGTTGCTTCTTCCAGGACCATCCTGGCCAGGGAGATCCTTTGCCTTCTTGGCCTGATGGTGGCCTCCATCACCACTGTTCCCCCAGCGAGGTTCCACATGAGGTTTACTCAGTGGTCCTTGTGTGTGCAGTGGGACTAAGTCCTGGACGACCTGGACCATCCGGTACTGGTCTCCTCAGCAGTTCAGAAGGAATTGCTTTGGTGGAGGGATCCCTGCAATCTTTCTTTGGGTCTTCCCTTTCAGAACCCAGCTCCCTCGGTGTCCCTAACCACAGATGCCTCGAACATGGGATGTGGAGCACCAAGCCCAAGGACTGTGGTCCAGCTTGGAGGCAACGTTACATATCAACGTACTGGAGATGAGGGCAGTATTGTAAGCCATACTGGCTTTTCAGACCCTCCTTCCCAAGGGATCACTGCTGGTCCAAACAGACATGTCGGTAGTTTGGTACCGCAACTAACAAGGAGGAACCCGATCATACCCCCTGTGCTGGGAGACGATGCCGGTGTGGAACTGAATGGTCCAGCACAATCTGGCTCTCGTGGCTGTGCACATGCCAGGTATTCTAAATGTCCTGGTGGACAGTCTCAGTAGGTCTCTGACCCTAGCTCATGAGTGGGAATTACATCAGAGAAGTGGCAGAATCCATCTTCCCTACATTGTGGCGTCCGAATCGACCATCTTCTCTGGACATAAAGTCCCACCACCATTCACACTGATGGGATCTACGCCACAGGCGCTAGGACCCAGTGGGAGCAAACTTTTGTAAGAGGGTCAGTGCCAGAGATGGAGCCACGAGGAGCGGCGCTGCAAGCCTCGGCTCATGCAGCTCTTGGCGTTGACCCTCCAACCACCTCAGTTCCTTTTTTCCCTGCTGTCAAGTGCGCTGCAGTGACGATATCACTCGCCCTTCGGGAGTCAAACTTCAAACTAGCAGCATAGTTTTCAGTTTTCTTATTTTGTAGTATTTCTTGAATAAAGTACTGCTTACTATAATTTATTTTTATTACAAGAAAGAAGTCTCAGCCTACACTGACGGAGTCGACCATGAGTCAGGTGATGGTAGGGAAACTTCATACGAAAGCTGTTCAGTCAGCTGGGCTGGGTCTGGTCTGCTGCCCTCTCTGGAGGGGTCTGACAACGACCAAGGGAGGGCAGTCCTCCGAAGCATAAAGAAAACAGTTGCACTCTCGGCACTGCTTCCAGCCTCAAGCTCTTCTTCAGCACTCACAGGTCAAGAAAGAGAAGGCATCACTTGAGGTCACCTTCTGGTATGTCTACACGCCGATGGTTGGCCATTGAGTCAGTTGCCAGTCTCCTCCAGAGGCTGGTTTGCTTCTGGCTCCTGACCTCTCGACTTCGGAGCCCTTCCCGCCTTCTGGTAGGGCTTCAGATGAGCAGTTTCATCAGTGGGCCGCTCTGATGGAGCAATAGGCTCAGAGGTTGGTACAGCTGCCTGGCCCGGTCACCCAGGAGCCCTCGGACCCTTCGTGGGATCGGGTAGGGCGGTTGGGCCTCCCTAGTCGCACGGCGCCTTCTTCGGTTCCGTCGACTCCGTGCTCAGGTGTTACCCCCCTCACATGGCTGCAGCGCAGGGGGCTACACCGATGCCTCTTATCTCCTGGTGTTTTTCCTTCTTTATTCTCAAATCTTAGTTTTCGGGGCCCTGCGTTGGTTTCAGCGCCGTCGGCGTCCATGGGTCATTCGGCGTCGATGCATCTGGCGCCGTCCTCGACGCCATTGGGCTTGTCGGCACCGTCCTCGGTGCCGGGGCAGGTGGTGCCATGCTCTTCTTCGTTCTGAGACTTGGTGTGGTGTCTTCAGGGCTCTTGACTCCAAACCCTTTTCCCTCCTATTTTCCTTCTGATTTTCACTCCTTTCCTATCTATACAGTCCCTCCTGGGTTGTCAGGAGATATTAAGTCTGAGCAGACCTTAGGCTGGGTGATGATGTGGAAGGAACAGGACCTAATCCTGCTGCAGAGCCTGTGGTTGAGGACCTGTCATTTAAGTCTCTGCTGAAAAATTTGAATTCCACTCTCTCTCCAGACTATGGATCTTCCTGGACATAAGTCTCCACCACTCATTCACACTAATGGGATCTGCGCCGGAGGCACTAGGACCCATCGGGAGCAAACTTTTTTGTTAGAAGGTCGGCACCTGAGATGGAGCCGCGAGGAGCAGCACCGTGAGCCTCAGCTCGTGCGGTAATGAATATCTCGGCGTCGACCTTCCAACCGCCTCTGTTCCTTTTTTCCTGCCATCGAGTGCACTTCAGTGGCGACGTCGCTCGCCCGCCGAGAGTCAGACTTCAAACTAGCAGCATAGTTTTCAGTTTTGTTGCTTTGTAGTAGTATCTTGAATAAGTATCGCTTAGTTTATTCTTATTTACAAAAAGTCTCAGCCTACTTTGTGGAGTCGACCATGAAGCCAGGTCAGGTGACAGTAGGGAGACTTACGTGTAATGTTCAGTTAGCCGGGTTGGGTCCAGTCCACCACCTTCTCCTGGGGGTCTGACAACGGTCAGTCCAATGCCCGAGTGCGGCGGTCCCCCTCAAAGCATTAAGCGGTCACATTCACGGCACCGCTCGGCTTCGAGCTGTTCTTGGCCCACAGGTCAAAAAGAAGCATCGCCGAGGTCGCCCTCTGATATGTCTGCGCGTAGACGGTCAGTTATTGGAGCTAGTTGCCGGTCTCCTCCTTCAGAGTCACCAGCTTCTGTTTCTGGTAGCCGACGTCTTTGACATCGGAGCCCTACCACACCCTCTGGTAGGTCTTCAGATGAGCAGTTTCATCAGTGGGCTGCTCTTATGGAGCAATGGGCTCGGAGATTGGTCCAGCTGCCTGGCCCGGTCACTCAGAGGCCTTCGGGCTTCTTGGGAGATCAGGTAGGGCAGTTGAGCCTCCCTAGTCACGCGGCACCGTCTTTGGTGCCATCGACTCCACGCTTAGGTGTTTCCCTCCCTCATATGGCTGCGGTGCAGGGGGCCACACCGATGCCTCTATCTCCTGCTCTTCTTCCTCCTTCTCCTCAAATCCTGTTTTGAGTCTTGGGGTGTTTTGGCGCCCTCGGCATCGATGACGCGCTGGCGCCGTCTTGGCGCCCGTTACTTCAGCACCTTGCACATCGTTGGTGCCATCCTGCACCGTTGAGTTGACTTGGCTTGCGACAGTGCCGCCCTCGGCGTCAGTGGTAGCATCATGGATGGTGCCATCTGGCCTCTCAGTGCCATCTTTGGCGCCATGTGCCTTGTCGGCGCCATGTGGTTTCTCTGTGTCGCCTTCGGCGACATGCATTCTTTCGGTTCCATGCATTTCTGCGGCGCCGGGGGTTGTTAGGGTGTCGTCCACCTTTCAGGACTCCTCCTTTAACCCTTTTACTTCCTCATTTCCCTCGATTTTCACTCCTTTCCTGTCCATGCATTCCCTCCTGGACTGTCAGAAGATGACATTGAGCCTGACCCAGACCTTAGGCTGGGTGATGAAGTGGAAGGAACAGGATCTATTCCTGCTGCAGAGCCTGTGGTCGAGGACCTGTCTTTTAAGTATCTCCTGAAAAACTTGATTTCCACTCTTTCTCTCCAAACTACAGACAATGATCCTGGGAAATTGTTAAGACTCCAATACCTCCATGTTCCAGAGATCCCTACGGATTTGACTTCTCCGGTACAGCCCTCCTTTGAGACGCTGTCTCAAATGGCATGGAATAATCCTGCTCTCATTCCTTCGGTGGCTAAATCCATAGATAGGAAATACTCAGCCCCCAAGGATCGACCCATTTTGGCGTCCCAAGCCTTTGAGGATCCTATTGTAGTCTTGGCAGAGAATGATAAGGTCATCCTTCCCCAGACTACTACAGCTCGACCTATTAACAAAGAATCTCGTAAGATAGACACTTTAGTTAAGAGAGTCTTTGATGCTTCCACCCTGGGTATGCGTATTGCCAGCTACCAAGGCTGTTTCTCTCAATATGAGTATATCCTTTGGCACTCACTCAAACAAATGGTTGAAGCTCTACTGGAATCGGACACAAAGTCAGAGCTACTTCAAACCATTACCAGAGGTATCGAATCCAACAACCAGCAGGTTAAAGCGGCTATGGATGCTTTCGATACTGCTTCCTGAGCGGTGGTGGCGGGCATTTGTACCCACCGTCATTCCTGGCTGCGCACTTCAGGTTTCACAAATGACGCCAGCAGCAGGTAATGGTGTTGCCTTTTGATGGTGTGTATCTCTTCGATCTCAAGTAGAACAGGCTCTAGAAACTACACAAAGACTAGGTCAGCCATTAGTTGGCTAGACCTCCTCCTGTCCCCTCGAGAGGGTGTTAATAAACGCCAGTTTCATAACCATCAGTCCTTCGAGGCAAAGGTAGAGGAAGTTTTCATAAAAACCAAGCCCTCAGCCTCAAAAGAAAATGCAACAGAAGGCGCAAGGACCCAAAGCACCCAGCGCCACCTTCTGAGTTGTTGGCCCAAGTCCCACCTCAGCTGCCCGAGGTGGACTCTTCCTCAGTGGTGGGAGGTTGTCTGACGCACTTCTACAATCAATGGAAGTCCATAACCTCAGACAAATGGGTCCTCCGGATAATCCGCGAGGGATATTCACTCAATCTTGTGGAGACCCCTCCAGATGCGTCCTCTGACGACAGCACAAGCTGTCAACCCTTCAGTCAGACCTTCTTGCCACCGAGATACAGGGCCTTCTGAACAACAGGGCAGTAGAAGTAGTTCCACTGCATCAATGGAACACAGGGTTCTACTCCCATTACTTTCTGGTTCCAAAGAAAACTGGGGGCATGCGCCCCATTTTGGACCTCGGAAAACTAAACAAATTTCTGCCCAAGGAGAAATTCAAAATGATTTCACTAGGAACCCTGTTACCTTTGCTTCATCAACATGACTGGTTAGCCTCCCTAGACATGCAGGATGCTTACCAGCACATTTCTATTCACCCAAAGCTTCACAAATTCCTAAGGTTCATGGCTCTGGGACCTTAAAGTTTTACAAAGTGTTGTGCAGTTCTCGTAATGCATTTCAGAAAGATCGGAATACAGGTATTCCCTTATCTGGACGATTGGCTTCTGGCAAGTCCTTCCAGGCAGGGAACTCTGGACGCCATAGCCACAGCTTCACGCTTTCTCACGTTCATGGGAGTCCTGCTAAACCTAAAAAATCGTAGCTGCAGCCCTCCCAGGGGCTCCTTTTTATAGGAACTCTTCTGGACACCTCCTGTGTGAAGGCTTTTCTGCCAGAGGACAGGAGGAGCGATATCCTCCAGATGGCCCGTCACATCGGGGAGTGCAACTCGGTTCCAGCTCTCTCGATGCAACGGATGCTAGGTCTCATGGCATCCTCGGTGTTCACTGTACCCCTGTACTCCTTCACATGAGAATTTCTCAATGGATGCTCAATACTCAGTGGTCCCCATCCACTCACCCACAGTCCTTTCTCATCAAGGTGATGGAACCTCTAAAGAGGTCACTCACCTGGTGGTCGCAAGAGAACAATCTTCTAGAAGGGTATCCCTTTGCTCCTCTGGATCATCAGATTTCCATTACCACAGAGAGTCCCTGATGGGAGCTCACTGTCAGGCTCTCCACACTCAAGGTACATGGACTCCAGGTCGAGTCCCATTTTCACATAAATGTCTTAGAAATGAGAGCCGTCCTTTATTCAGTCCAGGTTTTGAAGGACATTCTCTGTCACAAGAACAGTGAAGTATTACATCAACAAACAGGGCGGTGCTCACTCTTACCCCTTATGCAGAGAAGCGACGAGAGTGTGGGAATGGTGCTTGCAGCACAAGTCTCTAATTCAAGCGGTCTACCTGCCAGGAGTGCAGAACGAACTGGCAGATCGCCTCAGCAGAACAAACAGATCCTCACAAATGGTCTCTCGACTCAGCCGTAGTTCAGTCAATATTCGCAGAGTAAGGAACTCCAGACCTGGACGTTTTTGTATCCCCACTCAACACAAAACTGCCTCTCTTCTGCTCCAGAAATCTAGGTCCTGGCATTTTCTGTCAGGATGCGTTCAGGCTGCAGTGGACAAAACGCTTTCTATACGCCTTTCCGCCTCTTCCTCTAATTCAGAGGGTACTTCTCAAGTTCGACTCCCAGGGGGACAAAATGATCCTCATTGCTCCCTTCTGGCCTCGACAGATGTGGTTTCCACTACTCAACAGTATGTCGCCAGCTCCGCCGAAACCACTTCCCCTTCAGACAAACCTCTTGACTCGGGCCTGTTGTTCATTCCAACCTGAGGTCGCTTCACCTTCACACTTGGCTCCTGAAGAGATAGAAGTGAACAGGTTCAATGTCTCTCGCAGGGTTTCAGATATTCTTCTGGCTGTGCGTAAGCCAGCCACTAGGAAACTTACACAGCCAAAGGGAAGCGTTTTTTGCTCTGGTGTGTGCAATCCTCTTTAAATCCCTTTTCCTGCCGACCAGATAAAATTTTAGAGTACCTCTTAGACCTCTCAAATTCAGATCTGCAGTACTCTACAGTCAAAGTTCACCTTTGTGCCATTTCAGCTTATCATGAGCCGGTGCTTTCCTTGTCACTGGCTCAGTTACCTGAGGTTAAGCGGTTTCTTAAGAAATTCTGCATTCCAGACCTCCCATCAGACGTCCATCGCAGCCTGGGACATAATCTTGTGCTAGACATGCTCACTCGAAAACCTTTCGAACCTCTGGCTACCTGTGAGCTAAAATTTCTCACCTGGAAAACGGCCTTCCTGGTGGCCATTACCTCAGCCCGCAGGGTCTCTGAGATACATGCCTTGGTCACAGACCCTCCAGTATACTGTGTTCCATAAAGACAAAGTAGTCCTTAGAACCCATCCTAAATTTCTCCCTAAGGTTGTTTCGGAATTCCATCTAAACCAACCTTTGGTTCTTCCCTCTTACTTTGTGAACTTCCAAAATGAAGGAGAACATTCTCTTCATTCCTTGGACATCAAGAGAGCTTTGCGTTTCTATCTACAGTAGATAGAACAAAAGACTTTCATAAAGCTCAGCAACTGTTTGTTTCCTTCAGCGAGACCCGGCTGGGTTAGCCTGTCGCTATCAGATGTATCTCAGCATGGCTAGTGGCATGCCTTCGCCACTGTTATTCCACGGCACAGGTTAAGCTGGAGGGCTGAGTGTACACTCACTCTACTAGAGCAGTCGAGGCATCTTTGGCGGAAATCCGCAACGTACCCATTGTAGATATTTGCAATGCGGCTACCTGGATCTCAGTGCATACTTTCATTAAACACTATGCCCTGGATGTCCATGCAAGACAACATCTTTCCTTTGACAGAACCATCCTTAATGGACTTCTGTCCTAAAACTGTGAGCTCTTGGTCTCTCCTGCCGCCCTCTCGGGGGATTATTAGCTCGGTACTCTCCCATTAGTTTGAATGAGTGGTGGTGACTTATGTCCAGGGAGATATGGAAATTATGTACCTCCAGTAATTCTTGATCTTCTTGGAGAGTCTCAACCACTCATTCACACCCCACCCTCCATCCTGAGCTCACACCTCTGTTGTTGGTCTTCACTCCCTCAATCTTTAGGCTGTGAAGACTCTTTGTTGACCCTTCTACACAGGTCTTCCGACTATCTTATATCCGGTTTTTGATTAGGCTATCCTTCTACGGTTAGTTACGGCTGCACCTCCTCAGAAAAAAAGGTACTGAGGCGGTTGGAAGGTCGACGCCGAGATATTCATTACCGCACGAGCTGAGGCTCGCAGTGCCACTCCTCGCGGCTCCGTTTCAGCACCGACCTTCTAACAAAAAAGTTTGCTCCCAATAGGTCCTAGTGCCTCCGGCGCAGATCCCATTAGTGTGAATGAGTGGTGGACTCATCCAAGAAGATCAAAAATTATGGTAGGTACGTAATTTCCATTTATCGATCCTGGGAAACTTTTGAGGCTCCAATACCTTCATGTTCCGGACATTCCTATGATTTTAACTCCCTATACAGCCTCCTTTGAGAGATGCTTTCTCAAATGGTATGGAATAACCCTGCTGTCATTTCTTCTGTGGCTAAGTCCTTCAGTCCTTTCGAGACAAAGGCAGGAGGCTTAATAAAAACCAAGCCCTCAGCCTCAAAAAGAAAACGAACAGAAAGCACAAGGGCCCAAAACCAGGCCACTTCTGAGTTTCTGGCCCAAGTCCCACCTCAGCTACCCGAGGGGACTCCTCTTAGCAGTGGGAGGTCGTCGACTCAATTCTACAACCAGTGGAAGTCCATAACATCAGACAATGGGTCCTCTGAAAATCCGGGCGAGGGTATTCCCTTAATCTTCAGAGACCCTCCAGATTGTCCCCCAAATGGCAGCAAGCTGTCAATGCTTCAGTCAGAACTTTTGCCTCCAAGATACAAGGCCTTCTGAACAACAGGGCAGTAGACATAGTTCCGCTGGATCAACGGCACACAGGATTCTACTCTCATTACATTCTAGTTCCAAGGAAAACCAGGGGCATGCACCCCATTTTGGACCTCAGAAAATTGAACAAATTTCTTCCCAAGGAGAAGTTCAAAATGATATCGCTAGGAACGCTGTTACCTTTGCTTCATCAGCACAACTGGGTAGCCTCTGTGGACATGCAGGATGCTTACCAACATATTCCTATTCACCCAAGGCATCACAAATACCTAAGTTTCGTGACTTTGGGCCAACATTATCAGTTCAGAGTCCTGCCCTTTGGGCTATCCTCGGCGCCACGAGTTTTACAAAGGGTTGTCACATCGTAGTGCACCTCAGAAAGATCGGCATACAGCCTTCAGATCTGGACGACTGGCTTCTAGCAAGTTCTTCCAGGCAAGGAACCTCGATGTCGTGATCCACGGCCTCAGACTTTCTCACGTCCATGGGAGTTCTGCTAAATCTCAAGAAATCACAGTTGCATCCTTCCCAGAAGCTCCTTTTTATAGGAACTCTTCTGGACACCTCTTGTGCGAAGGCCTTTCTTCCAGAAGACAGAAGGAGTGATATCCTACAGATGGCCCGATACATCAGAGAGAACAGCTCGGTTTGAGCTATCTCAATGCAACAGATACTGGGTTTCATGGCATCATCGGTGTTCACTGTACCCCTAGCTTGTCTCCACATGAGAACCTCTCAATGGATGCTCAGTACTCAGTGGTCCCACCACTCACCCTCAGTCCTTTCTCATCAAGGTGACAGAACCTCTGAAGAAGTCGCTTACCTGGTGGTCGCAAGATGACAATCTTCTAGAAGGGTATCCATTTGCTCCCCTGGATCACCAGATCTCCATTTCCACGGACACGCTCCCTGATGGGGGGGCTCCACTGTCAAGATCTCCACACCCAAGGTACGGGACCCAAGATGAGTCCTAGCTTCATATAAATGTCCTAGAAATGAGAGCCGTCCTTTATGCAGTCCGGGCTTTGAAGGACACTCTTTGTCACAAGAACATTCTCCTTCAAACAGACAACAAAGCAGTGATGTAGTACATCAACAAGCAGGGTGGTGCTCACTCTTACCCTCTATGCAGGGAAGCGATGAGAGTGTGGGAATGGTGCTTGGAGCACAAGGCTCTAATACTGGCGGTCTACCTGCCAGGAGTGCAGAATGAACTGGCAGATCGCCTCAGCAGAACAGAGACAGATCCTCACGAATGGTCTCTTGACTCAACCATAGTTCAGTCACTATTCAGAGTGGGGAACTCCAGACCTGGACCTTTTTGCATCCCCACTCAACACAAAACTGCCTCTCTTCTGCTCCATAAATCCAGGGCCTGGCATTTTCTGTCAGGATGTGTGGACAAAATGCTTTCTATATGCCTTTCCTCCTTTTCCTCTAATTCAGAGGGTACTTCTCAAGTTCATGTCCCAGGGGGACAAAGTGATCCTCATTGCTCTCTTCTGGCCTCGACAGATATGGTTTCCGTTACTCAACAGTATGTCGAGAACCTCTTCGAAAGCGCTTCCCCTTCAGACGAACCTTCTGACCCGGGGGGCCTGTGGTCCATCCCATTCTGAGATCGCTTCACCTTCATGCTTGGCTTCTGAAGAGAGAGAAGTGAACAGGTTCAATGTCTCTCGCAAAGTTTCAGATATTCTTCTGGCTGCATGCAAGCCAGCCACTAGAAAAACTTGCACAGCCAAATGGAAGCGTTTTTCTCTCTGGTGTGCAAAATCCTCTTTGAATCTTTTTTCCTGCCAACCCAATAAAGTTGTAGAGTACCTGTTAGACCTCTCAGATTCAGGTCTACAATACTCTACAGTCAAAGTTCACCTTTGTGCCATTTCAGCTTATCATGAGCCAGTACTTTCCTTGTCACTGGCTGTTACCTGTGGTTAAGAGGTTCCTTAAGGGAATTCTGCATACCAGACCTCCTATCAGACGTCCAGTAGCAGCCTGGGACATTAATCTTGTACTAGACATGCTCACTCGAAAGCCTTTCAAGCCTCTAGCTACCTGTGAGCTGAAATTTCTCACTTGGAAAACGGACTTCCTGGTAGCCATTACCTCAGCCCGCAGGGTCTCTGAAATACATGTCTTGGTCACAGACACTCCGTATACTGTGTTCCATAAGGACAAAGTACTTCTTAGGACTCATCCTAAGTTTCTCCCTAAAGTTGTTTCAGAATTCCATCTAAACCAACCTTTGGTCCTACCTACTTACTTTGCAAACTTTCAAAATGAAGGAAAGCGTACCCTTCATTCTTCAGATGTCAAAAGAGCTCTGCGTTTCTATTTAGACAGAATAAAAGAAATTTGCAAAGCTCAACAACTGTTTGTTTCCTTCAGCGAGACCCGACTGGGTCAGTCTGTTGCTATCAGTTGCATTTCAGCATGGCTGGTGGCATGCCTTCGCCACTGCTACTCCATGGCGAGGATAAGCTGGAAGGCAGAGTGTACGCCACTCTACTAGAGCAGTCGTGGCATCCCTGGCAGAAATCCGCAACGTGCCCATTGCAGACATTTGCAATGCAGCTACCTGGAGCTCGGTGCATACTTTCGTCAAGCACTATGCCCTGGATGTCCATGCCAGGCAACATCTTTCATTTGGCAGGAGCATCCTTAACAGACTTCTGTCCTAAATTTGTGAGCTCTTGGGTCTTTCCTGCCACCCTCTCGGGGGATTATTAGCTCGGTACTCTCCCATCAGTGTGAATGAGTGGTGGAGACTTTTTGTCCAGGAAGATATGGAAATTATGTACCTACCATAATTCTTGATCTTCTTGGACAAAGTCTCAACCCCTCATTCACACGCCCACCCACCATCCCCCGAGCTCACTTCTGTTGCTGGTCTTCACTCCCTCAATCTTTAGGCTGTGAAGACTTCTTTGTTGACCCTTCTTATATGGGTCGTCCGGACTGTCTTGTGTCCAGTTTTTGTTAGGCTATCCTTCTAGGTTAGTTACACTGCACCTCCTCGGGGGGGGGGAGGTACTGAGGCAGTTGGAGGGTCGACACTGAGAAAGTCATTGCCGCACAAGCCGAGGCTTGCGGTGCCATTCCTCGTGGCTCAGTCTCTCGCACCGACCCTTTGCAAAAAAGTTTGCTTCCGCTGGGTCCTAGCACTTCTGGCATAGATCCCATCAGTGTGAATGAGTGGTGGAGACTTGTCCAAGAAGATCAAGAATTACGGTGAGTACGTAATTTCCATTTTTGCCTCTCTCATACAGTGCAAAACTTCCCAGTTTTTGCTTGCACATTCCTGGGCATGGTGCTTTCTGGCATGACACACTGTCTCTCTCCTGGACAGGGAAATTTTTGCGCCTTCCCTCCATTTCCCATTCTCCAGAGGGTCCTCCTCAAAGATGATCCTCATCGCCCCTTCCTGGCTGAGACAGATTTGATTTCCGCTGTTACAACAGCTTTCCAGGGAACCACCAATTCCATTTCCAGTGACTCACGACCTCCTGACTCAGGACCAAGTTTGGCTAGTGCATCCGGGGCTCAGGACTATGCACCTTTATGCCTGGCTCCTGTAGACATAGCGATCTTTCACTTTGAGGTCTCCTCCCGGGACGCTCAAGTCCTTATTGAGGCTAGAAAACCCTATACTCGATCCACTTATGCCTTGAAGTGGAAATGGTTTTCCATTTGGGCAACCGCCAAGGGTTGGAACCCTTTCTCATGTTCTGCCCCTCAAGTCATGAAATACCTTCTTCGTCTGTCAGACTCCGGTTTCTCATATTCCTCCTTGAAGGTCCACCTTTCTGCAATTTTGGCGTACCACAAACTAGTGGATGGTAAACCCGTGGCTCAATTGGAAGTCTCTAAAACCTTTCTGAAAGGTATCCTCCATCTGAAACCCCCATCCGCAGCCCAACTCCACCTTGGGATTTGAACTTTGTTTTGGAAAAGCTCACCCTTCCTCCTTTTGAGCCGGCTATGAGCTGTGAGTTGCACTTCCTTTCCTGGAAGGCATTGTTTCTGGTTGCCATCCTATCAGCTCGGGGGATTTTGGAGCTTCACGCTCTGGTTTGCAAAGAGACCCATCTTATTTTCCATAAGGACCGGGCGGTCCTTAGGACGAATCCTAAGTTTCTTCCCATGGTGATGTGAGAAGCTACACTGAACCAATCAGTAGAGCTTCCTGTGTATTTTCTGACCCCCTCTAATAGAGGTGAGGCACTCCTCCATACCATGGACGTACATCGGATTCTTAGGTGCTGCACTCACCGGACTAAAGATTTCCATAGCTGTGATTAGCTTTTTGTTTCCTTTGCCCCCAGATCGAAGGGCAAACCGGTTTCTAAGTGGGGCCTTTCCAAATGGTTAGGCAACTGCATTAGGTATTGTTACCAAAAGTATGAAAAACCTCTGCCGGGTACCATAAGAGGTCATTCTACTAGGGGTATAGCTGCTTCCGCTCCCTTTCTGCGAAATGTCTCTGCAGCTGATATCTGTGCCATAGCCACTTGGAGGTCTGTCCATACCTTTACCAAACATTACAGTCTGGACATTGCTTCTAGGCGAAGGGCTGGTTTCGGCCTAGCCATGTTACAGGGCCTGGCTGGGTCCATTCTGGATTCCAATTTTTTCAGTTGGAGTTATTTCTCCTCCTCCCTAGTTTCTCTCCGTCTCTCTTTGGAGGGACTGCTTGGGACTTTGTCCTATATGTGATGACCTACTGAAGGAACCCTCTCAAAGTAAGATAGTACAGTTACGTAGGAACTTACCATAACAGTAAATCTTCGAGAGAGGTTCCTTCAGTAGGTCATATTTTTCACTCCCTCCATCCCATCATTTTGTTTTTTACAGGGACTCCAAATCCTGTTCACTGCTGCTGTCAGGCCTCTTCCTGGTTCCTGTGGGAGAACTGGAGGACGGGCGTGGGGACCGCCCAGTATATAGAGTCACGCTGACGTCAGTCACGTGATGTCAGGTGGGCGGTCCCCCATCAGGGATTGCTAGAAAAGTCTGCCATGTGGCCCAACGCCAGGTGGCGCCAGCCCTATGTGTGATGATCTACTGAAGGAACCTGTCTCGAAGATTTACTGTTATGTTAAGTTTCTACGAACTGTACTTTTCCTCTCAGTGGTAGAGTCTCTCATCCAAGACCAGCCAGACATTTCCTCAGGCTCTTGGGACACATTGCTTCAATGACTGCAGTGGTCCCAGGAGTCAGGCACAGGATGCGACACCTGCAAGCCTATCTCAGAGCTTGCTGATCTCAAAGAAGCAACAATTTTCAAAGCTAATGCCTGTAACAGAGCAGTTCCTTCAGACTCTGCTTTAGTGGAAGAAACCTGTAAATCTGGCAGCAGGAGCCCTTCCAAGCTCCACTTCCCACAACAGTGATCACCACAGACGCCTCCTCTTGGGGTGGGGAGATCATCTGGACAGTGCTCAGTAAGTGGCACTTGGACTCTCCAAGAGTCACACTTACACATGAAACTTTGGAACTCGGAGCAATCTTTCTAGCTCTCAAAGCATTTGCTCTTGTAATAAAAGGACAGACTGTACAATTGAACAGACAACACCACTGCAATGTTTTACATAAACAAGCAGGTGGTACCAGATCAGGAATACTCTGTTCTGGAGGCTCTGAAAATTTGCTCTCTCACCTTCTCCTGGGAGTCAGCTTTCAGCTATTCATCTCCCAGGCAAACACAATACCCTGGCAGATGCTTTAAGTCGCATCAGTCAAGGCAAGACAATCGGACTTTGAACAATCAAGTACTAGCCTCAGTGTTCAGACAGTGGGGCACACCAGAAGTGGATCTGTTTGCCTCTTCCTCAACTTACAGCTTCCTCAGTACTGTTGCAGGCCCCAGTCCCTGGAACGCTTCCCTGGATGCCTTGATTCTGGACTGGTCAGGATGTTCCTATATGCATACCCTCCTTTCCCTTGATACTCAGGGTATTGCTGAAACTCGGACAACAGCCTGCATCAGTGATTCTGGTGGCTCTGGATTGGCCCAGGCAAGCCTTGTACCCTCTCCTTCTCTCACTGTCCTGTAGCAGGCCCGTTTGCCTGCCACCAACTCACTCGCTGGTGACCCTTCCTCAGACAGGAGTGCATTATCCAGACGTAGACTCTCTTCACCTCAAGGCCTGATTCTTGAGGAGTTAGTTTCCATCCTCAGTACTCGGAACAGGTCCTTAAGATCCTGAGAATGGTTAAAAAACCTAACACAAAAAAGACTTATGCAGCCAAATGGAAACGGTTCTCCGTCTGGTGCAAGAGGAAAAAAGTCAATCCTCTTACAGCTCCAGACCCTCAGCTGCTGGATTACCTGGTACATCTGCAGGTGTCAGACTTGAAACCCTCTTTCCTCAAGCTACACCTGGCTGCAATTTTGGCCTGTCTTTTGGTGGGGAAGAAAAAGTCAATTTTTTTCCCACACCATATTCAGTTTTTCAAAGGACTCTTGCATCTCCAGTCAGAGAGCCGGTTCCTGCTTGGAGCCTGAATCTCTGCATAGCCAGGCTCATGCAACAACCCTTTGAGCCTATGGCCTCTGCACATATCAAGTTTGTGACCTGGAAGTCAGTCTTCCTGGTGGCCATTACCTCTGCCAGGAGGATTTTGGAGCTACAAGCCCTGTGCACTGAGCTGAATTACATAATTCATCACAAAGATAAAATTGAGCTCAGGACAAATAGGAAGTTTCTGCCTAAGGTGGTTTGAGTTCCACCTTAACCAGTCTATTACTCTACCTGTCATCTTTACTGAGAAATCCACTCCTGGTGAGCAAAAGCTCCACAGTTTGGATGTCAAAAGAGCCATCTTTTACTACCTAGAGCATACTAGGCAGTCCAGAAGCTCTTCCACTCAAGTTGTTCATCACCTACAGGGATGTAGGCAGAGGAAGACCAGCTACCAAGAGAACTGTTTCCCACTGGTTTTGTTTCTTGTATTAGATTCTGCTATGAAAAGCTGGTCATCAACCTCCTGTCGGGCTCAGGGCCCATTCCACCAGGGGCAGTGCAGCCTCTGTGGCAGCAGCAAGGGACATACCCCTTCTGGATGTCCGCTATGGAGCTACCTGGAAATCTGTACACTTTCATTAAGCACTACAGTTTAAATGTGCAGTCCAGATCTAATGCCAAATTTGGTAGGCGATTCTGCAGAGCTCTTTCCTAAGTAGATTCTCTGCCCACCTCCCACTTGGTACTGCTCGGTAGTTCACTATAGTTACTGATGCTAAAGAACTCCTGGGGTAAGAAGAAAAAATTACTCACCGTAGTAATCTTCTTTCTTTCAAGGGGTCCTTTAGCATTAGTAAGCTCCCACCCTTCCTTCCCGGTTCACTTGTTAGGAGAAGGGCCGTGTTCTCAGTTTTATTACCAAATGTGGGTTTTTATTAATGCATTTTCATGCTCAGGTTATCTGTTTTCAGGTTTTGGATATTTGCATGTTTTTTGAATCATGTTGTTTCACTTTTCAAGGCATGTGCCCATTCTTCGGAAAAATTCTGAAGCCTTTCAGGCTGCTCCCTCTCAGCACACTCCCCTCCTTTTTTTTTGATTGGCTGATGCCCTAGCCTATTATGCTAATTCTTTTAAAGGCGTACATCTGGGACAGTTGCACCTAGCCAGCTAACTGCTATAGTTACTGATGCTAAAGGACCCGTTGGAAGAAAGAAGGTTACTACAGTGAGTAATTTTTTCTAGTCTATCTGCCTCTCTTCTCTTTCTCTCCTAAACCATGGGTCTGCCTAGAGACTGGTCATTATGGACCCAGAAAATCCTAGATCAGACCCTCTTCTGTCTCTCTTTCTCCTCTCTGGTCGACTTATGGGTAATTTTTGCTTCCTTTCCTTTCCCTGTCCCTTGGGCTACCTTGCCCCACCCCTCCCTTTCTTCTCTACACCTGTTTTCCTCTCCTGTTTACAGAGCTGAGGAGGAGGAGGAGGAGGAGGAGTTTGCGTCGGTTAATGGCCACTCCACAAATGCCTTGTCATGCAATCGGCCTCACGGGTGGCTCCATCTCTGACATGACCCACCCCCGAAGAGTCTTAAAGCTATATGCTCCTACAGGATCTGGTGCCTCTGGCTTGAACCACCTGTGATGAATGGCGAAGATATCCTGGAAGTTCAAGAAATCTTCCCTTGTCAATCTTCACCATTCATTACTGCTGGATGTGAGCCAGAAGCACTCACATGCTATGGGAGGATTTTTTTTTTTTTTTGGTGGGAGGAGTCCGTGCCGATGGTGCTGCTCACAAGAGCGATGCACTGCATGGTGCATGAGGGCTGGCTGTTAGGCACCACAGACTCCTCCCAGTTCTGTTTCTCCCACTGTTGAGGCTGCACCTGCTGCATGAGTGAGAGAATTGTTGCTGCGCCATTAGGCCTTTCATTCTTCAACACCGTTCATTTGACTCCTTCATCCCGGTTCTCCATCCCGATGCCGTTGAAACCTGTAAGACCGTTTCATTTTATATTTCGATGGCGCTGGGATCTTTGCTGTTTTTATTTATTTATTTATTTATTTAGCTTTTGTTGACCGGGTAAGTACATTAGACAAATCCTGCCTATTTTCAGGCACGACCCGGGGGAGGGGGATACAGATGAATGCCAACTGACCTTGAACCAGATTAAGCTGTTGGTGGTATTTTTAGTGAGTGAGGGAAATTTGGCCAGGACACCGGGGAAATTCCACTACTCTTTTCGATAAGTGCCATGGGATCTTTAACATCACCTGAACTACACCAATCCAGGCAGATGGGACCTCGGTTTAACGTCTCATCCGGAAGACGGCACCTCAGAAGTGCAGCACCCCTCTCATGCTGCACTACAGTGTCAGTACTGGGATATTAACCCAAGTGCCGGATGTGGGAACTGAACCCACAGCCCTCTAATTTCGCATCTTGTCTGGGGGCCAGGTGTATATCCAAGGCGGGCTGTGCCCCTGTGCGTCGGTGCCCGTGTGGCTGGCAGTTTTCCATCACGGATCGACATGATGTTTGTCTTTGGTGCTGCCAACTTTTGGAGGACGTCACCCGAGGGTCTCCCACACCAGATCTCTTGACCCTTCCTCTGGGTCTCCTCCCGGGTCTTTCAAACAACATGAAGTCTTGCTATATTATGACAATTGCAGTGAGTCCCAATCTTCGAACTGCTCCGGAGGTGAAAGAGTTAACTTTCCATGCCAGGCATGGAACTCTGAGCACGAGCTCGGTTGGAAACTCTGTCTGTTGTTCTTCAAACACAAACTGTTAGATTCTTTACTTCGCCTCACTGAACAGTCACTCCGGAGATTTCTCCTTCTGCTCGGTTCATTTTGTCGGTTAAAAGTATTATTTATCATTTTTTTTTTACCGAAATTAAACCGCAACCGGTCGGTTCAAGCTCTGTCTGTGGTATTGTAAGTAATAGATAGGCTTTACATTTATTTTATTCTGTGTGGAACTTGTAAACGCTTATCGGTTCGGTTTGAACCAATCAGGTTGTTTTTAAAATTTACTAGTCCTTATTTAGAGTGCGGTTCCCGGTTCTTATCGGTTCTAAAAAAAACGGATTTCATTACGGTTTTTTCCATGACCTGTGACACGGTTGGGAACCGATAAGAGAGTCTTGCTTGGTGGATTGCCATAAACGGGCAAGTTTGGTTAGGCTGGCACCATGTCTGAGAAACCCAAAAGAAAAACCGGGCCCACCAGGTTTCAACATTGTAGTGTTTGTGGGGAAGCCTTTGCTAAGGCTGACCCCTACACCACCTGTGTTTATTGTCTGGGGTTTGACCACCTCAATGCAGACTGCCAGATTTGTAAGAATTTCTCTGCTGCCACTATAGAAAAGACGTCGGTAGGCTCAGGAAAGGAGGCCAAAAGTCCGCTTGACCCGATGAGTAGCCCGGTTCGGTTCCAACCGAATCGAGGGAGTGCCTCTGACCAGGGCGATACTTCCTCGGCATGAAGAGACGGCTCTGGAGGAGCCGGTTCCAACAAAAAGGACTAGAAAGTCAGCTGGTGTGGAGCCAAAAGTTCTCCAACCGCTGAAGAAATAGCCAAAAGCAATTCAAATTGTCCAGTCACTTTCCGGTTCCGACCGAACCGACACCATCAGGAAGCGCCGGTTCGCTGGTTCCACCGGTTCAAGATTATGATTTGAGGATTTTTATGAACCGGAGGAGGGAAAGAGGAGTATGAGGAGAGTGAATGGATTTGAAAGTCTGATGTGCCTTTGAACCGGACATCTCTCCAACAGACCTTCAGGGGTTTCTCCTCCCAGGCTCTCTGAGTCCCTCTCTCATTTTATGTTTTATGAAAAAGTTGCTGAAATTCTCCAGCTCCCTGTTGAGGAAGCTGTTGATGACCAAGAGGAGCCTGATTATGTAGAAATGATGGATATTCCAGAGTCTAGGAGACTGTCTATTCCTTTGCATAAATATTTTCGGAAACAGACAGTAAAAATTCTAAAAACTCCTCACACTATACTTCCTGTTGATAAAAGGATGGACAAGAGGTATACATTATCAGGCTCTGATACGGAGTTCCTCACACAACAATGCAGCCATGTGGGGGTAGTACAGGCTGCAGCCTGTGACAAGGCAAATATTCCCCTAGCTTCACACCCCCTGAAAAGGACTCCAGGAGGATTGATGCTATGGCACAGGAACAGTACATGGCAGCATCCTTGGGACTCAGACAGGCAAATTATATGGCTTATGCTGCTAGGTACCAGAAATCCAGATGGGATACTGTGCTGGCTCTAGCAAAACAGGTCCCTGACCAGCTTGCCAGGGAGCTGGAGCAGGTGGCTGCAGATGGTATTGAGGCATCCAAGGTGCAATTTCATGCTGCAGTAGACTCTAATGATGTGTCATCAAGAGTCATGGCCACATTTGTGGCACTTTGCAGAATGGCTTGGCTCAGATGTACTACCCTGTCACAGGATACCCAGTCTAAGGCCATGGATTTTCCTGTAGTGGGCAATTCTCTGTTGGGGGAGCAGACAGAGAATTACATGAAGAAAATGGATGAATATAGGACCACCTATAGGAGTGCACAGGCCAAGGAAAGGCAGGCCACTCCTCAAAAGCAGCTTCCCAAGGGCAGGGGCAGGCCTTTTCATAGGCCTTTTTACCAAGCCCAGGCCTCCTCTTCTGCTTCTGCCCAGAGTGGCTTCTTTAGAGAGAGAGGCAGACGGGGTACAAACAGGCCTGCTTCCACCCCTCAGCCCAAAGCCCCTGCCAAGCAGGCACCCTGATGGGGTAGCCAGGGCCAATTTTCCTCTACCTGTAGGGGGCAGACTGGCTTACTTTGTCCAGGACTGGAAGTCTCTAACGTCGGACAAGTGGGTCCTGGAAGTAGTAAGCCAGGGATTGGTTCTCAGCTTCAAAAAATTTCCAAAGATGAGAACCAGATCTTTTCCACCTGCAACTCCATCAGAGGCACTTACCCTAGAGGCAGAGGTCTCTACCCTCCTGGCTCTCAGAGCCATGGAAAGGGTTCCTCCCCTACACCAGGGCAAAGGTTTATACTCCAGATACTTCCTTACCCAAAAAAAGACAGGAGAATGACGGCCCATCCTGGATCTCAGATACTTAAACAAGCACCTTTTAAAACCAAAATTCAAATTGGTGACTCTGAGAATTATTCTGCCCTCTCTAAGGCCAGGGGACTGGCTAGCGTCCCTGGACCTCAAGGATGCCTACTTCCATATTCTCATCAGAAGCTCCCATCGAAAGTACCTCAGGTTCGAGCTGCCCTCAGGCCATTACCAGTTCAGAGCAATGCCTTCGCCTCACCTCTGCTCCAAGGGTATTCACCAAATGCCTGGCAGTAGCAGTTGCCTACCTAAGAAGGCAAAATATTGCCATCTTTCCTTACCTGGATGACTGGCTCATAGTAGGCCAGTCCCCATCTTACATCTTCAGACAACGCAGCAACTGTTTACCTCTCTAGGTTTCCTTCTGAATCTCTCAAAGTCAGTTCTAAAGCCTGTCCAGCTTCTTACCTTTATAGATGCAGAACTGAACACACAAGAAGCCAGGGCCTTCCTCCCTCTGGACAGGGCAAAGACCCTAGTCTCCCTGGCCTCCTCATTCACCCTCCAGGTCTCTCGACCAGCAAGGCATTTTCTGCAGCTCCTAGGACACATGGCTGCTTCTACAGCAGTAGTGCAAGGAGCAAGATTTCAGATGAGGGACATCCTGTTCCATTTGAGAGCTTTTTGGTCTCAAAGAAAGGATCCTCTTACCAAGTTGATCCCAGTAACTCGAACCCTGATCCAAGCCCTACAGTGGTGGCAGGATCAGAGCAACCTGAGACAATGGGTTCCTTTTGTCACTCAGTCTCACTCCTTAATCCTTACTACAGATGCATCCCTCTTGGAGTGGGGAGCTCACATGGGCGACCTCACCACCCAGGGACTGTGGTCCCCCCAGGAATCTCTGTTCCACATCAACCTGTTGGAGCTCAGAGCGGTTTTTCTAGCACTTCAAGCTTTTTCCAAATCTGTTCAGAACAAAGTTGTACAGGTCAGAACAGACACCACCACTACAATGTGGTACATCAACAAGCAAGGGGGCACTCGGTCTACGGCCTTGTGCACAGGCCATGAAGTTGTGGTCTGGCTTCTCCTGAACACCTCCCTTCACGGCAGTTCACCTCCCAGGCAAGGACAATGTCCTGGCAGATGCTCTCAGCAGGATTTCTCAGGGCCATCACGAGTGGTCACTGGATCCCTGGTCCTGGGAGTAATATTTGCGAGATGGGCACCTCAGAGATAGATCTTTTGCAGCCCCAGACAATCACCAACTTCCCCTTTTTTGTTGCAGGCCCCAAGTGTTGGGCTCAGTCCCTCTGGATGCCTTAGTCCTCAGTTGGGAAGGGAAGTTTCTCTATGCCTTCTCTCCCTTCCCTCTCCTGTTCAAAGTGCTAGTCAAAATCAGATCCCAATCCTGCACGGTCATTCTGATTGCTCCAGATTGGGCCAGACAACCCTGGTATCCACTCCTACTGTCCTTAGCAGTCTGTCCTCCCCTGTGTCTTCCCAGGAATCACAATCTGTTAACCTGTGCCCAGGGAAGGGTTTGGTATCCGAACCTCAAATCTCTCAATCTCAAGGCCTGGTTCTTGAAGAGTTAGAGTTTGCTGATCTACACCTTTCCCAAGGTGTAATGGATATATTGAAGGCTTCTAGGAAGCCTTCCACCAGGGCTACTTACAATTCCAAATGGAAAAGGTTTTCCATATGGTGCTCGGAAAAGCATATTTCCCCAGATTCTGCTGATTTACCCACAGTCCTGGATTATATGGTCCATCTAAACACTTTGGGGCTGAGACCAGCTACCCTAAAGGTGCATTTGGCAGCTGTGTCTGCTTTTATTTCAGCAGGTAAACCCTCTCCTCTTTCAGCTCATCCTGTATTTTCCAAGTTTTTTAAGGGGTTGCTTCACACCAACCCTCCATTCAGGGATCCTGCCCCTGCCTGGGATCTTAATGTTTGCATTGCTCAGCTTATGCAACCCCCCTTCGAGCCCTTGTCTTCAGCTGAGCTTAAGTACTTGACTTGGAAGACTGTTTCTGGTAGCCATCACCTCTGCCAGACGCATAAGTGAATTACAAGCGTTGTCAGTGGAGCTGGATTTTATCTCCTTTCACAGAGATAAGGTGGTCCTCCGGACTAACAGGAAGTTCCTACCTAAAGTGGTTTCAGATTTCCACCTTAATCAATCTATATGTCTTCCAGTGTACTTCACTGACCATTCCTCCTCTGGTGAGAGGAGGTTGCACAGCCTAGATGTGAAGAGAGCCCTTAGTTACTACATAGAACGTACCAAGGGTCACAGGTTTGACTCCCTCCAACTGTTTCTCACTTATGGTGAAGTTGGTAAAGGGAAGCCCACCACTAAAAGATCCATTGCCAGATGGATTGCCTCTTGTATCCAATTCTGTTATGAAAAGCTGGAAAAGTTCCTCCCTCAGGCCTGAGGGCTCACTCTACAGAGGTACAGTTGCTTCCTGGCTGCTGCCAGGGACATCCTATTCTAGAGCTATGTCAAGCAGCTACCTGGAAAACAGTTCACAGTTTTATCAAGCACTACTCCCTGGACATCCAGGCTAGGAGTGATGCTCGGTTTGGCACAGCTGTGCTTCAGAGCCTATTCCTAAGTAGGTTCTGTCCCTCCTCCATGGGGAGGTACTGCTGTGTAGTCTGCAATTGTCATAATATAGCAAGACTTCATGTTGTTTGAAGAAAAAATTACTCACCTTAGTAATGTTGTTTCTTCTAATGGAGTCTTGCTATATTATGACCTCCCTCCCTGCCTGCCCCTCTCAGAACCTTCTGTTTTTGGGACGTGGGTGGGCAGTACAGTGTTGGCACTTAGTTGATGCCCACCTTGTTGTTTTTTTCACCCTTCCTTTTTGGGGTGAATCGGTGTTGTGTTTTTCATTTTTTTTTTTTTTTTGAGTCTCCTGACTTGAGTCTTTGTTTTGGGACCAAAAAAATGTGTGTTTATGTTAGTAGCCAGTTGGCTAGTGTAGGTTTACAGCTTCCACACAGAGCCTTAGTGAGTTTTAGCTCATAAAGATCTAACAGTTTGTGTTTGAAGAACAACAGACAGAGTTTCCAACCGAGCTCGTGCTCAGAGTTCCATGCCTGGCATGGAAAGTTAACTCTTTCACCTCCGGAGCAGTTCGGAGATTGGGACTCACTGCAATTGTCATAATATAGCAAGACTCCATTAGAAGAAACAACATTACTAAGGTGAGTAATTTTTCATACGGCCTGGTGAGGAGGAACCTCCTCCACTTCCAGCCTTGCCGAGGAGGAGGTTTCTTCTTGGTGCTGGAGGCAGTGCGATTCCTCCCAGGAGTCGCATCGTTGGGCGTCATCCGGCAGTCACCCTCCCCAGAGGTGCAGGCTCCTCCACTGTCACAGCCTCCAGTTGTGGGGCCCAGCACTGGTGGACCCTCGATGACACCTAGCGACACAGTTTTGGGTTCCAGCACCACTGGCGACACCACATTGGGTTCGGTACTGACTGTGGGCAGGGGACTCGGCGGTGCCATTTCGGTGCACGGCACCACCCATGGTGCCAGGGACTCGGCGGCGTGGCTGGCGGTGCCATTGCGGTTCCGGTACCGTCCACGGGGCGGGGACTCAGCAGGCGCCGTTGGTGTCATCACGGTCTACATCGGCTGCTCCCAGTGCCGCTTGCAGGAGGTGTTTCTGAGGTAGCCTCTCTGGAGGTCACTCTGCTTGACTCCTCTTCTGGGGAGGATGACTCAGAGGTGAACCTAGGCTGGCAGTCTGAGTCTTCAGTTCGGAACACTCTGTAGTCTAGGGTGTCGGCGGCCCAGTGTTCCTCTCCCGAGTCCCCGGACAGGTTTGTCTTGGGGGTCCCATGGCTAGGGTGGCCTGAGACTTTCTACAGGCGATCGTTCCGAGATTCATGGGAGGATGCCTTCGTCTGAGAGGGCCCAGGCAGCTGCCATCCCTGGTACTGCTGAGGCTCCTTGGAAGGGGGAGAGCCCTGCTTCTGTGGCCTCCTCCAGAGGTCTGCAAAGCAGGAGCCCCTGCACGGTGGTGTCGAGAAGAGGGCCGCTTCAGAGTCAGAGGGTTTGAGAGGTCGGGGTGAGGAGTGGCGGCGCATTCCCTCTACCCTGCGAGGTATGGGAAAGAGTCATAGTGCTGAACCCCGCTTTTCTCTCGAGGTCTCCAGAGCGCCTTCTAGTGGCAATACTGAGGATTGCCCTTTTGGACTCACGCAACTTCGGTCGCATCACAGGGGAGATTCCCCTTTTGGGCTGTTCTGGGGTATGCCTCCTCAAGTTACCTCCTTGCAACCTGGTATGATCTCAGGGTCCCCAGTCTTGGTGGCTTTGCTCCCTAGATCTCAGAGACCTGGCAGAGGCCAGGCACATGCTCTTAGGTGCCCTTCATCCATCCCTCTGCAGCCACCCCCTCTCTCCCAGGCCATGTGGGTCCTATGGGGCCCTTCACTTGGGAGACTTTCAGAGGTATTGCGGCAGCCTTCTCTTCATATGTCAGGGCCATGGACAAACAGGTCTTCCACCTGTCTCCCCCCCCACCACAGGAGTCCTCTGAACATTCGAGCTCCACTTCCTCCTCATCTTCCTTTCCTGAGGAAGAGGAACCTTCTGTCCACCTATCCTCAGATGCTGATTTCACTGAATATCAGCGGTCCCCTGCGAGGCTGGTTTTGGAGCTTCATATCTCCTTCATCCGCAGGGACAATATCGAGCGGCAGACGCGTACATTCCTCAGTGAATTCAGTGCTCGCTGCCTCGTGGTATCTTTCTGGCCGATCCCCTTCCATGAGGCATCTATCCGCACCTGGCAGTCTCCGGCCCGGCAGACTACAGGAGATGGTATTGTGCCCCCCATGAGTCTCTAGGTTCTCTACCGCACCCGCCTTCAGGTCTGATGTCCCTAGATACTTCTTCCAGGCCTCGGCGCCTGGCACATGACAGACCCCCAGATCCGGATGCTGCTGAATTTGATCAGTGGGGATGAAGAGTCTTCTCTTTAAGTCGTGTGTTGATGTGCATAGGTTCACATCAGGCACACCACGCTGCCTACAACAGGCATTTCTGGTCAATGCTAGCACAGGTTTTGGCATCTATGCCTGATATGGGAGTAGTCCAGACAAGCCATTGCCCTCTCTGCACAGGGTCTGGAGCTTGCAAGGCACCAGGCAAGGCGTCTTACTACGTCCAATGAGGTGGCTTCCAGACTGGCAAGGACAGCGATCTGTAATGTGGATGACATGGCTTTATCTGTCCAGACTGTCACCCATTGCCTGGCATAGGGTGACTTCCTCTGCTTTCAGAGGACCTGCCAGTTATCCTCAGGGCAAGGAGGATTCTTTAGGGGCATCCTCTGTCCCCGGCCATGGGGACGCCTCTTGTCCTCAGCAACCTTAGACTGCGCCAGTCTATTGGTTAGGTCTCCCCCTCTCTACTTTCCACCAGTGGGAGGCTGAGGGATCTGTTCCCTCGGTCCAAAATTCAGGCCCCCTCTGGGGGGGGGGGCTTTGTACTCACCCAGCAGTAATGAATGGTGAAGACTGACAAGGGAAGATAATGGAAATTACGTACCTACTGTAATTCTTGATCATCTCTTGTATCTTCACCATTCATTACTGAATCCCTCCCACCTTCCCCTCTTGGGCCTCATTTCTTGGGCGTCTCCCCCACCCTGCTCGCCCTCCTCCTCTGGACTAATCCTCTGGTTTGTTGGGACCTTCTGTTATTATCTTAAAAAAAATGACGGATTTGGGTAAGGAGGAGAACAGGCGAAACTTCATCCTTTTCATCTAAGTAAACTCTTTCTGATTGCCTGGAAGGTTTTGCCTTGGGGCTCTCCTTCAGGCCAGATTAGCTCAATCTCCAGACACTGGGTTAGTCTCTGAGACAATCCTCTATCCTCAGTCTTCGGACTTGGCTGGTGTCCCTAGATTACCTGATGATGCCAGACCGGGGCTAGTCAATGCTTGTTCTAGTCTGATTCGAAATTAACATTTTGAACTGGTGATCTGGCCCATTTGGCCCCTGACTTCTCCAGGGAGTCAGAAGGAGCTCTTTCTCTGTCTCTGTCCATCTTAACAAAGAGGTTGCCCTCCCTGAGGGCTTCCCCTCTCCCCCTTGTACTAGCACATATCTATGTGTTAGAGGGGTCTTTTTTTTCCCTTTACCTAGATGGGGGCTTTCCCTTTTTGGAACAGATTTTGTCTTGTCATTCTGTGAGCTCTCAGACTGAGTGATGGGTAATAGGATAGCGGGATGTGTCGGGAAATCTGAGCCTCTCGTTTCAAGCTGTCTAAAAGGTTTGTTTGAACCATCTGAACCAGTTTTGTCTGAAGGGATCCTTGCTTCCTTGATTAAGATCTGAGCTGATGAGCTTCAATTCATTCTCACTCAGTATTTGTGGCAGTATTTCTCCCTCCTCCCAATATCCTCTTCTCTTCTTCTTCTTCCCCTTTCTTCTTTCTCCCTTTCCCTTATCTGTTCCTCCCTCAGAGCCGCCCAAGGAAGGAGGTCCTGTGGTCCCTTAAGGTAGGATTCTTCTCTTTCCTGTCCTCTTTTCAGCTGCTTCCTTTTTCAGTTTGTTTCCTTTCCTTAAACTATCCCTTGGCTCTCTTGCCTCGCTCTTATTCTTCCAATTCTTTTATTTCGCCTCTGCGGCTTACAGAACTGGGATGGAGGAGGAGTCTGTGGTACCCAACTGCCACACCGTGACCACACAGTGCGTTGCTGTCGCGGGCGGAGCAGACTCCTGCCTTCAAAAACAAACTCCCATAGTGGGTGCGCGCTTCCGGCTTACACCCATCAGTAATGAACGGTGAAGATACAAGAGAAGATCAAGAATTATGGTAGGTATGTAATTTCCATTTATGGTGAGTATGTAATTTTCATTTCTAGGAGTGGTATGTGGTGCACATCCACACACCCCACCTGACCTGCCCTGGCAAATGGCACACTGAATCTTGCTTCCAGTGTGTAAAATCTGACATGACAGGGTGGTGCTGAGGAGGATAATCATCAGGGTGGGTAGGAGGAGCCAGCTTGAAGACCTTTCAGCCAGATTTAAAAGGGAAAGGAATTTTACAAGAAGTGTGAAAGTGTACCATATACCAACTCCTAGAACTACAGATCTTCCTGGACTAAAAGTCTCCACCACTCATTCACACTAATGGGACTGTGCCAGAGGTGCTAGAACCCTCATGAGGGCCAAAATCTTCAGGAGGGCTGGTGCTAGGATAGGACTGCACATGCACAGCTGTGGGACTAGCTACGCTGTATAGGCTATCTCAGCATCGACCCTCCAACCACCTCAGTTTCTTTTTCCTGCCGTCCGAGTGCGCCGATGGCGACATCGCTCGCCTGCGGGAGTTGAGTCTTCGCTCTATATGATAGTAGCTATAGCCATTCAGTATTCAATTAATTTACTACTTTTAGTGTTCTTTTCTTATTTAAAAAAAAAGAGAAGATGAACAAGAAGAAAATTCTCAGCCTGCCATCAGAAGTCGACCTAAGAAGGTAGCAGTGACAGTAGGGAGACTTCATTTTGAAAGCTGTGATGGCAGTGGGGCTGTGTCCAGTCCACCACACTTTGTGAAGGGTGGGAGGGTCCGACCACGGGCAGTCCAGTGCTCAGGGGTGGGGGAGGACAGTCTGACCGAAGCACAAATGTAGTGAGCCCATTCCCGACCTCGACCAGGGACCCAGCTCTGCTCAACCTCGAGCTCTTCTTCTCCTGTCAGTGGAAGAAGAAATGGGTACCTCCCGAAAGTCCGCCCTCTGCGTCTGCACGGGGATGCGTTGGTGGTGGTGAGCATTAGGCCTGACCCGACTTCGGTGGGGACCTCTGTGGCTCCATTCTTAACAGCCATGATCTTCGACACTGGGCCCCATCTCTGTCCTTGATGGGGCTCCAGTGAGCAGTTTCACCTCTGGGATGCTCTTTAGAGCAGGGGGTACAATGTCTGCCCAGCTGATTTGGCCAGTGGACCCGGTTCCGAAGCTTTCGGGCATCGGAGCCACTGGGCCATGTCCGAGTCAGGCGGGGAGGATGTGCGCGCGGTGCCTTCTCTGGTGCCAGCAACATCAATGCTGACCCACGTGCCTAGCCCCCTCACCTTTTCCTCTGCAGGGGCCGGCATGGGTACCGCTTTCCTTCTCCTGTTTTTCTTTGGGTCTGGGGCCAGTATGCCTGATGCTGTGTGTGGTGCCGGTGCCACGAGTGATGCCTGCGCCGTGGATGGCACCGAACTCCTTGACGCCATTCCAGGAGGCGGCGTCTCTTTTGATTCTGGCCTGGACCTGCCTCTTGGAGGTTCTTCTGGGGTAGAAGTGGATCTGAATGAGTCTCTCCCTGTCCATCTTTGTCGGAGACGCAGCGGATTACTCATTTTAGAGGTCAGAATACAAACCTTCTGTATCAGCAGAGCCTGTGATGGAAGATCTTCTTCCACCCCTCCTTCTTACCTGTTTGCTAGTGCTTTTCTGAGGCACTCTCTCATTTTCCCAAAGTCAGCCTTCCTAAAGTCCAATACTCTTGTTTTTGTATGGCTTGACTCTATGGCTGTGTTTATTGTGAACCACACTGTTTGGTGGTCACTTGTTCCCCAGATGGCTACCCACTTCTAAATCTGAGATCCTTTCTCCTTCCCCATTTGAGAGTACCAAGTCTAAGATTGCTCCATCCTGAGTGGGTTCCAACACTAGCTGTCTGAGGCATGCCCTGTAGGGGCATCAAGAATGACCCTACTCTTGGATGTGCGCAGCAAAGGTACTCCAGTTAACATCTGGCATATTCAGGTCCCCATCAACAATATCTCCCCTTTTTCTGCCATTTAAGGATGCCTTCTATCATTTCCTTGTCCATTTCCTTCCCTGAGATGGGGTCTGTACACAACCCCCATGCGGTTGTAGTGCTATATCCTGTCTCCAGGGTGACCCATAGTGACTCATCAGCTTCCTGTTTACTCTTTAGTTCTGTTGCTTTAATCCCTTCCCTTATATAGAGAGCTACTCCTCCTCCTCTTTTACCCACCCTGTCCCTCCTGTAGACTGTGTATCCTGGAATGTTGACATCCCAGTCATGATTCTCTGTGTACCATGTTTCAGTGACTGCCACAGTATCCAGGCATCCCTCTTCCATCAAGGCCACTAGTTCAGGAAGCTTGTTGCACAGACTGTGGGCATTGGTACTCATCACCTTCCATATATTTTTATGGCCTTACCACTTTTAGCACCATCCCTGCCCTTACCGCCTTTTTCTGCATTTATCCCTGTCCTGCTCCCTACTGACTTCTCTACCTTGTTGTTTACCTAACTACTGTGTTTTGTGGGGGGAGGCTGGGATTTCCCTGCTCCTTTTCAGTGCCTCCCCCCCCTTGGCTAGTTTAAATGCTTGCCAATGAAGCATTTAAACCTGTCACTTAGGATCCTGGTTCCCCCCAGACAGATGCAGACCATCGTGCCAGTATAAGCCTGCATCCCTCCAGGTGGTTCCCCAGTCCCCAGTGAAGCCAAAACCCTGAGCTCCACCCCAGTTTTTCAACCATTCATTGAATCCCTTGGTGCAGAATACCCTAGCATCATCCTTGCCATGAACAGACAGCACCTCCGAGAAGGTTACCGTACATGCTACTTGTCTAAGGCCCCTCCCCAACTCCACAAAATCCTCTTACTGCTGTGATCCCATTAACAGCCAGGTCATTTGTCCCTAGGTGGACAGTGACATCCAGCTCCCTCCCATTGCAGCTGCTCCACGATCCTGAGGATTGCTTCCTGTCCCTCCGAGCCCGTGGCACGGGAGGCACCTTCCTCCTTATCCCTTCATCTCCCACTTCTACTGCCCTAATGATCGAGTCCCCCACCAGGAGTTGTTTCCTTCCCCTTCTTCACCATTCATCACAATCCCACCCTCTATACCCCTGGGGCCTCAGTCTCTGGGTCCCCTCTGTGCCCATCTTTGCCCCCCTCCTTTCTGTTAGTCAGGAGTGGGATAAGCTGGGGCACATAGGGGGATAATTTTCTTTAGGGGCAGAATGGTCAGGATGGGGGCACTCCTTCTTCCCTGCTTCGGCTTCACCCTGTGGGGTGGGGGTTGGTAGTTGCCCGCTTTTCTTTCCTTCTCCCCTTCTCCCTGTCAATCCTTTGATTTCCTTGTCCTTTGGACATAACCTCAATTAATTTAAGAAACTAGGTTTCTTGCACCAAAATCTCCTTTTGAGAGGGGGGAGATATCCCTGTATCCTGTCTTTTCTTCCAGAATAGCCGATTCTGCTTGTGGGAGTTATTGCCAGTGATTCTGTGCCTTCAATTTTGACAATTAGCCTCTTGGATACTTCTTCACAGTTTCTGTACAAACTGGAGATGGGTCAAGGTTACAAGGTATGTTTCTCCTGTTTTTCCTCCCTCTCACTCTTATCCTTACTTCTAAAAATCCTTAACCGTCCCTCCCTCCTCCTATTCTACTTCCAGAGATTGGGGCCCCTACCCAATCCCCTTGGTCTTCAAACTTGTTCTGTCCTCTCAGTCGTTTATTTCTCCTTTTAGTTTATATATCTTTTCCTTTGTCTGTCCTTGGACTTCCTTGTCCCACCCTCCCCAACCCTTTTTCTCACCTCTATGGTGACTCAGAATGGGCAGAAGGGTGGAGTCGATAACACCTAACGGCCAACCCGTGAGCACCACGCAGTGCGTCGGCCTTGAGGGCAGCACTGATGATGCGTTGACTCTGCCTATCAAAAAAAAAAAGCTCCCGTGGGGTCATGACCTCCGGCCAAGTACCCAAAAGTGATGAATGGTGAAGATGCACAGAAAGATCAGAATTACAGTAGGTACGTAATTTCCATTTCTAGGAGTGGTATATGTTGTTCATCCACACGCACCCACCCAACCTCCCCGGCTTTGGGCGCACAACCTTGCTTCCAGCGGGCTAAGATCTGGCGTCATGGGGCGGAGCAGGGGTATATACCACCTGGGTGGGTGGGAGAACCAGCTTGAAGGACGACCGGCAAGATTTAAAGTGGAAAGGGACATGCCAAGCGGTGTGGATGAACAACATATACCACTCCTAGAACTATTGTTTCAGGTGAGTAAACTGTTCTTTTTCCCAGGAGTCCTTTAGCATCAGTAACTTTTTGCACATAGCTGGCTAGGTGCAACTGCCCCAGGTGTGCCTTTAAGAGATATTTAAATGAAGCGTAGAATAGGCAATCAAAAGACAGGAGGGGTGTGAGCTGAGTGAGAGCTGTTGAATGCTTCATAATTTTTCTCTGCTGGACTGAGCAGTATCGCCTCTGAGGTGTCTCCCAACTTTTCTTGTTGACAGCCTCCTAGTGCTTATCTAGGTTAAGTTTTCCTCATAAATTATTTCCTTTAGTGTGCTGAGAGAAAGTTTTACTTTTTCATTAGCGCTGCGCAAATTTTTTATTTTTAGTGCAACAGCGCTATTTTGACTACTGTATATCTTCCTGGATATAAAGTCTCCACCACTCATTCACACTAATGGGATCTACGCCGTAGGTGCTAGGACCCAGTGGGAGCAAACTTCTGAGGGTCAACACCAGAGATGGAGCGCAGGAAGGCCATTTTTCCATGAGCCATAAGCTCTTGCAATAAAGACTACCTTGGCATCGACCCTCCAACCATCTCAGTTCTGAGTGCGCTTCAGTGACGGACGTCGCTCGTCACGCTAGGAGTCAAACTTCAAACTAGCATAGTTTTCAGTTTGTTTTGTAATTTATCTTGAAACAAGTACCGAGTAGATTTAAGTTTATTGATTAATCAAGAAGTTTTCAGCCCTCCATTGACGAAGTCGACCATGAGCGGGTCAGGTGACGGTAGGGAGACTTCATATGAAAGCTGTTCAGTCAGCTGGACTGGGTCCAGTCCACCACCCTCCCCGGAGGGTGGGTCTGACAATGGATGGTCCAATGCTCAGGGAGATGGGCGGTCCTCCCGAAAGCATAAAAGGAAACGGTCTCATTTGCGGCACCGTTTGGCCTCGGGTTCTTCATTGCATAAATTGAGAAGAGAAGGCATCACTCAGTCGCTTCTGATATGTCTGTGCGTCAGCAATCGATCGTGTAGGGCTAGGCACCGGTCCTCCTCTCTCTGGATGTCGCCAGATTCTGGCTCCGGTGCCTGACTCTTTGACATCAGAACTCATCCCGCCTATTGGAAGGGCCTCCGATGAGCAGTTTCACCAGTGGGCTGCTCTTATGGAGCAATGGGCTCGGAGGTTGGTCCAGCTGCCTGGCCGGTCACTCCAGGGCCTGGGCCGTTGAGGGAGGCGAGGGAGGGTGGTTGGACCTTCCTAGTCATGCAGCACCTTCTTACGCTGCCGTCCTTCCCTGGATTCCAGAGCCCTCGCAGAGAGCAGTTGCCTCCTCGGAGGTGCCCTCTCCCATCTCTCTGCTTTCATCACCCCGCCCCCAGGCCATGTCGGTCCCACGGGTCCGCTATCCTGGGAGCAGTTCAGGGTTCTGCGCGCCTTCCCCTCATATGTTAGTTACATGCATGAGCTGGTTCTTCGACTCTCCCACCGCCAAGAGGGAACCTCTTGGACATTCCAGTTCCCCATCATCCTCGGCTCCTCCTCTGAGGGAGAGGAACCCCTGCTCATCTGTCCTCCGATGCTGATTTCCACAGAATATCAGCCTCCCGAGGATGCAGAGAGGATCTTCGATTTTCACGCTCGGAGAGACAATACCGAACGGGTGACGCGTGAATTCCTTGTGAATTCAGTGCCCAGCATCTGGTGGTACCTTCCTGGCCTATCTCCTCCAGGAGATGCGTCGATCGTCCTGGCAGTCCCTCGCCGCTTTTCCCAGCCCCCGCGGACTGCCAGCTGTGAAGGTATTGTGCCCCTCTGAGTCTCTAGGTTCCTTCCCAACCCGTCCTCAGGTTTGGTATAGTACGGATACCTTCTGGCGCCATGTTGGCGCACGACCGCCCACTCGGATTCGACTCTCCAGTTCGGCCCAGCTAGTAAGAGTGTTCTCTTCTCTCTTCGCGGCGCATGTATTGCATCACATCAGGCTCACCACGCTGCCTACAACCGCATCTGTGGTTGATGATGTCCCAGCTGCTGGCATCTATGCCTGACATGGAGCAAACCAGACAAGCCGCTGTCTCTTCCGCTGTAGGCCTGGAGCTGGCAAGACACCAAGCAAGGCATCTATGACGCCAATGAGGTGGCTTCTGGCTTGCGTGGGACAGCGATCTGCATCAGGCAGACGGCATGGCTTCGCTTCCAGGTTGTCACTCCTGGCCCGCGAGGGTGATGCACTCCGCCTCCGGGGACCTGTTTCTCATCCAGAGCTAGTAGACTTTACAGGCTCCTCCGGCTTCCTCGCTCCTCGGGAGGCACTCTCCTAGCTCTTCTCCCACTTAGGCTTTCTGAATAAGCTTTCAGGTCTTCTCCTTCTGTTTCTGCACCAGCAGAAGGTTGGGGTCTTGTTCCTCGGGTATGGCCTCTTCCTCCTGGGAAGAGGAGCTGTATCACCTAGAAGTAATGAATGGTGAAGATTGGACAGGAAGAGAGGAAGTTACGCATCTACCGTATTTTGATCTTCTTGTATCTTCACCATCTGCCTTACTACGCCCGCCCACCATCCCTCAGTGGCCTCTTTCCTGTGGCTTCCACCTCCCGCCTCCTTCCTCTCTCTGTATTATATAAAATATAGGAAAATTGCTTAATTTTCCAAAAAAAATCTTCTTGGGGGTTTAAACCAGAAAAATTATTTACTCTAAGATTCATGGGCCATCTCATGATTGCATTGGCGATCAGACTGCACAACTATCTCTTGCTATTCTTATGGCAAGATACCTTGGGGTTGTTTGGCTGGCTCAGGCTATTCAGTTTTGATCCTGCAATCCCGTGTTCAGGTAGTTGCCCTGAAATCTAATTCCCCTCTATTCTTGCCTTTCAGAGCAGAGGAACGAGTACGTCCTGTCTTTCTCAAAAAAAAAAAAAATGTTGAGGGAACTCTCTCCGACTGCTATAGGCATCTTGGTATCTGGGTAATGCATCTAGTTAAAAAAAAAAAAAATTTTTTCTATCTGTAAAACAAAAAAAAAGGAATAGAGAAATCAAACAAGAAGGCAAATGAGAAGGTAGGCTATCCTTCTCGCTGTTTTGCTAAGTGGTTGTTAGCCTTTAAGTGTCCTCCTGGACAATTTTACAGTAGAGCTGCATGACCATATCTCATCTTAGCCAGCCTAAGCTTTTGGCGGCCTTAGCCAGTCAGTCTGAGTCCTGCTTATTTTGGAACGCCTGAAAGGCTTACATTTTCCATTTCTAAACCCCTGAGCAGCAGCTCTCATGCTGCTGGGTTTTATTCTTCCCTCCTCGGCTGTCCTCCAGTTAAAGGCCTTCCGCCAGGAGCCCGAGGTGGGTGTCAAGTAATAATGGCATGTTGAAGATGAGGACTATGCCCTCCTGAGTCTGTCTAGCGGGTTCGGTGAACCCTTCTTCAGCTCTCATCTCCGGGATTCTTGCTTCCCTTTAGTCGAGCCTTCAGCTACAAGCTAACTATGCTCGTTGGCATTTCTGTCCCTTCAACATCCCATCTCTCTCTTCTCTTTCTTCTTCTTCTTCTATTTTCTCATTTCCTTACTCATCTCTCCTCCTGAGTCGCCCAGGTAAGGAGGCCCTGCACCCCCTAGGCTAGGATGTTCTATCTCCTCTGTCCTTCCTCCATACGGCTATTCCTTTTCAGTCTCATTCTTCCTTGCTTTAGCTATCCTCGCTATCTTGCCTCGCTATCTATTTTTTCTGCTTTCTTTTTGCCTCTCTGGCTCACAGAACTGAGTTGGAGGAGGTCGGGGGTCTTACTAGCAGCCGCCCCTGGCGCATGGCGCATAGCGTGCAGCTCTCGGCCGGGCAGATAAGGCAACTAAAAAAAAAAAAAAAGCTCCCGTAGTGAGTCTCGCGCCCGCCACACCCAGGAAGTAATGAATGGTGAAGATACAAGAGAAGATCAAGAATTACGATAGGTACGTAATTTTCCTTTCCAGGACTAGAGGGCATGGGATGAAGTTGGAGGGAGGATGATTCAGAGGAAACATGAGGAAGAATTTCTTCACAGAACGGGTGGTGGACAAGTGGAACACCCTGCCAAAGGAAGTGGTGGGGGCTGAAACAATCATGGGATTTAAGAATGCATGGGATAGACATAAAGGAATTCTGGAGGTCAGGGTAAGGGCAACAGACTCTAGGAAAACATAAACTGAACTTACAGGCTCAAATGGGCAGACCAGGTGGCTATAGGCCCTTATCTGCCGACACCGTCTATGTATCTATGTTTAATAAACCTTATGGTGAAAGATTGAAAACACTTGGCCTATATTCAACCCAGTACAGACACCTTAGGGGAAACCTCTGCTTGATCTATAAGGCCCTCAATGAACCAGGACTTACAGAAGCCCTAGGTATTGAATGAAAATTTTCTACATCACATACAAGATCACACAATATGAAATTAAAAGGAGTAATCTGCCGAACTAAAAAAAAAAAAACATCAATGGTTTACACAGAGAATAGATAATGTGTGGAATACACTACTATTCTCAATTGTTGAGAGTGAAACTAGGGATATGTTTACTGTTACATTAGACAAATTTATGAGTAATACCAAATTTGACTACATAGATAATTAAAACCACCCTTGGGTGGCAAGTTCAATAATAGGCTTTGCCTCCAGAACTTGTAACTATGAAGATTATTAAGGTGAGTATTTTTTTCTTCTGTGACAGGTTGACAAGCGTGCTGAGGAAAAAATACCAGTTGTCTAAAAAAGATACTGAGTTTCTGTTTGTACATCCTAGTCGTGAGAGTATTGTACAGTAGGCAACTTGTGAGAAAGCTGGGGTTTCCTTGTCCTCTTTACCCCCCGGGACAATGACTCCAGAAAAATAGACTTCATAGCAAAGAAAATGTATACACAACTTTCCTGCTGGTCAGACTTTCATCCTAAATGGCTTTTGCTGCCAAATATCAGAAAGCACTGTAGAATTCTGTCCTGGCCATTGGCCCACAATGGGTTGGATACAATGGTACAGGAGCTGGTGGATACAGCAAAACTGCCCTGGAAGCTACAAAATACCAATTCCACATGGCAGATGACGATAATGATGTTGTCGCCTCCAGGGCCATGGCCCATGCCATCTCTCTCCAGGCGGTTTGCTTGGCTTAGAACTACCAGTCTGACCCCAGACACCCAGTCTAAGGCCATGGACTTTCCCTGTGATCAAAACATGTTGTTCGATTCCAGAACAACTGACTACATGAAAAAGGTTGACAAGTACCAGGCCTCTTGGCAGAGTCACTCCTCTAAACCTAAGCCTCCTGCCCCACAGAAATCTCACCCAAGGGGAAATAGGGGCAGAGGTTATTTTCCCAGGCCTTACATTTCCCTATCCCCAGTCTGATTTCTCTCAGTACAGGGGAAGAAGGGGCCAAAGAAGGGCCACCTCTACCCAGCCAGCAGCCTCGCAGTCTAAGCCCTGATGTGAGTGCCCAGGTCGCCTCCCCTCTGCCAGTAGGAGGCAGACTCTCCCTTGTCTTCAGAACTGGTCTCTCATTACCTCGGACAGGTGGTTCTGGAGAAAGTGGAAAAGTTCTGCCACTACAGATGAAACAGATGCCAGACCTCAAGTGTACCCAGGTGTCAAAACCTCTAACCCCAACACAGGTGCTACTGTTGGAATTGGAGGTAAAAAACCTTCTAGCTCTATGAGCAGTGGAGAGGGTCCCAGCCCACAAAAAGGGCAAGGACCTTTACTCCAGGTACTTTCTGACGCACAAGAAAACTGGGGAGTGGTGACCTGTCTTGGTTCTCAGATATTTAAACAAACATCTGCTAAAACCCAAATTCAAGATGGTCGCTCTGTCACTAGTCATACTGTCCTTACAGCAGGGAGACTGGCTAGCCTCCCTAGACCTAAAGGATGCTTACTTCCATATACCCAGGAGGAGGTCTCACAGGAAATTTCTCAGATTCAAACTCCCTTCGGGCAGCTAACATTTTGCTGCAATGCCCTTCATCCTGTCTTCGGCCCCAAGAGTCTTTACCAAGTGCCTGGTAGTGGTAGCAGCACAGCTGCAGGAAGCTGGGTGTCGCTATCTACCCCTGTTTAGATGATTGGCTTATAGTGGCAAAGTTTCCTTGTCCGGTCAAGGAGGCCCTTTCCCTTACAGAGCACATTCTAGAGTCTCTGGGATTCCTCGTAAATCTAAAGAAGCCTCACCTGGAACCCACCCAGCTGCTCACCTTCTCATAGGAGCTCAGCTGGACACCCAGAAAGGATATGCCTTCCTCCACAGGAGATAATTCAGAGCTCTTACTCGAGAGGTTCCTTCAGTAGGTCATCACATAGGACTGGCACCTCCTGGCATCTGGCCATACGGCAGACTTTTCTAGCAATCCCTGATGGGGGACCGCCCCCCCCCGACGTCACGTGATTGACGTCAGCATGACTGTATATAGTGGGCAGTCCCCACACCCACCCTCCAGTTCTTTCCCACTGTCGCCTTATGTCAGTCGCATTGCAGACTTCCATACAGTGATCGTCGTGTAAAGTTCTTGCGTTGGAATTTTTCCTTCATCCTAAATCTCTTCATCTTTATTTTTGCTCTTGATGTCTTCATCTAAGAAGAAGTGCTCGTCCTGTGGCACGCAGATCCCGCATAAGGACGGTCACCTTAGGTGTCATCTGTCTGGGCCCAGACCATCCTGTTTCCTCCTGCTCGGAGTGCCAACTTTCAACCAGGCCACCAAGAAATGGAGACAGCAGGCTTTGAAGCCACCCTCTTAAAGACCCACTTAGCATCTATTGAGAAGCAGATGGACGGTATTAGGGAGTTCTCTTCTAAAAAATCATCTCCTTCAAAGAAACATCATAAAGAGAAGTCTTGGGAGCGGGATCACTCCGCGGAAGAGGCCATACGGCCCTCGACGAGCAAGGCCCAGCCACCGCCCAAGAAGTCGAGCGGTAAGTCTGGTAAATCCTCCATGGGGCAGTCGGTCGTCAGCCTCTCCAATGACCGCACTGCAACGGCCGCTAAGTCAACCCCTAGCTCCTCCAGGGACCTCACGGCCACCAGTAAGACGGTTCCCCAACCTTCAGGGACCTGCCTGGCACCTGTCAATAAGTCGGCCAGGGTCCCCTCTTCCTCCCTCTGGTGGGATTCCTATCAAGTCATCACTGGCCCCAGTCCCACCGTCAGATCCGGTGAACCCTATGCAGACGCTGGACATTCCGACGACCGTCCCTCAGCCAGGGCCCAGCGATCAGTCTCAGCCTTTGGCTCCGATGCCAGACCCCCTTCATCCGGCTCTGACGGATCCCTTTCCGGTACCCTGATCGGGTGGTGCCGGTCCCGTCGGTCCCCCTGACGATCGCTGTCCCAACGCCGGATCCCCAGCCTATCTATACTACTGCGGGTCTGACGTGGGTACCCCCGCCATCAGACCCGACGGCGGGGATTTACACACACCTCGAACTGTCCCACATTATCCTCTCTCGGTATCCTGGGGACCATTTCCGTTGGTCCCTCCGACTGGAGTACGTATGGCAGTACTGCCCTGGCTTCCACCATACCATTACCAGGGTACCAGGGATCTTACCGAGACACAGCTCTTGCAGCAGGTTACACCATTAGGACGAAGCCGCCAGGCGCCAGGACCTGGAAAAATTCTAGCTGGCTAACTACAGCGGGGACGCCCCGACGTCGGTTCGCCCCTCCGGCGTCAGGCGTGCAACAAAGGGCGGTCCGCCAGATTCTCAGTTCTTTTCCCGCCGTCGACTTAGCTACCTGACCCCTTCGGTTACCAGTCTAGCGCGCGACGCGTGAATAGTTCTTTTTTCGATAAAATTTTCGAAAATCTTCAGAATCCTCTTCAAGCAAGATCTTGATGTCATCACCAACTTCGGGCCATCCTTCGAAGTGCGCTTGTGGAAAGCAGATCCTGTTCAAGGACCCCCACACGGCCTGTGTCCGGTGCCTAGGCCCAGACCACGATACCCGGGCCTGTCCTTCTTGCCAAGGGTTCAATAGCCGTACCCGGATCCGGCATCAGAAGGCTTTGCAGGCGTTTCTTCTGGAGGAACAACTGAAGACCATGTCCTCCAAGGGGGAAAGCTCCAGGGTCCACAAGCACGCGGAGAAGAGAAGGGAGAAGGCCCCTTCCAGGTCCCCTTCCAGGGGTTCGGAGTCCCGTAGCTCCGGTTCGAAATCTCCCGGCTGCAATCAAGAAACCTTCATCTCAGGAGAAATCCGCCAGGCCTTCCTCCCCTTCCAGGGCCTTGGCGAAGTCCGAGAACGACACCATCACCACCGCAGTCGGGTTCCCGCTCCTCGGTACCCGACGTCAGGTCTTCGCCGGTGCCTCCACGCAAGACGGAGCTCACGCTTTAAAGGCCTGTAGCCCAGACGCTGCCTCGACAGCCGTCCAGCCGTGGCGCCTTCTTCCCTGGAGCCGCCGTCGGCCCGACTCACCGACGCCGCCATTACATCTCAGCGGACGCCGGTAGGGGACGACGCCCGCCCCTCCTGAAAAGAAGAAGGCCCTGTTGCCTCCCGGACGACATCGGTCAGAGCCTCTATCGGAGGAGGACCAGCAGCCCGAGAGACCAGACGGCGACCCGGTCCCGTAGGTACCCCCAGGAACCCCGCCATTACAGAGCCCCTGTGGAGCCGAGGCGAGGGACCCGGACGACCGCCCACCGGCACCCGGCCGTCGTAGTCCTCTCTCTAGTGGAGGTGAAAGATCTGTTCACCTACTGGTGGGATACCATTAAAAGACATGGTTCCCTCCTCCTCCTCCTCCTCCTCCTCCTCCTGCTCCTGCCCCCTCGCCATCGGGGTCGGCAGGCCGTGTTCCTCCTCCCCGGGAGCCTAGAACCCCTCCCAGGGGGAGACCTGATAAACGGAGACCTCCGTCGAAATCCTCTTCTGGATCACCCAGCCCCAGGAGATCCAGGAGACGCCGACGTTCACCTTCAACGGAGGACACGGGATCAGACTACTCCACCTCTAGATCCCCATCTCCACTCTCCATCCCTTCTCCGGACCCACGTGAGATGCCTAGATCTCCTCCGATGATCCCTCGCTCCTTGATATTATGAGACATATACAGAGAGAACATGGATGGGATGCTGAAGACTTAGACCTCGAAAGAGTACGACTCGCCAAATATCTTCGGCAAAGGACCCCAAGCCTGTGGTGGTACCACCCTTGGTTGACACTTTCTGGACGTCACCAAGGCTGCGTGGAAGCTGTCCACACTCGCCCCCGGCGAGACTCAAGAAAGCTGATCGCCTGTACAAGGCTCCTAAGGACGCCACTCAGTACTTGACGAGCATCCTCAGGCCGATTCTCTGGTCATCACAGCCTCACATGACCGGGTCACAGAGGCCACAACATTTGAGCACCTGCCACCGGACCCAGAGTCCAAACAACTGGATGCAATGGGTAGGCGTACGTATGCTTCCGCTACCTGCGCCATCAGATCCTTGAACTATTTAACCCACATGGTTCAGTTCCAGAACGCTTTGTGGGAACAGGGTCTGGAAGCGGCTGAAAAGATGCCCGAAGGTGAGCAGAAGGAGGAGATGCTTCAGCTCCTCCGCACGGGTTCAGACGTGGGGACCTAGTGCTAAGAGCCGCCAGATGACTCCTATGGACCATCGCCCGAGCAGCAGCTTCTGGCGCTTGCCTCCGGAGACACTCTTGGTTGCGCTGTCTCCGTTTTACCCGACGTCCAAAAGAACATCTTGGACACCCTTTGAGGGGAGAAGTATTGTTTGGTAATCCTACAGAAAAGATCCTTACCAAACTCCAAGAGGTCGAAGGCGGTAAGGTCTGTTCAGGCCATGTATCAACTCTAAGCTTGGTTCTTTCGGAGGGAACCAAAGCCAGCTGTTGCGCGGACGAGAGGCAACAGACCCACTCTGGCTGCACCTCAGAGGGGCTCTGGTTTCGTGAGAGCCCAGGGCAAACACCCCGCCAGCCGAGGCCAGCGTTTCTCCCAGGCAGGCCCAGCCAGCGGTCCATCTGCCGCCACAGCCTGACCTTTCCCGCCCCCGCCTCAGGATCAACGGAGTTTATAGTCGGGGTCGATTGCTAACTTCCTGCCGGGATGGCAGGCCATTACCAATTGCAGGTGGTTCTTCAGTTGGTCAGTCTAGGCCACTTTATAGAATTCGAGGAAAGCCACCCCGAGGCCTCCTTTGCTCTCCCGGTATCAGGGTCAACACAAAGCCTTGATCTGGCAAGAAGTACTCAGCTACTACGAAGGGAGCGAGAGAGTACGCCCAGAGAACCAGAGAGGACCAGGATACTATTCCACTTCTTCCTGGTTCCCAAGAAAACAGGGGACCTCCGTCCAATCTTGGACCTCAGCGACCTCAATGTGTCGGTCACTTAAAGAGATTCCATGGTGACCCTTCCAGGTCTTATCCCATGCTCAAACAGGACGCCTTTAGCTGCCTCTAGACATGCAGGATGCCTACCTGCACATCCTCATGGCTCAGGCGCACAGGAGGTTTCTGCGCTCGAGTTTCTCGCACCACCACCTTCAGTTCCGAGCCCTTCCTTTCGGACTGTCTCCGCACTCGAGGGTCTTTACCAAGTGCATGGCAGTCGTGGCAGCTGCCTCTGAGGAGACAGGGCCACTCACGTGTTCCCGCATCTGGACGACTGGCTTTCTCATGGCCGCCTCCAGAGAGGCGTTGCTTCTGCAATCAAGAGCACCCAGGATCTGTTCCGATCCCTGGGCATCCTCATAAATCACAGAAGTTCCTCCTGGTACCGTCCGCAGAAACTGCAGTTCATAGGAGCAGTTCTGGACACTGTTCTGGAAGAGCCTTTCTTCCGGCCGACAGAGCGGAGCGCATCAGATCCCCCATACAAGGACCTATTATTGCTGGCTAGCCTGCCAGGTCGGGTCCTTTGCTTTGCTCGGACACATGGCTGCGGCCATTTCACCGTCCCTCAAGAAGACTCCACACAAGATTACTCAGTGGATGCTCAAAGTGCAATGGGACCAAAGGCAAGACCACTTGCAGCATCCGGGTCAGACTCACGATTCAGTGATTCAAGACTGGCAGTGGTGGCTAGCCCCAGGGTCGCCTCATCAGGCGCCCCTGTTCATTGCGCCTGCCCCGAGGTCACCCTCACCACAGACGCCCGGTCTTGGGTGGGGCACACCTGACGGGTAAAGTCCCAGGCACGTGGACCCAGATGGAAGCTCACCTTCACATCAACGTGCTGGAAATGAGAGCGGTCCTCATGCCCTGCAGGCCTTTCAGTCAGTTATCCCACCGTACTCTCTACTTCAGACAGACAACACGGCGGTGATGTATTACCTCAACAAACAAGGAGGCGACACTTACCTCCCTTTGCAGGAGGCCATGAGGTGTGGGATTGGGTACAGACACGGCGCAAATCTGATCACTGTGCACGCTCCCGGAGTGGACAACACGTGCTGCAGACGGCCTGAGTCGCTTCAGGCCAGAGTCCACGAATGGGAACCCTTTAAGAGGTAGCAGAGGATCTGTTTCTTCGATGGGAACTCCAGATCTAGACTTGTTCGCCTCCCCATCCAACGCAAAACTGCCCAATTTTTCTCGCTAGATCCAGAGCCTGGTGTTTTCTGGCGAGACGCTACATATCCTCTCCTGGGCCAACAGATCTCTCACGCTTCCTCCTTTCCCGTTGATCCAGAGAGTTCTTCTCAACCGCGCAGGAGCACGCATAATGATCCTAGTGGCCCCATTTTGGCACAGACAGATTTGGTTCCCTTGTTGATTCAACTATCTCGGGAACCCCGCCCCCTGCTGCCGCCAGCTCCCACTTCACTGTCTCAGGAGAAGGGTTCACTTGTCCACCGACCCACGTTCCTTGAACCTGCATGCTTGGCTCCTAGAGACATAGCCATTTTGAGTCACGGGGTCTCGCAAGAGGTTGCAGAAGTCCTTTCTGCAGCCAGAAAGCCGGCAACGCATGCGACGTACGCCATGAAATGGCGCCGTTTTTGTGTATGGTCGCGAGCACGCGACCTTTCCCCTTTAGGTTGTCCTGTGGGAGTAATATTAGAATATTTGCTCTCCCTCTTTCATTCGGGTCTAGCCTACTCCTCTATTAAAGTGCACCTCTGTGCCATTTCGGCTTACCACCTCCCGGTGGGAAATCGTACAGTGGCTCAGGTGGACGCCTCTCGGGAATTTCTTAGGGAGTGTTGCACCTTAGACTCCTATTAGAGACCCTGTGCTCCATGGGATTTGCTTTTGTCCTTGAACAGCTCACGCTCTTTGAACCTGCCACGGATTGCGAGCCACGCTTTCTGTCGGAAAACGTTGTTTTAGTTGCTGTTACCTCGGCAAGAAGAATTTCTGAACTTCACGCCTCATGTGCAAAGAGCCTTATTTAGTTTTCCACCGGGACAGAGTATCCTGAGGACTAACCCTAAATTCTTGCCTAAGGTGGTTTCTTCGCCACTTGAACCAGGATATCGACCTTCCGGTCTACTTCCCAACTATTTAATAGAGGAGAGGCTCTGCTCCATACCCTGATGTTCACTGAGCCTGAGGTTTTACCTCAACAGAACTCAGTCCTTCGTAGTTCTGAGCAGCTTTTCATTTCCTTCTCTGAGAGAATGATGGGCCAATCAGTATCCAAACAGTCCCTTCTCGCTGGCTTGTCCAGTGTATTTCTCACTGTTATGGTATCAAACAAAAGCTCTCCCGGTACAGTCCAGGTCATTCCACTAGAGGGTGGCTACTCTTTGCAGCGCTCAAAAATGTTTCCACTTGCTATATGCGCTGCAGCACTTGGAGTTCTGTGCATACCTTTATCAGGCATTATAGCCTGGACACGCCTGCCTAAGGGCTGGTTTTGGTTTGGCCGTATTTGGTCTCCTGTCCTAGGTTCAGGACCTGGTTTTATCCTTATTTTCCTCCTCCCGGATTTTCTGACATGCTACTCAAGCTTGGGAATCAGTCCTATTGAGATTACAGCAAGAGCTGTGTCTCGAAGCAAGATAGTACAGTTACGCAAGAACTCACTGTAACAGTAGATCTCGAGAACAGCCTTGCAGCAGGTACCTCCCGCCCACCTTCCCCTTGAGGAAGCATGGCTCAGTCTTTCTGGAGCAGGAATTGTTATCTTTCTGTCTTCTGACGGCTAATCCTAGGTCTCCTATTTGATGTCAGCCTGCGGCAAGAAGTCTTCGGCGGAGAACTGGGAATCTGGCGGACCGCCCCTTTTGTACCACACCTGACGCCGGAGGCGGACACGTCATGGTCCTCGCTGTAGTTAGCTAGCTAGAATTTTTCCGTAGGGTCCTGGCGCCTGGCGGCTTCGGTCCTAATGGTGTAACCTGCTGCAAGAGCTGTTCTCGAAGATCTACTGTTACGGTAAGTTCTTATGTAACTGTACTTTACCACTACCCCGCCCCCACCGGTCACACCCCGTCCCCCTCCTCCACCACCTCCGGCTACGCCGGACTTTAAAATTCTCATTCACTCTTGATGGTGGGAGCGTGTTCGGAGTTAGTGTCTGACCTGGAGATGAGACTCCCGCTTCCAAGGTCTCTATTCCTGAGCAGTTCTTCCGTAATCACAGTACATGTCTCAGGAAAAGCTCGTCAGGACATTACACTTCCAGATGTCTGTCACCGTCATGACGAAGGGGCAGATGATAATGAGGGGGCCCGACGAGTCAGCGGAGGGCATCCTGGAGGAGCCCGAGGGTCCGTCTAGGCAAGGTTTTCCCAAGTCTCCACCAGAGGACCGGGCTTTTCAGACCTTCTGAGGTCCATGAAGGATTTCTTTGACTGGGAGTCGGAGGAACAAGACCCCATGAGACAGACTAGCCGAGCACCTGGACCTAGAGTCTCTGGTCCCCATTCCCCATGGATTGGACCTCATCAAACCTCACCTCTATGATCTGGCAGATGCCTGATTCCTCCAGGCTGTCCCCAAGTGGGCGGACAGACTTCACTGGCTACAAGGATGCCCTTTTCTTAAGGTGCACCCTAAGGCTGACTCTGTGGTCATCTCCACTGCTCATGACCGCCTGCTGCACCCAAGCACATGAGCACCTCTCCCACGGACGTAAGAGTCAAGGCAAATGGACCAGTTCAGGAGAAAGTTTATTCTTCGCCACATGCGCCTCTTTGGTCCCTCAATTATGTGGCCCACATAGTGTCCTACCAGAAAGCTACCTTGGCCATGCTGGAAGCTCGGGTCCAGTCTATGGAACCCTCAAGCTTGAAAGAGGAGCTTGCCAAGGATCTTTGCCTCACCCAATTTTCTTGTAGGCATGCCTTGCGAGCTATGTACGACTCGGTCAATTCAGTGGCTCACACCTCAGCAACTGCTATTGCCCTTAGACGGCATTCCTGGCTTTGCCTTTCTGAACTTGCTAACGAAGTTCAGTCAGCGATTCAAGATGCCCCCTTTAGGGGTTCGGTACTATTTGGAGGGGACACCAAGGATATCATCACTGATCTACAGGACAGAGGTCTCGCCCTCAGGTCAGTGAGGTCCACGTACCGATCGGGCAACCAACAGCAGCAGCAGCCCTTTCAGAAAAGGACCTGGAGGCAGAGGAAGCAAGCCCCGGCTTGACGCCAGGGCAAGCACAAGTCCACAGGTTCAGCTACTCCTCCAGCCTCCAAGAACCAGAGACAGACAGGGGGCCCTCCCCCTGAACATCCAGCCACTTCCTGACTTGTTATCCACACTACCTCCTCAGGCTCTCAACAGGGAGCAAGTTTGGGGGGGAGGGAAGGTTTGCCCGCCATGCACAGGAGTGGAGGGCAGTAACCTCCAATGAATGGGTCCTGCAACTAGTGCCGTTGGACACACAATAAGAGTTTCTGGAGTTTCCTCCAGAATCTCCACAAAAAAGATCCTCCTATTCCAGGGATGAGGCTCTTCTCATCTGAGAAGAGGAGCACAGCCTCTTTGCTCAAGAAAGCAATAGAGCAGGTTCCTCTCCAGCAAAGGGGAAGGGGGTTTTACTCCCATTTTTTCCTGGTTCTAAAAATGACTGGTGACTTCAGACCCATCCTCGACTTAAGCAACCTAAATCAGTTTGTCGAGTACAAAAAATTTTGGATGTTGATACCCCAGTGCCTCCTTCCGCTCCTTCTGGAGAATCATTGGCCGTGCACTCTGGACATGCAGGATGCTTACCTGCATATCCCCATCTTCCCCAGCCACCGCCGATTCCTGCAGTTTTAGTTCCAGGGGGACACTTCAATTCTGGGCGCCCTTGGTCTGTCATCGGCACCTCGGGTGTTTACCAAGTGCCTGGCAGTGGTTGTGGCTTTCTTATGCCACAGGGGTATTGCGATTTTTCCTTACCTGGACGACTGGCTGATCTCAGCCTCATCCAGGGACTCTTTACTAGAGGCTCTTTCCTTCACCTTGGACCTTTTCAACAGACTAGGGATTACTCTCAATATCCCCAAGTCCTCCACACCCCGTTCCAGAAACTTCAGTTCATTAGGGCAGTCTTGGATACGGTCCATTGCAGAGCTTTCCTCCTCCAGACAGGGTGGAGACCTTGATCCGTCAGGCTTTTTGAGTTGCTTCTTCCAGGACCATCCTGGCCAGGAGATCCTTTGCCTTCTTGGCCTGATGGTGGCCTCCATCACCACTGTTCCCCAGCGAGGTTCCACATGAGGTTTACTCAGTGGTCCTTGTGTGTGCAGTGGACTAAGTCCTGACGACCTGGACCATCCGGTACTGGTCTCCTCAGCAGTTCAGAAGGAATTGCTTTGGTGGAGGGATCCTGCAATCTTTCTTTGGGTCTTCCTTCAGAACCCAGCTCCCTCGGTGTCCCTAACCACAGATGCCCTCGAACATGGGATGTGGAGCACCAAGCCCAAGGACTGTGGTCCAGCTTGGAGGCAACGTTACATATCAACGTACTGGAGATGAGGGCAGTATTGTAAGCCATACTGGCTTTTCAGACCCTCCTTCCCAAGGGATCACTGCTGGTCCAAACAGACATGTCGGTAGTTTGGTACCGCAACTAACAAGGAGGAACCCGATCATACCCCCTGTGCTGGGAGACGATGCCGGTGTGGAACTGAATGGTCCAGCACAATCTGGCTCTCGTGGCTGTGCACATGCCAGGTATTCTAAATGTCCTGGTGGACAGTCTCAGTAGGTCTCTGACCCTAGCTCATGAGTGGGAATTACATCAGGAAGTGGCAGAATCCATCTTCCTACATTGGGGGCGTCCGGAAATCGACCATCTTCCTGGACATAAAGTCTCCACCACTCATTCACACTGATGGGATCTACGCCACAGGCGCTAGGACCCAGTGGGAGCAAACTTTTTTGTAAGAGGGTCAGTGCCAGAGATGGAGCCACGAGGAGCGGCGCTGCAAGCCTCGGCTCATGCAGCTCTTGGCGTTGACCCTCCAACCACCTCAGTTCCTTTTTTCCCTGCTGTCAAGTGCGCTGCAGTGACGATATCACCCGCCTCCGGAGTCAAACTTCAAACTAGCAGCATAGTTTTCAGTTTTCTTATTTTGTAGTATTTCTTGAATAAAGTACTGCTTACTATAATTTATTTTTATTACAAGAAAGAGTCTCAGCCTACACTAACGAATCGACCATGAGTCAGGTGATGGTAGAAACTTCATGCAAGAAAGCTGTTCAGTCAGCTGGGCTGAGTCTGGTCTGCTGCCTCTCTGGAGGGGTCTGACAACGACCGAGGGGCAGTCCCCCCGGAAGCATAAAAGAAAACAGTTGCACTCTCGGCACCGTTCAGCCTCAAGCTCTTCTGCGACTCACAGGTCAAGAAAGAGAAGGCATCACTTGAGGTCACCTTCTGGTATGTCTACACGTCGATGGTTGGCCATTGGAGTCAGTTGCCAGTCTCCTCCAGAGTCGCCGGTTTCTGTTTCTGGTCTCTGACCTCTTCGACTTCGGAGCCCTTCCCCGCCTTCTGGTAGGGCTTCAGATGAGCAGTTTCATCAGTGGGCCGCTCTGATGGAGCAATAGGCTCAGAGGTTGGTACAGCTGCCTGGCCCGGTCACCCAGGAGCCCTCGGACCCTTCGTGGGATCGGGTTGGGCGGTTGGGCCTCCCTAGTCGCACGGCGCCTTCTTCGGTTCCGTCGACTCCGTGCTCAGGTGTTACCCCTCACATGGCTGCAGCGCGGGGCTACACCGATGCCTCTTATCTCCTGGTGTTTTCCTTCTTTATTCTCAAATCTTAGTTTTTCGGGCCCCTTGCGTTAGTTTCAGCGCCGGGCGTCCATGGGTCATTTCGGCGTCGATGCATCTGGCGCTGCCTCGTCGCCATTGGGCTTGTCGGCACCGTCCTCGGTGCCGGGGCAGGTGGTGCCATGCTCTTCTTCGGTTCTGAGACTTGGTGTGGTGTCTTCAGGGCTCTTCGACTCCAAACCCTTTTCCCTCCTATTTTCCTTCTGATTTTCACTCCTTTCCTATCTATACAGTCCCTCCTGGGTTGTCAGGAGATATTAAGTCTGACGCAGACCTTAGGCTGGGTGATGATGTGGAAGGAACAGGACCTAATCCTGCTGCAGAGCCTGTGGTTGAGGACCTGTCATTTAAGTCTCTGCTGAAAAATTTGAATTCCACTCTCTCTCCAGACTATGGATCTTCCTGGACATAAGTCTCCACCACTCATTCACACTAATGGGATCTGCGCCGGAGGCACTAGGACCCATCGGGAGCAAACTTTTTTGTTAGAAGGTCGGCACCTGAGATGGAGCCGCGAGGAGCGGCACCGTGAGCCTCAGCTCGTGCGGTAATGAATATCTCGGCGTCGACCTTCCAACCGCCTCTGTTCCTTTTTTCCTGCCATCGAGTGCACTTCAGTGGCGACGTCGCTCGCCCGCCGAGAGTCAGACTTCAAACTAGCAGCATAGTTTTCAGTTTTGTTGCTTTGTAGTAGTATCTTGAATAAGTATCGCTTAGTTTATTCTTATTTACAAAGAAGTCTCAGCCTACTTTGACTGAGTCGACCATGAGCGGGTCAGGTGACAGTAGGGAGACTTCGTATGAAAGCTGTTCAGTTAGCCGGGTTGGGTCCAGTCCGCCACCTTCTCCTGGGGGGGGGTCTGACAACGGTCAGTCCAATGCCCGAGGCGGCGGGCGGTCCCCTCAAAAGCATTAAGCGGTCACATTCACGGCACCGTTCGGCTTCGAGCTGTTCTTTGGCCCACAGGTCAAAAAAGAGAAGGCATCGCTCGAGGTCGCCCTCTGATATGTCTGCGTGTAGACGGTCAGTTATTGGAGCTAGTTGCCGGTCTCCTCCTTCAGAGTCACCAGCTTCTGTTTCTGGTAGCCGACGTCTTTGACATCGGAGCCCTACCACACCCTCTGGTAGGTCTTCAGATGAGCAGTTTCATCAGTGGGCTGCTCTTATGGAGCAATGGGCTCGGAGATTGGTCCAGCTGCCTGGCCCGGTCACTCAGGGGCCTTCGGGCTTCTTGGGAGATCAGGTAGGGCAGTTGAGCCTCCCTAGTCACGCTGCACCGTCTTTGGTGCCATCGACTCCACGCTAGGTGTTTCCTCCCTCATATGGCTGCGGTGCAGGGGCCACACCGATGCCTCTATCTCCTGCTCTTCTTCCTCCCTTCTCCTCAAATCCTGTTTTGGAGTCTTGGGGTGTTTTGGCGCCTCGGCATCGATATGCGCTTGGCGCCGTCTTGCGCGCCGTTACTTATAGCACCTTGCACATCGTTGGTGCCATCCTGCACCGTTGAGTTACTTGCGCCTTTATGACATGCCGCCCCGGCGTCAGTGTAGCATCATGGATGTGCCATCTGGCCTCTCAGTGCCATCTTTGGCGCCATGTGCCTTGTCGGCGCCATGTGGCTTCTCTGTGTCGTCTTCGGCGACATGCATTCTTTCGGTTCCATGCATTTCTGCGGCGCCGGGGGTTGTTAGGGTGTCGTCCACCTTCAGGACCTCCTTTAACCCTTTTACTTCCTCATTTCCTCGATTTTCACTCCTTTCCTGTCCATGCATTCCCTCCTGGACTGTCAGAAGATGACATTGAGCTCGACCCAGACCTTAGGCTGGGTGATGAAGTGGAAGGAACAGGATCTATTCCTGCTGCAGAGCCTGTGGTCGAGGACCTGTCTTTTAAGTATCTCCTGAAAACTTGATTTCCACTCTTTCTCCAAACTACAGACAATGATCCTGGGAAATTGTTAAGACCCAATACCTCCATGTTCCAGAGATCCCTCATGGATTTGACTCCTCCGGCATAGCTCCTCCTTGAGACGCTGTCTCAAATGGCATGGAATAATCCTGCTCTCATTCCTTCGGTGGCTAAATCCATAGATAGGAAATACTCAGCCCCAAGGATCGACCCATTTTGGGCGTCCCAAGCCTTTATGATCCTATTGTAGTCTTGGCAGAGAATGATAAGGTCATCCTTCCCCAGACTACTACAGCTCGACCTATTAACAAAGAATCCTAAGATAGACACTTTAGTTAAGAGAGTCTTTGATGCTTCCACCCTGGGTATGCTGACACAGCTACCAAGGCTGTTTCTCTCAATATGAGTATATCCTTTGGCACTCACTCAAACAAATGGTTGAAGCTCTACTGGAATCGGACACAAAGTCAGAGCTACTTCAAACCATTACCAGAGGTATCGAATCCAACAACCAGCAGGTTAAAGCGGCTATGGATGCTTTCGATACTGCTTCCTGAGCGGTGGTGGCGGGCATTTGTACCCACCGTCATTCCTGGCTGCGCACTTCAGGTTTCACAAATGACGCACAGCAGCAGGTAATGGTGTTGCCTTTTTGATGGTGTGTATCTCTTCGGATCTCAAGTAGAACAGGCTCTAGAAACTACACAAAAGACTAGGTCAGCCATTAAGTTGGCTAGACCTCCTCCTGTCCCCTCTCGAGGGGGTGTTAATAAACGCCAGTTTCATAACCATCAGTCCTTTCGAGGCAAAGGTAGAGGAAGTTTTCATATAAACCAAGCCCCTCAGCCGCAAAAGAAAATGCAACAGAAAGCGCAAGGACCCAAAGCACTCAGTGCCGCCTTCTGAGTTGTTGGCCCAAGTCCCACCTCAGCTGCCCGAGGTGGACTCTTCCTCAGTGGTGGGAGGTTGTCTGACGCACTTCTACAATCAATGGAAGTCCATAACCTCAGACAAATGGGTCTTCCGGATAATCCGCGAGGGATATTCACTCAATCTTGTGGAGACCCCTCCGGATCGTCCTCCCAGACGACAGCACAAGCTGTCAACCCTTCAGTCAGACCTTCTTGCCACCGAGATACAGGGCCTTCTGAACAACAGGGCAGTAGAAGTAGTTCCACTGCATCAATGGAACACAGGGTTCTACTCCCATTACTTTCTGGTTCCAAAGAAAACTGGGGGCATGCGCCCCATTTTGGACCTCGGGAAAACTAAACAAATTTCTGCCCAAGGAGAAATTCAAAATGATTTCACTAGGAACCCTGTTACCTTTGCTTCATCAACATGACTGGTTAGCCTCCCTAGACATGCAGGATGCTTACCAGCACATTTCTATTCACCCAAAGCTTCACAAATTCCTAAGGTTCATGGCTCTGGGACAGCACACAAGTTTTTACAAAGTGTTGTGCAGTTCTCGCAATGCATTTCAGAAAGATCGGAATACAGGTATTCCCTTATCTGGACGATTGGCTTCTGGCAAGTCCTTCCAGGCAGGGAACTCTGGACGCCATAGCCACAGCTTCACGCTTTCTCACGTTCATGGGAGTCCTGCTAAACCTAAAAATCGTAGCTGCACGCCTCCCAGGGGCTCCTTTTATAGGAACTCTTCTGGACACCTCCTGTGGAAGGCTTTTCTGCCAGAGGACAGGAGGAGCGATATCCTCCAGATGGCCCGTCCACATCGGGAGTGCAACTCGGTTCCAGCTCTCGATGCAACGGATGCTAGGTCTCATGGCATCCTCGGTGTTCACTGTACCCTGTACTCCTTCACATGAGAATTTCTCAATGGATGCTCAATACTCAGTGGTCCCCATCCACTCACCCACAGTCCTTTCTCATCAAGGTGATGGAACCTCTAAAGAGGTCACTCACCTGGTGGTCGCAAGAGAACAATCTTCTAGAAGGGTATCCCTTTGCTCCTCTGGATCATCAGATTTCCATTACCACAGACGAGTCCCTGATGGGGAGCTCACTGTCAGGCTCTCCACACTCAAGGTACATGGACTCAGGTCGAGTCCCATTTTCACATAAATGTCTTAGAAATGAGAGCCGTCCTTTATTCAGTCCAGGTTTTGAAGGACATTCTCTGTCACAAGAACAGTGAAGTATTACATCAACAAACAGGGCGGTGCTCACTCTTACCCCTTATGCAGAGAAGCGACGAGCGTGTGGGAATGGTGCTTGCAGCACAAGTCTCTAATTCAAGCGGTCTACCTGCCAGGAGTGCAGAACGAACTGGCAGATCGCCTCAGCAGAACAAACAGATCCTCACAAATGGTCTCTCGACTCAGCCGTAGTTCAGTCAATATTCGCAGAGTAAGGAACTCCAGACCTGGACGTTTTTGTATCCCCACTCAACACAAAACTGCCTCTCTTCTGCTCCAGAAATCTAGGTCCTGGCATTTTCTGTCAGGATGCGTTCAGGCTGCAGTGGACAAAACGCTTTCTATACGCCTTTCCGCCTCTTCCTCTAATTCAGAGGGTACTTCTCAAGTTCGACTCCCAGGGGGACAAAATGATCCTCATTGCTCCCTTCTGGCCTCGACAGATGTGGTTTCCACTACTCAACAGTATGTCGCCAGCTCCGACGAAACCACTTCCCCTTCAGACAAACCTCTTGACTCGGGCCTGTTGTTCATTCCAACCTGAGGTCGCCACCTTCACACTTGGCTCCTGAAGAGATAGAAGTGAACAGGTTCAATGTCTCGCGGGTTTCAGATATTCTTCTGGCTGTGCGTAAGCCAGCCACTAGGAAACTTACACAGCCAAAGGGAAGCGTTTTTTGCTCTGGTGTGTGCAATCCTCTTTAAATCCCTTTTCCTGCCGACCAGATAAAATTTTAGAGTACCTCTTAGACCTCTCAAATTCAGATCTGCAGTACTCTACAGTCAAAGTTCACCTTTGTGCCATTTCAGCTTATCATGAGCCGGTGCTTTCCTTGTCACTGGCTCAGTTACCTGAGGTTAAGCGGTTTCTTAAGGGAATTCTGCATTCCAGACCTCCTATCAGACGTCCATTCGCAGCCTGGGACATAATCTTGTGCTAGACATGCTCACTCGAAAACCTTTCGAACCTCTGGCTACCTGTGAGCTAAAATTTCTCACCTGGAAAACGGCCTTCCTGGTGGCCATTACCTCAGCCCGCAGGGTCTCTGAGATACATGCCTTGGTCACAGACCCTCCGTATACTGTGTTCCATAAAGACAAAGTAGTCCTTAGAACCCATCCTAAATTTCTCCCTAAGGTTGTTTCGGAATTCCATCTAAACCAACCTTGGTTCTTCCTCTTACTTTGTGAACTTCCAAAATGAAGGAGAACATTCTCTTCATTCCTTGGACATCAAGAGAGCTTTGCGTTTCTATCTACAGTAGATAGAACAAAAGACTTTCATAAAGCTCAGCAACTGTTTGTTTCCTTCAGCGAGACCCGGCTGGGTTAGCCTGTCGCTATCAGATGTATCTCAGCATGGCTAGTGGCATGCCTTCGCCACTGTTATTCCACGGCACAGGTTAAGCTGGAGGGCTGAGTGTACACTCACTCTACTAGAGCAGTCGCGGCATCTTTGGCGGAAATCCGCAACGTACCCATTGTAGATATTTGCAATGCGGCTACCTAGATCTCAGTGCATACTTTCATTAAACACTATGCCCTGGATGTCCATGCCAGACAACATCTTTCCTTTGACAGAACCATCCTTAATGGACTTCTGTCCTAAAACTGTGAGCTCTTGGTCTCTCCTGCCGACCTCTCGGGGGATTATTAGCTCGGTACTCTCCCATTAGTTTGAATGAGTGGTGGTGACTTATGTCCAGGGAGATATGGAAATTATGTACCTACCGTAATTCTTGATCTTCTTGGACGAGTCTCAACCACTCATTCACACGCCCACCCTCCATCCCCTGAGCTCACCTCTGTTGTTGGTCTTCACTCCCTCAATCTTTAGGCTGTGAAGACTTCTTTGTTGACCCTTCTTACACAGGTCTTCCGGACTATCTTATGTCCGGTTTTTGATTAGGCTATCCTTCTAGGTTAGTTACGCTGCACCTCCTCAGAAAAAAAAAGGTACTGAGGCGGTTGGAAGGTCACCGAGATATTCATTACCGCAGACGAGCTGAGGCTGCAGTGCCACTCCTGGCTCTGCTTTCAGCACCGACCTTCTAACAAAAAGTTTGCTCCAATAGTCCTAGTGCCTCCCGGCGCAGATCCCATTAGTGTGAATGAGTGGTGGACTCATCCAAGAAGATCAAAAATTATGGTAGGTACGTCATTTCCATTTATCGATCCTGGGAAACTTTTGAGGCTCCAATACCTTCATGTTCCGGACATTCCTATGATTTTAACTCCCCCTATACAGCCCTCCTTTGAGATGCTTTCTCAAATGGTATGGAATAACCCTGCTGTCATTTCTTCTGTGGCTAAGTCCTTCAGTCCTTTCGAGACAAAGGCAGGGGAGGTTTTAATAAAAACCAAGCCCCTCAGCCTCAAAAGAAAACGCAACAGAAAGCACAAGGGCCCAAAGCGCCCAGGCCACCTTCTGAGTTTCTGGCCCAAGTCCCACCTCAGCTACCCGAGGGGGACTCCTCTTTAGCGGTGGGAGGTCGTCTGACTCAATTCTACAACCAGTGGAAGTCCATAACATCAGACAAATGGGTCCTCTGGAAAATCCGCGAGGGGTATTCCCTTAATCTTTCAGAGACCCCTCCAGATTGTCCCCCCAAATGGCAGCCCAAGCTGTCAATGCTTCAGTCAGAACTTTTTGCCTCCAAGATACAAGGCCTTCTGAACAACAGGGCAGTAGACATAGTTCCGCTGGATCAACGGCACACAGGATTCTACTCTCATTACATTCTAGTTCCAAGGAAAACCAGGGGCATGCACCCCATTTTGGACCTCAGAAAATTGAACAAATTTCTTCCCAAGGAGAAGTTCAAAATGATATCGCTAGGAACGCTGTTACCTTTGCTTCATCAGCACAACTGGGTAGCCTCTGTGGACATGCAGGATGCTTACCAACATATTCCTATTCACCCAAGGCATCACAAATACTAAGTTTCGTGACTTTGGGCCAACATTATCAGTTCAGAGTCCTGCCCTTTGGCTATCCTCGGCGCCACGAGTTTTGCAAGGGGTTGTGCAATTCGTAGTGCACCTCAGAAAGATCGGCACAAGCAGCCTGTGATCTGACGACTGGCTTCAGCAAGTTCTTCCAGGCAAGGAACCTCGATGTCGTATCCACGCCTCAGACTTTCTCACATCCATGGGAGTTCTGCTAAATTCAAGAAATCACAGTTGCATCCTTCCCAGAAGCTCCTTTTTATAGGAACTCTTCTGGACACCTCTTGTGCGAAGGCCTTTCTTCCAGAAGACAGAAGGAGTGATATCCTACAGATGGCCCGATACATCAGAGAGAACAGCTCGGTTTGAGCTATCTCAATGCAACAGATACTGGGTTTCATGGCATCATCGGTGTTCACTGTACCCCTAGCTTGTCTCCACATGAGAACCTCTCAATGGATGCTCAGTACTCAGTGGTCCCACCACTCACCCTCAGTCCTTTCTCATCAAGGTGACAGAACCTCTGAAGAAGTCGCTTACCTGGTGGTCGCAAGATGACAATCTTCTAGAAGGGTATCCATTTGCTCCCCTGGATCACCAGATCTCCATTTCCACGGACACGTCCCTGATGGGGTGGGGAGCCCACTGTCAAGATCTCCACACCCAAGGTACGTGGACCCAAGATGAGTCCTAGCTTCATATAAATGTCCTAGAAATGAGAGCCGTCCTTTATGCAGTCCGGGCTTTGAAGGACACTCTTTGTCACAAGAACATTCTCCTTCAAACAGACAACAAAGCAGTGATGTAGTACATCAACAAGCAGGGTGGTGCTCACTCTTACCCTCTATGCAGGGAAGCGATGAGAGTGTGGGAATGGTGCTTGGAGCACAAGGCTCTAATACTGGCGGTCTACCTGCCAGGAGTGCAGAATGAACTGGCAGATCGCCTCAGCAGAACAGAGACAGATCCTCACGAATGGTCTCTTGACTCAACCATAGTTCAGTCACTATTCAGAGTGGGGAACTCCAGACCTGGACCTTTTTGCATCCCCACTCAACACAAAACTGCCTCTCTTCTGCTCCATAAATCCAGGGCCTGGCATTTTCTGTCAGGATGTGTGGACAAAATGCTTTCTATATGCCTTTCCTCCTTTTCCTCTAATTCAGAGGGTACTTCTCAAGTTCATGTCCCAGGGGGACAAAGTGATCCTCATTGCTCTCTTCTGGCCTCGACAGATATGGTTTCCGTTACTCAACAGTATGTCGAGAACCTCTTCGAAAGCGCTTCCCCTTCAGACGAACCTTCTGACCCGTGGGGCCTGTGGTCCATCCCATTCTGAGATCGCTTCACCTTCATGCTTGGCTTCTGAAGAGAGAGAAGTGAACAGGTTCAATGTCTCTCGCAAAGTTTCAGATATTCTTCTGGCTGCATGCAAGCCAGCCACTAGAAAAACTTGCACAGCCAAATGGAAGCGTTTTTCTCTCTGGTGTGCAAAATCCTCTTTGAATCTTTTTTCCTGCCAACCCAATAAAGTTGTAGAGTACCTGTTAGACCTCTCAGATTCAGGTCTACAATACTCTACAGTCAAAGTTCACCTTGTGCCATTTCAGCTTATCATGAGCCAGTACTTTCCTTGTCACTGGCTGTTACCTGTGGTTAAGAGGTTCCTTAAGGGAATTCTGCATACCAGACCTCCTATCAGACGTCCAGTAGCAGCCTGGGACATTAATCTTGTACTAGACATGCTCACTCGAAAGCCTTTCAAGCCTCTAGCTACCTGTGAGCTGAAATTTCTCACTTGGAAAACGGACTTCCTGGTAGCCATTACCTCAGCCCGCAGGGTCTCTGAAATACATGTCTTGGTCACAGACACTCCGTATACTGTGTTCCATAAGGACAAAGTACTTCTTAGGACTCATCCTAAGTTTTCCCTAAAGTTGTTTCAGAATTCCATCTAAACCAACCTTTGGTCCTACCTACTTACTTTGCAAACTTTCAAAATGAAGGAAAGCTGCATCTTCATTCTTCAGATGTCAAAAGAGCTCTCATGCTTCTATTTAGACAGAATAAAAGAAATTTGCAAAGCTCAACAACTGTTTGTTTCCTTCAGCGAGACCCGACTGGGTCAGTCTGTTGCTATCAGTTGCATTTCAGCATGGCTGGTGGCATGCCTTCGCCACTGCTACTCCATGGCGCAGGATAAGCTGGAAGGCAGAGTGTACGCTCACTCTACTAGAGCAGTCGTGGCATCCCTGGCAGAAATCCGCAACGTGCCCATTGCAGACATTTGCAATGCAGCTACCTGGAGCTCGGTGCATACTTTCGTCAAGCACTATGCCCTGGATGTCCATGCCAGGCAACATCTTTCATTTGGCAGGAGCATCCTTAACAGACTTCTGTCCTAAATTTGTGAGCTCTTGGGTCTTTCCTGCCACCCTCTCGGGGGATTATTAGCTCGGTACTCTCCCATCAGTGTGAATGAGTGGTGGAGACTTTTTGTCCAGGAAGATATGGAAATTATGTACCTACCATAATTCTTGATCTTCTTGGACAAAGTCTCAACCCCTCATTCACACGCCCACCCACCATCCCCCGAGCTCACTTCTGTTGCTGGTCTTCACTCCCTCAATCTTTAGGCTGTGAAGACTTCTTGTTGACCCTTCTTATATGGGTCAGTCCGGACTGTCTTGTGTCCAGTTTTTGTTAGGCTATCCTTCTAGGTTAGTTACACTGCACCTCCTCGGGGGGGGGGAGGTACTGAGGCAGTTGGAGGGTCGACACTGAGAAAGTCATTGCCGCACAAGCTCGAGGCTTGCGGTGCCATTCCTCGTGGCTCAGTCTCTCGCACCGACCCTTTTGCAAAAAAGTTTGCTTCCGCTGGGTCCTAGCACTTCTGGCATAGATCCCATCAGTGTGAATGAGTGGTGGAGACTTCGTCCAAGAAGATCAAGAATTACGGTAGGTACGTAATTTCCATTTTTTGCCTCTCCATACAGTGCAAAACTTCCCAGTTTTTGCTTGCACATTCCTGGGCATGGTGCTTTCTGGCATGACACACTGTCTCTCTCCTGGACAGGGAAATTTTTGTACGCCTTCCCTCCATTTCCCATTCTCCAGAGGGTCCTCCTCAAAGATGATCCTCATCGCCCCTTCCTGGCTGAGACAGATTTGATTTCCGCTGTTACAACAGCTTTCCAGGGAACCACCAATTCCATTTCCAGTGACTCACGACCTCCTGACTCAGGACCAAGTTTGGCTAGTGCATCCGGGGCTCAGGACTATGCACCTTTATGCCTGGCTCCTGTAGACATAGCTATCTTTCACTTTGAGGTCTCCTCCCGGGACGCTCAAGTCCTTATTGAGGCTAGAAAACCCTATACTGATCCACTTATGCCTTGAAGTGGAAATGGTTTTCCATTTGGGCAACCGCCAAGGGTTGGAACCCTTTCTCATGTTCTGCCCCTCAAGTCATGAAATACCTTCTTCGGCCTGTCAGACTCGCTTTCTCATATTCCTCCTTGAAGGTCCACCTTTCTGCAATTTTGGCGTACTACAAACTAGTGGATGGTAAACCCTGTGGCTCAATTGGAAGTCTCTAAAACCTTTCTGAAAGGTATCCTCCATCTGAAACCCCCATCCGCAGCCCAACTCCACCTTGGGATTTGAACTTTGTTTTGGAAAAGCTCACCCTTCCTCCTTTTGAGCCGGCTATGAGCTGTGAGTTGCACTTCCTTTCCTGGAAGGCATTGTTTCTGGTTGCCATCCTATCAGCTCGGGGATTTTGGAGCTTCACGCCTGGTTTGCAAAGAGACCCATCTTATTTTCCATAAGGATCAAGGTCCTTAGGACCGAATCTAAGTTTCTTCCCATGGTGATGTGAGAAGCTACACTGAACCAATCAGTAGAGCTTCCTGTGTATTTTCTGACCCTCTAATAGAGGTGAGGCACTCCTCCATACCATGGACGTGACATCGGATTCTTAGGTGCTGCACTCACCGACTAAAGATTTCCATAGCTGTGATTAGCTTTTTGTTTCCTTTTGCCCTCAGATCAAGGGCAAACCGGTTTCTAAGTGGGGCCTTTCAAATGGTTAGGCAACTGCATTAGGTATTGTTACCAAAAGTATGAAAAACCTCTGCCGGTACCATAAGAGGTCATTCTACTAGGTATAGCTGCTTCCGCCCCTTTCGAAATGTCTCTGCAGCTGATATCTGTGCCATAGCCACTTGGAGGTCTGTCCATACCTTTACCAAACATTACAGTCTGGACATTGCTTCTAGGCGAAGGGCTGGTTTCGGCCTAGCCATGTTACAGGGCCTGGCTGGGTCCATTCTGGATTCCAATTTTTTCAGTTGGAGTTATTTCTCCTCCTCCCTAGTTTCTCTCCGTCTCTCTTTGGAGGGACTGCTTGGGACTTTGTCCCATATGTGATGACCTACTGAAGGAACCTCTCAGTAAGATAGTACAGTTACGTGAGGAACTTACCATAACAGTAAATCTTCAGAGAGGTTCCTTCAGTAGGTCATATTTTCACCTCCATCCCATCATTTTGTTTTTACAGGGACTCCAAATCCTGTTCACTGCTGCTGTCAGGCCTCTTCCTGGTTCCTGTGGGAGAACTGGAGGACGGGCGTGGGGACCGCCCAGTATATAGAGTCACGCTGACGTCAGTCACGTGATGTCAGGTGGGCGGTCCCCCATCAGGGATTGCTAGAAAAGTCTGCCATGTGGCCCAACGCCAGGTGGCGCCAGCCCTATGTGTGATGATCTACTGAAGGAACCTGTCTCGAAGATTTACTGTTATGTTAAGTTTCTACGTAACTGTACTTTTCCTCTCAGTGGTAGAGTCTCTCATCCAAGACCAGCCAGACATTTCCTCAGGCTCTTGGGACACATTGCTTCAATGACTGCAGTGGTCCCAGGAGTCAGGCACAGGATGCGACACCTGCAAGCCTATCTCAGAGCTTGCTGATCTCAAAGAAGCAACAATTTTTCAAAGCTAATGCCTGTAACAGAGCAGTTCCTTCAGACTCTGCTTTAGTGGAAGAAACCTGTAAATCTGGCAGCAGGGAGCCCTTCCAAGCTCCACTTCCCACAACAGTGATCACCACAGACGCCTCCCTCTTGGGGTGGGGAGATCATCTGGACAGTGCTCAGTAAGTGGCACTTGGACTCTCCAAGAGTCACACTTACACATGAAACTTTTGGAACTCGGAGCAATCTTTCTAGCTCTCAAAGCATTTGCTCTTGTAATAAAAGGACAGACTGTACAAATTCGAACAGACAACACCACTGCAATGTTTTACATAAACAAGCAGGGTGGTACCAGATCAGGAATACTCTGTTCGGAGGCTCTGAAAATTTGCTCTCTCACCTTCTCCCTGGGAGTCAGCCTTTCAGCTATTCATCTCCCAGGCAAACACAATACCCTGGCAGATGCTTTAAGTCGCATCAGTCAAGGCAAGAGCAATCGGACTTTGAACAATCAAGTACTAGCCTCAGTGTTCAGACAGTGGGGCACACCAGAAGTGGATCTGTTTGCCTCTTCCCTCAACTTACAGCTTCCTCAGTACTGTTGCAGGCCCCCAGTCCCTGGAACGCTTCCCCTGGATGCCTTGATTCTGGACTGGTCAGGGATGTTCCTATATGCATACCCTCCCTTTCCCTTGATACTCAGGGTATTGCTGAAACTCGGACAACAGCCTGCATCAGTGATTCTGGTGGCTCTGGATTGGCCCAGGCAAGCCTTGTACCCTCTCCTTCTCTCACTGTCCTGTAGCAGGCCCGTTTGCCTGCCACCAACTCACTCGCTGGTGACCCTTCCTCAGACAGGAGTGCATTATCCAGACGTACACTCTCTCACCTCAAGGCCTGATTCTTGAGGAGTTAGTTTCATCCTCAGTACTCGAACAGGTCCTTAAGATCCTGAGAATGGTTAAAAACCTAACACAAAAAGACTTATGCAGCCAAATGGAACGGTTCTCCGCCTGGTGCAAGAGGAAAAAGTCAATCCTCTTACAGCTCCAGACCTCAGCTGCTGGATTACCTGGTACATCTGCAGGTGTCAGACTTGAAACCTCTTTCCTCAAGCTACACCTGGCTGCAATTTTCTTTTGCTTTTGGTGGGAAGAAAAGTCAATTTTTTCCACACCATATTCAGTTTTTCAAAGGACTCTTGCATCTCCAGTCAGAGCGCGGTTCCTGCTTGGAGCCTGAATCTCTGCATAGCCAGGCTCATGCAACAACCCTTTGAGCCTATGGCCTCTGCACATATCAAGTTTGTGACCTGGAAGTCAGTCTTCCTGGTGGCCATTACCTCTGCCAGGAGGATTTTGGAGCTACAAGCCCTGTGCACTGAGCTGAATTATAATTCATCACAAAGATAAAATTGAGCTCAGGACAAATAGGAAGTTTCTGCCTAAGGTGGTTTGAGTTCCACCTTAACCAGTCTATTACTCTACCTGTCATCTTTACTGAGAAATCCACTCCTGGTGAGCAAAAGCTCCACAGTTTGGATGTCAAAAGAGCCATCTTTTACTACCTAGAGCATACTAGGCAGTCCAGAAGCTCTTCCACTCAAGTTGTTCATCACCTACAGGGATGTAGGCAGAGAAGACCAGCTACCAAGAGAACTGTTTCACTGGTTTTGTTTCTTGTATTAGATTCTGCTATGAAAGCTGGTCATCAACCTCCTGTCGGGCTCAGGGCCCATTCCACCAGGGGCAGTGCAGCCTCTGTGGCAGCAGCAAGGGACATACCCCTTCTGGATGTCCGCTATGGAGCTACCTGGAAATCTGTACACTTTCATTAAGCACTACAGTTTAAATGTGCAGTCCAGATCTAATGCCAAATTTGGCAGGGCGATTCTGCAGAGCCTCTTTCCTAAGTAGATTCTCTGCCCACCTCCCACTTGGTACTGCTCGGTAGTCTACTATAGTTACTGATGCTAAAGAACTCCTGGGGTAAGAAGAAAAAATTACTCACCGTAGTAATCTTCTTTCTTTCAAGGGGTCCTTTAGCATTAGTAAGCTCCCACCCTTCCTTCCCGGTTCACTTGTTAGGAGAAGGGCCGTGTTCTCAGTTTTATTACCAAATGTGGGTTTATTAATGCATTTTCATGCTCAGGTTATCTGTTTTCAGGTTTTGGATATTTGCATGTTTTTGAATCATGTTGTTTCACTTTTCAGGCATGTGCCATTCTTGAAAAATTCTGAAGCCTTTCAGGCTGCTCCTCTCAGCACACTCCCTCCTTTTTTTTGATTGGCTGATGCCTAGCCTATTATGCTAATTTTTTAAAGGCGACATCTGGGACAAGTTGCACCTAGCCAGCTAACTGCTATAGTTACTGATGCTAAAGGACCCGTTGGAAGAAAGAAGGTTACTACAGTGAGTAATTTTTTCTAGTCTATCTGCCTCTCTTCTCTTTCTCTCCTAAACCATGGGTCTGCCTAGAGACTGGTCATTATGGACCCAGAAAATCCTAGATCAGACCCCTCTTCTGTCTCTCTTTCTCCTCTCTGGTCGACTTATGGGTAATTTTTGCTTCCTTTCCTTTCCCTGTCCCTTGGGCTACCTTGCCCCACCCCTCCCTTTCTTCTCTACACCTGTTTTCCTCTCCTGTTTACAGAGCTGAGGAGGAGGAGGAGGAGGAGGAGTTTGCGTCGGTTAATGGCCACTCCACAAATGCCTTGTCATGCAATCGGCCTCACGGGTGGCTCCATCTCTGACATGACCCACCCGAAGAGTCTTAAAGCTATATGCTCTATCAGGATCTGGTGCCTCTGGCTTGAACCACTATGATGAATGGCGAAGATATCCTGGAAGTTCAAGAAATCTTCCTTGTCAATCTTCACCATTCATTACTGCTGGATGTGACAGAAGCACTCACATGCTATGGGAGGATTTTTTTTTTTTTTTTTGGTGGGAGGAGTCCGTGCCGATGGTGCTGCTCACAAGAGCGATGCACTGCATGGTGCATGAGGGCTGGCTGTTAGGCACCACAGACTCCTCCCAGTTCTGTTTCTCCCACTGTTGAGGCTGCACCTGCTGCATGAGTGAGAGAAATTGTTGCTGCGCCATTAGGCCTTTCATTCTTCAACACCGTTCATTTGACTCCTTCATCCCGGTTCTCCATCCCGATGCCGTTGAAACCTGTAAGACCGTTTCATTTTATATTTCGATGGCGCTGGGATCTTTGCTGTTTTTATTTATTTATTTATTTATTTAGCTTTTGTTGACCGGGTAAGTACATTAGACAAATCCTGCCTATTTTCAGGCACGAACGGGAGGGGATACAGATGAATGCCAACTGACCTTGAACCAGATTAAGCTGTTGGTGGTATTTTAGTGAGTGAGGAATTTCCAGGACACCGGAAATTCTACTCTTTTGATAAGTGCCATGGGATCTTTAACATCACTGAACTACACCAATCCAGGCAGATGGGACCTCGGTTTAACGTCTCATCCGAAGGCGGCACCTCAGAGTGCAGCACCCTCTCATGCTGCACTACAGTGTCAGTACTGGGATATTAACCCAAGTGCGGATGTGGGAACTGAACCCACAGCCCTCAATTGCATCTTGTCTGGGGGCCAGTGTATATCCAGGCGGGCTGTGCCACAATAGTGGTGCCACGTGTGGCTGGCAGTTTTTCCATCACGGATCGACATGATGTTTGTCTTTGGTGCTGCCAACTTTGGAGGACGCCACCATGGGTCTCCTACACCAGATCTCTTGACCCTTCCTCTGGGTCTCCTCCCGGTCTTTCAAACAACATGAAGTCTTGCTATATTATGACAATTGCAGTGAGTCCCAATCTTCGAACTGCTCCGGAGGTGAAAGAGTTAACTTTCCATGCCAGGCATGGAACTCTGAGCACGAGCTCGGTTGGAAACTCTGTCTGTTGTTCTTCAAACACAAACTGTTAGATTCTTTACTTCGCCTCACTGAACAGTCACTCCGGAGATTTCTCCTTCTGCTCGGTTCATTTTGTCGGTTAAAAGTATTATTTATCATTTTTTTTTTACCGAAATTAAACCGCAACCGGTCGGTTCAAGCTCTGTCTGTGGTATTGTAAGTAATAGGCTTTACATTTATTTTATTCTGTGTGGAACTTGTAAACGCTTATCGGTTCGGTTTGAACCAATCAGGTTGTTTTTAAAATTTACTAGTCCTTATTTAGAGTGCGGTTCCCGGTTCTTATCGGTTCTAAAAAAAACGGATTTCATTACGTTTTTTTCCATGACCCGTGACACGGTTGGGAACCGATAAGAGAGTCTTGCTTGGTGGATTGCCATAAACGGGCAAGTTTGGTTAGGCTGGCACCATGTCTGAGAAACCCAAAAGAAAAACCGGGCCCACCAGGTTTCAACATTGTAGTGTTTGTGGGGAAGCTCTTTGCTAAGGCTGGACCCCTTACACCACCTGTGTTTATTGTCTGGGGTTTGACCACCTCAATGCAGACTGCCAGATTTGTAAGAATTTCTCTGCTGCCACTATAGAAAAGAGAGTCGGTAGGCTCAGGAAAGGAGGCCAAAAGTCCGCTTGACCCGATGAGTCAGCCCGGTTCGGGTTCCAACCGAACTGGGAGGAGTGCCTCTGACCAGGCGATACTTCCTCGGCATGAAGATACGGCTCTGGAGGAGCCGTTCCAATAAAAAGGACTAGAAAGTCAGCTGGTGTGGAGCCAAAAGTTCTCTCAACCGCTGAAGAAATAGCTAAAGCAATTCAAATTGTCCAGTCACTTTCCTCAGTTCACCGAACCGACACCATCAGGGAAGCGCTGGTTCGCTGGTTCCACCGGTTCAAGATTATGATTTTGAGGATTTTTATGAACCGGAGGAGGGGAAAGAGGAGTATGAGGAGAGTGAATGTGGATTTGAAAGTCTGGATGTGCCCTTTGAACCGGACATCTCTCCAGACAGACCTTCAGGGGTTTCTCCTCCCAGGCTCTCTGAGTCCCCTTCTCATTTTATGTTTTATGAAAAGTTGTTGAAATTCTCCAGCTCCCTGTTGGAGGAAGCTGTTGATGACCAAGAGGAGCCTGATTATGTAGAAATGATGGATATTCCAGAGTTAGGAGACTGTCTATTCCTTTGCATAAATATTTTCGAAAACAGACAGTAAAATTCTAAAACTCCTCACACTATACTTCCTGTTGATAAAAGGATGGACAAGAGGTATACATTATCAGGCTCTGATACGGAGTTCCTCCACACAATGCAGCCATGTGGGGTAGTACAGGCTGCAGCCTGTGACAAGGCAAATATTCCCCTAGCTTCACACCCCCTGAAAAGGACTCCAGGAGGATTGATGCTATGGCACAGGAACAGTACATGGCAGCATCCTTGGGACTCAGACAGGCAAATTATATGGCTTATGCTGCTAGGTACCAGAAATCCAGATGGGATACTGTGCTGGCTCTAGCAAAACAGGTCCCTGACCAGCTTGCCAGGGAGCTGGAGCAGGTGGCTGCAGATGGTATTGAGGCATCCAAGGTGCAATTTCATGCTGCAGTAGACTCTAATGATGTGTCATCAAGAGTCATGGCCAATTTGTGGCACTTTGCAGAATGGCTTGGCTCAGATGTACTACCCTGTCACAGGATACCCAGTCTAAGGCCATGGATTTTCCTGTAGTGGGCAATTCTCTGTTGGGGAGCAGACAGAGAATTACATGAAGAAATGGATGAATATAGGACCACCTATAGGAGTGCACAGGCCAAGGAAGGCAGGCCACTCCTCAAAAGCAGCTTCCCAAGGCAGGGCAGGCCTTTCATAGGCCTTTACCAAGCCCAGGCCTCTTCTGCTTCTGCCCAGAGTGGCTTCTTTAGAGAGAGAGGCAGACTGGTACAAACAGGCCTGCTTCCACCCTCAGCCCAAAGCCCTGCCAAGCAGGCACCCTGATGGGGTAGCTAGGGCCAATTTTCCTCTACCTGTAGGGGGCAGACTGGCTTACTTTGTCCAGGACTGGAAGTCTCTAACGTCGGACAAGTGGGTCCTGGAAGTAGTAAGCCAGGGATTGGTTCTCAGCTTCAAAAAATTTCCAAAGATGAGAACCAGATCTTTTCCACCTGCAACTCCATCAGAGGCACTTACCCTAGAGGCAGAGGTCTCTACCCTCCTGGCTCTCAGAGCCATGGAAAGGGTTCCTCCCCTACACCAGGGCAAAGGTTTATACTCCAGATACTTCCTTACCCAAAAAAAGACAGGAGAATGACGCCCATCCTGGATCTCAGATACTTAAACAAGCACCTTTTAAAACCAAAATTCAAATTGGTGACTCTGAGAATTATTCTGCCCTCTAAGGCCAGGGACTGGCTAAGCGTCCCTGGACCTCAAGGATGCCTACTTCCATATTCTCATCAGAAGCTCCCATCGAAAGTACCTCAGGTTCGAGCTGCCCTCAGGCCATTACCAGTTCAGAGCAATGCCTTTCGGCCTCACCTCTGCTCCAAGGGTATTCACCAAATGCCTGGCAGTAGCAGTTGCCTACCTAAGAAGGCAAAATATTGCCATCTTTCCTTACCTGGATGACTGGCTCATAGTAGGCCAGTCCCCATCTTACATCTTCAGACAACGCAGCAACTGTTTACCTCTCTAGGTTTCCTTCTGAATCTCTCAAAGTCAGTTCTAAAGCCTGTCCAGCTTCTTACCTTTATAGATGCAGAACTGAACACACAAGAAGCCAGGGCCTTCCTCCCTCTGGACAGGGCAAAGACCCTAGTCTCCCTGGCCTCCTCATTCACCCTCCAGGTCTCTCGACCAGCAAGGCATTTTCTGCAGCTCCTAGGACACATGGCTGCTTCTACAGCAGTAGTGCAAGGAGCAAGATTTCAGATGAGGGACATCCAGTTCCATTTGAGAGCTTTTGTCTCAAAGAAAGGATCCTCTTACCAAGTTGATCCCAGTAACTCGAACCCTGATCCAAGCCCTACAGTGGTGGCAGGATCAGAGCAACCTGAGACAATGGGTTCCTTTTGTCACTCAGTCTCACTCCTTAATCCTTACTACAGATGCATCCTCTTGGAGTGGGAGCTCACATGGGCGACCTCACCACCCAGGGACTGTCCCCAGGAATCTCTGTTCCACATCAACCTGTTGGAGCTCAGAGCGTTTTTCTAGCACTTCAAGCTTTTTCCAAATCTGTTCAGAACAAAGTTGTACAGGTCAGAACAGACACCACCACTACAATGTGGTACATCAACAAGCAAGGGGCACTCGGTCTCGGCCTTGTGCACAGGCATGAAGTTGTGGTCTCTGGCTTCTCCTGAACACCTCCCTTCACGGCAGTTCACCTCCCAGGCAAGGACAATGTCCTGGCAGATGCTCTCAGCAGGATTTCTCAGGGCCATCACGAGTGGTCACTGGATCCCCTGGTCCTGGGAGTAATATTTGCGAGATGGGGCACCCCGCAGATAGATCTTTTTGCAGCCCCAGACAATCACCAACTTCCCCTTTTTTGTTGCAGGCCCCAAGTGTTGGGCTCAGTCCCTCTGGATGCCTTAGTCCTCAGTTGGGAAGGGAAGTTTCTCTATGCCTTCTCTCCCTTCCCTCTCCTGTTCAAAGTGCTAGTCAAAATCAGATCCCAATCCTGCACGGTCATTCTGATTGCTCCAGATTGGGCCAGACAACCCTGGTATCCACTCCTACTGTCCTTAGCAGTCCATCCTCCCCTGTGTCTTCCCAGGAATCACAATCTGTTAACCTGTGCCCAGGGAAGGGTTTGGTATCCGAACCTCAAATCTCTCAATCTCAAGGCCTGGTTCTTGAAGAGTTAGAGTTTGCTGATCTACACCTTTCCCAAGGTGTAATGGATATATTGAAGGCTTCTAGGAAGCCTTCCACCAGGGCTACTTACAATTCCAAATGGAAAAGGTTTTCCATATGGTGCTCGGAAAAGCATATTTCCCCAGATTCTGCTGATTTACCCACAGTCCTGGATTATATGGTCCATCTAAACACTTTGGGGCTGAGACCAGCTACCCTAAAGGTGCATTTGGCAGCTGTGTCTGCTTTTATTTCAGCAGGTAAACCCTCTCCTCTTTCAGCTCATCCTGTATTTTCCAAGTTTTTTAAGGGGTTGCTTCACACCAACCCTCCATTCAGGGATCCTGTCCCTGCCTGGGATCTTAATGTTTGCATTGCTCAGCTTATGCAACCCCCCTTCGAGCCCTTGTCTTCAGCTGAGCTTAAGTACTTGACTTGGAAGACTGTGTTTCTGGTAGCCATCACCTCTGCCAGACGCATAAGTGAATTACAAGCGTTGTCAGTGGAGCTGGATTTTATCTCCTTTCACAGAGATAAGGTGGTCCCGGACTAACAGGAAGTTCCTACCTAAAGTGGTTTCAGATTTCCACCTTAATCAATCTATATGTCTTCCAGTGTACTTCACTGACCATTCCTCCTCTGGTGAGAGGAGGTTGCACAGCCTAGATGTGAAGAGAGCCCTTAGTTACTACATAGAACGTACCAAGGGTCACAGGTTTGACTCCCTCCAACTGTTTCTCACTTATGGTGAAGTTGGTAAAGGGAAGCCCACCACTAAAAGATCCATTGCCAGATGGATTGCCTCTTGTATCCAATTCTGTTATGAAAAGCTGGGAAAAGTTCCTCCCTCAGGCCTGAGGGCTCACTCTACCAGAGGTACAGTTGCTTCCCTGGCTGCTGCCAGGGACATCCCTATTCTAGAGCTATGTCAAGCAGCTACCTGGAAAACAGTTCACAGTTTTATCAAGCACTACTCCCTGGACATCCAGGCTAGGAGTGATGCTCGGTTTGGCACAGCTGTGCTTCAGAGCCTATTCCCTAAGTAGGTTCTGTCCCTCCTCCATGGAGGTACTGCTGTGTAGTCTGCAATTGTCATAATATAGCAAGACTTCATGTTGTTTGAAGAAAAAATTACTCACCTTAGTAATGTTGTTTCTTCTAATGGAGTCTTGCTATATTATGACCTCCCTCCCTGCCTGCCCCTCTCAGAACCTTCTGTTTTTGGGACGTGGGTGGGCAGTACAGTGTTGGCACTTAGTTGATGCCCACCTTGTTGTTTTTTCACCTTCCTTTTGGGGTGAATCGGTGTTGTGTTTTTCATTTTTTTTTTTGAGTCTCCTGACTTGAGTCTTTGTTTTGGGACCAAAAAATGTGTGTTTATGTTAGTAGCCAGTTGGCTAGTGTAGGTTTACAGCTTCCACACAGAGCCTTAGTGAGTTTTAGCTCATAAAGATCTAACAGTTTGTGTTTGAAGAACAACAGACAGAGTTTCCAACCGAGCTCGTGCTCAGAGTTCCATGCCTGGCATGGAAAGTTAACTCTTTCACCTCCGGAGCAGTTCGAAGATTGGGACTCACTGCAATTGTCATAATATAGCAAGACTCCATTAGAAGAAACAACATTACTAAGGTGAGTAATTTTTTCATACGGCCTGGTGAGGAGGGAACCTCCTCCACTTCCAGCCTTGCCGAGGAGGAGGTTTCTTCTTGATGCTGGAGGAACGGTGCGATTCCTCCCAGGGTCGCATCGTTGGCGTCATCCCGGCAGTCACCTCCCCAGAGGTGCAGGCTCCTCCACTGTCACAGCCTCCAGTTGTGGGGCCCAGCACTGGTGGACCCTCGATGACACCTAGCGACACAGTTTTGGGTTCCAGCACCACTGGCGACACCACATTGGGTTCCGGTACTGACTGTGGAGCCGGGGACTCGGGCGGTGCCATTTCGGGTACCGGCACCACCCATGGTGCCAGGGACTCGGGCGACGTGGCTGGCGGTGCCATTGCGGTTCCCGGTACCGTCCACGGGGCCGGGGACTCGAGCGGCGCCGTTGGTGTCATCACGGTCTACATCGGTGCCGTTCCCAGTGCCGTTGCAGGAGGTGTTTCTGAGGTAGCCTCTCTGGAGGTCACTCTGCTTGACTCCTCTTCTGGGGAGGATGACTCAGAGGTGAACCTAGGCTGGCAGTCTGAGTCTTCGGATTCGGAACACTCTGTAGTCTAGGGTGTCGGGCGGCCCAGTGTTCCTCTCCCCGAGTCCCCGGAGCAGGTTTGTCTTGGGGGTCCCATGGCTAGGGGTGGCCTGAGACTTTCTACAGGCGATCGTTCCGAGATTCATGGGAGGATGCCTTCGTCTGAGAGGGCCCAGGCAGCTGCCATCCCTGGTACTGCTGAGGCTCCTTCGGAAGGGGCGGAGAGCCCTGCTTCTGTGGCCTCCCTCCAGAGGTCTGCAAAGCAGGGAGCCCCTGCACTGGTGTCGAGGAAGAGGGCCGCTTCAGAGTCAGAGGGTTTGAGAGGTCGGGGTGAGGAGTGGCGGCGCATTCCCTCTACCCTGCGAGGTATGGGAAAGAGTCATAGTGCTGAACCCCGCTTTTCTCTCGAGGTCTCCAGAGCGCCTTCTAGTGGCAATACTGAGGATTGCCCTTTTGGACTCACGCAACTTCGGTCGCATCACAGGGGAGATTCCCCTTTTGGGCTGTTCTGGGGTATGCCTCCTCAAGTTACCTCCTTGCAACCTGGTATGATCTCAGGGTCCCCAGTCTTGGTGGCTTTGCTCCCTAGATCTCAGAGACCTGGCAGAGGCCAGGCACATGCTCTTAGGTGCCCTTCATCCATCCCTCTGCAGCCACCCCCTCTCTCCCAGGCCATGTGGGTCCTATGGGGCCCTTCACTTGGGAGACTTTCAGAGGTATTGCGGCAGCCTTCTTCATATGTCAGGGCCATGGACAAACAGGTCTTCCACCTGTCTCCCCCACCACAGGAGTCCTCTGAACATTCGAGCTCCACTTCCTCCTCATCTTCCTTTCCTGAGGAAGAGGAACCTTCTGTCCACCTATCCTCAGATGCTGATTTCACTGAATATCAGCGGTCCCCTGCGAGGCTGGTTTTGGAGCTTCATATCTCCTTCATCCGCAGGGACAATATCGAGCGGCAGACGCGTACATTCCTCAGTGAATTCAGTGCTCGCTGCCTCGTGGTATCTTTCTGGCCGATCCCCTTCCATGAGGCATCTATCCGCACCTGGCAGTCTCCGGCCCGGCAGACTACAGGAGATGGTATTGTGCCCCATGAGTCTCTAGGTTCTCTACGCACCGCCTTCAGGTCCTGATGTCCCTAGATACTTCTTCCAGGCCTCGGCGCCTGGCACATGACAGACCCCCAGATCCGGATGCTGCTGAATTTGATCAGTGGGGATGAAGAGTCTTCTCTTTAAGTCGTGTGTTGATGTGCATAGGTTCACATCAGGCACACCACGCTGCCTACAACAGGCATTTCTGGTCAATGCTAGCACAGGTTTTGGCATCTATGCCTGATATGGAGTAGTCCAGACAAGCCATTGCCCTCTCTGCACAGGGTCTGGAGCTTGCAAGGCACCAGGCAAGGGCGTCTTACTACGTCAATGAGGTGGCTTCCAGACTGGCAAGGACAGCGATCTGTGTACGGTGGATGACATGGCTTTATCTGTCCAGACTGTCACCCATTGCCTGGCATAGGGTGACTTCCTCTGCTTTTCAGAGGACCTGCCAGTTATCCCTCAGGGCAAGGAGGATTCTTTAGGGGCATCCTCTGTCCCCCCGGCCATGGGGGACGCCCTCTTGTCCTCAGCAACCTTAGACTGCGCCAGTCTATTGGTTAGGGTCTCCCCTCTCCTACTTTCCACCAGTGGGAGGCTGAGGGATCTGTTCCCTCGGTCCAAAATTCAGGCCCCCTCTGGGGGGGGGGCTTTGTACTCACCCAGCAGTAATGAATGGTGAAGACTGACAAGGGAAGATAATGGAAATTACGTACCTACTGTAATTCTTGATCATCTCTTGTATCTTCACCATTCATTACTGAATCCCTCCCACCTTCCCCTCTTGGGCCTCATTTCTTGGGCGTCTCCCCCACCCTGCTCGCCCTCCTCCTCTGGACTAATCCTCTGGTTTGTTGGGACCTTCTGTTATTATCTTAAAAAAAAAAAATGACGGATTTGGGTAAGGAGGAGAACAGGCGAAACTTCATCCTTTTCATCTAAGTAAACTCTTTCTGATTGCCTGGAAGGTTTTGCCTTCGGGGGCTCTCCTTCAGGCCAGATTAGCTCAATCTCCAGACACTGGGTTAGTCTCTGAGACAATCCTCTATCCTCAGTCTTCGGACTTGGCTGGTGTCCCTAGATTACCTGATGATGCCAGACCGGGGCTAGTCAATGCTTGTTCTAGTCTGATTCGAAATTAACATTTTGAACTGGTGATCTGGCCCATTTGGCCCCTGACTTCTCCAGGGAGTCAGAAGGAGCTCTTTCTCTGTCTCTGTCCATCTTAACAAAGAGGTTGCCCTCCCTGAGGGCTTCCCCTCTCCCCCTTGTACTAGCACATATCTATGTGTTAGAGGGGTCTTTTTTTTCCCTTTACCTAGATGGGGGCTTTCCCTTTTTGGAACAGATTTTGTCTTGTCATTCTGTGAGCTCTCAGACTGAGTGATGGGTAATAGGATAGCGGGATGTGTCGGGAAATCTGCGCCTCTCGTTTCAAGCTGTCTAAAAGGTTTGTTTGAACCATCTGAACCAGTTTTGTCTGAAGGGATCCTTGCTTCCTTGATTAAGATCTGAGCTGATGAGCTTCAATTCATTCTCACTCAGTATTTGTGGCAGTATTTCTCCCTCCTCCCAATATCCTCTTCTTCTTCTTCTTCCCCTTTCTTCTTTCTCCCTTTCCCTTATCTGTTCCTCCCTCAGAGCCGCCCAAGGAAGGAGGTCCTGTGGTCCCTTAAGGTAGGATTCTTCTCTTTCCTGTCCTCTTTTCAGCTGCTTCCTTTTTCAGTTTGTTTCCTTTCCTTAAACTATCCCTTGGCTCTCTTGCCTCGCTCTTATTCTTCCAATTCTTTTATTTCGCCTCTGCGGCTTACAGAACTGGGATGGAGGAGGAGTCTGTGGTACCCAACTGCCACACCGTGACCACACAGTGCGTTGCTGTCGCGGGCGGAGCAGACTCCTGCCTTCAAAAAAACAAACTCCCATAGTGGGTGCGCGCTTCCGGCTTACACCCATCAGTAATGAACGGTGAAGATACAAGAGAAGATCAAGAATTATGGTAGGTATGTAATTTCCATTTATGGTGAGTATGTAATTTTCATTTCTAGGAGTGGTATGTGGTGCACATCCACACACCCCACCTGACCTGCCCTGGCAAATGGCACACTGAATCTTGCTTCCAGTGTGTAAAATCTGACATGACAGGGTGGTGCTGAGGAGGATAATCATCAGGGTGGGTAGGAGGAGCCAGCTTGAAGACCTTTCAGCCAGATTTAAAAGGGAAAGGAATTTTACAAGAAGTGTGAAAGTGTACCATATACCAACTCCTAGAACTACAGATCTTCCTGGACTAAAAGTCTCCACCACTCATTCACACTAATGGGACTGTGCCAGAGGTGCTAGAACCCTGCGGGAGCCAAAAATCTTCAGGAGGGCTGGTGCTAGGATAGGACTGCACATGCACAGCGCTGTGAGACTAGCTAACGCTGTATAGGCTATCTCAGCATCGACCCTCCAACCACCTCAGTTTCTTTTTTCCTGCCGTCGAGTGCGCTTCGATGACGACATCGCTCGCCTGCCGGGAGTTGAGTCTTCGTCTATATGATAGTAGCTATAGCCATTCAGTATTCAATTAATTTACTACTTTTAGTGTTCTTTTCTTATTTAAAAAAAAAGAGAGAGAGAAGATGAACAAGAAGAAAATTCTCAGCCTGCCATCAACGAAGTCGACCTAAGAAGGTAGCAGTGACAGTAGGGAGACTTCATTTGAAAGCTGTGATGGCAGTGGGGCTGTGTCCAGTCCACCACACTTTGTGAAGGGTGGGAGGGTCCGACCACGGGCAGTCCAGTGCTTGGGGTGGGGGGGAGGACAGTCTGACCGAAGCACAAATGTAGTGAGCCCATTCCCGACCTCGACCAGGGACCCAGCTCTGCTCAACCTCGAGCTCTTCTTCCTCCTGTCAGTGGAAGAAGAAATGGTACCTCTCGAGGTCGCCCTCTGGTACGTCTGCACGGGGATCGTTGGTGGTGGTGAGCATTAGGCCTGACCCGACTTCGGTGGGGACCTCTGTGGCTCCATTCTTAACAGCCATGATCTTCGACACTGGGCCCCATCTCTGTCCTTGATGGGGCTCCAGTGAGCAAGTTTCACCTCTGGGATGCTCTTTAGAGCAGGGGTACAATGTCTGCCCAGCTGGATTTGGCCAGTGGACCCGGTTCCAAGCTTTGGGCATCGAGCCACTGGGCCATGTCCAGTCAGGCGGGAGGATGTGCTGTGCCTTCTCTGGTGCCAGCAACATCAATGCTGACCCACGTGCCTAGCCCCCACCTTTCCTCTGCAGGGGCCGGCATGGGTACCGCTTTCCTTCTCCTGTTTTTCTTTGGGTCTGGGGCCAGTATGCCTGATGCTGTGTGTGGTGCGGTGCCACGAGGTGATGCCTGCGCCGTGGATGGCACCGAACTCCTTGGCGCCATTCAGGAGGCGGCGTCTCTTTTGATTCTGGCCTGGACCTGCCTCTTGAGGTTCTTCTGGGGTAGAAGTGGATCTGAATGAGTCTCTCCCTGTCCATCTTTGTCGGAGACGAGCGGATTACTCATTTTAGAGGTCAGAATACAAACCTTCTGTATCAGCAGAGCCTGTGATGGAAGATCTTCTTCCACCCTCCTTCTTACCTGTTTGCTAGTGCTTTTCTGAGGCACTCTCATTTTCCCAAAGTCAGCCTTCCTAAAGTCCAATACTCTTGTTTTGTATGGCTTGACTCTATGGCTGTGTTTATTGTGAACCACACTGTTTGGTGGTCACTTGTTCCCAGATGGCTACCCACTTCTAAATCTGAGATCCTTTCTCCTTCCCCATTTGAGAGTACCAAGTCTAAGATTGCTCCATCCTGAGTGGGTTCCAACACTAGCTGTCTGAGGCATGCCCCTGTAGGGCATCAAGAATGACCCTACTCTTGGATGTGCCTGCAGCAAAGGTACTCCAGTTAACATCTGGCATATTCAGGTCCCCCATCAACAATATCTCCCCTTTTTCTGCCATTTTAAGGATGCCTTCTATCATTTCCTTGTCCATTTCCTTCCCCTGAGATGGGGGTCTGTACACAACCCCCATGCGGATTGTGGTGCTATATCCTGTCTCCAGGGTGACCCATAGTGACTCATCAGCTTCCTGTTTACTCTTTAGTTCTGTTGCTTTAATCCCTTCCCTTATATAGAGAGCTACTCCTCCTCCTCTTTTACCCACCCTGTCCCTCCTGTAGACTGTGTATCCTGGAATGTTGACATCCCAGTCATGATTCTCTGTGTACCATGTTTCAGTGACTGCCACAGTATCCAGGCATCCCTCTTCCATCAAGGCCACTAGTTCAGGAAGCTTGTTGCACAGACTGTGGGCATTGGTACTCATCACCTTCCATATATTTTTTATGGCCTTACCACTTTTAGCACCATCCCTGCCCTTACCGCCTTTTTCTGCATTTATCCCTGTCCTGCTCCCTACTGACTTCTCTACCTTGTTGTTTACCTAACTACTGTGTTTTGTGGGGGGAGGCTGGGATTTCCCTGCTCCTTTTCAGTGCCTCCCCCCCCTTGGCTAGTTTAAATGCTTGCCAATGAAGCATTTAAACCTGTCACTTAGGATCCTGGTTCCCCCCAGACAGATGCAGACCATCGTGCCAGTATAAGCCTGCATCCCTCCAGGTGGTTCCCCAGTCCCCAGTGAAGCCAAAACCCTGAGCTCCACCCCAGTTTTTCAACCATTCATTGAATCCCTTGGTGCAGAATACCCTAGCATCATCCTTGCCATAGACAGACAGCACCTCCGAGAAGGTTACCGTACATGCTACTTGTCTAAGGCCCCTCCCCAACTCCACAAAATCCTCTTGCACTGCTGTGATCCCATTAACAGCCAGGTCATTTGTCCCTAGGTGGACAGTGACATCCAGCTCCCTCCCTTGTGCAGCTGCTCCCACGATCCTGAGGATTCGCTTCCTGTCCCTCCGAGCCGTGGCACCAGGGAGGCACCTTACCTCCTTATCCCCTTCATCTCCCACTTCTACTGCCCTAATGATCGAGTCCCCCACCAGGAGTTGTTTCCTTCCCCTTCTTCACCATTCATCACAATCCCACCCTCTATACCCCTGGGGCCTCAGTCTCTGGGTCCCCTCTGTGCCCATCTTTGCCCCCCTCCTTTCTGTTAGTCAGGAGTGGGATAGGCTGGGGCACATGAGGGGATAATTTTCTTTAGGGGCCAGAATTGGTCAGGATGGGGCACTCCTTCTTCCTTGCTTCAGCTTCACCCTGTGGGTGGGGTTGTAGTTGCCGCTTTTCTTTCCTTCTCCCTTCTCCCTGTCAATCCTTGATTTCCTTGTCCTTTGGACATAACCTCAATTAATTTAAGAAACTAGGTTTCTTGCACCAAAATCTCCTTTTGAGAGGGGAGATATCCCTGTATCCTGTCTTTTCTTCCAGAATAGCCGATTCTGCTTGTGGGAGTTATTGCCAGTGATTCTGTGCCTTCAATTTTGACAATTAGCCTCTTGGATACTTCTTCACAGTTTCTGTACAAACTGGAGATGGGTCAAGGTTACAAGGTATGTTTCTCCTGTTTTTCCTCCCTCTCACTCTTATCCTTACTTCTAAAAATCCTTAACCGTCCCTCCCTCCTCCTATTCTACTTCCAGAGATTGGGGCCCCTACCCAATCCCTTGGTCTTCAAACTTGTTCTGTCCTCTCAGTCGTTTATTTCTCCTTTTAGTTTATATATCTTTTCCTTTGTCTGTCCTTGGACTTCCTTGTCCCACCCTCCCCAACCCTTTTTCTCACCTCTATGGTGACTCAGAATGGGCAGAAGGGTGGAGTCGATAACACCTAACGGCCAACCCGTGAGCACCACGCGGTCGTCGGCCTTGAGGGGCGGCACTGATGATGCGTTGACTCTGCCTATCAAAAAAAGCTCCGATAGGGTCATGACCTCCGGCCAAGTACCAAAAGTGATGAATGGTGAAGATGCACAGAAAGATCAGAATTACAGTAGGTACGTAATTTCCATTTCTAGGAGTGGTATATGTTGTTCATCCACACGCACCCACCCAACCTCCCGGCTTTAGGCGCACAACCTTGCTTCCAGCGGGCTAAGATCTGGCGTCATGGGGCGGAGCAGAGGTATATACCACCTGGGTGGGTGGGAGAGCCAGCTTGAAGGCGACCGGCAAGATTTTAAGTGGAAAGGACATGCCAACGGTGTGGATGAACAACATATACCACTCCTAGAACTATTGTTTCAGGTGAGTAAACTGTTCTTTTTTCCCAGGAGTCCTTTAGCATCAGTAACTTTTTTGCACATAGCTGGCTAGGTGCAACTGCCCCGGAGGTGTGCCTTTAAGAGATATTTAAATGAGCGTAGGGCCAAGCCAATCAAAAGACAGGAGGGGGTGTGAGCTGAGTGAGAGCTGTTGAATGCTTCATAATTTTTTCTCTGCTGGACTGAGCAGTATCGCCTCTGAGGTGTCTCCCAACTTTTCTTGTTGACAGCCTCCTAGTGCTTATCTAGGTTAAGTTTTCCTCATAAATTATTTCCTTTAGTGTGCTGAGAGAAAGTTTTACTTTTTCATTAGCGCCTGCAAATTTTTTATTTTAGTGCAACAGCGCTATTTTGACTACTGTATATCTTCCTGGATATAAAGTCTCCACCACTCATTCACTAATGGGATCTCGCTGGTGCTAGGACCCAGTAGAGACAAACTTCTGAGGGTCAACACCAGAGATGGAGCGCAGGAAGGCCATTTTTCCATGAGCCATAAGCTCTTGCAATAAAGACTACCTTGGCATCGACCCTCCAACCATCTCAGTTCTGAGTGCGCTTCAGTGAGCTGACGTCGCTCGGCCGCCAGGAGTCAAACTTCAAACTAGCAGCATAGTTTTCAGTTTGTTTTGTAATTTATCTTCGAAACAAGTACCGAGTAGATTTAAGTTTATTGATTAATCAAGAAGTTTTCAGCCCTCCATTGACGAAGTCGACCATGAGCGGGTCAGGTGACGGTAGGGAGACTTCATATGAAAGCTGTTCAGTCAGCTGGACTGGGTCCAGTCCACCACCCTCCCCGGAGGGTGGGTCTGACAATGGATGGTCCAATGCTCAGGGAGATGGGCGGTCCTCCCGAAAGCATAAAAGGAAACGGTCTCATTTGCGGCACCGTTTGGCCTCGAGTTCTTCATTGCATAAATTGAGAAAGAGAAGGCATCACTCGAAGTCGCCTTCTGATATGTCTGTGCGTCAGCAGTCGATCATTGGGGCTAGGCACCGGTCTCCTCTTCTCTCGGAGTCGCCAGATTCTGGCTCCGGTGCCTGACCTCTTTGACATCAGAACTCATCCCCGCCTATTGGAAGGGCCTCCGATGAGCAGTTTCACCAGTGGGCTGCTCTTATGGAGCAATGGGCTCGGAGGTTGGTCCAGCTGCCTGGCCCGGTCACTCCAGGGCCTTCGGGCCGGTTGAGGGAGCGGGGAGGGTGGTTGGACCTTCCTAGTCATGCAGCACCTTCTTCGCTGCCGTCGACTCCGTGCTCAGGTGTTTTCCCCCCTCACATGGCTGCGGCAAAGGGGTCCACACTGATGCCTCTATCTCCTGTTAATTTTCATTCTTTTCCTTCTAATCGCAGTTTCTGCAACCTTGGGACCCTCTCTGAGCCATCCGTGGCACCAAGAGCTTTGTTGGCGCCATCCGTGGTGCCGTCCGCAGTACCGGGGGCTCTGTCAGTGCCGTCCGTGGCACCGGGGGCTCTGTTGGCGCCGTCCATGATGCCAGGGGCTCTGTCGGCGCCATGGCCTTTGTAGGCGCCATGTGCTGGGCTGTTTCCGATGGCGACGACTTCCTTGGGTTCGGCGCTGTGTTCTTCTTCGGCACCGATGCTTGGTGCGGTGCCATCCAGCCTCCAGGGCTTTTCGACTCATGATTCTTTTCTCTTCTAATTTTCATTCTGATTTTCACTCTTTTCCTGTCCATACAGTGCCCCCTAGACTGTCAGGAGATGATTTTGAGCCTGACGCAGATCTTCATCTGGGTGATGACGTTGAAGGAGCTAGGATTAATCCTGCTGCAGAGCCTGTGATCAAAGACCTTTCATTTAAGTCTCTGCTGAAAAATTTAAATTCCACTCTTTTTCTCCAGACTACAGAAATTGATCCTGGGAAGCTTTTAAGACTCCAATACCTACATGTCCCGGAGATCCCTATGGATTTAACTCCTCCGGTACAACCATCTTTTGAGACCCTTTCTCAGATGGCATGGAACAATCCTGCTCTCATTCCTTCCGTGGCTAAGTCCATTGATAGAAAGTATGCTGCTCCCAAGAATCGATCCATATTGGCCTCACAAGCTTTTGCTGATCCTGTCGTAGTCTTAACAGAGAATGACATGGCCATCCTCCATCAGGCATTTACAGCCTAGTCTATAAATAAAGAATCTCGCAAAATAGAAACCTTAGGTGAGAGAGTCTTTGTTCCCTCCACCCTGGGTATGCGTATTACCAGCTACCAGAGCTATTTTTCTCAATATGAGTATGTTCTTTGGCATTCGCTCAAGCAAATAGTAGAAGCTCTGCCTGAGTCTGAAACCAATTCAGAGCTACTTCACACCATAACCAGGGGCATAGAGTCCAATAACCAACAGGTTAAAGCTGCAATGGATGCTTTCGATACTGCTTTTCAAGCGGCGGCGGCGGGCATTTGTACCCATTGCCACTCTTGGCTACATACTTCGGGCTTCACGAATGATGCCCAGCAGCAGGTCATGGCCTTACACTTCGACGGTATGTATCTGTTCGGACCCCAGGTAGAACAAGCTCTGGAGGCCACACAGAAGACTAGGTCAGCCATTAAGACAGCTCGACCCGTACCTGCCCCCCTCTCAGGAGGGGGTTGCTAACAAGCGTCAATTTCACAGTCGTCAATCCTTTTCGGAGCAAAGGCGGAGGGGATTTAACAAAAACCACACCCCGCAGCCACAAAAGAAAACACAGCAGAAGACACAAGGCCCCAAAGCGCCCAGTGCCACCTTCTGAGTTCTTGGCCTAGGTCCCACCTCAACTGCCTGAGGGGGACTATTCCTCAGTGGTGAGAGGACATCTGACTCAGTTCTACGACTGGTGGAAGTCTATAACATCAGACAAATCGGTCCGCCGGATAATCCGCGAGGGGTATTCACTCAGTCTTTAAGAAACCACCCCGGATCATCCCCCCCAAATGACAGCCCAAGCTGTCGGCAGTACAGTCAGACCTTCTTGCTTCCGAGGTACAAGGCCGTCTGAACAACAGGACAGTAGAAGTAGTTCCGCTGGACCAACGAAACACAGGTTTCTACTCCCATTACTTTCTAGTTCTGAAGAAAACTGGCGGCATGCTGGATCTCAGAAAGTTAAACAAATTCCTTCAAAGAAAGGTTCAAGATGATATCTCTAGGTACCCTTCTACCTTTGATTCATCAACACGATTGGCCATCCTCCCTGGACATGCAGGATGCCTACCAACACATTCTTATACACCCAAAGCAACACAAATACCTAAGGCTTGTGACGTTGGGTCAACATCAGTTTAGAGACCTGCCCTTTGGGATATCCTCAGTGCCGCAAGTTTTTACAAAGTGTGCAATTCTCGCAGTGCATTTCAGGAAAATCAGAATTCAAGTGTTCCCATATCTGGATGACTGGCTTCTAGCAAGCCCTCCAGACAGGGAACTCTGGACGCCGTAGCCAAGGCTTCAGACTTCCTCACATCCATGGAAGTCCTCCTAAATCTCAACAAATCGCAGTTGCAGCCCTCCCAGAAACTCCTTTTCATAGAACTCTTCTGGATACCTCCTGTGTGAAAGCTTTTCTCCCAGAAGACAGAAGGAGTGATATCCTACAGATGGCCCGATACCAGCTCGGTTTGAGATATCTCGATGCAATGGATGCTGGGTCTCCTGGCATCCTCGGTGTTCACTGTACCCTTAGCACGTCTCCACATGAGAACCTCTCAGTGGATGCTCAGTACTCAGTGGTCCCCAACCACTCACCCTCAGTCCTTTCCCATCAAGGTGACAGAACCGCTAAAGTGGTCACTCACCTGGTGGTTGCAGGAGGACAACCTTCTGGAAGGGTATCCCTTTGCTCCTCTGGAACATCAGATCTCCATTACCACCGACACGTCCCTGATGGGGTGGGGAGCTTGCTGCCAGAATCTCCACACCCAAAGTACATGGACTCAGGATGAGTCCCGGCTTCACATAAACATCCTGGAAATGAGAGCCATCCTCTGTCTAGTCCGAGTCTTGAAGGACAAACTCTGTCACAAGAACATTCTCCTTCAAACAGACAATAAAGCAGTGATGTATTACATCAGAAAGCAGGGCGGTGCACACTTTTACCCATTATGCAGGGACACTAGGCGAGTGTGGGAATGGTGCTTGGAGCACAAGGCTCTAATCCACATGGTTTACCTGCCTGACGTGCAGAACGAACTGGCAGACCGTCTCAGCAGAACGGAGACAGATCCTCACGAGTGGTCTCTTGACTCAACCGTCGCTCAGTCACTCTTCAAAGAGTGGGGAACTCCAGAGCTTGACCTTTTTGCATCCCCACTCAATGCAAAACTGCCTCTCTTCTGCTCCAGAAATCCAGGATCTGGCATTTTCTGTCAGGATGTGTTCAGGCTGCAGTGAACAAAACACTTTCTATATGCCTTTCCTCCTCTTCCTCTAATTTAGAGGGGAGACAGAATGATTCTCATTGCTCCCTTCTGGCCTCGACAGATATGGTTCCCATTGCTCAACAGTCTGTTGGCAACCCTCCTGAAGGCACTTCCCCTTCAGACTAACCTTCTGACCCAGGGGCCTGTGGTTCAACCAAATCTGAAGGTGATTCACCTTCACGCTTGGCTCCTGAAGAGATAGAGGTGAATAGGTTCAATGTTTCCCGTAGGGTTTCGGATATTCTCTTGGCTGCGCATAAACCAGCCACTAGAAAGACCTACACAGCCAAATGGAAGCATTTCTCTCTCTCTGGTGTGCAAAGTCCTCTTCAAACCCTTTTTCCTGCCCACCAAATAAAGTTTTGGAGTACCTTTTAGACCTCTCAAATTCAGGTCTGCAGTACTCTACTGTCAAAGTTAATCTCTGTGCCATTTCAGCTTATCATGAGCCGGTACATTCCTTGTCTCTGGCTCAGTTACCTGTAGTTAAGAGATTTCTTAAGGGCATTCTGCATACCAGACCTCTTGTCAGACGTCCAGTCACAGCCTGGGACATTAACCTTGTGCTAGACATGTTCACTCGGAAACCTTTTGAGCCTCCAGCTACCTGCGAGTGGAAGTTCCACACTTGGAAAATAGCCTTCCTGGTGACCATCACTTCAGCCCGTAGAGTTTCTGAAATACATGCTCTGGTCCCAGACCCCCCCCCCGCACACTGTATTTCACAAGGACAAAGTAGTTCTTAGGACTCACCCTAAGTTTCTCCCTAAGGTTGTCTCAGAATTTCATCTAAACCAACCTTTAGTCCTACCTACTCTACTTTCTAACTTTCAGAATGAAGGGGAACATACCCTTCATTCTTTGAATGTTAAGAGAGCACTGCGATTCTATCAGGATAGAACAAAAGAAATTTGCAAGGCTCAACAACTGTTTGTTTCCTTCAGCGAGACCTGGCTGGGTCAACCTGTTGCTATTAGGTGCATTTCAGTGTGGCTGATAGCATGTCTCAGACACTCCTATTCTATGGCACAGGTTAAGCTGGAAGGCAGAGTGTACGCTCACTCTACTAGAGCAGTCGCGGCATCTCTGGCGGAAATCCACAACATGCCCATTACAGATATCTGCAATGTGGCTATGTGTAGCTGAGTGCATACTTTCGTTAAGCACTATGCTTTGGATGTCCATGCTAGACGACATCTGTCGTTTGGTAGGACTATTCTTAACGGATTTCTGTCCTAAGTATGTGAGCTCTTAGTTTCTCCTGCCACCTGTCTCAGGAGTTTATTAGCTCGGAACTCTCCCATTAGTGTGAATAAGTGGTGGAGACTTTATGTCCAGGAAGATATGGAAATTACGTACATACCGTAATTCTTGATCTTCTTAGACGAAGTCTCCACCACTCATTCACACGCCTATCCACCATCCCCCGAGCTCACATCTCCGTTTTTGGTCTTCAGTCCCTCAATGGCTGGGCTGTGAAGAATCTATTGTTGACCCTTCTTACACGGGTCATTTGGACTATCTTATGTCCGATTTTGTTAGGTTAGACCTCTAGGTTAGTTATGCTGCACCTCCTCGGGGGAAAGAGGTACTGAGGCAGTTGGAGGAATTCGGCGCTTGAGGTGGTCTTTACTGCACGACCCGCGACTCGTGGTGCAGCTTCTCGTGGCTCCATCTCTGATGCCGACCCTACTGAAAGAGATTTTGCTCTGTGGTCCTCAGCGCCTCTGGCATAGATCCCATTAGTGTGAATGAGTGGTGGAGACTTTGTCCAAGAAGATCAAGAATTATGGTAAATCGTAATTCCCTTTTGTGCCGTGACTATTTAGTTTAAAAGTCTGATTTTATCTATTAGGTGCTTATTTTCAACTTAGTTTCCTTCATTTGTGGGAATTGTGCAATTACTAAAGGAAACCTTTTTATTCTATATTACTGGACCTTGGTATCATCTGTGTCAGTACTGTCCATAAGGTCCAGCAGCCACCTGTGTACAGTTGAGTATTACTGGGTTTCTATTAAGATTGGCACTGTTATAGATCCCAGTTTACAACCGAAAAAAGGCACTAGTAATGGGCAGAATTTATTAACTGGGGTAGGACTGGCGGTGGCATTTTCACAGAGATCCGCACTCGGTTATTAAGTCCAGAACTGGTTTGCTTTCTTAAATTAGCAAACATAGCAGACAAAACCTTTGATTATTATGGCTGAGGATAAATCAAGAGAGCTTCAATGAGGGGCCATTCAGTACTGATACTAAAAGCAGAGTTGCTGAGGAACCTCAGATCCCAGCCAAAAATAAAGCTTCCAAAGATGGCGTTTCCTCACAAATTGAAAAATAATAAGAGTGACGAAAGAGGCTTGATCGTCTCTGATGAAGTGGCTAAAAGAAACTCTGTCAAGACAGATATGTTCCCTTGCTCCTGGGAAAGCCAATAGCAAGACAACAGGCAATAACGCATACAATAGAAACAAAACACAAACTCTCGAGTTCTTCTGTCAATGCAAGATATAGAAAAAGCTTGGCAACTGTTTCTGTACCATTCAAAGATGGTTCCTCGGTTGGGGTCTGGCAGCACTCTTCTGCAATTCTTTTTCTGTAGACTGTAAGGAGTGACGCAGATGATGATCGATTTATTCCTCTGACATGGATTTGAGGCCTTGAACCTCAGGAGTCCCGGACCCCAGCTTGGGATCGCTGGTGACTACAAGGATCTTCCTCTATGTTTACATTTAAACAAAATATGTTGATACCCTGGGACCTCCCTTCACAGGAGCCCAACCAGGATGTCGATGAAGATGAAGATTATAGGGAGATGAAGGGTCTTTCATCCTCAAAGACCCTGATCGTCCCTATCTATAATGCATTTAGAAAAAATACCATGAAGGTGCTTCAACACCCCCACTTCAGTATCAGGGGTTGATAAGCGGCTTGTGAGAAAATATAAATTTTCTAAAAATGGTACTGAGTTCCTGTCTGCACACCCTAGCCACGAAAGTATAGTGCAGCAGGCAGCTTGTGAGAAAGCTGGAGTCTCCTTGTTGCCCTCTCCCCTGACGGGGAGTCCAAGAAAATCGACTTTATAGCAAAGAGAGTGTATCTACAGCCTCCTTGCTTTTCAGGCTTTCTTCCTATATGGCATTCACAGCCAAATATCAGAAAGCCCTTTGGGGAAATCTGTCAGGCTATACGCCGCAATGGATCAGATTCTATGGTACCAGGGAGCTAGTGGATATGTCCAAAAACTGCCCTGGAAGCTGTACGGTTCCACTATGGCAGATGACAACAGTGATGCAGCCTCTAGGGAGGGCTCATGCCATCTCTCTGTGATGTTTCTGGCTTAGAACAACCAGTCTGACTGCAGACACTCAGAACAAGGCCATGGATTTTCCCTGTGATCAAAATATGTTGCTTGATTACAGAACCACTGACTACATGAGAAAAGTCGAGTACAAGGCCTCCTGGTAGAGTAACTCATCCAAGCCTTAACCTGCCACCCCTCAGAGATCCCATCCCAGGGGTGGTAGGGGCAGAAGTTTTGTTCCCAGGCCTTACGGTCCCTATCACAGTCTGACTTTGTAGTTACAGGGGCTCTTTCAGAGGCGAGGTCAGAAGGGTGCCAAGAAGAGGCCCTCTGCAGCCATCTATCTCTCAGATTACGTCCTGATGTGAGTGTCCAGGTGCTCTCCCATTTCCAGTTGAGGCAGACTCTCTACTCCTATCTTCAGCATTGGTCCCTCATCACATCGGACAAGTGGGTGCTGGAGATGTGGAGAAGGTCCGTCATTACGTTCAAGTGGCTGCCAGACGTCCAAGCATACCCAGGTGTCAAGACCTCTGTCCCCAACACAGATACTGCTGTTGAAATGGAGTACAAAGCCTTCTGGCTTCGTTAGCAGTGAGAGGGTTCCCACCGCAGAAGGCAGAGGCCTCTACTCCAGTATTTTCTGACTACAAAAGAAAACTGGGGTAGCAGCCTATCGTAGATCTCAGATATTTAAACAAACATCTGAAAAAAAAAATTCCAAATATTCACTCTGTCACTGGTCCTTACAGTCCATAGCAGGGAGGCTGGCTAGCCTCCTCGACTTAAGAGGGCATACTACTTCCACACATACCCATAAGGAGATCTCACAGGAAGTTTCTCAGGTTCAAACTTCCTGTAGGTCACTATTAGTTCACTACCAATGCCCTTAATTACCTGCCCTCGGCCCCCAGAGTCTTTACCAAGTGTCTACTTGATGGTAGCAGCACATCTCCAGGAGGCTGGTGTCGCTCTCTACTATCTGAAGACTGGCTCTGTGTAAAATCTCCTTGCAGGTCAAGAGTCTCTTTCCTCACCAGAACATGATGGACTCTCTGTGTTTCTAACCCCAGTAATGCTCAGGATATTCATAACTTTGTGCACAGCCTGTTGGGTTAGACTGCCGGAGAGATGGAACACATGCAAATGATGGAATTCTTTGCATGTGAGGATCTCTTTCAAATACTGCCTCTACCAACTGTAGTGTTCTAACCCCTTTAGATTTTTCTCGCACTTGAAAGTCTGGTTCACTTGGAGTCTCTGCTTTTTGGCGTGGAAGATAAAAATCATCAAAAACCTTAAGTATATTTAATTTCTTTTACTGCCTCTACTGATTGTCAGTTAGATCTAGTTTATTATTAAAGTAGTTGTTTTTTCTTGGCTCTATGGTGTTCGGGTATAACCATGAGGATCCAAGTTAGTTTAGTTTAACTTGGGTTCTCTGACTAAAGAACCTATATAATTATCACTAAATTTGGTCCTTACAAACTTTATTTGTAACCGTTTTATCGGTTAGAACCGCTGAACCAGTTCTTATTTCATCTCCTACTCGGTTCCTCAGTTTCTTTTAAGTTTTCCAGACCAACCGCAACAAAAAAAATATGTATATATAAAAGCTGTTTAAATAACACAACAGTATCTATTATTTAGCGGTTGGTTTTTCCTCTTTGCTTTCACTCATGGCAAAGAAACACAAGAAAGAGAACCACGGAGCCAGAGTTTAAAACTATTTAAAGTATGGAATATGTGTTTACCAAGGCAGACAAGCACACCTTATGTGTAGCTTGTGCAAGGTTTTATTTATCTGGACCAGGAATGTGAGATATGTAAACTTTCTGATATAAAACTGTGCAAAAGCACCTTGAACAGCTGCTCAATAGAAGTTTCTAGGGTCCCTCAGTCTCTGACCAGCTGACACCCCAGTCTGTTGTGGCTGAACCCACAAGTGCTACTACCTGCTTGATACGGGCAAAGGCAAAAAGAGAAAAGACAGCTGACTCTCAGTTCCCTCAAAGAAAACAAAAGAAACTAAACATGCAGAACCCTCCCTGTTAACCCAGGGACTTCTGCGCAGGTGTCTGCAATGCCTTCAGCTCAAGAGATAGCTCAAGCATTCAAAATTATTCAAGCTCTGCAGAGCATCATCCCTCAGCCTCTGCCCCCTCACAGGGTCCCCAGGTTGCTAGTACTGTGTTGCCCTCTGCACCAGAGCAACTATTTTTTGAAGAGGATGATGAGCCTTATGAGGAGGATGAACCTATCCCTCCAGAGGTGTCCCCTGAGCAGGATTTTGGCTTGCCTCCCAGGATTTCTGAGGATTTTTCTTCCCACTTTTCCTTTGTAAGGAAAAGGGCAGATGCCTTAGATATCGCCACAACAGAGCAAGTGGAGGATGAGGAGGAAATTGAGTACCTTAGTGTGATGGGTTTAACACCCACAAAGGACCTCCTCCTCCCAGTATATACATTTTTTAAGAAGGATGCTATGAAGCTGCTGCAGACCCCTAATTCTATTCCTCCAATCGACAGGAGAATAGACAAAATGTACCAGTTGGATAGGGAGGGAGCTGACTTCCTCTTCTCCCATCCTGACCATCAAGGGGTAATACAACAGGCAGCCTGTGATAAAGCTAAAGTCCCTCTGTCCTCACATCCACCAGACAAGGACTCCAGAAAATTGGACAGTCTGGCCAAAAAATTTGTCAGCCTCACTGGCCATGAGACAGGCTACTTTCCAAGCTTATGCTGCCCAGTATCAGAAATCCCTGTGGCAGTTGGTACTGGCAATGTCCATGAAAGCCACTTCACCCTTGTCAGAGGACCTGGCCAAAACTGCCAGGTTTGGGCTAGAGGCGGCGAAGTACCAGTTCCAGATGGCTGCTGATTCGAATGACACTGCAGCCAGATGGATGGCTAACACAGTGGCTCAGAGGAGGTTTGCTTGGCTTAGGGCTACAAACCTCACTCAAGATATCCAATCGAAGGCCCTGGATTTTCCATTGGAAGGAAATTCTCTTTTTGGAGAATCCACAGTGGCCTATATGAAGAAGGTGGATGAATATAAGGCTACTTACAGAAGCAACTCTGCCAGAGAAAGAGCTTCTTCATCCACCAGGCCCTATGGAAGGGGAGGCAGAGGTCGTTCTTTCATGACAAAACCTTTTTTCCAGCCAGTAGCCATGCCCCAATACCAGCAGTACCCCCAACAGGGCTACTCTAGGGGTAGGGGTAGAAGGGACTCTAGGCGAGGGTCTCGGGCACAACTTCCGCCCCAGCCTAAACAGAACCCCTGAGATGCAGGCCGCCTCCTCCCTACCTGTCGGAGGCAGACTGTCCTATTTCCTTCACCTTTGGTCAACCATCACCACAGACAAATGGGTGTTGGAGGTAGTGGGCAAAGGTTTGTCTCTGGACTTCAAATTTCTTCCTCAAACAAATTTCAGGGTTTCCATCTCTCCCCTAGCACAAATTTCATTGCTAGAGGCAGAGGTTCAGAAGCTGCTACAGCTCAGAGCAGAGGAACCAGTTCTTACAACCCTGAGAGGAAGAGGTTTTTTACTCCAGATACTTCCTAACAACAAAGAAAAATGGGGAGTGGTGGCCAATTTTGGATCTCAGAGCTTTAAACAAGCACCTGAAAAAGCCAAAGTTCAAGATGGTAACTTTGGCTCGGATCCTGCCAACAATCCAAAAAGGGGACTGGCTGGCATCTCCGGACTTACAAGACGCCTATTTTCACATCCCCATAAAAGAATCTTTCAGCAAATATCTCAGATTCAGACTCCCATCAGGTCATTATCAGTTTGCAACCCTGCCCTTCGGCCTTTCCTCGGCACCAAGGGTGTTTACAAAATGCGTAGCAGCTGTGGTGGCATTTCTTCGAAGACAGGGAGTGACTGTTTTCCCATATCTGGACGACTGGCTGTTGGTGGGCAAGTCACCAGAACAAGTCAGAACCTCTCTAAAGCTCACACAGGATCTTTTGGAGTCCTTAGATTTCATAATAAACCAGAAAAAATCTGTCTTAACCCCTACACAGACTTTACAGTTCATAGGGGCAGAGATCAGTACTCTACAGGCTAGGGCCTTTTTGCCACTGGACAGGGTGCAAAGCCTTCAGGCCATAGCAAATTCTTTCAAGTTGCACAGGCAAAAAATAGCCAGGCAATTCCTGCAGCTCGTGGGTCATATGGCTGCATCCACAGGCACAGTGCAGGGTTCCAGGTTTCACATGAGAGACATCCAGTTTCACCTCAGGAATCATTGGAGTCAGAAAAAAGATCCCTTTTCAAAACTCATTCCAGTGACAAGGGCACTGATACAAGCCCTTTTGTGGTGGAAAAAGGAATCCAACCTAAGGCAAGGAGTCCCTTTTCAGAAGGAGGATCCTTCGCTAGTCCTCATGACAGATGCACCCCTTCTGGGCTGGGGAGCACACGACTCAGGGTACCTGGACAGAAGCAGAGTCTCTTCAGCATATAAACTTGCTGGAACTCAGAGCAGTGTGGCTATCACTAAAAGTTTTCTCTACACTGGTGATGGGCAAGGTGGTACAGGTCAGAACAGACAATACCACCACTATGTACTACATAAACAAGCAGGGAGGCACCAGATCAGGTCCCCTATGCACAGAAGCCATGAAAATTTGGACTCTGGCATATTCTCTAAAGGTGTCCCTGCAAACAATCCATCTGCCAGGAAAGGACAATACCTTGGCAGACACACTGACTCGAATCATTCAGTCCCATCACGAATGGACACTGAACAAGCAGGTGGTGCAGGTCATTTTCAGGAGGTGGGGCATTCCAGAGATAAACTTGTTTGCATCCCACCAGAACCACCAGTTGCCTCAGTATTGCTGCAGACCACCGGCCCAGGGCACAATCCCTCTGGATGCCCTGGTACTGGACTGGTCAGGCAAGTTTCTTTATGCACTCCCCCCTTTTCCCTCTGGTTTTCAAAGTACTACTGAAGCTCAAATCCCTCTCAGCTTCTCTGATCTTGATAGCTCCACATTGGCCCAGGCAGCCATGGTACTCTCTTCTACTCTCCATGTCAGTGAGCAAACCAATAAGTTTGCCTCTCAGGCACAATCTCCTGACCTTCAATCAGGGACCATTGTTGTACCCAAATCTCAAGTCCCTCCACCTCAAGGCATGGCTCTTGAGGAATTAGAGTATGCAGACTTAAACCTTTCTGAAGCTGTATTAACTATCTTGAAAGGTTATAGGAAGCCCTCCACTAAGAAAATGTATTCTACTAAGTGGAAGAGATTTTCTTTTTTGGTGCTCTGGTAGGAATTTCGCCCCAAATGATGCAGGAGTCTCAGTGGTGTTGGATTATCTGACTCACTTACATTCACAAGGTCTACAACCCAGTTCTCTAAGGGTTCATCTTGCAGCAGTGTCTGCATATCTTTCTGCTAGGACAAAGGTGTCAGTAGCATCAGATCCCATTTTCAAAATATTTTTTAAAGGCCTGATACATTTGCATCCTCCTCACAAGGCACCAGTGCCTGCTTGGGATCCTAATATATGTATAGCCAGATTAATGAGGGCTCCTTTTGAGCCCATGGCTACAGCCCATTTAAAATATGTTACCTGGAAAACAGTTTTTCTGGTAGCAATTACCTCAGCAAGAAGAATCAGCGAGCTTCAGGCTCTCTCTGTGTTGACCAGGACCACAACTCCTTTCACAGAGATAAGGTAGTCCTCAGAACAAACAGACAATTCCTTCCCAAGGTCGTTTCAGACTTTCATCTGAACCAGTCGATCACTCTGCCTGGCTTTTTCACAGACCATACAAGCTCTGGTGAAAGAAGACTCCACAGTCTGGATGTGAAAAGAGCTCTCAGCTATTACATGACAGCTACTAAGGGCCATAGGCAAGACAAAAAACAACTTTTGCTTACATATGGGGATGTCAGAGTGGGCAAACCAGCCTCAAAAAGATCCATTTCTCAATGGATTGTCCAGTGTATTCAATTCTGCTACACTAGAGCAGGTAGGGAGTCCCCAGCTGGGCTGAGGGCACACTCGACAAGAGGAACAGCTGCCAGTCTTGCAGCTGCTAGGGAGGTTCCATTATTGGATATTTGTAAAGCAGCTACCTGGAAATCAGTACACACCTTTACAAAGCATTACAACTTGGATGTTTTGTCCAGAAGTGATGCCAGGTTTGGCACAGCAGTCCTGCAAAGTCTGTTTCCAAAATAAGTTCTGTGCCCACCTCCAGGACTACTGCTCTGTAGTCTGCACAAAGTTATGAATATCCTGAGCATTACTGGGGTTAGAAGAAAAAATTACTTGCCGTAGTAATCTTCTTTCTTCCCAGTGATGCTCAGATATTCTTAACTCCCTCCCATCCTCCCCTTCCAGAACTTCAGCCTCTGCACTCCACATGCTAGTGCCACGTAGCCACACACTTCTGGGTACACTTCTCTATACCAAATAGATTTAAACAGAGTTTTTCTGTCTCTCTTAATAGTTTTTTCATGCTGTTTGGTGAACACCATTGTTTATTTGATGTAGTTCCTCCTTAAGAGATTTTTTTGGGTAAATTCTCTTTATTAGGATAACCCTAAAAAAAAAATGCCTGACTTCCAGGCTTTTTACAAATCTGAAGGGTTTAGAACACTACAGTTGGTAGAGGCAGTATTTGAAAGATGCTCACGTGCAAAGAATTCCATCATTTGCATGTGTTCCATCTCTCCGGGCAGTCCAACCCACCAGGCTGACTGCACAAAGTTATGAATATCAGAGCATCACTGGGAAGAAAGAAGATTACTATGTTAAGTAATTTTTTCTTCCTGGTAAATCTAAAGAAATCTCACCCGCAACCCACCCAGCTGCTCACCTTCATAGAGGCCCAGCTGGACACTCAGAAGGGATATGCGTTCCTCCTGCAGGAAATAATTCAGAGATCTTACTTCGAGAGGGCTCTTGCAGTAGGTAATTACATATAGGCGTCAGGACCCCACGGAAAATTTTTTAACTAGCAGTCTCTGGCGGGGGACCGCCCCAACATCAGGTGACCGACGTCAAGCGACATCAGTATAAAGGGGCTGTCCCCCACACCCGCCTTCCAGTTCTTTCTCACCGTTAGCTCGTGTCAGCGCCTCATGGTAAAGTTCAATGCTCATCAGCTCTGTCATCAGTAGTTTTTACCATCTCTTTACTCGATTCATTCGATGAATTTGTTTGATTTTTGGTGGTGTATGTCGTCCCCTACACCCTCCGGGCACAAGAACAAATACAACTTGTGCGGTGCCCAACTTCTGCACAAGGACGGCCATTCCCAGTGTCTCTTCTGTCTGGGCCCCGGATCATCAGGTGGAGAAGTGCCAACACTGCCTCAAATTCAATGCCGCCACCTGCAGACGGAGACAGCAGTCCCTGGAGGCCCACATCCTTAAGAAGAAAATGTCCTCCATGGAGAAGGAGTTGAAAAAGCTCCGGCAGGCTTCCACTTCCCCCGAAGGCCATCGTAAGAAGAAGGATAAGAAGAAGCACCGAGACCGGGGCTCCTCGTCCACCGCAACTCCGGCCAGAGTCGCCATGCTACAGGTAACATTCCCCCCTTCCTGAGGACCACTCCGCGATGGCCGTCTTGGAGGCTTCCAAGTTGGCGTTGGCCCGCCCTTCTGGCTCACGCTCGGGCCTTTCAGGCGCCTCCGGGTTGTTGGAGGCCACCACTCCCAGTAAGGCCACCACTGTGCAGCCTACTGGTCCGAGTGGCTCCAGTAAGCCGGCCGTCAGCTCCTCTGATGCCCGCCCGGAGATGGCTGCTAAGTTGCTCGACCCTTTGGGGCAGCGCACGGCTTCTGTTCCATCTGACCAGGCCGCTCCTCCTTCCCGGTCTGCCTCAGGTGACGTGTCCACTAAGTTGGACTTCGGCTGCTCCAACGTCCGCCCGGACTCCGCCGATAAGTCGGATGTCAGGGTTCCCGAAGCCCGCGCGGCAGCTGAGCTGATGCCGGACCCCCTCTTGTCTGCCGTTCCTGGTTCCCCGCAGCCTTCGCTGCCCTCCGGGGAACCTGGGTCTCCTCAGCCTGACCCCAGGGATTTTTCCCCTCCTTCCCCGGGCGATGCTGAGGATCATGCTGCACCCCCGTCAGGTCCCCTTCCCACTGGGCCAGACGACCTGACGTCGGTTCCCCAGGCGCCGGCCCCGACGCCAGTTTTGCCTATGCCGGGCGACATCCCTCTCCTGGATACTGCCCCAACGCTGGGATCACTGCCCACCGGGTCTCCTGTTCCAGGCCCGCCTGCTGGGCCTCCTGCCTGGCCGACTGCCTCATCAGATCCCATGGTTCCCGGGTATCTGACCCTGTCGTATCTGACGCCTTCGAACCCGGGACCGCAGTATCCAGTGCCCTAGTACCTGACTCCGGCCTATCTGACGCTGCAGTACACGGTGCCTCATTACCCGACGCCAGGTTGCCCACTGGCGGGCTACAGATACGCGCCATTCGGATACACTCAGTATCCGTATCCTCCTCCTCCACCGCCCACTCAGTCGCCGGTGGATTTGAAGGCGACTCTGGCCTCCTGGTGGGCTAAGGCCAAGGCTCAGCTCACCAGAGAGGTGGAGAGTCATCTCCCGGCAACGGTGCTGACCCCGGTTCCTGTACACCCAAGACACCGAACTCCCTCCCCACCTCCGGATACCAGAGGCAAGCCCTCCGGTTCCAGAGTAGGGCAGGATACGCTTCCCCGAGGGCTTCCCAAGGGGTCTGTTCCTCCCCCGCACCAGGAGGGGGGATCTTCCTCTTCTTTCTCCTCGGACACCTCGGACGACTCCAATGGTTGCTCCGACCCAGACGACGAGCCTCATTCTCCAGATAAACCCAGGCCTAGGACTTCTCCGAAGTCACCTCTGGAGGATCCTTCCTTCGCAAAGTTGCTGCATAAAATCCAGGCAGTTCATCAGTGGTGCTCCTTGGAGCCAGATCCACAATGTAAGAAGCTTGCTGCGCACCTGGATCTGACCGAGACTGCTCCGACCATGGTGCCATCCTGGATTGAGCCTCATGCCGATCTTGTTTCCACTATTTGGAAGCAACCATCGGCAATAGCCCCTCTTGCCCGGAAGTCGGACAGGCTATATCAGGTTCCCAAGGGTGTTGACTCCCTTTATTCTCACCCTTGAGCTGTCTCTGTCGTGATCAGCGCCGCTCACGGTCGGTCAGCTAACCCGAAGCATTTGAGCTCGTCTCCACCTGACAAAGAATCCCGTCTTCTGGACCAGTATGGCAAGAAGGTCTTTGCTTCTTCCACTCTGGGGATTAGGGCCCTGAATTATGTCAGTCATATGGGGGATTACCGGAAAATGATTCTTAGCGAGGTGGAATCCAAGTTGGACTCCCTTCCCGATTCGCAGGTGAAACAGGAAGTGGCTAGTCTTGTCCGCTCTGCACGTTCAGTCAGTCAGCACATTCTTTGTGCCACATATGATGCAGGGGACGCTGCTGGTAGGAACACGGCTTTCGCCGTGGGTTTACGGTGACATGCCTGGCTCTGTGTGTCAGGGTTGGTACTGGAAGTTCAGTCTGCTATCCAGGATGCACCCTTCCCGGGTTCAGTGCTGTTTGGGGGTGATGTCAAGGACATTATCACTGATCTGCAGGAGAAGGGGACTGCACTGAAGTCTGTGGACTCCATGTACAAACCCCCTCAGGCGCAGCATCATCCCTTTCCCAGACGGACTCGACAAAAAACCAAACCTCAGGGGAAGCGGGCCAATAAACACCGGGCCCCTCCGGCTGCAAAGCCCCCCCACCCATAAAAGCAGCAGGGGCTTCAGCCGCAACGCTGCCTCACACCACCTGACTCCTTTCCTCTCCCACAGCCTCTGGGGTCTCCAGAGGAACCAGTAGGAGGGAGGTTCTCCCTCCATCTTCCAGGTTGGGAGAGGATAACTTCAGACACCTGGGTGCTCCAGCTGATCGCAGAAAGACACTCAATAGAGTTTCTATGGAAACCGCCTCAAACCCCCCCCCCCCAAGGTTGTCATACTCGCAGGATCATCTTCTCCTGGTTTGGGAAGAAATCTCTGCACTTCTTTTGAAGGCGGCAATAGAACCCGTCCCCCCCCCCTTCAGGGGATGGGGTACTATTCTCATTTCTTCCTGGTCCCGAAGAAGTCAGGGGACATGAGACCGATTCTCGACCTCGGCTCCCTGAACTTGTTCGTAGAGTACAAGAGGTTCAGGATGCTCTCTCTGCAGAGTCTCCTGCCCCTTCTTCAGCTGGGACAGTGTACCTGCATAACCCTGTCTGTCCTTCCCACTGCAAATACCTGCACTTTGCATTCCAGGGGGACCACTACCACTTCAAGGCCCTTCCATTTGGTCTTTCCTCAGTGCCCCAAGTGTTCACCAAATGTCTTTCGGTGGTAGCAGCCTACCTGTGTACCCAGGGGGTGCAGGTTTTCCCCTTACCTGGACAATTGGCTCCTGGCGGCACCATCCAGGGAGGAACTCCTGCATTCCTTTTCCCTTACCTGGCAGGTTTTCACCTGCCTGGGTGTTACCATCAACCACTACAAGTCCCACTTGTTCCCATCCCAGAGGCTTCAGTTTATCAGGGTGATCCTGGACACGACCTCGGGCATGGCCTTCCTGCCGTCAGACAGGGCGGCCACACTCCAGGCCCAGGTCAGCCTGTTGTCCAGCCGCAGGTGGGTCAGTGCCAGGTCGGTCCTTTGCCTTCTTGGGCTCATGGTAGCTGCGACTCCGACAGTCCCTCGTGCTCGGCTCCACATGAGAATTTCTCAGTGGATGCTTCGGTCTCAGTGGGATCAGTTGGTGGACGACCTAGATCAGCTCGTTCTGGTCTCCACTCCTATGGCTCGGGACTTGCAGTGGTGGATGGTTTAAGAGAACCTTTGCCAGGGAGTTCCCTTCTGTCTCTCTCCCCCTCCCAGACGCTGACTACAGATGCCTCAGGCGAGGGTTGGGGAGCCCATCTCGGGCCTCACAGGACCCAGGCTTCTGGTCCAAGCTTGAGAAGTCTCTTCACATCAGTGTGCTTGAGCTTCAGGCAGTGTTGTACGCTCTTCAGGCTCTGCATCTGCATCTGCATCTGCTTCCCGGTCACTTGGCTGTACAGACGGACAGTATGTGTGTGGGCTGGTACATCAACAAACAGGGAGGAACTCATTCCTACCCTCTTTGCAGGGAGGTGATGCGAGTTTGGGATTGGGCAGTGCAGCACAACCTTAACATCACTGCCATTCACGTCCCAGGGGTCGAGAACATTTTGGCAGACTGACTCAGTCAGTCATCTGCTCAAGCTCACAAGTGGGAACTGGATCAGGGGGTTGCAGACAATATCTTCTTATGTTGAGGAACACCGCAGGTAGACCTGTTCGCATCCCCTCACAACGCAAAACTTCCAGACTTCTGCTCGCTCGTTCCAGGGCGTGGCATTTTTTGGAGAGATGCTCTGTCTCTAGACTGGAAGGGCAGATTCGTCTATGCTTTCCCCCCGATCCCATTGATTCCAAGGGTCTTACAGAAACTCAGTTCAGAAGGAGCTCGAATGATTCTAATCGCTCCTTTCAAACAACATGAAGTCTTGCTGTTTCAAACAACATGAAGTCTTGCTATATTATGACAATTGCAGTTTGTCCCACCATTAGAACTGCTCCAGAGGTGAAAGAGTTAACTTCCATGCCAGGCATGGAGCTTAGAGCGCGAGCTTGGTTAGAGAAGCTCTGTCTGGATAATTTCAAACTGAAACTGTCAGATTCTTTACTCCGCCTCACTGAACAGTCGCTCCGGAGATTTCTCCTACTGCTCGGTTAATTTCTCGGTTTAAACAGTATTTTCTCAGTTAAATTCAACCGCAAGTATTATTATTTTAACCTCAAACTGATCGGTTCAAGCTCTGTCTGTCGTATTGTAAGTAATAGACAGGTTTATTTCTACGTGGAACTTGTAAATGTTTATCGGTTCGGTTCGAACCGATCAGGTTGTTTTAAAACTTTAAAAATCAAGCATTTAAAAGCTTTTAGAGTGCGGTTCCCGGTTCTTATCGGTTCTAAAAAAAAACGGATTTCATTACGGTTTTTTCCACGACCCGTGACACGGTTGGGAACCGATAAGGGTGTCTTGCCTGGCACTGCCGTTAAAAGGGCAATTTTATTTGGTTAGGCTGGCATCATGTCTGAGAAACCCAAAAGAAAAACCGGGCCCACTGGGTTTCAACACTGTAGTGTCTGTGGGGAAGCCTTTGCCAAGGCTGACCCACACACCACATGTGTATATTGTCTGGGGTTTGACCACCTCAATTCAGACTGCCAGATTTGTAAGAATTTCCCTGCAGTCACCCTGGATAAGAGAGTTGGCAGGCTCAGGGAACGAGAGGCCAAAAAGTCCGCTGACCCGGACGGCCAGCCCGGTTCGGTGCCAACCGAACCGGAGGGAGTGCCCTCTGACCAAGGCGAGACTTCCTCGGGCCAACGTAAGCTGACTCTGAGGAGCCAGTCCCAGCAAAGAAAACTAGAAAATCAGCATGTGGAGTCTAAAATCCTTTCTCCAACTGCTGCAGAGATAGCAAAAGCTATACAAATTGTCCAGTCACTTTCTCCGTTCCGTCCGAACCACCACTGTCTGGCAAAAGGTCGGTTCGGCCAGTTCCACCGGTTCAAGAATATGATATAGAAGAGTTTTATGAACCAGAGGAGGGGGAGGATGATTATGAACAGTGTGAATGTGACTTTGAGAGTCTGGATGTGCCCATTGAACCGGGCATCTCCCCAGACAGACCTTTAGAATCTCCCTCTACACTTTCTGAGTCCCCTTCTCACTTTCTGTTTTATAAAAAGGTTGCTGAAACCCTCCAGCTCCCATTGGAGGAAGCTGTGGATGAGCAAGAGGAACCTGATTTTGTGGAAATGATGGATATCCCAGAGTCTAGGAGATTGTCTATCCCTTACATAAATCATTTAGGAAACAAACAATAAAAATTTTAAAAGCTCCTAATTCTGTGCCTCCTGTGGACAAGAAGATGGACAGGAGGTACACTTTGTCAGGTCCTGATACAGAATTCCTTTCACAGCAATGCAGTCATGTTGGAATAGTTCAGGCTACAGCCTGTGATAAGGCTAATATTCCCCTGGCTTCACATCCTCCTGACAAGGACTCCAGGAAGATTGATGCCATGGCTAAAAAACAATACATGGCAGCATCCCTGGGACTCAGACAAGCAAATTACATGGCTTATGTGGCAAGATACCAAAAATCTAGATGGGACACTGTCATGGCTTTGGCCAAACAGGCCCCTGGCCAGCTTGCTAAGGAGCTGGAGCAGGTGGCTGCTGATGGTATTGAGGCATCCAAGTGCAGTTCCATGCTGCTGTGGATTCTAATGATGTATCCTAGAGTCATGGCTACATCTGTGGCCTTCGGAGGTTGGCTTGGCTCAGGTGTACTAGCTTGTCTCAGGATACCCAGACTAAGGCTATGGATTTTCCTTGGTAGGAAATTCTCTGTTTGGGAGCAGACAGAGAATTACATGAAGAAAATGGATGAATATAGGACAACTTATAGGAGTGCATGAAGCCAAGGAGCGGCAAGCCACTCTCAGAGGCAGACCTCAGGGTAGAGGTAGGCCTTTTCACAGGCCTTTTACCAAACCCAGGCCTCCTCTGCTTATGCTCAGAGGGGGTTCTTCAGAGGGAGAGGCAGACGGGGTGCAAGCAGGTCTGCTCCCACCCCTCAGCCTAAAGCCCCTGCCAAACAGGCACCCTGATGGGGTGCCCAGGGCCGGTTCTCCATTACCTGTAGCAGGTTGGCTTACTCGTCAGGACTGGGAGTCTCTAATGTCAGACAAGTGGGTCCTGGAAGTAGTAAGCCTGGGTCTGGTTCTCAGCTTCAAAAAATTTCCAAAGATGAGAATCATATCTTTCCACCTGCAAACCTTCTAGAGACCTTTGCCTTAGAAACAGAAGTCTCAACCTCCTGGCTCTCAGAGCTGTAGAAAGGGTTCCTCCCACACCAGGGCAAGGGTCTGTACTACAGGTACTTTACCCCAAAAGACAGGAGAATGGCGCCCATTTTGGACCTAAGATATCTGAACAAGCACCTTTGAAACCAAAATTCAAAATGGTGACTCTGGCAATGATTTACCTTCTCTAAGGCCAGGGACTGGCTAGCTTCCTGGACCTCAAGGATGCCTATTTCATGTTCTCACCAGAAGCTCCCACCCAAAGTACCTCAGATTCGAACTGCCCTCAGGTCATTACCAGTTCAGAGCAATGCCCTTCGGCTTACTCTCTGCCCCATGGTATTCACAAAATGCCTAGCAGTAGCAGTTGCTCATTTAAGAAGGCAAGATTGCCATCTTTCCCTACCTAGATGACTGGCTCATTGTAGGTCAGTCTCAGACCAGGTCAAATCACACCTGCAAGTTACCCAGCAGCTGCTCATCTCTGGGTTTTCTTCTCAATCTTCCAAAGTCAGTACTGGAACCTGTCCAGGCACTCACCTTATAGGTGCAGAATTGACACAAGCAGGCCAGAGCCTTCCTGCCCCTAGAAAGGGTAAGGAACCCAGTGGCCCTGGCCTCCTCCTTCACTCTGCAGGTCTCTTGACCAGCAAGGCACTTCTTACAGCTACTAGGACACATGGCTGCTTCCACAGCTGTAGTGCAAGGAGCAAGGTTTCAGATGAGGGACATTCAGTTTCACTTGAGAGCCTTTTGGTCTCAAAGAAAAGATCCCTTCCAAGTTGATCCCAGTGACTCGAACCCTGATCCAGGCCCTTCAGTGGTGGCAGGATCAGAGCAATTTGAGACTAGGGGTCCCCTTCATCCCTCTATCTCACTCCTTGATCCTTACTACAGATGCGTCCCTTCTGGGATGGGGAGCTCACATGGGCGACCTCTCCATCCAGGGAGTGTGGTCCCCTCAGGAATCTCTGCTCCACATCAATTTGATGGAATTCAGAGCTGTTTTTCTAGCACTTCAGGTGTTTTCTGCATCTGTTCAGAACAAAGTGGTACAAGTCAAAACAGACAACACCACTACAATGTGGTACATCAACAAACAAGGGGGCACTCAGTCTTCGGCCTTGTGCACTGAGGCAATGAAGTTGTGGTCTCTGGCTTATTCCCTGAACACTTCCCTCATAGCAGTTCACCTCCCAGGAAAGGACAATGTCCTGGCAGATGCTCTCAGCAGGATTTCCTAGGGCCATCATGAATGGTCACTGATCCCCGAGTACTGGGGATAGTTTTTGCCAGATGGGGCACCTCAGATAGATCTTTCGCAGCCCCAGACAATCACCAACTTCCACTGTTTTGTTGCAGGCCCTCAGTGATGGGCTCAGTCCTCTGGATGCCTTTCTCCTAGATTGGGAAGGAAGTTTCTATATGCTTTTCCCTTCCTCTCCTATTCAAGGTGCTAGTCAAAATCAGATCCCAGCCTTGCAAGATGATTCTGATTGCTCCAGATTGGGCCAGGCAGCCCTGGTACCCACTCCTTCTGTCCTTAGCAGTCCATCTTCCCCTGTGTCTCCCCAGGAATCACAACCTGTTAACTTGTGCCCAGGGGAGAGTTTGGTATCCGAATCTCAAATCCCTCAACCTCAAGGCCTGGCTCTTGAGGAGTTAGAATTTGCTGACCTACACCTTTCTCAAGGTGTTCTTGAAATCCTGAAGGCTTCTAGGAAGCCTTCCACTAGGGCTATTTATAACTCTGAATGGAAAAGGTTTTCCATCTGGTGTACTGGGAAACATATTTCCCCGGAATCTGCTGACTTGCCCATTGTTTTGGACTATATGGTCCATCTAATTTTTGGATCTGAGACCAGCTACCCTGAAAGTACATTTGGCAGCTGTCTCTGCTTTTATTTCAGCAGGAAAGCCCTCCTCTTTCCGTCCACCCTGTATTTTCCAAGTTTTCAAAGGATTACTTCATACTAATCCACCTTTCAGGGACCCGGCCCCTGCCTGGGATCTTAATGTTTGCATTGCTCAGTTGATGCAACCCCCCTTTGAACCTCTGTCTTCTGCAGAGCTTAAGTATTTGACTTGGAAAACTGTTTTTCTAGTAGCTATCACTTCTGCCAGGCGCATAAGTGAGTTACAAGCTTTGTCAGTAGAGACTGACTTTATTTCCTTCCACAGGGATAAGGTAGTCCTTAGGACTAACAGGAAGTTTTTGCCTAAGGTGGTTTCAGATTTCCATCTTAATCAATCTATCTCCCTTCCAGTGTTCTTCACTGACCATTCCTCCTCTGGTGAGAGGAGGTTGTACAGCTTAGATGTTAAGAGGGCCCCAAGTTACTATATAGATGCACTAAGGGTCACAGGTTCTAATCCTCCAACTTTTTCTCACTTATGGTGAGGTTGGGAAAGGGAAACCTGCCACTAAGAGATCCATTGCCAGGTGGATTGTCTCTTGTGTCCAATTTTGTTATCTAAAACTGGGAAAAGTTTCCCCTTCAGGCCTGAGGGCTCACTCTACCAGAGGTACAGCTGCGTCTCTAGCTGCTGCCAGAGACATCCCTATCTTAGAGATATGTCAAGCAGCTACTTGGTAAACGGTACACACTTTCACCAAGCATTACTCCCTGGATGTCCAGGCCAGGAGGGATGCTTGGTTTGCACAGCTGTGCTTCAGAGCCTATTCCCTAAGTAGGTTCTGTCCCTCCTCCATGGAGGTACTGCTGTGTAGTCTGCAATTGTCATAATATAGCAAGACTTCATGTTGTTTGAAGAAAAAATTACTCACCTTAGTAATGTTGTTTCTTCTAATGGAGTCTTGCTATATTATGACCTCCTCCCCAGCCTGCCCCTCTCAGAACTTCTACTTGGGTATGGGGTGGGCAGTCCAGTGTGGGCACTTGTTTATGCCCATTTTATGTTTTCCACCCCTTCTTTTTGGGGTTTTGGGGTGTTGTGTTTTATTTTATCTTATCTTATCTATTTTTCTGGCCCCCTGACTTGAGTCTTGGTGTTGGGACCAGGAATATGTGTTAATATTTAAGTAGCCAGTTGGCTAGTGTAGGTTACAGCTTCCACACAGAACCTTAGTGAGTTTTGCTCTGAGAAGATCTGACAGTTTCAGTTTGAAATTATCCAGACAGAGCTTTTTAACCGAGCTCAAGGCTTTCAAGCTCCATGCCTGGCATGAAGTTAACTTTCATCTCGAGCAGTTCTAATGGTGGGACAAACTGCAATTGTCATAATATAGCAAGACTCCATTAGAAGAAACAACATTACTAAGGTGAGTAATTTTTTCATTCTGACAATCTGCAGTTAGCGCCAACCTTTAAACTGCCCCGAGAGTAGAGGGTTAATTTTCTATGCAATGCATAGAACGTTGAGCTCAAGCTCGGTTGAGGTCTCTGTCTGCAGCACTTTGAAACCCAACCATCAGATTCTTTACTACGCCTCACTGAACAGTAGCTCCGGAGATGTCTCCTTCTGCTCGGTTCAAAGTCGGTTAAAGTTGTCGGTTTCATTCCGAATTTATTTCCGAATTGTCAGTTCAGGCACTGTCTGCGGTACCGTGAGTAATTTAGATAGTTTTTCTGTTATTTTGTGGAAATTGTAAAACTTCTATTCTCGATCGGTTTGGCTGAACCGATCCAACATATTTGAACTCTTGTGTTTTGCCTTAGTGTGTGGTTACCGGTCCTTATCAGTTTTAAAAAAAAAAGTGTTTCAATGTTTTTTTGCAATACCCGTAACAAGGTTAGAAACCAATAAGGGAGTCTTGCCTGGCGGGTTCCAAAAAAAGGTTAAGTTTGGTTAGGTTGGCCGTGTCTGAGAAACCCAAGAAAAAAAACGGGCCCACTGGGTTTCAACACTGCAGTGAGTGTGGGGAGGTCTTTGCTAAGGCCGATCCCCCACACCACCTGTGTTTATTGTCTGGGGTTTGACCACCTCGATATAGACTGCCAAATATGTAAAAACTTTTCTAAGTCTACCCTGGAAAAAAGATTAGGTAGACATAGGGAAAAGGAGGCCGAGAAGTCCACTGACCCAGATGGCCAGCCCGGTTCGGTTCCGACCGAACCAGAAGGAGTGCCCTCTGACTAGGGCGATACTTCTTTGGGCAAGAGGAGAGCCGATCCTGAGGGGTCAGTTCCTACAAAAAGAAAACGCAAAGAGAAATCAACCGGTTCGGATACAGAGCTTTATGTTCCGACCGCTGAAGAAATATCCAGAGCGATTCGGATTGTTGAATCACTTCGTCCAGTTCCGACTGATCCGGTGCCTTTTGGCAGGTGTTCGGTTCGGTTGGTTCCCCCGGTTCAAGATTATACCCCTGAAGATTTTTTATGAACCGGAGTTTGAGGAGGAGGGTGAGTTTGAAGCTGATGGTGATGATGGCGAAAGTCTGGATGTGCCTGTGGAACCGGACATCTCCCCAGACAGACCTTCTGGTGTTTCCTCTCGTAGGCTCTCTGAGTCCCCTCCCCACTATCTGTTTTACAGAAATGTGGCTGAAACCCTCCAGCTTCCTATGGAGGAGGCTGTGGAGGATCAACAGGAGCCTGATTTTGTTGAAATAATGGACATCCCAGAGTCCAGGAGACTGTCTATTCCTCTTCACAAATCCTTTGGGAAGCAGAAACAAAAAATCCTAAAGTCTCCTAATTATGTACCTCCTGTCGACAGAAGGATAGACAAGAGGTACCCTTTATCAGGCTCAGATATAGAGTTTTTGTACCAGCAATCCAGCCATGTTGGGGTAGTGCAGACTGTAGCCTGTGAGAAGGCAAATATTCCCTTGGCTTCACCCCCCCCAGACAGAGACTCCAGGAAGATGGATGCCATGGCAAAGAAGTAGTACATGGCATCCTCCTTGGGACTCAGGCAGGCTAACTATATGGCCTATACAGCCAGGTACCAGAAGTCCACTTCCCTTGGATTTCTACTCAACCTTCCCAAGTCGGTTCTCGAACCTGTGCAGCTTCTTACCTTTATAGGGGCAGAGTTAGATACTGTCAAAGCAAGATCCTTTCTTCCTGTGGAAATGGCAAGAGTTCTTATAGAACTGGCTTCTTCCTTCAGCCTTCAGGTGTCTCAACCAGCAAGGCATTTCCTTCAGCTCTTGAGCCACATGGCAGCTTCTACATCAGTGGTCCAAGGGGCAAGATTCCAGATGAGGGACATTCAGTTCCATCTGAGGGCCTTTTGGTCCCAAAGGAGGGATCCTCTTACCAAACTGATTCCAATGACTTGGACACTGATCCAAGCTCTTCAATGGTGGCAGGATCAGGATAGTTTAAGGCAAGGGGTCCCATTTGTTACTCAGTCTCATTCGGTGGTCCTTACCACGGATGTTTCCCTTTTGGGGTGGGGAGCCCATCTGGGGGCTCTCATAGCCCAGGGACTGTGGTCCCCTCAGGAATCCCTTCTTCATATCAATCTCCTGGAACTCAGGGCAGTTTCTCTGGCCCTGCAGGCTTTCTTTCAGTCAGTGCAGAACAAGATTGTTCAGGTCAGAACAGACAACACCACTACCATGTGGTACATCAACAAGCAGGGAGGCACTCGCTCCACGGCCTTGGGCACAGAAGCCATGAAATTGTGATCCCTTGCGTATTCTCTGCAGACCTCTCTGACAGCAGTCCACCTTCCAGGGAAGGACAATGTGCTAGCAGATGCACTGGGCAGGATCTCCCAGGGCCATCACAAATTGTCCCTGGACCCTCTGGTGTTAAAGTGATTTTTTTCAAGGTGGAGCACTACAGAGATAGATCTCTTTGCAGCCCCAGACAATCACCAACTTCCTCTGTTTTGTTGTAGACCCCCAGTCTTGGGCTCAGTCCCTCTGGATGCTCTGATGTTGAACTGGGAAGGGAAATTTCTCTATGCCTTCCCTCCCTTTCCTCTACTGTTCAAGGTTCTGGTCAAGGTGAGGTCACAACCCTGCAAAGTGATTCTGATTGTTCCAGATTGGGCCAGGCAGCCCTGGTACCTCCTCTTACTGTCCCTAGCAGTCCATCTTCCCCTGTCTCTTCCCAGGAATTACAACCTGTTAACCTCCTCTCAGGGGATGATTTCGTACCCCAATCTTCAGTCCCTCAATCTCAAGGCATGGCTCTTGAAGAGTTAAGAGTCTACATATTTGCATCTGTCCCAAGGGGTTCTGGATATTCTCAAAGCCTCTTGAAAGCCTGCCACCAGAAAGACTTATGACTCCAAATGGAAAAGATTCAGCATTTGGTGTTCCAAGAAGCATACATCTCCAGACACTGATGGATTGCCTACAGTTCTGGATTATATGGTCCATCTTAATGGCCTAGGCCTCAGACCAGCTACTCTCAAGGTGCACTTGTCAGCTGTTTCTGCTTTTCTGTCAGTGGGAAAGCCTTCCTCACTGTCATCTCACCCTGTAGTTCTGTAAATTTTTCAAGGGATTGCTTCATACCAATCCTTCCTTTAGGGGTCCTGCCCCTCCCTGGGACTTAAATGTTTGCATTGCTCAACTTATGCAATCCCCATTTGAGCCTATGTCCTCAGCAGAGCTTAAGTACTTGACTTGGAAAACTGTGTTTTTGGTAGCCATTACCTCTGCCAGACATATCAGTGAATTGCAAGCCCTGTCAGTGGAACCTGATTTTATCTCCTTTCATAGAAATAAAGTGGTCCTGAGAACCAATAGGATGTTCTGGCCCAAAGTGGTTTCAGACTTCCATTTGAATCAGTCCGTGTCGCTCCCTGTTTTCTTCACTGATCATTCTTCCTCAGGGGAGAGGAGGTTACACAGTTTAGATGTTGAAAGAGTGCTTAGCTACTACATAGAGCGTGCCAAGGGTCACAGGTTTGATTCCCTCCAGTTGTTCCTCACTTATGGGGAAGTGGGAAAGGGCAAACCTGCCAGCAAGAGAACTATTGCCAGGTGGATTGTTTCTTGTATACAGTTCTGCTATGAGAAACTGGGAAAAATTCCACCCTCAGGCCTGAGGGCTCATTCCACAAGAGGTACAGCTGCTTCCCTGGCTACTGCCAGGGATATCCCTCTGTTGGAAATTTGTCAAGCAGCCGCCTGGAAAACAGTCCATACCTTTACCAAGCATTACTCTCTGGATATCCAGGCTAGGAGTGATACTCGGTTTGGCACAGCAGTACTTCAGAGCCTATTCCCAAAGTAGGTTCTGTCCCTCCTCCATGGAGGTACTGGTTGGTAGTCTGCAGATTGTCAGAATACAGCAAGACTTCATGTTGTTTGAAAAAAAAATTACTCATCTTAGTAATTGTGTTTCTTCTAATGGAGTCTTGCTGTATTCTGACCTCCCTCCCTGCCTCCCCTCTCAGAACCTGTTTTTGGGCAGTGGGTGGGCAGGTGCAGTGTTGCACCCCAAGGGTGTCTTCAGCACACCCTCCATTTTACCTGGGTGCTTGTATTATAATCTTTATTTTTGGATAGGTTTTGGTTTTGGGTTTCCTGACTTGAGTCTTCCTTTGGGAATCCAAAACTTTCTGTTGCCAGTTGGCTAGTTAAAAAATTTAACAATTTCCACATAGTCAGTGAGTGTTTGCTCGTAAGAATCTGACGGTTGGGTTTCAAAGTGCTGCAGACAGAGACCTCAACTGAGCTCGAGCTCAACGTTCTATGCACTGCATAGAAAATTAACCCTCTACTCTCCGGGGCAGTTTAAAGGCTGGAGCTAACTGCAGATTGTCAGAATACAGCAAGACTCCATTAGAAGAAACACAATTACTAAGGTGAGTAATTTTTTCTTCTGGCCCAGGCAAGTTTGGTTCTCTCTTCTGCAACAGTACTCAGAGGAGCCTCCTCTTCCTCTTCCTCTGTCGCAACTTTTGCTGACCCAGGATCAGGAGACCTTGGTCCATCCAGCCCTCAAGTCCCTTCAGTTGCACTCATGGCTCCTGCAGACGTAGCTGAAGCCCAAATCAGGGTCCCCCCCCCGAGTAGCTGAGATTCTGGTGGAGGCTAGGAAACCCTCCACCAGATCTACTTATGCCATGAAATGGAAACGGTTCACTATTTAGGCCGCCTCCAACGTTTTCGAGCCCTTCTCGTGCTCTGTTGGGCGGCTTCTGGATTACATGCGACACCTCTTTGATCTGGGTCTCAGCCACTCCTCCTTAAAGGTTCACATGGCAGCCATCTCGGCCTACCATGTCCCCTTTGCAGACAGGACGTTTGCTCAACTAGAGGTCTCTAAGACCTTTCTTAGAGGGGTCCTCCACTTGCGACCCCCTATCCGGGTTCCTGCCCCTCCTTGGGATCTGAATTTTATTCTGGAGAAGCTTACTCTGCCCCCTTTCGAGCCGGCAGCCTCAGCAGGCCTAAAGTTCCTTTCTTGGAAGACTCTCTTCCTAGTGGCCATTACTTCTGCTTGAAGGATTTCCGAGCTCCAGGCCCTGATGTGCAAAATCCCGTATTTGATTTTTCACAAGGAACATGTGGCTCTGCGTAACAACCCTAAGTTTCTCCCTAAGGTGGTAGCAGAATCTACGCTGAATCAGTCCATACAGTTGCCTGCCTTCTTTATGCAGCACTCTAATCACAGAGAATACCTCCTGCATACTTTGGATGTTCACTGAATTCTGAGATACTATACCAACAGGATGAAGGATCTCAGAAAGACTGATCAACTGTTCGTCTCTTTTGCTCATAAAAGAGAAGGCAGTGCTGTTTCTAAGCAATGTCTATCGAAATGGTTGGCTCATTGTAGCACTTTCTGTTATGAAAAGTACAACAAAACCCTGCCAGGTCAAGTCAGAGGCCACTCCACCAGAGGGGTCGCTACCTCTGCAGCTTGTTTCAAGAATGTGTCAGTGGCTGACATTTGCGCAGCCGCCACTTGGACTTCTGTCCATACCTTTATGAGACATTACAGTTTGGACATTGCCTCTCACCGTAGAGCAAGCTTCGGGTTGGCTGTTCTGCAAGGTCTCCTTTCCTAAAGCCTTTACAGCCTGAGGGTCTACTTCTGAGTAGCTTTCCTCCTCCCATTGCTTCTCCTTATTCCAGACTGCTTGGGACTCAGTCCTATATGTAATTACCTACTGCAAGAGCCCTCTTGAAGTAAGATAGTACAGTCATGTAAGAACTTACCGTAACAGTAGATCTTCGAGAGAGGCTCTTGCAGTAGGTAATACCTTCCTGCCCTCCATCCCCCTAAGCTTTTTCAGCTCCTTTTCCAGGATGGGAAATATCCGCTTCTCTCTCATCTCGCCTTTTGGCCTTTAGCGGGAAAGAACTGGAAGGCGGGCGTGGGGGACCGCCCCTTTATACTGACGTCGGTCACCTGACATGGGGCAGAGACTGCTAGCTAGAAATTTTTCCGTGTGGTCCTGACACCTGCCGGCATCAGTCCTATATGTAATTACCTACTGCAAGAGCCTCTCTCGAAGATCTGCTTTTACGGTATGTTCTTACGTAACTGTACTTTTCCTTTCAGTGGCAGATTCTTTTGCCCAGAGACGGCCAAAACCAGCAAGACATTTCCTCAGTCTTCTGGGACATATGGCGTTTATGACTGCAGTAGTCCCAGGGGTCAGGTACAGGATGAGACTCTTGCAAGCCTACCTCAGAGCTCGCTGGTCTCAGAGAAGCAACAAATTTTCAAAGTTGATACCTGTGTCGGAGCAGTTCCTCTAAAACTTGCTGTAGTGGAAGAACCCTGTAAATTTGCAGGCAGGGGTTCCCTTTCAAGCTCCTTTTCCCACAAAGGTGATCACCACAGATGCCTCCCTTTTGGGCTGGGGAGCTCATTTAGACAGTGCCTCAGTAAATGGCAGCTGGACTCCCGAAGAGTCACAGTTGCACATAAATCTTTTGGAACTCAGAGCAGTCTTACTAGCTCTCAAAGCTTTCACTCTCAGCATAGAAGGGCAGGCGGCTCAAATTTGAACAGACAACACCACTGCAGTGTTCTACATAAACAAGCAGGATGGTACCAGATCAGGAATACTCTGGAAGCTCTGGTCTCTAGTATTCTTCCTGGGAGTCAGCCTCTCAGCTATTCACCTCCCAGGCAAACTCAATACTCTGACGGATGCTCTAAGCCGCATCAGTCAAAGTCAGAGTGAAAATGGACACTGAACAAGCAAGTACTAGCCACAGTGTTCAAGCAGTGGGGCACACCAGACATGGCTCTGTTTGCCTCTCCTCTCAGTTTTCAGCTTCCTCGGTACTGTTGCAGGCCCCCAGTTCCGGGAACACTTCCTCTGGATACCCTGATCCTGGACTGGTCAGGGAGGTTCCTGAACGCATGTCCTCCCTTTCCCCTGATATTCAGGGTTTTGCTGAAACTCAGCAGCCTGCATCGATGATCCTAGTGGCTCTGAACTGGCCCAGGCAAGCCTGGTACCCTCTCCTTCTCTCAATGTCCTGCAACAGGCCTATTCACCTACCTCTGACTCGCTCCCTGCTGACTCTTCCTCAGGCGGGAGTGCTGTACCCAGACATACACTCTCTTCACCTCAAGACCTGGTTCTTGAGGAGTTAGTTTCCATCCTCACAGTACTTTGAACAGGCCCTTAAGATACTGAGGATGGCTAAAAAAAAGAACACTAAGAGGACATGCAGCCAAATGGAAAAGGTTTTCCCTTCTGGTGCAAGAGCGAAAAGGTCGAACCCCTATCAGCTTCAGACCCTCAGCTGCTAGACTACCTGGTACACCTACAGGTGTCAGGCTTGAAACCATCTTCACTCAAGCTACACCTGGCAGCTATTTTGGCCTAACTTTCGGTGGGAAAGAAGAAATCATTTTTTTCCCCACAATATTTTTAAACAGTTTTTAAAAGGCCTCTTGCACCTCCAGCCTCCAACCAGGGAGCCTGTTCCTCCTTGGAGCCTGATCCTTTGCATAGATGTGCTAATGAATCCACCTTTCATGCCTATGTCCACGTTTGTAACTTGGGAGACCGTCTTCCTGGTAGCCATTATGTCCGCCAGAAGGATTTCAGAGCTACAGGCCCTGTGCACTGAACCGAATTACATCATCCCTCACAATGATAAAGTTGAGCTCAGGACAAATAGAAATTTTCTGCCAAAGTTGGTTTCAGAGTTTCACTTGAACCAGTCCATTACTCTGCCTGTCTTCTTTACTGAGCCATCCACTCCTGGTGATCAAAAGCTCCATAGCTTGGATGTCAAAAGAGCCATCTTTCACTACCTAGAGCATACTAGAGAGTCCAGAGGCTCTTCCACTCAGTTGTTCCTCACCTACAGGAATGTAGGCAGAGGAAGACCGGCTACCAAGAGAACTATATCTTATCTGTGTCAATCTTCACCATTCATCGCCTCTGGATAAAGTGGCCGGAGCTCACGATCCTGCTGGACCTTTTTTTATTTTTGGATGGGCAGAGTCGACGCACCATCTGCACTGCCCTCGAGGCTGACGCACTCCATGGTGCTCGCGGGTTGGCTGTTATTGTTGTCGACCTCGTCCTCCCATCAGTTCTTCATCTCCCGCTGTAGAGGTTGCACCTCAAGGGAAGCTGTGCTGCGCAAGAGGCCTACTGTCTGCTAAGAAGCCTTCGGCTCCAATTTTTCTCAACGCCGAGTCCGTCGACGCCAAAATATTTTGACGACGCCTTAATCCTTCCTGCCGGTTCCGTGTTTTGCCACCACTTGATGTCGCTGGTAAGACTGTTCCTTTTCTTTATTTATAGCAACGTCGAGTCTTTGTTTAGCTTGTTTTTCCGTAGGTGATGTCTCGGTCAGGGGGCGCAAGAAATCTTCAAAGACAGGATGCCCCTTATGCGACGGTGCCCGTGCGGCTGTAAATACTCCGTCACCGACCAACATGACTGTTGCCTCTCATGTCTTGGCCCATTTCACGACATGGATTCATGCGACGCCTGCTTCTCCATGGACTGTCATGTCATCGAACAACACGTGTGGAAAGTTGGATGAGCGCGCACTTGTCAGGCCAAGCCACGGTCTCCTGGCCTTTCCTCCGGGTCCCCTCCTGGTTCTGTATGGACCACGGAGGAGGTGGCTTCTGCTCCTGGTAGCCTCGCTTTGCAGAAGCAGGAGCAGTCTGTCCCCAGGGGGCGGGGAGGCTGTCGCGTGCAGTCACCCCTTCGGCGGTGAAGGCTCCCCCGGTGTCATCTCCTCGGGTTGGGAAGCCTGTGTCAGTGCCATCCTTTGGCACCATCTTGGGCCTCGGTGCCATTTGCTGCACCGTGGGCTCTGATGGAGCCGTGGTTGGCAACGTCCGTCGCTCGGTGCTGTTGGTGCCGTTTGTGGCACCGATGGTGCCGTGGGAGGCTCTACGGCACTGTCATTGACCGTTTCTTGGTTCAGCACCACTTGCGGTGCCGAGGCTGAGCACAGTGCCGTGTCCAGCTCTGGTACCACTTGCGGCACCGAGCGAGGACACAGCGCCATGACAGACTCCTTCTCCAATACTGCCACTGCTCTTGGCACCGTGTCTTTTTCTCGCACTGTTCGTGGTGCAGTTGGGGGCTTCGGTGCCAACTCTGGTGCAGTCTGGTGCAGTCCCCCTGGCTGGTGCCCCATTCGGTTGGGATGACAGCGGGCATCCGCGCACCATCTGGCACTGAAATCCAAGTCAGACAGGTGGTCTGACTCTTTGGAGTTGGCTGCTCACGTGGACTCCCTGGTAGTGTCCTCGACAGACTGGAACCAGCCCCCCTCTGAGGAGCGGACAGTTGCTCCTGGGTCCAGGGTCAGGTGTGCTGACCAGCAGGTAGTGATTCAGGCCACTATTGCTCTGTAACCTGGCCTGAGGGTTTTCTGACCCCTCAGTGGTGGTACCCCTCGGGTGGTGTGCCTGGATCACCCAACTTTGGGGCCGATCGGAGCACCCACAGGAGGAGAAGGTGCTGCTCCCTGAACAGTCCCTTCGGGGACTGACCAGAGTTCTCAGCTGCCTAGGCTGGCTGCATAAGCAGAAGGGCTGTATTGGATTCCGAGGGTAGAAGTTCACATGGCGCACTCTTTCTGGGACCCACCCGGTTCCGGAAGGAGTCGATTATGACCTCTGCCCCTTCCTTTTCGGGTCTCCTTGAAAGGGCCTTTGTTCTTTAGGTAGGGTACCGTCCTTTTGGAGTTCCACGGCCCCGGTCACCTCACAGGGGGGAATCTTCAGGGCACATCCTAGGCAGTTCCAGTATGGTTGACCAGCTGTCGGCTGTTGAGTTTTCCGGAGCTCCCTCTTCCCTTGAGGCTCCAGGTGTGCTCTCTTGCCCAGGCAGAGGACAGCCAATTCCTGTTGTCGGCTCTGCCCCCACTCCTCTGCCACCTTCTCCTGCTCTCCCAGGCATTCTTGGTCCTAGTGGACTTCTCTCCTGGAAGCAGTTCAGGGCTGTGGCTGCTCATTTTCCCTCTTATGTTAGGGCCATGGACAGGCAGGTTTTCCAACCTCCCCCTGAGCAACCAGCCACTGAATCTTTGTGGTCCTCTGCTTCTTCATCCTCCTCTTAGGGAGGAGAGGAACCATCTGTCCACATCTCCCCTGCTGCTGATCTCGTGGAGTATCAGCGTTTCCTCTTGAGGATGTTGGAGGACCTGCATATCACCCCACCCACTCAGCAAAATCCGGAGCACTCCACGCGTGCTTTCTTGGGTGATTTCAGTGCGGACACTCTTGTGGTGCCCCCTGGCCTGCTCCCTTTTGGGAGGCATCATTGCTCTTCGGACAAAGACCCTTTTCCGGAGTCCCAGTCCCAAGGGATCTCCGCCAGAGGTATTGTGCCGGCCCCGAGTCTCCAGGTAGTTTGCCTCATCCTCGGTCAGGACTGATGCAACTGGACACTCCCAATGGACTTTGCGCCCTTCACCATGACCGGCCTCCAGATGCGGACTCCGTGGATTTTGACTACTGGGGAAGGAGGTCTTTCTACTCGGCACAGTTGCTCCTTTCAATATCTGCACATTAGGCCCACTACACTGCCTATGATAGGTTCCTGTGGTCCAGGCTAGGTCAACTCCTAGCCTTGATGCCTGATTCAAAGATAACCAGACAAGCCATTGCACTTTCTGCACGTGGCCTGGAGCTAGCAAGGCACCAAGCGAGGGTATCTTACGATGCCAGTGAGGTAGCTTCCAGGGTCGTAGGGACAACATTCTGCACTAGGCGGATGGCATGGCTGCGTCTCTCCCAGTTGTCACCCTTGGCCTGGCATAGAGTGATTTCCTCCACTTACCAGAGAACCCATCTTTTCTCCCATAGGGTGAGGCCGCATCTGTCGGGGCAACCTCCTACCCCCTGCGGGGGGTCCCCATCTCACTTTTCCCAGTCTCAGGCCTCTCTCTCTCTCTCTCTCTCTCTCTCAGTGTGCCACCTGCTGAGAGCTACAGGACTTAGTTCTTTAGGGTCCTTGCCCCCTTTGGGGGGGCTCAGCACTCACCCAGAAGTGATGACTGGTGAAGATTGACACAGATAAGATATGAAAATTATGTACCTACCATAATTCTGATCTTTCTGTGTATCTTCACCATTCATCACAATCCCATCCTCCATCTCCAAGGGGGCCTCAGTCTCTTAGTCCCCCTCCATCTCTGTGCCCTGTTCCCCCCCCACTTCCTTTCCGTTGGTCAGGAGTGGAGTGACCCTGGGCACATAGGGGGATGTTTTACATTCGTAAGAGGGAGAGTGGTCAGGATAGAGGGTACTTCTTTCCTCAGTGCCTCGGCTCCACCCCTGTGGGGTGGGGGTTAGTGGTTGCCTTCTCTTCTGTTCTCTCTCTCTCTCCCCCCCCTCCCCTTCAGCTATTCTCCTTTGTTTTGTCCTTAAGGACTCAACCTTCAAATTAATTTAAGAAACTAGTTTTCTTAACACCAAAACTTGGTTTTGAGGAGGGGTACTGCCCTGTATCCTGTCTCTTCTTCCAGAATAGCCGCTTCTGCTTATGTTGGGGTTTATTGCCAGTTAGAGTCTGTGCCTTGAATTCTGGCAGTATAGCCTTCTGGCTACTCCTTCGCAGTTCCTATACAATCTGGAGACAGGTCAAGGTTTCAGGGTATGTTTCCTTACCCTCTCCTCACATCCTTGCTTCTAATCCTTCCTCCCTCCCTCATTCCTCTTCTACTTCCAGAGATTGTGGCTCCTTCCCAATCCCCTTAGATTTTCAGCCCTCTTCCATCTTCTCAGTCATTTATTTCTCCTTTTAATTTGTATATATTTTCATTTATCTGTCCCCTTGGACTCCCTTGTCCCTCCCCCACCTTTCTTACTCTACGGCGACTCAGAACTGGAGGGAGGGCAGGGTCAACGACACCTAACAGCCAACCCTTGAGTGCCATGCAGTGCATCAGTCTTGAGGGTGGTGCCGATGGTGTGTCAACTCTGCCCATCCAAAAAAAAAAAACTCCCGTGGGGTCGTGACCTCTGGCCACTTTACCCGGAGGTGTTGAATGGTGAAGATGCACAGAAAGATCAGAATTACGGTAGGTACGTAACTTTCATTTCTCGTTGGTTGGTCTCTTGTATTAGATTCTGCTCTGAGAAAGCTGGTCAACAATCTCCAGTGGGGCTCAGGGCCCATTCCACCAGGGGCACTTCTGCCTCTCTTGCAGCAGCAAGGGACATTCCCCCTATTGGATATCTGTAAAGCAGCTACCGGAAAATCTGTGCACACCTTTGTGAAACACTACAGTTTGGATGTGCAGACCAGATCTAATGCCAAATTTGGCATGGCGGTTCTGCAGAGCCTCTTTCTTAAGTAGGTTCTCTGCTCGCCTCCCACTTGGTACTGCTGGGTAGTCTGCAAAAAAGTCACTGATGCTAAAGAACTCCTGGGGTAAGGAAAAAAATTACTCACCGCAGTAATCTTCTTTCTTCCAAGGGGTCCTTTAGCATCAGTAAGCTCCCACCTTTTCTCCCCGGTTCACCTGTCGGAGAAGGGCTCTTATGTCATCTTTTACCAAATTTGGAGTTTCTTATTGATGAGTTTTTAGCTCATGTTGCTGTTGTTTCTATTTCCACTTTTGTGGACATTTGCATGTTTTTTGAATTCTTTTGATTTTTTTTCCGGGCATTTGCCCTCGTTTTTCCTTGAAAAAATTCTGACGCATTCAACAGCTTTCACTTAGTTCACACCCCCTCCTGTCTTTTGATTTGCATGGCCCTACGCTCATTTAAATATCTCTTAAAGGCACACCTCTGGGGCAGTTGCACCTAGCCAGCTAAGTGCACAAACGTTACTGATGCTAAACGACCCCTTGGAAGAAAGAAGATTACTGTGGTGAGTAATGTTTTCTTACCGTAATTCTTAATCTTCTTGGACGAAGTCTCCACCACTCATTCACACGCCCACCCACCGTTCCCCAAGCTCACTCGTTCTGTTTTGATCTTTACTTCCTTGTTGTTCAGGCTGTGAAGACATTGTTCATTTGACCCTTCTTACATGGGTCATCTGGGCCTTCACATGCCCGGAAGTTACTGAGGCAGTTGGAGGGTCAATGCCGAGATAGCCTATATGGCGCAAGCTAGTCTCGTGGTACTGCGCATGCACATTCCTATCCCAGCACTGGCCCTCCTGAAGATTTTTGGCTCCTGTGGGGTCGTAGTGCCTCCCATTAGTGTGAATGAGTGGTGGAGACTTCATCCAAGAATATCAAGAATTACAGTAAGTATGTAATTTCCATTTACAGGTGAGCAACCCATATTTCCAGGGCATCTCACAGATGCCATCAGATACGAAAAAGAGGTATGGGGGAACCTTTTCTGCTTTTTGAAATACACTGGACCAAGGGAACATTGCTTTGACTTCATGGCTTGCATTTAGCCAGCTTCATTGGAGCCCTGCAGTTGCATTGCAGAGACAAAAATTTCACAGATGGGAGGTCTTGATGGAGGCAGTTTTCCAAAAGGCCCCATAATTTATTTAGTTTTTGTTGACTGGGTAGGTGCGCTAGACAGCAAAGCTGCCTATTCTTACCCCAGGAGTCCTTTAGCATCGGTAACGTTTTTGCACTTAGCTGGCTAGGTGCAACTGCCCTGGAGGTGTGCCTTTAAGAGATATTTAAATGAGCATAGGGCCAAACCAATCAAAAGACAGGAAGGGCTGTGAGCAGAGATTTCCAGACAGCTGTTTTGCAGACATCCAGTAGGGGAATGTCCCTTGCTGCTGCAAGCGAGGTTGCAGTGCCCCTGGTGGAATGGGCCCTGAGCCCCACTGAAGGTTGTTGGCCAGCTTTCTCATAGCAGAATGTAATACAAGAGACCAACCAGCGAGAAATAGTTATCTTGGTAGCTGGTCTTCCTCTGCCTACATCCCCATAGGTGAGGAACAACTGTGTGGAAGAGCCTCTGACAAGGATACTGTACAGCACTCTGGCATTTTTAACAAGAGTTCAGCAGTGATGTGTCACAGGTTTGCAGTCATTTCGCACTCGAGTGGTTGCCTTGCAGACCAAATTTGGAATAAAACTCTGCACTATGATCACATTATCTCTAGCGTTCAAACAGATTTCTCTGCTAAAGAGTTCAGACACACTATAGTCCTTTTCCAGTCCAGGGCCACAGCTGAGTTTTACCCCCCAAAAAAATGCAATACTCTGTATTTGTTAGGGTTTAGTGTTTCAGTAGTATGAAAATCGCTGTTTTCTCCAGTTTCCTGTGAGTTTCAGAAATCGTGTTTGAGCATGGTTCCTGCCTCACAAACAGGGAACCCTGAACTAAAAGTGTTTATTTCAGCTTATTCTTATAGCAGATAACTGTACTTAACTATAATTAAAATTCACTTTGCCATCTTAAGGGTTTTCAGTAAAACTGGTATGGCAGGAAAAAAAAGGTTTTAAAAACTGAGTATCTTCTTCGAGGATATCACTTTTCATTTAGCTACACCTTTGGAACTATACCTGCATCAGCGTTAGGACCTCATGGAAACTTTTGCTAGCCGGGGGCTGCCCACAACATCATGCGTCAGTGTCTACATAAATGTGGGTGGCCCAATAACTTCTCAGTTCTTTTCTCGTTGTTGATGATGCTCGTCGGACTTGCAGAAGGAAACGTCAACTAGCTGGTGCTGTTAATTCTTGCCTTATTTAAACAAAGGCCCAGATATTCAAAAGGGTTGCGCATGGCGCAACAGTGTTGCACCATGCGCAACCCACTGATGCACCCCAGCGTGATATTCAAAAGAGAAAAGTGCGCCGCACAAATCCCAATGCGCTGGAGCGCATCAGTAATGTATGCAGGCACAGGTGGGGGGGCATTCCCATGCGTAACCTGCACAGCCTGATATTCAGCCAGCGGGCGGCAGCACCCCACCTGCCTTCCACCCACGCCGCTGACTGACAGCTCGGTAGGGCTGCCGCCCGGTTGGTTCACAGTGTAAGCCAATGGGCGTGCAGCCCGCCCTATCTACACATTCCAGATATGTGAGATGAATCATATCTGGAATGTAATGCTGTATGGAGACTGCCGCCATTGCTCACGCTGTGAACCAATGAGCGGCAGCCCTACTAAGCTGTCAGTCGTGGGCAGGCAGGTGGGTGCTGTCACCTGCCGCTGACCGGGGAGCGGGTGGTGGCCTCAGTGGGCGGGTGAGGGGGTACCACTAGACTACCAGGGATATTGGACAGGGTCTCTTCTTACAACAGATGCCCGCAATCGGGCAGTCAGCGGGATCTTGGAGGGGGGGGTCTCTTCTTACAACAGATGCCTATGATCGGGCAGTCAGTGGGATCTTGGAGGAGGGTTCTCTTCTTACAACAGATGCCCACGATTGGGCAGTCTGCGAGATCTTGGAGGGGGGGGTCTCTTCTTACAACAGATGCCCATGATCGGGCAGTCAGCAGGATCTTGGAGGGGGGTTCTCTTCTTACAACAGATGCCTGCGATCAGGCAGAGTGCAGTCCACTGGACCACCAGGGATATAGGACGGGGGTTTTCCTTATTAAAACAGATGCCCGCGATTGGGTGGAAATCGGTCCACTGGACCACCAGGGATATAGGACGGTTTTCTACTTTTACACAGATGCCTGAGATCGGGCTGCAGGGGGCGTCGGTCCCCAACGGCTGCTGCCTGGCAGGGCACCAGGCCCAAGTCGTCCGGGATCGGCACACCTGCATGCAAATGGGATGCAAATGGGGCCATAATGACATGCAAATGGCCCCATGTGCACCTTGCATAAGTTATGGCCCCAATTGCATGTCACCTTTTGAATATCGCGGGTGCTGTGAATGGCACAATGGCACTTGCACTAGTGCATCTCCATGCTCCACTCTGGCCACTTGCGCTGGCGCAGTGCCACTGTGCCATGCACAGTGGGGGTGGCCAGGGTGCAATATTCAAAGCTACTGAGCCATGGTGCAGCTCCTTTGAATATCGTCCAGGCCACACCCCTGCGCAGCCAAGTTGAGCTGCGCCCAAGCTTGCGCCACAGCCTGGCGCAGTTTGAATATCCGGGCCAAAGTGTTTTTCATCATCTCTGCATGCTGCTGAAAATGAAAGATGCTATTTTGGTATGGTAAGTGTAGAGATGAAATTTAAAACACTACCCACACAGTTTGTATGTGCTCTTAGGACCTGTCTCATAATGTGAGGACTTGTGAGATCTGCAATGGCTTCAACACAGAAAAAGTCACGCTGTAAGAAAGCTTTAGACAATTTCCTTCTCCAAAAACCATCAGCAGCCATGGAAATGGAGCAATGCCCAAATTCAATGCTGCCATCCACTTTGGTCAAGATGCTGCTGCAGAAATCAAAGAACTGGGACAGCATTGTCACAGCCCTCCTCATCATCAGGCCATAAGCATAAGGACAGAGACAAAGAGAAGTCTGCTTCCCTGGTGAGGTCACAGTCACTGCTGAGACAAGGTAATCCTATAGTGTCATTGCCCACTCCAGTGATGTTGATGACAGCCCCCCCCCAACATCGCTGAGACATCAAGGTCGGGGTCTGGCTTACGTGCTGCCATATCTGCTATGGATGGTACGCCATTGTCATCGAGCCAAGGCCCACCATCAATACAGGTAGTCACGGTGCTGGGCCGGGGGGAGTCAACTCTCAAGCTGTGCTGGCATCATTTTCAGAGATGATGCAACCCATTCTGCTTGGTTCACCCATGTAGGCAGTTATCCTGTTGATGGTACCAATAGGTACTCTGAACAATTGCTTGTGGGCAATGCCAATGGGCTTGTGGAACATTTTAATGTACCCTAAAATCAATGTTCCAAGTGTGTGATGAACAGCATGGGAGGGACTGGGAGAAATACCTTCCCCACCTGTTGTTCGCATACAGGGAGGTGCCGCAAGAGTCGACAGGGTTCTCCTCCTTCGAACTCTTATATGGACGTAGGGTCCATGGCCCCCTAGACTTGATCCGGGAAGATGGGGAAGGCAAGTGCTCCACTCAGGGAACTCCCATAGTGGAGTGTGTCCTTAAGTTTAGGGAGAAGCTGAAGGAGCTTATGGGGGTGGCCCAAAGCAACTTGTCAGCTGCCCAGCAGAAACAAAAAGTATGATCATGGAGTCAGAGCTCGCATGTACAGTGCAGGTCAGGAAGTAATGGTTCTAATTCCAGTCTGGAAGGACACGCTGCAGGCCGAGTGGGCGGGACCATATAAGGTAGTCTGACAGGTCAATGATGTAAATTATATTGTGGAACTGCCTGACCGGAGACATACCCATAAGATGTACCATGGCAATATGATGAAGCCATATGCAAATAAGGCTGACATGGTATTTGCAGTGTGTAGTCCTGGGGTGGGGATGGACAAGGAAGACCCCCTCCTGGACTTCCTAGAGGAAAGCAAGTGGGAATCATCTGTGGAGGCAATCAAACTGTTGCCCCAGTTGACCCCGAAACTGTTCCAGGAAGTGAGGGAGGTTTTAGAGGACTTTGCCCCTTTGTTTATGGCTGAGCTTGGACGGAACCCCTTTAGCGACACAGGATGTAGACACAGGGTCACAAGTGCCCATGCGGTGGGCAGCCTACAGGGTGTCTGAGGCCATCCTAAAGGACATTAGATGGGAGGTGGAGGTAATGCTGGATCTTCCTGGACATAAGTCTCCACCACTCATTCACACTATTGGGATCTGCGCCGGAGGCACTAGGACCCATCGGGAGCAAACTTTTTGCTGGAGGGTCGGCGCCAGAGATGGAGCCACGAGGAACGGCGCTGCGAGCCCCAGCTTGCGCGGCAATGACTATCTCAGCGTCGACCCTCCAACCGCCTCAGTTCCTTTTTTCCCGCCGTCGAGTGCACTTCAGTGACGACGTCGCACGCCTGCCAGGAGTCAAACTTCAAACTAGCAGCATTGTTTTCAGTTTTGTTATTTTGTAGTATTATCTCAATAAAGTATTGCTTAGTCTACTTTTATTTTTAAAAATAAAGAAGTCTCAGCCTACTTTGACGGAGTCGACCATGAGCAGGTAAGGTGACGGTAGGGAGACTTCATATGAAGCTGTTCAGTCAGTCGGGCTGGGTCCGGTCCGCCGCCTTCTCCAGAAGGGGGCCTGACAACGGTCAGTCCAATGCCCGGGGGGATGGGTGGTCCCCCCGGAAGCATAAAAATTAATGGTCGCATTCTCGGCACTGTTCGCCTCGAGCTCTTCTTCAGCCCACAGGTCTAAAAGAGAAGGCATCACTTGAGGTCGCCTCTGATATGTCTGCACGTGATCGCTCGTTGTCGGGGCTAGTTGCCGGTCTCCTCCTTCGGAGTCGCCAACCTCTGCTTCTGGTAGCCAACGGCTTCGACATCAGAGCCCTACCCCGCCCGCAGGTAGGTCTTCAGATAAGCAGTTTCATCAGTGGGCCGCTCTTATGGAGCAATGGGCTCGGAGGTTGGTCCAGCTACCTGGCTCGGTCTCTCGTGCACTTTCAGGCTCATTAAGAGACCGAGTAGGGTGCTTAGATTTTCCTGGTCGTGCGGCACCTTCTTCAGTGCCGTCGACTCTGCGCTTAGGTGTTTCCCCCCTCACATGGCTACGGCGCAGGGGGCCACACCGATGCCCTTATCTCCTGCTCTTCTTCCTTCAAAACCTGTTTTGGAGTCTGGGGGTGTTCCGGGCGCCATTGGCGCCGTCGCGACTCTGGCACCATCCTCAATGCTATGCGGCTTCTCAGTGCCATTTTAGGTACCGCGTGGTCCCTCGGCGTCGTTTTTGGTGCTGTGCGCCTCCTCGGTGCCGGGGGCTCTCGGGGGTCCCTCTGCTTTTCAGGACTCCTCCTTTCTCTCGTTCCTTCTTCCCTCCCTTCTGATTTTCATTCCTTTCCTGTCCATACAGTCCCTCCTGGGCTGTCAGGAGATGACATTGAGCCTGACCCAGACCTTCGGTTGGGTGATGAAGTGGACAAGCAGGATCTATTACTGCTACAGAGCCTGTGGTCGAGGACCTGTCATTCAAGTCTCTGCTGAAAAATCTGAGTTCCACTCTCTCTCTCCAGACTACAGACATCGATCCTGGGAACTTGTTAAGACTCCAATACCTTCATGCCCCGGAGATCCCTACGGATTTGACTCCTCCGGTTCAGCCTTCCTTCAAGACGCTGTCTCAAATGGTATGGAATAATCCTGCTCTCACCCCTTCGGTGGCTAAATCCATAGATAGGAAATATTCAGCCCCCAAGGATCGTCCCATTTTGGCATCTCAAGCCTTTGCAGATCCTATTGTAGTCCTGGCAGAGAACGATAAGGTTGTTCTTCCTCAAACTACTACAGTTCGACATATTAACAAAGAATCTCATAAGATAGACACCTTAGGTAAGAGAGAGTCTTTGCTGCTTCTACCCTAAGTATGCGTATTGCCAGTTACCAAGGCTATTTCTCCCAGTGATGAGTATATCCTGTGGCACTCTATCAAGCAGATGGTTGAAGCTCTTCCGAAGTCGGATGCAAAGCCAGAGCTTCTTCAAACCATTACCAGAAGTATCGAATCTAACAACCAGCAGGTTAAAGCAGCCATGGATGCTTTCGACACTGCTTCTCGTTCAGTGGCTGCTGGTATTTGTACCCACTGTCATTCCTGGCTGCATACTTCGGGCTTCCCGAATGATGCACAGCAGCAGGTAATGGCGTTGCCCTTCGATGGTGCATATCTTTTTGGTCCTCAGGTAGAGCAAGCTCTAGAAGCTACACAAAAGACTAGGTCAGCCATTAAGTTGGCTCAACCCCTTCCTGCCCCCTTTCAAGGGCAAGTCAATAAACGTCAGTTTCATAATCGTCAGCCCTTTCGAGGCAGAGGCAGAGGAGGTTTCCATAAAAAGCAACCTGCCCAACCTCAGAAGAAGGCACAACAAGCGCAGGCAAAGCGCCCCAGCGCCACTCTTATGAATTGCTGGCCCAAGTCCCATCTCAGCTGCCCAAGGTGGACTTTTCCTCTCCGGTTGGAGGTCGTCTGATGTACTTCTACAACCAGTGGAAGTCCATAACCTCAGACAAATGAGTCCTCCAGATAATTTGAGGCGTATTCACTCAATCTTCTGGAGACCCCTCCTGATCGTCCTCCCAAACGGCAGCCCAGGCTGTTCACCCTTCAGTCAGACCTTCTCGACGCCGAGATTCAGGGCCTTCTAAACAACAGGGCAGTAGAAACGGTGCTGCTGCATCAGTGGAACACGGGGTTCTCCCATTACTCTGGTTCCAAAGAAGTCCGGGGAATCGCTTCATTCTAGATCTCAGAAAGCTAAACAAATTTCTCCCCAGGGAGAAATTCAAAATGAATTCGCTTGGAACCCTGTTGCCTTTGCTTCATCAACACGACTGGCTAGCCTCCCTGGATATGCAGGATGCTTACCAACACATTCCTATTCACCTGAGGCATCACAAATTCCTGAGGTTTGTGGCTCTGGGGCAACATTATGAGTTCAGAGTCCTGCCCTTTGGGCTATCCTCGGTGCCACGGGTTTTTTACAAAGTGTGGTGCAGTTCTCGCAGCGCACCTCAGAAAGGTCGGGATACAGGTGTTCCCTTATCTGGACGATTGGCTTCTAGCAAGCCCTTCCAGGCAAAGGACTCTGGACACTGTAGAGATGACCTCTTGCCTCCTTACGTCCATGGGAGTCCTGCAGAACCTCAAGAAGTCGCAACTGCAGCCCTCCCAGAGGCTCCTTTTTATAGGGACTCTTCTGGACACCTCCTGTGCAAAGGCTTTTCTTCCAGAAGACAGAAGGAAAGATATCCTTCAAATGGGCCCGTCACATCGGGGAGAACAGCTCAGTTACAGCTCTCTCGATGCAACGGATGCTAGGCCTCATGGCATCCTCAGTGTTCACTGTACCCCAAGCATGTCTGCACATGAGAACCACTCAGTGGATGCTCAGTACTCAGTGGTCTCCAACCTCGCACCCGCAGTCTTATCTCATCAAGGTGACAGAACCTTTAAAGAGATCACTCACCTGGTGGTCTCAAGAGAGCAATCTCCTGGACGGATATCCTTTTGCTTCTCTGGACCATCAAATCTCCAAGCAATGAGGGTATGGGAATGGTGCTTGGAGCACAAGGCTTTAATTCAAACGGTCTACCTACCGAGAATACAAAACAAGCTGGCAGACCGTCTCAGCAGAACAGAGACAGATCCTCACGAGTGGTCTCTCGACTCAACCATAGTTCAGTCACTATTTGAAGAGTGGGGAACTCCAGACCTGGACCTTTTTGCATCCCCACTCAATGCAAAACTGCCTCTCTTCTGCTCCGGAAATCAAAGTCCTGGCATTTTCTGTCAGGATGCGTTCAGGCTGCAGTGGACAAAATGTTTTCTTTACGCCTTTCCACCTCTTCCTCTAATTCAGAGGGTGCTCCTCAAGTTCGAATCCCAGGGGGACAAAATGATTCTCATTGCTCCCTTCTGGCCTTGACAGCTGTGGTTTCCACTTCTCAACAGTATGTTGGCAGTCCCTCCAAGACCTCTTCCCCTGCAGATGAACCTTTTGACGTAGGGGCCGGTGGTCCATCCCAACCTGAGATCACTTCACCTTCACGCTTGGCTCCTGAAGAAGTAGAAGTAAACCGGTTCAATATTTCTCGTAGGGTTTCAGATATTCTTTTGGCTGCATGGAAGCCAGCCACCCGGAAAACTTACACAGCTAAGTGGAAGCGTTTTTCGCTCTGGTGTGCAAAGTCCTCTTTGAAACCCTTTTCCTGTCCACCAGATAAGGTTCTGGAGTACCTCTTGGACCTCTCAAATTCAGGTCTGCAGTACTCTACAGTCAAAGTTTACCTTAGTGCCATTTCAGCGTATCATGAGCCGTGTTTTTCCTTAACGCTAGCTCAATTACCTGTGGTTAAGAGATTTCTTAAAGGAATTCTGCATACCAGACCTCCTACAAGACGTCCAGTTGCAGCCTGGGACATTAATCTTGTGCTAGACATGCTCACTCGGAAACCTTTCGAACCTCTGGCCACCTGTGAGCTAAAATTTCTTGCCTGGAAGACTGCCTTCCTAGTGCCCATTACCTCAGCTTGCAGGGTCTCTGAGATACATGCCGTGGTCACAGATCCTCCATACACTGTGTTCCATAAGGACAAAGTAGTCCTTTGGACCCATCCGAAATTTCTTCCTAAGGTTGTGTCAGACTTTCATCTAAACCAACCTCTAGTCCTTCCCTCTTACTTTGCAGACTTCCAAAATGAAGGAGAACGATCTCTTCATTCTTTGGATGTTAAAAGAGCTTTGCGTTTCTATCTAGATAGAACCAAGGTTTTCTAAAGCCCAGCAACTGTTTGTCTCCTTCAGCGAGACCCGGCTGGGTCAACTGTCGTTATCAGATGTATCTCAGCATGGTTAGTGGCATGCCTTCGACACTGCTATTCCATGGCACAGGTTAAGTTGGAGGGTAGGGTTTACGCTCACTCTACTAGAGCGGTCACGGCATCCCTAGCAGAAATTCGCAATATGCCCATTGCAGACATTTGCAACGCGCCCACCTGGAGCTCAGTGCACACTTTCGTTAAACATTATGCACTGGATGTCCATGCCAGATGACATTCTTCCTTTGGCAGAGCCATCCTTAATGGACTTCTGTCCTACAAACGTGAGCTCTTGGTCTCTCCTGCCGCCCTCTCGGGGAATTATTAGCTCGGTACTCTCCCAAAAGTGTGAATGAGTGGTGGAGACTTATGTCCAGGAAGATATGATAATTACGTACCTACCATAATTCTTGATCTTCTTGGACGAGTCTCCACCACTCATTCACATGCCCACCCTCCATCCCCCGAGCTCACCTCTGTTGTTGGTCTCCACTCCCTCAAATCTTTAGGCTGTGAAGACTTCTTTGTTGACCCTTCTTATACGGGTCGACCGGACTATCTTATGTCTGGATTTTAGGTTAGGCTACCCTTCTAGGTTAGTTATGCTGCACCTCCTTGGTAAAAAAGGTACTGAGGTGGTTGGAGGGTCGACGCCGAGATAGTAATTGCCATGCGAGCTGGAGCTCGCGGCGCCGTTCCTCATGGCTCCATCTCTGGCGCCGACCCTCCAGCAAAAAGTTTGCTCCCGATGGGTCCTAGTGCCTCCAGCGCAGATCCCAATAGTGTGAATGAGTGGTGGAGACTCGTCCAAGAAGATCAAGAATTACGGTAGGTATGTAATTTTCATATTTAGGGGTAATCCAGAAATCCCACAGTCCCTGGGCCTCATCCATTGTCCTCATTCCCAAGCCAGATTGCTCTACTCACTTATGTGTGGACTAAATGCAGTCACGAAGTCTGATGCCCACCCAATGCCCACAGACAGACTACTGGACAAGTTGGGAGGGGCAACATACCTTACCACCATTGACTTGGATGAAGAGGTACTGGCAGATGAAGTTAAACTGCCAGAGCTAGAGAGCAGTCAGCCTTCATCACTCCAATAGGATTATTTGAATTCTGGGTAATGCCTTTTGGAATGAAGAACGCCCCTGCCACCTTCCAAAGGTTGGTCATCCAGTTGTTACATGGTACTGAAGAGTACGCAGTGGCTTATCTGGATGATATTGCCATTATCAGTGCCAGTTGGAAGGAACACCTGTCCCACCCGAAGGATACAGAGGGCAGGGCTCACTGTAAAGACTGAAAAATGTCAGGTGGCTATGGCAGAGGTGGCATACCTAGGCCATGTAGTGGGGCAGAGGCAGCTTCGTCCTATCAAGCAAAAATTGAGGCAATAGAGGCATGGCCTATGCCTGAAACCCAGAAGCAGGTTAGGAGCTTCCTAGGGACTGCAGTGTACTATCGAAAGTTTGTTCCAAATTACAGTACTCTGGCAGCTCCCCTATCTGGCCTGCTAAAGAAAAGAAAGCCCAAAAAGGTAGATTGGGAGCCAGCCTGTGAATGAGCCTTAATAGGCTAAAGGAGGCACTGTGCAATGCCCCTGTGTTGGCCAGTCCAGATTACTCTAAGCAATTTGTAGTCCAGACAGATACTTCAGATGTGGGGCTTGGAGCAGTTCTCAGTCAGACATCTAATCAGGAAAAAGACCACTCAATCATATACCTGAACAAAAAGTTACTTCCCCGTGAGCAGGCATACTCACCGGTGGAAAAAGAGTGCCTTGCGCTGGTATGGGCCCTGAAGAAATTAGAACCATATCTATATGGGAGGCACTTTGAGGTACAGACGGATCATAACCCCCCTGGTGTGGCTAAATCAGATGGGTAAAACAAATGGTGGTCTCTTAAGGTGGAGTATTGCCCTACAGGCCTACAACATGACAATTATCCACAGGGACAGATTGGCCAATGCCAACGCAGATGGCCTATCTCACCAGTTAGAACAGTAACAGCATTTGTGAAAACCTTACCATGCAGTAGGGGGTGTGTTCCCACAAATTCAGTCTAAGAAGGAAGAGATGTTGCAAGCTAGCCAACTGCCAGTCATTATTTGCAGATATATTTCTGTTATTTTTTTATGTGATTTTGTGTATGTTAAATGCCACAAATGATGCCCATGTGTTTAGTTTTTTTATTAAAAAAAAAGAGTACCTAGTTTTACAGGAAGAGAGCAAAGGTCTTGCAAAATCTGTGACATTCCTATGTGACCTAGGAAAACAGCTAGTGGCCAGGAAGCTGAAAATTACATTTTCAAAGGGGATGGAAGTCCCTGGTTAGCTAACTGATGTAATAACATCTCAGGATGAAAGAAGCTATCTCCCCTGTCATAAACTTTTAAGGTCAAAAGGAGAAATGGATTTAGACAGGAGGTGTCAGCAAGGTGGTTACCATAGTCTGATTACAATTTTTTTTAATAGTGCCAGGAAGTGCTGATATGTGGACCCAAATAAGGAAATAAATTATTCCTTAAAACTGGAAAGAGCAAGAGAGACACCTGCTGGACAAAAGAGGAGGCCACCAGCTATAAACCAGAAAGGTTTTTTTTCAGATTACCAGAGTGACTATATACCCCCTGTAAGCAGAAGCTCATTGCAGTGCACTTTGGACACCCTCCTGACAAGATGCAGAACAACCTGCCAGTGGCTGACAGGGAAGAAAGGATTTTTCATATTTCACTTATTCTTCCAGACTACAATTTTACTACAAATAGGTAGAACTTTAGATAAGTTAGTGTGGTTTTCATGTATATTTTCCACTTTTATTTGTGTTATTTTGTGACCAAAATGTTCTAAATCTTTTAGTTGTAACTGTATGATCCTTAATTATTTTAGTAAAAACATTTGTTTTTAAGAAGCCTGCCTGAGCAAGATTTTTCATGGTGTGTGTGGTTGTGGGATGTTTAATAATAATCTGTGACTAAACTGTTAGTGCTAAGGGGTGTCACCATAAGCTACCAATCAAACAAGGGTCTGTACAGGGAAATCTGGGTAAAGATAGGGAGAATACAAAAGTCTCAAGGAAGAGTCTGTAGGGATTTGAACCAGGTTACTGCATGCCAGTGGGAAAAGACAAAATCAGAGTTACAAGGCTACCCTGAAGAGATTGTAATATCTGGATCTTCCCCCTTTGTGTAGCAACCAAGAAAGGGTTCTCATTTGGCTGCAACACTCAAGACTGGTATTGTACTCTTATCCAGAGTAAAGAGGGAGCCATGGGGCCTCATGGCGGGTGTTCAGTCGTGACCTCGACGAGCATTCTAGAAGGACACAGGGAGGGTATCCCTGTTTTACCCCTTTCCTGTCACGGATTGCACTTAGGAGTGGGCACTGTGAGCTAAGTGAACCTGACCCTCAGGAGTGGGTTTGTGACATATGGGACCTCAGTGATATAAGGGACCTCTGTTACACTTTGACTCTGGGCATACTTCCTGAAGATTGTTTGTTTAAAACACAATACTGATATCCATACTAGCTGTCAGTAATAAATTACACATTATGGGAAAAAGCTAATAGAAACCAAGCATATGACAACACATGGATATACAGTTATAACCAGATGCATAGTTTGTTACATTTACAAGATTCTACAGGCTTTATATTCATAGATTGTTCCTAAATCTAGATTACAGAGGCATACTATACTTTTAATTAAGCAATAAAGCATGATAGGGGCTGTGTTATGGTAGGATAGCGGCCCACCTTAGGTGGTTTGAAGCACTTGGCCGAGTGCTTGCACCACCCTAGAAGGGTCATTAGCGCACTGTAACCCCCCACCACCTCCCGGAGAGCCTTATTGCTATTATGAAATTAGTCCTTTTTAGTAAATTGCATGTGTTTTTTAGACAAATTTTTGTTGCGCTACATTCAGCCAGACTGTCGTGCTGGGATAATGGCCCAGCTGAAAGTACCACTTGGCCAAACAGTAGCCAGCATTTTTCCTACTCATTTCATAGGCCTGGCTGAAATTACCTCTTGGCCATTCAGGAGGCAGCATTTTTCCTATTTCATAATCTAAAATATTAACCTTTTCCTTTGGATCTTCCAATAAGAACATGAGTGCTGTAGGCCTCTGTCTCACTGGTAGTTTGTATTTTAATCATTTATTTGTTTTACCAGGATAAACTGTTGATTGAGCCCGACTCATTTTCCAGGACAGCCTCAGTACAAGCAAACAGTTACAGCAAAGTTGACAAAACTGTTCAGCAGAAATGGATCAACAATGAAAAAATTTGTGATATTAACATTTGATAGTGATACAGTGGCAAACATAGAAATTACATCCCACAATATGTCATTTACAACAAACTGCTACAGCTCTCTGTACGAGTCTCAATTAATGTTCTGAAAATGCCTATTATAAGTGGGATTCTTTTAGTGGGATTCTATTTTTCCTCCCCTTGTCAGTGGAGGCCCCTATCCACTTTATTGCATAACCTCCAGCTCCACCTGTGTCTTCTTTGCCACTTACCATGTCTTCCTCTTACCCTAGACCTTCCCCTTCATGGCAAGGTTGGTGGAGTGCTGGCTGCCTCTCCGCCTGGCTGGCCAAGTATCACTAACACTTGAAATACAGATTCCCCAGGTTTGTGCTCTGAGCCTAGGAGGCCTGGTGATGCCCAGCAAGATGCAGTTCTGATATTCGTCTTGGATACCTCCAGCTTTGAGAAGAGAGGCATCTCTTTCCACTGCCTGACTGCTCCCTGGTGGTCCAGGGGAGGGTGTGTCATGTGGGAAGGATTAAAGGAGCCATCTGGAGTGACCTTACATTAGTGTGGACCAGCTTACCTGGCATGTGACGTGTGGCATCACCACCCAGAGTGGGGCCAGCATGGGAATTCCAAAGGTATGTGGGTCTCACCTACCCTTCCAATGGCCCTGATAGGTGTTCTGCCAGGTCGCTGCTCAGGACCACACTCCTTGGGAGGGCTAAGGGAGGGCTCAGTAGGAAAAAATATCACAGAAGCCCCAGGTTGATTAAGCTACCCCACCCCTTCACCATCACGTCACAGTAGGACCCTATAGACTCCTCCCATACCTCAATGTCAAGTAAAGTATCCCCCTTCTCGGTTGGGAAACCAGAGGATCCCACTCACTGGGGACAAGCTGTGGAATACATTCATGACTCCAGAGAGCATGCTGAACTAAGGATTGTGGTGAGATGGATCATTGTGGGACCTCTGTGGTGGCCAGAATGACACAGGGATGAAGGAGCACCTGGCAGCTGAAGGGAAAAAGGGGGCAAAAATAGAAAGTAAAAAAGTGCTGTCTTTAATCTCGGCCGCACACTTCCCAGTGTCCCCAGCTCACTTCCAAACCTGGACTGCTGGCATTATAGCTGTGCTAGAACAGGGACACATCAGGGAAACCAGGACTTGCATGGTATGATACACTATCTAGATCTTCCCTTGTCAATCTTCACCATTCATTATTGCTGGGTGTAAGCAGGAAGCACGCATCCACTATGGGAGGTTTTTTTTTGGGGGAGGGAGGAGTTGGCGCCAACAGCGCCGCACATGAGAGTGATGCAAGTGTGGTGCTAGGGGCAACCCGTTAGGCACCACAGACTCCCTCCTCTATCCCAGTTCTGTTTCTCTCTCCGCCGATGCTGCACCTGCTGCGTGACTACAGAGTTTCGTAGTATGCTATTAGACCTTCTTTCGATGCCATCTGTTCGTCGATGGCTCCTCATCCCAGTTCTACATCCTGACGCCGTTGCTGGCTGGTAAGTTTGTTCTGATTATTTGTTTAACAGCGGCTGGAGCTTTTGCTGTGTTTTATTTTATTTCGTATCATGTCTGGTTCAGAAGCCAAGCGTAAATCGAAAGCGGGCTGCACCCCCATGCGTTGGTGCTCCTGTGGCCGGCATTTTTCCGTGACATATCGGAATGATGTCTGCCTCCGGTGCCTGGGACCTAACCATGATATGGATAGATGCGATGCTTGTTTTTCCATGGATCGCTGTGTTTTGGAAATCCGTGCTTTCAAAGTCGGCAGGGTCCTGACGATTTTCAGAGGACAGCGTCCCTCTCAGGCTTCCCAGGCGAGATCTTTAGACCCTTCCTCTGGGTCCCCTCCCAGATCTATATGGTCTGGTGAGGAGGAGGCATCCTCATCTTCAAGCCTTGCCAAGGAGGAGGCCTCTTTTGCGTCATCAGAGAAGCGGCGTGGCCCCTTCAGGGGTCGCGTCGCCGACTCCGCCTCAGCAGTCACCTCTCCTGAGGTGCAGGCTCCCCCAGTGTCACGGCCCAGGTTGCTGGGTCTGGCACTGGCAGACCCTCGACGCTGCCTCATGGTGCCACTTCAGATCCTGGTGCTCTTCACAGCACCGGTGCTCAGGACAGTGCCACATGCTGTGCCAGTTCGGTTCTCGGCACCGGTGATCTTCGCGACTCCTTCATCGGTGCTGTTTCGAGTTCTGGTGCCGTGTGCAGCACTGAGGGCCTGGCCAGGGCCATGGATGGGTCAGCATTGGGTTCCAGGGCCATGGGTGGTGCGGTGGGAATGACTGGCGCCACTGGAGATGCCGGTGCCGTTCGCAGCGCCATCCCTCAGGGTGTTCTCTGGGTGGCCAGTATTGACGTCCTGCTGGTAGACTGTTCAGAGGGTGTCGACTCGGATGTGGACCCAGACTGGCTGCCCAATTCCTCAGAATCAGAGACCTCTGTGGGACACGGTGTCAGGTGGCCCAGCGCCACCATTCCTGAATCTCCACAGCAGTCTGCCTCTGAGGATTCCCAGGTGGGGGGTGGCCTGGGGTCCACTGGGGAGGACAGCTTGGGGGTTGGGGAGGGGATTGTCCCCTCTGGGGGGGCCACAGCACCTGGCAGCCTTGGTACAGCTGTGCCCTCCCAAGGGGGATTGGAAGTCCTGGCTTCGCCGGCCTCCCTTGAGGGGGCCTCTGGATTAGGGGACTCCTTCACTGGGGTCAAGGAGGAGGGTGTCCTCAGAGTCTGAGGAGTCAGGGAAGGGTGGCAGCACTCCTCTGCCACCCCATGGGGTGCACGGAGGAGCCGTAGTGCTGAGCCCCACCTCCCCTTCTCAGGCTCTGGGGTCCTCTCCAGTGGCACCACCGAGGGTTGCCCTTCTGAACTCATGCAACCCCAGGTGCATCAGTGAGGAGATTCCCTGTCTGGGCTCTTCCAGAGTTCTCATTCCCAGGGTTCCGCCATGCGACCCAGTTTGATCTCAGGGATCCCTCTAGCTCAGGCACCATTCCCTGGATTCCAGAGCCCTGGCAGAGGATGGCCACCTCCTTGCAGGTGCCCTTCTTCTATTCCTCTGCAGCCACCCCCCCCTCAGGCCACGTGGGTCCTGTGGGACCTTTATCCTGGGAGACGTTCAGAGGCACTGCGGCGGCCTTCCCGTCATATGTTAGGTACATGCATGAACGGGTCTTTCACCTGTCTCCACCGCAACAGCAGTCTTCTGAACATTTGAGTTCCCCATCCTTCTCAACTCCCTCCTCGGAGGGAGAGGAACTTACTATTCGCCTCTCTTCCAACGCTGATTTCACTGAATATCAGTGCTTCCTGTCGAGGATGGTTCGGGATCTCCGTATTTCTTTTGTCAGATAGGACAATACCGAGCAGGAGATGTGCAAATTCCTCATTGAATTCAGTGTCCAGCATCTGGTGGTGCCATCCTGGCCTATTCCCTTCCAGGAAGCGTCTGTCTCCCGCCTACCCTTTCCCGGCCCCGGCAGACTACAGGAGGAGGTGTTGTGCTCCATTGGAGTCTCTAGGTTCTCTCCCTAACCCTCCCTCGGGCTTGGTATTCCTAGAGACCCCTTCCAGGCATCAGCACCTGGCGCATGACCGACCACCAAACTCTGATTCCCTACAATTCGACCGGTTGGGGCGAAGAGTTTTCTCTTCTTCTCGTGCAATGTTGTGCATTGCATCACATCAGGGACACCATGCTGCCTGTAACAGGCACTTGTGGTCAATGCTGGCTCAGGTGCTAGCATCGATGCCTGATTCACAACAATCTCGACAAGCCATTGTCCTCTCCGCCAGAGGCCTGGAACTGGCAAGGCACCAAGCAAGGGCATCTTATGACACCAGTGAGGTGGCTTCCAGGCTTGTGGGGACAGCGATCTGCATTAGGCAGACGGTGTGGCTTCGTCTATCGAGGTTGTCACCCCTGGCCCGGCGTAAGGAGATTCGCTCTGCTTTCTGAGGGACCTGCCTTTTTTCCACCAGGGCTAGGAGACTTCTGCAGGGGCTTCCTCCATCCCCTCATCTTCAGGGGACACCTCCTAGCTCTCCTCGGTATTAGGCTTCCAGTCTAGTATGGCCAGGGTCTCTTCTTTCTGTTTCCCACCAGCAGAAGGCTGAGGGTCCTGGTCCCTCAGGGTTGTGCTAGATCACCTTTGGGGGGCTTGGTACTCACCAAGCTGTAATGAATGGTGAAGACTGACAAGGGAAGATATATAAATTACGTACCTACTGCAATTCTTGATCTTCTCTTGTATCTTCACCATTCATTACTGAATCCCGCTCACCTTCCCCTCATGTGCCTCATTTCTTGGGCGTCTCCACCCCGCCTTGCTCGCCCTCCTCCCCTTCCCCTCTTGTGGCCATTGGGGCCTTAATCCCCTGGTCTTTGGGACCTTCAGTTCTTCTCTTAGAAGAGCAACAAAAGATTGGAGTGGGAGGAGAGTGAGTTAGAGCTTCGTCTTTTCCTCCTCAGGGAACTCTTTCTGATTTTCCTTGAAGGTGTTCCCTTTGGGCACCTTTCCTTCAGGCCAAGTTAGTTCAATCACCAGTCAACAGGGCTAGTTTCTTAGACAGTCCTCTTCCTTTGGTTCTCGGACCTCGGTGATGTCCCTGAATCTTGTCCTGTGTATGCCAGCCTGGAGCTAGTTAACTTCTGTTCTAGCCCGACTTGATAATTGCCTTCTTGAACTGGTGGTCCAGTTTTCCTTGGTTCCTGCCTCTCCCAGGGAGTCAGAATGAGTTTCCTTCTCTGTCTCTGTCCACCTTACTAAGAGGTTGCCCTCTTTAGGGCTTCCCCTTCCCCCCCTCCCTAGTACTAACACATGGTGTGCTAGTTGGGGTCCTTTCCCTTTACCTGGTTGGGGGCTCTCCTTCCCAGAACAGATTGTTTGCTTTGGCAACCTGTGAGCTCTCAGCTTGAGTGATGGGTACTGGGATAGTGGGATGTGTAAGGAAATCTGCCTCTCTTGTACCAAGCTGTGCAGAAGGTTCGGTTGAACCTTCTAGTCCAGTTTTGTTTGAAGGGATCCTTGCTCCCTTGCTTTTAAGTTCCGAGCTGATAAGCCTTCAAACCACTTTAACTCACAACTTGTGGCAGAATTTTTCCCTCCTCCCAACATCCCCTTCTCTTCTTCCTCTTCCTCTCCCCTTATCTGTTCCTCCCTTGGAGCCACCCTAGGAGTGAGGTCCTGCAGTTCCTTAGGGTAGGGTTCTCCTCTTTCCTGCCCTCTATTGGCTTATTCCTTTTTCAGTTTGTTTTCTTTCCTTTGTCTATCCCTCTGCTCTCTTGCCTCACTCTCTTCCCATAATTCCTTTATTTCACCTCTCCAGCTTACAGAACTGGGATGGAGGAGGAGTCTGCGATGCCTAACAGCTGCCCCTCACACACCACGTGGTGCGTCGCTCTCGTGTGCAGCGCCATCAGCACCGACTCCTCCCTCCAAAAAAGGAAAAACTCCCAAAGTGGGTGCGCGCTTCCGGCTTACATTCGGTAGTAATGAATGGTGAAGGTACAAGAGAAGATCAAGAATTACGGTAGGTACGTAATTTTCATTTTATGTAAGTGCAGTTTTATAATGACTCCCCAAATAATGGCTTTTTCAAACAACATGAAGTCTTGCTATATTATAGACATTAGCAGTTTGTTCCAGCTCTAGAACTGCCCCGGAGTGAAATGGTTAAAACCATTCCAAAATAGAATTTTGGCACGAGAGCAGCTCTATCTGTGTCATTTCAAACTTGAACTGTCAGATTCTTTACTCCGCCTCAGTGAACAGTCGCTCCGGAGATTTCTCCTTCTGCTCGGTTCATTTCTCGGTTTAAAAAGTGTTTTCTCGGTTGGATTTAACCGAGAATAGTTTTATTTTAACCGCAAAACCGTTCGGTTCAAGCTCTATCTGTGGTAACCGTAAGTAAATGAAGGTTTTGTCTGTGTGGAACTTGTAAGTTATCGGTTCGGTTTTGAACCGATCAGTGGGTTTAAAACTCATTTTAAACTAAAAGTTACTATTTTAGAGTGCGGTTCCCGGTTCTTATCGGTTCTAAAAAAAAACGGATTTATTACGTTTTTTTCCAATACCCGTGACACGGTTAGGAACCGATAAGGGTGTCTTGCCTGGCACTGCGTTAAAGGGCAAGTTTTGGTTAGGCTGGCATTATGTCTGAGAAACCCAAAGAAAAACTGGGCCACTGGGTTTCAACACTGTGATGGTTGTGGGGAAGTTTTGCCAAGGCTGACCCACACACACATGTGTTTATTGTCTGGGGTTTGACCACCTCCAGTCAGACTGCCAGGTATGTAAGAATTTCCCTGCAGCCACCCTGGAAAAGATTGGGCAGGCTCAGGGAACGAGAGGCCAAAAAGTCCGCTGACCCGGATGGCCAGCCCGGTTCGGTGCCAACCGAACCAGAGGGAGTGCCCTCTGACCAGGGCCAGACTTCCTCGGGCAAAAGAAAAGCTGGTTCTGAGGAACCAATTCCAGTAAAGAAAACAAGAAAATCAGCAGGTCTGGAGTCCAAAATTCCTTCTCCAACTGCTGCAGAGAGATGCAAAAAAGCCATACAAATTGTCCAGTCACTGTCTCAGGGTCCGTCCGAACCACCACTATCTGGTAAAAGGTCGTTCGTCCGGTCCCAGTGGTTCAGGATTATGATATTGAGGAATTTTATGAACCAGAGGAGGGGAGGAGGATTATGAACAGTATGAATGTGGCTGGGAAGGTCTGGTGTGCCCATTGAACGGACATCTCCCCAGACAGACCTTTAGAATCTCCCATGCTGTCTGAGTCCCATCTCATTTTATGTTTTATAAAAAGTTGTTGAAACGCTCCAGCTTCCTTTAGAAGAGGCTGTGGATGAGCAAGAGGAGCCTGATTTTGTAGAAATGATGGATATTCCAGAGTCTAGAGATTGTCTATTCCTTTACATAAGTCTTTTAGAAACAAACAATTAAAATTTTAAAAGCTCCTAATTCTGTGCCTCCTGTAGATAAAAAGATGGACAGAAGGTATACATTGTCAGGCCCTGATACAGAATTCCTTTCTCAGCAATACAGTCATGTTGGGGTAGTTCAGGCTGCTGCCTGTGATAAAGCTAATATCCCCTTGGCTTCACATCCTCCTGACAAGGATTCCAGGAAGATTGATGCCATGGCAAAAAACAGTATATGGCAGCCTCTCTGGGACTCAGGCAAACAAATTATATGGCTTATGTAGCTAGGTATCAGAAATCTAGATGGGATACTGTTATGCAATTGGCCAAGCAGGCCCATGGCCAGCTGGCTAGTGAACTAGAACAGGTGGCTGCTGATGGCATTGAAGCCTCTAAGGTTCAGTTTCATGCTGCTGTGGATGTTAATGATGTTTCCTCTAGGGTCATGGCCACATCTGTAGCTTTTCGTAGGTTGGCCTGGCTCAGGTGTACTAGTTTGTCACAGGATACCCAGACTAAGGCTATGGATTTTCCTGTGGTGGGAAATTCTCTGTTTGGAGAGCAGACAGAGAATTACATGAAGAAGATGGATGAATATAGGACTACTTACAAGAGTGCCCAGGCTAAGGAGCGGCAAGCCACTCCTCAAAGGCATGCCCCCAGGGGTAGGGGTAGGGGTAGGCCTTTTCACGAACCTTTCTACCAGACTCAGGCCTCCTCTGCCTTTGCTCAGAGGGCTTCTTCAGAGAGGCAGGGGCAGATGAGGGGTGGGCAGACCTGCTCCCACCCCCCATCCTAAAGCTCCTGCGAAACAGGCACCCTGATGGGGTGCCCAGGGCCGATTCTCCTGTACCAGTGGGGGGCAGGCTGGCTTACTTCAGTCAGAATTGGGCTTCTTTAACCTCAGACTAGTGGGTTCTGGAAGTAGTAAGCCAGGGTCTGGTTCTCAGCTTCAAAAAGTTTCCCAAGTTGAGAAGCAGACTTTTTCTACCTGCAAGTGCTTCAGAGACCCTCGCTCTGGAAACAGAGGTCTCATCCCTGTTAGCTCTCAGAGCAGTAGAAAGGGTTCCTCCCTGCATCAGGGCAGGGGTCTGTATTCAGATACTTCCTTACCCCAAAAAGACAGGAGAATGGCGCCATTTTAGATCTCAGATATCTGAACAAGCATCTTTTGAAACCAAAGTTCAAAATGGTAACTCTGGCAATGATTTTACCTTCCCTAAGGCCAGGGGACTGGCTAGCCTCCCTGGACCTCAAGGATGCCTATTTCCATGTCCTAATCAGAAGATCCCATCGAAAGTACCTCAGATTCGAACTGCCCACAGGTCATTACCAGTTCAGAGCAATGCCCTTCGGCCTTACCTCTGCTCCAAGGGTATTCACAAAGTGCCTAGCAGTGGCAGTGGCCCACTTAAGGAGGCAGAGGATTGCTGTTTTTCCCTATCTAGATGACTGGCTCATTGTAGGCCAGTCCCCAGAACAGGTAAAATCTCACCTGCAGGTCACCCAGCAGCTTCTCACCTCCCTGGGTTTTCTGCTAAACCTACAAAGTCGGTTCTGGAACCAGTCCAGGTACTCACCTTTATAGGGCAGAATAGGACACAAAGCTAGCCAGAGCCTTTCTTCCCCAGAAAGGGTAAGGAATTTAGTGGCTCTGGCCTCTTCCTTCACTCTGCAGGTCTCGACCAGCAAGACACTTTCTGCAGCTCCTGGGGCACATGGCTGCATCCACAGCTGTTGTGCAGGGAGCCAGATTTCAGATGAGAGACATTCAGTTTCACTTGAGAACCTTTTGGTCTCAGAGAGAGACCCCTTCCAAGTTGGTCCCAGTGACTGAACCTTGATCCTAGCTCTCCAGTGGTGGCAGGATCAGAGCAATTAGAGCGGGGTCCCCTTCATTTCCCCTTCTCACGACTTGACTCTCACTACAGATGCTTCCCTTCTGGGTTGGGGAGCCCACATGGGCGACCTTTCCACTCAGGGAGTTTGGTCCCCCCAGGAATCTCTGCTCCACATCAATTTGCTGGAACTCAGACCTGTCTTTTTAGCTCTTCAAGCTTTTTCTGCATCTGTCCACGACAAGGTGATACAAGTCAGAACAGACAACACCACAACAATGTGGTACATCAACAAACAGGGGGGCACTCGGTCTTCGGCCTTGTGCACCGAGGCAATGAAGTTGTGGTCTCTGGCCTATTCCTGAACACTTCCCTCATAGCAATTCATCTTCCAGGGAAGGACAATGTCCTAGCGGATGCCCTCAGCAGGATTTCCCAGGGCCATCACGATGGTCCGGGATCCTCAAGTGCTGGGGATAGTTTTGCCAGGTGGGCATCCCTCAGATAGATCTTTTGCAGCCCCAGACAATCACAAACTTCCTCTGTTCTGTTGCAGACCTCCAGTGCTGGGCTCAGTTCCCTGGATGCCCTTCTTCTGGATTGGGAGGGAAGTTCCTCTATGCTTTCCCTTTTCTCCTATTCAAAGTACTAGTCAAAATCAGATCTCAGCCTTGCAGGGTGATTCTGATTGCCCCGGATTGGGCCAGGCAGCCCTGGTACCCACTCCTTCTGTCTCTGACAGTCCATCTTCCCCTGTGCCTCCCCAGGAATCACAATCCGTTGACTTGTGCCCAGGGAAGGGTTTGGTATCTGGACCTCAAATCCCTCAACCTCAAGGCCTGGCTCTTGAGGAGTTAGAGTTGCTGATTTACACCTCTCTCAGGGTGTTCTTGAGATCCTAAAGGCTTCCAGAAAGTCTTCCACTAGGGCTACTTATAGTTCTAAATGGAAAAGGTTTTCCATTTGGTGTCTGGGAAAATATTTCCCAGAATCTGCTGAATTGCCCTTTTGTTAGATTACATGGTACATCTTAATTCCTTGGGTCTCAGACCAGCTACCCTGAGAGTTCATTTGGCAGCTGTGTCTGCTTTTGTGTCAGCAGGAAAGTCATCCCTCTTTCCTCTCATCCTGTGTTTTCCAAGTTTTTTAAGGGGTTACCCATACTAATCCTCCTTTGGGAACCGCCCCTGCTTGGGACCTTAATGTTTGCATTGCCCAGTTAATGCAACCCCTTTTGAACCTCTGTCTTCTGCAGAGCTTAAGTACCTAACTTGGAAAACTGTTTTCTAGTGGCTATCACTTCTGCCAGACGCATAAGTGAATTGCAAGCCTTGTCAGTGGAGACTGACTTTATTTCTTTCCACAGGGATAAGGTAGTCCTTAGGACTAATGGAAGTTTTGCCTAAGGTGGTTTCAGATTTCCATCTTAATCAATCTATCTCCTTCCAGTATTTTTCACTGATCACCTCTTCGGGTGAGAGGAGGTTGCACAGCCTGGATGTTAAGAGAGCTCTTAGTTATTATATAGAGCTGCACTAAGGTCACAGAGTCGAATCCTCCAACTTTTCCTTACCTATGGTGAAGTTGGAAAGGCAAACCTGCCACTAAGAGATCAATAGCCAGGTGGATTGTCTCTTGTATCCAATTTTGTTATCAGAAAGTGGGCAGAGCCCCGGTTTGAGGGCTCATTCTACCAGGGTACAGCTGCCTCTAGCTGCCAGAGATATCCCTTTATTAGAGATTTGCCAGGCTGCTACTTGGAAAGCGGTACATACTTTTACCAAGCATTACTCCCTGGAGGTCCAGGCCAGGAGAATGCTCGGTTTGGCACAGCTGTTCTTCAGAGCCTATTCCTAAGTGAGGTTCTGCCCTCCTCCATGGAGGTACTGCTGTGTATTCTGTAATGTCTATAATATAGCAAGACTTCATGTTGTTTGAAGAAAAAATTACTCACCTTAGTAATGTTGTTTCTTCTAATGGAGTCTTGCTATATTATAGACCTCCCCCCCAACCTGCCCCTCTCAGAACCTCTACTTGGTGGGGTGCGGGCAACTTAGTGTGGGCACTACTTATGTCCTGTTAGTATTTTGTCCCCTTTGGGACTTTGGGGGTGTGTATGTGTACGCGTGTGTGTGTTTTATTATACTTATGTTCCATTTTCATATTATTAGAATGGTGTTAGTATTTCTGGTCCCCTGACTTGAGTCTTGGGTGTTGGGACCATCAATGGTTGTTATTATTTAGGTAGCCATTTGGCTAGTGTAGGTTACAGCTTCCACACAGACCTTAGTGAGTTTGGCTCGTAAAGATCTGACAGTTCAAGTTTGAAATGACACAGATAGAGCTGCTCTCGTGCCAAAATTCTATTTTGGAATGGTTTTAACCATTTCACTCCAGGGCAGTTCTAGAGCTGGAACAAACTGCTAATGTCTATAATATAGCAAGACTCCATTAGAAGAAACAACATTACTAAGGTGAGTAATTTTTTCTTCATGTTGTATAGGTCTAGTGGTTAGAGTACAGGTTTGGAAATGGGGCGATCACAAGTTCAAACCTCACTTGTGTGACCTTTGGCAACTCACTTAACCTCCTAGTGTTCTTGTCCACTCAGCTGCAGAAATGTTTAGAAGCAGGACTTCTCTGGAAATAAGATTTTGCATCTCAACCAGGCTATCCTGGGAAAATACAGCAGGGATATTTCTTCAACTGGAATTTGAATAAAGTAACTTTATACTTTTTAGGGTTGTTTAGAATATAAATAAACCATGGGCAGGAACGATCTTATCTGTGTCACTCTTCACCATTCATCACCTTTGGGTTCTGGCCAGAGGTCGCGACCCTGCGGGAGCTTTTTTTTTTTTGGATGGGCGGAGTCGATGCACCTGATGGCGCTGCCCTCAAGGCCAGTGCACTGCGTGGCAATCACGAGTTGGCCATTAGGTGTCGTCGACCCTGCCCTCCTGCCAGTTCATCTCCCACCATAGAGGTTGCACCTCGTGTGGAGCTGCTATCAAGCTTATTGTGTCTCAACTCTGAGTTTTTCAATGCCAAGAAAAAGAAGTTACCTGCCAGTTCCGGTTCACCACTACTCGTCACCGCTGTGGTAAGACTGTTCCATTTTTTAATTTTCAGCGACCTTGAGTCTTTGAATTTTTTCCGTTGTTCATGTCTCGGTCGGAGGTCAAGAAATCGTTAAAAATGGGGCAGCCCCCTATGTGTCAGTGCCCGTGCGGCCGCAAGTACTCCATTACCGACCAGCATGATTGTTGTCCTGCATGTTTTGGCCCGCTTCACGACATGGATTTGTGTGATGTCTGCTTCTCCGTGGACCATCATGTCATGGAGCAACATGTGTGGAAAGTTGTACAACCTCTGCCGACTTTCGAGGGATGGGTGCACACTCTGGCCAAGCCGCGGTCTCTCTGCCTTTCCTCCGGGTCCCCTCCTGGTTCTATACAGACTGCAGAGGAGGGGGCTTCTGCTTCTAGTAGACTCGCTGTGGCAGAAACCCCTTCTGCAGTGCATGAGGCCCGGTCCATTTCCCCTGGGGAGCGGGCGGGAGTCACCGCTCTGGCAGTTGCCCTTTCAGGGGTGAAGGCTCCCCTGGTGTCATTGCCTCAGGCTGGGAAGCCTGGGTCAGCACCGCCCTCGACGCCGTCCATCGGTGTCGTATTGTGCCTTGGCACCGTTTGCAGCGCCTTGGGCCCTGATGGCGCTGTGGTAGGCCCTGGCCCACCGCTCAGCACCATCTCCACTGTTGATGCTGTTCATGACACCGATGGTGCTGATGGTGCCATGGAAGGTTCTACAGTGCTGTCTTCGACTGTTTCTCGCTTCGGCGCCATTCGCAGCGCCAAGGCTGGGGATGGTGCCATGTCTAGCTCTGGCGCCACTTGCTGCACCGAGCAAGGACACGGCATCATGGGAGGTGTCATCCTCGGTGCCACTATCGGCACCGTCCCTGACTCCAGTGCTGCTCACAGCGCCGTGGGTTGGGACGGCGCCGTGGCAGGCATTGACTGCATTTCTGCTACCGCTCTTGGTGCCTTCTCTTCTTTGGGCACTATTCACAGTGTCATTGGGGAGTTCAGCACCGGCTCTGGTGCAGACACCCGGACTGATGCCTCCTTCGGTCTGGACAGGCGCGGGCATCCGCGTATGGTCTGGCACCGGACTTTGATCTCTACCTCTTCGGAGATGGACTCTGACTCTGGTTCGGACCGGCTGTCCAACTCTTTGGAGTTGGTGGCCTAGGTGGACACCCTGGTAGTTTCCTCGGCTGACCAGAGCCAGCCTCCCTCTGAGGAGCGGGCAGTGGCCCTCAAGTCTATGGTCAGGGGGTCCTGACTAGCAGACGGTAGTGCAGGCCACTATCGCCCTACAACCTGGATGCAAAGGGTTTTCTATCACTTCAGTTGGGGTACCCCCTCAGGTGGTGTGCCTGGATTGCCCAACTTCAGGGCCAATTGGAGCACCCACAGGAGGGGAGGGTGCTATTTCCTGGGTGGTCCCCTCGGGGACTGACCAGGGCTGTCAGCTGCCTAGGCTGGTGTTTGCGAGGAGAAGGGCTCTTTAGGATTCCGAAGGGTCAGGGTTCGATGCCGCGACCCTTTTTTGGGACCCACCCGGGTTCAGGAAGGAGTTGTAGCGCGGAACCCCGTCTGTCCTTCTCAGTCTCCTCGAGAGGGCCCTGGTCTTTGGAGGGTAGGGACTGTCCTTTTGGAATTCCACAGTCCTGGTCACCTCACGGTGGGGAATCTTCAGTGCACAGCCTAGGCAGTTCCAGTATGGTTGATCAGCTGTTGGCTCCTGGTGTGCTCTCTTGCCCGGACAGAGGATGGTTGCCTTCTGTTGTTGGCTTTGCCCCCACACCTCTGTCACCATCTCCTGCTCTCCCAGGCATTCATGGCCCTACGGGACCTCTCTCCTGGGAGCAGTTCAGGGGTGTGGCTGCTCACTTCCCTACATACGTCAGGGCCATGGACAAACGGGTGTTCCACCCTCCCCCGAGCAGCCAACCTCTGGATCTCTGAGGTCCTCTGCTTCCTCATCCCCCTCTTCAGGAGGAGAGGAGCCTTCTGTCCACATCTCCCCTGCTGCTGATCTTGCAGAGTATCAGCATTTCCTTGTGAGGATTATGGAGGACCTGCATGTCACCCCACCCACTCAGCGCAATCCGGAGCATTCAATGCATGCCTTCCTAGGTGATTTCAGTGTGGACACCCTTGTGGTGCCTGCCTGGCCTGTTCCTTTCCAGGAGGCATCATTGCAATTCTGGCAAAGACCCTTTTCTGGAGTTCCAGCCCATAGAGATCTGAACCAGAGGTATTGTGCCCCCTCCAAGAGTCTCCAGGTCATATGCCTCATCCTCAGTCAGGACTGATGCAGCTGGACACTCTTGATGGGCTTTATGCCCTCCACCGTGACCGGCCCCTGATCAAGATTGCATGGATTTTGACTTCTGGGGGAGGAGGACTTTCTACTTAGCACGGTTGCTTCTTTCGATTTCTGCACATCAGGCCCACTATGCTACCTATGATAGGTTTCTGTGGTCCAGGCTAGGTCAACTTCTAGCCTCTATGCCTAATTTGGTGGCAACCAGACAAGCCATTGCACTCTTTGCATGCAGTCTGGAGCTAGCAAGGCACCTAGCGAGGACATCTTACGACACCAGCAAGATAGCTTCCATGGTCGTAGGGGCAATGATCTGCACTAGGTGGACGGCATGGCTAGATCTTTCCTGGTTGTCACCTGTGGCCTGGCATAGGGTGATTTCCTCCATGTACCAGAGAACCCATCTTTTCTCCCGTAGGGTGAGGCGGCGTCTGTCGGGGCAGCCTCCTGCCCCCTCCGGGGTTTCCCCGTCTCACTCTCCCCAGTCTCGGGTCTCACCAGGCCCATAAAGGTTCTCCCTCCCAGTGTCTCATCCACTGAGAGTTAAGGGACTTAGTCCTTTAGGGTCTAGGGCCCCCTTTGGGGGGGCTCAGTACTCACTCAAAGGTGATGAATGGTGAACATTGACACTGATAAGATATAAAAATTATGTACCTACCGTAATTCCTGACCTTTCTGTGTATTTTCACCATTCATCACAATCCCACCTACCATCCCCCTGGGGCCTCAGTCTCTGGGTCCCCCTTCCCTCTTCCTTTCCACTGGTCAGGAGTGGGGTGACCTTGGGCACACAGGGGGATTTTTACCTTCTGACAGGAGGAGAGAGGGATCGGGGAGAGGGCACTTCTCTTCTCAGTGCCTTGGCTCCACCCCTTTGGGGTGGGAGTTGGTGGTTGTCCTCTCTTATTTTTCTCTCTCTCTCTTCCTCTATTCTCCTCCGTTCTTGTCCTTAGGGACTCATCCCTCAAAATTAATTCAAGAAACTTTTGTTTCTCACCTCTAAATATGTGTTTTCAAGGGGAGGTCAGCTCTGTATCCTGTCTTTTCTTCCAGAATAGCCACTTCTGCTCATGTTGGAGTTTATTGCTAGTGATTCTGTGCCTTGAATTCTGTCAAATCAGCCTTCTGGCTACTCCTTCGCAGTTCCTATACAGTCTGGAGACAGTCAAGGGTTCAGGGTATGTCCTCCCCCTCCCCATTTCTAGTTTTTCCCTTCCTCCTTCCCTCTTCTTTCTGCTTCCAGAGATTGGGGCCCCCTCCCAGTCCCCTTGGATTTTTCTAACTCTCCTTCTGTCCTCTCCATCATTTATTTCTCCTTTTAGTTTGTATCTTTTCCTTTGTCTGTCCCTTGGGTTCCTTGTCCCTCCCTCCCAACCCTTTCTTACTCTATGGTGACTCAGAACTGGCTGAGAGGTGGGGTCGGCGACACCTAACAGCCAACTTGTGAGCACCACGCAGTGCGTTAGCTTCGAGGGTGGTGCCGTCGGTGTCAACTCTGCCCATCAAAAAAAAAAAGCTCCCGCAGGGTCGTGACCTCCAGCCAGAACCCAAAGGTGATGAATGGTGAAGATACATAGAAAGATCAGGAATTACGGTAGGTACGTAATTTTCATTTCTCATCTTGACTGAAGATTAATACCCCCTTGTCATTCTATTAAATGTCTACAACTTTGTGTTTAACTGGCTATGGGGACAGTATTCTGTGGTAAAACTTTCCCATTCATGTTTTAAAACATCAGCTTGAAATGATACATTTTGAACCTATATAATTAGAGTTTCACTAAATAGTTGTATACACGTACAGCTCAGAATGCATACAAGAAAATATTTTAGTTCTTAATGTTGCATCTATTGTTCTTGTTGACACTTTGTTTCTGCTGTATAAATGGGAACACACACTTATCCACACCCAAGAACTTGTAGGACTGAACGTGAGCTTCCCATGGCAAAATGCTGAAAGAGAGGATAAAAGAAACGTTTTTAAAAGCAAGCAAGCAAAACTGTATTTATAGAGCTCTCATTCTCAGTTAGGCTCTGAGCGCTGTACAATATAAAAAAGAGCAAAAAGAATTGCAGCATCATTCGCAACATCAAAAATCAACCAAATAACAGCAAAATGATTAAAATGAAACTGGGATTAAACATAATAAAAGTCCTAATAACGAATCAAATGGCCATGGAATAATCATAAAATGTATTAAAATGTTTTAGCCCGAGTGCTGCTGCAAAAAGATGGGACTTCAGGTCCCTCTTTAAGGCCTCCAGTGAGGGTGCCTCCCCCAGGGATGTGGGGAGTGAGTTCCACAGGTTTGGGCCAGCAACATCAAAGGCACTCTCACCCACAGATTTTAATGGAACCACTAGGAGGCCCACCTCAGAGGAGTGGGGGGGGGTTGGGAGGTCTGCTGAGGAGACAGAGTCTTGCAGGTTGCCCAGGTCCAGTCCATGTAAGGCTTTATTGGTGAGCAAGCCAACCTTAAAGGAGATTTGCCACCTCATTAGCAGTCAGTGCAGGACTGGGGCTATTTGACAGGACCTTAATTGGCCCGTTAGTAATCTAACTGCAGTGTTCTGCACCAACTGCAGGTGACATAGCATCCCCTCCAGTTAGCCCAAGGTAAAGGGTATTACAAGCTTTCACTGTGTCCAGACTAGCTTACTGTATCAGTGAGAGTCGTCACTGAGTGGGACAAAGGGTTTAATCCAGGTGATATTTCTAAGCTGGTAAAAACCAGTACAGACAATGGACGACCCTTGAGCCACCAGCGACAGTTCATTTTTGAAAATAACGCCAAGGTTCTTTACACTAGCTGAGGCAGTTAGGGAAGAGGAACCAAGCACTAGTCCGGTCTCCTCATCCCCCCCCCCAAATCAGTTCCCCACCTGCAACTAGGCTTAATCACCAGTACTTATGTCTTATCAGAATTGAGCCTCAGCCAGTTGAAGGACATCCAGTCCTGTATCTCAGCCAGGCAAGAATTCAGACCAGAGACCGCACTCTGTTTCCCTGGTGTAAACTACATATACAGTTGGGTATCATCTGCACAACAGTGAAAACCCACCCTGTAGCATCTAATGATATCACTCGGGGTAGCATGTGCACCGCGAAATAACATGGATGAGAGGATCGAACCCTGGGGAATGCCACAGGAGAGGGACATTGGTCAGGAGGAGTAAGTTCCCCATTACTACCCTTTGCATCCTACCTGTAAGAAAGGGCTTGAACCAGTTGATAACAGTACCAGCCAGTCCACAGAGATCCTACAGGTGGCCCAACAACACCCTGTCATCCATGGTGTCAAATACTGAGGAGAGATTAAAGAGGACAAGAAATTATTTTTAACTGGCAGCTGTTTATAAAGTTCTTATTCTCAAAAGTGATATGCATTCACCTGCATTATCCATAGTTAACTGTACTTGAATAAAAAGTAGTATTTTGCATTGTCTTGTTTTTATGGGCAGCATTCTGTTATAGTTCCCTTCATGGAACCAATAATTTGGAGTTGTAACCATGTCATGGTTTGTGCATAGAACTCTAAACAGGGTTGTGATTGGTCAGCAGCTCATAATTGGCATTCTGTACACAAATCATGACATAGTAAAAACTCCACAGAAGTGATTCCATGAAGTGAACTGCAGCAGAATGCTGCCCATAAAAACACAACAATACAAACTACAGTTTTATCTATTACTTCTTATTCAGGTACAGTTAAATATGGATACTTTAGGGGAATGCATATCGTTTCTGGGAATAAGAACCTTATAAACAGCTGCCAATTAGCACAAATTTCCTGTCCTCTTTAAGGAGCATGAGAATTGACCGTTCACTTCGACCTCTGGCCGTGAGAAGATCATTCTGCTCCTTGACTAGTGCTGTCTCTTTACTGTGCCCTTACTGGAAACAAGCCTGGAGTGGTTTATAGATGTTGAAGGCAGTGAAATGTGCCTCAAGCTGAATAATAATAATAATACTTTATTTATTATGCGCCTTTCAAATATCAAGGCGCAATACAATAAGATAAAGGTACAGAAATCAACATTATAAAACCAAACAGAAACAGATCAATGAATAGTAAAACCATAAGCTTTTTCCCACAGGAAGGATTTCAAAGCCTGTTTAAAACTCCCCACAGTTGTGCACTCCCTAATCCGACGGGGTAGAGAATTCCAAAGGGAAGGGGCCCCAAACATAAAAGCACGGGCCCCAGCAGATTTTAAAATCACCCTTGGAATCTCTAGCAACCCCTCATCGGCTGAGCGGAGTGATCTCACAGGGTGGTAAGGGATCAGGAGTTCTTTCAGGTAATCAGGGCCCAGATCATGCAGGGCTTTAAAAGTCAGTAATCTGACTTTGAAGGTGATCCACCACTGAACTGGCAGCCAGTGCAGTTCCTGCAGCACCGGTGTAATATGGGAAGATCTAGGAGTAGCCATCAACACCTGAGCTGCAGAATTCTGCACCAGCTGCAAGCGGTGGATATCAACCCCCGGAAGCCCAAAGTAAAGTGAGTTGCAATAGTCTAGGCGCGAGGTCACAAAGGCATGGATTAAGGTTGGCAGATCACCGGACGGAACAAGGTGCTTGATCCTAGCAATGTTTCTTAGATGGTAGAAAGATGACTTAACCACCGCTGACACCTGGGACCGAAGAGTCAGCCCCGCATCTAATATCACCCCCAGGTCTCGCACCCATTCAGAGACCTGTAGCTCAACATCCCCAAAAAACAGTCCAGATGAGTGGCCACTACTTTCTCTATAACCTTCCTTAAAAAGGGGAGGTTAGAGACAGGTCTATAATTTGCGAGACAGTCCAGGTCCAGTGATGGTTTCTTCAGGAAGGGTTTCACCAATGCCTGTTTAAGAGCAGCGGGGAACACCCTTCCTGAGAGGAAATACTGGATTACCTCAGTTAAAACTGGAGGGAAAGACCCCATACACCCCTTTAAAGGAGATGGGAAATGATTTTTATATAGTTAACTGACTTTCCAAGTCAGTTATGTATTCTGATATGCTTTGATGATTTTTTGATAAATAATCTAGCTTCGGAGTGCCCTCAGATCTACACTGAGTTCTACTTTCCTCACCAGCTACTGCTCTTGATTTTCATATCTCTAAGACATTCTATGACATCACAGACTCCCATTCCATGCCATTCGTCTGAATGGCTGGGGAAAGGAGTTTGTGATGTCATAGAATGTTCAGGTAGTATGAAAAGAGACAACAGCAACTGCTGAGCAGAGAGGGATTCAGGGTAGTTACAAAAGCAACAAAACTAGATTATTAATTTAACAAAAAAGGTCACAAGTATATCGGAATACTGGGTATCCAATAAAAGAACAATCGGAGGGCATCTAGAGGTGTAAAAACAGTTTCTTATCACCTTCAAGAGATGTGCTGGGCCCGGGTCCAGTTCACAGTATGTAGGCCATAGCTTCAAGGTTATCTCACTAATGTCATCCACCGCCACTAAACTGAACTCATCCCAGACACAGGGACTGCCACTATTTACACCAGAACTGACTCTGCAAGCCTTATAAGATCCTGCTGTGGAGATGCCCACTTTGATGGAAAACACCTTGTCAGCAAAGAACAGAGCAAACTTGTTACATTTAGCAGTAGACAGTGCTCTTACTGGCTGGAGACAGGGAAGATGAAGAAGCCTGTCTGTTGTCCAGAAAAGCTGAGCTGATCTGTTCCTTGCTGCAGCAATCTCCCTGGACAGGAACTCTGCCTTCTTACAGGAGATTGTCCTTTGGTACTCCAATATAATGAAAGCCAATCTGTCCTCCTCTGAGCGGGACTTCCACCAGTGGCATTCTTCAGCTCCCTAATGAACCATGGGGATCTCAAGCGTGAAAGCCTCGATCATATACGAACTGGTGCCACAGAATCAAGGCCTTGGTCACCTCCTTGTTACAGGCTGCCACCGCTCCCTCTGGTCCTGTCGCACAAGCTTTCAACACACTCGATAGGTCCAATTTTGCAATTACAAAAATATGACATTGTTAAACCTATCTCATGCTTGACAACTAACTTGACAACTAGGGGATGGGACAGGACAAGGGTGAGGGTCAATGGAGGAGAAGGGTGGAAGAGAGGGGCAGCTGCAGAATAAGGGGTGCTAGCTGCACATTTGAGCAGACTTGATAGACCTCTAGGCCTTTATCTGTAGGCAAATTTCGTATGTTCGTAATCAGGTCTCAACAGGATTTTTTTTCTGCAAGTTACCTTGTCAAGTGACCAACATAGATAACTGTTTCACTTAGTCTGTTGCGAACAGAACACCCATTTTTCATACTCCGTACTTACACAACATAGAAATGACCATCTCTTAAAGTAAAGATGATAATTCTGTAGTTGTCCAGATTTTTTTTTTCCTTCTGTTTTAACTCCCAGGGCTGCTGGCAGGCAGGCTTTCGGCTCTCTCCTCGAGGGAGCTTGCATCTACCCTGTGAGCCACGTTGCACTCTCCTGACCCTGGTCCAGATTCCAGCAAATTCCCCACAGATTCCCCCACATTGTGGGGCCAGGCAGGGGAGGGCCATCGTCCCACCCCCCCAATGGGACACAAATACAGTTTTACCAGGGCTGAGCTGAGGGGAGCACTATCCAGGCATCATGCAGCCTGCAGCGCTCCCCATTTTCCACTTTTCTTCCCATCCCTCCCCACTGCTGAGGCACGCACACTGCGGGGTCCCATAGCACCCTCTTGTCATTGGAGTCCCCGATCCTCATTACCCTCAGGCCTTCACTTGGGGGTAGTCACTCGGTGAAATTACCAAGCCACCCTTCCCGAGAGAGAGCTGTCCTCCAGATGCTCAATCCTGTCCCTCCCTGGCCAACCCCTGGCAACCCGCGTTCACCACCAAACATGGGTCGCCGGTGTGGCAGGAGGTGGTGTCCAGATTTCAGTACAAGACACAGTGCTACACCGCGTAGGGCATTGGAAACTTAATTAACCAGTGAGGCATAATAGGGTAGGGGTTTTTCATACAATAAGATATAATAAGCCACAATAGGGTGTGCATTATAGGATTTTAATGCATGTCCTAAGGGTGTAGTAAGGTGCAAAGCCAAAGGACCCTGGAGGTGCTTATTACACTTATAACATGACTCCAAGTAGTTTTTTTGGAAGGGGTGAGAAAATTAGATTTGGCACTTGACCATGCATTTATAGAGATTTAATGCATGGTCAGGTGATGTTTCTAAGCCAATTAAATTTCTAGATCTTACTTTGAGTGGGAGCTCTTGCAGCAGGCTATTACTATTAGGACTAACGCCGCAGGCTTTAGGACCCACCGGAAGAAACTCTTGGCTAGCAGTACCCAGCCAGGCTGCCCCAATGTCAGCCATGGTACAAAAGAGGGCAGTCCCTGGCCCCACCTCAGTTATTTTCCTGCCACAGACCCGCTCTCAATGGAAACCTTAGTTTTAGCAGGTCAGCGAAAGTTTTCGAGTAGATCTTTTGGTTTTTCTCGCATGTCTTCGCCATCTTCGGTGTCTTCCATGGGTCCAAAGAAGACCAAGTGCTCCTGTGGCCATCAGATCCCTTCAAAAGATGCCCATGAGGCCTGTGTTTTCTGTCTGGGCCCAGACCACAATCTTCAGACTTGCGAAATTTGCAAGGGCTTTACTAGTAGGACATGGATCTGGTGCGTGAAGGCCTTAAAAGCACATCTCCTTGAAAAACAGGTTGCAGTCATGCAGAGCTCTCCTGGGGAGAAAGCAAAGCATAGGGAAAAATAACACCACAAGTCATGCGACAAGGACCATGGTCGGTCCCACCCGTGTTCTCACTCTTGTTCCCCACATAAGAAGGCCTCGTTCTAAGGCTTGGGTGGCTCTGACCACTCACACCACTCAAAGCATTCAGATGACCGAGGTAAGTCTTCTGTCCCCACCAAGACTCCGGCCACGGCCCCAGTGGGGACTGCTCCAGAGAAGCCACCCGTAAAGGCAAAGGTCACGGCGCTACGCCTCCCTTCTGCCTCGGGCGAGTCATCTAAGGCCTCCTCCTCGGCCCCGACGAAGAAGGCCTCAACTTCAGCTTTACCCAGGACTCCGGGTAAAGCTCCTTCAAAGAAGTGGGATTCCTCAGCTAAGTCCATGTCAGGTTCCCGCCCTTCTAAACTAGCTAAACCAGAGCCGGCTCTGGCTAAGCCTCCAGCCACAATACCAGACATGGGACTCCAGAGCAGGCCATCCCTTGGTCAGGACCGCACTGGCCATGGTCCAATCACTGGTTCATAGATCTTTGGCCCTGGAGGGTGCCTCTTCAAGCTCCTTCCCTAGGGACCTCCCAGATCTCCAGGCTTCTCCCATCTTGCAGACAGGGACAGCTGCTTCCATCTTCAATAAGGAGGAACTGACGGAACTGTTCCAATTCTGGTGGAACCAAGTGAAAAAGGATGTGGCCCCACCAAAGCCAGACCCAGCACCAGTACCTGACCAACCGGACAACCAGATCCCCAATGGTGACACTTCGGCACCCCTGGCAAAACCCTCTCCAGACGAGTGGTGCAAACCGTCTAACTCCCGCTCTCCCGCGGTGATCAGGTCCCGGTCAAGGTCTAAGGATCATAGATAGCACCATGCCAGGTATTCCAGCCATCGCTGGTTTCTTCAAAAAAGCAAGTCCCGCAGCCGCCACTGGTCTTCCAGCTGCTGCGGGTGCTCCCCTAGCTGTTGCTGATCCAGGGACAGGTGCCGGTCCTCGCTCTATCATCGGTCCCTGAGCCAATGTTGGTCAGTCAGTGGCCGACGTTATAGGGGTAGAAGCCCCACCAGACAGGGGTCGGCTTCTCCCACCCCAGCAGGAACCAGTCTGCCTCTTCCTCCTCTTCGTCAGACCGGTCCCTCTCAGGGTAAGGGGATTCCCCGGATGATAAAGAAACCCCCCGTTCACTTCCTGACGATCCCACATTTATGGACGTCATGAGGCACATCCAAGCCGCCAACAGATGGGAGATGGAGGACCTGGCTCCGGAATGCCAGAGGCTAGCTAAGTACCTGAGGCAAAAGGAGCCTAAGCTTCTAGTAATTCCTTCTTTGGCGGATACTTTCCAGGACCTCATGAGGCTTACCTGGAAACATCCAGCCACTACTCCGGCTGTTCCCAAAAAATTGGACAGGCTGTACAGAACACCGAGGGAGGAGCTTTTCCTGGTGAAACACCCTCAGGTGGACTCAGTGGTCACAGCAGCTGCTCATGATAAGTCTAAGCAACCAAAGCACCTTAGTTCTCAGCCTGCCAATCAGGAGTCCAGATATTTGGACCAGGTGGGCAAGAAGATATATTCTGCTTCCACCTGTTCCATATGTTCCCTGAACTTCCTCACGCATATCGTCCAGTACCAGAATGCGTTATGGGAGAAGGGACAATAAGTAGCTAATGACTTACCAGATTCAGCTCAGAAGACCGAGCTGCTGGAAATTCTTAAATCAGGTTCAGATGTAGGCACACATGTACTGCGTGCCTCGTACGATACTGCAGACATGGTGTCAAGGGCGGCAGCTTCTGGCATCTGCCTGAGGTGCCACATCTGGCTAAGAGTCTCCAGGTTCTCCCAGGACCTGCAGTCTGGAATCAAGGATCTTCCCTTCCAGGGTTCCATTTTGTTCAGGGAGGAGACTGGGAAACTGATTTCTCACCTCCAAGAATCCGGGAAATCGATTTGGTCCATCCGACAGCTCTAAAAGGGGGACTAAAAGCATTTCTGCAAATGGCCATTTTGGAAGCCCTCAGGACAAAATACCCGTAGCAACCAATTCCCGCAGAGAGGAGGCTTCAAAAGGAAGGTCACAACCCAGCAGGCCGGGGGCTCTCCCATTAGAGGCCCAAAGTCCTCCCAGCCTTCTCTGCCTTCTCCTGGATCATCCCGATGACTCCCTACTGACCCCCCCCAAAGGAGGAGGTACAGGGGCAGGCAGTAGGGCATCACTTTTCCCTCCATTTGGAAGAGTGGAGAAAAATCACTTCAGACCTTTGGATCTTGGACATTATAAGGAGGGGACATACACTAGAGTTCATACAAATCCCCCCGGAGACGCCACCAAGGTCCTCACATTATCCTTCTTCACACATCAGGCTCATAGAAGGAGAAATTCAAGCTCTCTTGCAGAAAAGGGCAATAGAGCCAGTCCCTCGGGGCAACAGGGAAGAGGGTATTATTCTCACTTCTTCCTGGTCCCAAAGAAGACGCACGATCTTTGGCCCATCCTGGACCTCAGCTCTCTAAACAACTATATAGAATACAGAAGTTTCAGGATGGTGATCCTTCCAGTCCTCATTCCTCTGCGTGCCAAGGGGACTAGCTCTGTTCCCTGGACATGCAAGATGTGTACATGCACATGGGGTCTTTCCTCCCCACCGGAAGTTTTTGAGGTCCACTTCAGGGGAGGCATTATCAGTTCCAGGTCCTACCATACGGCCTCTCCTCCACTCCTTGAGTCTTCACCAAGTGCCTAGCAGTGGTAGCTGTGGCTCTAAGGCACGAGGGTCATTATGTCTTCCCTTACCTGGATGACTGGCTCCTTGCAGCCTCATCAAGGGTGCACCTCTTACACACTCTCGGAAACACCTATACTTTATTCTGAGAGCTGGGTATCACCCTGAATCTACCCAAATCATTCCCAGAGCTCAGTCAACAACTTTCCTTTATAGGGGTAGTTCTGGACATGGTCCAGGGCATGACGTTCCTCCTACAAGAAAGGGGAGATCGTCTGCGTGAGCTGGCCCGAGCGGTACTTATGACCCCCCAGGTCCAAGCCAGGACCTTCCTCAGACTTCTGGGGCACATGGTGGTGGCCATTCCATTAACTCCTCTGGCTCACCTTCACATGAGGGTCCCGTAATCCACATGAGGGTCCTGCAATGGATGCTCAGGCTGCAGTGGGACTAGAGCTCCTAAGGTCTAGACCAGTTGGTCTGGATCTTGGACCCAGTCAAGAGGACTCTAGTTTGGTGGCTAAACCCCTCTAATCTGGGAAAAAAGGGTCGCTTTCCAGCAGGAGCCACCGAGCTGGACCTTAACCATGGATGCCTCCAAACTCGGTTGGGGAGCACATCTAAGAGACAGCCAGTTTGATCTCCAGAAGAGCGTAATCTCCACATCAATGTCCTAGAAATACGAGCGGTCCTCAACACCTTTCATACCTTTCAAAAGGACCCCACACCAGGCTTTCTCCTTATTTAGACAGAGAGTACACCCATCGTCTTTTATATCAACAAGCAAGGGGGAACACATTCATACCCCCTATGTAGGGAGGTGATGAGAGTCTGGTATTGGGCCCTGGAACATCACATCAGTCTAGCTATGGTGCATGTTCCAGGCATCCAAAATGCCTTGGCAGACACTCTTAAGTCAGTCTCGGTCCAAGGCACATGAGTGGGAGCTACTCCAGACAGTAGCGGACCAGCTCTTCAACAAATGGGGTCTTACAGAGCTGGACCTCTCTGCATCCCCACGCAACACCAAACTGCCAAATTTCTGCTCGTTGAGAGCACGCACCTAGTGCTTTCTGGCTAGATGTATTGTCCTTTTGTTGGACAGAGAGGTTCCTTTACACCTTCCCTCCCTTCCCTCTAATCCAGAGGGTTCTCTTGAAATTGCAGGCTGAGGGGGCACGTAGGATCCTGATTGCCCCACTATTGCCACGGCAGATTTGGTTCCCACTACTTCAGCAGCTAGCATTGGAACCTCCGATTCTGCTGCCATGGAGCTCGCAGTTACTGTCTCAAGACCAGGACAAGCTGGTCAATCTGGATCTCAAGTCCCTGCACCTTCATGCATGGCTCCTGCAGATATAATAAAGACTCGGTATGGAGTCTCCCAAGAGGTGGCAGACGTTCTCATCTCAGCGAGAAAGCCCTCTACTAGGTCCACTTACACTATGAAGTGGAAACATTTCCGCCTTTGGGCTTTGTCCCGTCACCTAGACCTGCTTACCTGTCCAATGAACTCAGCCTTACAGTAGCTCCTCTCCTTGTTAAATCAAGGCTTAAGCTACTCCTCCATCAAAGTGCACTTGTCGGCAATTTCTGCCTATCACGTGTTGGTGGAGGGCAAAACCTTGGCCCAACTGGATGTGTCCCATACTTTCCTAAGGGGCATTCTGCACATAAAGCCTCCCATCAGAGATCCAATACCCCTGGGATCTCCTGTTTGTGCTGGAGAAGATTACTCTTCCCCCTTTTGAACCTGCAGCAGATTGCGAGCTGGGTTATCTTTCCTGGAAGATATCTTTTTTGGTTGCTGTGACTTCCGCTCAAAGAGATTCCGAGCTTCAGGCCCTGATGTGTAAGGAGCCTTATTTAGTTTTTCACAGGGAAAGAGTTTCCCTTAGAACAAATCCTAAGTTTCTTCCCAAAGTGGTTTCAGAGTTAACCCTGAATCAGTCAGTTATTCTTCCAGTTTATCACCCTAATCCTTCTAACAAAGGGGAAGCTCTCCTGCACACCTTGGATATCCACAGAGCACTGAGGTATTATCTGAAGTGTACGGCTTCTCATCACAAATCGGAGCAACTTTTTGTGGCCTTTGCATTTCAACACCTGGGCAAGCCGGTGTCTAAACAGACTATTTTGAGGTGGTTGGTCCACTGTATAGTCTATTGCTACAACAAATACAACAAGCTTCTTTCAGGTACCATCAGAGGTCATTCTACCAGAGGAGTGGCTACTTCCTTTGCCTCTTTGAAAAATGTCTCCATAGGAGACATTTGAGTGGCAGCTACTTGGAGTTCAGTGCACACCTCTATCAGGCACTACAGCCTGGACATTGCCTCCAGGTGCAGGGCCAGATTCAGCCTAGTGGTCCTTCAAGGATTGCTCTCCTAATGAGCTTACCTTTTTTGCCTATATAGGCTGTGCTGTCTTGTCATCCTCCTCCCGGGGTGTATCACCTCCTTTGAGCGGGACTGCTTGGGACTCAGTCCTAATAGTAATAGCCTGCTACAAGAGTTCCCACTCAAAGTAAGATAGTACAGTTACGTAAGAACTTACCTTAACAGTAGATCTTCAAGAGGAGCTCTTGCAGCAGGCGTTGCTTTCCCGCCCTCTTTCTCCTGGAGAGTTTTCAGCATTATGCAGGCGTGCTTCATCTGATCCACCTGTCGGAGCCTGTTCATGGGTCTTCGTCAGGTGAACTGAGGAGGAGCTAGGGACTTCCCCCTTTTGTACCATGGCTGACGTCGGAGTGGGGCCAATGTCGGGGGCCGGCCCTGCTGGGTACTGCTAACTAAGAGTTTCTTCCGGTGGGCCCTAAAGCCTGCAGCATTAGTCCTGATAGTAATAGCCTGCTTCAAGAGCTCCTCTCGAAGATCTATTGTTATGTAAGTTCTTTCGTAACTGTACTATCTTCCTGGACTTAAAGTCTCCACCATTTATTCATATTTCTGAGTTACAAGCTGGAGGGCTGGCACCGAGGTAGGACTGCGCATGTGCGGCACCACAAGACTGTCTCTCGCCTGTGTGGGCTACCTTGGTGTCAACCCCTCCAGACGCCTCAGTTCCTTTTTTCCCACCGTCGAGTGCGCTTCAGTGTCAACCTCACTCACCCACCGGGAGTCAAATCTTCATGTCTGTGCGACAGCAACATCTAGTCATTCAGTTTATAGTTTGACACAGTATTATTATTATTTAAAAAACAAATTATTTTCCTCTCAGCCCTGCCGATTAAATGAGTCGACCATGGATGGAGACTTTGACGGTAGGGACTCTCCATTAGAAGGCTGCTCTGGCAGCAGGGCTGTGTCCGGTCTGCCGCCCTCTCTGGAGGGGGTCCAACCATGGACAGTCCATTGTTTGAGAGGGAGGACAGTCTTCCCATAAATACAAAAACAAGCGGGCCCATTCCTGATCCAGTTCAGGACCCGGTACCACTCTGCCTCGAGTTCTTCCTCCTCCCGTCGGTAGAGGAACAGGAAAAAATGGTACCACTCGAGGTTGCCCTCTGGTATGTCTGCCAAGAGGTCTTTGGTGGTCGGGAGGGGTAGGCCATCTCGAGCTCCATCTGGTTCCCTGACAGTTTCCACTCACAACCACTTTGACTCTTGACAATGGAGCCCCTCTCTGTCCTCTTATGTGGCTTCTGGTTGGGCAGTTTCACCACTGGGCCACTCTTATGGAGCAGTGGGTACAGCGTCTGTCTTGTTTTCCCTTCCAGCAGTTCCAGGGCCTTTGGGCCTAGGAGCCTCGGTTGGGTCCTTCGGAGCAGGTTTAGCATTTGGCACCAGCAATGGAATTTGCCCCTTGCCAGTGCCAGCAGCGCTGGTTCCACGTGCCTTTTCCCCTCATTCTGTTTCCTCATGGGGGCCCGCACATGTACCATACCCCTCCCCTTCTTTTTCTTCCAGATCTGGGTTGGATCTTGGGGTGGCCTCATTGTGGCCGGAGCCAGTTCTGGTGTCTCCTGTTTATCCTCTTCATAGACCTAAGCTTATTAGGAGTGGCTCTCGTCCCCACTGAGGGTGACTTGGAGCAGGATTAGTCTGACACTGACCTTATTATTTCTGAAGAAGGTGACGAGTACTTGTTTTACAGCTTGGATGGTAAGCCCTCAGTACCAGCTGGAAATCTGTGGAGGATCTCTCCTTCCAGCCTTTGCTTAAAAATATGAGAGCAACCCTGGCTCTTCAGACATCTTCTGTAGGTCTGGGTAGGCCTTTATGTTTAGAGTGGCTTCATGTCCCCAGTATTTCTGTGAATCTTATGCCACCTATCCCCTCACCCTTTGAGACCTTGTCTGAAGCTGTGTGGGCGAGATCTGCTCTTATTCCCTCTATCTGCAAGTCCATAGATAGGAAGTATGTTCCTTCCAAGAAGAGACCTATTTTAGCCTTACAACCCATCGCAGATGCGCTGGTTGTCCTTGCCAAAAATTACAAAGCTTTTCTTCCTCAAGAAGTCTCAGCATGTCCTATCAATAAGAAGTCTTGCAAGATAGATACCATGGGAAAAAGGGCCTTTGCAGCCACGACTCTGGGTGTGCGTATTGCCAGCTACCAAGAGCACTTCTCCCACTATGAGTATGGCCTTTGGACTTCCCTTAAATCCCTAGCAGAGGATCTTACAGAATCTAACTCTAAAAATTAGATTTTGCAGACTGTCATCTGGGAATTGAATGCAACAGCCATCAGCTGAAAGCTTCCATGGATGCATACGACACAGCTTCCGGAGCAGCCGCTGCTGGAATCTGTATTAGGAGACATTCTTGGCTTAGGACATCAGGATTTTCCTCTGATGCCCAGCAGCAGATCATGAATGTCCCCTTTGATGGTACTTATCTGTCTGGCCAACAGGTGGAGGCCTCCTAGAAGACCAGGACTACCATTAAAACAGCCAGACTGGCTCCTTCAGCTCCTCAGGGGAGCAGGAACTGCCAGTTATTTCATAACAGGCAGCCCTTTTGAGGAAGAGGCTGAGGAGCCCCAAGCAGGTGCCAGCCTCCTCAGCTGCAAAAGAAAATGCAGCAGAAGGCACAAGGACCAAAAGCACCCAGTGCCACCCTCTGAAAATCTAGCCCTGGTTTCAACTCAGCTGCCCAAGGTGGACTTCTCTATGGCAGTGGGAGGTCATCTGACTCAGTTTTACAGTCAATGGAAATCTGTCACTACAGACAAATGGGTCCTACGAATCATTCGAGAAGGATACGCTCTCAACTTTGTAGAGATTCCCCCAGACCTTCCACGCAAGCAGCAACTCATTCTGTTAGCAGCTCAGTCAGACCTCGCTTCAGAAATACTGGGCCTTCTCAAAAACAGGATAGTGGAAGTGGTTCCCTGGGCAGATCAGAACACAGGGTTCTATGCTCATTACTTTCTGGTTCAGAAGAAAACAGTCAGCATGTGCCCCATTCTTGACCTCGGAAAGCTAAACAAGTTCCTCTGTCAGGAGAAGTTCAAGATGGTCTCCTTGGGAACACTCCTACTACTTCAACAATACGACTGGCTGGCATCCCTGGATATGCAAGACACCTACCAGCACATTCTAGTATACCCAAATCACCACAAGTATCTTCGCTTTGTGGCCCTGGGTCAGCATTACAAATTCAGAGTCCTGCCCTTTGGGCTCTTCTGTGTGCCTCAAGTCTTTACCAAGTGTTTCACAGTTCTCGCTGCACACCTTCAAAAGCTCACATTCAAGTCTTCCCCTACCTAGATGATTGGCTTTTGGCAAGCCCGTCAAGGCAGGAAACACAGACAGTGATATCCACAGCATCTCAGTTCTTCACCTGCATGGGGGTCCTGCTGAACCTGTAAAAGTCACAGCTTCAACCCTCCCAGCAGCTGCTCTTCATAGGAGCCCTCCTGGACACTACCAAGGCAAGAGCTTTTCTCCTGGAGGACAGGAGGAATGACATTCTCCAAATGGCTTGTTTCATCAGACAGAACAACCTGGTAAGAGCTCATTCTATGCAACAGATATTAGGCCTCATGCCTTCATCCGTTTTTACAGTGCCCCTAGCTCAATTGCACATGAGGACCACTCAGTGGATGCTCAGAAAGCAATGGTCCCCTACAACACATCCACAGTCTTACCCCATCAAAGTGACAGAGCCTCTGCGAAGATCACTTACATGTTGGATACAGGAGGACAACCTTCTACAAGGTCTGTCCTTTGCACCACTAGAATGTCAGATAACCATCATCACGGATGCATCTCTGCTCAGCTGGGGTGCTCATTGCTGGGACCTTCACACTTAGGGAGTGTGGACCCCGGAGGAGTCTCATCTTCATATCAACGTTCTGGAGATGAGAGCGATCCTGTATGCTCTACGAGTCCTAGAAGTTGTCAATCAAAAAATAATCCTTCTTTAGATGGACAACAAGACTGTGATGTACTACATCAACAAGCAGGGTAGGACACACTCCTACCCTCTCTGCAGAGAAGCCATGAGGGTATGGGAGTGGCGCCTTGACCACGATGTTCTGATTCAGGCAATTTACCTGCTAGGAACTCAGAATGGTCTAGCGGACCACCTCACCAGGACAGAAGCAGATTCTCCTAAGAGGTCACTTGCTCCAGATGTCATGTGATCACTTTTCGATGAGTGGGGCAATCCAGACCTGGACCTTTTTGCATCCCCATTCTATGCAAAACTGCCTCTATACTGCTCCAGAAATCCAGAACCTGGCACTTTCTGTCAAGATGGATTCAGGCTCTGCAGTGGATAAAATGTTTTCTGAACACATTTCCTCCTTATCCGCTAATTCAGAGGGTGCTGCTCAGGTTGGAGGCTCATGGTGGCAAGATGATTCTAATTGCATGGTACTGGCCTCGACAGATCTAGTTTTCATTGATCAAAAAGTTGTTGAAGGCTCCTACTAAGCAACTGCCTCTACAAACAGGCCTCCTGACACAGGGACCCCTGGTCCATCCAACCCGTACTCCCTTCACCTTCATGCCCAGCTCCTGAGGAGATAGAAGTGGGCAGGATTAAAGTTTCCCATTGAATCTCACAGATCCTCTTGGCAGTGTGTAAGCCCTCCACTGGGAAGATTTACATTGCTAAAAGGAAACATTTTTCAGAATGATGTACTAAGATCTACCTAGATCCATATCAGTGTCCTCTGGATAAAGTGTTAGAGTACCTGTTAGACCTGTCAGATGCGGGACTGCAGTACTCAACTGTAAAGGTACACCTCTGTGCGCTTTCTGCCTATCATGAGCCAGTACAGAACATGTCTCTGGCTCAGCTACTGTTGTTCAAAAGATTCCTCAAAGGCATTCTTCACACAAGACTCCCAATTAGGAAGCCGGTTTGCTGCCTGGGATATTAATCTTGTGCTAGACATGCTCACTCATACACCCGCCTCTAGCTATGTGTGTCGTGAAGTTTGTGACCTGCAAGACTGCCTTTCTGGTAGCCATCACTTCTGCTTGCAGGGTCTCTGAAATACATGCCTTGGTCACAGACCCTCCGTATACCATCTTTCATAAAGACAAGGTGGTCCTCCGTACTCACCTTAAATTCCTACCCAGAGTGGATTTGGATTTCCACCTCAACCAGTCCTTGGTTCTTGCTACTTATTTCTCTAACTTCCAAAATGAAGGGGAATGCGCTGTTCATTCCCTGGATTTTCAGAAGGCTCTACAATTCTACAGCGACAGAACCAGGGATATCAGTTAAGTCAAACACTTTTGTGTCTTTCAACACGACCCAGCTGGGTCAGCCAGTATCCATCAAATGCATCTCTACTTGGATAGTGGCATGCATTCGCCATTGCTACTCTATGGCACAGGTCAAGTTCAAAGGCCAGGTGCATGCCCATTCTACTAGAGCCGTTGCTGCATCCCTGGCAGAGATCCACTCTGTCCCCATTGCCGATATTTGCAAAGTGGCTACTTGGAGTTCAGTGCACACTTTTGTAAAGCACTATGCTCTGGATGTCCATGCCAGACAGCATGCTTCCTTTGGCAGGACAATCCTTAATGGACTTTTATCCTGAGTGAGCTCCATCTCCTACCGCCCTGCTCAGGAGATTGGTTTTAGCTTGGTACTCTAACCCAACAGTATGAATAGATGGTGAAGACTTTAAGTCCAGGAAGAAATGAAAATTACGTACCTACCATAATTCTTGATCTTCTTGGACAAGTCTTCACCATTTATTATAAGGTTAATTACATATTAATTAGCCAATCCCACTGTCTCATTGGTTACTGGATCGATCATTAATGGTCAGTTAATGACTGACCCAGATGTAACATTCTCATGAGGGTATACCGTGATGATAGCGACCGCATATGGTCGACGTTCAAAACGGCAACCCATATGACGGTGCTATCATCATGGGCAATGGTAGGGGGACAGTGAGTGTTGCGACAGGGAGGGTGGGTGACAGGACATGGAGGGATGGGGAACAAGGTTGTAACCCTGTAGTGTGCCTGCTTCTGCTGAGCCAACTGTGTAGTGTGGTGGGTAGGGTGGTTGGCTCTGACGGAGCATGTCCTGGGTTCGGGACTGAGGGCAGGTACAATTTTTCTGCATCCCGCAGCTGCGGGACTTAATTTTTTAACGAGCTGTTCCTCCTCCCAGACATAGCCCCCCCATAGGAGGGTGCCCCCCCACATGCACAGTTTCTCAGTCGCCCTTTACTGTATATCGCTGAAAATGTTTTCAGCGATAATGCAGGTCGCGATAATAGGGATTGCCCTTCGGAGGTCGCTATTATCACATAGAACCCTCATAAGTGGTTGCTTCACCTAACCTCGCTGTTCTACAGCACGCCACTGGGATCACACACAAAAACAGCATTAACTACTGTCAGCTGAAGTACACATTGACAACCTTGCGGATTTCAACAGAAATACAAATCGCGCCGAGTGATAAATGCAGCAGAAATTAGCAAACCTAAAACAGTGTTGTTTTTTTTTTTTTTTTATTAGAAATGATGTCTACTAACACTCTTCCCAACAGTAATCATACGAACATACATATGAACATACGAAGAAGCCAGCAGAAGAATGCCATCTGGTCTATCAAGTCAGCTCGTATTGCAGGGTCCACAGCTTGAGCTAATGTCCCTGTCCTCCCTCCCCACTCCTCCCATCCTCCCTACCCATGATCCTTATTATCAACCTTATTCATCCCTTTCAAGTACTTGAAGGTCCCAATCATGTCCTCTCTCTCTCTCTCTCTCTCTCTCTCTCTCTCCTGTCTTCCAGGGAGTACATGTTCAGTGCCCTCAACCTCTCCTCGTATGCCCTACCCTGCTGACCCACTATCATCTTTGTGGCCCTCCTCTGGACCTTCTCCAGCAGGTTAATGTCCTTTTTGAGGTGTGGGCACCAGTACTGAACTCCATACTGTAGATGCGGCCTTACCAGTGACCTGTACAAGGGCAGTATAAGCTCCTCTCTCCTACTACTGATCCCCCTAGATATGCATCCCAGCATCATGTTTGCCTTTGCTGTTGCTTTCTTGCACTGCGTGGAATGCTTCAGGTCACTAGTGATCATCATTCCCAGGCCCTTCTCCTCCTCTGATGCAGATACTCAGACTCCATCCAAGTAGTACTCTGTCCTGAGATTTTTGGCTCCAATATGCATAACTTTGCATTTTTTGGCATTGAAGCCAAGCTGCCAGATCCTGGACCACCTCCCCAGCTTTTCCAGATCTTCCTGTAGGTCCTGTATTCCTTCAGCTGTGTTCACTCTCCCACAGAGCTTGGTGTCATCTGTGAATAGACACATTTAACCCTTAATACCATCCTCAATGTCATTGATGAAGACCTTGAACAACACCGGCCCCAGTACAGAGCCCTGTGGGACCCCACTGGTTACCTCTCTGGTACCAGATAACTCTCCCCCTACAACCACCCTCTGGGTTCTGTCCCTCAGCCAGTTTTCCACCCATCTGGCCATCTTTTCCCCAACCCCAAGATCCGCCAGCTTCCTGATCAACCTTTTGTAGGGCACAGAGTCAAAGGCCTTGCTGAAATTAAGACAGGATGTCTGCCGCTTAGCCCCAGTCTACTGTCTTAGTGACACAGTCAAAGAAGTCAATCAGATTCATTTGACATCATCTCCCCCCCCATGAACCCATGCTGCCTCGCATCCTGTAGACCATGCTCCTCTAGAGATTCCACCAACCTTTCCTTTAGTATAGTCTCCATGAGCTTGCCCACAATGGAGGTCAGACTGACTGGTCTGTAATTCCCTGGGTCATCCTTAGGACCGCTTTTGTGGAGGGGCACTACATGTGCTGTTCTCCAGTCCTGCGGTACCACACCTGACTCTAGTGAACTATTAAATAGGTCTGCCAGTGGCTGCCAGCTCCTCAGCCAGTTCCTTTAGTACCCTTGGATGTACTCTGTCCGGGCCTGATGATTTGTCCACCTTCAATCCCAGTAGCCCCTCCCTCACGCTACCCCTCTCTATCACTACATCTGTGTTCCCCTTCCTCTCTGCTCTACTTCTCCCTCCTGAACACACTGGTCCGTCCTTCTCCCTGGTGAAGATGGAACAGAAGTATTCTTTTCGTATCTCTGCTTTTCCCCCATTATCCTCTACCCACTCCACCCCTTTCTTAAGCCTAACAATCCCTTCCTCCTTGTCCCTTTTCTCACTTATATAGTGAAAGAAAGCCTTCTCCCCCTTCTTAACTCCTTCAGCTATCTGCAGCTCCTTCTGTGCCTTTGCTCGCCAATCATCCAGAAGCATGCAGCAGAAATCGCCAAAACTTGAAACAGCTTTTTTAAAATTAGAAACTGTCAGTCAACGACACTGTCCCCAACAGTAAGTCTCCACAAGCATTTTTCCCCAACAGAAAAAAAAATCAACAACATTCAGTATTTAAATTCAGACTTTATTGAAGGACCTAAAATCCACAGGTACGAGGCTATAGCCCCTAACTGTAACTGATGGGCAATGCATCTGCCCTGTTTCACAACAGCTCAGTGGACGTATACAGATATCATCAGTACATGACCTAATAATGCTCATCCCATGTTGGAGGTCACAGGTCATGCACCTAATCCTACAGCTCCTTAGACAAAAAACAACAAAATGAGTGAGTAAAATTGTAATTATGCCAGTATTGTTAGATTGAATTTCCCTTGTAATTGCAATAATGACCTCACTGATGTTCATTTCCTGGGGAATTAATGACCGAGTGATGGCCCAAGGTGCCCCATCCAGTCGTTAATCCCCAGGAAACGACCACCAGTTTGGTCATTATTGCTTAATTCATACGCCCACTCACCATCCCCCAAGCTCATTCAATCTGTCCTGGTCTTCACTCCCTTGTTTAGTTGGGCTGTGAAGACATTGTTAAGTTGACCCTTCTTTCATGGGTCATTTGGGCTGTCTTATGCACTTATTAGGTTAGGTGTTTCTTAGGTTATTTTATGCTGCACCTCCTTGGTAAAAAGGGTACTGAGGCGATTGGAGGGCAGACGCCAAGGTAGACTACACAGGTACGAGCACGGTCCTACCTTGGTGCCAGCCCTCATGAAGATTTTTGGCCCCCACAGGGTCTCAGTACCTCTGGCTTGTAACCCAGCAGTATGAAAAAATGGTGAAGACTTGTCCAAGAAGATCAAGAATTACACTTGGTACGTAAACATTTTGTAAGGGTCAGTAATTGCACTCTTGAGCGTGTTATTGAGTGATATTCTGTTTCCATGGACATACCATGGATGGTGTGGCACGAGGCAAAGCCAAGTACCTTATACCACCCAAAATGTGGCAGTTACTCATCCCAACACACCCTACATTGCCTTATTGCAATAGAAACATTGAATTTGTTGGCAGAAAGGGACCAGAAGGCCCATCTAGTCTTCCCTATTTCCCCAGTCTGTTACTACACTTTGGACCCTATTTAGTCACTGGTGTCCTTCTTACTTCCCTTTCTTTTATGTATTATGCCCATGTGCCTATTCCATGCATGACTTGAAGCTCCCAACTCTTTTTGTCCCCCCACCTCTTCTGGCAGGCTGTTCCAGGCATCCAGCACCCTTTCTCTAAAGAAGTATTTCTCCACATCCCTCTTAACCCCCCCAAGCTTCAGTGCATGCCCCATGTGCTGGTGCTCCTCCTCTGAAAGACTCCCTTCCTGCACCTTGTTCACCCTCTTGAGGTACTTACAGGTCTCGGTCATGTCCCCTCTCACTCTCCTCTCCTCCGGGGAGTTCATGTTGAGCTCACACAGCCTCTCCTTGTCTTGTTTGTCATGCAACCACAGCACCATTTTGAAAGTCCTCCTCTGGACTGCTTCCTCTTTGTCAGTGTCTTTGTGGAGTGGCAGCCTCCAGAAATGGACACAGTGCTCTAGGTGGGGGCTCACTAGTTAGTGACAGTGGCAGTGCCACCTCCCTGCTCTTGGTAGAAATCCACCTCCCTGTGTACCCCAGCATCCCACTAGCCTTGCCTACTGCCCTACCACCTTGAGATCATCCGATATGATTACCATATGGTCCCTTTCTTGCTTGGTGACTGTAGTGCCTTCCTCTCCATCTTATACACAGCCTATAGGTTTCCTCACTCCAAGTGTATGACTTTGCACTTTTTGGCATTGGAAGCCAACTGCCACACCTTATACCATACCTCTAGTCACCCCAGATCCCTTTGCATTCTCTACACCCCTTCCTGAGTGTCCACCCTGTTGCAGATTTTTGTGTCATCTGTAAAGAGACACACCTTCCCCTCCAGTTCCTTAGCAGTATCACTTATGTAGACATTGAAGAGGACAGGACAAAGTATAGATCCCTGTGGTACTCCACTGCTCACTTTTCTATCCCAAGTGACTGCCGTTTACCACCACCCTCTGTTTCCTATCCTTTAGCCAGTCTGATACTTAGCTTACCGCCTTCTCCTCAACTCCCAGGCTGCTTAGTTTTTTTATCAGCCTATTGAGTGGCACAGTGCCAAAGGCCTTACTGAAGTCCAGAAGGGTCACATCCACTGCCCTCACCTGAACCACTTCTTTAGTCAGCCATTCAGAAAAATCTATAAAATTTGTTTGACATGACCTAACAAACTGAACTTACAAGCTCAAATGGGCAGACTAGGTGGGCCATAGGCCCTAATCTGCCGACACTGTCTATGTATCTATGTATCTATGTATCTATGTATCTATGTAACCCTGTGAAACCGTGCTGCTGGTGGTCTTGCAGCCCATTAGCCTCCAGGTACTTCAGCAGCCTCTCCTTCAGCACGATCCCCATCACTGATGTAAGACTGGCTCGTCTGCAATTGCTAGCATCCTCTCTACTGCCATTCATGTGCAAAGGTACCACATCAGTCCTCTGGAACAACACCTGTCTCCAATTAGGTGTGGAATAGTGTTGCCAGAGGGGCAGCTAGCACATTGCTCAGTTCTTTTGGAACCCTTGGGTTAATCCCATCTGACCCCACTGCCTTTTTCTTCTTTAGGGCTTCCAATTCCCTATGAACTCTAATCCAAAAATGAACTTGTGTCCACTCCCTCCTCGCCCCTGTTCATGCTGATGCATATTGGTCCACACACACCCACACACCCCCACTGTGAGGACCAAGAAGAAGTACTCATTTAAAAGTTTAGTTTTCTGTTGATCTTCTGCACAGTCCCCTCACCCCTGCTGTCCTAGGATGCAGTATAGCGTAGTGGTTTAAGGCTCTGAGCTGCAAACCTGGAGACCTGGGTTTGAATCCCACAGCCCCCACTTGCATACTGTGTGACCTTGAGCAAGTCATTTAACTTCCTTGTGCTCCCAGGTCACACCTGGAAACAAGCTTCTGCTTAGTGTGCCTTTCCTGGTTAAACAATTTCCCCTTTTCCCTTCCCTTCCCTTCCCTGATCCTCACTTTCCCACCCTTTGCTTTTCTTTTTTCACTCATGTTCCTGAAGTCTTATTCCCTATTTTAACCTCCTTGGCAATTCTCTCCTTTGTTTGTGCCTTAGCTGCCCTCACCCTCCTTCCTGCTTCACTTTGTTTATCCAGATATTCCCCCGTGTCCCTCTGTCTGGGTCTGCTTATACTTCTTAGAAGCTATTTTTTTGAGAATCATAGTGGCTTCTTTCTCCTCCTCCTACCCTTGCTTACTTCCTTCAAACAGTTTGCCACTGCCTTAGCTATCCCTTCCTTGATCTTTTTACATTGGACCTGCACTCCCCCCCCAAGGCAATTTCTGAAGCAGTCTCCCATTTCTTTAAAATCTGCCCTACAGAAGTCCAGAAACCTTGTCCTAGTGAGGTTTTTGTTTTGCCCAGTCCTTATGTCAAACCACACCATATAGTCATTGCTTGTACCCAGTGGACTACCCACTGTGACATCTGCAATACTGTCCCTGTTCGTATGTACCAAGTGACTAATCTCTAGTGGGTTTTGTAACCAGCTGTCTAAGGAATGTCCTGCTTCTTCCTGTAGCTGTGACCATAATGCTCTGATCTACATCTGCCAGATTAAAGCCCCCCCATAATCAGTACCTTCCCTTTGCTTGCCATTCTGCCAGTGCCTCCCCCAAAACCCTGTCCAACTCCTCCCCGTGTTAGTGGCCTGTACACCACCCCACACAGATAAAGGGTCCGTACCCTGTCTGTCAGCCACCCGAAGAACCTCCTGCCCTCCCTTAGCCCTGCTGTCCCTGTATATCCGTGGCCTTTATTCCGTCACTCACATATAAAACAATGCCCCCTGGAATGACCACATCCAGCTGTAGTTGTCGGTGCACCATGACTCTTATGGCCACCAGATCCAGGTCTGCCTCTACAATGACAGCCTCAAGGTCAATAATTTTATTTCCTAGGCTCCTTGCATTTGCACACATGGCTCTCCACTCCTTTTGTCCCTCTCTCCCTTTCCTCTGCCCTCCCTTCCTGATTTCATCTTTTGCCCTTCCTGTCTCCCTAGTTCTGTTATCCCCTTTTTCATTCTCCCTCTGTGAACCCTCCTTATCTCTTCTCTCAGCCTTAGATTCACGTCCTGACCCTCCTTTCTTTCCATCCCCCTCATACCTGTACTCCTGGGGAATTTATTTCCCCTGGCTGCTTCAAACAACATGAAGTCTTGCTGTATTCTGACTATATGCAGTTAGCCCCAGCACTTGAACTGCTCCGGAGAGGAAAGGGTTAACTCTATGCCAAGGCATAGAAAGTTGATCTCGTGCTCGGTTTTAAAACCTCTGTCCCAGGTACTCCTCAGTGTAACCGTCAAATTCTTTACTCCACCTAACTGAGAAGTGGCTCCGGAGATCCTCTCCTTCACTTTGGTGCAGTCACAGCAAGATCGGTCGGTTTGTTTAAACCGTTTCTTTATTTTTCGGTGTTTACATCTCTGTCCTGGTACAGTAAGTGTATTAGTAGGTAGTAGTGTTTTGGTAAAGAAATTGTTTTGCCTTTTCGGTTTCTTTCCGGTCGGTCTGGTTACATAGAAACATAGACTTTGACGGCAGATAAGGACCGCTTGGTCCACTTAGTCTGCCCATTTCCCTACCTAGAGGATAAGCTGCAGATCCTATTTAACCAACAGCCTATTTCTTTCTACCCCCCACAAAAATTGCCTTATGTCTGTCCCATGCATTCTTGAATTCTCCCACAGTTTTAGACCCCACAACCTCCTCAGGAAGGCTGTTCCATGCGTCCACCACCACTCTGTGAAAAAATACTTCCTCACATTGCCCCTGAGCTGTCCCCCCTCTATCTTCAAATTGTGTCCCCTTGTTCTTGCACATCTCTTTTTCTGAAAGATGCTACCCTCTTGGACTTTGTTGATTCCACTGAGGTACTTAAAAGTTTCTATCATGTCCCCCCCTCCCTCCTTTCCTCAAGGGTATACATATTAAGCTCCTTTAGCTTCTCCTCGCATGGCTTCTCTTGCAGACCCTGCACCATTTTAGTTGCCCTCCTCTGAACTGCCTCCATCCTGTCTATGTCCTTGCAGAGATGGAGAAGCTGAAATAATCTGTTTACTTTAATTTTCTCCTAATTTTAGTGTGGTTAGTGTGGTGTCCAGTATCTATCAGTTCCTGAAAAAAACAACGATTGTTCAGTTTTTTTCAACCGACCCGTGACACAGTCGGAACCAATAGGTTTTTGTAGTTGCCCGGCTTAAACGCTGGTAAGGGTAACTTTGTGTTATTGAGGCATGTCTGAGGAACCCAAAAAGAAAACCAAGCCCACTGGGTTTCAACACTGCACTGAGTGTGCGGAGGCCTTTGCCAAGGCTGATCCCCCCTCATCTGTGTTTATTGTCTGGGGTTTGACCACCTCAAAGAAGACTACCAGATCTGCAAAAACTTTCCTAAAGCCACTTTGGATAAATGTTTAAGTAGGCTGAAGGAAAGGGAGGCCGAAAAATCTGCTGACCCGGATGGCCAGCCTGGTTCGGTTCCGACCTAACCTGAGGGGGTGCCCACTGACTTGGGCGATACCTACTTAGGCAAGAGGAGAGCCGATTCTGTGGAATCGGTTCCTGGAAAGAGAAAATGCAAGTCAGCCGGTTCGGATCCCGATTCCCTTGTTCCGACCGCTGACGAGATAGCCAAAGCGATCGCTATTGTGCAGTCGCTTCGCCCGGTTCCAACCGAACCGACACCGACTCAGAGATGATCGGTTCGGTCAGACTTGTCTGCTTCTGAATATGACCCTGAAGCATTTTATAAGGGTGATTGGGAAGGAGACAAAGATGAAGATTACGAAGACCTAGATGAGCCTATAGAGCCTGACATCTCCCCAGACAGGCCTTCTAATATGTCTCCTCCTAGGCTTTCGGAGTCCCCCTCTCACTTCTCTTTTTACAAGAAGGTGGCTGAGACTCTTCAGCTTCCGGTGGAAGAAGCTGAACAGGATCAGAAGGAGCCTGACTATGTTGAGATGATGGATGTCCCAGAGTCCAAAAGGGTGTCTATCCCTCTGCACAAGTCCCTGGGGAAACAGACCCAAAAAATACTACCATTTCCAACATCCATACCTCCTGTGGATAAGAAGATGGACAGGAGGTATGCCCTGTCAGGTCCTGGAACAGAATTCCTTACCAGTCATTGCAGCCATTTATTTATTTATTTATTTATTTAAACAGCAGTTTGGAAAACCTTTGAGCCATAGGCTCATTTACAAAGATACCTTGTCATAGTAAGACAAACCAAAATACACAGTATAGCAGTACAACACGTAAGTATAACAGTAAAATTAAGACATAGATACAAACAAGCTGGTACAGGTAGGATGGATGTAAACAATACCAGAGTTATGAGTCCTTAGCAGCTTAGTAATAAGCTTTGTCATATAAGTATTGAGTACGGCTTTGACTAGTGGCAGTTACAGCATCGGTGTTAATAAGGTGGTTACGTAGGAAGTTTTGAAGCGCGATATAGTTGGAGCTTGAGAGATGGAGGGGCAGTGTGTTGAACCAGGAGGGGCCCTAAAGCTGAAGGCTCTTTGGCGTGAGAGGTCCTAGCTCTAGGGATAACAAGAGAGGTTTTCCCAGAGGTCTGAATATGAACTAGTGGGACAGAGAGGCGTATGGTGGTGGTCAATCCTGGTGGGGAAAGCCCAAGGATGGTCTTTTTTGTAAGGGTACAGGTAAGATATTTGAGGCGCTCGTTGAGATCAAGTACCAGCGCTTTAGCATACAGCAGACAGGTGTGTGTCATCCTAGGTGCTCCAGTAATTAACCTGCAGGCCTTATTCAGAGTAGTGCGAATTTTATGGAGTGCGGTCTGATCAGCAGCACCATACCCGGCAGTCCATAGTCCACTAGGGACAGGATAGAGGAGGTGACTCGAGTCAAAGACCTCGGGGAGGCAGTGTTTATCGATGTAAGATGCCCATCGGATATTAGTGGCAGTGGCTAGGGCAGCGATGTGTCCATGGAAGGAGAGGGAGGGTCAAAATGGATCCCTAGGTATTCATAGGAGCAAACTTGTTCGAGTGGAATGAGGACCAGAGTGAATGAGGAGTTTGAAGTTGCAGGACTTGTTTTGGGGATGAGTGAAGAACATGGTTTTGTTTTTTAAGATTTATCACCAATCTATGTTCCTTGAACCAGCCCTCGGCTTCAGTGAAGGACTTCTGCAGCGAGTCCTGGAGGGCAGTAGGGTTACGACTTGAGGCAAAGATGACTGCATCATCAGCGTACAATAGAATGTTCCCGAGCAAGGCGTGGAAGGGTGTTAAGGTAAAGGGAGAATAGTAAGGGCCCAGAATGGAGCCCTGGGAACCCAGAAAGATGGGACAGATGTCTGAGTAGGTCCCATTAATTTTTACGCGCTGTAGTGGTCAGACAGATAACTGGTGCACCAGGAGATAGGCCCAGCAGCAAAACCAGAGAGACTAAGGGCATCAAGAAGGAGGGGTGGGAGACAGTGCCGAAAGCTTTCGAGAGGTCAATGAAGACAGCACCAGCCAGAGAACCAGTGTCTAAGGAGGAGTGGAGAAAGTTGGAGAACTCTAGGAGGGCTGTGTTGGTACTGTGGCGGCTCGGAAGCCATGCTGCTCAGGACAAAGGACATTGTAGGTGGAGAGGTAGTCAGAGATTTGAGAGGCCACCACTTTTCCAAGGCCTTGGAGAGAGAGAGAGAATGGAGATCGGTGATAGTTTCCAGCCATAGTCCTATCACCACCTTTAAAGATAGGGGTGACAGTGGCGACTTTCCAGGCAGTTGGAACCTTCCCCAGGCAAAGAGTGGTTGATGAGGCATGTGATCGGGGTAAGGACTGTGTCTAAGACCAGCCGTAGGATACACGGATCAGGGTGTCACTGCCTGTACTATTACTCTTGAGGGCAGTGACAAGGTGCAGCGCTTAAGTTCTTGGGTAGAAACAGCGGAGGAGAAAATAAGGGCAAGAAAGATTTACGGTAGGTGCTGGGGGAGGAGGGTCAAAAAAATTTGTAGGGAGGATAGGGCTAAGGTCAGTGAATGAGGTGTTGAGGTGGTTGGCTATGAGGGCTGGGTCTGAGGAGATCACACCATTAATTTTGATCTGGGTTGGTGGGGGGGAGTGTGCACTCCCATTTAACTGTTTAATGTTATCCCAGAAGGTTCTGGGATTCCCCCATGAGGCAGTGAGTGAGGACCGATAGTGCTCAGACTTGGCCTTTCTGATGGCCAGTGCACTTGTTTGGTGGCAGCATATAACCGCCTGTCATTGGGCCGGCCAGTCTCAGATTGTACGGTGCACATGAGTTGTCCCTATGTTTGAGCTGGTGGATCAAAGCTGGGGTAACCCAGGGGGCATTCTTCCTTTTAGAACGGCGGGTCAACACTGGGGCAAAGATATCACAGGCATTATTAAAAGTTTGGGTAAAGAAGGAGAGAGCTGTGTCGATGTCAGGAGTTGCCTGTATAGGAGATGCCATGTTGGGGTAGTGCAAGCTGCAGCCTGTGATAAGGCTAATATTCCCCTGGCATCTCCCCCCAGATAAGGATTCCAGGAAGGTGGATGCCATGGCAAAAAAAAACAGTACTTGGCATCCTCTTTGGGACTCGGGCAATCCAACTACATGGCATATACAGCCAGATACCAGAAGTCTAGGTGGGATACGGTTCTGGAGCTGGCTAAAAATGCCCCTTCCCAGCTGGCCAAGGAGCTGGAGCAGGTGACTGTGGATGGCACTGAAGCTTCAAAGGTCCAGTTTCATGCTGCTGTGGACTCGAATGATGTTCATTCTAGAGACATGGCTACATCTGTTTCCATGAGGAGATTTGCCTGGCTCAGGTGTACCAACTTATCTCAGGATACCCAGACCAAGGCATTGGATTTTCCTGTCACCAGTAACTCTCTGTTTGGAGAACAGAGACTTACATGAAAAAGATGGATGAATACAGGAAACATATAGGAGTGCTGCAGCCAAAGAAAAGCAGACCACTCCTCAAAGGCAGCAATCTAGGGCTGGCAGGGGCAGGCCTTTTCAAAGGCCTTTTTACCAGGCCCAGGCCTCCTCTTCTTTTCAGCAGAGGGGGTTCTTTAGGAGAAGAGGCAGAAGGGGGATGTCAAGGGCTGCATCCTCCTCTCAGTCTAATCCCCCTGCCAAACAGACACCTTGATGTGTCAGTCAGGGTTGCCTCCCCAATCCCTGAAAGGGGCAGACTGGCTCACTTTTTCTAGGCCTGGAAGTCTATAACTTCAGACAAGTGGGTCCTGGAAGTAGTGAGCCAGGGACTTGCTCTCAGCTTCAGCAGGTTCCCAAAGGTGAGAGCAAAGTATTTCTGTCCTCCCTCTCCAGAGGAAACACAGGCTTTAGAAGCAGAAGTCTCCTTTCTACTGCTTCTGCAAGCAGTGGAAAATGTACTTCTTATTCACATGGAGAAAGGGATTGTACTCCAGGTATTTCCTTACCCAAAAAAAGACAGGGGAGTGGTGACCCATCCTAGATCTATGATACCTGAACAAACATATTTTAAAGTCAAAGTTCAAGATGGTGACTCTGGGGATAATTCTTAACGCTCTGAGACCAGGAGACTGGCTAGCCTCTCTGGATCTCAAGGATGTCTATTTCCACATACCTATCAGGCAGTCTCACAGAAAGTACCTCAGGTTCGAACTGTCCTCAGGCCATTATCAGTTTAGAGCAATGCCTTTCGGCCTAACATCTGCTCCAAGAGTATTCACCAAGTGTCTAGCAGTAGTAGTAGCCTTCCTCAGGAGACAAGGCATCTTACTGTTCCCTTATCTGGATGATTGGCTCTTAGTAGGCCAGTCTCCAGACCAAGTCAGGTCAGCTCTAGGGGTCACCCAAAAACCTTTATACTCTCTAGGATTTATCCTAAATCTGGAAAAGTCTGTTCTGGAGCCAGTCCAGCTTCTCACATTTATAGAGGTGGAGCTGGACATTATTCAGGCCAAGGCCTTTCTTCCTCTCTCAAGGGTTCAATCCCTCATCACTCTGGCTACCTCTTTTCATCCACAAGTGTCTCGGCCAGCCAGACAGTTCTTACAGTTGCTAGGCCACATGGCAGCCTGCACTGCAGTAGTGCAAGGGGCAAGGTTTCAGATGCGAGATATTCAATTTCATCAAAGAACCTTTTGGTCTGAGAAAAAAGATCCCCTCTCCAAGTTGGTTCCAGTGTCCCTAACTTTGGTTCAGGCTCTCCAGTGGTGGTTGGAAGAGAACAATCTGTGGCAAGGAGTCCCCTTCCTCAGTCAGGTTCCCACAGTGATTCTCACCACAGACGCTTCCCTGCTGGGATGGGGAGTCCATCTGGATCAGCTTACTGCTCAGGGAACTTGGTCTCATCAGGAGTCTCTTCTGCACATAAACCTTCTTGCCGCTGGCCCGGTGGTGCTGAGGGTTGAGGCGCTGGACGCCACACCTCATGCCAAGCTGGCGACCCGGGTTTGGGAATGGACTCGGGACGCTGGGGGCTGGCAGGGGAAGGAGAAGATTGAGCATCCGTAGGGACTGCTCTCCTCTCCTGGGGTGGGTTGTGGGTTGGCATCGCTCTGCAGTGGCCCCCGGTGGAGACCGGGAGCTCTGCAGTGAGTGACACTTGGGGAACATTGCAGAAAAGTGGAAACTTGCCTGGCGACCGATTGGATGATGGCTACTGGTCCTCCATCACTGCCGTTGCCCTGAACGAGCCTCTCAGCTGCAGCAGCACCCTGGGGCCAAGTATGTGCTGGCTTCCCCCTCTGGTGCCTTCCCCCTCGGAGGAGGGGGAACCGCCAGGTGAAGGGTTACATCCAGGTTACCCCAGGGATGGCTGTAATTTGCAGCTGGAGAGGACTCAGGATGGGACAGGCAGCAACGGAAGTCGGACCTAGGTAAGCCCGAGGAGTGGTGGGGCGCGAGGCCCGAAGGGGAGATAAAAAAAAATTACAAAAAAAAAAAACCTTCTCGAACTCAGGGCTGTCTTTCTAGCACTCCAGGCATTCTCGAACATAATTCAGGGGAAAGTGGTGCAGATCAGGACAGACAACACCACAACCATGTGGTACATCAACAAGCAGGAAGGCACTCAGTCCTCAGCCTTGTGCACAGAGGCCATGAAAATATGGTTACTAACTTATTCCCTACAGGTTTCTCTGATTGCTGTGCATCTCCCAGGGAAGGACAATGTGCTTGCAGATGCTCTCAGCAGGATTTCACAAGGTCACCACGAATGGGCCCTGAATCCTCTCATTCTTCAGATCATTTTCAAGAGATGGGGCACTCCAGAGATAGCTCTCTTTGCAGCCCCGGACAATCATCAGCTCCCTCTATTCTGCTGCAGACCCCCGCTTCTGGGCTCTGTTCCTCTAGATACTCTCCTGCTGGATTGGACCAACAGGTTTCTCTATGCTTTTCTCCTTTTCCTCTGATATTCAGAGTTCTGGTCAAGATTAGATCCCAACCTTGCACTGTGATTCTGGTGGCCCCAAACTGGGCCAGACAGCCTTGGTATCCTCTGCTATTGTCACTATCTGTAACAATTCCTCTGTGCCTCCCCAGACAGTTCAACCTCCTCACCTCATCTCAGGGGAGCATACTTTATCCCAATCTTCATACACTCAGACTCAGGGCCTGGCTCTTGAAAGAGCTAGAATATGCAGGCCTGCAACTTTCTCAGTCAGTTCTGGATATCCTTAAGGCTAGCAGAAAGCCTTCCACTAGGAAAAACCCATGATTCTAAATGGAAGAGGTTTGGGTTCTGGTGTGCCCAGAGGCACATTCAGCCAGATTCAGCTGACATTGCTGCCGCTTTGGATTATTTGGTGCATCTTAGCAGTCTAGGCCTTTGGCCGGCCACTCTCAAGGTGTATTTGGCAGCTATTTCGGCCTTTCTTTCAGCTGGAAAGGTCTCTTCTCTAGCCTCCCATCCAGTTTTCAAGAAATTTTTCAAGGGTTTGGTCCATATCAATCCTCCCTTCAAGGATCCCACTCCTCTATGGGACCTGAATATCTGCATTGCACAGCTGATGCAGCCTCCCTTTGAACCACTGTGCACAGCTGAGCTCAAATACCTGATTTGGAAAACTGTGTTCCTGGTGGCTATCACCTCTGCCAGGAGAATCAGTGAGTTACAGGCTTTATCAGTGGAACCTGATTTCATTTCATTTCACAGAGATAAGGTGGTCCTTCGTACAAATAGGAAGTTCTTTCCCAAAGTGGTATCAGACTTTCATCTGAACCAATCTATGTATTCTTCATTGACCACTCCTCCACTGCAGAGAGGAGGTTGCACAGTCTCAATGTAAAGAGGACTCTGAGTTACTACACAGAACCCACTAAACCCCATAGAAATGACTGCTCCCAGCTGTTTCTTACCTGTGGGAAGGTGGGTAAAGGTAAGCCTGCCACTAAGAGAACTATTACTAGGTGGATTGTCTCCTGCATACAGTTCTGCAATTCAAAATTGGGGAAAGAGCCTCCATCAGGCCTGAGGACTCACTCCACCAGAGGTACAGCTGCTTCGGTCGCAGCTGCCAGAGATATACCCTTAGTGGAAATCTGTAAAGCAACCACCTGGAAGACTGTTCACACATTTACCAAGCATTACTCCCTCGACATCCAGTCAAGAAGTGATGCTAGGTTTGGCACAGCAGTACTGCAGAGTCTGTCCCCAAAATAGGTTCTGTAGTTCCCTCCTCCTTGGGGGTACTGCTTGGTAGTCTGCATATAGTCAGAATACAGCAAGACTTCGTGTTGTTTGAAGAAAAAATTACCCACTATAGTAATGTTGTTTCTTCTAATGGAGTCTTGGTGTATTCTGACCCTCCCTTCCTGCCTCCCCTCCTGGAACCTAGTTGTTTTGGGATGTAGGTGGGCAGGCGCAGTGTTGCACCTCAGGGGTGTACCTGGTCACCTCTTCTCTTATGAGGTCTTTTGTTTTTATATTTTATTGATATGCCTTATTACCAACTTGGATTCTTTTTGGGGGTCTCGACCTGAGTCTTTGGACCCTAAAGTTATGTTATTGCCTTCAGGCATGAAATTTCTAAACAATTTCTGGGTTGTTAGTTAAAGTATAATGCTCGTAAGAATCTGACGGTTACACTGAGGAGTACCTGGGACAAAGGTTTGAAAACTGAGCTCGAGATCAAAGTTCTATGCCTTGGCATATATGCAACCCCTGTTACCCGGGGTTACTAGAATCCCAGTAAGACCTAGTGGTAGGCAGGGAAGGCAGCTTGTGAACTTCCAGTTAAATGGATTTCACACTGTCTCACTCTGTTCTCATTCTCATCTGAGACTGAGGGATGACATCATTTTAGAACTGTCGCAGTTGCATAAGCCACACTGGAATGTTGCAGTTGGAGGTTAGAGTAGAATGTTGGGGAATTTGAAGCCAGTCTGTGTGCAGTCTTAGAGAGAGACTGTAGTGCAGCAGAGTGTGTGCAGGCTCTCAGAGCTTTAAGCTCTGTTTCAGAGCTACTTTTGTTCAAGGTGTGTGTTTCCACCTGAAGAGGAACACAGGAACTGGTAATTGAAGTGGTGGAGACCGCTCTCAATAGTTCAGAGCCCCATCCCTGCGGAGATGGGGGGGGGATGTCTGCCTGTTTTCCAGGGGCAACCCCCCTGGGTCCGGCTAAGGGAAAGAAGCTGCCTGTCTGAGTTGTGCTGAGGCACCAGAAGCTCTGTAAGTGATTCCTTGTGGAGGAAATGCCTGTGGGGCACCTGCAACCAAAGGGTGAGTTCGCTCTGCAAAAGGGCCAAGTGTTTTCACCTGAAACAGAAGGAAACTAAAGGGACTGTTACTATGGGATCAAGAAAAGACAGCTACGTACAGTTGGAAGATGTGGGGATTGGACTGCTTAACTCTGTGGGGGGTCTAGAGTAATGGACAAAGCCACTTACAAGTATGTTCAAGTCCAGCACAAATGGAAAGAAAGACTGGGGGGATTGGACTGCTTAACCTGTGGGGGGTCTAGAGTAATGGACAATGCCACTTATTTTAAGTATATTCAAGTCCAGCACAAATGTGAAGCAAGACAAGTAGACTGAATGTGAAATACATTTAGCAAGAATCTACACAGCAAAGTGTTAAAGGTGTTTACAGTCCAGAGAAATGGCCGGGTATGAATTGTGGGAGCGAGAGGTGGGAGACCCCTCCATCAGTAGTAACCAAATTCACCTCTACGCATTTGCTCTGAGACACCTGTTGCTTTCTCTCAGGTACTTGGCCAGTGCCTGTGGAAAGTACCCCAGATGTGGGATTAATAGAAAGATTCTCTGATGGAGCCGAGGTGCTGTTAGGTGGTTTAGGAAGCCACCAGAAAATGTTTCCATGAAGTATGGAAGGTGTCCAAGTGGCTGGCAAGGGAGCCGAGCCAGGAAAAACCCAGAGTAGTGTACAAATTTGGGCTGTGTAACCCAAAGCAGCGTACAAGTCCGGGCTGTGTGCCCAGTGTGTGGTAGAGCCTGAGGGCTAAAGTGATGAGGATGTGTTCTGGTCTCCTTTAATCTGCATCACCAGCAGTGTAGCCCCATGGAGGTCCATCTATGCTTTGTTTATTCTGTTTGGATGTGAACAAAAGCCACACTTTAGAATCCCACTTCTGGTATTGGACATTACAGTTATTGCTTCCTGTGTTCGGAGTTACTTGGGTGCCCCTGTGCAGAGTAGCCAAACCCAGCCTATGTGCCAAGTGGCATATTCTTCCCCGAACCCAGCCCACCTGGTATAGCTGTCAGATGCAAACGGCATACCAGCCTGGGGTTACATATAGTTAACCCTTTCCTCTCTGAAGCAGTTCAAGTGCTGGGGCTAACTGCATATAGTCTGAATACAGCAAGATTCTATCAGAAGAAACAACATTACTATGGTGAATAATTTTTTCTTCTCTCTGCTACTCCATTTACTGGGGGAGGGGGGAATCTCTGCCTCCCATGTTTTTTCTGCCTCCCCCATGGCTAGTTTAAATGCCTATTGAAGTTGCATCTAAACCTTCCACCCAAGACTGCCATTCCCCTCCCAGATGGATGAAGGACATCTCGTTTATACAGGTCACCATCCTCCCAGGTAGGACACCAGTCCCCAATGTAGCCAAAACTCTCATCCCTGCACCATGCCTTCAACCACTCACTGAAGACCCTGGTGTGATGGTTCCTAGCCTCCCCCCAGCCATGTATAGGTAGCACCTCAATGAAGGCCACTGTGCAAGCTACCTGCTTTAGGCCCCTCTCCAGCTCCCTAAACCTTTCCAATTATACAGTGGGACACCATTTTAAAAAGTCTTAACAAAAAGTGTTTTTTTTAATTGCTCTCGATTCCCCCAGCTTTTTGTCCTCCAATCCACCCCTCTCCTTAGTGTCTCCTCAAAGCCCTACCTGCTCTGCAGTCTGTTTCTTCCTGGCCACAGGCCATCCCCCCATCTGCTGCACATCTTTGAGTGACATCAAAGCTTTCTGCCTACATGGCCCCCATGTCTCTCAGTTGCTAGAGGGCAGTTGTGTAGCATGAGACACTGCACACCCTCCTCGTAGACCTTGTGCATTTCAGGGGATTACAGTCAGTCTACAGCTGTCCCAACTTGGAATTTCAGACTTAGGATGCTAGCCAAAACTTAGCGAACTCTTTTTTAAAAAGTCATAAATAATTTAATATTAGGAGATCACGTAGTGTTTATGTGGCAGACAAGGCTCTGATAACATTATTAATGTTAGATTAATTAATGAAAGGCAGCAGCCTAGCAATAGAGCCTAGTGCAGAGCTCTCAACCGTTCTGACCCCGAGGACCCTTTGACCAAGGCCAGACATGCCCAAAAACCCCCTGACCATGACCAGACATTTCCAAAGACCCCCCATTTCCAGCCAAATTAGAATTATCAGTGTTTTACTTGATTCAGTATAAAGAATGAATAAGAATGTCTTAAACAATATTTATGTATACTAAAATATTATGTAACAGGAATTCTGCGTTTGATTTTTTGTGCCTTACCTACTAAGAACACCTGAGTAAAGGCTTGTGGACCCTGGGGGGGGGGCAGTGGGGCTCCAGGCTCCAGGTTGTCCAGCAGACCTGGGTTTGAGTCCCACAACCTCCACTCTCATAATGTGTGACCCTGAGCAAGTCTCTTAACCTCCCTGTGCTCCTGGGACACACCTGGAAATGGGCCATGTGCCTAGTGGGCCTTAACTTGTTACCAAAAAAAAGAATAAATGTGGGAGGCCCATAGTTCTACCTCTCCTAACCTCATCATTTCTCTTGACACTTAAAAGCATTCGATTCAATAGGGTGGAGTTATTTATTCAAAGTCTTAGAAGAAGCTGGCTTTGGAAAAGGGATTATTGATTGGGTTCCTCATGTATTTTTTTGGCTCCATAACTGCAATTGCCTTAAATGCACCAGTCTCGGAATTCTTCTGACTCTTTTATATTGTAAGATATTTTCTGGGATATGTTCTCAATCAAGATGGTATATGTTGGCAGGATCAACCCAATAAAAAGTAAGTTTTCATAGCAACAAATTTATGAAAAAGTCCTATTACCTGGCACTTTTGTCGATCGGGACATACCAGCCCCAAGATTTTATGTGGGGGGTTTCTTCCTCTTTAAAGCAGCAGTACATCATTTTTTCCCCAAAAAGCTAGCTCTTTCTGGACATAAAGTCTCCACCACTCATTCACACTAATGGGAGTACGGTGGAGGCGCTAGGACCCAATGGGAGCCAAAAATCTTCAGGAGGGCCGGTGCCTAGGTGGGGTTGCAAGGAGCCAGTGCTGCGAGCCTGGCTCCCACAGTATAGGCTACCTCGGCATTGACCCTCCAACTGCCTCAGTTTCTTTTTTCCACCGTCGAGTGCGTTTCAGTGGCGAGTACAACACGCCGCTAGAGTCAAATCTTCACATCTGTACGACAGCAACTACAGTCGTTTAAGTATTTGATTAGGTTTTATTTATTTTATTAATTCAGTAAAAAAAAAAAAAAGTAAAGTAATTTTCATCAAGAAAGAAGTCTTCAGCCCTCCATCGACAGAGTCAACCATGAACAGGGCAGGTAATGGTAGGGAGACTTCACATGAAAGCTGTCTTTTCAGCAGGGCTGGGTCTGGTCCGTCGCCCTCTACAGAGGGAGGCGTCTGACTATGGGCAGTCCAGTGCTCAGGGGGATGGGCGGTCCTCCCAAAAGCACAAAAAGAAGTGGTCCCATTCTCGATCTTCACTGAGGACTCTGCACCACTCAACCTCGAGTTCTTTTTTGGCCTCCCAGTCAAAAAAGAAATGGTTCCACTCGAAGTCGCCCTGTGGTATGTCTGCTCATCGATCGTCGGTGGCGAGGGGCAGGGGTTCAACTCTGATTTCTCTGGGGTCTCCTGTGGCCTCTGTTCCTGGTGACTGGCATCCTTGGCTCTGGAGTCCCTCCCCACCCCGTGGGGGTCCTCCGGTGAGCAGTTTCACCATTGGGCTGCTCTTATAAAGCAATGGGTTCAGTGGTTGTCCTGCCTGCTTGAGCCAGTGAGTCTGTCGCTGGGGCCTTCGGGCCTACTGGTTTGGGGCCTGCTGGCAGGGCAGTTGGGACTTCCTAGTTCCGCAGCGCCTTATCTGGTGCCATCAACGCCACGCTCTGGTGCTTTCCCCCTCAAATGGCTGTGGCGCAGGGGCCAGCACAGGTGTCATTCTTTCCTGCTGAATTTCTCAGATCATCCTCCCTGAGTGGGGTGTTAGGGGCCTCTGGTCATCCGGCACTGGCTCCTCTGGTGCTGGCACCACATTTGGCACCGCATCCTGTGCCGGCACCGTTGGTGTTTTTGGCGCCGCACTTTGTGCCGATGCTGGGAGCGCCTTCGGTGCCACGTAGGGCACCGGGGTTCTCGACTCCAATTTGTAGAGCTCCTCCTCCTCTTTTTCCTCCCTTTCCTATATACTCTGTTCCTATGGGGCTAGTAGGAGATGATATTGAACCTGATACTGATGTTTGATTGGGAGACGACTTTGACGATGATTCCTCTCTGGGGGTGGCAAATAAACCATCTCTTCTAGCAGAGCCTCTGGTCTAGGACCTTTCCTTTAAGTCTCTGCTTAAGAACATGAATACCACTCTCTCTCTCTCTCCAGACTTCAGAGATTGATTCTGGGAAATTGCTGTGTCTGTAGTATCTGCACGTTCCAGATATTCCTGTGGAATTGACTCCTCCCGTGCAACCCCCTTTTGAGACTCTCTCGCAAATGGTGTGGGATGATCCGGCACTTATTCCTTCTGTGGCCAAATCCATAGATGTGAAATACGCCCCTCCCAAGGATCGTCCTATTCTGGCCTCGCAAGCCTTTGCTGATGCCATAGTTGTCTTGGCAGAGAATGACAAAGCCATCCTTCCTCAAGAATCTATGGCACGTCCAGTAAATGAGGAATCTCATCAGACTGACACTTTGGGGAAGTGAGTTTTCGCTGCCTCCACCCTGGGCATGTGCACTGCTAGCTACCAGGGTTATTTCTCTCAGTACGAGTTAGACCCTCTGGCATTTGCTCAAAGCAACTGTAGAAGCTCTTCCAGAGTCGGATTTTAGCGCAGAGCTTCTGCAGACCATTACTAGAGGCATTGAATCCAACAATCAGCAGCTTAAAGCTGCTATGGATGCCTTTGACACCACTTCCAGGGCAGCAGCAGTGGGTATGTTTACCTGATGCCACTCATGGTTACGGACATTGGGATTCACAAATGATGCTCAGCAGAGAGTTATGAGTTTGTCATTTGATGGAACGTATCTGTTTGGCCCTCAAGTCAAGCAGGCACTAGAGGCCACACAGAAAACTAGAATGGCTATCAAAACGGCCAGGCTGCCCTCTGCCCCCCATCAGTGGGGTGGGAACCAGCGGCAGTTTCATAACTGTCAGTCCTTTCGTGGCAAAGGCGCAGAGAGGGCTTCACCAAAAATCAAGCCTCCCAGCCATAAAAGAAAATGCAGCAGAAGGCACAGGGCCCAAAAGTGCCTAGTGCCACCCTCTGAGATTCTGGCCCAAGTCTCTCCTCACTGTCTGGGGGGACTCTTCCTCAGCAGTAGGAGCGCATCTGACTCAGTTTTACAACCAATGGAAGTCAGTCACTTCAGATAAATGAGTGCTCAGGATAATCTGCGAGGGTTACTCTCTAAATCTTTCAGAAACCCCTCTGGATCATCCACTGAAACGACAACCCATGCTGTCTGTCTCTCAGTCAGACCTTGCTTCTGAGATTCAAGGCCTTCTGAACAACAGGGACATAATAATAATAACAAGTTTATTTTTAGGGCGCCTTTCAGAAATGCCAAGGCGCCTAACAAATTTTAAAACTCATCAGTCAGCAGGTCATAAAATACTAAAATAAATAAAACAGAATAAGCCTTTACAAAGTCAACCTTCACTGAAGGCCTGAACCCACAGACATGTTTTTTTTTCCCCCGCCTTACTTGCCCTTGGTCTGCCTCTCCTTCCGGCTGCACATGACCCCCCCCAACCTCCTCGCCCTGACCCCCTTCCTACTCACCTCAGATTGCAGCCGACCCACGGGTGGCTCGGTGTAACCCTTCGACGGATGGGTCCCTCTCTTCCGAGGGGGAAGGCACCAGGAGGGGATACCAGCACGCTCTACGATCAGTCCCCAGGTGCTGCTGAGGTGGATTCCGGGGCATTGGGTCATCTGAGACAGCGGGAGTGGGCAGCCATCATCCGGCAGACCAGGAGGCAGCTTTTTCCATTTTTCTGTGAGGAGTGATGTCCTGAAGTCAAGGCATACGCCAACGTCTGTCACTCCCCCTTGAACACTGAGCCCAGCTGTACTTGCTGTACTCCCAGCCTCCGCCAGGAGTCAGTATGCGCCGATGTGCATCCCTGCCCTCCCACCGGAGAAAGAGAGATGTCCCCAGATGCTCCATCCTTCTTCCCCCAGCCGGCCCTCCAGCGACCCGAGTCCATTCCCGAACTCAGGTCACCGGCGTCGCAGACGGAAATCCAACCGCTGCACCAATGGGCCCGGCACAGACATGTTTTTAAAGATTGTTTGAATCCCTCCACGTTTGTGCACTCCTGTAACCATCGGGGTATAGAAACCCAGAGGGTCGGGGCCACGTGCATAAATGCACAGGCCCCAGATGATTTCAAACAAACCCTCAGGATCTTGAGCAACCCCTCATCGGCTGAGCAAAGCAATCGTCCCGGGCAGTAGGGAACCAGAAGCTGTTTCAGGTAATCTGGGCCAAGTCCGTGTAGGGCTATAAAAGTCAAAAGACCGACTTTAAAGGTGATCCACCACTGTATTGGCAGCCAGTGCAGTCTGTGCAGTACCGGTGTAATATGACAGGATCTAGAAGTTCCCATCAAAAGCCGGGCCATAGCATTCTGCACTAGCTGCAAGCGGCAGATTTCCACCCCAGGTAGCCCTAGGTAAAGGGAGTTGCAGTCATCCAGGTGCGAGGACACAAAGGCGTGAACCAGCGTAGGAAGATCATCAAATGGAACAAGGTGTTTGACCCTGGAGATATTCCTCAGATGGTAAAAAGAGGATTTGACAATGGCTGACACCTGTGAATGCAGAGTCAGCCCCTTGTCAACTATTACCCCCAGGTTTCGCACCTGTTCGGAGGACGAGAGAGAGGTACCCCCCAAAAAAAGCCCAGAGGGCAAGCCCACTCCCGTCCCCCCTAGCTGGCATGCTGGATCTACAACCAACACCTCAATCTTATCAGAGTTCAACTTTAGCCAGCTGGAATCCATCCACTCCTGGATTTCTGTGAGACAGCCATTAAAAGCTGAGAGAGCTCTATCTTGGCCAGGTGCAAACCATAGGTAGAGCTGGATATCATCTGCATAGCAATGAAATCTCAGCCCATATGTTCTTACAATGTCTCCGAGGGGCAGCATGTACACTGCAAACAACATGGGGGACAACACTGAACCCTGAGGAACCCCACAAGACAGAAAAACTGGGTCCGAGGAATAAACCCCAGATACCACTCTCTGAGTTCTTCCAGTGAGAAAAGATGAAAACCACCTGAGGACTGTCCCTGTCAGTCTACAGATTAACCTCAAGTGATCAAGTAGCACCTCTTGGTCCACAGTGTCAAATGTTGATGAGAGACCCAGAAGAACCAAGATGGAACATTTTTTCCGGTCTCTAACCATCAGGAGATCATTGAGCACCCGAACCAATGCTGTCTCAGTACTATGTCTCTTACAAAATCCGGACTGAAGGGATTCATAGATGTCATGGATGGTCAAATGGTTCTCCAGCTGCACAGCCACTACTTTCTCAATCACCTTCGCTAAAAAGGGAAGGTTAGAGATTGGTCTGTCATTTGCATGGCAGTCTGGGTCCAAAGAAGCTTTCTTTAAGAGTGGTGTTACCACTGCCTCCTCCAGGGAGCCAGGAAACTCACCTGTTTCCAAGGAGCTCCAGACTATCCGTGCTAGGACCGGACCGATAGAATCAAGACAACCCAAAATCAAGAAAGTTGGTCCAGGGTCCAAACTACAGCACGTAGGGCGAGCATCTTTTACAATCCTCATGGCATCCATGAACTCCAGTCGATCAAAGGTACTCCAGGAAGGCCGAGGGATAGCAGCCTTGACCCGATCCACAGCACCACCCATAGAGTTTGCCGGCTGGAGTACCGCCCTAATGTCAGCCACCTTAGACGCAAAGAATCGAGCAAGATCATCACACTCTATTTGTGGAAAAGCTTTCCGAACCTGTAGACAAGCTGGGTTGCACAGTCTGTCTACCGTTCGGAAAAGCTAAGCTGGTCGATTCTGAGTGACCGCAATCTTCCCAGACAGGAACTCTGCCTTCTTATGGGTGATTGCAGATCGATAGACTTGATAATGACCCATCAATCTAAGACGGTCGGCATCAAGGGTGGATTTCTGCCAGCAACGCTCTAACCTTCTTCCTAGTCACCGCATCTCCCTCAAAGTCCCATCAAACCATGGGGACCGAGGGTGAAGGGAGAGAGGACAAACTCGGACTGGAGCAATGACATCCAGAGCCACCAAGGTGGCTGAATTATAGGCCACCACAAGAGTCTCTGGGTCACTGCTTACCACTGGGAGGGTCGATAGGTCAAGTACCACCGCCAGGCCATCAGAGCTCACATCTCGTAAAGGGCGATATCTGACCATCTCCACAGGGGTAGGTCTATGAAAGGGGGTGCTAAAACTAAACCCCATGGTGTAATGATCGGACCATCTGACTGGTTCCACCCCCAAATCAGAAGCCTCAATCCCCAGGAGGAAGACTAAGTCAAGAGAGTGACCGTGTTTGTGGGTAGCAAAAGAAACTATCTGTGTAAGGCCCAGAGAAGTCATCAACTGGAAGAAGTTCTACTAAATCAACAGAACACAGGTTTCTACTCCCATTACTTCCTAGTTCCAAAGAAAACAGGCAGCATGCACCCTATTCTTGATCTAAGGAAGTTAAACAAATTCCTTTACAAGGAGAAATTCAAGATGATATCACTCGGCACTCTGTTACCCCGATTCATCAAAATGACTGGCTGGTCTCCCTGGATATGCAAGACACCTACCAGCATGTTCTCATACAACCAAACCACCACAAGTATCTCAGATTTGTGGCATTGGGTCAACACTACCAGTTCGGGGTCCTGCCCTGTGGGCTGTCCTTGGCGCCTCAAGTCTTTACAAAGTACTTTGCCATTCTCGCAGTGCATCTCAGGAAGCTCAGAATTCAAGTGTTCCCATATGGGGATGACTGGCTTCTAGCAAGTCCCTCCAGACAAGAGACTCAGGAAGCCATGGCTATGCCTTCCAAATTTCTCATGTCCATGGGAGTTCTGTTGAATCTAGAAAAGTCACAACTACAACCCTCCCAACAGCTTCTCTTCATAGGAGCCCTTCTGGGCACCTCCAGCTCAAAAGCTTTTCTTCCAGGGGACGGGAGGAGCTACATCCTTCAAATGGCCCACTTCATCAGAGAGAATGACTCAGTTTGAGCCCTCTCGATGCAGCAGATGCTGAAGCTCATGGCATCCTCAGTGTTCACTGTGCCTCTGGCTCGCCTCCACATGAGGACTACTTGGTGGATGCTCAGTACTCAGTGGTCCCTGACCACACATTTCCAGTCCTTTCACATCAGGGTGATGGAACCTCTGAAACAGTCACTCACCTGGTGAACACAGGAGGACAACCTTCAGAAGGGGTTCCCCTTTGCCCCACTGGAATCTCAGATCACCATCACCATGAATGCTTCCCTACTCAGATGGGGAGCTCACTGTCTAGATCTCCGCACCCAGGGTCAATGGAATCAGGATGAGTCTCATCTCCACATGAATATTTTAGAAATGAGAGCTGTCCTGTACGCAGTCCATGCTCTGAAGGACATTCTCTGTCACAAGATCATTCTTCTTCAAAAGGACAACAAAACAGTGATGTACTGTATCAACCATTAAGGTGAAGCACACTCTTACCCCCTGTGCAGGGAAGCGATGAGAGTGTAGGAATGGTGCCTGAAGCAAAAAGCATTGATCCAAGCAGTTTACCTTCCAGGAGTGCAGAACCATCTTGCAGATCATCTCAGCAGAACAGAAATGGATCCTCACGCATGGTCTCTCGACACAAACATCATGCAATCGCTCTTTGAAGAGTGGGGAACACCGGACCTGGACCTTTTTGCGTCACCACTCAATACAAAACTGTCTCTATTCTGCTTCAGAAATCCAGAACCTGACACTTTCTGTCAGGATGCATTCAGACTGCAGTGGACAAAATGCTTTCTGTATTCATTTCCTCCTCTTCCCTTAGTTCAAAGGGTACTGCTCAAGCTGGATGCTCAAGGGGGCAGAATGATCCTCATCACCCCGTTCTGGCCTCATCAGATTTGGTTTCCATTAATCAACAGATTATCAGAAACTTCACCGAGACAGCTTCCATCTCAGACAGATCTGCTGACCCAGGGCTCAGTGGTCCATCCCAACCTGAGATCCCTTCACCTCCACGCTTGGCTCCTGAGGAGATAGAAATGGGTAGGTTTGATGTTTCATGTAGGGGTCTCAGACATTCTCCTAGCGGCTTGCAAGCCAGCTACTAGGAAAACATATATGACAAAGTGGAAATGGTTCTCCTTTTGGTGTACGAAGTCCTCCCTGGACCCCTTCTCTTGCCCACCTAATAAAGTCCTAGAGTATCTTCTAGACCTGTCTAATACAGGACTGCAATACTCAACCATGAAGGTTCACCTTTGCGCGATCTCGGTGTACCACGAGCCTGTACACTCCATGTCTCTGGCTCAGTTACCTCTGGTTAAGAGGTTCCTTAAGGGTATACTTCACACTAGGCCACTGGTCAGAAGACCAGTAGCCACATGGGACATCAACCTTGTGCTAGAGATGCTCACCTGTAAACATTTCGAGCCCCTAGCAACTTGTGAGCTGAAGTTCCTGACCTGGAAGACCGCCTTCCTGGTAGCCATTACCTCCGCTCACAGAGTCTCTGAAATACATGCTTTGGTCACAGACACCCCGTATACTGTATTTCACAAAGACAAGATGGTTCTTTGAACTCACCCTAAGTTTCTCCCTAAAGTAGTCTCAGAATTCTATCTGAACCAGCCCTTGGTTCTTCTGACCTACTTTGCGAACTTCCAGAATGAAGGGGAGCATACCCTGCATTCTCTTGATGTTAAAGGGGTTTTGTGGTTCTACTTAGACAGAACCAAAGAGATCTGCAAATCTAAGCAACTACTTATCTCCTTCAGCTTGGCCTGGCTGGGTCAGTCTGTTGCAATGAGATGTATTTCGGCGTGACTAGTGGCATGTCTTCGCTAATGCTACTCCATGGCACAGGTTAAACTGGAAGGCAGAGTATACACTCATTCTGCAAAGGCAGTCGTGGCATGTCTGGCAGAAATACAGAATGTGCCAGTTGCAGACATCTGCAATGAAGCTACTTGAAGCTCCATGCACACTTTTGTGAAGCGCTACGCTTTGGATGTCCATGCCAGACAGCACCAATCCTTTGGCAGGACAATCCTTAATGGACTCCTGTCCTAAGTGAGCTCCTCTCTCCTGCTGCCCTTCTCGGGGGATTATTTTAGCTCGGTACTCTCCCATTAGCCTGAATGACTGGTGGAGACTTTATGTCTAGGAAGATATAAAAATTACGTACCTACCTTAATTCTTGATTTTCTTGGATGAAGTCTCCACCACTCATTCACACGACCACCCTCCATCCCCGAACTCACTTATTTGGTTTTGGTCTTCACTCCCTCATTGGCTGGGCTGTGAAGATACTGTTATGTTGACCCTTCTTATATGGGTTAATTTCACTAAGTTAGTTAACACTGCACCGCCTCGGTAAAAAAGGTACTGAGTTGGTTTGAAGGTCTATGCTGAGGTAGCCTATACACCGCGAGCCAGGCTCACGGCACCGCTTCCTTGTGGCCTTACCTAGGCGCTAGCCTCCTGAAGATTTTTGTCTCCCACTGGGTCCTATCACCTCTGGCATAGTCCCATTAGTGTGAATGAGTGGTGGAGACTTCGTCCAAGAAGATCAAGAATTACGGTAGGTACCTAATTTTCATTTTCAGCTGCAGTTAATAAAAATATTAGCACAGTTGTTAAATCTATTTTTCTAGGCACCTCTTATGCTGCACACCATAAGTTCTTTTTTTTATTTTCTTGCTCCGATCCCTTGCCCAACTCTACAATGCCATTTCTAAACCAAGTGTGTTGGCCATCTTTTTTTCATGAGAAAAAAACTAAATTAAAACATTTAGAAAATACTCAAACTTTTGTGGCACTAGAACATTTTAGCACCAAGTAAAACTGGAAGATGCCTAGAATCTTTTATAGTGTACAAAAAAAAAGATTGGGTAAAAACTGTGCCCAGTGTTGTTGCTCTGCTGCTTTAAGTAGATAACCAGCTGTCTCCTCCTTGTCAGCTGCGGTTGACATGGTTTGTGGCTAAGTACATGCAAGCACTGAGATTTTGCCCAAAGCTGGGATTTGGACCGTGCTTGTCAGTAGTTCAAACCACTAAACCAAATTATTTTCAAGTTACGATGTCTGTATACCAGTTGTGCCTACTACTGTATATATAAGAAATTTTAATACAACATGCATTTTCTTTTTTTTTTTTTTTTTTTAATTTTTCTCTTTATCCTCCTCCCTACTTGCAGCCCCCTTCTCTTCGGGAGACACCTATGGGCTTATCAGCCTTCGCTCACCTACCTGGAGCCGGTGCAGTCCATGCCCCATGGAGCCGTGGCTACCCCCAGGCGGGTGCAGTGGGACACCGCCTTCCACCCGACGTTCGCTAATCTTTGTCGGCATGCTGTCTCCCGGGCAGGTAGGGGCATTGAAGGTCGGGCCCTGGTGCTCCGTCTACCAGGAGGCTGCAAAGGGTTTCCTGGTGTTTCTCGACGTGCCAGGTCCGATGGCGTCAAGGCGCTTGAGCGCCGACGTCTAACACGTCGCTCCCCTCTGTTAGACATCGGGCTTGCTGTACCTCAGGTCTCCACCTGGGGTCAGACAAACACCGAGCTCAAGTACCCTCCCCGGAAGGGCAGGCAGTCCTTGGGGCTCAAGTCCTCCCCTCACGGCCGGCCCTCCAGCTCCCGGCTCGTTCCCGAACCCGGTCGCTAACGCCGCAAGCGAAATCCAACCGCTGCGCCGGCGGGCCGGCTACAACATGCATTTTCAACGACAACAGAACTTGATTTGGTAAAATGTTTACAGAAAAAATTCTGAATAGTGCTTTAGAGGAATATCATTCTCATCCTAAAGTTAGGCAGAAATAAACTTACTGTTTTGACAATGCAGCAAAATACATCACTCTGGGAATGCAAACCATTGGCTGGTTTATTAGAATAGCTTTGATGGTCTTTTGAACACAGTACTTTGGCTTCAGTGGAGCAATAAACGTTTCCAGCTCACTTCTGCATCAAAAAAAAGTGTATCATTTATATTCAGGGTAAACAAGAGGGATACTGTGGATCTGACATGTAGCATGAACAGGATTTCCCTGTGCACTAGGGAAGCAGAGGGTATGCATGAAGATACCACTGACAGTCAGTTGTCATCTGTGATCAAACCAACGTAAGGAATATTCACTGTAAAATACATTTGCTGAGGATAAGGACATTTATTTGGAATAGATTATATTCTAGTCTTTTTCTTACTAATCAAATATTTGCCTCACTCACCAACATTGGTTCACTTTCAGGCCCCAACATTTGACCTCCCAGACAACTGCGGATCAGCTCTTGTGGCACAGGGTGCATCATTACTGGCAGCCATTGTACAGATGGTGCTTTCTCCTTGCCTCCCTCTACCCAGCACCCTCACGGTGTCCTGCAGCAGCCCCAAACCTGCAGTGGCCCCAGTGGATAACTGTTCACTTTCTGGGTCCTATCATGTTTCCAACCTTGCACTCTGGTTAGTGGTCTCATTCCTTCAAAAGTCTTCCCTATATTCTGTTACAGTTTCCAAACACCATTATTGCTAATATACATAATTTGATATACATACCCATAATAAAAATACTCATAATTCACCGCCGGCCTGGTGGCGCTGAGGGTTAAGGCACTGGACGCCACACGTCACGCCACGCCGGTGACCCGGGTTCAGGAATGAGCCCGGGCTGTTGGGGGTCAGCAGGGGAGGACTGGGATTGAGCATCCGTAGACTTCTCTCCCAGTCCTGGGATGGGGGGGAATCTCGCCGTGCTGTAGCGGCTCCTGGGGATGCTCAGGGGCACTACAGGTGCTGGCAATCTGGAGGGGGAACACAGCGGACGTCAGCACGCTGTGCCCGGACATCATTGCACGTCCGTGTTCCAGGGGACCAACCAGAGGAAAATGGCTGGGCTCGACAGTACAGCTTGATGGCCGTGCTCCGAGCCGCCTGGAGGACTTTGGTGGAATCCTGTCAGGAAGGGTCCGGGGCTGTCCTGGCTGGCTGAGGCAGAGGGGGACCCCTCCAGCGGGATGGCAAGATGGCCATCCCGGATCTTCCTGGGTGCAGTCTGAGCTACCCAGTTCTCTGGGTGGGCGGAGCCCGCGGCTGGATGCCCCAAGCCGGTCGTGTGCCACAGCAGGTGGCAAAAAGCATTACTTAAAATAAAAAAAAAATACATATAATTCAGTATACACATCTTCTGTATTTTTCCTAATTTCCTATTGTTGGTTTCACCTGGAACCTGAATGACAATGCCATACAGCTACTCTACTGTGACAAGGGTCTGACCAGAGACCACTGTTTTACAGCGGCCCTGCCTTCTACATTTTGTCAAATTTTCACTGGGATCAGAATACAAAAAAAATGTCCAATGAAAATTATCAGATTATCAGTGTCAGTGGCTCAGTAGGTAGCACGCTCAGCTTGGGGGCCGGATGATGGAAAGGTTGTGGGTTCTAGCCCCACACCAGGTACTTGGAGTAATACCCATAACTGACACTGTAGAGCAGTACGAGGGGGTGCTGCACTGAGGAGGTGTGATACTTCAGATGAGATGTTAAACTGAGGTCCCTTCTGCCATCTCTGGTCACTGGCCAGATGGAAGTAAAAGATCCCAAGGCACTTACTGAAGAAGAGGAGGGGAATTTCTTGTTTATTACTCAATGTTTATGCCCCCTGTTGGACTCTGGCCCCTGAATCTCTCAAGGTAACCAATGTACATGCCAACTCACCTAGTGATGTCAGTTCCTCCTAGCCCCCTACTAGCAGGAATCAACATTGCAATGTGAGTGAGCATGTACCTTGGTTACCCTGAGAGATGCGGGTGCCAGAGTCTGACAGGGGGCATAAACATTGAGTAATAAAAAAAAAACCGTGGTGAGGTTGGAGGCAGGGGGATGTACCCCTGAATATTCACGTGATTTGACAGATGGCCAGTGTGACAAATATCATGTTGGCCCAGATGCACCAGGGTCCTGTCGCTTCAGGTTCCAGGGCTGGTCTTTTTGCTAGTTTCTCCCCATTGGATAATGGCACTAGGACTTGGGCACACTCATGCACGTACAAAGGCATGCGGTACATGAGCTGGCTGTCATCATTGCCCTGACCTGCTTATCTCTGCTGCACTGCCACCCACAGTCAATAGGTGGCAGCAGTGCAGTGGAGGCAGCAACCCTCCCTCCCTGGAGCAGGAGAACATCCTCCTGGATGCTCGATCCTACTCCTCCCGGCTGACCCCCAGTGACCTAGGCTCACTTCCGAACCCGGGTTGCCAGCATCCCAAGCTATAGTTCTACCGCTGTGCCGGAAGGCTGGTCCCAGCAGAAGAATTTTATTAAAACAGTAAATCAAAAGAAATACAGAACAAACATTAAAAGAAATCATGAAAACACCCTAATACAGAAAACTGATCAAAGGAAAATAGTTACTGTACTCATCAGAAGAAAAAATAAGAAAAAAAAAAAACAACACGCTGGGAATAAAACTTCTCAAGACATTCACCCTGTCTGTAGAAATCAGAAACCTGCTTTATGACATGGAGGAACCCAAGTTACATTTTCCAAAGTTTCTTAACCTCTACAGCAGAAAAGGATTTCATTTCTCCGTAGTAAACTTCTCTAATTTTATCTGTAATTTTATCAGTTGAACCATACATATTCATGTCCTGTTGATGCAGACAGATTTGGCATCAGACTTGCCAAATGTATCATTTTATATATGAGAGTGACACTGTTAGTGTACCCAAATGAAATTCCCCCCAATGCTCAGAGGAAAGTCCATAAATCAGGGTATCATAGTCCATCTGTTAAAAAAAAAAATCTGTTCATTCCATCTACATGCGAGGAGAGACCAAAACGAATCAATGTAAGAACAGGTAAAAAAAACAGATGATTTGTGGTCTCTAATTGTGAAATACTATGGCAAGTCGTTAGGGACATAATCCATAATCTCTGGCTGTATAGTAAAACACATACACTATATGGTGAAATACATACATCATATAGTGAAATACATACACAATATAGTGAACTACATACAGTATCTACTGAAATATATACATCATATAGTGAAATACATATACTGTATACTGAAATACATATATTATATAGTGAAATACATATGCTATATAGTGAAATGCTTACATTGTATAGTGAAATACATACACTATCTACTGAAATCCACATACTGAGTACTGAAAAATCCACATACACTATATACTGAAACAAATGTACTATGTACCGAAACATATACACTACCTATTGAGATACATACTCTACAGACTGAAACATCCACATAAACTATCTACTGAAACAAATACTCTATAGATTATAACACATACACTACATATTGAAAAAAATCTGCATATACTATATACTGAAACAAATATACTATATATTGAAATACATACACTATCCATTGAAATGCATACACTAAACACTGTAAAAAGCACATAAACTATATACTGAAACAAATACACTATATATTGAAACATCTACACTTTATATTGAAATACATACACTATCTATTGAAATAAATACACTATGCATTGAAAAATCTGCATACACTATATACTGAAACAAGTACACTACATGGTGAAACATACACTATGTATTGAAACACATACACTGTAGACTGAAAAATTCACATACACTATATACTGAAACAAATAAACTACATACTGAAATGGACTATGTTCTGAAACTACCCATCCCCCTGCCCCTCCCCCCTTGAATGGCCTGCAGCTGAACTCCTTGCCTGTTGCATTCAGTAAGCTGCTAGCTTAATGAGAGGATGTTTAAAACTGCAGAGCAGGTAAACAAAACAGGGCTACCTCTTATTGTACTTCTTTATGGGGTTTTACATCTTGTTTTGCTTGCACACCTTGAATCAAATTTCAGAACATTGTGATGTGACAAGAAACTTTTAGAACTAATTTAAAATGCTCTAGTTTATTCTTTTAAATAAGTGCTGTCTTCATTTAAGCAATATACCACGAGAGGGTGTTGGTGATGCCAGGATTTACTCATGCCCTGGGGTGTTGTTTGGTCACGAGGCATAGCCGAGTGACCAACAACACCCCGGGTGTGGGTAAATCCTGGCATCACCAACACCCTCGAGTGGGATATTGCTATTATACAATGTGTCCATTTTTATTGATGATAAAAAATAAAGAAAATATATTTGTTTGTGTTTTAAATTATTTTGTTTTATTAATTTATTAGTACAGGAGATAAAGTAGTCCTGTGTTGCTAGGGAGAGGCTGACAGTTTGTTTTTCTAATCATGGGAGTGTGTGATAGCGAATGTCCATTTCTCTTGTCCCTGCCTAGCCATGATTAAGACTTTTTTTTTATAAGTAAAAAAAAAAAAGTGCAGTAGCGTCTGTTTGTAGAACGAGAGTGTGATGGAGTGGGAACTAGCAGGCTGGATCATCATGGTTTCTGGGGTTGGTTTCCATGATAAGGAAGGGGGTAGGAAAGTGGAAGACTGAGCTGATACAAACGAAAGGCTGCTTTGATTGTTATAACGAGAGAGAGATAGAGTTTCCAGTGTCAGGTTCCAGGAGTTAGGTGTGGGTCTGTGTCCTCCGATGATGGGGCTCAATGTTTCGTGTGTAGTAAAATGTGGTAAAAGAATTTTTGGTACCAACTTTTATAAAAGTTTGGAAATCAGTCGGCATTCCGGGTTGGCATTCACATGGGACGACTTTGGTAAAGACAGAGAGAGGGTTAGGTACGCTTTAATTTATGTTGGGGAATATCGGGAATGGAGAAAGCGAGTAGTGTATTTTTTCCGATTTTAGATGTGGTTTGTTTTGAGTCTTGGACTGCTTGAGCAGGTAATGTCAAAGGCTAACGTGGAATTTCAACTGTGGAGACGACATCTTCATTATTACATCTCTGGGGCAGTGCTGTAATGGAGGGTGACGATGTTAGGAGACAGATCTGAGATGACAGCCATTTTAGCCCGGAAAGGTTTCTGAAAAAGGAGTTGTATCAGGGATGTGTCTCGGACAAAAGATTGTTTAAAAAAAAAAAAAGGTGTTGTGGTTTAAAGGGCGGTTTGCGTATGGGAATGGAAGCAGAGCAGCAGTCATGACAGATAGCCATTTAGCGGTGATTCACGAGTTTAGCAGTTGTGGATTTCTGTTGCTCAGAGTGATTTCGGGTGGGGTTACTGATTCGGCTGACTGGCAGCTGGCACCTCTTCCCGTGGAGTGATGCTAGGATTTACAACGGGAGAGGGGTGCCAGTGAGCTAATCAGGATGGAGGATTTGACTTGTGTTTAAGTGCCCATTGTATAATTACTGTTAGACACTTTTGTATAGGAAGCTAATACAGGATATTCCTAACATACCTGTATACATAGGGCGCTGCATACATTTTTCCAAGTTAAATTGTTAATTGGTTTTATGCGTAATTAATTACTGTGTAAGTCCAGCAACTTATCTGAGCTGAATGCTTGGGAAGCACTTCAGGAGCTGTGGAAGTGTAAGCCAAAACGTTTGTACTCTATGGACTATGTTTTGATTACGTTTTATTTTAATGTTTTGTTTAATAAACGTTTCTTGGTTAAGAAACAATTTTGCTGCAATCCCTCAGTATTCAGTTCTCATCAGTAGTTTAGCTGGCATATGCATATAATTTGCATTGTTTTACTAAATAACTTTACTGCGATGCCTCACTGGAGGCGTGCACAGTCTGTTTTGAGGTTTGAGCTTCTCAAAATGTGTTTTATTTCTTTTTATTTCCCATAGAGATTTGTATCTCCTTAGTCACCCTGCTACCCCTTTGCCCACTGACATCTCCAGCCCAATCACTTACCATCCACAGGACATACTTGCTCTGAGACCCCCCACACACACACAACCATCCCCTGTGTTGGGGCCAGGAAGGGGAGGGCCAGGGCCACTGACAAGGAGACACATATTAAGACAGGAGCAGAGTCTGGTTAGCAGTGCAGAATCTGCGGCAGGTTATAGGATCATTCTGCCATTGGGGGGTTTCTACCTTTGGTTTTATCTCCTGGGCAGCCAAGCATGCAATGGTGCAATTGCATATAAAGGCAATGCTTGCTTTGTGCCTGCCTGAGCCCTCCCCCTTATGCAACTCCACTCCCTGCCAGCCCTCCTCAGCTAGGTGGATGTTGAAGAGCGGGGTGGTCAGACTTCCCCTCGTTGAGAGGAGAACATTACCTGAGGTGCTCAATCATATCTCCCCCCAGCTAACCCCTATGCAACCCAGGTCTACCCCCAAAACTAGGCCACTGGCATGGGAGGCAGTGCAATTACCACCAAGCTGCTAGGCCATCCCACCAGACTGTGTTTTTATCATAAATAAAGACAGCATATAGGTAAAAGAAGAAATAAAAACTGTATTTTAACTAGTCTGTTACAAAACATTTTAAGTCACATCACAATGTTTTGAAATCGAATAAAGATTTTGCAAGCAAAACACGATAAAACAATACATAAACAGATAGATAAGATAACCCTTTTATGTTTACCTTCTGCATCTTAAGAGGCATTGGCCAGGATTCTTAGTCAATTAGGGCCCCATTTTCAGAAGGTTAGCGTGCAGAGCTAAACATTACACTGTGGGAACAGCATGGTTGGATTGGTGTCATTTTCGGCATCACCTGATGCTACCCTGATCATGTGCATGTGCATATATTCTACTATGGCCATGCAAATGAGTAATCCTCTCCTGCATACAGAGCACAGTGCTGTATAAAAGGTTTCCTTAGTGACCATAAGTACCTCCCGCTACATTTTATACTCAGCCTCTAGGCTTCTAGTCCCTAGATGCTTGATTTTGCACTTTCTGGCTTTGAACCCAAGCTGCCATGTCCCATAGCACTCTTTCTAAGTTTTCTAAGGTCCCCACTCATTCTCTCCATCTGTACCTATCAACGCTATTACAGATTGTGGTGTCATCTACAAAAAGTCACATCTTCCCTTCCAGTTCTTCTGTTATGCCACTTATAAAGACACTGAAGAGGACGTGTCCCATTACTGAGCCCTCCGGCGCCCTACTGGTCACTCTCTCCTCACTGGAGTGAGTGCCATTTACCACCACCTTCTGTAGCTGTGCGCTATCTCAGGTGCAGCACTCAGGAGTGCACAACACTAATCTGAAAATGGGGGCCCACATACCACTGTAACAGAATTAGCACTGCATTGTGATAAGCATAGCTGGTACTATTTTAAAAAGCATTCTTCTGTGCAGTGCTAACCTGTTAATGTGGCACTATATATTTTTTTTTGCTGCACAGGATTACTAATTGCAACCAGGTGCTCATACAACTGGGGGTTACTCTAATTCATATAAGGTGTACAGGTATATTAAATGCTTTCTTGAAGTGCTAACACACTGCGTGGTTAGTGCTAGTTAATGATTCTGGGAATCGTGTTTTAACTGCACACACGCAGCCTGCCAGCAACCCCCAACACACATACACACACTGTCAGGTCTGGACACAATAAAAAAATAATTCTTGGGTAGTCTGGTAGTCCCCCACTCACCTAATCCAGGTAGAGCTAGTACATTTATTCCTCATTCCTGCTTCTGTTATACTACACATATTTCTCAGCCTGTCTGGTGCTGGGAAAAACAAGTTTCAGCATTAGAGACTGGCTGGAAAATAAATAAAAATGCTAAATTTTTTGTTGATCCATCAGAGAGAAGAGGCTGCTAAAGAGTAGAACTTCAGTGAAGACTCTTGGGGGAAAAATACTGGGGACAGTCTGTACTCCTTTTTCAGCAACCAGTGAGGTGTCGCGGGAACCTCGTACATGTTAATTGTGGTTGACATTTGCTCTTGCCAATGAGGAGCTGCCAGAAAGCTCCCAAGGGGGAAGAACTTTGGTTTCAAAGTTCAGTTTGGTGGGAGCCCCTCCACAGGGAAGGGGTCTCCAGCCCCTAGGGAGAAGGTGGGGTTGTGGGGCTGTGAGGTGGGCTGCCAGCCGTCTGTCCCCTAGAGCTGGTGGTGCCTTTTCCCATCTAGAGAGAAAAGAGAGGATTTTGTGGGAGCTCTGCAGAGAGGGGGATCTGCAGTATTTTGTTGCTGCCAGAGAAGTTGCACCACAGCGATGAAATTGTTCAGAGTACAGGTTAAATGGATTGAGAAAAAGGATTAAGGAAATGATTTGTGTCAAGAGGATGGGGAGAAAGCCTCTTCAGTTTTATCTGCGCCACATCGGTGAGACATGGATGATCAAAGATTTTTGATGAGAGAAGTAAGAAAAAGTGTAAAAGGTTCTGTCTGACCTTGGCAATGACAAGATGTCAACAGGAAAAGGGAAAAACAAGGTTAAAGGATTGTTTTTTGGCAGAAAAAAATGGATTGTAGAAAATGGACATGAAAACTGGATTTGAACCCAGGTTTTAAGAAACTGACAAGAGAGTCTCTTCTGTCTGGAGTTGACTAGCACCTGCATGGTGAGAAATGGGACTTTCTTGATGTATTTTTGAAAAAGAGTTGCTGAACTTGTGTGTGTGAGCCAGAGCACAAGAGTGGCCACTGTGTTGGAGCTGACAGACTGTGGGGGCAGGGGGATGAGCAGGTGCTGTCTGGGTGAGTGCCTGCTGTCTGCTCATGAGATGCAGGAAGATGGGAGACTGTTGTGTTAAATCCCTGGAATGTCAGACTCTGCACAGTGCCCCCAGAGCCTTATATTCGAGAAGGTACCTGAGACTGCTTGACTACACAGAGTAGCAGGTAACTGAGGAAAGAATGGAAATGATCTGAAGAATCAATCCTAAACATGCCAGGTGGGGAGCTCGCGGACCCCTATCAAGTGGGGCTGCTGGCAGCAAGGGATTGTGGGTTTGTGCCCGGGTGCTTGGGTGCTCTGACCAGTGGGGGAGCCAGACCCCTTCATGGACACGCTCCCATGTCCGGGTGCCATGTGACTGGTGGGTCTTGTGTGATGCCCTGCAGTGGGCCTCTGTGGGCCGGGGGGGGGACAGGGTTGCAAGACCTTGGGTCGCACTGAAGATCCAGGCTGCAGCTTCCACACCTTCAAGTGTTAAGCATCAGGCCTGATTCTGCGTCTACTGATCCATCCTCCCCAGGACTTCAGTCATGTGTGCCATCCTAGGACTAATACAGCAGAGTTGTGAGTGAGGGCAGGAATTGCCCTGCACCTGGGGAATATTTTATATATAAATGTATATATATATATATATATATATATATGTATATGTATTACCTGTGTTCAAGTCCAATGGCGCTAAAAGCCAGTTCAAGATTTAAAGGCATCATGGGAAACATGTTGGGGGGGTTGTTTGGTTCAGGTGGGTGTGCCAGCGCCAGCCAACCAGCTGCACCTCAGGCCTGCTGCTTGGCATTTAGGTATTCAGGGACAAAATTCAGGGTGTCTTTTTGTCTCACATCCAAAGCAGCCACCAACTGAATGACAGTTCACAATCAGATGCCTACTGTAGTAAAAGCTGTTTCTATAGTAGGTGTGTGATCATAAACATAGAAACACTAAACTTGTCATCAGAAAAGGACCACTTGGCCTATCTGGTCTGCCTAGATGTTTCCTGCCTCATCTTCCTCCTCACATGCTGTCTGATCTCCATTGACCCTCCCACCTCTTCTCTAATGTACTGCTATGTCTATGCCACACATGCTTGAAGTCCCCTACTGTTTTAGCCTCCTCCATGTCAGCTGGTAATCTGTTCCAGGCATCTACCAATATTTTCTCACATCTCTCCCTTGACCCCCCCCCCCAGCTTCATTGTATTCCCCCTGGTCCTGGTGCTCTTTCACATTTGAAAGTGACTCCCTGGACCCTGTTCAGTCTTGTAAGATACTTGTAGGCCTGTATCATGTCACTTTTCCCTTTCCTCTCTTCTAGGGTATACATGCTGAGATCCCTCTGTCTCTCCTCTTAGGACTTCTCATGTGAACCCTGCACCATTTTAGTTGCCCTCCTATGGACTTCCTCCACCCTGTCTATGTTCTTTCTGAGGTTTGTTATCCAGAATTACATTGCACTCCAGGTGGGGTCTGGCAACACCACCTCCATCCTCCTGATGGAGATACCCTCCCTGCACACCCCAGCATCCCACTAGCCCTACTCACTGCTTTGCAACAGTGCCACCTTGAGGTCCTCAGACATAAAAACCCCAAGATCCCTTTCCTGTTTATTGACTCTCAATAACCCCCCCCCAATCCTATACTCAGCTCTTGGGTTCCTATGCCCTAGGTGCATGATTTTGCACTTTTTGGCATTGAATCCAACTGCCATGCTTTTTATCACACCTCAAAATTCACAAGATCCCTGTTTATTCTCTTGATCACTCCTGGGTGTCCACCCCATTGCATATGTTGATATAATCTGCAAATAGGCATGCCTTCCCTTCAGTTCTTCTGCAGTGTCCCCTATGTTCAAACGGATTGGTCCCAGTACTGAGCCCTGTGGTACCCCACTGGTCACTCTCCCATCATTAGAGTGAGTGCCGTTAACCACCACCCTCTGTTTCTTATCCATTAACTAGCTACTGTACTAATTGGAAGGCTACAGTCTGTAGTTCAAGGGGGCAGTGCAACAGGACACAGTCCCATTCAGCCCATTTAAGGGCTGCTCTCCTCACTTCACACACAAATATTTGTTCCTTGCTGATCCATCCACCCCTCCTCCTCCAGCGGCGTGCCTCTCTTTCCCATGGGTTTCTTCCTAAGGTACCATTAGCCAAGGGAATCACTCCAGCAGCATCTCAAGGGGTGGAACCCTCCTCTAGGGTTCCTTCCCTTCATACCCATACAGGGTGGTATATCCCATAGATAGAGAGGCAAACAGCCAAAGATTATCTATGTTACACAAGCACAAAACCAGTTGCACAGGCACACTGAACCCAATTAACCATTTTGGATCCCACCCCTAGGCCATTCAGTTTCTTTATCAGCCTCCGGTGTGGCACAGTGTTGAAGGCCTAGCTAAACTCCGGATCAATCATGTCCACTGCTCTCCCCTTATCTATTTCCCTGGTCATCCAGTCAAATAAATCTACCAGATTCATTTGGCATGACCTTTCCCCTGTCAGTCTGTGCTGTCTGTGGTCTTGCAGCCCACTGGATTCAAGATACTCTAACAATCTCTCTCTTTCAGTATGGATTCCATTAACTTCCCCATGACTCAGGTAAGACAGACCAGGCTATGTTTGCTAGCCTGCTCCCTGCTGATGCTCTTACAAAATGGAACTATGTCTGCTCTCCTCTAGTCCTCTGGAACCACTCCTGTTTCCAGTGAGTTGCTGAATAAGGCCATGAGTAGTATAGCAATCACCTCCCTGCCTAATTCCCTTAATATCCTTGGGGTGTATCCATCTGGTCCTATGGCCTTGTCCACCCTAAAATTTGAAGTCCCTTCAATAATACTCTTTCCTTTGAAAATTGACTTGTGCTCACTTCCCCCTAAAGTGTTCATGCTGCTGCTTGGTGAACTGTCCCTGTTTCTCTCCACTGTGAAAACAGTAGAAGTACCTGTTCAGGATGTATACTTTTTTTAATCCCCTCTGTGCAGTCTCCCTTTGTCATCCTCCTTATCCCCAGAATCCCTCCGCCTGCTGCCTTCTCCTTGCTTATGTACCTGAAGAAAATCTGGCCTTCTTTTGATACCCTTTGGCTATGCTTTCTTCTGTCTGAGCCGTTGATCCCTTCATTACGTTACCTGCTTCCCTCTGTTTTACCTGATTCACCTCTCTATCCTCATTCTTCTCTGTTTCTTCATACCTCCTGAATGCCACCCTTTTACAAGCTTCTAAAAGAAGGCTATTCAGATGTATCTCCCCATGTCAGTGATGTCTGCCTTCTTGAAATCCAAAATGTTTGCCCTCGTGTGACTGGAATGGGTCCCGGGTTCCATGCTAAACTACACTATGTGGTGGTTGCCGGATCCCAGTTGCCCCTCCACACAGATATCTGCATTTTGTCCCCATTGGTCAGTATCAGGTCAAGAATGGCCTTTTATCTGGATCAAGCACAAGCTGCCTTAGACCTGCCCCTGTAGGGAATCCAGGATGCTTCTGCTTCTGGCTGAAGCAGCTGCCTGGGTGGACCAATCCACGTCTGGCATACTAAAATCCCCCAGCAGCAGGAATTCACCTTTTGTTGCCATATTGTGTATTCTATCTGCAAGCTCTCTGTCCACTTCTTCCCCCTGTGCTGAAGGCCTTAAGATCACCCCTGTTCATATTGCTGAGCCTTTGCCAGGTTCAAGGATGACCCACAGTGCCTCAGCTTCCCCCTGTCTACCCTGCACCTCTGTTGCCTTTATAGCCTCTCAGACGTACAGGGCCACGCTTCCTCCTTTTTTACCCTCCATCCCTCCTGAACAGAGCATAACCTGGTACATCAATGTCCCATGATTAACAGTGTACCATGTCTCAGTTATTGCTACTATGTCCAGGTCTGTCTCTACTATCAATGCCTCCAGGTCTGGGATTTTACTTCCCAGGCTGTGGGCATTTGTTACCACGCCTTCCATGTTTAGCATTCTATCCCCCTCCTGTGATACTAAATTGCCTGACCTTCCTGACTTCCCCCCTCACCCGGCCATTTTAAATGCTTGTCACTGAAGCATGCACACTTCTTACTCGGGTCACCTTCCCTGACAGATGCAGGCCATTATCTTTATACAGGCTTGCATTCATCCAGGTGGGGCCCCAGTCCCCCATGAAGCCATAACCCTTCCTTCCATGCCATTCCTTCAACCAGGAGTTGAATTACTGGATGTGGAGTGCCCTAACCTTTCCCCTGCCATGGACAGGTGGCACCTCCAAGAAGGAGATGGAGTGTTTTTTATTTTTTTTACCAGGAGAGATGCACTAAGCTGAAGCTTGTTTACAGGTGTGACCTGGAAGCACAAGGAAGTTAAGTGACTTGCTCAGGGTCACACAGTATGCAAGTGGGGGCTGTGGGATTCCAATCCAGGTCTCCAGGTTTGCAGCACAGAGCCTTAAACCACTGCACTACACTGCCTCCTTGAAGTGTTCTACTTGCTTCAGACTCCCCCCAACTTCCTGAAATCCTTTTGGATTCTAGCTACTTCCACTTTGTCTCCTGCTGAGTCAGCCATCCCTAGGTAGGCGATAACATCCAGTTCCTCCCTCCTTTCCATTACCCTTGTGATCCTATTGATCCACTTTTCATCCCACCATTCAGTGCCTTCTGAAATGCACTTTACCTCCCTGTCCTTCCTGCTGGGTTCCCTTAACTTCACTCCTCAGACAACTGAGTCCCCCACCAAGAGAAGCTTCCTCCTCCTCTGGGGTTTTCCTTCCCCCTTTCCTGGTGCTGCATCCCTGAGGATCTGCCCATCCACCTTGGTCTCAGCTGTGGGTGCCATTGTGGGGCTGTCCCACTCCTCTAAAATAGTGTAGGAATTGCTTAACCAGACACCTTAATGGCAACTTCCCTACAGTACCATAATGGTCCTTTTTATGTTGTCTTGTGCACACAGCACAGACAACATGTAGTGGTGGCAGGTTTTGGAGGTGCAGTTGTGGTGTGGCCAATGGCACCACTCCTTTTTCGGGCTGGGCTCTGTGGCACAAATGAAACAGCATGCTGTCTATGACAGCACTGCAAAAGCGTGCCACCAACTTGAAACAATTTTGCCACTGCAATGAGGGTGCTTCCCGTCATTGCAGGGCATGCCTTGCCTGGTGTAACATTTCAATGAACATGGCTGTGGCTGTTGCCATTCACCTCTCATAATCACCAGCAAGCTGACTTTGGGGGTGCCCAATCCTTCTGTTGGCATAGTTAACCCCCCAAGATTGTGTGGCACACTGGGAGCCCACCCCAGTGTACCTACGTGTTCAAAAGCTGATTGCATCAGCATTTCCTGCCCCTGCCCACCACACCACAGTGTGGCTAACATCACACCACACACTCATGGGACACACTGGGAACCCACCCCAGTTGCCCAACATTTTCCTTACACCTGTAAAAAAATAAAAAGAAAATGGTCCTCGGTGTTCTTTCTTTTATTTTTATTATAACCTGAAACAAAGAAAATGGTCCTTTGCCTTCAGGTCCCTCCCCAACCTGCACCCACCTTCTGCACACCCCACCTCCCCAACCCCACCCCATGCCCTCCAGAGTCCAGCTGTGATCCTGATTGGAGCAGGAACACGTCTGCACTCTTCAAAGCCGACCCTTGAACTGAAAAAGTGCTGGTAAGCTGTATAATGGCATCAATGGGGGGGGGGTCAACTTAGGTGGATATCTCATCCATTTTTGTGACTTTGGGCTCCAAATTTTCAACATGGGGTTCTTGGGACCCACCTCATGAACTCAGTCACTGTCATTTCATTATTCGATCCTGAAAGGTGATTTCACAGTCACTGTACAGAATCACCTTTTGGGACTAATTAATGAAATGACAGTATCACTGTTCTTAAGATGGGTTCCCAAAATGCCTATGTTGAAAATTTGGAGAACAAATTCCACAAAATGACTGTGTTACAAGCGTGCATGTGCAGTTTCCATGCACACTTGTAACTTTGAGAACTTTTAATATTTTCACTCCAGATTTTTCCAGTATTGCCATTTCTTCACAAATCCTTATGAACAGTAGAGCTGTCATTTTTCACATCCTACCCAAAATGTGTTTCCACACATCTGGTGCAGAATGCTACAGTTGCTATGGGAAATCAACGTTCAGGACATATTAACAAAATCCCAGTGCAACTGCTCATGAGGAGAGGTCCCAAATGCCTTTATGAGGTGAGGCCACAAAAAGGCCGAGTTGAAAATTTGGAGTGCAAATGCCAACAAACGCCCAGGGCATTAAGGTTTCTAACCATAATATCCCACCCTGTACAGACTGACTGGTATCAAGGGGGTGACTTTGGATTGTCGACTGTAGTGATCACACCATTCCACCCCAACCCTACCCTGCAGTCAGTGACAGGCATCAAGGTGTGCCTTGGACTTTTTGGCCCCAAAGTTCACCCCATTCTCCTATACTGCACCCATCTCAATGTATTTCCTTATGGAACGGGGTGAGCATAAGGCCCGATGGCCCCAAGGCACAATGTGACACTTGTCGGAGTCTGCAGGGTAGGATGAGGTAAAATGGCATGAGCATTATTGTTGATGATCCAAAGGCACACCTCAATGCCTGTCAGTCTCTGCAGGGTGGTGTGGGGTTGGCGTCACTTCCATACCTCACTGCCATTCCTATTATGTATCTCTCTAACTTCTGCACTACAAATGCCAGTGCCAGCAGTACAACATTCAGTATTGATAAATGCTTGTTTCCCCTTGCTTTTGCTTACTTCCTTCATGCAGATGCTGGTTGACTTCCCTATACCTTTAGTTAATTTTCTCCACTGTTCCTCTACCCCTCTCTGACAATCCTCCCCTGCTAGGCTGCTTCTGAAGAAGTCTCCGATTTCTTTAAAATCCTACCTACTAAAGTCCAGGACCATCGTCTTTTTGTACCTTGCCTCTGCACCCATCATAATATTGAACCACACTGTACAGTCATCACTGGCTTCCATTGGATAGCCCACTGTGACATGACTAGGCACTATCACAGCCTCCAGTAGGACAGGGATTCAAAGGAACAAAGGGAGAAAGCATGTCCAAAATAGGATAGCACCTTTACCTCATGAGTCATTTTCAACTCTCAGCATGCTAAGGGCAGGAAAGGTGCTAGTGGGATATTTGCTGGCCCATATGGGCTAACTAACAGCTCTGCACAATGCCTCTGTGCATGACTGCATGGAGGAATTACACAGAGCAGTGCCAGCTCCCACCTCCTCATCGAAATTCAGATGCCCCTGATATAATAAAATGATCCCTGGCATCTAGAATTTCCCACCCCAATCACCATTCAGATGCTTTTGATTAGTATATTAAGAGGATCCTGGCATCTTGCTCACCCTGATTGCAAGTGTGAGCCCCTTCCCAATTCCACCCATTAAGGTCCTTCCACCCCTCACCGCATGGTGGCTCATAAATTACCCCAGCTGCCAGTCCCTCCCACTGTGTCAGTGACAGGTCCAGCCCTTCTGCTCACCACCTCAGCTGGCCACTTTCTGAGTGTCATGAAGTGAGAACACACCTACTATAGGAACAGATGTTCTACGGTAGGTGCGCACTCACTCCCTTTCACTCAGACAGTGATCAGCCAAGGTAATGAACTAAGATGCTGTACTGATCACAGTCATAGGGAAGTGGCTGCAATCTTGGGTAAATGGGGGGGCCAATGGGGAAGGGTGGGGACCTGGCTGGATGGCTTTGGGAGGGGGCTCAGATTTGCGACTGGCAGGTGGGGCTACTAGATGTCAGGGATCATAGAAAAATAGAAACACAGAAACATAGACGATTACAGAAAACAAATGGTACATCCTGTCTGCCCCTATTTCCCATATTAAACCTCAGAACCTACTGTCCATACAGGGTACTAGCCTTCACTATCCACTCCCTTGTTCCCCTCCCTACTACTATCAGCCTGAGTAACCATTATACCCTTCACTTTGTCACAGCCATGTTTGAAACCATTTATGGTTTTGGTGCTTGACATCTCAGTTGGCAGACTATTCCACATTTCCACCACCGTTTCTGGAAAATAAAACTTTCCAATATCCCTCTCGAACTTCCCTCCCATCAGTTTCTACTTGTGCCCCCATGCCCTTGAACTGTTGCTCATGCTAAGTAGTTCTCCATTTACCTTGTTTTTTCCTTACAGGAACTTGAAGATCTCTTATCATATCATTCCTGTCTTGTCTGGTCTCCAGTGAAGACATGTTCAGTGCCTTGAGCAGATCCTCATACGAGCTGTCCTGTCAGCTCTGAATCATCCTGATCTCCCTTTGTCCTTATCTTTCCTGAGGTGAGGTCTTCAGAAGTTCAGAACTCTGACCGGTATACCAAGTGCAGCCTCACCAACAATCAATAAAGAGGCAGTACACCTCTTTTCTTCTACTATCAGAACCCCTTCTGGCACATCCTAGTATCCTATGTGCCTTAATAGATGCCTCACTGTACTAGCTTGATTGTTTAAGGGAGTCACTAATGATAAATATTAGGTCCCTTTCCTCAGCTGTAGTGCTCAGCTCTACCTCTCCTATCCAGTACTCTGTCCTGGGGTTCTTGTCCCCTAAGTGAATCACCTTGCACTTTTTGGCATTTAATTTCAACTGCCAAACCTTAGGCCACCTCTCTAATCTTTACATGTCAGTCTGCAGTTTCCTACTTCCCCCATCACTATCTACCCTCCCACGAGCTTGGTGTCATCTTCAAAGAGAAACAAACCCAGATTCATTCTCAAACGTTGTTAATGAGCATATTGAAGAGAGCAAGAGTCAGGATGGATCCCTGTGGCATTCCACTCATGATCTCCCTCTCTTCTGATTTGGCACCATAATCACAACCCTGTGCTGCCTCTCATTCAACTAAAGCTCCCTCTCCCCCAACAAAACACTGCTTATATTTTCCTTCAAATCTCTGGACCTCACCCCCTTGCGCCGTGACCTAAACCGCTTTGATTGGTCCCCTGTCTCATTGGCCTGCTCCACTGACTCCATGCTAGCATATTTTAAAACAAAATTCCTTGACATATGGGACTGCCATGCCCCCCCAGAGCAGGACATGAGAAAAGGTACCCCACCTCCCCTAGATCATGGCTGAGCTCATAGCTTACTTGCAAGTGCATGATTTGGCCTGGTCAGAAAATAAACGTAACCCATCCCCCATGGCTTCCAGAGGTATCATCACCTCCGCAGCACCTGTACCACGGCAATAAGCTTGCCAAAGAGTATTTTACATCTAACTTCAGTACCAACATTGGTTACCTGTCTAAATTTTGGAAGGCTGTCACAATCTCTTCTCCCCTTCCACTCCTTTGCCTGATGTCAGGGTCAGTGACACCCCTATCTCTAACCTTCATCGCCATAGAGATGTAATTCCTTTTCATCACCTGTACCTCCTCTCTCCTCCCTCCTCCCTCTCCTCTTCCTCACCTCCCTCTCACCCTTGCCAGCCTGCATGATTGTCATCTCCTTCCTCCCCCCATCACTGACACACTTCCCACCCATAATCCTTCCAAGGGCAGGAGCCCAGATGGCCGGGATAGCAAGCTCCTCCATCTGACTGCTTCTGCAATCTCCTCCCCATTGGATGACCTCCCTAACCTCTCTTTCTGGTGTTCCTCCATCCCTGCTGACTGGAAGACTGCCACTGTTACTCCTCCTCCAAAAGGTGGTGACCCATCAGGTACGAACAGCTACTGACTCATTTCTCTCCTCCCTCCAAAATACAGGAACAAATTATCTTGTCACAACTCACTCCCTTTCTGGACTCCTCTTCCTTCTTCACCCAATACAAGTCTGGCTTCCGCAAAAATCACTCCACCACCATCTCCCTGCTCAGGCTCACCACATCCATCCATAATGGTATGGATCACAGCCTATTCACCTCTGCTATCTTCGTCGATCTAGCCAAAGCATTTAACCCTGTCTACCACCCCAATTATTAGCCAAACTCCAGGCTGCAGGCCTCTCTGACTTAGCCATCAGCTGTTCCACTCCTACCGCAGGGGTAGGTCCCAAGCAGTCAACATTGGTGACCCCCCTCTCTCATCCCTGCCTGTATCCACTTGGGTACCACAAGGATCTGTATTAGGCCCACTACTTTTCTCCATTTTCCTTAATGATCTCCCCTCCATATGCTTGTCTGCATCCATTCACATGTACATGGATGACATGGTCCTCTTCACAGCAGGCCCACAGACTCCAGCTGGACTTTGATCAAGTTCAGCCCTAACCACACACAAATCAGCTTTTCCTCAATGTCAGTAAGCCTGTCTCCATGTACTTTGGCACAAGGCGCAGACTCTCTAGGTTCCCTGCCCTTCCTACTTTCCATATCCTGGATGGCTCCCCTGTGGAGGATGTTACCACCTTTAGTTATCTTGTTATCTGGCTAGACCAGCACCTAAATGTTTCTGAACAAGTGGATGCTATAGTCAAAAAGCTGCACCCCAATTTGGTGCACTTTACAGGAACTGTGACTGTATCCCATCTCCAGCATACCGTGCTATTATCCAGAGAATGATCCTCCAAATCTCTGACTATGGTGATGTGGTCTACAGCATAGCCCCAGTCACTACCATTGCTAGACTGGGCATACTCTTCAGCTATTTCTGCCATTACATTCTCGACTATCCTTTTTGGACTCATCACTGTTCTATATATAAATCTCTCTCCTTTTCTTTTCTTGTGGACAGACACCATGCCTACTGTGCCAGCTCTGTGGGCAAATCTGGTTTGTTTCCCTACCCTCCTATGTCTCCGATGTCCCCTCACAGCCATACCATCAGAAGCTGAAATATTCAAACCCTAGCAGTCCCTTCAGTTTCCACAACCATCGGCACAGCCACATTCAGCCACCACTTCCCTAACATCTGGAACTCCCTTGCCCCAGCCATTCACCAATCTCCCTCCCATGGATTCTTTCAAACCACTTCAGAGGTCTCACCTCTCCCTCCTGCACTTGCTCTAGTTTTCCCTCTTGCCTTCCTATGACTTGTTTCCAGTTTAGGTACAGCTATAATTTGGCACTTATGCTTCCACTCTAGGCATTATGCACAATTGTTTACAGCTAGCATTGATTTAAACTGCTCTGTATTTGATCACCAGCATATGTTTGTGGCTCCTGACTGCGCTGTATATGCATTGTCGATTGTTTGCTTGTCACTCAAGTTCTCATATCTTGCATGTATTATTCCCAATGTAATTTGTGGTTGTGTACCACTCTGCTCCATACACGTTATGTATTTTGAACTTTTGTGCTACCTAAGCCCCACTTGTACAAGTTCTCCTTCCCCAGGATGCATCGAGAAATGAGCTCCCAGCTTAGTATGCCTGGGTGGGGGGCACTAGACACCAAGGATCATTTTACTATAATAACTGGAGCCATTTAAACTGTGTTCAGGGGTGTAGAACCTTTACATGCCAAGGATCATTTTGGTATACTACTTGCGAGCATCATAATGGTGACCAGAGGTAGGGTGACAATATGCACCACTGTGTGCTCAAATGAGGGCAGGATTTTTGGAAGCAGTAAACAGTATTGCAATGTCAGTTGTTAAGCACTTTCAGAACCTTTTATATAGCACTGTGCTCTGTATGCAGGAGGGGATCCCTCATTTTCAAGGCTTTAGTAGTACATATGCACATGCACATGATCAGGTTAGCAACAAATATATGGTACCTGTTGAACCAAGCTGTTCTCCCACATGGCACAGTGCTTAGATACTTAGCATTCCGCTAACCTTCTGAAAATGGGACCCTAATTGACTAAAAATCCCTTGCCGATGCCTCTTAAGATGCAGAAAGTAAACAAAAATAGATTATCTTATTCTACATCTTTATGTATTATACATCTTTATATATTATTTTATGTTATTTTCCTTGGAAAACCTTTATTCAATTTCAAAACATTGTGATGTGTCTTAAATATTTATAACAACTGTAGCTAAAATAGAATTTCTTCTTTCATCCGAGTGCTGTTTTTATTTATTTATAAAAATACAGTCTGGTTTAGTGGTTTAGTTTAGGCTTAGTGGCTTGGTGGTAACTGCACTGCCTCCCATGCCAGTGGCCCAGTTTCGGGGGAGGACCTGGGTCAAACAGGGGTTAGCTGACAGAAGAGATAACTGAGCATCTCTGGGACTGCCCTTCTCTTAGGGAGGGGAACTCTGACCACCCTGCTTTTTAACAGTCACCTAGGTGAAGAACGCTGGCAGGGTTCAGGCAGGCACAAAGCAGTACTTGCCTTTAATTGGATTGGCATCATTGCATGCTTGATGGCCCAGGGGATAAACCAAAGGTAGAAAACCTCCAATGGCAAAATAATCCACCAACCTACCACAGGCTTTGCACTACTAACTAGGTTCTGCTCCTGTCTGAATATGTGGCTCCCTGTGAATGGTCCTCTCCCTCCTGGCCCCACCACGGTGGGGGGAGGCATGGGAGATCTCAGAGCAGGTAAGTCCTGGTGATTTGGGGTGATGTGGATGGACAGGCCAGTGCACAAGGGGGTCAGTGGGTGACCTAGAAGATAAACATCTCATTTGAAAAAGAAATAAAACACAGTTTGGGAATCTCAGACTCAGCAACACAGTCATACCATATAAACAGCATAATTATGTACTATGAGGCTAGACCAGGGCAGGTTTATTAGTGGAGATCAAGTGCCTAGCAAAGCTCTGTTCACCTTGCAGTGCTCTGCAAATATGTAATGGGGAGGTTAGGAGCTGTGAGAGCCACCAGCGAAGTATCGCAGTGAAGTTATTCAGAACAGAAAGTGCAAATTATGCATATGCCAGCTGAGCTCCTGGCGAGAATTGGACCCTGAGCGATTGCTGCAATATATATAGATTTTTCTTAACCAAGAACCTGTATTACACAAACTATTCAAATAAAAACAAAAACTTAATCAAAACTAACTCAATAGAGTACAAACTATGAAAGCATTTGACTTACACTTTCACAGCTCCTGCAGTACACTTCCCAAACATTCAGCTCAGATAAGTTGCTTGACCAACACAGTAATTAATTACAAATAAAACCAATTAACAATTTAACTTGGAAAAATGTATACAGCCCCCTAGGTATACAGGTATGTTAGGAATATCCTGTATTAGCTTTCTATACAAAAGTGTCTAACAGTAAATGAAAGCAGCACTTATTTAAAATAATAAACTACAGCATTTTAAATTAGTTCTAAAAGTTTGTTGTCACATCACAATGTTCTGAAATTTGATTCAAGGTGTGCAAGCAAAACAAGATGTAAAACCCCATAAAGAAGTACAATAAGAGGTAGCCCTGTTTTGTTTACCTGCTCTGCAGTTTTAAACATCCTCTCATCCAGCTAGCAGCTTACTGAATGCAACAGGCAAGGAGTTCAGCTGCAGGCCATTCAAGGGAGAGGGGCCGGGGATGGGTAGTTTCAGAACATAGTCCATTTCAGTATATAGTGTATTTGTTTCAGTATATAGTGTATGTGAATTTTTCAGTGCATAGTGTATTTATTTCAATAGATAGTGTATGTATTTCAATATAAAGTGTAGATGTTTCAATATATAGTGTATTTGTTTCAGTATATAGTGTATGTGCTTTTTTCAGTGTATAATGTATGCATTTCAATAGTGTATGTATTTCAATATATAGTGTATTTGTTTCAGTATATAGTATATGCAGATTTTTTCAATATATAGTGTATGTGTTACAATCTATAGAGTATTTGTTTTAGTAGATAGTTTATGTGGATGTTTCAATCTGTAGTGTATGTAAATCAATAAGTAGTGTATATGTTTCAATACATAGTACATTTGTTTCAGTATATAGTGTATGTGGATTTTCAGTACTCAGTATGTGGATTTCAGTAGATAGTGTATGTACAGTATTTTACTATACAATGTAAGCATTTCACTGTATAGCGTATGTGTTTCACTATATATGTATTTCAGTATACAGTATATGTATTTCACTATATGATGTATATATTTCAGTAAATAATGTATGTGGTTTACTACATTGTGAATGTATTTCACTATATAATGTATATATTTCACTATATGATGCATGTATTTCACCATATAGTGTATGTGTTTTACTATACAGCCAGAGATTATGAATTATGTCCCTAACGGTTTGCCATAATATATGCCCTTGCTGTAAACAGTATCTATCATCTATACTTTGTGTCTGTGGTTATTTCTTATATTAAGAAGTTCATGACAGCTGACCCACACAACATCCCACATTTTAGATTCTAGGTTCAGGCACCTGGGCTCTCTCAGAGAGCAATCAGACAGCAGCTCAGCTAAAAAAAACTTTCTAAAACAATCTCATATAAAGATTTTTTTAATAATCCATAATATATTGACAGTGATTTTCCACTGCCTTATTTTTTTTAAAACAATTCAAAACATATTCCAGGACTGTATCTGGCAAACCTTTAAAGGGTTTCAGTGGACCTGTATTCCATCAATCAAAAAAAGTTACAACAGTCACGGAAAACCCAGATCCATGTATGAGTATCTGTTTTAAAAAGGGAGCGAAGATTTCTAGAAAAAATATACAAAACAAGAAAACTAAAGGGTTAATAATTGATAATCCTTTTTGCTTAGTGAATAAAATGTTTTATTTCTCTTAATGGTGTTCAACCTGCTTCCCCAAAAAAGTCAGAAAAAAAATGATATAAACAAGTTTCCAACCCTGTTGAAGGAGAGTAAACAATGCTAACATATAAAAACTTGGAATAATAAAAGTTTTACATAAAAACACCATTTTCTGTTTTGTCATGAACTATGCTTTCCACCTATTTATTTTCAGCGATCTCCATTTTTTCCACCCAATTCAAGGTAACCATGTTCTCTTTGCCAAACCTAATTCTTAATAATTTTCTTTGAGAATATCTTTTCCATTAGGCCACACCTTTAGAAATATAGCTGCTAGGCAGTAGAACCACATGGAAACTTCTGCTAGCTGGGGGCTGCCCACGACAACATCATGTGTTAGTGTCTACATAAACATGGCCAGGCCCATCACTCCTCAGTTTTTTTCCTGCCATTGATCATTCTCATTGGACCTACTGAGGGAAATGTCAACTAGCCATTGACGTTTATTCTTTACTTTAACAAAGTGTTTTTCACCATCTCTGCATGCCACTGAAATCGAAAGGCACATTATTTTGGTATTTTAAGTGCAGAGATAACATTTATAAAGAAGACTCGCTCACAGTTTGTATGTGCTGTTTGGGCCTGTCTCACAATATGAAGACCTGTGAGATTTCCCAGGGCTTCAACCAAGCAACAAGACGATGCCATAAGAAAGCTCTAGAAAATGTTCTTTTCCAAAAAGCATTAGCAGCAATGAAGAAGGAGCAAGGCCCAAAACTGATGTTGCCATCCATGCTGGCCAAGACGTGGCCCCGACAAAGTTGAAGGATAAGGACAGGGAAAAGTTGTCATCACTGCCTCCTCATAGTCAGGCCATAAACATAAGTATAGAGGCAAAGATAATTCTATTTCCCTGGTGAGATCCTGGCCACTGTTGAGCCAAGTTACTCCTTCAGTGTCATCGCCCGCTCTGGTGGCACTTACAATACCCCCCCAACTGTTGCTGAGACACCAAGGTCGGCGTCTGCCCTAGGCACTGCCATACCAACTACTATGGACGGTACAATGTCACTGCTGTTGGGCCAAGGCCCTTTGTCAATACTAGTAGTCACGGCCCCTAACCATGGTATCATCGACTTTCCGGCTGTGCTGGCATCATTTTCAGAGATGATATGACGCATTCTGCCTGGCTTACCTGTACAGGCAGTTATTCTGTTGATGGGGCCAACAGGCACACCACTTTTGTTGACAACTGCTTCCAGCACACAGCAAATTCCTCCTTCTCAGTCGCTGCCATTATCTCCAGTGTCTTCATTGGCTTCTGTTGATGATGAGGTGGAATATAATCCTCACCTCATGGTACTAGAGGAGGATTATGAGGGAGAACAGTGTGTAGCACCTTGTTCTAGTTCCACCCTCACATCCTGCAGTGAGGACCAGTAGTGTATACCCCAAAATCTTCTCCTTAGGATCCAACTTTTCATGCCATGGGCTTGCTGGAGAAGAAGATGAGTTCACTAAAAAGAATTTAATGGGATTTTTGGGAGTTCCTTGCTCACCCTCCGTTATAATTTCACCTGTTTATCCTGCATTAGAGGATACTGCCTTTGCTATATGGTACATACCTAACTCACTGCCTGCATTTCCTAGATAAACTGTATCCTGTTCCATCGGCTAAACCTTATTACGCTAACCAGCCAGAAACTGACTCTGTAGTCATCATGGCTGCTCATGCTATGTCCACGGCACCTGAATACTTTTCCTCCTGACAAAGAATCTAGGAGGCTGTATATGATGGGCACGTGTACATATGCCTCTGCTTCACTGGGCCTTAGCATTGCAAATTATCAGGTCCATGTGATAAAACACCAGAACAGCCTATGGAATGCTGCTAAGGCTGCAACCCAGGCTTTGCCTGAGGGTTCTGCCAAGATAGAGCTACAGTAATTAAAACTTTAACTTCTGGGGCTGAGGTTGGCACACCTTTGCTAAGGTTAGTCTCTGATGCTTCTGCCAGAGCTGCTGCTTCAGGCATATGCATGAGATGCTATTCTTTTTTATTATTTAAAATGTTATTGATCGTGTAAACAGCACTGGACCACATGGCTCTTTTACAGGCTTGACCCGGTTAAGACAACAAGACACACATGACATTAAGATACACCTCTTAACAACAGAAATGGGTAACAAATAATATAACAATCTACAAACACAATAACTTATGCAAAACATCAACTAAGTTAAAATAATGTGTATAAAAATGTAAATACATCTATATAATAAAGAGGTATACTTGCAGTACACCAGCACCTAGTAATAAGTAATACTCTTGGCTTAGAGTTGCTGGTTTTGCTAATAATGTACAGCAAGCAGTTTTGAATATTCCATTTAGGGGGACAAAACTGTTTAGTTATGATGTTGAAGAGAAACTCAGGGGTCTTCCGAAATCCAAAATGACCCTCAGATCTGTTAAATCCCACCCTCAAATCTATTAAATCCCTTTATCCCACGCCTACTAGGGGATGTGGGAGAGGGTCCTTTTGTTAGCCTGTTACCAGATGTGGGCATGCCTCTGTAACCAAGGAGGAGGTGGGCCTTTGCCAGGACCCCCCCCCCAGTGCCCATTCAAAAGCACCCAAAGCACTTGGTACTGGTAACTCTCCCCCACTGGTTCTGCCTGGCTCTCTTCAGTCTATAACCTCACCTCCACTGTTACTTCCAGAAGTGTCTGTGGAGGGGCAGGATATACAGTTCAACATAGGAAAGTGTAAGGTTGTGCATATGGGGAAGAACAACCCTATGTATCAATGCAACATAAATAATATTCCATTACTAGAAGTAAAGGGGGAGACTTAGGAGTATTAATTACTGATGATCTATCCTTCAGTAAACAACTGTGAAACAGTTAAAACATGTCAGAACATAACAGGATGCATTTTAAGTAATATTAAGAGCAGAGACAGTAAGGTTATCTTACCACTCTACACCAGTTTAGTCTGGCCCCATTTGGAATAGTGTTCCCAGTTTTGTGCACCACAGAATATAAGAACTCAAGAATTAGTGGAGAATGTCCAAAGAAGGATAACATAAAAAATAAAGTCGATACATCACTTGGGGTATAACAACAGACTTAAAAAACTGAAATTGTACTCAGCACAATACAGATGCACTAGTGGAGAGCTTTGCCTCATCTATAAATCAGTCAATGATCCTTATACCTTAGAGACAGTTGGATTAACAAAATACATGGGCAGTGATTCTACAAGGTCTCATACACAACAATTACTAGGAGAGAGCTCAGTAACAGTATAAAGAAGCAAATTATTTACCCAAAGAATAATAACAAAATGGAACACTCTACCAAAGGAGATGGTTGAAAGTAACAGCTTAGCAATATTCAAACAAAATCTGGATAACTACATGGGAGAACAAAAAATATGTATTCCACCCATGAATGGGTGGCAAGTTCTCTAAAGGGCCTCGGCTCTCTGAACTTGAACACATCCTATGAACCTATGACTATCCCTGCATGTAAAACAGATAAATGCGTACTGGAGATGATTGCAAGAAGGCATGCTCTGGAGCTGTTAGCATCCCCTCCAGATCATCCTCCATCTCCTTCTAGTTATTCTCCAGGCCATTTGTCCCTTCTGAAGGAAGAAGTGTAGTCCTTATTTCAAAAATGTGCCATAGAACCAGTTCCTTCAAACCAGAGAAACAAAGTGTTCTAGTCTAGATATTTCCTGGCCCCAAAATGGTAGGGGATCTATGTCCTGTACTAGACCTCAAGGATCTCAGCTTCTTCATGGAATCCAAAAAGTTCTGCATGGTATCCCTGCAAGCTATGATTCCCCTTATGCAAAAAGGGGGCTGACTGTGCTCCCTAGATATGAAGGATGCATATCTTCATATCAAGATCAGAAAAGCCACAGCCCAGTGGTGCTGAGGGTTGAGGTGCTGAACACCACACCTCGTGTCATGCCAGTGACCCGGGTTTGGGAATGAGCTTGGGTCATCAGGGGTCGGCAGGGGCAGGAGAAGATTGAGCATCAGGAGGACTGCTCTCCTCTCCTGGGGGATGATGGGCTGTGGCTCCCGCAACCATTGTGGCTTTCAGTGGGGACTGGGGGCATTGCAACTAGTGAGAACACGTCACGAGGGTTGAGGCGGCGGTGGACATCCTCCGGGCGGGTGTGGGAGTGCGCCCGATGCGTGCTGGACATCATTGCATGTCTAAGCCTCACAGAAAAATGGGAAAAAGAGCCCTGATCCCTGGTTGGCGAAGGTGGGTGGAGTGGCTGACCTCCACGCCAAGAGACGGGTCCTGCAGCTTGCCTCCGGTGCTCCATCTGCTGCCTGTTCGACCAACTAGATTATAGAAAGGTCGCCAGGAGGAGTCAGCAGTCCCGCCCTAGGGGGTTTAGATCCAGGGGGGGTCTGAAGATCGGAGTGAGTGGAATGGAGCTGATGATTGGAGGGAGGGGGGACCACTACCACCAGGGATTCTATTTATTCACAGTTGGGGCTGATGATTGGAGGTGGGGGCACTACCACCAGGGATTCTATTTATTTACAGTTGGGGCTGGTGATTGGAGGGAAGGGGGACCACTACCACCAGGGATGCTATTGTTACAGTTGGAGCTGGTGATTGGAAGGGGACCACTACCACCAGGGATTCTATTATTACAGTTGGGGCTGGTGACTGGAGGAGGACCACTACACCAGGGATTCTATTGTTACAGTTGGAGCTGGTGATTGCAGGGAGGGTGGACCACTACCACCAGGGATTCTATTTATTTATAGTTGGGGCTGGTGATTGGAGGGAGGGGAGACCACTACCATCAGGGATGCTATTTATTTACAGTTGGGGCTGGTGATTGGAGGGGAGGGACCACTACCACCAGGGATGCTATTTATTTACAGTTTAGGCTGGTGATTGGAGGGAAGGGGGGACCAATACCATCAGGGATTCTATTTATTTAAAGTTGGGGCTGGTGATGGGAGGGAGGGGGGACCACTACCATCAGGGATTCTATTTATTTACAGTTGGAGTTGGTAATTGGAGGGAGGGGGACCACTACCACCAGGGATTCTCTTTATTTACAGTTGGGGATGGTGATTGGAGGGGAGGGACCACTACCACCAAGGATTCTATTTATTTACAGTTGGGGCTGGTGATTAGAGGGAGGGGGGACCGCTACCACCAGGGATTCTATTTATTTACAGTTGGGGCTGGTAATTGGAGGGAGGGGGACCACTACCACCAGGGATTCTATTTATTTACAGTTGGGGCTGGTGATTGGAGGGGAGGGACCACTACCACCAGGGATTCTATTTATTTACAGTTGGGGCTGGTGATTGGAGGGGAGGGACCACTACCACCAGGGATTCTATTTATTTACAGTTGGGGCTGGTGATTGGAAGGAGGGGGGACCGCTACCACCAGGGATTCTATTTATTTACAGTTGGGGCTGGTGATTGGAGGGGAGGGACCACTACCACCAGGGATTCTATTTATTTACAGTTGGGGCTGGTGATGGAGGGAGGGGGGACCACTACCATCAGGGATTCTATTTATTTACAGTTGGAGTTGGTAATTGGAGGGAAGGGGACCACTACCACCAGGGATTCTATTTATATACAGTTGGGGCTGATGATTGGATGGAGGGGGGGACCACTACCACCAGGGATGCTATTTATATACAGTTGGGGTTGATGATTGGAGGGAGGGGGGACCACTACCACCAGGGATTCTATTTATTTACAGTTGGAGCTGGTGATTGGAGGGAAGGGGGACCACTACCACCAGGGATTCTATTTATTTACAGTTGGAGCTGGTGATCGGAGGGAGAAGGGACCACTACCACCAGGGATTCTATTTATTTACAGTTGGGGCTGATGATTGGATGGGGGGGGACCACTACCACCAGGGATGCTATTTATTTACAGTTGGGGCTGGTGATTGGAGGGAAGGGGACCACTACCAGTAGGGATTCTATTTATTTACAGTTGGAGCTGATGATTGGAGGGAGGGGGGACCACTACCACAAGAAATTTTATTTATTTACAGTTGGGGCTGATGATTGGAGGGAGGGGAACCTCTGCCATCAGGGATTCTATTTATTTGCGGTTCCAGCTGGTGATTGGAGGGAGGAGGGACCACTACCACCAGGGATTCTATTTATTTACAGTAAAGGCTGATGATTTGAGGGAGGGGGGCCACTACCACCAGGGATTCTATTTATTTACAATAGGGGCTGGTGATTGGAGGGAAGGGGGACCACTACCACCAGAGATTCTATTTATTTACAATAGGGGCTGGTGATTGGAGGGAGGGGGGGCCACTACCACCAAGGATTCTATTTATTTACAGTTGGGGCTGATGATTGGAGGGAGGGGGGACCACTACCACTAGGGATTCTATTTATTTACAGTTGGGGCTGATGATTGGAGGGAGGGGGGAACACTACCACCAAGGATTCTATTTATTTACAGTTGGGGCTGATGATTGGAGGGAAGGGGGACCACTACCACCAAGGATTCTATTTATTTACAATAGGGGCTGGTGATTGGAGGGAGGGGGGACCACTACCACCAGGGATTCTATTTATTTACAGTTGGGGCTGATGATTGGAGGGAGGGGGGACCACTACCACCAAGGATTCTATTTATTTACAGTTGGGGCTGATGATTGGAGGGAGGGGGGACCACTACCACTAGGGATTCTATTTATTTACAGTTGGAGCTGATGATTGGGGGGGGCACTACCACCAGGGATTCTATATATGTACAGTACGAGCTGGTGATTGGGGGCACGACCACCGGGATTCTATTTTTGCAGTTGGAGCTGGTGATTGGAAGGGGGCTACCACCAGGATTCTATTTATTTACAGTAGGGGCTGTTGATTGGGGGGGTCACTACCACCAAGGATTCTATTTTTTTACAGTTGGAGCTGATGATTGGAGGGAGGGGGGACCACTACCACCAGGGATTCTATTTATGTACAGTTGGGGCTGGTGATTGGAGGGAGGAGGGACCACTGCCACCAGGGATTCTATTTATGTACAGTTGGGGCTGGTGATTGGAGGGAGGGGGGACCACGGCCATCAGGGATGCTATTTATTTACAGTTGGAGCTGATGATTGGAGGGAGGAGGGACCACTGCCACCTGGGATTCTATTTATTTACAGTTGGAGCTGGTGATTGGAGGGAGGGGGGACCACTACCACCAGGAATTCTATTTATTTACAGTTGGGGCTGGTGATTGGAGGAGAGGGACCACTACCACCAGGAATTCTATTTATTTACAGTTGGGGCTGGTGATTGGAGGGAAGGGGGACCACTACCACCAGGGATTCTATTTATTTACAGTTGAGGCTGGTGACTGGAGGTAGGGTGGACCACTACCACCAGGGATTCTATTTATTTACAGTTGGGGCTGGTGATTGGGGGAGGGGGACCACTACCACCAGGGATTCTATTTATTTACAGTTGGGGCTGGTGACTGGAGGGAGGGGGGACCACTACCAACAGGGATTCTATTTATTTACAGTTGGGGCTGGTGATTGGGGTGGACCACTACCATCAGGGATTCTATTTATTTACAGTTGGGGCTGGTGATTCGAGGGGGGGACCACTACCGCCAGAGATTCTATTTATTTATAGTTGGAGCTGGTGATTGCAGGGAGGGGGGACCACTACCATCAGGGATTCTATTTATTTACAGTTTAGGCTGGTGATTGGAGGGAGGGGGACCACTACCATCAGGGATTCTATTTATTTACAGTAGGGTCTAGTGATCGGGGGGGAGACAGCTAGCACTAGGGATAGCTACAGTTATCATGAATGGTGGGGGGGAGGGGGCCGTGCCATGCCACCAGCCTCTGCTACCCATGCAAATGGGCCCATAATGGGCATGCAGATGGCCCCTTAGCACCTTGCATACCCAATGGACTGATTTGCATAAGTACCTTTGAAAATTACTGATAGCACTCTGGTGCTATCAACTCCTGGGGTCAACTTTGGGACCCATGTCTGGGCAGCACGACTTGATTTAGCACTGTGTCGACATGGCCCTATATTCATTCGGGTGATGCCCAACTGAGTATACCACCCTGGGACTCCTGGGCAATTGCAAAGTGCAGCGCAAACATTTGCGCTATGCTGTGCACCTTTCCGAATGTCGGGTCCCATATGTTTTCTACAGAAGCTGCTGCCTACTGCATTAAACTACAGTTGCCTGCTCCTTAAAAAATTGAACCCCCCCCCGAGTACCTTGCCCCAAACAAACAGTCAAGACTCATCCTGAGCTTTTTTGTTGGGGAATTTGTTTTAAAATTAGAAAGGCAACAACAGAACCTGCAGTGGAATAATGGACATAAACTTTTTTTGGTTTAAGACTTCTTTGAAATTGTACAACATTATAGGGAATTTGATAATGTGAGAGTTGCCCTTCAGAAACTAGGGTCCCTGCACTACTTTGAATACCCAGCTACCTTCTTCATGTCGATTAATGGGAGAACCCACTCCTTTACTGACAGTAACAACGCCTGGGAGTTCAATCAAAGTACCTGGCCTAATGCCAATATTCTCTGCACTAACTCTGAATATCACCACACTTCACAATAGAGAAGACACAAACCTTCCTGATCATACTCAACCTTCCAAATCGGTTTGCTACTTTGAAGCAAAGCGGCACACAGTTGACAGGAGAAATTGTAGCAGAAAATGTCTGCATAGTCCCTCTGAAGAGTCTGCTGCTAAAACCAGGGCTAGGAGCTGTAGTGCAGGAAGCAGAAAATCCTTAAAGTCAACTGGTTCCCTCACAAGACAGACTTCATTCTGACCCCAGTTCCCATGGATGCTGCAGAAGCTACAGCTACCCCAGAGGTCCATATTGATACTTAATTGAGGAACTTTTAACACTTTGAATTTTCTTAGACAGTATGAATTTTTCTTTATTATACAGTATCAGAGTAAAAGCCAGCAGAATAGGCCCCATGGTCTATCGTGTCTGCTCGGAAGCTAGCCCCCTACTGGGAGCTTACTCCTCCCCCCCCCCAGACCCAGAGGTGGCCCTCCCTCGCCTCTGTTCCCCCCTGTACCTGTCCCAACCCTTCTTGAATCCTTCCACTGTGGTCTCTTCTACCAGACTCCTGGGCAGTGCATTCCATGGTTCTAACACCCTCTCGGTGAAGAAGTGTCTCCTGTGCTCTCCTCATACTTCCCCTTTCCAGCTTCCATTTGTGCCCCCTGGTAGTTCCCCCCTTCTTAAGCCTGAACACTTCCCTGGCTCCACCCTTATTTATCCCCTTTACATACGTGAAGGACTCTATCATGTCCCGTCTGACCCTCCTCTCCTCCAATGCGTACAGATTGAGTTCATCAGTCTCTCCTCATAGGACCTATCCTCCATGCCCTGAATCATCCTGGTCACCCTCCTCTGGACTCTCTCCAGCAGCGCTATGTCCCTCTTAAGATGGGGTCTCCAGAACTGCACACAGTACTCAAGATGCGGCCTAACCAAGGCATTGTACAGAGGGAGGATCACCTCCCTCCTCCTGGAGGTAATCCCCCTGGTTATGCAGCCCAGTATCCTGTTTACTTTTGCTGCAGCTTGTCTTTGACAATTCTCTGTGTTATTCATTTTGATGTCCACCACTATCCCTAGGTCCCTCTCACCCGATGTGACTTGCAGTGTGGTCCCCCCAGGGTGCATGCATGTCCTGGCTTTCTGACCCCCAGATGCAGCACCCTACATTTCCCTGCATTGAACTTCAACCCCCACTTCCTTGCCCACCCCCAGGGTATCCAGATCCCCCTGCAGGGCCTCTCTCCCCTCATGTCCGTCTGCCAGTGCTCCCAGTTTTGAGTCATCCGCAGAGACTCAACCTACTCCTAACACCCCACCCTATGTCCGAGACATAGGAATTGAGCAGGAGTGGCCCCGGGACCGAACCCTGGGGGACCCCACGGATGACCCTCCTGGGGGAGGAGACTATCCCTCCAATCACCGTTCACTGTATTCACCCCGTAAGTCAGTTTTCCACCCACCTGAGCAACTGCCCCTCACCCCTTCACCCCCAGCTTTGTTAGTACGCCATTGTGGGGTACCGAATCGAACGCCTTACTGAAATCCAGATAGAGGACGTCCACTGGCCTATGTCAGTCCAGGGCACCTGTCACCCAGTCATAAAACTCCATCAGGTTAGTCTGGCACGACCTCCCCAGAACAAAACCATACTGCCTGTCATCCAGGTGCCCCAACCTTTCCAGCTGCCCCCCCAGCCTCTCCTTGATAATGCCCTCCATAACCTTGCCTACCACAGATGTTAGACTAATGGGCCTGTAATTCCCCATCTCCTCTTTGGACCCCCCCCCTTGTGGATAGGCACCACATGAGCCACCTTCCAGTCTTGAGGTACATACCCTGTCATCAGGGAGATGTTGAAGATTGAGGCCAGTGGAGCTGCCAGCACATCTGCCAGTTCCTTCAGCACCCTTGGATGCAGCTCGTCTGGCTCCAGTGCTTTCTCAGTCTTTAGCGATCAGAGGGTCTCTCTCACCCTATCCATTGGGATTTCGCCCTCCCATCCCCTATCCTCATCCATTCTCTCCTCCCTTTCTAGATACGACTCATCCCCTGCCCTAGTCTCATCCAGTCCTTCAGTCTCCAACTGACCTCCTGGTTCAGTAGGCTCCTCTACCCTCCCATCGGGTTGGAAGGATTCCCCACCTCCCCCAGTAAAGACAGAGACAAAGTACTCATTTAGCACCTCTGCTTGTTCCTTCCTGCACCCATCAACAGTTCTAATCCTGCTGATCTGTGCCCTCACTTTTCTTTTCTTCCCTATGTATCTATAATACCCTGCCCCCGGATATCCCTGGCCAGGTTAAGCTCCTTCTTCGCCTTGGCCCCTTACCACCCTGGTTACAATCTTAGCCAGGAAATCATACTCTCCCCTCTCCCTAGCCCCCTTGAGTGCTTTAAATGCGTGTAGGCAGCCTTTTTCTCCCTCACCACCTCCTGCACCTCCCGGGTCCATCAACATGGCTTACTGGCCCCACATTGCTTGCACCTTACCTTTGCGCAGGCCCTCGAAGCCACCTGCACCCCCTTCTTAATGGTCTCCCACAAGCTATCAGCATCCATGTCTGGCCTTATCTCATCCAAGCACCCTTTAAGAACCCTTCCCATGCCCTCAAAGTCTGACCCCCTGAAATCTATTACTTCTGTGTTAGTGCGAATTTCCTCTCCCCCAGGAACATGAGAAACCAGACCGTGGCATGGTCACTGCCTGCCAATGGGCTGCTCACCTCCAGGCCCCTTATCTGGTCACTATCTGCTAGAACACTGTCCAGGATCCAGTCTTGCCTAGTAGTCTCCCCCACATGCTGGACTAGGAAGGCATGATCCTGGAAGACATCCATCAACCTCTGCTCTCTGGCCAACGAGGATGTCAGAGTGCCCCAGTCTGCCCCCGGTATGTTCAGGTCGCCCATGATCACCACCCTGCCCTTTCCAAGGCCACAGTGACCTCTGATGTTCTCAGCCAGATCATCCTCCAGTTCTGCTTCCATTGCAGGGGGTCTGTACACCACCCCTATGTTTAATCTTTTCCCCCCTTGTTTGTAGGGTTACCCAAATTGCCTCTACATCTCCTTCTGCCTCCTTGATTCCCCCAACTACTGTGTCATTTTTGACTATCAATGCCACACACACCCTCTTCCCACCCCCTATCCTTCCTAAACATTGTGTATCCCTCTAAATTTAGGTCCCAATCATGCCTCTGGGTGGTCCATGTCTCAGTAATTGCCACCAAGTCTGCTGCACCCTTAACTAGCATTGCCTGGAGCTCTGGCATTTTATTGCCTATGCTCCTGGCATTGATCAGGACCGTCCCCGATCCTCCACCCTCCACCCCCCAGTCTTCTCAGCCCGGCACAATCCCTGTCTCTCTTCCCACTCAGTTCCCCTTGATCTTATGCTACCCGCAGTCCCGCTTTGCATGATCTAGTCTTGAACCCTCACGCTTCCTCGCTGGGGCTTTCAGTCTTTCTATCCCTCCCCCCTTTACAAGTTTAAACCCCACCTATCACCTATGTATCCAAAAAGTTTTAGTTTAAGGATCTCCCTTCCCTCCAGGTTGAGATGCAGCCTATCCTTGGCATATAGCCCCTTGTCTTCCCATGTATCACCCCAGTCCCCCATCAATCCATACCCTTCTGACTTGCACCACTCTGGAGATCCTCTGCATTCCCTTTCCATTGAGTATAGCTGGAATTTGGCCTTATGTACTGATAGGCCTGGGATACATTTAACCTTGACTGGACTGCCTTTCCTCTCCCCCCAGCCCCCTCCCACTGGATACCCCTAATCATGGAATCACCCAGCAGGAGCACCTTCACCTCTCCTCCCAAGTTACTAGCCCATTTGTGCCCTTCCATACTCCTCCTTCTTCTGTCTACGTCCCCTGGCTTGCTTCTCGCACCCCCCACAGCCTGGGTATCTCTATTTTGTGCGTGCCCTTCCTGGCTCCCTCTTCTGCCTACATCCCCCAGTTTTCTCCTCTCACCCACTGCAACTTGGGGGTCACAAGTCTGTATGTGCCCTTCCAGACTCCTTCTCCTGACTATGGCCCCCTGCTTGCTCCTCGCCCCTCCCACAGCCTGGGCATTACTAGTTTGATTGTGCTCTTCCAGGCTCCCTCTTCTGTCTCCCTCTCCCAGCTTGCTCCTCGCACCTCACACAGCCTGAATATCACTAGTCGCCCCCCCTAACTCTTCCCCGGTTGGTCTGTTGCAATTGACTTCTCCACCCAGGCCTCCTATTCCTGCTTCCCTTCTCCCCCCCCCCCAGGTTCTGCAGTAACGGACCCTTGTGCCTAGTGCTCTCTACACCCCCTCATCTGGAATTTCCAGTCTCGGAGCTGGCCTGCCTAGAGTGCTCCCCTCCTCACCCCCCTTCTTATCCGCTTTTCCCTCCCTCAACTCTGCCCTGTCCTGGGTCCTGGCCTCATCCACCCTGACTCTGTTCTGTGCATCCCCTTCTGCCTTACCTCCCTCAGACCCAGGCTCCTGCCCCCCTCCCTGCCTGTCTGGTGCCCTGGTCTCACATCCCCCATGCCTTCCCCTCCTTTGGATCAGAACGCCCTCCTATCCCCTAGCCCCCTCTGACCAGTCCCTCCCCGTCATCCTGCACCCCTTGCCCGCCAACCTCTTCCACTTCATCATCAGGGTACAGCAGGGTGAAGCGATTTGTAAGTGTGATGCCTGCCCCAAGCTCACCCACTCCTTTCTCCCTCCCCTTCCCCTTTCTTGGCTCTCTCTGGGCCGCCCCCTCCTTTCGGAGTGAAGTCCGTACATCGGTATTTTTATGTCTCTCCCACCTGGAGCGACCATGTGGTCCTAGTCCTCTCACTCCCGCCCCTATACCCTGGGGTATGCCATTTTGTCCTCGCCTATCATCATATGATTCCTGCCCCCCTCCCTCCAACTGCTTCCTGATCCCCTCAACCTCCTGCTTGAGGCCTGCCAACTGGTAACACACTGGGCATCCCCCAAACCTCCATACCCAATTCAATATTATGGCCTCCCCGCACCCCGTACGCCCAATCATCCTCCAGAAGATACTGGCTCTTGCATCATTCGATCCCATCCTCACTGTTAGGTGTGGGCAATATGGCCCCCCCTCGGCAATAAAAGTAGCCTCCAATCCGTATGCACTCAATCAATCTACCCTTTTCCCAGCAGTAGCCAGCATATGCCTGAGCAATTGATACAAACAGTACCCAAGATGCAGTAGCCAGCACTACCCAAGCATCACCCTAATAGGATTAGGGGTAAAGAAAAGCCCCCCCCCATAATTACAAAAAACAATCCCAAAAAATACTCATAATGATCAGAGCCACAAGTGTCTATGCAGACTCCACACGTAACAAAGCCTCATTCAGCATGCAGGGGAGTCCGTCCGAAACTGTAAGTTCTCCCAGAGTCAGTGACTCAGGCTATTAGCCCAGCCCAGTCTAGACTGACTCCTCCCACTCCAACTATTTCATAGGGATTGGGGGGACAGAATTACAGCTCCTCCGTGTGCAGATAAAGGTGGCTGGGCTTTCCCTTTATAGCCCAGCCATGAGTTCAAAACAGGCGTCCTGCCTCCTGATTGGGCTGTCTTTTTATGGGAGCTGTTTCCTCCCAGCAACCCTGATGCTCCTTCCCTGGCCCACTGCCATTGAAGTCGCTGGGTCTCCTGATGCTCTGGTCACCCTTTGTCCCCTCTGGCACTGTAGCCTGGCACCTACCTCCCAATGCACTTCTCGCCACTTTTGGTGCAGCCAGCAATCCTGCCTCCTCTTCTGCCACCAGTGAGGCCCCTGGCAACAATTACAGCTCCTCCGTGCACAAGTAAAGGTGGCTGGGCTTTCCCTTTATAGCCCAGCCACAAGTTCAAAACAGGCACCCTGCCTCCTGATTGGGTCACCTTCCTGTGGGAGCTGTTTCCTCCCAGCAGTCTTGATGCTCCTTCCCTGGCCCACTGCCATTGCAGCTGCCGGGTCTCCTGATGCCCTGGTCACCCTCCATCCCCTCTGGTGCTGTAGCCTGGTGCCCGCCTCCCGATGTGCTTCTCGCCACTTTTGGTGCAGCCAGCAATCCAGCCTCCTCTTCTGCCGCCAATGTGGCCCCCGGCCAAAATTACAGCTCCTCCTCCTTGCGCCATTCGATCCCATCCTCACTGTTAGGTGTGGGCTTGTTAACCACTAAAGATGGTTTTGCTTAGGAAAATGCCTCAGATAGACATAGCTATCTTAATGACTAAAGGTATTTAAAATGTTGGATCCTCAAGAATCTTTACACCTTCAACTTTATTGGACTCCGTTGTATTTTCACAATACCTTGCTTATATAGCAACTGCAGGGGGGTTATCCCTTCAAACTGTTACATACTACAGTATTACTGCTTTTAAAGCCACTAACAATGAATGCAAATGAATACTCATTTTCTCCCTTATGCTCCAGCCCTATAAACTCCTATGTATGCTACCCTCCTCATTCCTAAGCCCCCCCTTGCATCTTATAATAACTGTTTTTTTTACTGATGGAATCCTGCATAGCTCTGTTTATATTCTGTTATATAATAATTGTTTTATGCATTAGGATGGAATCCCCTTCTCAAGTGGCATGGCCTTTCTGATCCATTTGTTAACATTCTCTCTTTTAGCATTACGTTTTGTAAAGCCCCCTTGGAGGGTATTACATCGAAGAAATGGCTTTTTTGCACCTTTCAAAATTAGTTCCAAATAAAATGGTTTTCTTGGTGTCTTTAGGGAGGACATCCCCTCACGATGTAGCTTTCTGAAACAACAAAGTTGAATAATGCTGCAGCATTAGAATGGCCTTTGCCAGTTTATCATTTCCAGCCTTACTTCAATTTAATATTCTTTCCCCTCTCCTTTTTCCCATGTCATATCATAGCCCTTTACCCTAACCTTCTGCGTTCCCCATCCATCACCCTTCAACCCTCTTTACTTCATTTGCTTCATTATATACTGGGCTCTTGTGTTCAGTCTGGATTTTCACGAGGAACTGTGGCGGTGGCAATTTTACTGTCCTCACTGCCGTTCAAGTTGAGTATTCTTATGGCACTTGGACTGTTGTTCTGACAAGTTACTTGCTTTATTTTTCAGATATTGCTACTGTTACTTGATGGTTTAAGGTCTATGCATGTATGTAGCTCAATTTATGACTTACTAAAAGTTCCATTTTTATTCCTTGATTCTATTTTCAGACAAACATTTGAGAAGAAGTTTAACTGTTTTGTACGGTCAAGGTATTTTCAAACATACAGTAAGTTGACTATGTTGATTGCTTTCAATATACACTACCCTATTAATTTTACTTTATGTGGTCCCCCTTTATACCTCATGGTTATAACATTATTTGTTCTCATAAAAATATTCTATCTGTATTTGAAGTTCTTTTATTATGGCCCCTTGAAACATTATTACACAAAATGTTAAAGGGCATGGTTCCCTTACAAAAAGAGAAAGAATATTGTCTCACTTTAAAAACCTTAAAACTGGTTTCACCTTCCTTCAGAAGGAACTAGGTCAAAAGAGCTAAAGCAAAAGCGCGCCATCAAAATCACAGGGGCAGAATGCCGGGATTCAAAAGAGCAACATGAAAAAGCAGAAGAGGCAGAAAAAGCACTAATCGCGCCACCCAATCCAACACAGGATGAATGTGACGTGGTGGACAGGTAAGTTGGGTGGGAGTCAGTGGTGAGGCACATTTTCACGGAGGACACAATTTGGGAGGGGGGGAGAAGGTTAGCCATGGGGGCAGCATCTGTGTTCGATGCTTTTATGCAGGGGCCCATGTGAGGGTCTTTGCCCCTGTACCCTCTCTCTATATATATAAACATCCTCCAGAATGCACTAACCACTGCACAAATGCACAAATGCAGTTGGGTGGGGGGGGGAGACAGTTGGGGGGAGTGACAACAACAAAAATAAAAAAAGGACGGAGGAGGACCCCAACCCAGGTCAGCCTGATGCACCAGCCATTTACAGTCTGTCACTCTGACCACTACACCATGCTGAATCAGAATACACTTGCGAACTTACAGTGGTTGGCCGACTGAAAACAGCTACAGGTATAGCACTATAATTTCCCTGCAGCTGTTTTCACCTACGCTATTTTCTCTCCATGGTTTTTACCACACTCTTATTCCCACACACTCTTGACCGGCTACCCCCCAAAAACAAAATGATGGTTGCCCCCCCCATAAGAAAAACCTCTTTAATAATATCCCAGTACATATTGGAATCAAATTGTGTACCAAATTAGAAAGATTAATGAAAATATTTACTTGGGTACAAAAGCTGCCAAGACATAGTATTTCCAAACTTAGAGTCCCATGGCGGAATGGTGGCTTTAATCTCCCCTTGGTGGCATAAGTATCATCAGACTTTTTTGATTATCACTCAGCATCACTCAGAAGTTAAGGAGCAAAAGAAGGCCAAGGCCCATGAGTAGCTCCTAGGACGTGGTGTAATAATTCAAGTTTTCCCCAGTCTTTATATTCTTATCTAAATTATGTTTAAAAGCAATTTTATTTTTACTAATTATAATAACTTCTGGCAAGCTATTCCAGAGATTTTCAGATTTTACAGTATAAAAGTATTTTTTTATTAGTTTTATATTTATTCACCTTAACTTATAAAGGGTGGCCCCTTACATTGAATCTTGAATCTTTGTATTCACTTTCTAGTTCAGTCATGAGTAGAGGGTCATTCATAATGTCAAAAAAGAACAGCATAGAAACATAGAATCTGATGGCAGATAAGGACCGCTTGGCCCACCTAATCTGCCCATTTCCCTACCTAATGGATAAGCTGCAGATCCTAGTTAACCAACACCCTACTTCCTCCTACCCCTCCACTAGAATTGCCTTATGTCTGTCCCATGCATTCTTAAATTCCCCCCACTGTTTCTGACTCTACGACCTCTTTAGGAAGGCTGTTCCATGCATCTGCAACCCTCTCCATGAAGAAATACTTCCTCACATTACCTCTGAGCTGCCCTCCCCATCTTCAAATTGTGCCCCCTTGTTCTGGCACATCTCTTTTTCTGAAAGATGCTACCCTCTTGGACATTGTTGATTCCCTTGAGGTATTTGAAAGTTTCTGTCATGTCCCCCCTCTCCCTCCTTTCCTCGAGGCTATACATCTTAAGCTCCTTTAGCCTTGCTTCATGTGTATTCTGGTGCAGACCCTGCACCATTTTGGTTGCCCTCCTCTGGACAGCCTCCACCCTGTTTATGTCTTTGCACAGATGGAGTCTCCAGAACTATACACAGTACTCCAGATGTGGTCTCACCAACTGTCTGTACAGAGGGACAACAACTTCTTGTTTTCTACTGGTGATGCCTCTCCCTATGCAACCCAGTATCCCCCCAGCCCTCCTTAGTGCCTTCTCACATTGCTTGCCTGTCTCCCCTTCTCCTTCTTAATTCTAGACTATGTAAATCCATACATGTAGGCATTCATCATATGACTTGCCTGCATTACCCTTAATTAATTTTGTGTTGATTAAGCAGTCTTGTTTTTTTGCTTACCACTGTTTCAGATTCTGTCTCTGCACTATGGGCATCTATAGAGTGTAATATTATTTTCCTGCACAGATTTTCAGATTTCTTGTTTATCATCTCTCCCCACCCCACCCCCAGTGTTTTTAATTCTCATCCAGCTATTTTGGGAACAATCTCAACTATCAGATCTCTTAAGAAAGTTTCAAAATGGAATGCATTTCCCCCTCAGTTTATTCCTCTGTGGAATAACCCAGCTTTAAATTTAGAAAAATTTAATTTTGATACAAGTGTATGGAGAAAAACACAAATAGTAAATATGCTAGATATGGTTATCCCAGACACTGGGATTCTCTTACCTTTTGAATCTATCAAAGGACATTGTGGTTTGCAGAGGTTTCAATATTGTAGTTATTTATAAATTAGAAATGTTGTACAGAAATGTGTCCACTCAGTGAATAATAATATTCAAATTGATGATAAATGGGACCAATTTTATAAAATGGTCTTGCTCAAAAGACGGGCTAATTTAATTTATAAAACTTTATCTGACCCCTCATCTTCTCTTACAGGAGATGCAAAAACTCATTGGGAAGGAACTGTGGATTGATGTAGTTAAAACAAGTAGGGATCATCAAGGGACATTTACTCATTTTAAAAGTCTTCATTATAATCAGTTTAGTTCAGGAACATTAGAATTGTTGAGTCTTTTACCAGACAGTATATATTGGAGATGTAATTGTCCCCATACTTCAACATTCCATATGTTATGGTCCTGCCTGAAGATTTTTAAGGCTTTGGAAAAAATTACAGATTATATATAAGACATTTATTAAAGTAAATATCTAATTAGATCCAGAAATTTGGATTATTTGTAATTCCTCTAAAGTTCCCCAGGTTGATTACTACTAGAAAGTCTGGCTAAAACTGGCAGCATTGTATCTAAAGAGAATCATCCTAAAATATTGGAAAACCAACTGTAATTCATTAATGGAAAAATGATGGTCTTACATGGCCTCATCTGCAACAAATGAACAAATTAGTTATAAATGACTAGATAAATCAGATATGCCCCCAAAGAAACTGGCAACCTTTCCTTCATCACTTTAATGTCAACCATTAAGTTAATGACAAGTTTTCTTGGAATACCTTTGACCTTAGTACCAACTCTTATAGTATATATTTACTTTTTTTTGTATTATAATTCAGGATTATAAAATGTTTTTTTTCCTTTTGTATTTATCAGTTACTATTGTTAAGGTTGTTTTAATTTTGTTATTGATTGTATGATATTATACAATATTGTTAAAATCATATTGATGTTATGTTGTACAATTGTTTCAGTTTTTTTTTAAATCAATAAAACAATAACTAAAAGAAAAAAAATATCCCATGAGTGACGGAAGGCAGGGTATGTTGCATAGGCTGTGGGATACTAGACACACGTTGAAATGTCCCAGAAGTGACCCAAGGTGGGGTAGGCTGCATAGGCTGTGGGATACTAGAAACAAGTGATAGTGGTCCAGGAGTGACACAAGATAGGGTACGCTTCATAGGCTGTGTGGTACTAAACACAACCCAGGAGTGACCCAAGGTAGCGTACGCTGTATAGGCTGTGTGATACTGGACACAAGCTAAACTGTCCCAGGAGTGATGGCACGGTAGGGTATGCTGCATAGCCTGTGTGGTACTGGACACAAGGTACAATGGCCCATGAGTAATGCAAGGTAGGGTACTCTGCAGAGGCTGTATAATACAAAATGCAACATAAAATGACCCAGGACTGACCATGTTGGGTAAGCTGCATAGCATAGGCTATGTAGTACTAGACACAAGATGAAATGAGGCAGGAGTGACCCAAGGTAACTGTTCTAATTTTTGGGGCCTCTACAAATCGACCCTGTGCCATCCCAGGTCATTTTGAATTGTGACTGGAGTTACATTGTGAGGATTTTGTGTGTACTTGGGATGTTTTCTGTTGGCAAGTGTGGCACGTGGCAATGAAAGCTGCAGAACAGCCCTACATTCTTTCTAGAAAAAACCCTGGTCAGGGATTACGTACATACCTTCCCAAGTAAACAACTACTATACGAGTCAGACATCAGGAAATTACATCAACTGTTGCTTACAGTGTTACAGTCCTTTAATTAAATAAAACCAAGACACGTTTACCTGATCCTAAATCCACTGAACATGCCAGTATCCACAATGTAGGGGCACACCAAGGTGGTCCTAATGCCATCAATTTCTTTTGCCCGCAGTTCGTGAGTCAGAGACTCATGGAATCCAACCACTGCATACTTGCTTGCACAGTAATCCTATCAAAATAAACAAGGAGTTTTTTTCTTCCTAAAGAAAGGAACCAACTCTAATAACTATCAAAATATGCTCACAAACTATAGTAAGAAAGACATTTGTGATTTAAATAGCTTTGCAGTGGCTAATGCTGCACCAGAAAAATCTGTCATATATCATAATATTATGTCCCTTTTCTTTCTTTACCATATACTGAAATTTAGTAAGTCATATTTTAAAAAATCGTTAGTAAGCACATATACTATATTGTCTGTAAATATTTTTTTAAGACCATGGATGACAAATGGAACACAACTGTCTCACTTTCCTAGCATACCAACTAGAAACTCTGGCCAGGATTTTCAAAAGTATTAGATCGCCACAAGCCCCTGTGCACCGACAATATGGTGCATGGGGCTTGCCATGATCTAACAGGATTTTCCATCCCATGTGGCAATTAAAGCAAGTTAGATCAACTTTTTCCAGTCTAACTTGTAGCAATCCTGGGGGCTGTTACTACAGAACTTGCACCAGATATTTGGCACAAGCTGCTGTAATCCATGGAAACTGTCACAACTGCACCCAAGATTGTAAAATCGGGCGCAGCTGCAGTGAAGGGTTTGGCGCACCACCAAAACCTAAGAGCCATGGCACAGGGCTGCCCTGCACCATGGTTGGAAAATTCAGCCCTCTGTGTCTGGCAACAATTTACTACAAGAAATCACAAATAAGACTGACACAAAGGGACACACTATAACATTTTTTACAGCACCAGCAGAGATAAAAATGGCAAAATGACGTGATATCTTTGTATTTAACCTCAAGATATCATGAAACCTTAATGGTTAGGTAAGTTACAACTTAAATCTTGAATGTTCGGATGTTAATGTTATTAGGAGTAATTGAATAGTACCGGCCACTCAGTTTTCTGTATTTTCATACAATTGCAACAGTAACCAACATTTTATATGTTGCATGTCTTCATCCATGTTTCTGGTTAGGCAAATTGGCTGCAGTGTGGTGACTATTTTCCAGGAATATGTTATGATGATATTGACAAGTTATAGTTGCCCTTTTTTGTGTGCTGGTCAATATAATTAGCTTACATAGAACTAAGTAGATACTGTAAGTATTTGCATAATAATTACTGGGTCTCGTTTTTTCCCATAGGAAAAACTGGGTTGTAATTTCACCATTATAACCAGCTGGTTATAATGGCAAACATGCACCTGGTTTCCCTCGAACTGAGCATGTGCAGCCACCGCTCTTGCTCTCACTTGAGTAAGTTTTCGAGCCTTCCTCTCCTGGGTTCCGCTGTCAGCATTTCACCACTGCTCCACAGTTCGCCACACTCAGACTCAGAGGCTAGTTAATTAAATAAAACGAATGACGAAGGAGCAGTTTATTTTAAATGGCCAACTGAAGAAAAAAAAGAGGTTTTTATCACAAGCCATGGACCGCACTGAAACACGACTGGTCCATTGCTATCTTTATTTTATATCATTGCTGTGGCAAAAAAAATGAGACCCAACAATTATATAAAATAAATGCTGGGTAGGAGTTGTAAAACTCTAATTTTACACACACACACACACACACACCCTCAGTGTGGGATGCCTTAATAAACCCCTAGAGCTTCACTCTTGGGGTTTATGTTGCATCCCACACCTCGGTATGTGTGTGTGTAAAATTCTCATTATAACCCCTTACCCAGCCATTATTCTCTATTTTATGCTGGAAACTAAATTCTGCACATTACACAATAAAGCCCTGTCATCTGAATTACTTTAGTTTGAAAACCGTGAAAATGATGACCTGTGTAACTTTACTCCTCAAAATCTTTTATATTCAGATTGCAGAGCTGATTAGAAATGGAGGGTCTGGAGACCGTATTATTACTACAGGCGTTTAGAGTGAGAGAGGAATGTATAGTAAATGGTTGCCATGCTCTGCACCACACTGGATGTTGGAAAAGCTCCTTACTAAGTTTGAAGCTGATTTTTTATTCTTAATGTTTTCTAATCCCTTATTTTAATGATGCAGAGAACTCCCCTTCCCCTTCAAAGTAGGAAGCATGTGAAGACTAATGTTGGAAAGGCACTTATAAGTATCAGGTAATCTGGTCCATACTGTCCAAAAAGAGGCTTGGGTGAAAGTGCAGGGAACTCAGATTCCACTAAGCATGCATGATGCAACTGACCTTGTTCCTCTGAGAGGCAAGCACCAGCTCAGCCTCCCTTCACTCTGGCACGCTGCACTCTGAGTTTGCCCGATTTGCACAGATGATTTGTATGCAAATTTATTTGTCCTTCATATGTACTGTTTTGCCATTTTGTCTGTGCTGCGCTCAGCTTAGAAACATAGAAACATAGAATTTGACGGCAGATAAGGACTGCTTGGCCCACCCAGTCTGCCCATTTCCCTACCTAATGGATAAGCTGCAGATTCTAGTTAACCAGCAGCCTACTTCTTCCTACCCCCACCCTCTAGAATTGCCTTATGACTGTCCCATGCATGCTTGAATTCCACCACTGTTTTTGACTCTACAACCTCCTCCGGAAGGCTGTTCCATGCATCAACAACCCTCTCTGTGAAAAAATACTTCCTTATATTACCTCTGAGCTGCCCTCCCTCTGTCTTCAAAATGTGCCCCCTTGTTCTTGCACACCTCTTTTTTTGAAAGATGCTACCCTCTTGGACTTTGTTGATTCCCTTGAGGTACTTGAACGTTTCTATCATGTCCCCCCTCTCCCTCCTTTCCTCGAGGCTATACATATTAAGCTCCTTAAGTCTCTCTTCATATGTCTTCCAGTGCAGACCCTGCACCATTTTAGTTGCCCTCCTCTGGACAGCTTCCATCCTGTCTATGTCTTTGCGGAGATTGGGTCTCCAGAACTGCACGCAGTACTCCAGATCGGGTCTCACCAGATGTCTGTACAGAGGGATAATAACTTCCTGTTTTCTACTGGTGATGCCTCTCCCTATGCATCCCAGTATCCCCCCCCCAGCCCTCCTTGCTGCCCTCTCACATTGCTTGCCCACCTCTAGGTCATCTGATATGACTACCCCCAGGTCCCTTTCCATTTTTGCTGTTGTTAGTATCTCACCCCCATTGTGTAATCTTCCCCTGGGTTTTTGTTTCCCAGGTGCATTACCTTGCACTTCTTAGCATTGAATCTAAGCTGCCATACATTTGACCATTCCTCTAACCTTGCCAAGTCCCTTCTCATCCTTTCACCCCACCTTGTGCATCAACTCTGTTGCAGATCTTTGTGTCATCTGCAAAGAGACATACTTTTCCTTCCAGTCCCTCTGCAATGTTGCTTATAAAGACATTGAAGAGGACCGGTCCTAATACTGAACCCTGCTGCACCCCACAGTAACCTCCCTTTCTTCAGAGTGGGCTCCATTTACTATTACTCTCTGTGTCCTATTCTCCAGCCAGTTCTTTACCCAGGCTGTCATCTTGGGACCCACTCCCAGGCTGGCTAACTTGTATATTAATCTTTTGTGTGGGACTGTGTCAAATGCCTTGCTAAAGTCTAGGTAGGCCATGTCCACAGCCCCTCCCTGATCTACTACTTTGGTCACCCAGTCAAAGAAATCTATCAGATTCGTCTGGCATGACCTTCCTGCTGTGAATCCATGCTGCCTTGGGTCCTGTGCCCCTCTGGCCTCTAGATACTCGACAATTCTTTCCTTCAGATTCCATCATTTTCCCTATCACTGAGGTTAAACTAACAGGTCTGTAGTTTCCTGTTTCTGCCTTGCTCCCACTTTTGTGAAGGGGAATCACATCTGCCCTCCTCCAGTCCTTGGGTGCCACCCCATCCTCCCATGATTTGTTAAAGAGGGTAGTCAGTGGTGTCACTAGTTCTACACTTAGTTCGTTTAGAATTCTCAGATGAATCCCATCAGGCCCCATTGCTTTGTCCACCTTCAGTTTTAAGAGTTCTTTCAGAACCCTTTCTTCTGTAAATGGGCTGGTATCAACTTCTGTATCCAGAGTGCTTCTATTGTTTGTTTTAGGTACCTCCCCCTCTTCATTTGTAAATACTGAGCAAAAATATTTGTTTAGTATCTCTGCCTTTTCACAGTCACCCTCTGCCCACCCCCTACCCCTTTATTAAGCCTCACTATCTGTCCCTTGGTCTTCCTTTGCTCCCTGATGTACCTATAAAAGGATTTATCCCCCTTCTTAACTGAGTTGGCTATCTTTTCCTCGGTTTGGCCTTTGCTGTTCTGACTGCCTTCCCAGCTTCCTTTTGCTTTAACTGACACAGTTCTCTGTCCTGATCCTTCTGTGATTCCTTGTACTTCCTGAATGCTTTCTTTTTCTCTTGAACCTTCACTGCCACTTCCTTTGAGAACCATAGTGGTTTCTTACATTGTTTTGTTTTGTTTATTTGCTTCACACAAAGGCTTATTACCTCTGTGATGGCAGTTTTTATTATTCCCCATTGTTTTTCCACCCCTCCTTCCTGTCCATTTGCTAATGCATTCCTTAGGCACTCACCCATTTTGGCAAAGTCAGCCCTCTAAAGTCCAGTACTTTTGCCTTTGTATGGCTTGACTCTATTGCTGTGTTTATTGTGAACCATACTATTCGATGGTCGCTAGTTCCCAGATGGCTACCCACTTCTACATCTGTGATCCTCTCTCCATCTCCATTTGAGAGAACCAGGTCTAAGATTGCTCCTCTTGAGTGGGTTCCAATACTAGTTGTCAGGCATGCCCCTGTAGGGCATCTAGAATAACCCCACTCTTCGAAGTGGCTGCTGCAACTGCACTCCAGTTAACATCTGGCATATTCAGATCACCCATCAGCAATATCTCCCCTTTTTCTGCCATTCTAAGTATTCTTTCTATCATTTCCTTGTCCATTTCCTCCCCCTGAGAGAGGGGTCTGTATACAACCCCTGTGCGGATTGTGGTGCCATTGCCTGTCTCCAAATTTACCCACAGTGCTTCTTCTCCTCCTCCCTGTTTACCCTTTTGTTCTGTTGCTTTGATTCCTCCCCTTATGCAAAGAGCTACTCCTCCTCCTCTTTTACCCTCCCTGGCCCTCCTGTAGATAGTGTATCCTGGTATGTTTACGTCCCAGTCATGGTTTTGTGTGTACCATGTTTCTGTGACTGCCACAATATCCAGATGTTCCTCCTCCATCAAGGCCACTAATTCAGGAAGCTTGTTACCCAGACTACGGGCATTGGTACTCATTGCTCTCCATTTTTTGATGGCTTTACCTTCTGTTGCAGCATCCCCCACTGACCTTTCTACCTCAGTCTTTTTCTCATTTAGTACCCTGTTTTGTAGGGAGAGGCTGGGATTTTCCTGCTGCTTATCAGTGCCTCCCCCCTTGACTAGTTTAAAAGCTTGCCAATGAAGCATTTAAACTGATTGCTCAAGAGACTTGTTCCCTTCCTGGACAGATGCAGACCATCCTGCCAGTATAGACTGGTGTCCCTCCAGGTGGAACCCCAGTCCCCAATGAAGCCAAACCCCTGTGCTCCACACCATTTTTTCAACCATTCATTAAACTGCATGGTGCAAAGTACCCTTGCCTCACCCATGCCACTGACAGGCAGCACCTCTGAGAAGGATACTGTGTGTGCTACTTGTCTTAGGCCCCTACCCAACTCCACAAAGTCCTCCTGCACTGCTCTAATCTCATGATGAGCCAAGTCATTTGTCCCTAGGTGGACAATGACGTCCAGCTCAGACTCCCCTGCAGCTGTTCTCATGATCCTGAGGATGCGCTTCCTGTCCCTCCAAGCCATGGCACCAGGTAGGCACCTTACTTCAGTTTTCCCTGCTCCCCCCAGTTCTATCCCCCTAATAATTGAGTCCCCCACCAGGAGCTGCTTCCTTTTCCTGTGGTGTCCTCTGCCTCCTTCCTGTGGGCCTCCCTTGTGACAGTTGTCCTCAGCCTCCTTAGTCTCCTCTGCGGGTGCATCCATAGGGGAACTATGCTCCCCCAGAATGGTGTATGGATTGTGGAGTGGAACAACTGACTGGGTGTGCCTCTGTTCCACCATCCTCACCCTCCCTGAGCCCACTGTGGTCCAACTGCTGTGCTTTATTCGCAACCTCTGAGGTAGCGGTGGTGGTTCTGGTGCTCCCTGGATGGGGGAGGTTCCCTTCCTACTGTCCAGTGTGGCCTGAGGGAAGGTTCCCTTACTACTGTGCTCTTTATGTTATCCTCATTGTAACCACATCATCTGACTGGCTGTAGTTTGTTTGTAATTGTGCTTTTCCCCTTCCCCCGGGTCACACCTGGAAATGAGCCTTGGCTCAGTGTGCCTCTCCTGGTTACCAATTTTTAAATATGTACATACATATATACATACATAAATAAGTAAAATAAAAGAATGCCATTCTACGGAATATTTTTATCATGTCTCACACAACCAAGGTCCATAAAGTGTGCTTCATGACATCTTGACTCAGTTCCTTCCCTCTTACACTCTGGTCCTATATTAAGACACTGCTGGAAATATTTTGTTCTCCCTAGGTAGTTGTGTGTCTGTCCTTACAACATGTAGCTGGTCATGTGTCTGTCCTTACAGCATGTAGCTGGTTGTTTGTCTGTTCTTACAGGATGTAGTTGGTTGTGTGTCTGTCCTTTACAACACGTAGCCGGTAGTGTGTCTGTCCTTACAGCATGTATCTGGTTGTGTGTCTGTCCTTACAGTATGTAGTTGGTCATGTGGCTGTCCTTACAGCAAGTAGCTGGTTGTATTTTTCTTATAGCAAGCAGCTTGTTGTGTGTCCGTCCTTACAGCACGTAGCTGGTTGTGTCTCCATCCTTACGGCATGTAGCTGGTTGTGTCTCCATCCTCATGGCACGTAGCTAGTTGTGTCTCCATCCTTATGACACGTAGCTGGTTGTGTCTCCATCCTCATGGCACGTACCTAGTTGTGTCTCCATCCTCATGGCACGTAGCTAGTTGTGTCTCCATCCTTATGGCACGTAGCTGGTTGTGTCTCCATCCTTACGGCACGTAGCTGGTTGTGTCTCTATCCTTACAGCACATACCTGGTTGTGTCTCCATCCTCATGACACACAGCTGGTTGTGTCTCCATCCTTATGGCATGTAGTTGATTGTGTTTCCATCCTCACAGCACATAGCTGGTTGTCTCCATCCTTACGGCATGTAGCTGGTTGTGTCTCCATCCTTACGGCACGTAGTTGGTTGTGTCTCCATCCTTACGGTACGTACCTAGTTGTGTCTCCATCCTTACGGCATGTAGCTGGTTGTGTCTCCATCCCTACGGCACATAGCTGGTTGTGTCTCCATCCTTACGGCACGTAGCTGGTTGTGTCTCCATCCTCATGACACATAGCTGGTTGTATCTCCATCCTTATGGCATGTAGTTGATTGTGTTTCCATCCTCACAGCACATAGCTGGTTGTCTCCATCCTTACGGCACGTAACTGGTTGTGTCTTCATCCTTAGAGCACATTGACTTTGGAACACCCTTCCTTAGTTCATTACCCCATCCCAGTTTTTGAAGAGTGTGTATCACTTGCAAGACATTTCTGGATAGCATACAAATCAATTCATATTTTATGTTTTGTCTGCATTTCGGTTTCCTTTACCCTTCCTCACCATCCAGATCCATGTCCCCTAGGGTTCATCTGCTTGTGTTTGTTAATTTTTTGCTGATCTTGTTACTCTGTTTGTGACATCACAGTGTGGTGCTGTGGAAATTATTATGATGTCACAAACAGAGAAGTGTGGCTTCAGGAAAGGACTAAAAAACAAGAGCAGATTGACTGCAGGGACAAGGATCGTGTTTCCATATATATGAACCTAGTAGTGCAAGATGAAAGGAATAGAGATACAGTCTATAAAATATACACTGAATCATGCCCAAATAGTGTGTTTTCAAAGTTTTCTCAGAAGAGATAAATTACCTGTAAGATGCACTAAAAACATTTTTTTTTTTGGAGGCATTCGGGATAGTCATGGAATGCTAATGTTTAACTGTTAACGTAACATAGCTGCTCTTTTTTCTCTGTAAATGTGATGTGCCTCAAATGGAATTGTCCAGAAAAGTGCAATATAAATAAGGGATATACAATGCCCTGACTCAGAATATGCAGGTTATCTTCATGTGTGACAGGGCAGGACCATAACGCATGAGTGGAAGAGCCACAAGTGAGTTGTGAAAGTCGTGTTCCCTCACAAGACTGATAAACTGTGTACTTTGAGTATGACCATTGCATATTCCATTCATACAACATCAGCTTACTGGTTATATCTTTTAAATCTGCAATTTGAAGATTTATCTGTTTCTATCTGATTTCAATTGCAGGTTCCAGGTCTGTACAGAACTATTATCAGCATTGTGAAAGCTAATCTTTCATTGGTTCATTATTCCACTGTAAAGTACCTAACCTTTGAGGCTGGCCCGGTGGTGCTGAGGGTTGAGGCACTGGATACCACACCTCATGCTATACTGGTGACCTGGATTCAGGAATGAGCCCATGTTGTCGGGGGGTTGTCGGGGGAGGCAAGGGCAGGATTGAGCTGCTGTGGGCAGCTCTCCTCTCCCGGGGAAGGATGAGGGGTTTCCCTGGCCCTTGGCTACCACCCAGTGAAGGATGGATGGCAGTTCAGTCTACAGGGGAGCCTGGCAATAGCCAGGGGTGGGGCGCAAAGGGCTGGGTCAGCACCCGGAGTGTGTGTGCGCCTCCACATGCATGCACTGCCATGTTTGCCGGGGCTCTGGGAACTGTGGGGAGAAAAATTGGGAAAAGCATAAAGTACATATATAAAAAAAAATAAAGTACCTAACTTTCAAGCTATCACTTGTGACAACACTAACAACAAGATATCCTGATACTGTATCTTGAGGTTAGACAGACAGATATCACTTGATCTTCCAAGAATGAATCTTCACCATTCAGTCACACTGATTGGTCTAAGACGGAGGCACTAGGACCCCATGGGAGCAAAGCCTTTTGCAGCCTAGGAGGGAACTGACATCAGTGCTGGCAGCGCCCATAAGGCAGACATAGTGAAGTCGTGCACGAGGGTTGGCCAGTAACCAATGCCAGCCCCATCCCTTCCTTGGTTCTGTTTTTCCTGCTATCAAGTGTGCACCATGGGAGCAACCACAGTCACTGAAACTGTGTCACAGCCTTTTTTAGTTCACTGCCACCTTCGTTTGATGCTGAGTTCACTCTGTCACTGTATTTTCACTGGTTCTATCCCCTTTTTATGTTTAGTTTGATGACAAACCTTTTCTTGCTGTTTTTATTTTTATTTTGTTTGTCATGTTGGATCCTATAGAGCAAAAGAAGAAATCTAAGGAGAAGGACAAGGACAGTCTCCCCATGTGTCCCTGCTCCTGTGGAGGTCTGAATACTGTCCAGGATGACATGACAAATGCTGAACCTTCCTTGGCGGTGACCATGATATGGATAGATGCAATGCCTGCTTCTCCATGGACTACTGCACCTTCAAGAGCGCATGGAAGTGAGGTCACAAGCCCCCCACCTTTGGAGGCAGATGTCACACCAGGAACACCAAGGTAAGGTCACTGGGCTCTTCGGAGGCAGTATAGTATAGTGGTTAAGGGCACTGAGCTGCAAACCTGGAGACCTAGGTTTGAATCCCATCACCCCCCCTTGCATACTGTGTGACCCTGAGCAAGTCACTTAACTTCCTTGTTTATTTTTTTTCATTTATTGAAAAGTTTCACCAGGAAGGGCACACTGAACAATAAAGTGCTAGTCTCACAGTGCCTCCTGGGGGAGGGGAAACAGTGGGAGAAAATAGTACAAATACAATGACAGTATATGCAATCAAGTGATATAAAACAATTTAAACAGTAATTTGGGACAAACTGCAGAAAGCAGGGTTACATCAGTACAACAACAGCAATGAACATGAACAAGGTACAACTCTGCAAGGTACAGTACATCCAGATAAGCCATAGTCCATTTTTTGTTTTTTGAGGAAGCAAAGCCAAGTAGCATCATAGCTGGACACAAAAGCAGTGAGCATAAAGCAATATTCAGATACTGTAAGTGCATTAGAGACGTGCCAGAATTGACAACAGATGAGCAGTTTGGTGTAATCCTTTTGGGGGACAGCAACTTCAGGGTGCAAGATAGCCGAATGGAGTGAAGTAAAGGGCAGGAGCAACCTAGCAGAGAGGTTAAAATGGCAGTGGGGTTAGCTGCAGGTACAGTTTACCAAGAGGAAGTTGTTCAAGGCTAAAGATAAGGAGTAGGGGGAGGAGGATAAGCAGATTTTAGGGGGGAAGGAATTCCATAGCTTAGGGAAGTGATACGAGACTGGCCTGTCATAGTCAAATGATGAGGAATTACCAATTGACAAGAATCATATGATCTAAGACAATGGTCCGGGGAGGGTAGAGTGGATAGTAGGGGCTTGGTCCTTGTGCACTCCTTGTGCTCCCAGGTCGCACCTGGAAACAAGCTCTAGCTAAGTGTGTCTTTCCTGGTTAAACAAGTTTTTCTTTCCCTTTCCCCTGAGCCCCTTCCAGTACCACTTTTACTGAGGAAGTTCAAGGCACTCCCTGCACGCATCTCACCAAAATGTCAGAGGCTCGGGGGTGGTGGGGGTCAGGTGGAGAGTCAGCTTTCTCCAGGGAGGGGTCAGTTGAGTACCTCCTAGTCTGTCAACCCTTCATGGCGGTGGATGCCCCCAGTGGTGAGGCCAAAGCTATACACTCAGTCTACATCAATGAGCTGCGGCCTGGTGCTGCCCTGACTCCTGGTACTAACACCAGTACCAGTGAGCAGGGCAGCACTGGCTGTAAGACTAGGCCCCCTTCTGGAACTGCTCACGGTGCCAGAAAAGGGGTGGGTTCTGGAGCTAGCCCTATCTCTGAACCTGAGGTTGTTGTTATTGCCTCCCCTGAATGGCCTAGTAGCCTGGAGGAGGATGACACCACCAACTTTGGGCCTGGAGAAGGAGCCGGTGATGATGGAAGTCATCCTGGGCCTGGTTCCCAGCCCGTCTCCAGCCTGGAGTCCCTCCTGTGGTTGGCCCTTGGACTGGTGCCTGAGACAGTGCTGGGACTCTTTCTGGCACCATTTGCAGTGCCTGTTCAGGTTCCCATGCCATTTCCATTGCCATTTGTGGTGCCAAGTCTGATTCTGGTGCCGCTGGTGGTGCCTTGTCTGGGACCGACTTTGGGGGTGCCTTTGGCCTGCAGGTTGGGCTTGGCCGGGGGGTTGGGGAGGACATTATCAGTCCTGATGAATGGCTGGGGTATGGAACTGGGCCTGCAGCTGGTCCCTTGTCCAGTAATGATGGCAGCTCTGGCGGGGCCCCCAGCACTAACCCAGTTTGTTGTTTCTCCACAGAACTGGCTGGCCCTGTCATTGGTGGGCACTAGGGCCACCTGTGGCCGTAGTTGGCTCCGCACACCTCACCTGGGGGTTCCCCCCATAGACACCATCTGGACCGGTCCTCTAAGATTGGTCGGCTCCACATGGGTGAGTTTGCCAGACTCCAGTGGGTTATGGGGCTGGGAGTTGCCGCTGGAGGGGGGGCACGCAAAGAGAAATGGGGGATAAGCTAATAATGGAAAAAAGAAATGGTTTAAAATAAAGTTATATATGAATTAGACACAGTCATAATGGGATATGATGTATTAGAGGAATGTCAACTACTCCACAACACACTAAATAATTAGATTTGTGGTTTGGCAATAGAACTTTTTTTTACTTGTTATGTATACTGTGACTAGAGTTATGCTTAATATACATTTAATGTATCTACATAATATAATTGAACTTGGTGATAACCAGTATGTGCAAGTATTGACTATTTGAGAATTTAATAACATTTTTAATGAAAAAAAAAAAAGAAAGGGTAAAAAAAATACCGAACCTGCACACATGCTGTTGCGAAGAGTCCCAGAGAACTTGCTATTGAAACAATGTGTCCATGGTTCATCTCTATCATCCGAGGAAGAAAGGTCTTCACTGTCTGGAAAGAAAAAAGTTAATTCTTGTTACATACTCTGGCCCCCAATTCCTTTATATAATAATATAAATACAGTTTTGACAAAGAAAACATATTTTCTTTCAAATGTCTGTTACAGATCATTGAATCACGTTCCTTTTGTATTTTGCTTTCGTGTATCTGTACATGATAGGTGAAACTCTGTATCTCTGGAATGTGGCTTTTAGTTGTACTGCCATTCGAGTTAGAGATCCAAGTGTCAGTAATCCAGTGACCTTCTGGCTCTTGCTGCGAGACAGTGGGCAACCTTCACTGAGGAGCTTCCCTTTGATGGGGGAAGAAATTGTAGAGAATGAGCAGAAAAGTACCCTTAAAAGAGGAAGGGTGGGGAGATAAGAGGAAAACTGGGCAAACAGCAATAAAACACAGGACTGGAGATGAATGAAGAACCATGTGAAGTTTAGCTTTGACAGTTAAAATTAGGGATCTCCTCCCCACCCCAAGAGCTGCCCTACCACATTTTCCGAAATGCACTGGCCCTAAACGTTGTATTAGAAGGATTCAGTTAGAAAGCTCAGTTTGCTTATATGACTTAATATTCTTGTCACTGACCAGTGGCAGATCTGCACCAGGACATATGACCTGGTAATAAAATGCTGTGCCCCATTGGTGCCCCATGTGGTACAGAGTCCCACACAGCAACAATATATAGGTACCCTGGCTGGCAGCAGTTGTGCCCCCACTATGCCCTGGTAAGCAGTACAGGTTGGAGCCAACACTGTCACTGACACTGTTGGAAGTACCATCTTTTGGATGAAAAAATCAAACTGAAGCTTCCTCTGCATGTTTCTGGCAATTGTCTAAATGAAAGTTAAAACTTGCAGTCTGAATGAGAAATGGATAAACCTGGTATCCTGGAAAAAACAGACAACATGGAGAATGTGGTGAACACAGAAAAACTGGACAATGTGGAGAACATGGCAAACATGGAGAACATGTTGAATATCGTGGGCATAGAGAATATGGAGATAATGGAGAATGTAGAGAACATGGCAAACATGGAGAATATGGAAAATGTGGAGGACACGGAGAATGTGGAGAACGTGAAGAATGTAGAGAACATGGAGAACGTATAATGTGGAGAATGTGGAGAACGTGGAGAATGTGGAGCACATGGAGAATATGGTGAGCATGGAGAATGTGGACAGCATGAAGAATGCGGACAACATGGAGAATGTGGTGAGCATAAGGAACATGAAGAACATGGTCAGGCTTTGTATAAAACAGAGATACTGGTGCAGTGGGCCATGGCTGCTGTGAAGACTGTTGCTGGGTGCACCATGCATGCCATGCATGCAGTTACTTCTCTAACAGTTTCTTTGTAAAGCCCCTGCAATGTCATTGTGTATGTGATGTGCTGGAGGCAGTGAGCTGTAGTGGTTAGAGCACAGTTAGGGTAACCAGCAGACCCAGGTTCAAATCCCTTCAGAACCATTTACTCACTGGTGGGCCTGAGCAAGTGTGTGCCTGTCAGTGTTTCAGACCATTAGGCTGTAAAAGTGGGTAGAATTGCTGTAAAGTTGGGTAGAATGCATATCCCACTGAAAATGGCATGTTCCATTTCTGTTGGGTTATCGTAGCTAAAAAAAATTGAAAAAACAAATTATCTGCCATAGAAATGTAAAATTCTAGGTTCTTGTTTGTTTTACATTTTTTATCCCTTTGTCTGTTTTAAATTTTTATTCCTTTTTTACCGTCCTCTGTGGCACACATTCTTCCTTTTGCATGCTAGGGTTACCACCCAGTTTGTGGGCACAGGCTAGAGTATACCCCAGCTGTCCTTCCGATGGCCTTGAGTGCCCCCCTCCAGTTTTCCCAGCCCTACCTCCACTCACTAGATGGCATGCAGCATCCTGCAGTAGACTCAAACACTGCCACAGAGACCCTTTCAGGATCAATCTCCCTGACCCGCCACAGGGTTGTTGTATTGCTGGATACAGCACCATTACCTCCCCAGGCTGGGGGCCCGGCCACCCTCTCTGCACATCCTGAGTTAAATAGAAACATAGAAACACAGAAGTTGAAGGCAGATAAGGACCACAAGGCCCATCCAGTCTGCCCATTTTTTCTACCTTATGAATGTGCCATAGGCCTTTACCCTGTCAATGACTTATCTATTTATACTCATCTGTATTGCTCCCTTATGCCTATTCCATGCCTGTTTGAAGCCCTACACTGTATTCATATCCACCACTTCCTGAGGTAGGCCGTTCCATGCAGCTACCACCCTTTCTGTGAAAAAGAACTTTCTCACATTACCCCTTAATCAGTCTCCCTATACTCTCGTGCTGTGTTCTCTTGTCCTGCTATTTTTCTTATATTGAAACATGTTAGACTCTTTCACCTTGTTAATGCCCTTAAGATGCTTGAATGTTTCGATCATATCACCTCTCTTCCTCCGTTGATCTAGGGTATATATATTGAGCTCCATTAATCTGTCCTCATATGTTTTCTGATGCAGTCCCTGCACCATCTTGGTTGCCCTTCTCTGGACTGCCTCCATTTTGTTAATGTTCCTTGTGCAGGTGTGGCTTCCAGTACCGTACACAGTGCTCCAGATGGGGCCTAACCAGTATCTTGTAAAGAGTGATTATTACCTCCTTCTTACGACTTGTGATACCCCTACTAATATACCCCAACACCCATCTAGCCTTACCTACTGCTTTAGTGGTCTGCTTGGATGATTTCAGGTCATCTGGGATGATGATGCCCAAGTCTCTTTCTTCCCTTGTGATTGCCAGCAACTCCCTCCTAACCTATAGGTAGCTTCAGGGTTTCTCTTCCCTATGTGCATGATCTTGCACTTCTTTGCGTTAAGCCCCAGTTGTCACTCTTCTGACCGTTTTGCCAGTTTATCCAGATCTCTTCTCATTCTGCCCACCCCATCTGGATCATCTACTCTGTTGCAGATCTTGGTGTCATCTGCAAACAGACAAACCTCACCCCCCCCAGTTCATCTACAATGTCACTGATGAAGATATTGAAGAGAGCTGGCCCCAAGACTGATCCCTGAGGTACCCCACTTGTGACCTGCATCTCTTCTGACTGTATACCATTTACCACTACTCTCTGTTTTCTGCTCGTCAAATAGTTTGCCACCCAGTTGACCAACCTCTGACCCACCCCAAACCTACTCAGCTATTATTCAATCTTCTATGTGGAACAGTATTGAAAACTTTGCTGAAGTCAAGGGTGGTGATATCAACTTCACCCCCCTTGATTCTCCACTCTGGTTACCCAGTCAAAGGAATCTATGAAATTAGTTTGACAGGACCTTCCTGTTGTAAATCCATGCCGTCTTGGATCTTGTGCGCCTATGGATTCCAGGTGTTGCACTATCCTTTCCTTAAGGCGTGCTTCCATAATCTTGCCCACTACTGAGGTAAGACTGATAGGTCTGTAGTTCCCTGCCTCCTCCCTGCTGCCTCTCTTGAGGAGTAGGATCACATGATCCCTTCTCCAGTCTTCTGGGACCTCTCTTGTGCTCAGAGACTCACTAAACAGTTCTGCTAATGGCTCTGCTAGTTCCACCCTTACCTCTTTTAGTACCCTGGGATGTATGCCATCAGGTCCTATTGCCTTGTCCACCCTGAGCTTAGAAAGCTCTTGTAGGACCCTTTCTTTTGTGAAGGGACTTGTGCACACCTCCCTCCCGCTCTGTGTCCATGGTGCTGAGCTGTGGGCCCTGCCCTACCTTCTCCTCAGTAAACACTGAGTAGCAGTATATATTTAGGATAGATGCTTTTCCTTGGCCCTCCTCAACACACTTCCCCTTATCCACTTTGATCTTAGCAATACCTTCTCTGGACTTTCTCCTTTCACTAATATATCTATAGAAAATCTTGTCCCCCTTCTTTTACTGTTCGTGCTACTGTTTCCTCGGTTTGGGCCTTTGCCTGCCTTACTGCCTTCCCTGTGTAACCCCTAAGTGGCGCTATCCCAAGGGCTACTACTCCTGCCTGCATGACTAGTTACAGGTTAAGGGGCCTGGGTACTGAAAATGGGTGCCTGCACCTGGAGGACAGGGTTAGTGGTAGCGTAGCTGACCTGGGTACAGCACTCCGGGACACTGTGACCCCCCCTTCTCTTCTAGTGGCCTAAACAATGAACAGCATACAAAGGTACAATAGCCCTTAATCAGCATACAAATCCCCACTCTGTCTGCACTTACCACCAGGGCTGGTTCCACCAGTCCGACCCTGGAGACCCCATGTAAAATAAGGTTAGACGCAGCAGGTAACAACAGTACAGTGCTTCTGGTACAAAATTAGATCTGATTTATTCAGGTGGAATGAAAAAGGAAGGGGGTGTAATTTGGCTGATTAGTTCTGTGACTGATTCAATTAGGCAATCATGCATGCACTTTAGAGTCCCTTCATAGTCACACACTCTGGGTACCCAGTTGGAACAAAGGAGGGGCTAGCCTAATTCATTGCCTGGGATAGGCCAGCATTGCAGCTGGTCAGGGCCCTGTGATGGAAAGAAGAAGCATGCACAACCACACACAATTTGTAATCCGGAGTCAGGAGGCTCAGTTCATGATAATTAGACAAAACAACTAAATCAGATGACACACTTTGATTGAGCTGTTGTTGCGGGGAGCTACCCTGGTGTTTACTCATGCTACCCAGTACAGGACACAGGATGGATGAAACTGAGACTTTAGGATGTCTTGCTGGTTTGCCAGGAGAACAGGGCCTACATGAATCACCGAGGTGTCGTTCCTGTTCGAGGTGTTGAGCAGGGGGTTGATCCCTGTGCAGGTCTCTCATCGAGGGTTTTCTCTGCATCACGAGTAGCTGGCTGGCTGGGCCAAGTTGGCAGGGCCCAGGCCAGGTGAATAGTTTGGATTTAGTCCGGTAAATGCAGGATGCAGCTTTCAGCAAGCGTGACACAATTAGGCAGTGGGGAACCAAATCATGACCCACTAACAGCATTCAGCACACTTGTAATAAAAGAAAAGCAATATCACAGTTTGGATGACAGTCTGGTTGCACTTTCAGCTTTCCTGAACAAAACTGTGATCTCTGTGGTGATTCAGACATCCTGACAGGCTGATCGCATGGAGCAAATCTTCGGTCTTCAGGCAAAGGTACAGTCACAATTCTGTGGGTTTTGTCACAATTGGTTCAGATACAGTCCGGTTATTTAAACACTCTTTAAGGATCCCTTTCGAGGTACAGCAGGCAGACAGGCTAAACTCAGCCTTTCCACCAGTTTCCTGTATGACTACGCAGGAGCAGCTGCTCGAATCACTTGAACTGTTCACTCTCTCAACTCCAAACTCAGACTGATACTCTGCTGCAGGCAGCACTGGGACATCCTCTGAGATCCAAAAGGTTCGGGTTGGTTGATCCATCTGTCTGTCACAGCTAGAGCTCCCCCTCCAGGTCCATTTAGGCACCAAAGTAGAAAAACTACAATTCCTACAGAAATTCACTCCCACAAGACCCCTGGGGACAGGCTCCATTTTAGGGTCCCCAAAGGTACTGATTGGTGTAATACAGAAAAGTCCATGCTGCAAAGAAAGGCAGGTTAGACAAACTATAATATCATTATTATTTAGAGCAGCTAATCAGCAAACAATTAACAGTTCTAACAGCGCTTCCTCTGCACAATTAGTGATGGTAGAATGGAGCAACATTACTGCAGCTCAGGTGGAACTCGAGCCTGGAAACACTTGGCCCCTACTCGGATTTATTATACACCACAAAATGATGCCTCTTAAGGAGACAGGCACAGAGGCTAGCTAGGCACTCACATGCGCAACACTGTTAAAATGCTAGGACACAGAACGCCAGCCTGGCAGTGGGTAATAGGCAAGCCCAGGAAGACACTTTAGGAACCCCCATTTGTAGGGCGGTTACACCTGCTTCCCTTAGGGGAAGTTTGGTATGCCTCCCTATCTTCATCCCACTGCGTTCCCTTATATTTCCTGAAGGCCAACCTTTTGACTCTGATCTTTTCTGCTACTATTTTTGAGAACCAAAGTGGTTTCCTCCTTCTTTTGCTCTTGCTTTTCTCCCTAACACAGAAGGATAGAAACATAACATAGAATTTGATGGCAGATAAGGACCACTTGGCCCACCCAGTCTGCCCATTTCCCTACCTACTGGATAAGCTGCAGATCCTAGTTAACCAGCAGCCTACTTCGTCCTACCCCCACCCCCTAGAATTGCCTTATGACTGTCCCATGCATGCTTGAATTCCACCACTGATTTTGACTCCACAACCTCCTCCGGAAGGCCGTTCCATGCATCAACAACCTTCTCTGTGAAAAAATACTTCCTTAAATTACCTCTGAGCCGCCCCCCTCTATCTTCAAATTGTGCCCTCTTGTTCTTGCACACCTCTTTTTTTTTGAAAGATGCTACCCTCTTGGACTTTGTTGATTCCCTTGAGGTACTTGAACGTTTCTATCATGTCCCCCCCTCCCTCCTTTCCTCGAGGCTATACATATTAAGCTCCTTAAGTCTCTCTTCATATGTCTTCCAGTGCAGACCCTGCACCATTTTGGTTGCCCTCCTCTGAACAGCCTTCACTCTGTCTCTGTCTATGTCTTTGTGGAGATTGGGTCTCCAGAACTGCACACAGTACTCCAGATGGGGTCTCACCAGCTGTCTGTACAGAGGGATAATAACTTCCTGTTTTCTACTGGTGATGCCTCTCCCTATGCATCCCAGTATCCCCCCAGCCCTCCTTGCTGCCCTCTCACATTGCTTGCCCACCTTTAGGTCATCTGATATGACTACCCCAGGTCCCTTTCCATTTTGTTGTTGTTAGTATCTCACCCCCATTGTGTACTCTTCCCTGGGTTTTTGTTTCCCAGGTGCATTACCTTGCACTTCTTAGCATTGAATCTAAGCTGCCATACATTTGACCATTCCTCTAACCTTGCCAAGTCCTTTCTCATCCTTTCCACCCACCCTGTGCATCAACTCTGTTGCAGATCTTTGTGTCATCTGCAAAGAGACATACTTTTCCTTCCAGTCCCTCTGCAATGTAAACATAAAGACATTGAAGAGGACCGATCTAATACTGAACCCTGCAGTACCCCACTAGTAACCCTCCTTTCTTCTGAGTGGACTCCATTTACTATTACTCTCTGTGTCCTATTCTCCAGCCAATTCTTTACCCAGGCTGTCATCTTGGGACCCACTCCCAGGCTGGCTAACTTGTATATTAATCTTTTCTGTGGGACTGTGTCAAACACCTTGCTAAAGTCTAGGTAGGCCATGTCCACAGCCCCTTCCTGATCTACTACTTTGGTCACCCAGTCAAAGAAATCTATCAGATTCGTCTGGCATGACCTTCCCGCTGTGAATCCATGCTGCCTAGGGTCCTGTGCCCCTCTGGCCTCTAGATACTCTACAATTCTTTCCTTCAGAAGTGATTCTATAATTTTCCCTATCACTGAGGTTAAACTAACAGGTCTGTAGTTTCCTGCTTCTGCCTTGCTCCCACTTTTGTGAAGGGGAATCACATCTGCCCTCCCCAGTCCTCAGGTACCACCCCATCCTCCCATGATTTGTTAAAAGGGTAGTCAGTGGTGTCACTAGTTCTACCCTTAGTTCTTTTAAATTCTGGGATGAATCCCATCAGGCCCCATTGCTTTGTCCACCTTCAGTTTTAAGAGTTCTTTCAGAACCCTTTCTTCTGTAAATGGCTGGTATCAACTTCTGTATCCAGAGTGTTTCTACTGTTTGTTTTATGCCTCCCCTCTTCATTTGTAAATACTGAGCAAAAATGTTTGTTTAGTAACTCTGCCTTTTCACAGTCTCCCTCTGCCCACCCTCCCTCCCTTTATTAAGCCTCACTATCCCTCCCTTGGTCTTCCTTCGCTCCCTGATGTACCTCATGTTGCTTCAAGTATTGCATCCTTAATGCCTGCCCATTTGCCTGTACCCCTCACCTGTATTTCTTCTTGCCAGAGCTAGCGTAACTCTGTTGGCCATCTTTTCAAAGTCAGCTCTTCTAAAGTCCCATATTTTTGCCCTGGAATGGGATGATTTAATTCTAGTAGCCAAATTGAACCATACAATGTGATGGTCACTGGCCCCCAGGTGACCTTCTACCTGGAGATCTGTGATCCTTTCCCTGTTAGTCAGTACTAGATCCAGGATAGCCCTGTCTCTTGTGGGATGTTGTACCAATTGTTTGAGGCCCTTCTGGTGGATGTCCCTGCTAGTATTGACCAATCTGTATCTGGCATGTTGAAGTCTCCCATTATCAGACCCTCCCCTTTAGCTGTCATATTTTGTATATCTTCTAACAGTAATGTGTTGGTGTCCTCCCCCTGGTCTGGAGGCCTGTACACAACCCCAGTTCGTATGGCTGTCCCCTTTTCTGTTTCCAGGGTGACCCACAGTTCTTCTGGCTCCTTATGTGCATTCTGAATTTCTGTAACTTTGATATTTTTATTGACATAAAGGGCCATTCCCCCCACCACCCCCCTTTTTGCACCTTGGTCTCTATTGAACAGTACGTAGCTGGGTACTGAAGTCTCCCAAGTGTGGTTACCGGTGAACCATGTCTCGCTAATGGCTACTATGTCCAGTTTAGCCTCTGTCATTGTTGCCTCCAAGTCTGGGATCTTGCTTCCCAGACTGCGGGTGTTTGTGTACTTGATTTTCCATTGGCCAGATTTCGGTGTGTTAGTTGTTGGGCGAAGTCCGATGTTTCTCCTGTGTATCATATTGGGAGCCGGACCTTTTTCCTTACCTAGTGATACAAATGAACTACAAATGAGCTGAACTCCGGTTTGATCACTAGCTGAGGGGGAGGAAGGGTGTTTATTCCCCATTCGATATATCGGGTGCTGCACGCCTCTCCCCATTTGCTAGTTTAAATATTCTGCAAAGACATCAAACTTCTGCCCCAGTGCACTGACTCCCTCCTTAATCAGATGCAGTCCATTGAATTTATAGAAGTTTCACTCCCAAAACTGTTGCCAGTTACCTACAAATCTGTGTCCTTTTTCCTGGCACCAGCCCTTGAGCCACATGTTTAGCACCCCTATCTCCCATTCTCTGACCTTCTGCCCATTTGCCCCCTCTCCCAGACTGGCAGGATCTCAGAGAAGGAGATGCCGGATGAAATGGACGACAGTTTGTCTCCCAGCCTGGTCAGGTGTTCCTTGGTCTTCACAACTGACCGGCTGGCGAGATCGTTAGTCCCTATGTGTACCAGGACATCGATGTTTTGTCCTGCGTCCTGCATGGTTTTAGGAATGTGATCAGTGTCTCTCCACGCTGATGTATCTGGGAGACATCTAACCATTAACTCCGGCCGGAGGTAGGCATCAGCTCCCCGAATCATGGAGTCTCCTATGATCAGAATTTTTTTGGATTTCCTTTTTTGTTTTGGTCCCTGTTTTGGGCAAGTTTTGTAGTGCCAGCTCCTGTGCTGCAGTGTCCTGCTCTCAGTGTCCTCTGCTCCTTTGTTTGATTTTGGAGATAGAGGCAGATACCTGTCTGTAGTTTTTATATGGTTTATGGAGGTGATACGTTGGTGAGCATGGAGTGATGGGGCACCAGATTTGCCCCTCCTAACCACCTGCCAACCTCCTGGACCAACTACCCTAAGTGACTTGGGGCACTGGCACAGCAGCGCAACCTGGGCCAATGGGCAACCTAGGCCAGTGGGTAATCTAGGCCAGTAGTGCAACCTGAGCCAATGGGCAGCATGTGCCAGTGGGTAACCTGGGCCAGTGGACAGCCTGGGCCAATGGGCATCCTGGGCCAATGGGCAACCTGTGACAGTGGACAGCCTGGGCCAATGGGTAGCCTCGGCCAGTGGGTAGCCTGGGCCAATGGGCAACCTGTGCCAGTGGACAGCCTGGGCCAATGGGCAACCTGGGCCAGTGGGTAACCTGGGCCAATGGGCAACCTGAGTCAGTGGACAACTCATCTTTACATTTTCCTTTTGGCAGAAGAAAATGTCATTACGCTATGCATCTAATTAAATGGGGGGATCGTGGCTAAGATGGCAGGCATACAGACAGTAGCACAAAATTACACTGAAGTATTAATGTTAAGGTATCAAATAACAGTCAGTTTCACTACATTTGTCGTATTTGTTGGGCAAACTCATGGAGAGTCATTTATATGTTAATATATTAGCTGCAGACACTTTCACTGTTGTATAAGTGGCCTTGTGCACATTCTTAGTCTAGGTGGACCATGAACCGAGGGTGAGGGAGTCTATTACCCTAAGAATGTGAGAACATTCTTACAACAGTATGTGCGACTGGCAGAGGAACATGGCCTCCAGGATGAAAGGCAGCACGGTTTATGGGAGGGAGGTCTTATCAAACAAATCTGGTTGACTTATTTGACTGGGCAACCAAAACAGTGGACGTGGGCCAAGCAGTGGACATCCTCTACCTGAATTTCAGCAAGACCTTTGACTCTGTGCCCCACAGGAGGCTGATCAGGAAGCTGATGGACCTCGGAGTCTGAGAGAAGATGGTTAGATGGGTGGAGAACTGGCAGGGGAACAGGACCCAAAAGGTGATGGTGGGGGGAGAGTTGTCTAGCACCACGGTGGTCACAAGTGGTGTCCCGCAGGGCTCAATGCTATTCAAGACTTTCATTAATGATATTGAGGATGACTTCCAGGGCACAATGTGTCTGTTCATGGACGACACAAAGCTTTGTGTGAGATTGGACTCAGCCGAGGGGATACAGGACCTGAAAGAGGACATAAGAAGACTTGGAAAAGTTGTCTGGGATCTGGCAACTGGGCTTCAATGCCAAGAAGTGCAAGGTTATCCACACTGTAGACAAAAAAAGAACAGGACAGAGTACTACCTGGAAGGGGTCCAGGTATCTTCTACAGATTAGGAGAAAGATCTTGGAGTGAGAATAACTAGTGACCTGAAGCACTCTAGGCAGTGCAAGAAGGCAGTGGTAAGGGCATACAGGATGTTGGAGTGCATAGCTAGGGGGATCAGCTGTAGGCAACAGGAGGTGGTATTGCCTTTGTACAGGTGACTGGTGAGACTGCATCTGGATTATGTAATGCAGTTCTGGAGCCCTCACCTTAAAAAGGATAGCAGCCTGATGGAGATGGTTCAGAGGAGGGCTATGAAGATGACTGCGGGGCATCAGGGTAAATCATACCAGGAGAGACTGAGGGCCCTAAACATACACTCCCTGGAGGACAGGAGGGAGAAAAGGGAGGCATGACTGAGACCTTCAAGTACTTGAAATGGATTAATAGAGTGAACAGGGAGGGTCTCTTCAGGTTAAGCTGTAGCAAAACCACAAGGGGGCACAGCCTTAAGTTGGAGGGGGGTGTTTAAGAGGAAGAGTAGAAGACACTTTCTTGACAGAAAGGGTGGTGACCAAACCGAATCCACTTCACCAGAAGAGGTGCTCTCATTGAGGCAGCAGTGGGCAGCCCGCTTCAAGAGAGGCTGGGATAGATAAAGGGGGAGGATAAAAGTCATGGGGGGAAGGGTTGAGAAGGTCAGGGAGGGGGAGCAGGGACAACAGCCTGAGCTGTGAACCCTGCACAATGAGCAGACTAGATAGACCAAAAGGCCTAATTCTGCTGGCTGCTTCATATGTGATCCCTGCAACCGTATTAATATATTATTCATCAAGGCTTAGCAATACTGTATCACAGGTATTAATATAGTCTATCAAACATGGCAGTTTCCATGGTACCTGCATGCAAGACACTCTTTACAGAATAAAAGTATCTCACATGCAAGGGAGTCAAAAGTGCTCCCTCATTTTATAAACTGGGAATCAAACCAGCGACACTGAGTCCTAAAGGCAGCCAGTCTATCCACATAATTCCACTTTAGTGGAATGGGTACAGCTGCTGCCTTCAGGACTAAGAGCTCAGGATTTAACCCCCATCAATGTCTCTGCCCACCAAATGTAACAAAGTTAATTTAATAGAAACACACTGGGTTGGATTTTCAGAAAAAGTGCTGCAAGACATGCGGTTGTATCATGCGTGTGAACATGCTTATCCTGTTTTTAAAATATTTGCCAAATTTTCAGTGGTTCTTCTGTTTATGGCAGTTTGGGTCAAAAGGTGACAAAATGCCTCCCTTTTCAGATGCAAGCATCAACCAAACTGCTGTGTGTTTCACCAGTTGCGCACATGGGTTGTAATGCTGTTTAGCTGGTGTAACTTATGTGCGCACATTGTGGGGATGTGACATAACTGTGCTGCAAGTCCTAGCCAGCCAGTCTCAGTGGTAGGGCTATTGCTTGATACCCCAGCGACCCGGGTTAAATGAGCCTGAATTATAGGTGGTCGGTAGGGGAAAGGAGGCTTGAGCATCCCATGGGAGACTCTTCTTCTTTGGTGAGGGAAGGAGAGTAATGACACCACTGTAAAACCATCTGAGTAACCATTGGTGCTGCTGCATGGTTGGTGTACCATGGGACAGGGAGATGGTGGCTGCTGCTGTGTGGCAGCGCACTCTGCATAGATGCCTGCGCATTGCATCCCAACCATCAGCATTTTGCAAGGGGGGAGGATGAAAAATGGCCCTGATGCTCGTGATGAGGAACCCAGGTATATTCAGGGCCTCATACGTCCACCACACTGCCTCCTGAAGCCCAAATACTAATTGGGGTACATCCCCCATCCTGACCCCTGGGGTGTAAAGCACTGTTATGTGGAGGCAAGTGGGTGCTGGTGTGTGGCATGCTGGGGGGCTGGGTATACTCTGAGAGCCCCTAAGGGGGTGTAGCTCTGTGGATGGCCAAAGTCATAAAGTACAAATAACAAAAAATCATGGTGCATATCCCTGATGCATGGCTTAACATCCAGCCCATTACACTCAAACAACTCCTACTGTACTTATATACGTCTTACTCTCTGCAGACTCTCAGTGTTACCCCATTATGTCTGCCTGCAGCCCTACTACCTTGGAGCCTGTTCCAATAAGATCTCAGAAGCCAAGCAGGGTAGGGCCTAGTCTGTAGCTGACTCCAATTTTTTTTTATTTTGACTAGGAAAGGAGTACTAAGCAGTTCTGCATAATTTCAGCCTTGTCTGGTGTGTGTGTGTGTGTGTGTGAGAGATACAGATGCAAACTGACATACGGAATCAGATTAAGTGGTTGGTGGTATTTTAGTGAATGGGGGAATGTGGCTGGACACCATTGAAATTACCCTACTCTTTTCAGAAAGTGTCATGGTATCTTTAACAATCACCTGAACAACCACCAGAACAGGCAGACAGGACCTTGTTTTAATGTCTCATCCAAAACATGGCATCTCAGGAGAGCAGCAGCTCTTCGTGCTGTACTAGTGTCAGTATTGGGATGTTACCCCAAGTTCCTGGTGTGAGGCTAGAACCCACAACCTTCCAAACTACCGGCCTTAGGGGTGAGTGTGCAACCTGTTGAGACACTGACACTGTAGATACCAGGTGCCACATTTACCAGGTTCTACAGGAAGTGGCATTGGTAGCTCTGTGTATGAGTGGGGGGGAAGGGTACTCTCCCGATGTCCCAGCATGGTGTTACGTGATACTGTTCTGTTGCGATGTGCTGCCTTTCGGATGAAAAGTTGTATTGAGGTGTGAGTTGACGCATTTTTTAACAGACTAGAACTGTAATGGATAGTTGTACTGACTTACTGACATAAGAGGAGGAAAAGGATAGACTTTCCTAGTTGTGTAATAATGACTTCCATGCACCCATCTCTCCACAAGCATCTTCTGAGCTGATGGATGAGCTCTAATATGGTGACTAAGTACAATTAGTTCAGTACTTTTCAGGAAACTGTTCCAATATTACTGGAAGAATATTTTCTCCTTGTAATAGTAACTACACTATAGTCAGTTATCTTTTTAATGCAAATAAAAATACTGATACAAAAACATATTTTACTTGATTATAAATGACTTTGCACTATAATGCACTTTAAGACAAGGAAGACATGCCTCAGATCACTATCGGCTTCCAGCAGGTTGTTAGACTCTTTCCCTTGTTTCTTACAGATTTGCAGTACTCTTAGCAGTTTTCCAATCTGCTGTGAAATAAAAGGTCTCCCTTCAGAGTCCAAGAACTAACATGTGATGTATTGTTGGCTAATATAGAGATTAGATTCCGTAACAATCTTCTTAAATTGCCTCTGATTTGTCTTTTCATCTTCTGCAGTGCAAGTAAGATCTTGGGGCACAAAACTCTTGTTATGAAACAGGCCTCATCATACACAAGAAATACCCTTGACAAACTATCTGAATAGAGAATTGTGTTTCTACGATCCCCGTGTGATTCCCTATGTAATTGGGTGAAGCACTAGCACAGCTTGTTACGTACAGTTATTAGTCTGCTGCTCTTAGTAACATTATGCAAGGGGTATCTGTCACCAAGCAGTTATACGTTACAGTACAAACAGGCTGGTTACATGATCATGGCAAAAGTGGGTATGTTACAAAAGGTGTTTTTTTTTGCAGGGCTAATTAAACTAAAACTACACTCCACAGTGCACTGCTGTGTATTCTCTCTCCATACATCCACATGTAACCCCCAGGTGGCGCTATCCCAAGGGCTACTACCCCTGCCTGCTTGACTACTGACAGGTTGAGGGGCCTATGTTCTATGGTGGGTGCCTCCACCCAGAGGTCAGGGTTTGTAGTGGTTAGACTAGCTTGATCACAGCCCTCTGGGACACCGTGACCCCCCTTTTGTTCCCTCTAGTGGCTCACACAGTACACCGGAGTTACAGCCCCAATACCCCATGTTTACACACTATTCACTCATATAGATACCACTTACCCTCGAGACTGATTCAGAAGCACGTCTCTGAGGACCCCATGTAAAGTAAGGTTAATCAACATACACAGCAAAACACAATACTGTTTCCATAAGTACCACCACCACAGACAGTATATAGTATAACAACAACAAATCTGATTTATTTAGGGGACAGTAACATGGGAGGGGGAAAACAGGTTAATTAGTAGCATTAAATTGCAGTACTGTGCACACATACAGGGTCTGAAAAGTCACACTCTGGGTACCCAGGTTGGGGGAGGTTGCCAGATCCATTGCCCGGGGTTGGCTGGCAGGTGCAGATGGATAGGGCCCTGTGGAAGAAAATATATGCACAACACCCAATTGTAATCCAGAGTAAGAGGGCTCAGTCCATGAAACAGTGAAACAACAATAATTAGATGACACACTTGTGATTGAAAAACAAGCTGCAGGGGAATACTCTGATTTGTACTCACAACACCCAAGCTGAGGATCGGATGGAGAATGTCCCTCTGGATTGCCAGAAGAGCAGGGCATGAGGACAAGGTCCTTGTGACTAGACCCCACTGCAGTTGATAGCAAATGGATGTAGTCCAAATTAAGCTGGGGTTTACTTCCAGCTTCAGCAAACAATTCACTGTACAGGGGATTTGAAATAGCGATTCCCCACAAGCACTACGCACATTTATATGTAAAAGGAAAGTACTATACCAGGCAGGCTGCTCCTCGATCCCAATCGCAATTACTGCAAAATACCCGGGAGCACACACAGCAGCTTCAGTTCCTGACAGACTAAGCACGATTCAGCAATTTCTCCAGTCTTCTACAGGGTGAGCCTGGTTTCCACACTTCTAGTGCTTCTTTCTCCTCACAACTTGGATTCAGTCCAAACTGGCACTCACGAAGGCTGCAGACCGAAACTCAGGGCCTCACACATGCTTCCCGCGCGAAACTAATCACTGAAGAAGCACACAGCTCCTTCTCTCTTCACTGCCACAACTGATCTGATCTTTCCTGTCACAGAGCAGGGCATTTCCTTTAGCTCCACACTATTCTGTTGGCTGATTCACCTGTCACTCACAGTAAGACTCCCTCTGTTGGTAGAAAAAGGTGCCAAGGTCAAAACTACGTTTCCCAGAGTCACTGCCCGTACAATCCCCTTGTGGCTGGCTCAAATTAAGAGTCCAAGTTCTGATTCATCCACAGGCTACATTTTAGGGCTCCCTTTACCCAATTGGCCCAGCACAGCAGTTTAGGTCCAAAATGGAGAGGTAACACACACAGAGTCCCAGCTGCAATAAAGGCAGGTTAGACAAACTACAATTTTGAAAATGCTTTAAATGATTACAGGCAAACAGTTACAGCTTTCAGATGGGCTCCCTTTGCACCTTCAGCAACTGCAAATTGGAGCGATTACTCCACAGCTCAGGCGGGATTCGAGCATTAAATACACAGTTCCCCCATACAAACTAATTAAGTCTGCAAGCAGACAACTCTTAAAGAGACAGTACGTGGAGGCTCAAATAGCACTCACTTGCAACCACAGTTAAGCAGCTCAGACGCCGAACACCACCCAGGCTTGGAGCATTCAGGCAAGCTCCTGGAAGACCTTTGGGAACCCCCATTTGCAGGGGGGTTACACACATGGTATATATTCTCTCATATATTTTGTAGTACTCTAACAAACACACACATTGTACCCAAAACATTCTTAAAACGAAAAGTGGATGCCGACTTCAGATCCAGAATATGCCCCAGCTATAGGTAAACTGTAAAGGGCAAAAGTGCTATTTTCATATAAATATTTTCAGTAATAAGGAATGGAATTTTTTTAATTTGTTTGTGCCTTCTCTATCTAGCTAGCTCTCTTCTACTGATGACCCCTCCAACTCCATCGATCCTGTCTCTGAGATTTAGCCCCCTTACCTCCATAGCTTATCCCCTGTGGTGGGGTCATCTGGGTTCCCCAAGCCCTTTCAGGGGTTATGACTGGTTGGAGACAGGGTGCCCAGTAGGTGACATGGGGCCTGTGAGGGGGTTGCTACATGATCCTGCTACAGGCTGGGTGGTGTTTTTCATGTTCCTGTTTCCTGTAGCCTCTGGATGCCTTATGGGCAGAGACGGCTGTGATGTGAGTATGCAGGCATGCTCACGCTGTTGTCAGAATGCATCCCCCCCATAGTGGCTCTGGCTTACACTGCCACCTGTCAGATGGCAGTACCACAGAGGAGCTTGCTACCCTCCCTCCCCAGAGAAGGACGGCCCCTCTGGGATGCTTGATCCCCCTCCCTAGGAATGGAATGGCTGGAAATTCAAGTTGTTTTAGAATGTAGAACTATTGAGTTCTTCTGATGCCAACTGTGATTGAGTTTTTCTTTTTTTCTTTCTTTTGCTGGTGGCTGAACACCTCTCTAAAAGCACCATTAATAAGTTTGTAGACATTTTCAAGGACGGACGGTGTCTTTGGCACATGAACACCTACATCCTGGTACTCTTGCAATCCGGTGTACATCCGCATACTGTATATTAGCACCATACTACATCATTACTTCCACCTTCTGTGCACCAATCAAAAATTGTACTTACAGTGAAACAGAGTGATGTCAGAAAAAGACCAAAGGTCCCTCTGGTCTGCCCAGAGTTCCCTATCTGCCCCAGGACCTATTGTCCCTATGGGCTTTTATCCCTCCTGGTCCACCCCCTGCTCCCTTCCCTACTGACCTGAGCGACCACTAAACCCTTCTCTCTGTCCCAGTCATGCTTGAAGCCATTTACAGTTTTGACTTTCATTTATTTCAAATAGTTTATCAGAACAGGCAAGCTGAGCTGATAGCCGCTTCTTTCCAGATGCCTGCTGGGTGCCAATATTTATTTATTTGTTTTTTCGCATCCCATAGGGTACACTAGGCAAGTAAATGCCTATTTACAGGTAAAACACATGAGAGTACAGAGGGGATTACAGTAAATATATATGACAATAAGGCCCTGGACACACTACAGAACTGTTTTTGAAAACCATTTTTTAAAACCAGTTTAGCTAAACCATTTCATTGCAGTCACACTACTCAGTAACCATTTTAAATAACGATTTAGTGTGGATACACTGCTAGTGTTAAACCTATTCTCCTTGTAACTATTTTGTGTTAAGTCCAACACACCGATGTGTGCTTGCCTGGACACACTGCAGCTAGAACTGTTTTAGTTAAACCATTACAGCTTAAAACGTTTTTACTCCTGGACAGACCTGTGAGTAAAACCATGCTAGCTCTAAAATGTTTTTAAAAATGGTTTTAAGACTAGGCATCTAGCAGGGTTTAAAAACACTTTTGTTAAAACATTTTAAGGGGCTTGTAATCTGTCTGCAAACAGTGCTAGGGGTATTTAAAATGTTTTAAGGCACTTAAACCATTTTAAGTTCCACAGTGTGTCCAGGGCCTAATTCAGTTATGTGAAGCAAAATGGTAAGGCTATCACTGGAGCACAATAACATTTACAACCATATGGCAAATATCCATAGGGGAGAGTATATATACATATATATATATATATATATATATATATATATATATATATATATAATATTAGAGACAAAAAACTCCATTTAATGCATTAGTTAGGGTTCTTCTACAGCGACAAAAGCGAGGAAATTCGGTGTTAGGGTTGAAAGCCCCCTTGGACTCCCGCCCACACACCCCAAGCGGCATCGAGAGTGCGGCGTGGGGTTGCTGGCCCTAACTCTCACCCCATTAGATGTGTGAAGAAGCAGAGGTATAGGAGAATGGTGAAGTTAGATCGACAACCCCAACAAGCACCCTGATGCCGCTTGGGGTGTGGGCGGGGGTCCAAGGCTTTCAACCCTAACATCGAATATCCTCGCTTTTGTCGCTATGAAACAACCATAACTAATGCATTAAATGGAGTTTTTGCCTCTAATTTCCCTTCTTTTTGAGAATGATAATGAGAAATAGTGAATGTAATGCGGCGGCAGGAGCGCCTGCCACGTGATGTCGTCACATAGTAACACGGTGCCTGCAAACACAAATGGTAATGCGCATGCTGACGCAAAGTGAAACACAAAGATAAACAGTACTGTAGACATAAATGGTTAAAATAACGCAAGCACAAATGAAAATGCAAAGAGTAACGCACATGGTGCCGTAGACGGGAACATTAACTGAAATAGGTACGGAACCGCAAGCAGAAGCGGTAAGGGTAACAGTAATGTAAGCGTACAGGCTGGTTTTCCCCAAAAGCTGCATAGAGAAAGACAGTGAGTACAAAGAATGTATGCATAATACTGGGTCTCAGAGCAGAAAATGAGGAGTTGGAATACTAAATTGCTTATATCTCAGGAACCGTATGACATAGAAAATAAATTTAAAAGCCATATGATTTATGACTTTCCTGGCTAGTTTTGTTCTTAGCCCCCATTAGGGAGATAAGCATTTTTCTGACAAAAAGTCCGTATCTCACACCGTTTCCGAGATACGGGCCCTGAAAGGCGTGGCGAACGCCGTAATGTTATCTATGGGAAAAAAAGAGAGGTTCGGAATGCCATAACTTTGGCTCCCTGTAATATTTTTTCACCAAACCACTAAAAGGCACATCTGTGGGATGTTGGCTTTCTTCCTTTTCAAATTTCAGCCCCAAAGACCAAACCGTTATTTTACAGCAGGGCGGCAAAGGATTCCTGTAATGCGGCAGATGCCGTAATGTTATCCTATGGGATAAAGCGTCAGCTTTGGAGTGCTGTAACTTTGCCGCCCTGTAATATTTTTTCACTGAAACATGGAAAGGCACATCTGTGAGATGTTGGCTGCGTTCCCTTCAAATGTCAGCCCAAAAGACCAAACCGTTCTTTTGCAGCAGGGTGGCAAAGAATTGCTGTCATTTTCCCACAGCCTGGAAAAGTACTGTCGAACTTTGCGAAAGCTTTCGGAAATTCATGTGACAAGTGTCGCAAATGTGAAAGTACTTTGTGAAAGTACTTTGCAAAAGTACTTTTTCCAGAAATTAGAAAAACATATTTATGGGGTGTTTTACCCCAAAATAAAGACATGCCCTTCAATCCTCAGGGTCTGACTAGGTGAATACAAAAAGAATTAGGTTGCTAGAGGGTCCTAAATTTAAATGCCAAGCATTTTTTTGATTACCAACTGAAAACAAAATGGTGGATTTGTGTCAGTAAAAGGGCCATTTGCGAAAGTAAAAACTGCATTTGCAACGCTGTCAAACTTTTTGTTGACTTTTCCCATTGACTTATAATGGGGAACTGTTTTTTGAATAACTTTTGAACCGTTTAATATTTTTTCACGAAATCTTCAAAAGACACATCGGGGACCTTGGCTGCACGTTCCCTGAAGATTTCGGACTGGTCGCGCAAACCTTATGACCTGTAGAGACGAGCAAAGAATTCCAAAAAAGCATAAATGCACACGCAGATCACACTTAATTACTCCGCAGCCGTATATCCAAACAGTACGAAAGTTGGCAGATCCCAAGACGTATGATTCTTGATCGTGTATTCCAAATTTCAGGCAAATCTGTTGAATAGTTGCAAAGTTATTAAGGTGCAAAATTTTAGGTTTAACATGTAAATGGCTCCTCAACCCTAATTATGGTAGCACTACCGTGCTACCATTATATATGTGTGTGTGTATATATATATATATATATATATATATATATACATATATATATATATATATATATACATATATATATATATATATATTTATATATGTGTGTGTGTTCAGTCCCAGTGAATAGCATTTGTAACATCTGAATACTGCAGAACTCAGAACACATGCCTCTCAACCATCCTAAAATATGAGGCACAGTCCCTGCTCTTACCTCATTGATGCCCATTGTTATACATTGATAGGCCGCTGTCCCACACTTTATGGTTTTAAATTCATAGTAATAATTGTGAAAAATGTATTACTAAATGAAAGACAGACTTTGTTACCATGAAATCACACTTTTCCACAGTATTCTGAGCTTCTGTCTCTAGGATTTAATAAAGTGCCCTGCATTTTGCCTTATTTTCTTACATTTTGCCTAGAAGTCCCATATCTGCATGATGACAAGTTTAGTGGTCTGACACGTGTCCATCAAATTTGTAAACCTTCCTCTGTATCTAAACTTATAGCCCAGAGGTTAAAGCAGCCAGCTGTGAACCTTGGGACTCAGCAGACTTGGGTTTGAATCCTACCACTGCTACTAACATACTGTGCGACCCTGAGCACGTCACTTAGCCGCTGTGTACTCCTGGAAATGAGTTTCTGCTCAATTGTGCCTTTCCAGATCAAAAATGATAAAATACAAAAATCTTACCTCTCCCCTTGAGTTCTCAGTCTGTGACACTCTGCTCTGTGCTTTTGTTATAACCTGTCTGGATTATTGGTAACTCCCTCCTCACTAGTCTTTCTGAATCATAACTACAGTATCTTCTGGCAAAACTCCAGTGTATTACAAATTCTGTTGTGCATGAACCCATCTACAAACATAATATACAAAACTGCATGTAACCATCTTTTGTTTAATAACTGTTTTTCCTCCATTAGACACAGCAATAACCTGTTGGCTACACACTCACTGCCCAGCCCCTTTACTCATCCAGAACTCCAGGGGTCCCCTTATCCCCCCGCAGCTTAGGATCCTAGTCCCTCACAAAAACAAATTCAGTGGCAGGGGGACCCCATGTGCTGGATGGACTAGCTGTGCAGGTTCTGGATGTGCCTGGGCATTATCCTGCCAGCCAGGCTGTGTTATTTTCCATGGGTCCCCGCCCCCTGAGAGGTACTGCCCCAAAGTGCTGTAACATGCATGCAACTGGCATATGCATAGTTCAGCCAAACATCTCCCCTCCCTGTCTGTGCTCTGCTTAGAGGCTCTGCCAGTGGGCCCCAGGTGGTGCTTTCCCCAGGGAGAATCTGTCCACTTCCCAACCTGAAGAGGCAAGTGTTCTGTGGGGCGCTCAGACCTTCCTCCCCTGCCAGTCCACCAGCAACCCAGGCTTATCCACAAACCCAGACTGTTGGCACTGGGAGCAGTGTAGCACAACCGTTACACCAACAGGCCAGCCTGCACATAACCATCCTTAAACAACTACACATTTCCCAAAAACCTAAATTTCTGCATCAGCTTTAAAGTGCACAAAATCATTCATACCTCTGTATTTGGTAATTCACTTTCACCTAGGCTGCCATTTGGTATCACTGTTAAGCAATGGATGGTTCGGATGTGTAAAAATGCGACTGGAAGTAATGGTTAGGTGTGGTTGAAGACCTACTGTAACACTCAGTTGTATGCGTTTACACTGTCTTTTGCTCAGATAAAGCACACAAGTCATATTATACCATCTGAAAGTAGGGAACGTGCACTGTGGTATCAATGGCATATGCATTCCTCCATCTGTGGCTGCGTTTGCATCTCAGGTACAGTAGAGTCAGCCAGAATGCAGCATGGTATCTTGCAGTATTACCTACCTAACTTTTTAAGAAATATCTTTGAAACATATATAACTTGTTAACTTCTGGGGCACATTTACTGCTCCCTAAAATGATACTATGTTGTACTACGCTGTGGCATGAAAGGACAATGTAAGTTTAATGTTACAGCTGTTTCAGGGACCGGCTGTAGTTCAAAGGGCATAAACTTAAAACTAAGAAAAACACAGATTTAATGTACCTATATTTTATACCCTTGCCATAAGTAGCCCCCTCAAAAATTTTGTTGTGTGGAAGAATTACAAAATATTTTGGAGACGTACGTTCCTCAAACAGTAATACACATACCCAGAAATGTGCATGACAGTTGACCCTCATGGTTCTCTCCAGCAGTTCATCAGGGCATTCCAGTAGAGGCTTGCCTGCTACAATGCCAGCATTGTTCACCAGGATTGTCACATCTCCCACCTCCTGCTTCACTCGTGCTGCTGTCTTGTAAACATCGTCCCTCTTGCTCACATCACAGATGTAGGTATATGCCTTAGCACCCAGCTCTCGGATTTCCTTGGCAGTATTTTCATTACCATCCACTTTAATATCCCACAACACAAGAACTGACCCTCTTTTGGCAAACTCTAAAGCCAACAGTCTCCCAAGCCCACTGGCACTGCCAGTTATCAGGCATATCTCATCGGCAACTGATTTTTCTGCTGGTCTGACTATCCAGTGTATCAAGGCCAAGAGACAATAACCAATGATTTGAGCTAATAGCATAAGAAAGTCTATAAAAACAATCATTGTTGAAGGTTAGTTAAAATCATATGATAAGCAGTGAAAGTAGCAAAGAAGGCTACTGACATTCTATGGCTGCAACTATATACAGGCTGGGAATGGCGGATTAAAAGATTATAACTCCTACCATGTCCCACCAATAAAAGGGACCCAGTGAACAATGAAGACGCTGGAGTTACAGCAGCTCAAGGAATTATCTTTAATTATTTGCGTGCTACTCTACTTTTTAGCATTTGTGTAATTTGTGCAGTTTATTTAATGAGGCTGCAGCATACTAGTCCCATGGCCTCACATAACCTGTCTCTACTTCTTAATGATTTAGTCAAGCAGTCATACGCTACAAAATGTAACAAGTGTGTTTTAGAAACCTCAATAACTCTGAAATGTTACGTGAAATAGCAGAAGAATGTAATTCTTAAACAGCATCTGTTGCTCATTATTTTCACCTTATTAATACTAAATTCCTTCTTGTAGAATCTGCAACCCTACAGAAAAAGAACATACTTTCCAAAATCACAGTATTCTGGTAAACAGAAATGTGATTATGGAGTTCTTCAAAACACTTGAGACATAATAAAACTTATGTACAGTGACAGGTTGCCATTTTGCTGATACAGATCTCATACAGTATGCTCATTAGACTATACTTTCTTGACAGATAGTTGCAAATTATAAAATGGCAAGAAAAATTCCTGGGCTCGGATTGATCAGTGCTGACCTTCAACTGTGAAGTTATCCCAGTACAACATCATACCTATTCAAAAAGTAACAAAAATGTATTTTAAAATATATTTTTATTTACTTTTTTCCCTCTTTTTTAACAAGCAAGACATTTTAAAATTGTAGTAATGCACTGTATAACGTGTCATGGAGATAATGTCACTTCTCAGGTATTGGATGTACTCGACCTACGGCCTTGGGCCTAACCACCCGAGGCGTGATATTGGACCAGCATAACATTCTGTGGTGATTTGCATATGCAGCCCATGATGTTTTGCATTGTGGGGGCATGTGTGATTTTGTATTTTCTTGAAACTTGGCTTCCCAGCCAAATGCCCTTTGGGGTAACCCTTGCCTCAGTGTTTGCGCACAGAGGTTCTTTGTCTTTTAAATGTTTTTTTATTTTAATGGGTTCACCACAATATATCCAAGGCACACTGCCTTAAGGGTAGCTGGTCCATTCCACTGGGGTGTTAAGTAGACGAGGCATACTGATGAGTCCTGGTAGGACAAAACACGTGTCTATGTCTTCTGTTAGCACTCTTTGCAAACTGTGTGAGAGGCCTTTCGGCACCATGCAATTCTGCTTAAAGCTGGACCAGCATAATATTTTGTGGTGATTTGCATATGTAGCCCATGATGCTTTGCATTGTGGGGGCATGTGTGATTTTGTATTTTCTTGAAACTTGGCTTCCCAGCCAAATGCCCTTTGGGGTAACCCTTGCCTCAGTGTTTGCTCACAGAGGTTCTTTGTCTTTTAAATGTTTTTTTATTTTAATGGGTTCACTACAATATATCCAAGGCACACTGCCTTAAGGGTAGCTGTTCCATTCCACTGGGGTGTTAAGCAGATGAGGCATACTGATGAGTCCTGGTAGGACTCTTTGCAAACTGTGTGAGAGGCCTTTCGGCACCATGCAATTCTGCTTAAAGTTGGACCAGCATAATATTCTGTGGTGATTTGCATATGTAGCTCATGATGCTTTGCATTGTGGGGGCATGTGTGATTTTGTATTATCCCGGCATGACACATGCCCTGTTGTACATTACTGAATTATCTATTTGAAAATTGGAAAGGCACACTGAGCCTAGGCTTGTTTCCAGGTGCAGCCCTGGGGAAGGTAACAGGAAAACAACACAAATAAAAAAATGGTGAAGAAATGCAGACAATTTGATAAAAAACAGTAATGGTACAAACAGGCAGCATGAAAAAAGTTCTAAGTAATAATGAAATACATAGAACTAGTGCAAGTTAAAGAATGAGACTGTCAACACAAAAAACATGTCAAAACAGGTGCAGTTCAGTTGAAAAAGAAGTTTAAGCTGACACCCAAGTCACCCAGTAGAGGTGGAATGATGAGTGGCATGAGGGAGCTGGTTCCAGAGACATAGAAAAGAAGTGATTACATCTGTCTATGAATCTAAGGGCCTTCTTCAGGTGCACTGAATAATAATTAGGCTCTGCTATGACAGGAGGACACCATGCTGGTTTCTGATAATTTACTTGACTGAGAAAAAGGCAGAACAGAGCTAGATCTACAAGGATGCTAAAAAAGCTGTCATTTTAATGCCTATACTCATATACATATATATATATATATATATATATATATATATATATATATACACAGTGTATATATATATATGTATATATATATATATATATAGAGAGAGAGTGAGTGAGTGTGTGTGTAAATGAGGGCAAAGTGTGGTATACTAGGAAGTAATACCATTGAGAGGCAAACAAGTTATAAAGCCACAAGCCTGAAGGATGAGTGGCCATGATCAGCTTGTTCAACCCTGAGATGGTATTATTTCATGAGTATGCCAGAATATGCCATCTTTTATTTTATATAATGCATTAGGTTTGACACTTTTTGCTGCATCCTATGTTTTAACATAGTGTAATTATTTTTCGTAGTGTAGTGGTTTGTGTTTTTTTTCTTTTCATTGTTCAGTGATTTTCCTTACTGTAGTTGTTATGTAGCTTTAAGAAACTACTTAGTATTTTTCATAGTGTAGTGGGACTGCCATTTTTTTGTCCTAGCAGAGCTTTCATAGTGCATAGCGACTTCCGGTAAAAGGAGGTGTGGTTTCGACCTGTTTCACCTTAGTTTTGTTTCAGGAAGCAGCTTATAGGAGGCAACATGCAAAGGAGCAGTAGAAGTGGATGGTAAGTGATTCGGGTAATGTTGGGTGCCACTGCACACCATGGATCATGCTGGCCACAGCCTGATTGTCTCCCCAATCTCTTCCTTGCATACCTCGCAGATGTCCCTTATTTTCAGGTGGACGTGGTACAGCACAGTAACAACAGTGCACAAGGTACACTGCAATGCCAGCAAACCATGGCAGACCACATGGCACATTGCAGTGTACATGGCACACTGCAGTGCATGTAGCACTGCACTGTGTCTGCAGTACACATGGCACAGTGCTGCGGTTACACCATGCTGTATGATGTACACTTGTGTCACCGCACTGTGCCTTGTGTTGTGCCAACACTGCAAAATGCCACTTGCACTGCTGATGCTTTGCTGTGCCACGTGCACTGCTGACACTTTGCTCTGCAATGTGGACACAGTACTGTGCCACGTGCACTGCTGATGCTTTGCTCTGCAATGTGGACACAGTGCTGTGCCACGTGCACTGCTGATGCTTTGCTCTGCAATGTGGACACAGTGCTGTACCATGTGCAATAGTGACACTGCACTGGGCCATGAGGAATGCCAACACCACAACTCTGGTCAAAACCCAGAAGCAGGCTTTTTGACACCCATGCATGTTTGGCAGTGCACTTAGTTTAAGTTTTTTTTTTTTAACACCTTAAAATAAAACCATGCTTACTTTGGACATTTTTCTGTGCATAAGAACATATGAAGAAGCCAACCGAAGAAGGACATTTGGTCTGTCTAGTCTGCTCATATTGCAGGGTCCACAGCTTGAGCTACTGTCGCTCTCCACTCCTCCCATCCTCCCTACCCATGATCCCTACCTTCCCCCAGGCCTATCCCAGCCTCTCTTGAAGCTACCCACTGTCTTCAATGAGACCACCTCTTCTGGCATGGAGAAAGTACAGGAACCCCTGGAACGGAGAGAGTAAGAAGAGGATGGGGCAGGAGGGATGAGTGAGGAAAGGGATCCAAACAAGTATTTGGCAATGAGGGAGGCACAATGGGACTGGCGATGAACTGGTATAGGGAGGATAGAGAGGAAGCAATGATGAGTTAAATAAATGTTTTCCCTAATGACACTTCTAACTGCATCCTGTAGCCCCTATACACATTTCTCTCACCCGAGCTAACTAAATGGTCCTTAAAGAGCACTTTTCTTAATATTTTTTTATTTGTAAAAACTTAAAACAGGGAGCTCCCTTACCTCATCAGGAGCTCCTCCAGGCTGTTTCCACATTTATTTTACCCCAGAAGGGATTGTAATTCAGCCCAAGGGGCTGGCCTCACGATCCCTTTCCACGTCCTGACTCGATCCACCCCCCCCACTTTGACGTTTTGTGATGTCTTTATAGCGCAAGTGTGGGTGCACACTCCATTCACTTGAATGGAGTGTCTTTTCAAATGTGATATTCTGATTTTAAATCATGTTTTTGTACCTACTGATGCCAAGGATGAGACTGGCATCAATAGGTACCATGACCTGATTTAAAAGCATGTATATTCATGTGCAATGTTTACTTTTGATTTAGCATCTTTGAATAGTATGCATTTCTGCTGTAAGTGTCTGCACAAAATAAGTGGTTTGATATTTTTTATTGGACTGACAGAGATGTACAGAAAAGTCTTTAAGTCTAAACTTGAAACTCATGTTTTTTTTTATTTTTATGGTTTTGAGACCCACAGTATGGTGGAATGCTTTCTGCCCTCACGGTCAGGCCAAGGGCAAGCCTGATAAGCACTATATGGACGTAGAATGTGTTGGCCAATAAGTAAGTAACAAGACATGACAGGGTGTTTGTTAGACACTTTAACACATGGCTAGGAGGCGTAATGAGGCATGAGGCCACTGACCAAGTGCGTCCAGCCTCCTAGCCTTGTGTTAAAGTGTCTAACACACACCTTAGAGTGGCTTATTGCTCTTATGAAATGGCCATCTATATTATAGATGCACGTGAAAGGTAAAAAAAGCTGCTTTAAGTAATTAAAACTTAAATCTTTTCCTTTAATTTAAATAAAATAGTTCCTCCACCTTCAGTTTGCTGTTTTTTTTTTGTGGAGGGGATTGAGGACTTTTGATCTGGGAAGGCTGGTGTAGTTGTAATTTTTATACTTCTGTACTTATCATAGCGATACCCCCCCACAAAGGAACAACAGGGAGCAATATAAAGTTTTGGCACAAAGAATGAGAAATTACAGGGCTAAGGGATGGAAGTATTGAACGGGTGGCAGGTTGTTCACTGAAAAGCACTGCGAGCGAGGGGACGGGCGGGCAGAACCAGAAGAAATCTTGACTTTTTTTTCTATTATAATGTGTTGTGAGCAAGTGATGAAGGCCATCTGTGACTGTGAGGGCAGTATATGGGGGGGGTGAAAATGTGATAAATGGGAGGAAGAGATGGAAGTAGGTAGCAGCTGGCAGGTTGGTCATTGCAGAGAACTGTGAGCGAGCGAGGGGAAAGGTAGGTGCATTCAGAAGAGATTATGGCGGTACTTTTCTGTGTTAAACTTGGAATTGGTACTTATAGTGTCCTTAGCAGAGGTCATTTTCAGTATTTTTTTTCTGTATTGCTTTAGCTAGTAATTTGTGGTTTTAGTGGGGAAAGCAAGATGGCCGATTTTAAATGTTATGAAATGGCTCCTAGCATATAAAAAATCTGATTGGCTACTACCTGTATGCTAAAGTGTCTAACACACAGGAAGAAGGTCCAACGCTGCCCAGTGGGCATTCATATGGGTGATGCTGCCCACTCAGACCGTTAAGAAAACAAAACGCAGCCATCTTATTTTTGCCAGACGTGGTGCCAGCCTAAGTGTAAAAAGTAAAAAAAATATCTCTGACCTCCTGTTTACTCGGCCTTGGTCACCTCGTGGATGCAGCATGTAGTAAACAGAAAGGAACAAAAAACTAACGGCGGGAAGCAGCGAGACTATTTAAAAAAATCAATTACTGTCGCAATCTCTTTGATTGCTTCCTGTTGCGCATAACTGTCTGCTCGCTCACTCCCACCCGCTGAGATATCGTCTCTTTCTTGCTACCTGTCTGGTCTTTCGATCACAGTCCTACTCAAGCATAGCTGACACCTGCTTGGTACCTCCTTATTGTACCCGTTACTGTTTTTATGAGGAAAAAAAAACAGAACTGGAGCGGGAGGGAGGCAATGCCAGGACAACTGAAAACACTACAAGTATGGCAGCCTGCCTAGGTCAAAAAAAAAAAAGCACACAGTAAACTTTTTTGTTTAAATTAAAGAAAAAGATTTAAGTTTTTAATTACGTAATGCTGCTTTTTTACCTTTCACATGCATCTATAATGTAGATGCCCATTTCTTAAGTGCAATAAGCCACTCCAGGGTCTGTGTGTTAGACACTTTAATACACGGCTAGGAGGCTGGACGCACTCGGCTGGTGGCCTTGTGCCTCACTACGCCTCCCAGCCGTGTGTTAAAGTGCCTAACAAACACCCTGTCATGTCTTATTGCTTACTTGAAACATTCTATTTGGGCAAACTACTAGAATCAATACACATGTAATCATAACAGATCTTTTCATGTGTGTTAGAAATAGTAACACACTCCTATAGACCAACGAGATTGTCTTATTTGTGGTTCCTATTTCATAAGGACTACTTGACTCCTTCCAGTTCTGTGGTTTTACATTCTAACGCTTTGGGGAGGGGCAAGGGCTTCATTGCGGTTCTTATCTTGGGTGACAAATATATATATATATATATATATATATATATATACACACACATACGTATATATGTGTGTCACGGGGTTGCGAGGGGTAGAGTACCCGTTTAACCCTATGGAAAAAGGGGCAAGCCCTGGTAACACTGCCTGCCATTCTAATAGTTCCTTTTAGTTCTGTGGTTTACCTACTGGCACTGGGCAACCCGGACAAGCACAGCCATTCTGGCATTTTCTTCTACTTTTGTGTATGTACCCTTTCAACAATGACATCTGATCCCTCTCTCTCGCAACACAGGAAGTGTAACTACAGCTTCACGATTTTCTTCTAGTGGAGTTACGTGAGAAGTACGACTTCAAACTAAGAACGTCATCTCCCAGCCTGCACTGGGGCAGATTGCGCGAGCGTGTACAACACCCTATAAAAGGCGTACACCATCACCGCGCAAATCTCTTGAGTCTCGGTAAGAGTTGGAAAGGTAGGTAGGGATTGAGGACACCCACAAAATCCGTGTCCATCAGTTGTGGTACGGCACCTATGATTTTTTTTTATCGAATGTGAATTGTACAGGAACACAAAGTATGCATTATTTATTGGTTATAATAATGATGTTAGACTAAGATGATCTATAGCTATACGTTCTTCTTGCGTTCAGACAGCGTAAGATCAATTCTTGAGTGAAGTAGATGGGATTCCCTTTACTTTTATTTTGGGTGGAAACTGGTGTTTATAGATGCGTTTAAAGGTGTTTGTATGATGACTAATCTTTTTTCCCCATCGGATCGGCAATGCTGACTTGCAAACGCTCAAAGCCAATTAGTCTGACACGCCTTTAAACGCCATTACCATGTGCGAGCGGGAACTGGCCCGATCCCTCTAATGGTTCTGACTCGTGTTTGTTTTAAACTGCTGGTTTGGTGTCGTCCCTCTAACTGCTCTGGCTCGTGTTTGTTTTCAACTGCAGGTTCGGTCTCTAGCAGTGGTCACAGCGAGCAAGCCATGGGATGGAGCGCCGCAGCGGCCCGCCGACTCGCGCAGGTGAGAGATCTCTGAGGTGGCAGGCATTTCAGAATATTCCCCCCACCCTTCAGTTCTCTATTGCAGACCTATGGCCAGGCTGTAGGTTACGCAACGATTTACAATACGTGGTGTGGTGTTTGGCCAGGAGGCCGATAGGCCAAGTGACTAAAACACACCAGGCTTGTAAATCGTAGCGTGACCCACACCCTGGTCGTGGTAAATTGCTATTATACAGTGGCTAGTAATTTGTATTTTTCACATAATGTATTTTTCCCCAAAAAGAAATTGACTTTTTTAATTTTGTGTAGTATATCCTTTGTATATAAAATAGTAACGTTATTACGTGGAAAGAGACCTGCACATGCTTAGATACCGACACACGCACAGTTGCAGTGTTTTGTTTGTGCTCGACGTGGGTTTTAGCAGTGTGCATGTGTGTTTCGTTCGTGTGCTTCCTGTGATGGTTTAGTACGGATTGAACAAGGTAGTGCTGCACACGTTTAATTTCGTGGGTGAACTCTCAAGAAAGCGGGGAGTACTTTTGATGTGGGAGGGGTCGGAATGATGCTCACTGTGCACTAAATGAGTCTAGCTGGCACCTCTTCCCGTTGGTATTGTGGAGGATTTACAACGGGCAAGAGGTGCCGAGTAACTAATCTGAGTGTGGTGTTTTTGCACCCCATTGTATAAGCAATAACATACTAAAAGCCAGCAAAATAGGCCTGATGGTCTGTCGTGTCTGCTTGGTAGCCAGCCCCTAATGGATGCTCGCTCTCTCCTACCCCCAGCCCCAGAGAGGGTAATCTTTGGCTTCAGTTTTTCCCTTCTACTTGCCCTCCCTCTTGAAGCCCTCCACTGTGCTCACCTCCACCAGACTCCTGGGCAGTGCATTCCATGGCCCCACCACTCTCTCCATGAAATAATGTCTCCTGCGATCTCCCCTGTAATTTCCCTCCTCCAGCTTTCTCTCATGCCCGCTTTCTTTAGTTTGAATATCTTTGGCTCTGCCAGTTTATACCTTTTATATATTTGAAGACCCCATCATGTCACTCCTCTCTTCCAGCGAGTACAGCTCAAGCTCTTTCAACCTTTCCTCATAGGTCCTCCCTCCAATGCCCTGAATCATCATGGTTTCCCTCCTCTGGACTCTCTCCAGCAGTGCTACGTCCTTCTTTAGGTGAGGTCTCCAGAACTGCACGCAGTACTCTAGATGCGGCCTGACCAAGGCATTATACAGAGGGAGGATCACCTCCTTCCTCATGGATGTAACCCCCAATCTATGCAGCCCAGAATCCTGTTAGCTTTTGCTGCAGTTCTGCAATTTTCATTGCTCATTTTGAAGTTTACCACCATCCTCTCACTCGTGGCTTGCAGTGAGATCCCCCGGTGTATACATGGCCTGGGTTTGATCCCATATGCAGCACCCTGCACTTCCCTGGATTAAACCTCAGTCCCCACCTACTTGACTACTTCTCTGGGGTATCCAGGTCCCTCTGGACTGTCTCTTGCTTCGTCCTAGTCTGCCAGTGCTCCCAGTTTTGAGTCGTCTGCAAAGAGGCTCATCCTACTCCTAACCCCCCCTTCCCATATCTGAGACATAGGCATTGTACAGGAGTGGCCCCAGTACCGAACCTTGGAGGGGACCCCACTGATCTTCTTTCTAGGGGAGGAGACTATCCCACCAACCACCTCCCCCTCTGTGTTCGCCCTGTTAGCCAATTTTCCACCCATCTGAGCAGCTGGCCTCCCATCCCCATCTTCCCCAGCTTTGTTAGCAATCCAGTGTGGGTACCAAATCAAATGGCTTACTGAAATCCAGGTATAGGACGTCCTCTGGTCTGTTGGTCCAGGGTCCCTGTTGCCCAGTCATAAACATTTGAGGTTGGCCTGACACAATCTCCCCGGGACGAAACCATGCTATTTGTCATCCAGGCCCCTCAACCTTTTCAGTTGCCTCCCGAGCCTCTCCTTGATGATGCCCTCCATTACTTTCCCCTACCACAGATGTTGGGCTGACAGGCCTGTAATTTCCCATCTCTTCCCTAGACCCCCCTATTTATTTTTTTTGTGAATGGGCACCACAAGATCCATCCTCCTGTCTTGAGGCACCCATCCTGTCTGCAGAGGCATTAGAGTGCAGCTAGTAGAGCTGCTGGCACATCTGCCAGTTCCTTCATAATCCTCAGATACAGCCCATCTGGCCCTGGTGCCTTATCAGTTTTTAGCATCTGAAGGGCCTCTCACCCTGTCCTCTGTGATTCTCCCTCCCAGTCCACCCCTGCATTTAAGCACCCACCCTTTTTCAGTCCTCTAGACTCCATCTGATCTCTCTATTCTGCTGTTTCCCCTACCCTCCCATTGGGCTGGATAGATCCCCTGTCTTCCTCTGTAAATATCGAGGCAAAGTACTTGTTTAACAGCTCTGCCTGATCCCTACCTCCTGAGCCCATCCCTAATCCTGCTGATCTGTGCCTTCTTTTCTCTTCTCCCCATGTATCTATAGAATCCCTCTTTCTCCCCCCCCAATATCCCTAGCCAGGTTTTGCTCCATCCTCGCCTTGACTCACCTCACCACTCTGTTGACCCTTCTAGCCGTCTGCTCATCCTCACCCCTCTCCCTATCCCCTGTTGAGTGCTTAAAACGTGCATAGGCAACCTTTTTATCACTCACCTCCTTGGTCCACCAACATGGCTTGTTGGCTCTACCATGCCTTGCCCTTGTACATGAGCTAGTAGTAGCCTTCTGCACCCCTTTTTTAACTCGCTCAGCCCTGTAGCACATATGTACGTCATCAGGAAAATTGGTCCCCATGGTGCATGTGTGCGTCAGGTATTCACTTCCTCATCCCCAGGGCGCATGTGTGCATCCTGCACTTGTGCACTTTCTGGATCAACCAGTCAGGGATAAGGTTATTGGAAAGTGCAGGTCGGTAGGAAACATTCCTACCAACCAGAACCCTGACTTTAAGATGGGGGTCTCCACTGAGTTAAATGGAGTAAATTACACTTTTTAGGTTTTTAATTTGGGTTAAAAGTGAAGAAAATGCTTTTTTGTTTCTCCATTACTAGAAACGTGATTCCCTGATTTGAAGGCTCTTCATTGTGAAATTAGTATACTGGTGTCTGGGAGCTAGGAGGTGTACTTTCTGTTTTAGTGTTTTTGGGATAAAAAGTGTGAAAATGTGGTTTTCCTCAGTTTCGGATACTGTGTTTATATATAAAAAAAAAAAATCTAAATGCTAGAAGCGTGTGTGTGTGTGTCCCATCATTTGAAAGGTCTCTAATGTGGACAATTATCATGCTGGTGTCTTGAGGTCTAGGTGTGCTTTTTTTATGATGCGGGTTTTTATTTGGGAACAAAAATGTAAAATACCTTTTTTACTCATTTCAGGAACTATAAAAATCTGCAACTGCCACTAACACGAGTGACCTATCATTTTAAAGCTCTTGTGAGCATTTTCTATGCAGGTGTCTAGGGGCTAGGAGACATATTTTTTTCAGTTATTGTGGTTTGTGCATCGTGGGCAGTTCAGCAGAGCATTTTCCCGAATTCAGTCCATTTACTGGCATTGGGTTGGCACATGCCTTAGTTTATGGTCTGTTTTTATTGTAAAATAGCTCAAATACGCTAAACTGTGGCAGTGTAATGCACAGATGTTGGTGTGATGGAAAACCATAATACAACAGACGTTTGCCACTTCTAATGTCTTATTTTAAAGAAAATGTAAATTTTCCTCGTTACATGCCCTGCAGAAGAAAAATAAAATTGAAAAAAAAGCTAATGCTACTGGCATGTGACCCCTCATTTTAAAGACTTTTTTATTGTGAGCAAACTTCGTGCTGCAAGTTTTGTGATAGGAATTGTACTTTTTTAGTTATTTATACTCCAAGTCTGAGTGTTACCATTTTAGTTCCGAACATTCTAACTGCTCAGGAAAAAAGCCATTTGTACACAGGAATACAGCACCAATCAAGATTCCATTCTTGAGCTGAGTGAGTTAATGGTCTACCATAAGCTACCAGCATCCATGTCCGGCCTAATCTTGTCCAAGCTCCCCCATAGAATCCTGCCCGTGTCCATGAAGTCTGCCCCTCTGAAGTCCACTACTACTGTTTTAGTGAGGTTATCTTCCCCTCCTAGATGCACAGCAGAAATCAGACCATGGTGTGGTCACCACCTGCCAGCAGGCTGCACAGCTCCAGGCCCCTTATCTGGTCACTGTTCTCTAGGACAACATCCAGTATCTTCCCCTCCCTAGTAGGTTCCCCCACCTGCCGGACCAAGGAGGCATCCTGAAACACATCCATGGGTCTCTGTTCCCTGGCCACAGCATATGTCATGGTGTTCCAGTCTGTCCCAGGCATATTAAGGTCACCCATGACCACCACCCTATCCTTTCCACGGTCACAGCGCCCCTTGATCTCAACTAGTTTGTCCTCCAGGGCCTCATCCATCACGGGGTGTGGGGTCTGTACACCACCCCAATATTCAGTCTTTTACCTCCCTTCGTTTGCAGGGTTACCCAAATCTCCTCCACTCCCCCAAAGAGCATATTCCACTCCACTAACCACTGTCATTTTTGACTATCAGCACTACATCCCTTCTTCCCTCTTCCTCCTGAATATTTTGTAGCCCTTCAAGTTTAGGTCCCAATCATTTTTTTCGAGTGGCCCATGTCTCAGTAATTGCCACCACATCCGCTGATCCCTAAGCCAGCATCGCCTGAAGCTCTCTGATATTTTGTTTCCCATGCTCCTGGCATTGAACAGGACTGTCCTCCACCCCGACCCCTCTCCAGTCGTCTAGGCCCTGCGCAAACCCTAGTCACCTTTTCCTGCACAGCTCTGGATGGATTTACTTCGCAGTCACCTGCCCCTTTTGTGCCCTAGACATGGACCCTCGAACAGCCTTCCTGGATCCATTCTTCTACTTAATCCTCCCCTGTTTACAAATTTAAACCCACCTCTCTACTATGAATCCAGCGAGTTTTAGTTTCAAATGAGCCACGAGGGGGTGTGGTTTATGGGGTGGATTTACCACACCTGAGTGGTTTGCGGTAAATCCTCACCAGCCATGGTAAATCCCTCAGTAACCTACATCCTCAAGTGGCTTATTGTTATTATACCAAGGTTCCTTTTTTACTATGATAAAATGCAACTTTTAGAAGTTTTATTTTTATTTATTACGTAGATACATAGTTACATAGATGGTGTCAGCAGATAAGGGCCTATGGCCCACCCAGTCTGCCCATTTGAGCTTGTAAGTTCAGTTTGTTTTCCTAGAAGTCTGTTGCCCCTTATCCCTGACCTCCAGAATTCCTTTGTCTGTACCATGCATTCTTAAATCCCGTGATTGTTTGTTTCAGCTCCCACCACTTCCTCTGGCAGGGTGTTCCACTTGTCCACCACCTGTTCTGTGAAGAAATTCTTCCTCACGTTTCCTCTGAATCGTCCTCCCTCCAACTTCATCCCATGCCCTCTAGTCCTGGAACATCTTTTTTGCTGGAAAAGTGTATTCCTGCACCCTGTTCCTCCCTGTAAGATACTTGTATGTTTATCATATCCCCTCTCTCCCTCCTCTCCTCCAAGGAGTACATGTTCAGTTTCTTCAGCCTGTCCTCATAGGACTTGTGATGCAATCCATGCACCATCTTTGTTGCCCTTCTCTGAACCTTCTCTACCCTGTCTGTCCTTACGTAGGTAAGGTCTCCAGAACTGTACACTGTACTCCAGGTGGGGCCTCACTAGTGGAATTATGACCTCCCTTTTCCTGCTGGTGATGCCCCTGCCTATGCATCCCAGCATCCTATTTGCTTTACCTGCTGCCTTGTCGCACTGTTTCCCTACCTTGAGGTCATCAGAGATGACCCCAAGATCCCTTTCCTGCTTGGTGCATGCTATATCCTCACCCCCCAACTGATATATTGTGCCAGGGTTTTTGTGCCCCATATGCAATATCTTGCATTTTTTTGCATTGAATTTCAACTGCCAAATCCCTGACCATTCAAGTTTCTGCAGGTCCCTTCTCATTCTGTCTACACCCTCTGGTGTGTCTACTCTGTTGCAGAGCTTCATCAGCGAACAGTGAAATTCGGCCTTCTCGGTCCTGCACAATGTCACTGAAGATGTTGAATAGGACTGGTCCCAGCACTGATCCCTGTGGTACCCCATTGGTCACTCTTCCCTCTGTGGAGTGACAGCCATTTACCACCACCCCCTGTCCTGCCGCCCAGCCAGTTACCTACCCACCACACTACTGTCCTGCCCACACCCACATTCCCCAGTTTGTGTAATAGTCTTCTATGTGGCACAGTGTCAAAGGCCTTGAAGTCCAGATAGGTCATGTCCACTGCCCTCCCCTGATCCACCTCCCTAGTCACCCAGTCAAAAAATTCAACGAGGTTGGTCTGACATGACCTCCCCCTAGTGAAACCATGCTGCCTTTGGTCCTGTAGTCCATTGACAACCAGATGTTCTGCCAATCTCTCCTTCAGTAGTGCTTCCATGATCTTCCCCACTACCTATGCTGCAGATGATTGTGATTTGGAGTTGTATTTGCTCATCAACAGCCATTGATTATCAGAGGATTTACACCAGTGGTAAACTGCCAGTCTATTTCATTGGCTGTTCACTTGTGTCCATGGTATAACTAAGCAATTTATCCCTCCAGACTGTGGCTATACTGGAGGATTTACCTCACCAGTCGCGTTAAATCCTCCAGTATAGCCACACTCTGGAGGGATAAATTGATAGTATACAATGGCAATTGCTGTTTAATGTTTAAATATTTAATTCACTGAGGTCTGTACAGTTAGAGGATTTTTTATATTTACCGTAGTCTTACCAAAGTGGCGACAGGAAAAATGGCGGGTTCCTTTGAAGTGAAAGCATCTTATTGATTGACTGGCACGAGATAAAGTTGGCTGATACTTTTCCCAGTGGGTATATTGGAGGATTTACAACACTGAAAGGTACCAGCCAACCAATTAGGTTGTGGGATCTGGCTGATTGAATTTACCACATTGCTTAATTAAGCAATAAGGCATCATAGGGTGTGGTATATTATGGGATAGTCACACCTTGTGTGGTTGGGCACAAGGCTGCAGGCAGAGTACATCCAACTACCCGGGGTGACTATCCCATGATATACCACACCCTGGAGTGACGTATTGCTATTATGAACAGTTTCAAGTTTTTTAAATAGACTGGTTTTAAAATGTGTTATGAGTTTTTGGGTGGTGTAGGGCTGGTTTGCCAGAATTTTTTTGAATCCGTGATGTAGCCAGATATCACTGCTTCAAAGAGCTCTGCCAGATTCCTTTATTTACGATCCTCTGTTCATAACTAGAATTCTACAATGGAGTAAATTGAAAGCACCACATCCTGTATTTTGATTGGCTGGCTTGGCTCTCTTTCAGCATTGTAAATCCTCCAGTGTAACCCACGGGAAGAGGTGCTAGCCAACCTCTACCAAGATCAGTACAACCCCCGAAAATCAAAACATATACCCGCCATCTTGATTCCCTGCTAAACTGCCCCACAACTCCAGTCCCCAACTTGTGTACATAAACTACACTGCTCTCCTGAAACAACTGACAGAAAACACGGGGGGGGGGGGGCAGCACTTTGTACTTGGGCTAAATCAGTTCCTGGCCAGGACAGTCATCCTTGCTGCCTCCCCAGACACATTTCTCCCTGTAGCCTCAATCCCTTCTAATTACCCCAGACACCATGTTCCCTGCAGTGGACAAGCCACAGCTCCTCTGTACTAAACTGTCCATCGAAGCCTGCCTTCTAAGCACTCTCTCCATCTGTCATCCGATACTGCTCACCACTCCACGTTCAACATGTAGCTGCACTCTCTCCATCTGTCATCCGATACTGCTCACCACTCCACGTTCAACATGTAGCTAGCCACACATCTCTGCACTTTCCGGTCTCTTTCTGCTTTGGCTCCACTGCCACTTACTACTCGACTCTTGAGTGTGTTCCTGCTCTCCATCTCAGGATTGCCCATATCAGAGGACTATTCCCCCCCACGCAACAAAAATAGAAAAAAACATTTTTTAAATGGGGAGCTATTCGTCTCCCAAAAAAAAACAGAAAGGGACCGTCCTGGACATTGTAAAATAGTAATTTATTCCTCTAGGGTGTGGGTATACTGGAGGGCTTTCCACGACTGGTGTGGTTGTCACTTGGCTGTGCCTTGTGGCGGAACCACACCAGCTGTGGTAAATCCTCCAGTATAATCACACCCTGGAGGGGTTGTGTGATAACAGATGGACCAGACACCGAACTTCTGGTTTAACACACAATCTTTGTGATTATTCAGAATACAAGGAATAAGCTTCTGCAGTGACTTTTCCTTCTTCAGTACATCAGTTTGCAGCAACAGACTGAATGTCCTTTCTCTGCACTTAGCCAGCATCTACTGACACTGATCTCTGATCCAATTCACTAGTTGAGATGTAGCGACCACCCCTATGCAAGCCCCATTTGCTTGCGTTGTGGGGGCTCAGAAAGAGAAAAAAACTAAAAGAACCTCAAAGCAGAATCACTGAAAGAACAGTTACCCCAAAGGGCATTGGCAATGAATCGTTTCAAAGAAATACACCATACATATTTCCATAATGCAGTGCATCATGGGATATATGCAAATCACCATGACATCTCTGGCTTAAGTTTACAACAACTTACATGCATTTTAAATGGCATAACTAGCTTAATTTCTGTAAGTCACCTAGTACTTTCTATCATTGTCAAAACACCACGTGCTGTGGTATTTTAAACATTTACAGGTTTCATAAACATAAGATGTAAGCATTAATCACCGACAGGGGGGCTCTACCGGTGGATTAATGCCTGCGGGGGAGGGGGGAAGAGATTGGTGCACGAGGCCGAGGGTTCCAACCACCCAGCAGGCATTAATCACCAGTAGAGCCCGACTCGGGAGGTGATTAATGCGCTTGTAACATGGGCTTGTTGCAGGAGCGAGGAGCCCATGTTACAGGTGACTCGGGGTGACAGTAGCTGAGGATAGGAACAAAACCGCACGGAGATGGGTTCAGCGAAAACGCTTTTACCTTGAAGTGAGCACAGTGCACAACACATAATCGGTGACAGTGGTAGCACGGTCAACGATTGCCTTGCAGTTCAGTCCCGGTTACATCCATGCGGGTAATTTTGTGCCAGCCGGCAAATAGCTGTGCAGCGCGACGATTTATGGCGTTTGCAGCAGTCGGGCTGTGTGGTATGCAGCTAGGGCATTGTGGACGGGGCCACAGCTCTCTGTAGATGTCCGGCGCTCTCTGAAGGGCGTCATGCAGAGGTTTCTATTGTGGACGGCTGTCTTTTGGCAGATATGAGAATGTCACTGGCCCGTGGACCGTGACATTCTCAAAGTGGAACGACTTGACTCTGGTCGTGTGGCAGGTGACAGTGCCCAGTATCCTGCTGCTTGTCACCATTGGCTGCCTTGGCGGTGCCTGCCTGCCGGTGTGGATTCTGTGGGTGGCGGCACTGCGTGTTCCACTGTGGTCGGGGCAGGTTGATGCTGTCTGCTGTGCGGTTTGTTGTCAGAGGGTGGTCCCTGAATTCCCTGGTTCCGCTGCTGTGACAGACTGTGGGGCTGCATGTGGGGGCTGCAGCCGGTGTGGAGGTGCTGATGGGTTGGAGCAATGAGCGACCAGGTGCCAGCGCTGTCTAGGGGCACGACAGGACTGTCTATCCTGCGCTCATTTGCTGAGGGAGACCATTAGCTTCTCAGGATGGTCTCGCAGCGATGGCCCGTCATAGACATTATTTCTCTGGTGGCGAGACCAGCCTGGGACAGCATGCTCACTGTGGTGCTCTGGATACTGTGGTTGGTGTATCTGACAGACAGGCGTCCTCTGAAATCTGGGACATGACACCTCCCAGGTAGTTCTTCCCCATTGGCTGTCTACTATACCAGCACGCACGCTGCTGCGGTCCCGTGTGGTCCACTCTGCGAGGGTGCTGGTACAGGGCGGGGGCATTACTTGGGCAGCGCTGTATGTACTCCTTGTACATAGCGACAACACAGTCCTTGCTGCCTGGGGTGCTGTAGAGGACCCCACTAAGACTCTGGCAGGTTGTGTCACCGAGCTGGGCATGGTTCTTGGTCTTCTAAATGAATGTGAGGGTCAAGTCCTCATGGCCCTAGTCATCCACCTGCACTAGAAACAAGTTCTGCTGCAGCTCCCTCTGCTCCTCTCTCCCCCTCCGAGCAAGCCAGAGCTGGTTTTCAAACCACAGCCTTTGCACAAGGCCGTATGGGGTCTCGGGACTCAATTTCTCGCTGGGACTGATGCTCTGGTGGTGGGTGGCAGTGTCTTGGCCAGCCCTCCTATACTCTTTGAGGACTGCCACAAACACGTTGTTGGCTGAGACAGTCTCCATCTGTTATTGTATTGCTCACTCTTGTAATGTGGGGGGCCAGTGAGCTAATGCTGCAGTTCAGCGCGGAGTCCCATAAAGGAGCTCAAGCTGTACCGCTCCTTGTGCTCCGTTCTGACGGAGGTGTAGAACGAAGGACTCCCACAAGCTGAGGTGGGCTAGCTGTGCTGAAATCTGTCCTTGCCCGTGGCTCGGAACCAGTTTGTAAAGACATTGCATGACCGCACGGTGTTTTTGTGGGTGTTGGCCTCCACCCTTCTTGTCTCCAACTTGTCCTCTGTCAGCACTGCATGACTTGTTGGTGGTGAGATGTGCCCGCCCAGCCAGGTCCTGGTGTCTGTCTCCTGATCACTATAGCTGCTGCTACCTAGAGTGCTGTCCGAATACGGTCTCTGCACATCGCTGGCTCTCTGTCCACTTGCAGAGTGCTCTTGCCACTCAGGCTGTCCTGGTCATGGGCACCGTCCTCCCCAATTCTGGCCATTTGCATCTGTACAGTGCAGTGTCGTGGGTTCGCATACCACTCTGTGCGTAGGATGCTGCTGTGCTGTGCAGAGCTAGCCCGCAGTGCTGCCTGCCCTACAGAGGAGAGTCCCCTCTCTAGACAGTCCTGTCTCCGTGTCTTGCTCTGCTGTGGAGCTCCTGCCCTGTGTCTCAGGCTGTGGAGAATCCTGTGGAGTAGTACTCGCCTTGGTGATCTGTGTACCACGGCAGTGGGAGAGTTGCCGTGCGGCCTCTTGTGATGTCAGTCATGCTCGGGCCGTACTGCTCGTCGACCCATCTGGCGCTGCCTTTCACGAGCCACAAACTGAATGTGGCTATGAAGCTGTCCATTGCTTGCCAGTGTAGTTGGCCTTTCAGTGCGTGCGGTGATGGCCACTTACTGAGAATCTCTTTACCATAGCTTCTCTGTGACTGCGGTATGTGTAGTCATCTATCAGCATCTTGGTGTGTCTCACCGGCGCTGTTGGGAGTATAGGTGGTGACCTAGTGGGCTGCAACACTCTGCTGCCGCGGTGGCCACAGCTGGTACTTGCCGAGCGGGCGCTGCTGCTGGGTTAGTCCCCTCTTGCAGCCGGTCAGATGACCGGTTTGCTCCAATCGCTGAGCTCCATTTAGCTGCTGTGTCCGGAGCCATGTTACAAATCTACATTAAGGTATTTTATAGCATAGTGCTATTGCATACTAAATCAATAATAAACGCAACTTTTTTATATATACTCTGAAGTCACCACAATAATCTCCTTGTATGAGGACCTGAGAGGGAAAAGGGAAAAATCAGAGGACACTATCATAGTCAAGAGACGGAGAAGGGGGTGCCCACAGGTGGCTAACCGTATGGACTTGAAATAGTAAAGGATATATTAGGCTTAGAAATAGAACTGTTGCAACAGATTTTAGAAAAGGTCAGTCCTCTGTGGCAGGAGCTCTTGGTCACGGGGGATAAATTGCTTAAATCTATACTGGCAACAATATTTGCTATATAGCCAAATGAGAATCCTAGTCTCCCAGGGCCACCTATATGACAGCCTCTGGTACACTCGAGCCCCACTCCATTGGATCCCCACTATTGTGGGAGCAGCTGATGGGGCTGGGGAGGTTGTTGGCATTAAGGGCATGACAGCAGGTGAAGGTGCTCATTGCGGGGTGGGGGGCACTTCAAGCATATTACTGTACCTGAATGCATTTTGCACTTTTTATCATACGAGACTCTTGGTCTCTGTTTTGTGACTTAATTTCAGTCTGTTTCCTGTAATTTTGACCTGTATGCTGGCCTCCTTTGACACCTTGTATTCCTGTGTAATTGCATTTATTTTTTTGCACTTGCCCGGCTCCACGGCTTTTGGAGAGACTCGTGTCCTATAGTACCTGGGCTGTTCAAGGCCACCACCCGGCTTCATAGTGCTGGGGGGCTAGTTAGCGGTTACTTCCCCGCTTTCTCCCCTTAGACCCCCGAGACACTGGCGTGAAGGATGGACGCCCAGGCAGACCACGTGCTGACTCATGCCATTGCCAAGCACCCAGAGGGTCCTCCCCTCTGAGAGCCGCCGTTGCTTCTGTGAACTGGTGCTTCCATCGGCCCCCAGGAACGTCTGCACAGGACACCCCCGGTAACCACCCCTGGCAGAGGAGAGCATCCATTGGGATGCTTGATCCCCCTCCCCCTTGCTGGCACCCGACAACACTGAGTCCGTTCCCAAACCTGGGTCACCGGTGTAGCGAGGTGTGGCATCCAGCGCCTCAACCCTCAGTGCCACCTGGCCGGCCCGTAATTGCACTTTATGTAATAACCCCTTGTTCTGTAAGTTCCTGCACCACATGTTGAGGTCTGTTTACTGTTTTCCACACCTGTATTGCTTAATGTGTCATGCTGTGGCTCAGGTTATGCCTGAAAACGCACCTTTGGATTGGTGCACCCACCCATTTACCAGACACACAATATTTTGACTGAGCAAGGGTAAATGTAACTGTACAATGCAAATGCATAGCACAGTGCATAATTCATAACACTTGAGGTTTATGGTTCAGTGATGCTATTTGAGCCAGGATCTCTGAAGTTCATAGATTTGTTTTATACATTAGAGGCTAGCAGTATAGCCTAGAATTAGCGGTTAGCAATATAGCATTAAGCAATAAGCTGTGAATGAGCTTGATAACATGCATCACCCCAATACATACATACATCGCTTGCATCCTGTGACCCTGAACAAGTCTTAACTTTCCTTTGCTCTTGGGTCACCCCTGTAAATGGGACTCGTGCCTAGTTACCAAAGAATATATACAAAAACTGAACAGTCTTCCACTGGAATTCATTTGTCTACTTGCCACGGATTAGGGCATAAAGAATTGGCCACTTTTGAAACATGGCCCTACTTTTTGTATTCCTGAGTACCATGGAAGGTGGTCACTTGAATACACTGGTTCCGGTGGGATGTAAAGGATTTTCGTTAATCTCAAACATGACCTGTGCACCATTTTATGCGTATCTAAATGGTCTTTGGGACGTACATGTGCCTGCTCTGATCGCACTCCTAACTTACAGGTTTTATGTGAGTGTTTGCTTTAGGGATATTCTGGTGTATATGATGACTGACCTTTTTTCCCCATCAGATCGACCATGTTGACCTGTGGAGATTTATAGCCAAATGGTCTGATAACATCAGGAAAATGTTTTCTATTTTTAGATGATAACTAGGGTAAACTACTGAAACTTTTTTTTGCTTTCTAAGGATTGGCTGAAGTTTGGAGAATTTAGTGATGCACAGTGGAGAGAACACAGCTTCTGCACAAAACCACCTTAAAGCCTAAAATGTGTCCATAGTTTGGAAGTCATGTACCCAGGAACTGAAGGTATGATACTAGTGAACAACTCCGATAGGAGGTTTTGTCCAAGTTGAGATCAAATAATTGCACTGTGTATTTAAAGATAAGATTTATATCTCAGCTGGGCTTCCTGAGTAAGTTGCAAAACTGCTTTGGGACTGTCTGTTGGCTCCATTGCTAGTACATTGCACTGCTGTGCAGATGGACCAGTTTAGAATGAACACCGGGGTGGCTGCACTCCAAACTGGGCTGGGATGGCACTGTGATTCTGCTGCCATTATCTTCTGTGGTGAACCTGGGAGCTTGCTTCAGCAGGGGCACCATTAAGTGTAGCCTAAAGGTTTGAGTAACGAGCTGTGAATGAGCTTGTTGCATCCTGCAGCCCTAGGTTTGAGTTCCCTCAATCTCCAGTTGTGTACTTGATTGTGACCCTGATAGTCACCTCTGCTCCTGGGTCACCCCTATAAATGGGACTCTTACCCAGTTACCAAAGAATATACAAAAACTGAACTGTATCAAGTGGAATTCAGTTCTTGTCTACTGGTCACAGATTGGGGCATAAAGAATTGGCTGCTTTTGAAAGTTGACCCTACTTTCTGTATTCGTGACAAAGAAACATAGAACATGGTAGGAGACCACTAGGTCCATCTAGTCTGCCGAAGATTAATTGTTTGCTTACTCCTACCTTATTTGTCCTTTGGTACAGTTGTACCTTTGTGCCTGTCTCATGCCCTCTTGAACCCTTCAACTGTCCTCGCCCCACGACCCCTGGTGGCAGGCTATTCGTGCATCTACCACCCTCTCTATGAAGAACTTCCTGATATTGGTCGTAAACATTCCACCCTCAATTCATGCCCTCTTGTTCTGCTTTCTTCTTTGAAGTGGAAGTTTCTGCTCTGTACATTACTGATGCCTTGTTTCAATCATGCCGCGAGCACCCTCGCCCCCCGTTCCAGGGAGTACATGTTCAGTTCCCGCAGTCTGTTCTCATGACATCTGATTCTGACGTAACCCCTATACCATTTTTGTCACCTTTCTCTGTACTGTCTCAGTCCAGTTAATATCCTTCCTGAGGTGAGGCCTCCAAAACTGGACACAGTATTCCCGGTGTGGCCTGACCAGTGCTCTATAGAAAAGTAGGACTTCCTTCTTTCTGCTCTTGATTCCTCTCCCAATGCATCCCACTTACCTTTAGTGCCACCTTATCGCACAGTTTTCCCACCTTCAGATAGTCTGATACTATGCCTAGATCGTGCTCCTGGTTCATGGCAGCTGGTCTTTCCCCTCCTGGGTAATATTCCTTCTTACCCAGGAGTCCTTTAGCATCAGTAACTTTTTGCCTTAGTTGGCTAGGTGCAACTGCCCCGGAGGCGTGCCTTTAAGAGATGCAGATGAGCGTAGGGCCAAGCCAGTCAAAACATAGGAGGGAGGTGTGAGCTGAGCTGTTGAATGCTTGACTTTTTTTTTTCTCCGCTGGACTGGGCAATATTTCCTCTGAGGTGTATCCCAACTTTCCTTGTTGACAGCCTCCTAGTGCTTATCTGGGTAAAGTGTTTCCTCATAAATTATTCCCTTCATTTTGCTGAGTCAAAGTTTTTTACTTTCAAACAAGAAGTATTGCTGTATTCTGACAATCTGCAGTTAGCTCCAGCCTTTGAACTGCCCCAGAGAGTAGTGGGTTAATTTTGTATGCAGTGCATAGCACATTGAGCTCGATTGGGGTCTCTGTCTGCAGCACTTTGCAACCCAACCGTCATTCTTTACTCCGCCTCACCGAACAGTCGCTTCCGAGAGTTCTCCATCTGCTTGGTTTAAAGTTGTCTGTTTCATTCCGAATTTATTTCCGCACTGTCTGTTCATGCTCTGTCTATGGTACCGTGAGTACTTTAAATAATTTCTGTTTGTGGAAATTGTAGAACTTGTATTTTCGATCGGTTTGGCTGAACCAATCCAATATATTGAACTCTTGTGTTTTTCTTTAGTGTGTGGTTACCAGTCCATGTCGGTTAAGTGTTATTAATGTTTGTTTTTTCCCAGTACCTGTAACATGGTTAGAAACCAATATGGGAGTCTTGCCTGGCGGTTTCCGAAAAAAGGGTAAGTTTGGTTAGGTTGGCCATGTCTGAGAAACCCAAGAAAAAAATGGGGTCCACTGGGTTTCAACACTGCACTGAGTGTGGGGAGGTCTTTGCTAAGGCAGATTCCCACACCACCTGTGAGTATTGTGTTTGACCACCTCAATAGACTGCCGAATTTGTAAACTTTCCTAAGTCTACCCTGGAGAAAAGATTGGCTAAACTTGGGGGGGGAGAATAAGTCCGCCGACCTGGACGGCCAGCCTGGTTTGGTCCCGACCGAACCAGGAGTGCCCTCTGACCAGGGCGATACTACTTTGGGCAAGAGGAGAGCTGATCCTGAGGGATCCTCTCCTACAAAAAGGAACTGTAAAGAAAAATCTGCCAGTTCGGATCTGGAGGCTCATGTTCAGACCGCTGAGATTACCCTAGTGATTCAGATTGTTGAATCGCTTTTCCTGGTTCCGTCCGGTCAGACTGTTAGCTAGGGGTTCGGTCAGTTCCTCCGGTTCAGGATTATGCCCCTGAAGATTTTTATGAACAGGAGTTTGAGTAGGTGGGGGATTATGAGCAAGAGGATAAGTTTGAAGCAGAAAGTCGATGTGCCCATTGGACCAGACATCTTCCCAGATGGACCTTCTGGCGTTTCCCCTCCTAGGCTGAGTCCTCTCCCCACTATCTTCTACAGGGAAGTGGCTTAAACTCTCCAGCTCCCTATGGAGTAGGCCACAGAGGATCAGGAGGAGCCTGATTTGTTGAAATGGACATCCCAAAGTCCAGGAGTCTCTGTTCCCCTACACATCATTTGGGAAACAGATACAAAAAATTGTCTCCTAATTCTGTATCTCCTGTTGATAGAAGAATGGACAAGAGGTACACCTGATCAGGCTCAGATACAGAGTTTTTCTGTCAGCAATGCAGCCATGTTGGGGTCGTGCAGGCTGCAGCCTGTGACAGGGCTAATGTTCCCTTGGCTTCACGCCCCCCTGATAGACTCCAGGAGGATTGATGCCTTGGCAAAGAAACAATACATGGCATCCTCTTTGGGACTTGGGCAGGCTAATTATATGGCCTGTGCAGCCAGGTACCAGAAGTCCAGGTGGGACACTGTACTGACACTGGCTAAGCAGACCTCCCTCAGCTGGCCAAGGAGCTGGAAGAGGTGGCTGCTGATGGGATTGAGGCATCTAAGGTACACTTTCATGCTGCTGTGGATTCCAGTGATGTGTCAAGAGTCATGGCTACATCTGTGGCTCTTCGGAGAATGGCTTGTCTCAGATGTACTAGCCTCTCACAGGACACAGATTTCCCTGTGGAAGGTAATTCTCTGTTTGGGGAGCAGACAATTACATGAAAAAGATGGAGGAATATAGGACCACTTGTAGGAGTGCACAGGCCAATGAGAGGCAGGCAGCTCCTCAAAGGCAGCAATCTAGGGGCAGGCCTCTTCACAGGCTTTTCTACCAAGCACAGGCATCTTCTCCCTTTTCAGAAGGGGTTCTTCAGGAGAGGCAGAAGGGGGATGAGCAGGGCTGCATCCACTCCTCAGCCTAAGGTCCCTGCCAAGTAGACACCCTGATGGGCATGCCCGGGTCGACTCTCCTGTCCCTGTAGGGGGGCAGGCTGGCTTACTTTGTCCAAGACTGGGTGTCTGTTACTTCAGACAAGTGGGTCCTGGAAGTAGTAAGTCAGGGACTGGTTTTCGGCTTAAAAAAAAAAATTCAGAAGATGAGAGCCAGATCTTTTCCACCCGCAAGTCTCTGAAACCCTCGCCCTAGAGACAGAGGTTTCATCTCTTCTGACTAAGAACCATAGAGTTCCTACCCTACACCGGGGCAAAGGTCTGTATTCCAGGTACTTCCTTACCCCAAAAGACAGGAGTGACCCATTCTAGATTTAAGATACATGAACAGACATCTTTTTTAAAACCAAGGTTCAAGATGGTGACTCTGGGAAGAATTCTTCCCTAAGGCCAGGGGACTGGCTAGCCTCCCTGGACCTCAAATATGCCTACTTTCACATCCCCATCAGGTGCTCCCACAGAAAGTGCCTCGGATTTAAGTTGCCCTCAGGCCATTATTGGTTCAAAGCAGTGCCCTTTGGTCTAACATCAGCTCCATGGGTTTTCACGAAGTGCCTGGCAGTAGTAGTTGCATTTTTGACAAGGCAAAAATTTCCATTTTTCCATATCTGAATGACTGGCTTATAGTGGGCCAGTCCCCAGACCAAGTCAAGTCAGACCTGCAAGTGCTCACTTCCCTGGGATTTCTTCTTAACCTCCCCAAGTCGGTTCTTGGAACTGGTGCAGCTTCTTACCTTTATAGGAGCAGAGCTAGATACTGTCAAAGCAAGAGCCTTTCTTCCCCTGGAAAGGGCAAGAGTTCTTGTAAAACTGACTTTTTCCTTCAGCCTTCAGGTGTCCTGACCAGCAAGACACTTCCTTCAGCTCTTGGGCCACATGGCGGCTTCTACAGCAGTGGTCCAAGGGGCAAGATTCCAGATGAGGGACATTCAGTTCCATCTGAGGGCCTTTTGGTCCCAAAAGAAGGACCCTCTTACCAAACTGATTCCAGTGACTGACATTGATCCAAGCTCTTCAGTGGTGGCTGGATCAGGACAATTTAAGGCAAGGGATCCCATTTGTCACTCTCATTCGGTGGTCCTTGCCATGGACGCTTCCCTTTTGGGTGGGGAGCCCATCTGGGGGCTCTCACAGCCCAGGGACTGTGGTCCCCTCAGGAACCCCTTCATGTCAATCTCCTGGAACACAGGGCAGTTTTTCTGGCCCTGCAAGCTTTCTCAGTCTGTGCAGAACAAGGTGGTTAAGGTCAGAGCAGACCACCACTACCATGTGGTACATCAGCAAGCAGGGAGGCAGTCTGTCCACTGCCTTGTTCACGGAAGCCATGAAATTGTGGTCCCTGGCTTATTCTCTGTAGAACTCTATAGCAGTCCACCTTCCAGGGAAGGACAGTGTGCTAGCAGATGCACTTAGCAGGCTCTCCCAGGGCCATCATGAATGGTCCCTGGACCCTCTGGTGTTGAAAGTGATTTTTTTTTTTTTTCAAGGTGGGGCACTCCAGAGATGGATCTCTTTGCAGCCCCAATCACCACCTTCCTCTGTTTTGTTGCAGACCCCCAGTCTTGGGCTTGGTCCCTCTGGATGCTCTGATGTTGAACTGGGAAGGGAAATTTTACTATGCCTTTCCTCTGCTGTTCAAGGTTCTGGTCAAGGTGAGGTCACAACCCTGCAAAGTGATTCTGATTGCCCCAGATTGGGCCAGGCAGCTCTGGTACCCCCTTACTGTCCCTAGCAGTCTATTTTCCCCAGTCTCTTCCCAGGAATTACAACCTGTTAATCTCCCTTCAGGGGAGGATTTGGTACCCCAATCTTCGGTCTCTCAATCTCAAGGCATGGCTCTTGAAGAGTTACAGTATGCAGATTTGCATCTGTCCCAAGGGGTTCTGGGTATTCTCAAAGCCTCTCGAAAGCCTGCCACCAGAAGAGTTATGACTCCAAATGGAAAAGATTCAGCATTTGGTGTTCCAAGAAGCATATCTCTCCAGACACTGCTGAATTGCCTACAATTCTGGATTATATGGTCCATCTTGATGGCCTAGGCCTCAGACCAGCTACTCTTAAGGTACACTTGTCAGCTGTTTGTTTTTGTCAGTGGGAAAATGTTATTTCACCCTGTGTTCTCTAAAATTTTAAGGGATTGCTTTATACCAATCTTCCCTCTAGGGATTCTGCCCCTGCCTGGGACTTAAATGTTTGCATTGCTCAACTTGTGCAACCTCCTTTTGAGCCTATGTCCTCAGCCGAGCTTAAGTACTTGACTTGGAAAACTGTTTTTGGTAGCCATTACCTCTGCCAGATGTATCTGTGAATTGCAAGCCCTGTCAGTGGAACCGGATTTTATTTCCTTTCATAGAGATGGTGGTCCTTGGAACCAATAGGAGGTTCTTGCCCAAAGTAGTTTCAGACTTCTGTTTGAATCAGGGCTTGACAAATTTTTTAATTGTGTACTTGTCCACGGACAAGTGGCTTGTCAAAAAGTAGTTGTCCCGGTGCTTGAGTTGGTAGTCCAGGTATAAAATGGCATATTTTTTGGGAAAGTATAAAAAATAAAGAAAACCTAAAGGGATTTATTGTGAAAAATAAAGTAGTTTGTTTTGGCTTATTTCTCTGCATTTTGTTTCAACTTCTGTGCAATTGTGAAATGATTGAAATAGTGTACTCAATAAAATTTTATCTGCGTGTTTAATTTTTTACCTTAAGCTGCTGTGCTTAGTGTGTGTCTCAACACTACAGGAGGACCTGGGCAGGACAGAGTAGGTGGGAGCAGGAGCCAACTACCAGTACTCCGACAGTGTGCAGTTCACTTCTCCAAGTTCCTATACTCTCTCTCTGCAGGTTAGGCCTCTCTCAGCCTCACACACGCCTCCACCAAAAAAGTAATTTTTTTTTGTGTAGCACAAAAACATGTCTTTCCCTTTAATTTATTTCTAGTAAGTCTGCAGTTGTTCCCCAAGTTCCTCTACCCTCTCAGGGCAGGTTAGATCTCAAACACACACAGGCTGCTGCTTTATTTTTCTGTAGCACAAAAACCTTTTTTTTTCAGTTTTTAGTTTATTTCTAAGACGTCCTTAATTGTCACAAGTTCCTGTCTGACCTCTACCTTTTTAGGACAGCACACAACACCTCTCTACACGACACAGCCCACACAGACTGTCTGCTCCTCCTAATGCTCCTATTTAATTTTCTTTAGAATCTTTTTTAATAGCTTTTTATATTTTTTTAATTAATTTTACTTTTTCTGATTTTCTCAGTGGTTGGGTGGGTCACTGGTCAGGTGAGGGCAGCAGGGTCCGTGTTTCTAGTCTGCAATAGGTAGTCTCTTGCTTGCTCCTTTGCAGCAGTAGTATTTTATATAATATACTTGTCCAAGACAAGTTGACCAGCGATTAGTTATTGTTAGGCAATGAAGGTTTTTGTTCAGTTCTGCTGCCCAGTTCTGTAAGGAAGTTGGAATTTAGTTTAGTTAGGCAGGACATTATTAGGATTTAGAATCATAAAAATAAAAAAGCGCCCCGCCACCTGATGCCTGCCTACACACAGACTAGCACACTCACTGCGTCACTGATTGTACTGTGTAAGTAGTTAGCAGTGCACTTGTACTGTCGGCCAGTTTTTTTTCTCATGTCTGATTGCCTGAAATGCTACTTTAGAAGTACACAATGGTTTAGCTTTCTAGTTTTGAAAGAGTCAAACATTCAGCCCTTGATGTACTGCAGCTGGAATCCTCCACTCAGCTGCCTCTGGTCTTCTGCAGATAGTTATTACCATGCGGCTCCTGCCCTTCCCCCTCTTCACTCTCACCCTCCCGTCTGTCTCCCTCCTTCAAATTCAAGTGATGCTGCAGCTGCAAACCGCCCCCCCCCAATACACAGGCAGGGCTAAAGCAGCCGATGAGCAAATTGCAGCAGTAGTTAAATGCAGCAGTTCCCCTGTCCTGCACTCAACAAGAGAGCTATAGCACAACTGAAGACGTCTCTTCACTGTGAAAGCCAGACAGTGAATGAGGTACTGGGTGCGAGACGTTTCCATCCCATCCTATGCCTGGGAAATCACCACAGTGGTCAGTGAGCTTCCCTCTACCTTGGAGCCTTGTTTCCTCATTGGTTTCTGCAGGTCTGCCACTAGAGAACTGCCTCCTGCTTCGATCCCGCACAGACGCCACTTGCCACTGTGAAGCAGGTGATCACACTCTTTTCTTACCCGCTTTACAGCTGCGATCACGCGAGTGTTACTTAGCTGGTCAGATGACCACCGGGACTCAGGAACACTTGGGAGACGGGACAGGGAAAGCTGAATGAGCTGCCTGGAGTGAGGAGCAGCCTACTGGTGGAGGGCTGTACTGCAGTCTTGTAAGGAAAAACAATGCTAGCCTGGGGACAACTGGCACAGAGTAAGCTGCCAGCGAACTGCTTGTCCATGACATTTTCCTGGTAGCCCGGGATGTCGGGCTATGGGATTTGTCAAGCCCTGATTTGAATGTCTCTCTCTCCCTGTCTTCACTGATCATTCTTCCTCAGGAGAGAGGAGGCTACACAGTTTAGATGTTAAGAGCCCTTGGCTACTACATAGTGTACCAAGGGTCACAGGTTTGATTCCCTCCAGTTCCTCACTTATGGGGAAGTGGGAAAGGGCAAACCCCAGGGATATCCCTGTTAAAAGTTGTCAAGCAGCCACCTGGAAAACGGTCCATACCTTTACCAAGCATTACTCTCTGGATATCCAGGCTAGGAGTAGTACTTGGTTTGGCACAGTGGTACTTCAGAGCCTATTCCCAAAGTAGGTTCTGTCCCTCCTCCATGGAGGTACTGCTTGGTAGGCTGCAGATTGTCAGAATACAGCAAGACTGAAGAAAAAATTACTCACCTTAGTAATTGTTTCTTCTATTGGAGTCTTGCTGTATTCTGATCTCCCTTCCTGCCTCCCCTCTCAAACCTGGTTTTGGGAAGTGGGTGGGCAGGTGCAGTGTTGCACCCCAAGGGTGCTTCTTGCACACACTCCATTTTATCTGGGTGCTTTTGTATTATCTCTTTGTTTTGGATAGTTTTTGGCTTTGGGTTTCCTTACTTGAGTCTTCCTTTAGGAATCCAAAACTTTCTACCAGTTGGCTAGTCAACATTTTTTACAATTTCCACATAGTTAGTGTTTGCTCGTAAGAATCTGACTGTTGGGTTTCAGTGTGCTGCAGGCAGACCTCAACGTTCTATGTACTGCATAGAAGATTAACCCTCTACTCTCTGGGGAATTCAAAGGCTGGAGCTTACTGCAGATTGTCAGAATACAGCAAGACTCCATTAGAAGAAACACAGTTACTAAGGTGAGTAACTTTCTCCATCTGCACTGTGCAAATCTTTAGTACGACAGTGCTATTTTGACTATTTTTACCACAACTATTTAGTTTGAAGCCTAACTTTACCATGGGTGCTTATTTTTGACATTTTTGGGACAGATTCTTGGAACTGTCCAATTAGGGACAGTTGCCTTGTTTCTCACCTCAGACCTCATGGGGTTTACCGTGAGGCACCTGCAGTAGACCTCAGATTTAAACAGTGCCTGGGGGTTTTCTCTCTGGATTGGCAATTACAAGGAAACTTTATTACTGCACCTTGGTGTCTGTCAGGACTGTCCGTAAGGGTCCAGCAACCACCTGTGTGCAAGTGAGTATTACTGGGTTTCTATTAAGATTGGCACTGGTATAGATACCAGTTTACAACCAAAAAAGGTACTAGTAGTAATTTAACTGGGGCAGGACTGGCGGGTGGCATTTTCACAAACCTGCAATCAGTTCGTAGGTCCAGAACTGTTTGCTTTGCTTAAATTGGCAAACATAGCAGACACACCATTGATTATGATGGCTGAGGTTAAATCCAAGGCTTCTGACAGGGGGCCACTTAAAAGTAGTAATACCAAACGCAGAGGTGCTGAGGAACCCTCCAGATCCCAGCCAAAAAATAAAGCTTCCAAAGGTGAAGGTCCTCACAAATTGAAAAATAAGAGTGATGAAAAAAGAATCTTGATCAAGCCTCTGATGTGGCTAAAAAGACTCAAGACAGATATGCTCCAGTTCCTGGGAAAGCAAATGGCAGGACAACAGACAGCCTAAAGCAGACAGACAAAACAAACTGTAGGTTCTTCAGTCAGTGCAAGATATGTAAAAAGCATTGCAACTGTTTCAGACCCTTCGAAAGATGGGATCTCGATTTACTGGGGCTGGCAAGCACTCTTCCACAGTTCTCTTCTGTAGAATGAGGGTGACGCAGATCAATTTTATGATGCCCCTGACATGGATTTTTTGAGCCACAGGAGCACCCCCCTCAAAGACCCTCACCCTGGGGATCCCCTGGGTGACCACGAGGATCCTTTTTCTGTGCACATTTATACAAAATGTGCCAGATACCCTGGACCTCCCTATGCAGGAGCCCACCCAGGATGTTGTTGAAGATTATAGGGAGATGAAGGGTCTTTCATCCTCAGACTCTGGTCGTCCCCATCTATATAATGCATTTAGGAAAAACACCATGAAGGTGCTGCAACACCCCACTTCTATATCAGGGGTTAAGTGGCTTGAGAAAAAATATAAATTGTGTCAAAAATGGTAGAGTTCCTGTCTGCACACCCTAGCCACAAAGGTATAGTGCAGCAGGCAGATTGTGAGAAAGCTGGAGTCACCTTGTCAACCTCTCCCCTTGACAAGGATTCCAAGAAAATTCTCTTATAGCAAAAAGAATGTTTGCCACAGCTTCTCTGCTTCTCAGGCTTTCTTCTTACATGGCATTCACATCCAAATATCAGAAAACCCTTTGGAAATCTGTCCAGGCTCTCCTGCAGTAGACTAGATTCTATGGTGCAGGAGCTGGTGGATACATCAGACTGCCCTGGAAGCTACTATGTACCTATTCTGCATGGCAGATGACTATAATGCAGCCTCTAGGGTGATGGCCTATGCCATCTCTCCAAAACGTTTCACCTGGCTTAGAACAGCCAGTCTGACCAGACACTCGGAACAAGGCCATGGATTTTCTGTGTGATCAAAATGTTTGATTACAGAACCACTGACTACATTAAGTCTTGAGTACAAGATCTCCTGGCAGCCACTCATCCAAGCCTAAACCTGCCACCTCTCAGAGATCCCATCCCAGGGGCAGAAGTTTTGTTCCAAGGCCTTATAATCCCTATCCCCAATCTGACTTTAGCCAGTACAGGGGGTCTCTCAGAGGCAGGGGCAGGAGGAGCCAAAGAGCCACCTCTACCCAGCCATCTGCCTCAAAGTCCTGATACGAGTGTCCAGTTCGCCTCCCCATTTCCGGTTGGAGGCAGACTGTCTTCAGCACTGGTCCCTCATCACATCCAACAAGCAGGTGCTGGAGATAGTGTAGAAGGGGCTGTCATTACATTTCAAGCAGCTGCCAGACCAAGTGTACCCAGGTGTCAAGACCTGTGTCCCCAACACAGATACTGCTGTTGGAAATGGAGGTACAAAACCTTCTGGCTTTATGAGCAGTGGAGGGTCCCCACTCTCAAGAAGGGCAAGGGGCCTCTACTCCAGGTATTTTCTGACATAAGGAAACAGGGGAGTGGTGACCTATCTTAGATCTTCGGTATTTAAACAAACATCTGAAAAGCCCAAAATTGGAATGGTCACTGTCACTGATCATACATTCCTTACAGCAGGGAGACTGGCTAGCCTCACTCTACTTAAGGACACCTACTTCCACATACCCATAAGGAAATCTCACAGGAAGTTTCTCGGGTTCATCCTTCCTTTAGGTCACTATCAGTTCACTGCAGTGTCCTTCGGTCTGTCCTTGGCCCCAAGAATCTTTCTATGTCTCACAGTGGTAGCAGCACATCTCAGGAGAATGGGTGTCACTCTTCACCCCTATCTGGGTGACTGGCTCAGAGTAGCAAAGTCTCCTTGCCAGGTCAAGGAATCTTTCCCTCACAGAACACACTCCAGAGTCTCTAAGTTTCCTGGTAAATCTAAAGAAATCTTACCTGGAACCCACCCAGCTGTTTACCTTCATAGGGGCCCCCTCCCACAGGAAAAGTGTCCTTTCATTGGCAGATTTTCACCCAGGGACCAAGACCTGCCTGACATTCCTTGAACTTCTGGGACATATGGCCTCTATCTACAGTAGTCCAAGGGGTCGGGTACAGGATGAGACTCCTGCAAGCCTACCTCTGAGCTTGCTGGTCTCAGAGAAGCAACACGTTTCCAGAGTTGATACCTGTGTTGGAGCAGTTTCTTCCAAAACTTGCTGTGGTAGAAGAACCCTGCAAATTTGCAGGCATGGGTTCCCTTTCAAGCTCCTCTCCCCACAAAGGTGATCGCCGCAGATGCCTCCTTTTTGAGCTGGGGAGCTCATTTGGGCAGTGCCTCAGTAAGTGGCAGCTGGACTTCCGAAGAGTCCCAGTTGCACATAAATATTTTGGAACTCTGAGCGGTCTTCCTAGCTCTCAAAGCTTTTACTCCTGGCATAGGACAGGCAATTCAAATTTGAACGGACAACACCACTGCAATGCTTTGTGGTACCACCCTGCTGGTTTATACACCAGGAATACTCTGGAAGCTCTGAAAATCTGGGCTGTAGTATTCTCCCTGGGAGTCTGCCTCTCAGCTATTTGCCTCCCAGGCAAACTCAGTACTCTGGGGGATGCTCTAAACCACATCAGTCAAGGTCTGAGCAAATGAACACCGAACAAGCAAGTACTAGCCACGGTGTGCCTCCTCTCAATTTTACAGCTTCCTCAATACTGTTGCAGGCCCCCAGTTCTGGGAACACTTCCTTTAGATGCCCTGATCCTGGACTAGTCAGGGAGGTTCATATACGCATTTGTCCCTTTCTCCTGTCCAGGGTTTTGCTGAAACTGACAGCAGCCTTCATTGATCCTAGTGGCTCTGGACTGGCCCAGGCAAGCCTGGTACTCTCTCCTTTTTTGTGTCCTTTAACAGGCCCATTTGCCTGCCTCAAACTCACTCTCCCTGCTGACCCTTCCTCAGACGGGAGTCCAATACCCAGATATGCTCTTCACCTCAAATCCTAGTTCTTGGGAGTTTCCATCCTCGCAGTACTCTGAACAGGTCCTTAAGGTACTGAAGATGGCTAAAAAAACGAACACTAAGACTACTTGTGCAGCCAAATGGAAAACGTTTTCCCTCTGCAAGAGTGAAAAGGTTGAACCCCTATCAGCTTCAGACCCTCAGATTGTAGATTACCTCGTGAACTTACAGGTGTCTGGCTTGAAACAGTCTTCACTTAAGCTACACCTGGCAGCAATTCCAGCCTACCCTTTGGTGGGAAAGAAGAAATCAGTTTTCCCAGAACATTTTCAGTTTTTCAAAGGCCTCTTGCACCTCCAGCCACTAACCAGGGAGCCTGTTCCCCCTTGGAGCCTGAACCTTTGCATAGATGGGATCATGAATCCACCTTTCGAGCCTATGTCCATGGCCCACATCAAGTTTGTAACTTGGAAGACCGTCTTCCTGGTAGACATTGAGTCTGCCAGGAGGACTTCAGAGCTACAGGCCCTATGCACTGAGCCGAATTGTCGTCCTTCACAATGAAAGTTGAGCTCAGGGCAAATAGGAAATGTCCGCCAAAGGCGGTTTCAGAGTTTCACTTGAACGAGTCCCATTAGACAACTCTGACTTCATCTCATTTCAACTAGTCGTGACTGCCTTGCCTAATCAGGGGCCCACCGTTCACTGACCTCCACTTCAGTCTTGACAGCTTTCTCTCCCCACCTTGCCCCCTTCTACCTGCCTATCCCCTTGCCCCCTCTCCCTTTCCTCCCCTTGGGCATTTCCTGACTTTTATCCCTCCTCTCCCTCCCCTTTAGACCTCTTACCCTTACCCTCTGCCCTCCGACAATGGCCTTCTTGCCTGCATACCCCCTTTCCTCTCACCTGCAGTACTTATTTCCAAGACTGCCCTTGGCTGGTATGTCATGCTACCTAACATTTGGCACATTTTGAATTACTGGAACTTCCTCAGCCTCAGTCTCTTACTACTTGTTGTTGTGTAACTATGTATTATGTTGACCTTTGTATGTATACCCCATTCCTTCTCCGTGAAACCTTTGTAAACGAGCAGTTCCTGCTCAAAGGTATTTGTAATCCTAGATTTCAATAAAATAAAAAAAAATTAGTCTGTCTTTTTTACTGAGCCATCCATTCCTGGCGAACAAAAGCTCCACAGTGTGGATGTCAAGAGCCATCTTTCACTACCTAGAGCATACTAGACAGTCCAGAGGCTCTCTTCCACTCTGTTGTTCCTCTCCTGCGGGGATGTATGCAGAGGAACACCAGCTACCGAGAGCTGTTTCTCATTGGTTGGTCTCTTGTATTAGATTCTGCTATGAGAAAGCTGGTCAGTAACCTCCAGTGGGGCTCGGGGTTCACTCCACCAGGGGCACTGCAGCCTCGCAGCAGCATGGGACATTCCCCTACTGGATGTCTGCAAAGCAGCTACCTGGAAATCTGCACACCTTTGTGAGAATCCAGTTTGGATGTGCAGACCAGATCTGATGCCAAATTTGGCAGGGTGGTTCTGCAGAGTCTTTCCTAAATGGGTTCTCCGCCCACCTCCCACTTGGTGCTGCTGGGTAGTCTGCTAAAGTTACTGATGCTAAAGGACTCCTGGGGTAAGAAGAAAAAAATGACTTGCCGCAGTAACCTTTCTTCCAAGGGGTCCTTTAGTGTCAGTAAGCTCCCACCCTTCCTTCCCAGTTCACCTATCTGAGAAGGGCTCTTGGGTCACCTTTTACCAAATTTGGAGTTTCTTATTGATAAGATTTTAGCTTGTGTTGCTGTTTCTATTTTCACTTGTCTAGCATGTCTTTTGAATACTGTTTTTTTCGGGGCATTTTTTTCCCCTTGAATGCTTCAGAATTTTAACAGCTCACTCTGCTCACACCCCCTCCTGTCTTTTGATTGGCTTGACCCAATGCTCATTTAAATCTCAAAGGCACACCTCTGAGCAGTTGAACCTAGCCGGTTAAAGGAAAACTACACCTAAAACTTGAAAAAATATATGTTGTGCAGAGTGTTTTAATTTGTATGAAGTTCTAGTGTTTCTTTTCCTCTGACTGGTATTAGGAGTTTTTCCCAAATTAGCCTGCTAGCTTTATGCTAGTTTTATGACCCCTGGGGATCTTCATACCTGATACCTTAATTGTATTTCTGGTTCCCACAGTGCATTTTGTCTCATGTGACTGATGTAAGAGACCCAACATTCAGCACACATATGCCAAACAAACTAAATATCTTGGAAGCTTTACAAGCTGCACAAAAATTACCAGCAGCAAAGTTTTTCAGGACAGTAAAACCTTTAGGATGAGGGTGGTCACCAAGCTGAATTCTACAGATTTTAAAATGTAGCCATCTCTATTGTTGCGAACTATTGCAGTGCAATGTTTTCTGCTGGATTTATGGGCTCTGCTGCATCACCATCACATGAAACAAGGTGCAGTGTAGGACAAAGAAATACAGTAAAGCTATTTGATATGGAGATCTCCAGGGGTCGTAAAACTACCCTAAAGCTAGCAGGCTAATTTAGGAAAAACTCCTAATACCAGTCAGGGGAGGAAACACTAGAACTTCACATACAAATTAAAACACTCTGCACAACATATAAAGTTTTTGGTGTAGTTTTCCTTTAAGTGCAAAAAAGTTACTAATGCTAAAGGACACCTTGGAAAAAAGATCACTGCGGTGAGTCATTTTTTCTTGGTTACCTCTTCCCAGATGCAGGACTGCACTTTCTGGTGTTAAATCTCAGCTGCCATGCTCTGGACCACTCCTAGATTCTTGTCAGATTCCATTGTGACTGTTTCCTTTGAGGGGTCCACCCTGTTGCTCATCTTTGTAGTCTGCGAATAGACCCCTTTCCCTCAAGTCACGTGGCAATGTCGTCATTTACCTGACGCTTTTGCGTTCTGCCTTGCAGCCAGTTTTTTTACCCAGGTTAGCACCTCCTGTGCCCCCCAATGCAGTCCAGCTTCTTTACCAGTCTTGTGTGGAAAAGAATTGAATGCTTTGCTAAAGTCCAGGTAGACAACATCCCCCATTATTATCCCAGTACCTTTTTAACCCAGTCGAAGAATTCAGCCAGGTTCGTTGGACAAGACCTTCCTGCTGTGAAACCATGTTTGTGGTCCTGCTGACCACTGGTTTCCAGGAATGGTAATATCCTCTGAGTAGAGTCCATTATTTTTCCCACAATGGATGTGAGACTATCTGATTTCCCCGCATCTTCCTGGCTTCCGGATTTGTGAAGTGGGACCACTGTTGCCCTTCTCCATTCCTCAGGGACCACACTGCTCTCCAGTGATCTGATGACTAGTTTTGCCAGGGGGCTGCCAGTTCCATACTCTGTTCCTCCAGGTTTCTGGGTTGTATTTAATCTGGTCCCATGACCTTATCTACTTTAAGCTTGTTTAGTGCCTCCAAGACCTGGCCCCCCATGAAGGGGCTAGTATTGACTCCTGGTTCAGGGGTGCAGTTTTTGGGTATCATAGGGCCATTCCTCAGCACTTCTGTAAACACTGAGCAGAAGTATTTTAGGGACTTCTGTCTTCTCATGGTCCCCTTCCACTGACTTTGCTTCCTCTGCTGTAATCCTTACTACCCCCCCCCACACACTTTCCTTCTTTCCTCAATATACCAGAGGAAGGTTTTGTCCTCTTTCCTCGTCTGCTGTCCTAATTTCCCTCTGGCCTTCCTATCAACTTGTTATGCTTCCTTCATTATTTCTTTGTACAAGTCTCAATCTTTCATATTTTTGTATTTCTTGTAGGCCCTTTTTTCATTTACTATAGACGCTACCTCTTTGAAGTACCTCTTTGAAGAACCAGTGAGGATGTCTCCCTTTTTGCCTTGCTGACCTGGTGCATTGTCCTGTGGCCGTTTTGATGGCTTTAAAGTTCCTTCCACATGTCCTCCATCTCTTAAGTTCGCTCTTAGACATTTGCTTTTTCTGGAAGTGTAATTTCCTAAAATCTAGTACTTTGGTTTTAGAGTGACTGGCCTCCATTGTGCCGACCTGGAAACTGACCATACAGTAGTAGCTGTTTCCTAGATTACACTCCACTTCTGTCTTTTATTCCTCACTGTTTGAGGACTAGGTCTAGGACAGCATTGCCTCTTGTGGCTCCGACAAGCCCAGAGTCCCATGGAAGGTATTGGCTTCAGATAGATGTAAAGGTTTTTCGTTAATCTCAAACCTGACTTGTGCACCATTTTGTGAATGTCTAAATGGTCTTGGGGACGTACATATGCCTGCTGTGATCGTACTCCTAACTTGCAGGTTTTATGTGAGCGTTTGCTTTAGGGATATTCTGGTGTATATGACTGAACTTTTTTCCCCATCAGATCGACCGTGTTGACCTGTGGAGATGGATAGCCAAATGGTCTGATAACATCAGGAGAATGTGTTGTATTTTTTTAAGGGGTAACTAGGGTAAATGACTGAACTTTCTGCTTTTTAAGGATTGGCTGAAGTTCGGCGAATTTAGTGATGTGCACACTGGAGTTACGGAGAACGAACTCCTGCACAAAACCATCTTTAAAACCTAAAATGTGTTCATAGTTTGGAAATCAAGCATCCAGGGACTGAAGGTATGACCCTAGTGAACAACTGTTTCGAGTGGTTGGAGGTTTTGTCCAAGCTGAGATCAAGCAATTTGTACTGAGCATTTAAAGGGAACAAGATTTGCTTCTTAGCTGGGCTGTCCTGAGTAAGTTACAAAATGGCATTGGGGTCTGCCTGCTGGCTCCATTGCTAGCACATTGCACTCCTGTGCAGGCGGGCCAGTTTAGAGTTGACTCGAGCTGGCTGGGGTGACTGTGCTCCCAACTGGGGTCGGATGGCACTGTGATTCTGCTGCCATCACCTTCTGTGGTGGACCTTGGTTCAGCAGGTGTGCCATTGAAGTACAGCCTAAAGGTGTGAGTAACAAACTGAATGAGCTTGTTATATCCTGCAGCCCTTGGTTTGAGTCCACAAACCTCCACTTGCATACTGTGACCATGAGCGAGTCACCTCTACTCCTGGTCACCCCTCTAAATGGGATCCGTACCCAGTTACCAAACAGTATATAGAAAAACTAAACTTGTATCCTCCACTGGATTTGGTTCTTGTCTACTGGTCACAGATCAGGACATAAAGAATTGGCCACTCTTGAAAACAAACTTGGTGGCCCTGCTTTTTTCTATTTGAGTCACATGGAAAGGTGTTCGCTTGGATATATTGGTTTGGGTTGGATGTAAAGGCTTTTTGTTAATCTCAAACCTGACCTGTGCACCATTTTTTGCATATCTAAATGATCTTGGGGACATGCCTGCTCTGATCACACCCTCACCTTACAGGTTATATGTGAGCATTTGCTTTAGGGATATTCTGGTGTATATGATGACTGACCTTTTTTCCCCATCAGATCGACCATGTTGACCTGTGGAGATTTATAGCCAAATGGTCTGATAACATCAGGAGAATGTCTTGTATTTTTAAGGGATAACTAGGATAAACTACTGAGACTTTTTTTTGCTTTTAAGGATTGGCTGAAGTTTGGAGAATTTAGTGATGTGCACAGTGACGTTATGGAGAGAACACGCAGCTCCTGTACAAAACCACCTTAAATCATGAAATATGTCCATAGTTGGTAAGTAATGTACCCAGGAACTGAAGGTATGACACTAGTGAACAACTCTATTGGAGGTTTTGTCAAAGTTGAAATCAGATTGCACTGTGCATTTAAAGCAAACAAGATTTACATCTCAGTTGGGCTGTCCTGAGTAAGTTGCAAAACTGCTTTGGGGCTGCCTGGTGGCTCTGATGCTAGCACATTGCACTCCTGTGCAGACAGACCAGTTGAGCGTGAACTCTGGGGTGGCTGCGCTCCGAACTAGGGTGGAATGGCACTGATGTTACCATTACCTTATGTGGTGAACCTGGGAGCTTGCTTCCGCAGGGGTGCTGTTCAGTGTAGCCTTAAAGGTTTGAGTAACAAGCTGTGAATGAGCTTGTTACATCTTGCAGCCCTAGGTTTGAGTCCCCCAATCTCCAGTTGTGTACTTGATTGTGACCCTGAGTGAGACACCCCTGCTCCTGAGTCACAGCTATAAGTGGGACCCTTACCAGTTATCAGAGAATTATCAACAAAAACTGAATTGCATCTTCCACTGGAATTCGGTTCTTGTGTACTGGTCAGTCAGGGCATAAAGAATTGGCCACTCTTGAAAACGGAAACTTGGCAGCCCTGGTTTTTGTATTCCTGAGAGTCATAGAAACATAGAACGTGGCAGACCACCACTTGGTCCATCTAGTCTGCCCAAGATTACTTGGTCGCCTACCCCCTACCTTATTTGTCTTGGGGACGTACATGTGCCTGCTCTGATCGCACTCCTAACTTACAGGTTTTATGTGAGCGTTTGCTTTACGGATATTCTGGTGTATATATGATGACTGACCTTTTTTCCCCATCAGATCGACCATGTTGACCTGTGGAGATTTATAGCCAAATGATCTGATAACATCAGGAAAATGTTTTCTATTTTTAGGTGATAACTAGGGTAAACTACTGATCCTTTTTTGCTTTTTAAGGATTGGCTGAAGTTTGGAGATTTTAGTGATGTGCACAGTGGCGTTATGGAGAAAGCACACGGCTCCTGCACAAAACCACCTTAAATCCTAAAATGTGTCCATAGTTTGGAAGTGATGTACCCAGGAACTGAAGGTATGCCACTAGTGAACAACTCCAACAGGAGGTTTTGTCCAAGTTGAGATCAAAGTATGGTCTTGGGGACATATGCCTGCTCTCACACCCTCACCTTACAGGTTTTATGTGAGTGTTTGCTTTAGGGATATTCTGGTGTATATGATGACTGATCTTTTTTCTCCCCATCAGATCGACCATGTTGACCTGTGGAGACTTATAGCCAAATGGTCTGATAACATCAGGAGAATGTCTTGTATTTTTAGGGGATAATTAGGGTAAACGACTGGGACTTTATGCTTTCTAAGGATTGGCTGAAGTTTGGAGAATTTAGTGATGCACAGTGGAGAGAACACAGCTTCTGCACAAAACCACCTTAAAGCCTAAAATGTGTCCGTAGTTTGGAAGTCATGTACCAAAGAACTGAAGGTATGACACTAGTGAACAACTCGGATTGGAAGCTTTGTCCAAGTTGAGATCAAATTGCACTGTGCATTTAAAGCTAAGATTTACATCTCAGCTGGGCTTCCTGAGTAAGTTGAAGAACTGCTTTGGGACTGCCTGGTGGCTCCATTGCTAGCACATTGCACTCCTGTGCAGATAGACCAGTTTAGAGTGAACACTGGGGTGGCTGCACTCCGAACTGGGGTGGGATGGCACTGTGATTCTGCTGCCATTATCTTCTGTGGTGAACCTTGGAGCTTGCTTCAGCAGGGGCACCGTTAAGTGTAGCCTAAAGGTTTGAGTAACAGGCTGTGAATGAGCTTGTTGCATCCTGCAGCCCTAGGTTTGAGCTCCCCCAATCTCCAGTTGTGTACTTGTGAACCTGATCGAGTCACCTCTGCTCCTGGGTCACCCCTATAAATGGGACTCTTACCCAGTTACCAAAGAATATACACTACCGGTCAAAAGTTTTAGAACACCCCCAATTTTGCAGTTTTTATTGAAATTTACGCAAGTTAATGTCTCAGTGTACTCTGAAATTAAAGCATAGAACAAATAAACAATTGGAGATAAAAAAGAAATCATAGAATCATTTTGTTTAACAAAATTTAATCTAAATTTTTGACTCAAAGTAGCCACCTTTTGCAGATATACTGTAACCACCGAACCCACTCACGGCATTCTTCCTACAATGGACATCAAATATTGTTCGGGAAGTTCTTCCCAACACTGTTGCAGAAGGTCCCACAAATGTGTTGCACTTGTAGGTTGCTTTGCTTTCACCCTTCTGTCCAGTTCATCCCAAACCAGCTCGATGGGGTTTAAGTCTGGAGACTGCTGGCCATTCCATGATTTGAAGCCTACCGTCTTGTTCTTTTCCTCGAAGTTAGTTCTTACATAGCCTGGAGGTATGTTTTGGGTCATTATCTTGCTGTAGGATGAACCCCTGACCAACTAGGCGTAGACCAGAGGGTATTGCATGGCGCTGCAAAATGCTATGGTAGCCCTTTTGGTTCAGGGTGCCAGTCACTCTGTGCTGTTGTCCTGTGAGCCGCCTATCATGCAAGCTGTTGACTCAAACTTGTCTTCTGATTCTGTTGTGGCTTTGGGTCTGCCAGACCTCTTCCTGTCAGTTTCCTCCAGTTTCCAAGTGCCTTTTGATGGTGTAGGAAACTGTACTCACTGACACCTTGGCTTTCTTTGCAATTTCTCTAAAGCAGTTTTTGCTAACCTAATCTTGTTTTTTTAACCTCTAGCAGTTTACCGCTTACCTTTGTACCATTTCAGGTTATTCACTGGACTTGAATTGCTTAAATTTCAATAAATACTGGAAAATGGGGGTGTTCTAAAACTTTTGACCGGTAGTGTGTGTATATATATGTGTGTGTGTGTGTATGTATATATATATATATATATATATATATATATACACATACAAAAACTGAACTGTATCTTCCAGTGGAATTCGGTTCTTGTGTACTGGTCACAGATTAGGGCATAAAGAATTGGCCGCTTTTGAAACTTGACCTACTTTCTGTATTCGTGACAGAAACATAGAACATGGTAGGAGACCACTAGGTCCATCTAGTTTGCCGAAGATTAATTGCTTGCCTACCCCTACCTTTGTCCTTTGGTACAGTTGTTCCTCTGTGCCTATTCCATGCCCTCTTGAACCCTCCTGCCGTCCTCTTCCCCTAAGACCCCTGGTGGCAGGCTATTCCATGCATCTACCACCCCGTATGAAAAACTTCTTGATATTGGTCGTAAACCTTCCACCTTTCGGCCTCAATTCATGCCCCCTTGTTCTGCTTTCTCCTTTGAGATGGGAAGAGTTCCTGCTCTTGTACATTGATAGCTTGCATCAATCACAGCCACCCCACCCCATTCCAGGGAGTACATATTCAGTTCTCTCAATCTGTTCTCATGACATCTGATTCTGATGTAACCCCTGTATCATTTGTCACCTTTCTCTGTACTGTCTTAATCCAGTCAATCACCTTCCTGAGGTGAGGCCTCCAAAACTGGACACAGTATTACAGGTGTGGCCTGACCAGTGTTCTATACAGTGGTGGGACCACTTCCCTTCTGCTTGTGGTGCATCTCAGCATGCCACTGGCCTTTAGTGCCATCTTCTCACACTGTTTCCCAGCCTTCAGATTGTCTCATATTGTGATGCCTAGATCACACTCCTGGTTCGTATCAGCTGGTCTTCCCCTTCCTGGTAATATTCCTTCTTGGCTACCTCTTCCCAGAAGCATGACCTTGCACTTTTTGGTGTTAAATATCAGCTGCCATGATCTGGACCACTCCTAGATTCTTTAAGTCCGATTCCATTTTGACTACTCCCTTTGGAGTCCACCCTGTTGCATGTCTTTGTGTAGTCTGTGAATAAACACCTTTCCTTAAGTCCTGTGGTGATGTCTGCTGTGTATCTATTCAATAGTAGTGGCCCCAACACCGAGCCCCATGGCACCCCGCTGGCCACCTCTCCCTCTGTTGATGGTGTGCTGTTTACCTGAACCCTCTACGTTGTGCCTTGCAGCCAGTTTTACCCAGTTCAGCACATTCTGCGCCCCCTTCCCCCGTGCAGTCCAACTTCTTTAACAGCCTTCTGTGCGGGAAAGAGTTGAAGGCTTTGAAGTCCAAGTAGACTACATCCACCGCACCCCCAATTATCCACTGCCTTCTGTGCAGAAAGACCTTCCTGCTGTGAAACTGTTTGGGCTGCTGCTGACCACTGGTTTCCAGGAATGGTAATATCCTCTGAGTAGGGTCCATTATTTTTCTCCACTATGGACATGAGACTTACTGGATGGTAGTTTTCCTGCATCTTTCTGGCTGCTGGATTTGTGAAGTGGTACCACCGTTACTCTTCTCCATTCCTCAGGGACCACACTGCTCTCCAGTGACTTGATAAATAGTTTTGCCAGGGGACTGCCAATTCCTTCAGGATTCTGCGGTGTAGTTAATCTGGTCCCATGGCCTTATCTAGTTTAAGGCTTGTTTAGTGCCAAGACCTGGTCCCCCATAAAGGGGCTAGTATTGACTCCTGGTCCAGGGTTGCAGTTTTTGGGTATCGCAGGACCATTCCTCAGTGCTTATGTAAACACTGAGCAGGAGTCCTTTAGCATCAGGAACTTTTTTGCACTTGGCTGACTAGACGCAACTGCCCTGGAGGTGTACTTTTCTAAGATTTAAATGAGCGTAGGGCCAAGCCAGTCAAGACAGGAGGGGGTGAGCTGTTGTATGCTTCAGAGTTTTTTCTCTGCTGGACTGAGCAATATTGCCTATGAGGTCTCGCAACTTTGTGTTGACAGCCTCCTAGTGCTTATCTGGGTAGTTTTCCTAATTTCTAAGTGTGCTGAGTGCAAGTATTATAAATTCGTTAGCGCCACGCTAATTTTTAGCACAACTGCTATTTTGACTATTTTTACTGCAACTCCATTTTAAATGTTAAATTTATCGTGGATGTTTAATTTCAGTGGTTCAAGTATTGCTGGATTTTTTATTAAGATTCAGTGGTATAGATTCCAGTTCTACAATCATGGGGGGAGGCACTGGCAACAGACGGAGCTGATTAACTGGGGCAGGACTGGCTGACGTTTCTCAGAAGCCTGCAGTCGGTTTGTAAGGTCCAGGACTGGCTTGCTTTGCTTAAATTGGGCAAAACATAGCAAACCTTTATTGGGGCAGAGGACCTATCAAAATCTTCTGACTAGGGGTATTCAAAAGTACTAAAAATGTAAGGAGATGCTGAGGAATCCTTCAGATCGCAGCCAAAAATTAAAGCTTCCAGACTACAAAGTTCATCACAATTTAAAAAATAGAAATGACGAAGGAAGCTTGATCAAGCCGCTGAAGTAGCTAAAAAGAAACTGTCTAGACATAAATGCTCCCATTGCTACTGGGAAAGCCACTAGCGAAACAGTTTAAAGCAGGGGTTCTCAAATGGTGAGGCCAGCCTCCCTTGGGAGGCTCCAACCTGTTCCAGGGGAGGCTCAAGCAAGTCTGAAAAAGTACTGTATTTAAATTTTGAGTTTTATGTATTTTGTGTGAAGAAATGAAGCAAACTGAAAGAGGATAATAGGTGAATTTTATGTATTTATTCACTAATAGGTGACAAGGGAAGGGTAAATGAGCCAATGCTCATTTCAGGTGTACCCAGGGAAGGGTAGGTAGTGAATACATTTCAAAAAGTAACTGCAAAACAATCAAGAAATATACAATGAACAATAGTGTAAACACATACTGTATGAACAATAAACTAATAATGAGTGGTGGTAACTGATCAATTTGTAGACTGATGGCAGAGCAGCCCAAATACAAGGGTTGAGCATGGAAGTGCTAAGCGCAATAGCAGGAAGGAGCAAAGTAATCCCTGAGAAGTTGCTTAGGAGCAGGGAAGGAGGGAGAGGCAAAGTATGTAGGAAGGTTATTTCATATAGAGAGGAAACAGAGAAAGTAGTCTGACCTATGAAGGTACTGCAACAAGGGTAACAATGGTTCAAGAATGAAAATAGCAGATCAAGTAGGCTGGTGTGTGTGTGTGTGTGTGTGTGTGTGGGTGGGTGGGTGGGTGAGTTGGGGGTACAATAAGCTGAATAATAGTATTTATTTTATTTATTTTTATTCAGATGACACCTTTGAGCACAGGAGCTATTTTCAAAGGTTCCATATCGAGTACGAGACAAAGAACTGAATGAAAGAACTGAATGTGAGCCAAGTACTCAAAGGGGTTTCAATTTATTCATGGTATACTATGCAAAGTACAGTATGTTATTTTTCTTTGGGGAGGCTCAAGATTTTTTCAGTTTTTGGGGGAGGCTCAAAATATTTTCCATGGATTTGGGGAGGCTCACTGTAACAAAGTCTAAGAACTATTGGTTTAAAGCATACAGAAACTGCAGTACTCCTGTGTAAAATATGGAAAAAGCATGGTAACTGTTTCAGACCCTATAAAAAAAAAAAAGGGTTCCTTTCTCTACTGGGGCTGGCAAACACACTTCCGTTTTTTCCCCATAGACTGAGGGTGATGCAGTTGATGGATAATTTTACTATGCCCTTGACTAGAGGCTAACAGTCTTCCACAGCGCGTGCCCCCCCCCCCCAAAAGAGGCTGAGGGTGATGCAGTGGATGGTAAGTAATTTTATTCTGCCTCTGCTTACAGGGGCTCACTCTTCCAGGGTTTTTGCCCCAGAGACTAAGGGTGATACAGATGATATAATTTTTGAGGTGGAGGGTCTACTACCTCTACTAGAGGTATTTTCTGACTCGAGAAAACTGGGGAGTGGCGATCTATCTTGGATTTCAAACTTAAAATCTGAAAAACCCACATTCAAAATGGTCACTGTTGCTGGTTATATAGCCCTTACAGCAGGGAGACTAGACTGGCTAGCCTCCCTAGACTTAAAGAACACCTACTTCCACATACCCATAAGGAGATCTCACAGGAAGTTTCTCAGGTTCAAACTTCCTTCGGGTCACTGTCAGTTCACTGCAGTGCCCTTTGGTCTGTCCTTAGGCCCCAAGAGTCTTTACCAAGTGTCTCGCAGTGGTCGCAGAACATCTTGGGAGACGGGGTTTTGCTCTGTTCTATCTGGACGACTGGCTTATAGTAGATTCTCCTTGCCTGGTCAAGGAATCTTTCCATCACAGAACACACCCTGGAATCTCTGGATTTCCTGATAAATCCCAAAGAAATCTCACCCGGAACCCACCCAGCTGCTCACCTTCATGTGGGCCCAGCTGGACACTTAGAAGGGATATGCTTTCCTCCTGCAGGAAAGAATTGTTTCCTTTCAGTGGCAGATTCTTTCGCCCAGGGACTGCCAAGACCAGCTAGTGATTTCCCCAAACTTCTGGGACATATGACCTCTAACTGCAGTAGTCCCAGGGGTCGGGTACAGGATGAGACTCCCTGCAAGTCTACCTCAGAGCCTGCTGGTCTCAGAAGCGTCAAACTTTCAGAGTTGATACCTGTGTTGGAGCAGTTCCTCCAAATTTTGCTGTGGTGGAAGAACCCTGCAAATTTGCAGGCAGAGGTTCCCTTTCAAGTTCCTATTCCCACAAAGGTGATCACCACAGATGCCTCCCTTTTGGGCTGGGGAGCTCATTTGGACAGTGCAGTGGCAGCTGGACTCCCAAAGAGTCTGTTGCACAAAAATTTTTTTTTTTTTGGGAACTCTGAGCAGACTTTTGCTCCCAGCATAGAAGGGCAGGCGGTTCAAATTCGAATGGACAACACCACTGCGATATTCTACATAAACAAGCAGGGTAGTACCAGATCAGAAATACTGTTTGGAAGCTTTAAAACTCTGGTCTCTAGCATTCCTGGGAGTCGGCCTCTTGGCCCTTCACCTCCCAGGCAAACTTAATACTCTGACTGATGCTCTGAACTGCATCAGTAAAGGCCAGAGCGAATGGATGCTGAACAAGCAAGTACTAGCCACAGTGTTAAAGTGGTGGGGCACACCAGACGTGGATCTGTTATCATCCCCTCAATTCTCTGCTTCAGTATTGTTGCAGGCCTCCAGTTCTGGGAACACTTCTTCTGGATGCCCTGATCCTGGACTGGTCAAGGAGGTTCCAATATGCATTTCCTCGCTTTCCCCTGATATTCAGGGTTTTGCTGAAACTCTACATCAGCCTGCATTGATGATCCTAGTGGCTCTGGACTGGCCCAGGCAAGCCAGGTACCCTCTCCTTCTCTGTGTCCTGCAACAGGCCCATGACTCCTGCCTCCAGCTCACTCCCTGCTGACCCTTCCTCAGATGGGAGTGCAGTACCCAGAGGGCCCCTGGTGTTCTGTCAGAATTTTCTGATTTCTGCGGCATGATTCATTTCTCTGGCAGAATACAGTCCTGTCATTGGCTAAATATGATGTGATGTCATCGATGACATCATATGCTGAGCATAGAGGGGTTTCAGGATAAATGAGGTGGGAGACAGCCTGACACTATGGAAAAACAGTATTTATATGAAAATTCACCAAAAACAATGAATTCTGTGGCATGATGCAAATTCTGCGGCAAATTCCGCAACCGCAGAATTCCAAGGGCCTTTGACCCAGACATACTCTTCGCCTCAAGGCCTGGTTCTTGAGTGAGTTTCCATCCTCCAGGTACTCTGAACAGGTCCTTGAGATACTGAGGGCTAAAAGCCGAACACTAAAGACTTACGCAGCCAAATGGAAAAGGTGTTTCCTCTGGCAGAAGTGAAAAGGTTGAACCCCTGTCTGCTTCAGACCCTCAGCTGCTAGACTACCTAGTACACCTGCAGGTGTTGGGCTTAAAACAATCTTCACTCAAGCTACACCTGGCAGCAGTTTTGGCCTACTTTTCAGTGGGAAAGAAATGTTTTCATGGCATTTTTACACTTTTTTCTTTTTCTCCAAAGGGCCTCTTGCGCCTCCAACCAGGGAGCCCGTTCTCCTTGGAGCCTGAACCTTTTGTATAGACTAGCTCATACATCCACCCTTCAAGCCTATGTCCACGACTGACATAGTTTGTAACTTGGAAGACAGTATTCCTGGTAGCAGTTACGTCTGCCAGGAGGATTTCAGAGCTACAGGCCCTGTGTACTGAGACGAATTGCATCATTCCTCGTAACGATAAAGTTTGAGTTCAGTACAAATAAGACATTTCTGCCAAAGGTGGTTTCAGAGTTTCACTTGAACCAGTCCATTACTCTGCCTGTCTCCTTTACTGAGCCATCCACTCCTGGCGAGCAAATGCTTCACAGCTTTGATGTCGAAAGCCATCTTTCACTATCTAGAGCATACCAGACAGTCCAGAGGCTCTTCCACTCACTTGTTCCTCACTTATGGGGATGTAGGCAGAGGAAGACCAGCTACCAAGAGAACTATTTCTCATTGATTTGTCTTAGATTCTGCTATGAGAAAGCTGGTCAGTAACCTCCAGTGGGGCTCAGGGTCCACTTCACCAGGGGCACTGCAGCCTTGCTTGAAGCACTGTGGGACATTCCCCTACTGGATGTCTGCAAAGCAGCACAGTTTGGATGTGCAGACCAGATCTGATGCCAGATTTGGTAGGGTGGTTCTGCAGAGCCAGTTTCCTAAGGTAGGTTCTCTGCCCACCTCCCACTTGGTACTGCTGGGTAGTCTGCAAAAAAGTTACTGATGCTAAAGGACTCCTGGGGTAAGAAAAAATTACTCACCGCAGTAATCTTTTCTCTTCCAAGGAGTCCTTTAGCATCAGTAAGCTCCCACCCTTCATTCCCGGTTCTCCTGTCTGAGAAGGGCTCGTATGTCACCTTTACCAAATTTGGAGTTTCTTATTGAATTTTTGGCTTGTGTTGCTGTTTCCACTTTTGTGGACATTAGTATGTTTCTTAGAATCCTGTTTCTTTTTTGGGGTATTTGCCCTAGTTTTTCCTCAAATTCTAAAACCTTCAGTAGCTTTCAGCACACATTCCCTCCTTTTGATTGTTTTGGCCCTAAGCTCATTAAAATCTCTTAAAGGCACACCTCCGGGGCAGTTGCACCTAGCCAGTTAAGTGCAAAAAAGTTGCTGATGCTAAAGAACCCCTTGGAGGAAAAATTACTGCAGTGGGTAATTTTTTTTCTGTGCCAGTCATCATTCAGTGCTGTACCTGTGGTCCTGGATGGATTTCTGGGTGAGACAGCTATGTGGGGATCTGACCAGCAGCAGTGGTACCACTTATGTAATTTCTCACTGGGTTCTGGACAGTAGAGTGTACGCTAGACACTCTGTGGGAACCACTGAGATTGGGGTGGGAGGAGAGTGGGTCAGCTGGCACCAGTGCTACAAGGGGGAGGGGCTGAAGATTGCATACTGCTGGCTTTGACAAGGGTTTTGAAAGTAAATAATGCTCCCAAAATCCTCTAACTTACCACAGTACCTTGTTTGAGTGGTCGTCCGTTATTTGAATCGGTTGTGCTGTTCACTATGCATCATGCAGTCGTTCCTTGGAATATGGCTTCCGTTTAGATGCTCCATGTCTGGTTAGTGCGGTGCTGTACATGTTCTGAATAAGGGGGTCATGGTGGTTTTGAAATCACACATGCATATGAAAACATGAAATGCTTCATTTTATGTTCAACTGATTGACTGTGTGAGGATGGGTGCACACTATTTGCATCCCTTAGAGGCCTGTTCTGCATTTGGAAGTGCTGTGCTGTTCTCTAGTTGCAAGTCTTGAGCCAGCTAATGTCACGGCAACAAGAGAGAACTTGCTCTTAAAGGATTGCAAAAGCTGACAAATGTTTACAATTTTCCCCCTGCTGCTGCTCCTCCCCCCGCAGGTCCCCTGCTCTGCTCGCCCCCATCCCCAGGCTTACCCCCCTGGGCAGTGCCACCAGGCGGGCACCCACTCCCAGGAAACAGTACCCTAGCCCACCCCAGGGTAGGGTCACGGAAGCGGGAATTCTGGCAGACCATTGTCTGAGCAGAAGCGGGGCAGTCATTGGTGCTGGCTTTTTTTGCTGCAATTTTTCCCAGGGGCGCGGGGACATGCAATGATGTCTGTGTCCACCCCGTCCCTGACGTCTGGTGCTGGCCATGGTGGTACCCCTGGTCTCCACCAGAGGTCTGCATTGCGCCAGATACTGTGCCCCCAGAGGAGAGCAGTCCCTGTGACGCTCAGTCCTTCTCTTCCCCTCCCTCTCAGTGCTGCAGACTGACGCCTTGCCACTCTGTTTAATTTGGAGTAGCCTTAGCAGTGTTGTATAGAGGTTGTGGTTTTTGGCAACACTTGTCTCCAGAAGAACCCCAATCCCCATTAATAAAAGGCAGCTTTTTACAGAAGATCTGAAATGGGATATTTTGTCAGGCTTCCATCTGTTCTGCTTATTCCGGCTCCCCAAATCCTGTTTTTCCTCTTGTGACAGTGTTACTATGGAAACCACTGCCACAAAAGGCAGGCACAAGCAGTCTGAACAGGTGAAGTAGGGGCAAGCCTGTTCTCCTGGAAGAATCTCAAACTGAATTCACAAATTGGTTTTGGAGTACGAGTCCTATGGATCTTGGCTATACTATATTGGCAGGGAGCTGGAATTGTTTTTGGGTGTGCCAGCAGCATTTGGGGCTTGAGCAGAGACCCACCAGGCACAAATACCAAGTGCATCCCCTCTGTATAAGAGAATTCCTGCATTCGGCATAAAACGGAATGAAAGTAAAACCCAAAATCTGGTAACCGGCTTTAATATCTCCTTTCTCTGAGGGACAGCCTGAGCATGAAGCATGGTGAGGTCATGGCCTTTTTAGGGTTTTGGCTTAAATCCCTCCTGGTCCCTGCCAGAACTTGTGCTGCTGGGAGTAGGGGGTCATAGGGTTGACTGGTGTAGGTACAAGATTGGGAGTGGCCTGTGGGAGTAAAACTTGTGTTGCAGCTGGCATCTTTGCTGCCTAGTGATTGACTAGCAGTTTTGAATGCTGTGTAGTCTGCACTTCCTGGGAGGAAAGTGCTCCATCCTATGCTGTGCCCAGCCCCCTGTGTCCCTGGGTGGAACGTGGTAGCTTACAGCAGACTTCTCGGGTAGCAGTCTGTCATCTCCTGTGTGTCACAGGGTAGGTCTCAACAAGTTTGAATGGCATTCACAGGAGTAACAATAGTTTATCCTTCTCATTCCCTCCTAAAGTGTAACCTAACCTTTGAGCTGTATGAGTAGCTGCCCAGAAGGGAGAGGGAATTTTGTGCACTTGGAACAGTAAAGCCACAACTACATTGTTGGTGACTGTGTGGATGGAACTCTCTCTCCCCCCCCCCCCCATCGAAAATGCAGATAAATCTGGAGTTAAGCCACTTCAACTGACACACCATGCAAAACCGATGCATTAAGTATGCCTGCATTTCTGTTGACTAACCATAAACTTTTTTATATTTCAGTTTAACACATGGATCTTGTGGAAGACTCTGAGGTTTGTATCATTGTACAGTTTGGCTTCCTACCCCAAAACAAACTACCCACATATGGGGCATGATGTCAGATACTGAACAAAAAGTTAGGTTTATGCACATTTTATAAAACTAGATAGTGTCTTATTGACCATATCAGTTAAGCTTTGGGAAGCAGTGTAGCTTAGTGGTTAAGAGTAGAGCCATAAAAACTAGAGCCTGTTTTAAATCCTGCCAGTCATGTGATCGCTAATGCCAAACCCTGGGAGCACAAATCATGTTTGCCGTCAAGTCCCCAATACCATGGAGAGGCTCTTACTTGGAGCCCAGTAGTTTAATTTACATAATTAAAAAAAAAAAAACTGCCAGAAGGGATGGTTTACATGGCTTGCCAAGCTGGATGCTCCAATTACTTCTGGGGTGAGTACCCCACCCCCACACCAACATTGTCTAACTTTAGTTTGGAGTGCGAAGGGGTGTCTTTGTTTAGGTCACGTTGAAGTCTCAGTTCAACTAGTATTTTTATTTATTTGTGAAATCAGTTTACAACCTTTGAGCCAGAGGCACCTCGTCACATTAGACATACATAGAGTTTTAGGTTACATAGCATAGGTTTTGCTAAAAAAGGCGTTCATCAGAGGCGCCACGTCACACGGAGGTCAGACAAAATACATTTTACAAGTAATTGAGAACAGGTGTTTCACAAGTTGGTATCAAAAATTGAGCAATCTAATGGGCATACAATGAAACAGCTGGCACTGGCCAGGTTAGACATAGGTACGGTGTACTGGGAAGAGGTGGTGGGGAGGGTTAGGTGGAGAGCCGCCCGGTGGGCGTTGTCATGAGAAGTCGAGGTGGAGGCTGCCTTCAGAGATGGGAGCAGCTACAAGTGTTGAAGAGTTGGTTTCGAAGGGTGGTTTTGAACTTGGAGATGGTGGTGGCATTGGTGATGGGAGCAGGGAGAGTGTTAAACCAGGATGGGGCTCTGTAGCAGAAGGACCTCTGGCCACGGCTGGTTCTTGATCTGGGGACCATTAGAGTGGTCTTGTTGTATGACCGTGTTGCAATAGTGGGTGGGATCCGGTGGATGGATGCAGTCACCCCAGGAGGGGAGAGCCCGAGAAGGGTTTTGTGAGGAGGCAGGTTTGATATCGGAGCCGTTCATCCAAGGTAAGGAGTTTAGCCTCGTCATACAGCTGACAGGTGTGTGTGAGCCTGGGGGCACCAGTAATCAATCTGCAGGCTTTATTCAGGGTTAAGTGAATTTTTTTGAGTGCAGTCGTGTCGGCAGCTCCATAGACTGGTAGACCATAGTCTACAAGGGACAATATAGAAGACGTAACAGCGAGCCGGAGCGCATTTGGTGAAAGGCAGGTTCTACGGCGGAAGAGGATGCCAAGCCGTGTGTTAGTGGCGGATGTTAGGGCATCAATGTGGTTGTGAAATGTGAGGGCTGAGTCGAAGGTAACTCCAAGGTATTTGTAGGAGCAGACTTGTTCTTGTGGCTGTTTGGTACTAGGAAGGATATAGAGTGGGTGGTTGCTAGCTTTGTTTTGGGGGTGGGAAAAGAGCATAGCTTTGGTTTTTTAAAATTGATGACAAGTCTGCGCTCCTTAAACCAGGCTTCGGCATTATTGAAAGACTGCTGTAGGGTGTCCTGAAGGGAGGTGGGATTGCGGTGGGTAGCAAAAAGGACAGCGTCATCTGCATACAGGAGAATTTTGCCAGAGCATGCACTGGGCAGGGTGTTCAGATAGAGTGAGAAGAGAAGGGGGCCTAGGATGGAGCCTTGGGGGAACCCAGAGTGAATGGGCTGGGTATGAGTATCCCATTGATTTTAACACACTGCGATCGAGCGGCTAGATAGCTTGTGCACCATGCTAGGGGGCCAGCCAAGAGACCAGTGTGGCAGAGAGCATTCGGCAGAAGAGGGTGGGAGATGGTGTCGAAAACCTTTGAGAGGTCGAACACTGCACCAGCTAGGGAGCTGGTATCCAGGGAGGAGTGTAGGAAGTTGGAGAATTCAATTAGTGCAGTGCTGGTACTGTGACCAGCACGGAAGCCATGTTGCTCTGGGCATAAGATGTTATGCTTAGCCAGATAATCAGTGATTTGAATGGCCACCACTTTCTCCCAGGGCTTTAGAGAGGGGGGGAGGATGGAGATTGGCCGGTAGTTGTTGGCTGACGACCTGTCGCCTCTTTATGAATGGGTGTGATTATGGCTGTTTTCCAAGCCGTGGGAAATTGTCCCAGGCAGAGCGATCGGTTAATTAGGCTGGTGAGTGGGGCAAGGACTTCATCTAGCACCAGTCTGAGGATACTGGGGTCCAGTGAGTCACTGCCGGGACTGTTGCTATTCAAAGCTTTGATTAGGATGGGTCTGGCTTCCCGGGCAGAAATCTTGCGCAGGTGGAAGCTGGGGTGCTGGAGGACAGGGGGAGGTTGGTTGGGGGGAGGGTCAAAGAAATTACTAGAGAGGACTGAGCTAAGGTCAGTGAAGGCGGTGTTGAGCCAGTTAGCTATGGTGGCAGGCTCGGTGGCGATAATGCCATTGCTAGTGAGCTGGGATGGGGCAGGGGAGCGTGATTTTCCATTTAGTTTAATATTATCCCAGAAAGTCCAGGCCGAGCCCCAGGAGGAGGTAAGGGTGGCCTCGTAATGGTTGGCCTTGGCTTTCTGGACGGCCCAAGAGCACTTATTCTGGGCTGCATTGTAAGCCTGCCTATCAGACAGCTGACCCGTTTCAATGGCAAGGTGCCAGAGGTTATCCCGATTTCTTAGTAATTGTAGAAGGGCAGGGCTAACCCAGGGTGCATTCTGCATTTTTGGATCTGATTTTGGTGAAGGGTGCAAGGAGATCACAAGCCATGTTGAAGGTGTGTGAAGAAGGCGAGGGCAGTGTCCATGTCGGTTGTACGATGAATGGGGGACCAGTTTATCTGGGTGAGGAATAGTTTAAGTTTAGGGCTTTTGTTTGCCAGCGTTGCTTGTTTGGAGTTGTCACATTGAGGTTAATACCCAATTTAATCTTTATGCAAAGGATATTTCTAAAGGAGTCGGTGGGTAAGGAATTGCTTAAAGGGACAGTCTGCCTTTGCCAACTATTTTTTTGAAGTGCTATATTGTGCCATTTGCCATCAGTATGTAAACTGATGACATATTGATTCACCTAAACAGCAATGCTGTACTTTTAATTTGTATATTCCCCTGTCCGAACCTTAATCCCCTCCTCAAAAGAATATGCTGCTGGAGCACCAGTAAACTCATTCATAAGATTGTTTTTAGCCATGTGGTTTTAACACATTAAATTAAATTTGACTGTTTACTGAACTTTTTTAGGTGAATCAATTGTATGTCATCCATGTACGTACAGATGGCATGAAGCACCAGGATATAGTACTTCAGAATAGTCAGCAAAGGCTGACGGTGTCCCTTTAAAATTCTTGTTCGCTTATAATTTGATCCCTGCTTGCAAGGGGGGAGGGGGGGGTTGGCTGCTTATTGTGGACCATAAGACCTTAAAGACGAGAAGTCATTCTAGGACATTAACAACATTCCGTGCTACTAATCTTGTTCCTTGATGTCCTTGAATTTTTTAGGCAGTATTAAAAGAGCAACAGCTGCAGAGGAGAGGGTTAAGGGTAGCTTCAAAGGCAACAAGATTAGAAGGTCCACACAGAATATTGGTTAGACCTTAAAAGGATAACTGGACAGCATCCAGAAATTTTAAAACAAAACAAAGGTAATAGCAAAGTTCAGCTGTAGCCTGTTCCCACTTGCCCTGCAGCTGTGGGAGTTGAAGGCTGCTATAACATTTTCCAGGCTATATTTAGGTTTTGAATCTCTGCCAAACCTGGCAGCCTTGAATGACCTGTGGGTCCTGATGGGAGCACATGCAAGGCTTTGTGGGTATTGCAGCCCATTTAGGCCCTGTCCACACTACGCCTCTAACATTAGAGTGCCCAAACTGTTACCACAACGGTTTGCGATTACACCTGTAACATTGCAGAAGCAGTTTTCGTAACCGTTGAAACCACATGAGGTGGTTTCAACAACGGTTATGAAACCGGTTACGTCTTGATAATGTTACCGGGCGAAGTGTGGACACGTAATGGTCCCCTGCAAGGCCTGCAGCGCAAGCTGCATCCTGGGAACGGGTGCTGCCGTAATAGTCGCCCGGCACCCCTATTGTGGACCGGCAGTACCAGTCCCATAACGGACACCGCCACAATGTACACACTGCACTGCTCCCTGGCGTAACGGATTGCATCCGTTGCCAGACTGGAGCGGTGTAGTGTGGACAGGGCCTTAGTGATTCGGTAACTGCCGTAGCTGGAGCTTAAACGTCAGTTGCTTCCACAAGGTTATAGATGCCAAAAATACAGCAGTGTTTCCAAGTGATCAGTTGGCACCCTCTAGGAGCATTAGAATAAGCACAGTAAGCTTCAACCACTGCTGTTGCATCATAATATCTCACTGAATGGGTTGGAATACCCATAGAAACATAAAATTTGACGGCAGATAAGGACCGCTTGGCCCACCTAGTCTGCCCATGAGGCCGTGTGTGCAATCAGGACTTGCATGGCACTTTCAGGTTTGGCAGTGATTGGGCACATATGACTTGGAGAATTTGGGTTATAGCACCCTTTGACTACTGTGGTGGCATGTCAGGGTATGTTAGAATGGGTGTGGGTTGCAGCAAAACTGCAGCTCACCTTTTCAGTTGACCTAAAGTTTCATACCTGTGAAAATGGGAGAGGGGCAAAGGGTATCAGGTGTCTTGTATTCTAATATTTTTCATTTTGATGCAGTGAAGTGTGGAGCTTTCTGGTGAAGAGGCAGGCCAGCATGAAGGATATCTTGGATGCAGAAGAGAATTTTATTGGTGGTGCCAGAAACCAAGAAAAAGAACTCTGCAGAATACCGTCGCGAGGGCATGAAAATTGAACCAGCTTCGCCAGTGTTGCAAAACCCTATTTTGGGAGCTTTGACCTGCATCTATTTCTGTGGCACAAACACCAGCTGAGGTGTTTTAACCCAAGATAGCCCAACTGAGATGCATTATCTAATTTCCAGTGGAGTCCTAATCATTCTGCAGCTGCTTTGTGGTCTGGAGCATTCAGATGTGGATTCTGCTTGATATTCAGTGTGGTGGGACTAAACTAAAGTTTCTCCCAGTGTAGACATGGATCTTCTGTCTCGTAGCTCCAGTTGATATGTAAAGTCAGTGTAAACTGATGGGGTTGGTTGGGCCCTGTTCCATTTGTGATGTGTGGAGAGTTTGAAGCAAGGATTTTATCTACTTTCTGTGTCTGACTGTGCAGTCAACTCTTGCCTTTACTTGCATTTTTTTTACTTATCAGCCTCTGCACCTGATGTATAGGTGCTGTACCTCATGGGGCTGCTTCTAAAGTAAATCTTGCTGAAAAACATCCAGTTACTAAAAAAAAAAAAAAACTTGTAAAATTACAAATACCAGGTTCCAAGGACTTCCCGGTTTCTGGCTCCATCCCTGTGCTCGGCAAATTTGACATGCCAGGGAGAGTGCAGGGACATGCTCCATTATACTATATGGGCAGCACCTCTTTTGGTCACTTTTTATATAAGTCATTTGGTCAATGTGGGCGCAGGTCAACTAACAGGGGCCTTGTTAGTCAACCTGTGCCCACGTTTTATGATTATTATATATAAAAATGACTGAAAAGGTGCTGCCCCTATAGTATAATGGAGCATGATCACCAGTGTGGTTTAATATCACGATGTGTGGGGAGTTAGAGAAATCTGTTACTCGGGTGGTAAACTTTAGGGGGGTGGACTTTTGGAGGATGCAGGAGGTACTGAAAGGGAAACTGGAGGGCATAAGGCATGAGATGGACGTGGAGCTGAAATGGGATATTAAACAGGGTTACAGAGGCAACAGAAGCCTGCACCAAGGCAGAGTAAAAGAAGCAGAGCAAGAAAACCATGCTGGTTGAACGGCAAAGTTGAAGTGGTGAGGGCAAAACGAGTGGCTCACCAGAGGTTTAGGAGGACAGGAAAGGAAGTGGACAGGGAAGAATAAGCAAGATGGTCCAGGGAGGTGACCAGAAAAGTGAGAAGCCAAGGCCCAGAGGGAACTGAGATTAGCACAGGGAATTAATTTGTTTGGGGGGGGGGGGGGACTTCAGATACATCGGGGAGAAAAGAAAGTGCAAGGAGACAGTAGTGAGGATAAAAAGGGGTGGGGAGTGGACGGAAAAGGGGAGGAGCAGGCAGAAGCACTGAATAAATACTTTTGTTCCGTGTTCACAGAAGGGGGGACCACTACCAGCATGGGTTGGGACAAGAGGAGAGGAGGCGACAGATGGAAGAATTGAGGCAAGGAGTCCTAGAAGGACTGAGGGCACTGAAGGTAGACAAGGCAGCAGGGCCAGATGGTATCCACCCCAGGGTGCTGAAGGAGATGGCGGAGGTGTTGGTGGAGCCGTTGGCGGATCTGTACAGCATCTCCCTGGAGTCTGGATGTGTGCCAATGGACTGGAGGATAGCACATGTAGTGCCATTACACAAGAGTGGGCCAAGGGATGAACCAGGTAATTATCGTCCAGTAAGTCTCACATCCATAGTGTGCAAACTGATGGAAATACTAAAGGAAACTGGTGTCATACTTGGAGGACAGTGGCCTCCAGGATGTGGGGCAACATGGGTTTGTTTGAGGGAAGTCTTGTCAAACCAACCTGATACAATATTATGCGGTGAATGTTCTTTACTTGGACTTCAGCAAGGCTTTCGATTCAGTGCCTCATGGGCCGCTTGGGGGGAAGCTAACTGGTGGAGTAGGGGCAAAAATGATAAACTGGATTACAAGCTGGCTGAGTGGGAGACTGCAACAGGTGGTGAGAGGGGAGCTTAACTCCAAGGCCAGTGACAAGTGGGGTGCCACAGGGCTCTGGGGCCAGTATTGTTTGGGCTCTTCATATCAGACATTGGACATGGGGTGGTGAGCAAGGCAAGTCTGTTTGCTGACTACACCAAAATCTGAGCAGTAGTGGATGGAGAGGAGGGGTGGAAGCAGCTGCAGCGGGACCTGAGTAAGCTAGAGTGGTCAGAGGTGGCAGCTGGGGTTCAATGTAAAGTGTAGTTATGTTCTTTGGGGTGAAGAACCCAATGATAGAATACTGGCTGTGGAGGGAGGGGTTAAGCTGGGGATCACAGAGAAGGACCTTTGGGTAATAACAGGGACCATGACCAACACTGCCCAGTGCAGGAGAGTGATCGCAAAAGTGAACAAAATGCTGAGGCGCATAGCGAGGGGGCTTTCGTCCAGGTGAAGTGAGGTGATCTTGCGCCTCTACAGATCGCTGGTAAGGCTGCACTTAGAGTATTGTGTGCAGTTTTGGAGGCCATACCTAAAGCATGCTATCAGGCTGCTGGAGGGGGTGCAGAAGAGGGCAACAGATATGTGGAATGGAGGGGAGAGACTGACAGCAGGCTGGGAGACCTCAATATGTACACCCTGGAGGATAGAAGGGACAGGGGTGACATGATGGAGACATTAAAGTATCTGAGGGGAATCAATAAGGATGGGGCAGATGGGGTCTTTAAGTTGAGGAGGGTCACCGGGGGCATGGGCTAAGAATGGATTGGGGGAGATTTAGGAAGGAAATGAGACAGTATTTCACAGAGGGTGGTAGCAAAATGAAACTCCCTACCAGATTGGGTGGTATGTAAATCTGAACAGCTTCAAAAGGGCATGGGGCAGGGAACAGGGGAGAGTGAGTGAGGGTGGGGGTGGCAGTGGGATGACAAAAGGGAGGGGGGTTGGGGCAGCTGCAAACTAGGTGTTGGGTGCACACTCGAGCAGACTTGGATAGACTGGTCTTTCTGCTGGCACATTCGTATGTTCGTATGTCCCTGCACTGTCCTTGGCATCGCATCATAAATTTGTAGAGCATGGAGGTGGAGTGTGGGCAGCACCAGAAACCAGGAAGTCCTTGGGAACCAGTATTTGTCATTTTACAAGCATTTTAATATTTTAGTAATGAGACTATTTTTGGCAAGGTTACATTGGAAGCCGCCCCATGAGGTACAGCACCTATATATTTGTTGCAGTGGCTGCTTCAATTAACTGGGTAGGTCTCTTTAAGGTTCCAAAGATGGGTGAAGAGAACAAGTTCAGTGTTTTTTTTTTTTTTTGAGACCAGATGTAACAGAGCTGCTTGAGCGTAGATTTCAACTCTGAACTGACTTCCAGTCTGTTCTTTTTTTTATTCTCGTTGCTTACAATAATCACTACTTGTGGATTTTGCGATTTTTCTCCTGATCTGCTTATGCTTCCTGACACAAGCCACTGTTACAAATTGCCTTGTGAAAGTAAAATACATTAACAAACCTTTGGAATACTGTTTGCTTGTCCTGCTTGTGCCTGGTTCAGTTTTGGGTAGATAGTATCTAACTAGAATGCCAGTTTGTGAATTGTAAAGGCTTGAACGTGGTTGTTTTATTTTCTGTTTCAGTCATCCTCATCCTGTGAGACTGCTGCCATTGAAGGTTCACAGCACAGCTGAAACAGCTCAATCCCTGGAATGGTTTGCATCCTGTACACATGGATGCCAGCTTCTGGACATTTGTGATGGAGCCACTGCACAGGCAGGAAAAACAAGGACTCAATATGTACAGTCCAGAGTTATTTCAGATACTTATCTATGAGACACTGACCCACTGGGTATAAAAAGGGTCAGACGAAAAATAATGGGTCGTACTGTTCATCTGAGCCCAACAGTAGTTTAAAGCCTCTGAGCAGGTTGTCCCCAAGGTAGAAAAGTTGGGTCAAAATTAAACTGCTAATTGTTCCAATCCCCCACAAAAAATGAACCCTGACAGTCAAGTAACTGATCAGGTTGCCAAGATCTAAATCTCCAGACTGCACATTTCGGCATGCTATGCTCCAGTCCCCAGTATCAGACTCCTGCCCCTCTTCTGATGTAGCTTTCCCCACCACCCCCTTCCCATTCTCAAAGCTCGGCTGATCACTTGTGGTGTGGCTGAGCACAAGATGACTGGCTATTAATGGCTGTGTGACAAACCACTTTAACTATTTTCAGTGGGGGATACTACATCATGGGTTCAGAGCCCTGGACTACATACATCTGCTGCTATGAAAACTCATCCAAAGAATGCCAGCACCACCATGGACATGGCTTCCATGTCCCAAGCCAAGGTGTGAAGTGTATCCAACCATGGATACCAATACCAATCAAAGCCATCTCTCCCAAGTTCTGGAGAGAGAGGTCAAATTTCTTTTTGTTCCTCCCTCCAGCACTCTGCCTTGGTAACAAATGTCTTTCAAACCTTCCATCTGTCGCAACTGCCTTCATTGTTGTGCTTCCTTGCTCCTCTTCTCCTTCCCTACATCTACGCCCACTACCTGTCCCCCTCCTTTCTTTCTCATTGCACCAAATGACACTCTAAAAGCCCTTCAGACCTTGAACCCCTCCAAAGGCAAGAGCCCAGATGGTCCAGAGCCCAAACTGCTCTCTCAACCCCTGCGATAGCTGCTTCTCTTAAGCTGTCTTTTACCCTATCCACCATTCCCTCAACCTGGAAACACTCCACTTTTTATTCCTCTCCCCAAGAGGTGGTGATCCCACTACCCCTGGAAACTGTCTCCCAATCTGCTTACTTGCCATTCTAGCCAAACTCCAAGAAGGCATTGTCCTTGCTCAGCTCCTTGACTCCACCTCATTTTTCACCCCTTTCCAGTCTTATCTGCAAGTCCCACGCTACCACCTCCCTGTTACAGCTCACGGACTCCATACCTACCAGTATGGATCAGGGACATGTTATCTCTGCCATATTTGTCAATTTGGCAAAGGCCTTCGACGCAGTATTCCATTCTCTACTCCAAAAAACTCTCTGCTGGGTTAAACACCTCAGCCAGTGTGATTTCAGTCCTACTTGTTGGGCAGATCCCAATTGGTCAAGATTACTGCCTCCCTCTCACCATCTCCACTGGTGTCGCTTGGTGCTTGGCCCAATATTTCCAGTCTTCCTCAATGATGTTCCCTCTGCTTGCTTCACTTCTGAAATCCACATGTGTACAGGACAGTGCTGTCCGCATACATGTAGTACCTCGCACTGATGCTGTGGCTAGATGGCAGCATGACTTCAGCAAGGTCCAGCAGTGGTTTCCGGTCAAACCAGCTGTTCCTGAATGCCAAAGTCTCCATGTACTTTGGCACCAGACTGAGACTGTCTAAACTTAAAGCCCTCCACCTTCCATGCGCTGGATGGCACCCTTATTGAAAATGTTACTACCTTCAGATACCTTGGAGTCTGGTTAGACCACCATTTGGACTTTACTGCACATGTGGATTCAATCCAAAAGAACTTGCTTCCGAATCTTGTTTGTTTATTATAGAAACTGATTGCATTCCTCAAACTGCCCGCCATGCAGTCAGGCAGAAAATGATTCTCCCTGCCTTTGACTGTGCTGGCATGGTCTATAGTGCCGCCCTTGAAACCACCCTGGCCAGACTATCTTTCTTCATTCATACTCTTCTCCCCGGAGCACTTTCTTCCTCAACACTGCCATTTGCCATCCCCCACCGTTCTACCTTCACTGGTCAGTCTGCCTTTTCTTTCCACTGGCTTAAACTGTGGAACAACCTTTCTAGGGACATGGATATGTTCATCCACGCTGTCTGGCAGGTATCCTTGCCGCTTTAAATCTTGCTGGAAGGTCTTCAAGCTGGCTCCTCCCATCCACCCGGGTGGTAAAACTGTCGGCTCCGCCTCATGACGCCAGATCTTCCTTACCGCTTGGAAGCTCAGGTTCCCTCCTATAGCTCTGCGTATAAGACTGGTTCCTAACTCTCTGTTTTTCCGAATTTAAAAAGTTTTTGCATTCTAGACTTCGGTCTTCTATCCTCGCGTGCATGGCGGCAACCGACCCTTGCTTTTGAGATGCCCTTGCGGGCAGAAGATGTCTCGGATGGATCTGCACTCCACGTGTGTCTACTTTAGGCCTTGAGCACGACCCGCAGCCTACGTCCTTGAAGACCGTGCTGCCCGTTTACAACTGGGGCGCCCTGAGAAACGTTTTCCTCTGAAGTAAAAAGAGGCCCGGTCGGCGGTTTCCGCGGTGGCGGGCTCGGCGGATCAGCTAGAGCAGATGATCGCCCTTGAAGAGGAGGCGGCGCGGGCCGCATCTTCCTTGACCGCGGCATTTATCTCGCTCTCCCTGGGTTACTCTTATACAGTTTCCTTTAAGGAGCTTTGTCCCTCTCCACTAGAGGAGAGGGACCAGCGTCTGCTGGACCTTCTTCTCTTTCCAAGAAGAAAGACAAGGGTAAGTCCCTCCGTCGACGCTCTTGGGAGCGGGAAAGGTCCCTCCCAGAGTTGTCTGCCATCGACTTCGGTCGATCTTTCGGCTTCGGCCACTGGTCTGTGTCCCCGTCAGGTCAGTTGACCGAGACTGCCGTCAGCGCGTCGAGATCTTTCTCGACCCGTTGGACAGGTTGTCGACCGGCGAAGGCGAAAATCCTCTCACCGGTTCCCCCGGTGGGAGTTGAGGATCCCGTGGGCTTGTCAGTGCCTTCAGTTCCGGAGCCCTCGGGTGAACCCTCCGAGCAGAGGGAGCCGGTTCCACCGTCCCTCCCCACACGTCCTCGGAAGGCGAGGTTCTCTGTCTCGGACTTCTCGCGGTCCAGCCGATCCGCCGTCGCCATAGGCGGTCTTTGTCTCGCACCACGGTAAGCGCCACAGCTGCCCTCGCCCCCTCTCGACAAGGGAGGCTTCATGTGTTATGTCGACGATCGAGGACCTCATGTGGCAACAGCTCCTTCTGACCAGGAACAAGTGACAGTCTCCTTTCCCGGCCATTAAGTGGCTGTCACCGGAGCGGCCGAAACAACCCCTCATCTTGCCCGAGGAGCCTGTTCCCAGGCCGGTTGTTTGGCCAAAACCAGCTGCTCCACCGATTCCGGTGGAACCTCCGCCTCCACAGCCGTTATTTGGGGCTCCGACCAAGAACTCTCGGTCGGCTCAGGGACTGCCCCATGGTGTCTGGCTACCCTCACTCCCGATCGACCTCGGCAGGTGGAGGTGGCTCGGGTCCGAGGCAGCTCTTTGCAGACTCTTCAGAGTCTGGCGATTCCTCCCTTTTCTCCAGGCGAGTAGACTTTGAGTCCTCTGGAGGTCAGTCGATGGACGATAGCCCTTCGTCTTATCTGGGATTGCTTCGGCTCATCTTGGAGTCTACCGGGATGAAGCTCGAACCTGTGTCTAAGCGGGCCAGGTATCCCTTCACGGAGATACTGGACCGAGGGGATTCCCCTTCGGAGGCCTTTCTGGTGGCCTAGGCCATAGTGGGCCCGGCCTGGAGCTCTGGCAGCCTTCCCTGTCCTGCCCTTGGCCAGGAAGTATCGCAGTCCCTACCGGTTCCTTGTCGGTTTTGAACACCCTCAGCCGAGGGCTAGTTACCGACAGCGTTTTCTGGCGCGCTGGGAACGCTAGGGACGTGGACAAACCTCCCGACAAGGAGTCCAAGAAATTGGACTATGCCGGGCGCAAAGTCTACGCTGCGTCTTCCCTCTGCCTTCGTCGGGCCAGTTCGGCCGTACTCATGGCACATTTCTTTCATGCCCTGTTGGGCTCCCTGGACGAGGTAGTTCCTCATCTTCCGGCGGACCTGCAGACCACGGTCAGGCAGGTGCGGGACCAGGGCAGTGGCCAAACAGCAGCTTCAGACTGCTCTGGACATTGGAGACTCATGTGCCAGGTCAGTAGCAGCCGCAGTGGCTATGCGCCGTCGGGCATGGCTGAGGATATCCACCTTCACTTTGGATACCCAGCACAAGTTGGCGGATGTCCCCTTCCTGGGGACTGACCTCTTCCGCCCTGGGGTGGAAGGTCACCTGCAGAGGATCGAAGTCCAATGCTACCTTGGACTCGGTCTCATCCGCACAGGACAAAGGCTGCAGCCTAAGCCCTTTCGTCCCTCTGCGCCCGCGGCACGTCCGGCCCAGCAACATCGGGGCCAGCAGGTTCGAGTTTGGCATCCCAAACCCAAGCCCTCTGCTTCCTCCTCCAGGAAGCAGGGAGGTAAAGACCCTGGAGGTCCCTCGGCCGGTCCTTCCTCCAAGCCTGCCCAGTGACGGGTTGAGGGGTGTCGCCCCAACCCCATTGCCTCACCCCAGGTGCCCCCCCGTGGGGGGCGGCTCCGCCACTTTCTTTACGCCTGGTCCGTTATCACCACAGACCGGTGGGTGTTGGAGGTGGTGGGAAAGGGCCTGCCTCTGGAGTTCGAGCAGGCCCCACCCTTCAGAGTCGCACCTCGGGGGGCCCTCTGGGTCCGAAGCTTCGCTGTCGGCTCGCCGAGACGACATCACTCTCCTCCTCGAAGGTGATAAGAGAGGTGGTGGACCCTCCCTCAAACCCGGGGTTCATGTCCAGGTACTTCCTGGTTCCGAAACGGACGGGGCTGGCGCCCTATTCTCTACCTACACGACCTAAACAAGTTCCTAAGGTCTCGAACCTTCAGGATGGTCACTCTGGCTCAGATAATACCATCCTTGGAACACGGCGTGTGATTCTGCTCTCTGGACCTACAGGACGTGTTCTTTCACGTCCCTATCTGTCCGTCACATCAGAGGTCCCTTCGCTTTCGAGCGGAGGGATCCCTTTTCGAGTTCCAAGCCATGCCCTTCGGCTTATCTCCAGCTCCCAGGGTCTTCACCAAATGCATGGCAGTGGTGACAGCATTCCTGCCGCGCCGAGGGGTCTGGGTTTACCCTTACCTGGACAATTGGCTGATGGCAGCCCCCTCCAGACTGGAGGTGGAGCGGTCCAGAGATCTGGCCCTCCAGGTTTGCTCTCAGGTCGGCCTCATCAACGAGGCCAAGTTGGAACTCGAGCCGAAGCAGGTGATTCTTTTCATCGGGGCAGAGCTCGACTCTCTTCGAGCCAGAGCACGGCTCCCGGCGGACAGGGCCGAGGTTCTTTCCTTCTTTGCCCAATCATTTCTGGTTGGGCAGTTGCACCCTGACCGGGACCTCCTGGGTCTCATGGCGGCCTGTACCATCGTGGTTCGTTGGGCCCGCTGGAACATGCGCCACTTCAGTGGGGGCTGGCCAGCCAGTGGTCCCAACACTGCGATCCATTGGACCAGCTAGTGACGGTGACCCAGGGGATGTGGAACGCTCTCCAGTGGTGGACCGTTCCAGTTCATCTGCTGGAGGGCATCCCGTTTGTCCGCCCCGAGCAGACTGTCTCTATCGACCGATGCCTTTCTGATGGGTTGGGGTGCCCATCTGGGGGAACACCAAGCGCACGGCCTCTGGTCCCCGCGGGAGTGCCGATGCCACATCAACCTGCTGGAGCTCCGAGCGGTCCGCCTAGCTCTCACCGCCTTTGCTCCATTTCTTCGGGGTCAAGTGGTCCAGGTCCAGACGGACAACACCACGACCATGTACTATCTAAACTGCCAGGGCAGGACGCGCTCCATGCTTCTATGCAAGGAAGCTCTCCGCATCTGGTCACTTGTGCGCAGCCTGGAGGCGGATCTCCTAGCCATTCATGTGACAGGAGCCTCCAACACCCTGGCCGATGCCCTGAGCCGGATAGGGGCTACGTCCCACGAGTGGTCTCTCCTGCCGGAGGTAGTACAAGATATATTCTCCCATTGGGGCACACCTCAGGTGGACCTGTTCTCCTCCAGGGAGAATGTGAAGCTGAGGCTGTTCCATGCCCGCCCCCCTCAGCAGGGATTGCTGCAGGGGATGCCTTCTCGAGACTGTGGACCCCGGGCCTCTTCTACGCCTTTCCCCCGTTCCCCTTGATGCACAAGGTGCTTCTCAAAGCAAGAAGGGGCAAGGCACAGGTGATTCTGATAGCCCCATACTGGCCCCGCCAGTACTGGTACCCAGATCTCCTCAGCTCCAGGCTCCTGAGGCAGCTTCCAGCTCGCCCGGACCTGCTCTGTCAATCAGGGGAAGGTATTCCATCTGGACCTTCAATCCCTGCACCTGACTGCCTGGTTCCTGGCGGCTAGAGTTCCAGGCCTTGGTCTTTCCGGCGAGGTCCTCAAGCGTGGAGTTGAGGCGTCCCGAAAAAGTCGACCAGAAAATGCTACGCCTTCAAATGGGAAGAGATTTTCCATTTGTGCCAGGCAAGGGCCTGGACCCTTCCTCCTGTCTTGGCGAGCATATTGGACTACCTTTGGTCCCTTTCTCCAGCAAGGGCTTGGAGTCGGCCGCACCTTAAGGTGCCACCTGGCAGCCATCTCTGCCTTGCAGTGGCGGGCCAGGAAGCAGTTGGTGGCACAGGAGAAGGTGGTCTGCGCTTTTTCAAGGCCTGATCACACTTCTCCGTGCGTAGAACCCCACCTCCGTGGGATCTACTGCTGGTAGTGGCAAAGCTCATGGGCAAGCCATTCAAACCAATGCACAGTGTGAACTCTCACCTGTCGTGGAAGACCACCTTCTTGGTGGCTGTCACGTCAGCCAGAAGGATGGGAGAGCTCAGGCTCTGCATAGTCTCCTTATCTGGACTTCCACAGGGGACAAGGTTGTCCTCGCGCCCCACCGAAATTCCTTCGAAGGTGGTGTCAGAGTTTCACCTTAACCGGAGTGTTGACTCTGCGGTTTTCTACCCCAATCACACCTCGGGGAATGATAGGCGCCATACTCTGGACCCTAGAAGGGCGCTCGCTTACTATAAGGAGCGCACGGCTGAAATTCGGGGAGAGGTTCGCCAGCTGTTTGTCACCTACGCTGAAGCCGCACCTGGCAGACCTGCAGCCAAGCGGACGATAGGCAGGTGGGTCACCTCTTGCATACATCTCCGCTAGATGTTGGTGGGCATGGAGCCTCCCAGAGGGATAAGAGCTCATTCTACCCGCCATACTGCTGCATCGGTGGCTACCTCCAGGGACGTCCCTATCCAGGAAATCTGCAGGGCTGCTACCTGGAAGTCTGCACACACCATCACCCATTACCACATCGACCTTGAGTCACGCCGGGCTGCTGGTTTTGGGGCCTCGGTTCTCCAGTCTCTATTCCCTAAGTAGGGGGTGTACGCCTTGCCTCCCTCCTCCCGGAGAACTGCTAGGAGTCTGCCAGACAGTGTGGATGAACAACATATCCATGTCCCTATAAATGCAGGTTACTCACCTGTAATAGGAGTTCTAGGAATGGTATATGTTGATCATCCACACGACCCACCTGACCTCCCCGGCTTTGAAGCGCAACCTGAGCTTCCAGCGGGCCTGATCTGGTGTCATGGGGCAGAGCCGAGTTTTACCACCTGGGTGGGAGGAGCCAGCTTGAAGACCTTCTGGCAAGATTTAAAGCGGCAAGGATACCTGCCAGACAGTGTGGATGAACAACATATACCATTCCTAGAACTCCTGTTACAGGTGAGTAACCTGTATTTTCTCCCTGTACACAGCGCCACCTATCCAGAATCACTCTTCTTACTCTTACATGTCTACATAATCCCCTCCTGCACATGTCCTAACAAGCCTTCCCTCACACGTCCTAACAAGCCTTCCCTCTCCCTACATTCCCCCCTTGTAATTCCAGCCTCTAGACTTGGCTTCCATGGCTTGGTTGGGCTACCTACATAGCACTTTGCAACCTTGCCTTTCTAACCCCAGTAATGTGCAGTATAATCATAACTTTATGCAGTAAGCCTGAAGGGTTGGACTGCCCGGGGAGATGGAACACATGCAAATGATGGAACACTTTGCACGTGAGCATCTTTCAAACACTGCCTCTACTAACTGCCTGTGTTCTAGTCTCCTCAGATTTTTCTCTCTGCCAGAAATGTCTGGTTGATGAGTGCCGTTCGTCCACTTTTCCTGAAGAAAATGACATACTGACCTTAAGTATTTTTTCATTTGTTTCTACTAGTTTAGTGTAATCTTAATTACATTGAATTTATTCTCTGTTCCTCTCAGTTTGGGATAACCGTGGAGGAACCAGGATAGTTTTAGTTGAAATCGGGGTTCTGACTAAAGAACCCCTTATTTACACTTTAAAAGTTAATTTGATTTCAGTTTTGTAACTGAAATCTGTTATTTACCACGAACCCTGTTCTGTTTTCGGTGTTCCAGCACCGATTTAAAAAAAAAAAAAAAAAGGTAAAAGTCTTTCTCATTGGTTGCTTGTTTTTTGAATTATGTTGGAAAAACACAAAGAAAACAAGTTAACCTGGTTTTAAAACCTGTACTCAGTGTGGAGAGGTGTTAGCAAAAGCAGACACACACGTACTTTTTGTAGTTTGGACTTCTCTCGTAAGAGGAATGGGATGTATGTAGACATTCCCTGAGAAGACCATTGAGAAACGCCTTGAAAGGCTTAAAAAGAATCCAAGGGGTCACTCTGGCTGACCAGCTGATACCCCAAGATATTGTGGCTGAACCCACATCTTTGTTCCTGCCCCTGAGATGGGAACAAAGTTACTGAACCGGCTGACTCCCTGGTTTTTGCTAAAAGCAAAAAACTGAAGCACATGGAACCCTCGCCTGGTAAACCGGGGACTTCTGTGACTGCTTTTGCTTGTACCTACGGCTCAAGAGATTGCTCAGGTCTTTAAAATTCGGTCTCTACAGGCAATAGTTCCTACTGTTCTCAGATTGGCAGTATAATGTGCATCCATCCTCTTCCTCAAGGAGGAGTGGATACTTTTGATGGTGGTGATGAGGAGGATGATGAACCAATAGAACCAGAAGTGTCCTCTGAACAGTACTTTGGTTTTCCTCCAAGGGTGTCTTGAGGATTTTTTATCCCATTTCACCTTTGTCAGGAGGACGGCAAATGCACTGGACATCGCATAGATACATAGACAGTGTCGGCAGATAAGGGCCTATGGCCCACCCAGTCTGCCCATTTGAGCTTGTAAGTTCAGTTTGTTTTCCTAGAAGTCTGTTACCCGTTACCTCTGACCTCCAGAATTCTTGTCTATCCCATGCATTCTTAAATCCTGTGATTGTTTCAGCCCCCACCACTTCCTCTGGCAGGGTGTTCCACTTGTCCATCACCCGTTCTGTGAAGAAATCCTTCTTCACATTTCCTCTGAATCGTCATCCCTCCAACTTTATCCCATGCCCTCTAGTCCTGGAACATCTTTTTCGCTTAAATAGTGTATTCCTGCACCTTGTTCCTCCCTGTAAGATACAGATCACCACTGAACAAATCTGAAGCAGAGTACCTAGAGATAGGGTTAACACTCGTAAAGGCTCTCCTCCTCATCAATCTATACATTATTTAAAAAAGATGCAGTAAAATTTTACAGGCACCAAACTCCACTCTTCCCATAGACAGGAGGATGGACAAAGTACCAGCTGGAAAGGGAGGGAGACTATTTCTCTTCTCCCACCCTGACCACCAGGGGGTCATACAGCAAAGCTGTCTGACAAAGCTAGGGTCCCTCTGTCCTCGCATCCTCCGGACAAAGACTCTAGAAAAATAGTGTGGCGAAAAGGTATCTGTCGGCACCTCTGGCTATGCGTCGGGCTACCTTTCAGGCATATGCTGCCCAGTATCAAAAATCCCTGTGGCAGTCTGTCCTTGCCATGTCTCAAAAGCTCCTTTGCCCTTGTTCATCTGCCTGGCTGAAACTGCTAGGTTTGGGTTGGAGGCAGCAGAGTACCAATTTCAGATGGCTGCTGACACCAATGACACTGCAGCTAGATTGATGGTGAATACAGTGGCAGAGGGAGGTTTGCTTGGATCAGAGCTAGAAACCTCACTCAGGATACACAAAGGCTTTGGATTTTCTCCTAGAGGGAAATTCCCTCTTTGGGTAGTCCACTGTGGCATACATGAAGGTGGATGAATATAAGGTCACTTACAGAAGCAACTCTGCCAAAGAGCTTCTCCATCCACCAGGAAGGTGAGGCTGGGGCAGGTCCTTTTACACCAGACCCCCCTTTCCAACCAGTGGCCTTACCCCAGTACCATCGGTATCCGCAGCAGGGATACTCCATGGGCGGGGGCAGAAGGGTGTCGAGGTGAGGATCCCATACTCTGCCTCAGTCACAAACCAAATAGGCCCCCGGAACCACAGGCTGCCTCGTCACTACCTTTCAGAGGCAGACTCTCCCACTTCCTCCAGGCTTTGCTGAACACCACAGAAAAGTGGGTTCTGGAGGTGGTGGGTCAGGGTCTCTCTGGAATTCAAGTCCTTTCCTCATCAAGTCCAGAGTTTTCAGTTCTCCCTCCCTGGCAGAAAAGATGCTCTTGGAGGCAGAGGTTCAAAACCTGCTACAGTTGAGAGCAGTGGAACCAGTTCCAAAATCTTTGTGGGGAAAGGGCTTCTATTCCAGATACTTCCTAACCACAAAGAAAAGTGGGGAGTATCCGCCTATATTGGATCTAAGAGCTCTAAACAAGCTCCTGGGGCAGAGCTCAGAATGGTAATGTTGGCTCAGATTCTGCCAACACTTCAAAAAGGAGACTGGTTGGCTTCACTGGACTTGAAAGATACCCATTTCCACATCCCTATAAGAGTCTTGTTAAATGTCTCATTCAGACTCCCTTCAGGTCACTACTAGTTTTCAACCCTGCCTTTTGGCCTTTCTTCAGCCCCAAGGGTGTTCAAAGTACCTGTCAGCTGTAGTGGCACATTTTCGCAGATGGGGAATGTCTAGTTTTTCCTTACTTGGACGACTGGTCGTGGGGAAATCCTAGTGGCTCTGGACTGGCCCAGGCAAGCCTGGTACCCTATCCTGTGTCCTGCAGTAAGCCCATTCACCTGCCTCCCTGCTGACCCTTCTTCGGGAGTGCAGTACCCAGACATACACTCTTCACCTCAAGGCCTGGTTAGTTTCCATCCCTCACAGTACTCTGAACAGGTCCTTTAAAATACTGAGGATGACTAAAAAAAAAAAAAAAAATACTAAAGACTTGTGCAGCCAAATGGAAAATGTTTCTCTGGTGCAAGAGCGAAAAGGTCTAACCCCTATCAGCTTCAGACCCCCAGCTGCTAGACTACCATGGTACACTTACAGGCGTCTGGCTTGAAACCATCTTCCCTCAAGCTACGCTTGGCGGCAGTTTCAGCCTGCATTTTGGTGGGAAAGAATCAGTTTTTCCCATGCCATTTTTAGTTTTTCGAAGGCCTCTTGCACCTCCAGCCTCCAAGCAAGGAGCCTGAACCTTTGCATAGATGGGCTCACAAATCTACTCCTCAAGCTTATGTCCACGGCCCACATCAGGTTTGTAACTTGAAAGACTTGTCTTTTCAGGGACGTGGATATGTTCAATCCACACTGTCTGGCAGGTTCCTTGCTGCTTTAAATGTTGCCGGAAAGTCTTAAAACTGGCACCTCTCACTCGGGTGGTAAAACCCTCGGCTCTGCCCCATGACTCCAGATCTTCCTTACCGGTTGGAAGCTCAGGTTCCCTCCTTGGCGCTCTGTTTTTAGGCTGGATTCACACTCTCCGGATTTTCCGAAACTAATTTAAACATTTTACAAGACTACGGTCTTCGACTCCCCTTGCGGCTGCGATGGACAAATAGACTCCTGGCTTTAGTCAGTGCTCTTATGGGCAGATGATGTCCCAGACCGATCTGCACTCCTCGTGTGTCTACTTCCTAGGGCTTGGCCATGATTCACAGGCCTGCGAATTGTGCAAGTCCTTCTCGGCTCTGGTCTTGAAGGACCGCGCTGCCAGACTACTCCTTGGGCGCCCCAAAAAATGGTACCTGCCAGTCAAGTCTAAGGAGGCCCGTTGGGCGGTGTCCACAGTGGTGGGCTCCGTGGAGCAGTTGGAGCAGATCGCCCTCGAGGTGGGGGCCCAGGCCACGTCCTCCGCAGCCGTGGCATTTATCCCGCTCTCCTTGGGCTCCTCCTGCTCAGCTTCTAAGCTTTGTCGGTCCCTCTCCACTAAGGGAGAAGAGCCTTTGGGAACATTCCAGTCAGTCCAAGTAAGACTCTAAAGGTAAGCCCCTCCATCAACGTTCGTGGGAGCGGGAGGGATCCCCTTCACTGGACTACCCTCTGCTTCGGTCGAAGTTGCGGCTGCTGGCTTCAAGGTGTCCCAGTCCGGTCAGACTGCCGAGACATCCGTTGACAGTTGAGATTTTTCTCCACCCATCAGACGGTTTGTCGACAGACGCCCACAACCCTTAACCGGTTCCCCTGGTGGTTACAGAGGACTTGCCTGTGCCTCCTGTGCTGAAGTCCCCAGTCAAGGTCCCTGAACCGGAGGGGATTTCCCCGTCCCCCCTCTGACCCACCCTCTCCATCCCCGAAGGTCTCTGTCCTAGGTCCAGCCAGTCCCACAGACGTCGGCAGTCTGTCTCGGCACCATGGAAAGCTGCATCACTGCTCATCCTCGTCGTCCTTCAGAGGATAGGCTCAGGCGCAAGTTGCATCGGTGCTATGAGGATTTGATGTGGCAGCAGATTTTATTGACTGGTAACAAGCTGACTGTCATCTTCTCCGGCCATTAAGTGGCTGTCACCAGAGCGGCCAAAACAACCCCTCATGGTGATAGAGGAGCCGACCCTGGCACCAGTTCTGCTGAAACCAGCTGCTCCACCTATTGTGGTAGAACTCCCACCTCCACAACTAGACTGGGGCCCCGACCAAGAATTGGTCGGGTCAGGGCTTGTCACCCTCACTCCCGATCCACCTCAGCGGGTGAAGGGTGGCACTGGCGCTTGGCAGCTGTTCAGACTCCTCTGTGTTTTGACAAAGACTCCTCCCTGTTCTCCAGGCCGCTTGACCTGGAGTCTGCAGGGGGCCAGTCAGTGGATGAGAGCCCATCCTCGTTATATGTGTCTGCTTTGACTCATCTCAGAATCCACTGGGATGCATCTCAAAACCATTTCAAAATGGCCAAGTATCCTCTTACGGAGATGCTGGACCAAGGGGACTTCTCTACAGAGGCCTTTCAAACATGAAGTCTTGCTGTATTCAGACCTAATAAAGTTAGCCCCAGCACTTGAACTGCCCCGGAGAGGAAAGAGTTAACACTATGCAGAAGCATAGAATGTTGAGCTAGAGCTCAGTTTTCAAACCTCTGTCCGTGGTACTTCCCAGTGTAACCGTCAGATTCTTTACTCCGTCTAACAGTGAAGTCACTCCAGAGACTGCTTCTGCTTGGTTCAGTAAAAGTAAAGCGTTCGGTTCAAACCACATATTTTTTATGTATTTCCAGCCTCTGTCTACGGTACAGGTAGTGTGTAGATGGGTAGTGACTGTTTGTGAGAAAGTGGAAATTGTTCTTTTCCCGTTTCTTTCTAGTCTGTCTGCTTTGGAACTGACCTTGCCTTATTCTGTTTAATTTATTTCTGGGATTAGAGTGGTGTTCTGGTACTGATTGGTTTGAAAAGAACCAGACCTTTTGTCTGTTTTAAAGAGCCCGTGACATGGTTTGTAACCGATCGGTTATTGTAAATAAAACTTTCCTAAATCCATTGTAGACAAGAGACTGAGTAGGCTGAAGGAAAGGGAGGCCGAAAAGTCCGTAGATGCAGATGGCCAGCCCTGTTCTGTTGCAGCTGAACCTGAGGTGCCTACTGACCTAGGAGATACCTCCTTGGGCAAAAGGAGAGCCGACCCCAAGGGCTTGATTGCTTCAAAAGAGGCACAAGTCTGCCGGTTCGGATCCGGTATCGCACTCTCAAACCACAGACTAAATAGCCAAAGTGATTAGCATTGTTCAGTCTTAGACCAGTTCCATCTGAACCGGTACCGCGGGTTAGGCGGTTGATTCGGTCAGATCAGTCTCCTCCAGACGCTTCTTATGAGGAGTGGGAGGGAGATTGACTAACCCGGCGGTGATGACGACTACGACAACCAGGGGGGTCTGGATGTGCCCATTGAACTGGACATCTCCCCAGACAGGTCCTCCGGTGTCTCTCCACCCAGGCTCTGAGTCCCCTTCACATTTTGTTTTACAAAAAGGTGGCAGAAACCCTGCAGCTTCCCTTGGTTGAAGCTGCAGAGGAGGATGAAAAGCCTGATTTTTGTGGAAATCATTTATTTATTTTTTTATTTAGTTTTTGTTAACCGGGTAAGTGCGCTAGTCAGCAAGTGACTGTTTTCAGGCACGACCCGGGAGGTACGATCACAATACACAAAGAGTACAGCCAGATTATTAAGACAACTAGTACAAAAAATGGAGAGAAATACATATGGCAATGTAACATACATTAGTAAACAAAAATATACTTTAGCACTTGATCATGGAACATACTCAAAAATGTGAATAGTAGAAGGCAGAAAATAAGAGGATAGGCATCAGTAGAAAAGACACAGGAAGGGAAAACTGGCAAAAGGATGGGAGGGAGAGATTAAGTGGAAAGGAGGTGCCATCAGATACGGCAACAGCGGGGTGAGGTACCAACCTGCGGCCGGGCCTATGGAGCCGAAAGACGGCAGGCGAAGAGAGGGTGGTGGGGAGCGGCAGTAGACGGCAACAGCGGTAGGAGGTAGGAAAATACAGCCGGTCTGGTGGAACCGATAGACGGCAGGGCGAGAGTGAGGATGCTGGTGAGAGGGGGATAGAGGCGGAGGAGTTACGGCAATAGCGGCAAAAGTGTCAAAGTCAAGCCGAGCCAGTGGAACCAAGAGACGGCAGGGCAGGGAAGGGGGGGTCGGTAGACGGTGGAGAAGCGTGTAGGTGGAGAGTGACTACACAGCCAGGAGGGTGGGGACTAAGGAGGGGCATGGATGAGGTAGGAACAGGTAAAGGTGAGTTTGGTGGGAGGGCAAAAGGGGGAAGAGGATATAACAGAAGGGGGGGGAGAAGAGAGCAGCAGTGGGGTTGTGAGGAGAGGCTGTGAAGTGAAGATAAGAATGTCATGGAGTAGAATAACTACTTACAATTGTTAACAGCTAACATTAGGCTTATAAAGAAACAGGTTAAGGCAACATTAATTACAGGGCACAAAATAAAATATTAATTACAAGGCACAGTATAGAACACCCATTTGGACAGGCAAAAGTGCTAGCAATGAGGAAACAGTACAAATGCAGCGGATCAGGTAGGGTCAAAGCAAACACATTTGTCCATAGTAGTGAGGAAAGTCCTGAGTTTGCTCTTAAAAGTCACATGAGTGGAGACATCTTAGATCCTGAGGTAGTAGGTTCCATAGGTGGGGGGCAGCATGATGGAAGGAGCCCATGCCCTTTTTAGTCCGGCAAAAGGGGATGGATAGTAAGGTCTGATCAGCCGATCTAAGATTCCTTGTGGGAATGGCCGGCCTGAGGAGATCAGACAGGATAGCAGGCTTGGACGTCCTTAGGATGGAATCAACTAAATTGTACAAGTAGTACTGCCTGGTAGAGGAAGGAGAGAGCCAACCTAGGTCCTGATATAAGAGATAATGATGCTGCAGCCAAGGTGCTTTGGTTGCATACCTGCACACATTATTGAAGGTAGTATCCCATAGTTGCAGTGAAGATTTGGTGGCCAAGGACAGGATGGGACACCCATATGTAAGGGTTGGCAATAGAATGCCTCTGGCTATCGCCAATTTAGCAGCAGGGGTGAGCAGGTATTTGGTTCTACAGGCAGCCCCAATTTGCAGTTAATTGACTTGCAGGTTTCCTGTATGTGTGCTTTCAGGTCCAAGGTTTGATCCAGGTGGATGCCAAGGTAACGAAAGGAAGTGACAGTTTCTATAGGGTCCCCATCGATATCAGAGACAGATGGTCAGAGGACAGGATCTAAGCTTGTGATTGGAGCCAAACATCATAACTTTTGTTTTATTTGTTTTTAAAACCAGGCGTTGAGAGTTCAACCAGTGTTGTACAGCACGAAAATCTGCAGTGAGGGCAGCATTTAGATCCAGGACCTTATCAGAGTGATAATAAATTACCAGATCATCCGCATAAAGAAGTGAGTGACCTGTGGTGACCAGCTCATGAAGTTTATTGACGAATAATGAGAATAGAAGAGGGCCAGGTATAGACCCCTGAGGGACCCCAATGTTGATAACAGCACTGTCTGACATGGATCAATTAAACTTTAACAGCTTGTGTTCTGTTGGAGAGGTAGCTTTTGAACCAGGTAGTGACTGGGGGAGAGAAGCCCAAGGTACTGAGGGCAGATAGTAGCAGAGAATGGTCAACCAGATCGAAAGCTTTGGTTAAGTCAATGAAGACTGCCCCTGTTAACTTTCCTCTATCCATATTGGTAACGATATCTGAAGTGAATTTTGCAAGTGCTGTCGTGGTGCTGTGATGCTTTCTAAAACCCTGTTGTGCTGAGCTTAGTAAGTTGAATTTCTCAAGGTATTCAGTGATTTGCATGGATACTACTTTTTCCAGGATTTTATTCAGAACAGATAAAATAGCAATAGGCCGGTAATTTGATGTCATTTTTACTGCCTTTCTTAAATACAGGAGTGACTCTGGCTGCCTTCCAGACGTCAGGGACAATGCCATTGGAGAGAGAGGGTGAAGATGTGTGCCAGGGGGCCAGAGATGTAGTAAGAAGCCATTTTTAGTAGTCTTGGTTCTAGGCCATCTGAGCCAGTACTGGTGTTTTCAGAGAGTGACCTGAGCAGCTTTAGGACCTGACACTTCCCTGAAATAGAAGGGGTTGGTTAAGTTTGGGGGTCCTTCAGATGCTGTGGGGTTAAACTGTGAAGCAGAGGATTGTGATGGGAGGGAAGCTGTGTAGGCAGATAAGTCAGAAAATTGTTGGTTAAAAGCATTGCAATGGTAGAATCATTACAGTGTACACCATGTACATCTGAGGGAGTGACATCTTTAGCAGAACCCAAGAAGGACTTAATGTGACCCCAAAACTTGCGAGGGTCATTGGAAGAATTAATCAGCAGGTTTTGGCAGTATTTACTTTTGGCCTGCCTGATGCATCTTTTAGTCATTTCTGTATTGTTTATACAGAATGAGATCTGACTGCAGTCCAGTTTGTTTGTACTTTTTCCATTGATTGTCTCTAACTTTTAACTTTTGAAGCAGGTCTTTTATCAGCCACCTCGAATGCTGGCCCCTTACCCTCCTTTTGACTGTAGGGAGGTGCTTCTTTTGGATGTTGCCAGATTCAGTCAGAAATGAATTGAGGGCAGTATCAACATTGGTTGCGGTATAAATGTTAGACCAGTCAACACAAGAGAGGTCAAATAGGAATGCTTGTTTGTCCAGGGCAGCATAGTTTGAAAACCTAATCAGACGTGGTGGAGGAGGTGGACAGGATCGCCATCGACAAAGTGTGGGGGAATGATCAGTGATTGAGTCAGCAAGCACTGTGGCATCTAGTACATGATCAGGTCTGGTGGTGAGGATCCAATCAAGTAGGGACCCTGAGTGCTGAGTAGTAGTTCTGGTAAAGCCTGCAATAGTTTGGTGTAGATTGTACTTCTGTATTAGAGATTCAAGGATGCTGTGCTGTGGACCCAGCCAGTTAAGGTTCAGGTCCCCAAGGAGTAGAGCCTCATTTGATTTTACATTCTGGGAGACATATTGTAGCAAATTCTGGAGACCACTCATCCCGCTTGTAGGTGGATTGTAGACACAAATGATGTGCAGCAGTTTTGAACCCAGTGCCAGGGTAGCGTGCAGAGTTTCACAAGGTGTTACGGAATCAGTGCAGGGTAGGATGTTCAGGGATAGATGATTTTTGTACATAATCGTACCCCCCGACCCAATAGTCTTTCCTTAGAATGCTATAACCAGGCACAAGACAAGTGGCATCAGGCACCCAAGGCTTCAGCCAAGTCTCTGATAGGCATAAAATGTCAGGGTTAATCAGTTTAGCCCAGGCTTCGAGCTCAGCCAGGTGACTCGTGAGACTCGGATATTCATGTGGGCTATAACCAGACCCTTTTTGTTGCAGCGTTGCAGGGGTGGCGAAACCATAGGGCCCGGATTGCTCATTATCTCAAGCATAAGGAGCTGCCGGGCAAGGTGAGAAAGTAGGCTGGCAGAGTGCCTAGCTGGCGTTTGGGTCTACGATAGTTCAAGAGATAGGAGTGGATAGACATAGATACAGCCCTTTTTGATGAGGATAGTGAGCAGGGGTAGAATTCGAGTAATAGTACAGCAGGATGTTAGAAAACCTGAAGTCACTATCATTGTTAGCGCAGGGATAAGTAGCAAGAGATGTACAAGTTGTTAGCCAGTTTAGACATAACAGGAGAGACAGGAGTATAAGTGGTGAAGTTTTAGAGGTGAGAGGAGGGTTCATTAGGGGGAGACTGAAATGTACATCAGAGTCCAAAAGGCTGTCTATCCCTCTTCATAAATCCTTGGGGAAACTCACCCAATTTTACAAACCCCTAATTCAATACCTCCTGTGGATAAGAGAATGGACAGGAGGTATTTATCTGGCTCAGCTGCAGAGTTCCTTTAGTCATTGCAGCCATATTGGGGTAGTGCAGGCTGCAGCTTGTCACAGGGCTAACATTCCTTTGGCTTCACATCTCTTCTCCCCCCCCCCCCCGAGAAGGACTCCAGGAAAGTGGATGCCATGGCCAAAAACAGTATTTGGCATCCTCTTTGGGACTCGGGCAGGCTACTTGTATGGCCTACACAGCCAGGTACCAGAAATCCGGATGGGATGTGGTTCTGGAGCTGGCTAAACAGGCCTCTCCCCAGCTAGCCAAGGAGGAGGTTGCTGCTGATGGAATTGAAGCATCCAAAATACAATTTCATGCTGCTGTGGACTCCAGTGATGTGGCATCTAAAGTCATGGCTACATCTGTCTCTCAGAAGACATGCTTGGCTCAGATGTACTAGCCTTTCACAGGATACCCAGATTAAGGCTATGGATCTCCTGTAGTAGGTAACTGTTTGGGAAGCAGACAGGCTTACATGAAGAAAATGGATGAATACAGGAGTGCACAGGCTGAAGAAAGGCAAGCCACTCTGCACAAGCAGCAGTCTATGAGCAGGCCCTTTTAAAGGCCTTTTTACCAAGCCCATGCATCGTTTCCCTTCCCACAGAGGGGGTTCTTCAGAGGGAGGGGGATGAGCAGAGCTGCTCCCTCCTCTCGGTCTAAGGCTCCTACCAAGCAAGACACCCTGATGTGTCAGCCTGGGTCGACTCCCCATTCCCAGTAGGTGGCAGGCTGGCTTACTACTTCCAGGCCTGGAAGTCTTTGACCTCAGATAAGTGGGGCTTGGAAATAGTGAGCCAGGGACTGGCCCTCAGTTTAAAAAAAAAAAAAAAAATCCAAAAAAGAGGGCAAGTCTTTTCCACCTGCGTCACTCTCAAACCATTGCCCTAGAGGCAGAGGTTTCCTCTTCTAGCTCTCAGAGCTATAGAGAATGTTCCTAATCAGCACAAGGGAAAAGGACTGTACTCCAGGTACTGCCTTACACCAAAGAAAACGGGGGAGTGGTGACCCATCCTAGATCTAAGGTATCTGAACAAACACATTTCAAAATCCAAATTCAAAATAGTAACTCTGGGAATAATCCTTCCCTCTCTAAGGCCAGGGGATTGGCTAGCATCTCTGGACCTAAAGGATGGCTACTTCCATATTCCTGTTAGGTGCTCCCACAAAAATCTCTGGTTCGAGTTGCCTTCAGGCCGTTACCAATTCAGAGCTATGCCATTCAGTCTACATCAGCTCCAAGCGTGTTCACAAAGTGCCTTGCAGTAGTGGTGGCTTACCTCAGAACAGGGTATCACCATCTTCCCATATCTGGGCGACTGTCTCTTAGTAGGTCAATCACCTTTACAGGTCAAGTCAGCTCTTCAAACTACCCAGGACCTACTCTGCTCCCTGGGGTTTCTTCTCATTCTTCCAAAATCTGTCCTCGAACCAGTTCAGCTTTCCACCTTTATAGGCATAGAGTTGGACACTGTACAAGCAAAAGCCTTCCTTCCCCTGGCAAGGGTGAAGGCCCTAGTGGATCTCTCTTCCTCCTTTCAACCTCTGGTCTTCCACCCAGCAAGACAGTTCCTCCAGCTCCTGGGCCACATGACTGCTTCCACGGCAGTGGTGCAGGGAGCAAGGTTTCAGATGAGGGATATTCAGTTTCATCAAAGGGCTTGTTGGTCTCAAAAGGATTCACTTACCAAACTGATTCCAGTGACTCAGACTTTGGTCCAAGCTCTCCACTGGTGGCTGGACCAGGACAACCTCAGACAAGGGTTTCCATTTCTCCCTCAAGTCCCATCCGTAGTTCTAACTGCAGATGCTTCTCTCCTAGGGTGGGAAGCCCACCTGGGAGCCTTGACAGCTCAAGGGGTCTGGTCTCCAAGTCTGTCCTTCATAGCAATCTCCTGGAACTCGGGGAAGTTTTCCTAGCCCTGCAGAGCTTCTCGGATTCAGTGAAGGGCAAGGTGGTCCAAGTTGGAACAGACACCACCACAATGTGGTACATGAACAAACGGGGAGGCACTCGGTTCTCTGCCTTGTGCACAGAGGCCATGAAGCTGTGGTCTCTGCCCTATTCTCGTCAGACTTTTCTGATAGCAGTTCACCTTCCAGTGAAGGACAGTGTACTAGCAGATGCTCTGAGCAGAATTTCACAGGGACATCACAAATGGTCCCTGGATCCTCAATCCTGAAGGTAATCTTCTCCAGGTGGGGCACTCCAGAGATATCTTTGCAGCACCAATCAGCTTCCCCTGTTTTGTTGCAGACCTCCAGTCCTGGGGATGGTTCCCCAGGATGCTGTCATTTTGGACTGGAAGGGCAGGTTTCTCTATGCCTTCCCAACCTTCTCTTTGCTGTCCAGAGTTCTGATCAAGATCAGGACTCAACCCTGCACAGTGATACTGGTGGCTCCAGATTGGGCCTGACAGCCTTGGTATCCTCTACTGCTTTCCTTGTCAGTGTCACGTCCCCCCCATCTCTGCCCAGGACATGCAATCTCCTGTTCTCCTCCCAGGGCCGCATCTGGTCCCCTAATCTCCAGTCTCAATCTCAGGGTCTGGCTCATGAAGAGTTAAAATATGCAGCACTACATCTTTCTCGGGGAGTTCTGGATATTCTGAAGGTGTCCAGGAAACCTTCCACGAGAAAAGCTTACAACTCCAAATGGAAAAGGTTCAGTATTTGGTGCTCTCAGAAAGACATCCTGCCTGATTCTGCAGACATTTCCACGACCTTAGACCATCTAGTTCATCTGAATGGCCTAGGCCTTATTAGACCTGCCATTCAGAAGGTTCATCTAGCAACTGTCTCTGTATTCCTCTCAGCAGGGAAGGGCTCTTCCCTGGCATCTCATCCTGTTTTCAGAAAGTTTTTCAAGGGCCTGGTTCACATTAACCCTCCTTTAGGGAGCCCACTCTGCCTTGGGATCTTAATGTCTGCATAGTTCAGCTTATGCAGCCACCCTTTGAACCTCTGGCTTCGGCCAAATTGAAGTACTTGACCTGGAAAACTGTTCCTGGTAGCTATTATTTCTGCCAGGCAGATTAGTGAGTTACAGGCTTTGTCGGTTGAACCTGACTTCATTTCCTTCCATAGGGACAAAGTGGTCCTAAGAACCAATAGGAGGTTCTTGCCCAGAGTGGTATCGGATTTTCATCTGAACCAGTCAATATTTCTCCCTGATCATTCTACAGGTGAAAGGTTACACAGTCTGGATGTTAGAGGGTTTTTAGCTACTACATTGAGCATACTAAGACACACAGAAATGACTTCAGTTGTTCCTCACTTGTGGTGAAGTGGGGGAAAGGTAAGCCTGCCACTAAAAACTTCTGCCAGGTGGATTGTTTCTTGTATACAATTCTGTTATGACTAGTTGAGTAGAACGCCCCCTTCAGGCCTGTGGGCTCACTTGACTAGGGGTACAGCTGCTTCTGTAGCTGTGGCCAGAGATGTAACTTTGTTAGATCTGTAAAGCAGCCACCTGGAAAACAGTACATACTTTTACCAAGCATTACTCCGTGGACATCCAGGCTAGGAGTGATGCTAGGTTTGGCACAGCAGTACTGCAGAGCCTCTTCCCAAAGTAGGTTCTGCATTCTCTCCTTCATAGAGAACTGCTTGCTAGTCTGTATTATGTCTGAATGCAGCAAGACTTCATGTTTGAAGAAAAAATTACTCACCATAGTAATGTTTCTTCTAATGGAGTATTGCTGTATTCAGACCTCTCCCCCACCCCCCCGCCTACCCTCTCAGAACCTAGTTTTTGGGAAGTGGGCTGGCAAGTAGTGTTGTACTCTCCCTCTTGGGTGGGGGTGGATGTTTTTTTCTGGTGTTTTATACTTAAATATTGTCACTACTTTTCTCTCTTGGGATCTCTACTTGAGTCTTTTGGGCCCAAAAAGAATCTTGCCCTTTGGCTATATGTTGAATAACTTCCATACTGTAGTATGTTAGTGTGCTCGTAAGAATCTGACTGTTGCACTGGGAAGTACTACAGACAGTTTTGAAAACCGAGCTTGAGCTCAACGTTCTATGCTTCTGCATAGGTTAACTCTCTTCTCTCCGGGGCAGTTCAAGTGCTGGGGCTAACTGCATTATATCTGAATACAGCAAGACTCCATTAGAAAAAGCAACATTACTATGGTGAGTAATTTTTTCTTCCGGTGGCTGAAGCCATTGTTGGCCTGGCCCTGGAGTTGATAGCGGCCAGCATCTTGTCCAGCACCTTCAGCCAGGATGGCTCGAAAGTACTCTATTCATGCTCCTGTTTCTCGGACCATCCCTCTGCGGAGGGGTTAGTGACCCTTAGCGTTTTCTGGTGTTCCCGGAACGCTCGGGACATGGACAAACCCCCCGATAAGGAATCCAAAAAGTTGGACTACTTGGGGCGGAAGGGTTACGCTGCTTCCTCCCTAGGCCTTCGGGCCAGCTCGACACTTCTAATGGCACATTTCTCACATGCCCTTATGAGCTCCCTTTAAGAGGTGATTCTTCATCTCCCGGCTGACCTTCAGACGACTGTCAAGCAGGTGCAGGATCAGGGAAGGGTGGTGGCAAAACTCCAAACTTCATTGGACCATTGGTGATTCTTGTGCCTGATCAGTAGCGGCTACAGTGGTCATGCGCTGCAGAGCCTGGCTGCGGATGTCCACCTTCATGGTGGACACCCAGCACAAGCTGGCAGGTGTTCCCTTTCTGGGCACAGACTTGTTTGGGCCGGGGGTGGAAGGCCATCTTCAGAGAATCAAAGTCCAGTGCCACCTTGGACTTGGTCATGTTTGCCCAGAAGGACAAAGGCCGCCAGCTGCAGCATAAGCCCCTTCCGCACGTTTGGCTTAGCAGCACCAGGGCCAGCAGGCACACACTTGGCACCCTAAGGCCAAGTCTGCCGCTTCCTCCAGTAGGAAGCCTGGAGGCAAGGGTCCAGGGGTTCACTCAGCAGGCCCTTCCTCCAAGACTGCCCAGTGACTGGTTGAGGGGTGTCTCCACCAACCTCGTCACTTCTCCCCGGGTCTCCCCCACCCCGTTGGGGGATGGCTCTGCCACTACTTTTCCGCCTGGTCCGCTATCACCATGGACTGCTGGGTGCTAGAAGTGGTAGGCAGGGGTCTGCCTCTGGAATTTGAGCAGTTCCCTCAATATCGAGCCATTGCCGGGGGGGGGGGCGAGCAATGGGTTCTGCAGCCTGTCAGCTCATCGAGCCGACATTGCCCTGCTCCTCCAGAAGGAGGTGATCAGAGGTGGAGGACCCTCCTCCAGACCCTGGGTTTGTGTCCAGGTACTTCCTGGTCCCTAAACGGATGGGGGTCTGGTGCCCCGTTCTCAACCTGCATGACCTGAACAAGTTCCTAAGGCTGCGCACCTTCAGGATGGTCACTCTGGCTGATTATTCCATCCTGTGAACTAGGCCTGTGGTTCTGTGCTCTGGACCTTCAGGACATGTTCTTTTACGTCCCAATCTGTCAGTCTCGCCAGCGATTCCTCCCCTTCAGAGCAGAGGGATCCCTTTACGAGTTCCGGACCATGCTCTTCGGCCTTTCTCCAGCTCCCAGGGTCTTCAGCAAATTGCATGGCAGTGGTGATGGCATTTCTGCGGTGCAGAGGGGTCCGGGTGTACCCTTACCTGGACGATTGGCTGATTGCAGTCCCCTCCAGGTTGGAGGTGGAGTGGTCCAAGGATCTCTTCCTCCAGGTCTGCTCTCAGATTGGCCTCAACAAGGCCAAATCAGAACTCATGCCTTCACAGGTGATTCAGTTAATCGGGGCAGAGCTCTACTCTCAGAGTCAGAGCCCGGTGGACAGGGCCGAGGTCCTTTCCTCCTTTGCACAGTCATTTCTGGTTGGGCAATTGCACCCTGCCCAGGACTTCATGCACCTTCTGGGCCTCATGGCGGCCTGCACCAGTGTGGTCCGTTGGGCCCGCTGGCATATGCGTCCCCTGCAGTGGGGACTGGCCAGCCAGTGGTCACAGCGCTCCGGTCCCCTGGACCAGCCGGTGATGGTGACCCAGGGGATGTGGGATGGCCTGCTGTGGTGGATTGTCCCTGTTCATCTGCAGGAGGGTATCCGTTTGTCCGCTTCGAGCTCCGAGACTCCTAGCAGTTCTGTGGGAGGAGGTTGAGAGGAGGGAGGCAAGGCGCGCACCCCGTACTTAGGAAATAAGGACTAGAGAACCAAGGTCCCAAAACCAGCATCCCAGCGTGACTCGAGGTCAATGTGGTAATGGGAAGTAAAGGTGTGTGCTGATTTCCAGGTAGCAGTCCTGCAGATTTCCTGGATAGGGATGTCCCTAGAAGCAGCGGTATGGCGGGTAGAATGAGTTATCGCTCTAGGAGCCTCCACTCCCGCCAACCTATAGCAGAGATCTATGCAGGTGGTGACCCACCTGCTTATCGTCCACTTGGCTACAGGTCTGCCAGGTGTGGCTTCAGCATAGGTGACACAAAGCTGGTGAACCTCTCCCCAAATTTCAGCCGTTCGCTCCTTATAAGCGAGCGCTCTTCTAGGGTCCAAAGTATGGAGCCTGTATTCGGCCTCCGAGGTGTGACTGGAGTAGAACACCGGCAGATTCAACACCTGGTTAAGGTGAAACTCAGACACCACCTTCGGAAGGAATTTCGGGTAGGGTCGCAGGACAACCTTGTCCCTGTGGAAGACCAGATAAGGAGACTCTATGGAAAGTGCCTGGAGCTCTCCCGTCCTTCTGGCTGACATGATAGCCAACAAGAAGGCAGTCTTCCACGACAGGTGAGATGTCACAGCTGTGCATCAGTTCGAATGGCTTGCCCATGAGCTTAGCCAATATCAGCAGTAGATCCCACGGAGGTGGAAGTTCTCGCACCGGAAAGAATATGTGATCAAGGCCTTTGAAAAAGCACCCAACCACCTTTTCCTGCGCCACCGACTGCTTGCTGGCCCATGCCCGGTAAGCAGAGATGGCTGCCAGGTGCACCTTAAGGGTCGACCAAAGCCCTAGCTGAGAAAGGGACCACAGGTAGTCCAGAATGCTAGCCAAGGAACAGGACTGAGGGTCCAACCCCTTGTCCTGACACCAACTGGAGAATCTCTTCCATTTGAAGGCATTGCATTTTCTGGTAGACTCCTTACGGGGTGCGTGCCTTGCCTCCCTCCTCCCAGAGAACTGCTTGGAGTCTGCTAGTGTGGATTGAACAACATATCCACGTCCCTAGAAATACAGGATCTTACTTCGAGAAACTGCTCTTGCAGCAGGTTACACCATTAGGACTGAAGCAGGCAGGTGCCAGGACCCCATGGAAATTTTCTAGCTAGTAGTATTCAGCGGGGACCGCCTCTGATGTCAGTCCCGACCCGATGTCAGGCGTAGTACATAAGGAGGCGGTCCCCCAGGATCCCCAGTTCTTTTCCCGCTGTTGACTAGCCAGCATCAGCCTCTCTGTATCTAGTGCACGACGGCTTAGAACTTCAAGTAGTTTCTACAAAACTAATGTTCTCTCCAACTCCTCCTTGAAGGTGTCCCTGCAGAAAACCTATCCCTTTCAAGGATCCTCAATCCTCCTGCATGCGGTGCTTAGGCCTGGACCACAACACAAAGGCCTGCTCCTTCTGTCAAGGGTTCAACAGCCGCACCAGGATCTGCTGTTAGAAGAGAAACTTGGCAGGATGGACAAAGAACCTTTCTCCAGGGGTGGTTCTTCTTCCAATGCCCACAAACACTGGCAGAAAGCAAGGTCCAGATCCCCGAACCGGGCCTCCGACTCGCGTAGCTCAGGCTTCTCCCCATCTGACCGCTCTCCCTCCAGGGCTCGTTCTCCGCAGCCTCCGGTCAAAGTCAGGGCTACAGGCGGTTCTTCGACTCTCCAGCCCATCAAGACTTGTAGGCCCTCTGCTTCCTCCACTCCCTCTCAGGCCTCTTCCAAGTCTTCCGAATGCCACAAGTCTTCCTCATCTGCCTGATGTCGGGACTCCGTCTCCAGATCAGTCTCTGAGCCTCCCAGGGGTCCGGATCCACCACTCAGGAAGACGAAAGACCTGACGTCCCTAAAGCGGACGACTGACAAGATGCCGGCCTGGCGTTTGCTGGACCCGAAGCAGTTGGCCAAGCGACCGACATCTGCTTCACGCTCACCGGAGCTGAAGACCGCCCCCCCAGTCACTGGTGGACACCGGTTGCAGGGATTCCACGGAGGACACGACATTGCATGAAGACCAGGTGGGCGACAGAGGATGCCGGGCTTCTTGGGGAACCTTCGCCCACCCCGGAGACACCAGCGGACCCAACCCCGGCGACAGACCACCGGTGCCAGGCATGAATATACAAAAGGTAAAGAATCCCTTTACTTTCTGTTGGGACACCATCCAAAAAGACGTCCCTGTAAAACCTCTTGCTCCTCCTACTCCTTCCCGTCCTCCACCATGGGCCAGCAGGATGACCACCAACCCCTAAGGAGCAGACTCCACCTCCTAGGGTAGATCCAAGGATTGGAGAAGGCCTATTAAGATCTCCATCACGGTCTTCCAGCCCCAAGCGGCACAGACTTAGTCAGTACACTCCATCAGGGGAGGACTCCAGATCGGATACCTTGGAATTCTCCAGATCTCCTCCTCCACTCAGCGTCCCATCACCTGACCCACATAACCTACCCAGGTCTCCGGATGATCCCTCCTTCTGAGATCATGAGGCACATCCAGTACAACATGGGATGGGATGCTGGAGACAGCGCCTTGCCCCTTATCTTTGGCAGAAGGATCCAAACCCTGTGGTAGTGCCAGCCTTGGTGGACACCTTCGCAGACGTCACCAAGGCTGCATGGTAGCATCCGCACTCCACTCCCACTGTGCCGAAGAAAGCTGACCGCCTGTACAAGGCCCCGAAAGAGGACCAGTACTTGGCTCAACAACCTCTGGCTGACTCCCTGGTCATTACAGCCTCGCATGACCAGTGCCAAAGACCGCAGCATATGAGCACACAGTCACCGCACCAGGAATCCAAACAGGTGGATGTGCTGGGGAGGCGCATGTATGTGGCTGCTGCATGCTCCATCAGCTCCCTGAACTATCTGTCTCACATGGTACAGTTTCAGAATGCCCTGTGGGAACAGGGCCAGGACCTCGTCGACAAATTACCAGATGGTGATCAGAAGGCGGAGCTCCTAAACCACCTCCGCACAGGGTCTGATGTGGGAACCGAAGTGCTACGAACCGCTGCATACAATTCTACGGACTCGTCTGCCAAAGCTGCAGCTTCAGGTATCTGTCTCCAGAGACACTCTTGACTGCGTGTCTCCGGCTTTACTCCAGACGTACAGAACAACATTTTGGACGTCCCTTACAATGGTGAAGTACTTTTTGGTGAACCCTCTGAGGGTTATCACCAAGCTCCAGGACGCTGGGAAGGTAGGTATGTACAGGCCACGTACAGATCAAGGCCTGGTTCCTTTCCTAGGAACCAGAGCCGTTCTCGGCCGGCAACAACAGCGGCAGCCACATTCTGGCCAGCAACAAAGGGGCACTTTTTAATGCAAAGCCCAGGCTAAGTCGTCCCCAGGCAGAGGCCAGCGTTACACCAGACCGGCCCCCGCCCCTTCTCTGGATCATCGGGCACAAAAGGTCAGGGGTTGCATTGCTCACCACTTTTCAGGGTGGCAGTCGATTATCGCTGACCGGTGGGGTCTCCAATTGGTCAAGAAAGGCCACTTCATAGAATTTCTCTACTGCCCACTGTCAAGACTGCCCCTGCTTTCCCGTTAATTCGGGTTAGCACACCCTGCTCATACGGCAGGAGGTGCTCGCGCTTCTCAGAAAAGAAGTTAGAGCACGTGCCATGGAACCAGAGGTGTGCAGGTTGTTGTTCTTACTACTTCCTGGTTCCCAAGAAGACAGGGGACCTCTGTCCGATACTGGATCTCAGCGACGTTAACGCTTCGGTCCTGTACAAACTCTTCCGTATGGTGACCTTCCCAGGTCTGATATCCATGCTCAAGCAGGGTGCCTTTGTAGTGTCCTTGGACACGCAGGATGCTTATCTGCATATACCCATTGCTCAAGCGCACAGGAAGTTTTTGCACTTCGAGTTTCAGGGCCACCATTATCTGTTCCGAGCCCTCCCCTTCAGACTGTCATTGGTACCTCCGGTATTCATGAAGTCTATGGCGGTCGTAGCAGCGACTCTGAGGAGACAAGGCCACTAAGTGTTCCCCTACCTGGATGACTGGCTTCTCATGGCGCCCTCTCAGGAGGTCCTGATGTCTGCCATTCATTATACTAAGTCTCTGTTCGAGGCGTTGGGCATCATGATCAATCAAGAGAAGTCATGTCTGGTTCCGTCACAGACTCTGCAGTTCATAGGTGCAGATCTGGACACCATCCAGGGGAAAGGTTTTCTTCCCCAAGACTGAGCGGAACACTTCAGATCCCTCATCAGGGACATTTTGGCGAAGACCGTTCCTGCCAGATTGGTCCTTTGCCTGCTCAGACACATGGCTGCGGCCATTGCAACAGTCCCGCTTGCTCGTCTCTACATGCGGGTGACCCAGTGGATGTTACAGGTCCAATGGGATCAAAAGCAGTACCATCTGCAGCTCCCAATCTGGATCTCGAAGTCTGTAATCCGGGATTGGCAATGGTGGCTAGATCCGAAGAATCTATCAGCGGGTGTCCACTTCATTGCACCATCTCAGATTGTGACTCTCCACAGAAGCCTCGGCTCAGATGGGGTGTACACCTTGACAGTGTCCAGTCTTGGGGCCTGTGGGCAGCCCAAGAGACTCATCTCCACTTAAATATCCTGGAAATGAGGGCAGTTCTTTACGCCCTGCAGGCCTTTCAGTCGGAGATTCCACCGGGTACTCTTCTGTTAGACAATTCCGCGGTGATGTATTACCTCAACAAACAAGGAGGCACCCATTCCTACCTGCTTTGCAGGGAGGCCATGAGGGTGTGGGATTGGGTTTTGCAACACAGCACAAACCTCATTGCTGTTCATGTCCCAGGAGTGGACAACGTCATTGCAGACGGCCTGAGCTGCTGTCAGGCCAGAGTCCATGAATGGGAACTACTTCGGGAGGTAGCAGAGGATCTGTTTCGCAGATGGGGTACTCCACAATTAGACATTTTCACGTCCCTATCAATGCAGAACTGCCCAATTTTTGCTTGTTGGATCCAGGGCCTGGTGTCTTCTGGCGAGATGCGTTGTCCCTCTCCTGGATGGGTAGATTCCTCTGCCTTTCCATTGATCCAGAGGGTTCTTCTGAAATTTCGCAGAGAGCAAGCGACACTGATACTTATCGTGCCATTCTGGCCCAGGCAGATCTGGTTCCCTCTACTACATCAACTATCCTGGGAACATCTGGTGCCTCTGCCAATCAGCTCTCATTTGTTCTCTCAGGAGGAGGGCTCCTTGGTCCATCTGGACCTTCGTTCGCTGAGCCTGCACGCTTGGCTCCTAGAGACATAGCCATTTTGTGATATGGAGTCTCGCAACAGGTAGCTGATGTTCTGGTGGCCGCCAGAAAACTGGTCACTCATGCTACTTATGCCATGAAATGGCGCTGTTTTTGCCTATGGGCTCAAGCGTGGGGGTTTTCGCCTCTAGCCTGTCCAGAAAAGTCGGTCTTGGACTACCTGTCTCGTTTTCAGGCAGGCTTTGCCTACTCCTCGATCAGAGTACACCTCTGTGCCATCTCAGCCTATCACTGTCCTATAGGCCAATGCACCATATCTCAGTTGGACATGGCACAAGCCTTCCTGAGAGGTATTCTCCACCTTAGACCTCCAGTTAAGGATCTGATTCCGCCATGGGATCTACCCTTTGTTTTGGAGCAGCTTACGCTGCCACCCTTTGAACCAGCCGCGGATTGCGAGCTATGTCTTCTTACTTGGAAGACGTTTTTAGTTGCCGTTACCTCGCCCAGAAGAATTTCTGAACTTCATGCACTCGTGTGCAAAGAGCCTTATTTGGTTTTTCACCAAGACAGGGTATCCCTACGGACTAATCCCAAGTTTCTGCCTAAGGTGTTCTCGGCTCTCACCCTTAGTCAGGACATCGATCTACCAGTGTACTTCAAGTATTCTAATCTAGGAGAGGCCCTGTTGCACACCCTAGATGTGCATAGGTGTCTCCAATACTATCTGACCAGAACCAAACACCACCGAAAATCGGACCAGCTTTTTGTCTCCTTTGCCCACAGGATGAAGGGAGCTCCTGTTTTCAAGCAGTCGCTGTCGAGGTGGCTCATTCAGTGTATTGCGTTCCGTTACCAGAAGCGCAACAAACCCTTTCCGGGCGTGGTCAAGAGTCATACCACAAGGGGGGTGGCTACCTCCTTTGCGGCCCTAAAGAATGTGTCCACCTCTGCCATCTGTGCTGCAGCTACTTGGAGCTCCGTGCTCACTGTCATCCGGCATTATAGCCTGGATATTGCATCGAGGTGAAGAGCAGGTTTTGGTCTAGCAGTCCTTCAAGGACTTCTGTCCTAGGCTTTGGTTCCATTAAGGATTTCTACCTTCCCTCCTCCCAATGGTGTGGGATTTCCATTATTGCTTGGGAATCGGTCCTAATGGTGTAACCTGCTGCAAGAGCTGTTTCTGGAAGTTTAGATAGTAGTTATTTAAGAACTTCCTGTAACAGATCTTCAAGAACAGCTCTTGCAGCAGGTACTTTCCTTCCCACCATCCCCGCTGGAAGTAGATACTCATTACAACATCCTTCTCCTAGGAACAGATGTTCTCAGAATCTCTGCTATTTAATGGCAGATCCTCAGTCTCCTCTTCTGATGTTATCCAGCGGCTGGAGAACTGGGGATTCTGGGGGACCGCCTCCTTATGTAGTGCGTCTGACGTTGGGGGTGGTCCCTGCTGAATACTGCTAGCTAGAACATTTATGTGGGGTCCTGGCACCTGCTGGCTTCAGTCCTAATGGTGTAACCTGCTGCAAGAGCTGTTATGGTAAGTTCTTACGTAACTGTACTTTCTAGGAGTGGTATGTTCATCCGCACGACCCACCCGACCTCCCCAGCTTCACGCAACCTGGCTTCCAGTGGGCTAGATCTGGCGTCATGGCGTAGAGCCGAGGTTTTACCACCCGGGTGGGTGGGAGGAGCCAGCTTGAAGACCTTCTGGCAAGATTTAAAGTGGCAAGGAACATGCCAGACAGTGTGGATGAGCAACATATACCACTTCTAGAACTCCTGATCTTGCTTCGAGATACAGCTCTTGGTAGCAGGTTACACCATTAGGACTGAAACCGGCAGGCGCCAGGACTCCACGGAAATTTTCTAGCTAGCAGTCTTCAGCGGGGACCGCCTCCGACGTCTGTCCTGCCCCTGACGTCGGGCGTAGTACATAAGGAGGCGGTCCCCTCATAATCCTCAGTACTTTTCCTGCCGTCGACTCTCCAGTATCAGCCTCTGTCTCCTTTCTAGCGCGCAACGACTGCAGAACTACGATTTTTGTCGTCTTTTTGGATTTGATCAACTGATGTCCTCTCCAACTTCACCCTTAGAGGGTCACCACACGAAATGCGCCTGCGGCAAACAGATCCGTCAAGGATCCCCATTCGTCCTACATGCGCTGCCTAGGCCCTGACCACGACACTCAAGGCCTGCTCCTTCTGCCATCAAATGGGGGACTTTGAAACTGAACCCCATAGACTTCAGTGGTCATGCATCCTGTGCTGTCTCTGGTTAAATGCTACAAAACGTCTGAGCGGTGAAGGGGGGGTGTAGCCAGTGGACGAGGTGGAAGAGATTGGCTGGCCATTGGGTTCAGCCCAATTTATGGTCTAGTCCTTTCTAACTAAACTGAAATAATTCACGGCTTGGTGGACTAGCGCTCCACAAAGTTGAGGGGCTATAAACCCTTTACAAAATATTGGAAATTTTAAATAAAAGCTAAAAATTGTATAGTAAAACAATAAGAAATATTTGCTGCGCAACCATATGCCCAGCTAGCCTGAGTGGCCACCTCTGTCTTCTAATTACCTCTTGAGGTCTCGTAATTAGAATCCCTCTGTGGCAGCAGATGCTGATTATGCTTGGTTATCCAAACAGCATTCTCTGTATCATGACATCCCTTCTCTGCTGGGACTGGCACAGCGAGTCGCTAGGAAGCTACTGCTTCTCCCTGATTTGATAAGACTTGCTGTACAGATTCCACCATAGCCCATCAGCGGTTATAGGAACTGCAAAGAGAACCATCTGCTCTGATCCTCATTGTGCCACGATGGCCCTGATGAATGGGGTACCCTTACTTGAGCCATTTAGTACTGAACCAAACAGCTTCTACTGCCAAACGGATCCGTACTACTTCATTGGGGCCAGTTCTGTATCCAGAGCCTCACAAATCTGTGCCAGGTTCCACCACTGCAGTGACCTCTTTGGTGGCCTGGGGAGCTCACTGTGCAGAGTAAGTGTAGTGCCTTTTGGGGCACTACCTGGTGCCATAGGGAGGTGGGTGAGGAGGAAAAAACTGACCAATGAGCTGCCTATATGAGGGTCACTGGTACATGCTTTGGCTTCACAATGAGCTGCTGCTTACTCCAGGAATCCTTTAGCAGTTACCTGGCTAGGTGCAACTGCTCCGGAGGTGCCTTTAAGGGAAATTTAAATGAGCTTAGGCAATAGCCAATCAGAAAACAGGAAGGGTAGTGAGCTGAGTGAGAGCTGCTGAAGGCTTCAGAGTTTTTCTCTCTGCTGAACTGAGCAATATTGCCACTGAGATATATGTCAGCTTTTCTTGTTGACAGCCTCCTAGTGCTTATCTGGGTAAAGTTTTCTTCATATTTCTTTTTTAATAGTGTGCTGAGTTAGTTTTACAAATTTAACGCCGTGCTAATTTTTTATTTTTAGCGCAACTGCACTATTTTGACTTTATTTTACCCCAACTGTTCATTTTATTTATTTCTTCACTGTTTCTCCTCCGGCCTGGCCTGGAGCCTCTCATGCATCCTGGCCTGATCCTGCCTGTCTGAGGTCCCCCATCCGGCCTCCTCCCGCAGCCAGTACGCCTGGCTTAACCCTCCTGGGTGGGGCCGCCTCCTCTTTCGGTACACTCTTAGAGACTGGCCAAGCTGCAGGTGAGGGCCTGGGTGGAGGAACTGGAAGGTTGGATCTGGCAGTGGACATGGGGGTCAGATGCTGTCGCCTACCCCGCAGAGCTGGGTGATCTTACTTTGAGAGGGCTCTTGTAATTACATATAGGACTGACGTCGACAGGTGGCAGGACCCCACGGAAAAACTTCTAGCTAGCAGTCCCTGGTGAGGGACCGCCGCCACGTCGGGTGACCAGCGTCCGGAGACTGTATAAAGGGACGGTCCCTGACATCCGCTTTCCAGTTCTTTCCCACCGTTAGTTCGTGCAGCGCCTCGCGGAAAAGTCTCATCAGACTCCCTTCGTCATTGTTTTACAGAGTATTTTTACTTTCTTGATAAAATCGTCAGTCATCTGTCGGTGTATGTCGTCCCCCACACCCTCCGAGCACAAAAACAAGTGCGACTTGTGTGGCGCCCAACTCCCACACAAGGATGGCCATTCCCTGTGCCTGTTTTTGTTTAGGCCCCGATCATCTGGTAGAGAAGTGCCAGCACTCTCAGTTTTAACGCGGCTACCCGGAAAAGGCAGCAGCAGTCCATGGAAGCCCACATTCTCAAGAAAAAGATGAGCTCCATGGAGAAGGAACTTAAAAAAACTGTGGCAGGCATCCACTTCCCCCGAAGGCCATCGGAAGAAAAAAGACGAAAGTACCAGGACAAGGGCTGCTCCATCGTGACTCCCTTGGGAGGCACTGTTACAGGTAACATCCCCTCTGGGGGACCGCTTCTCGACGACCGCCTCAGAGGCTTCTGAGGTGGCGTCGGCCTGCCTGTCTGGCTCATGCTCGGGCCCTTTGGGTGCCTCTGGGCTATTGAGGCTTCAGCTCCTGTATGGCCGTAGCCTGCGGGTCTACTGGCATCGGTGGCTCTGGTGTCGGATATCGGCCTCTGCCGCATGAAGGCTTGTGTTGCACGACCTTCGCGTGGCGCACGGCCCCTCTTTCGTCTGACCAGGCCGCTCCTCCACCACGGTCCGCCTCCGGCGATGGGTCCCGTAAGTCGGACACTGGCTCCTCTGGCATCTGCCTGGATCCCGCTGATAAACCGCATGTCTGTTCATCAGACGTCCATACAGCGAAAGAGCAGATGCTAGACCCTCCTCCGTCTGTCGTCCCCGGCTCCCCGCAGCCTTCGCTGCCCTCCGGGGACCCAGTCTCCCCAGCCTGACCCGTGATTCCCCCATCCTCGGACGATGCTGGGGTTCAGCCTCCGCTAGAGTGCCCACCTGGCGGTCCGGCCGATCTGACGTTGGGTTCCTTGGATGCCGTACCCACCTCGCTTACCGACTCCGCCAACATTCCGCCTCCGGATGTCGCCCCGGGCCCTCTGGGCCTTCCAACCTGGACCCCCTGTGAGGTCTCCGGCTGGGCTTTCTGCTCCGGCAGCTCCTCCGGCTTCGGGATACCCTCCGTCGTATCAGATGCCGGCATACCCTGGACCACAGTATCCGGCGCCACAGTACCTGACGCCAGTCTATCCGATGCCGCAGTGCCCGGCGCCACAATACTCGACGCCTGGTTTTCCACCGCCAGGTTTTGGGTACTCTCCTTATGGATATAGTCCATACCCATATCCCCCTCCTCCTCCTCCTCCTCCACCGCCCCCTCAGCCGCCGGTGGATTTGCAGGAGACTCTGGCCTCCTGGTGGGCTGAGGCCAAGGCTCAGCTCACCAGAGTGAAGTCATCTACCGCAGTGCGGTTCGGTCCCCGTATGTCCACGGCGACACACTCCCTCACCACCTCCGGACACCAGGGCTAATCCCTATGGGTCCAGAGAGGGGCAGGACATGCTTCCCAGAGGGCTTCTCAAGAGGTTCGCTCCTCCCCCTGGATGGGAAAGGGAGTTTTTTTTTTCCTCCTCTTCCTCCTCGGACTCTTCCAACGGCTGCTCTGAAAGGGACGATGAGCCCTGCTCTCCGTCAAAGCCCAGGCCAAGGACTCCTCTGAAGTCTCCGGAGGAAGATCCTTCCTTTACAGAGCTGCTACGCAAAATCCAGGAGGTACATAAGTGGCAATCTTTGGAACCAGACCCTCAGTGGATGAAACTCTCGGAGCATCTGGATCTGCCCATGACAGCTCCTACCTTGGTGCCACCCTGGATCGAGCCTCATGCCGACCTTGTTACCACCATTTGGAAACAGCCGTCGGCTCTAGCCCCACTTCTTCGGAAGTCGAACAGGCTATACCAGGCTCCCGAGGGTGTTGACTTTTTAGATTCTCACCCTCATGCTGAGTCAGTAGTGATTAGCGCCGCTTATGGCTGGTCGGCTAACCCAAAACACCTTAGCTCATCACCACCTGACAAAGAATCTCGCCTACTGGACCACTACGGTAAGAAGATTTTTGCTTCTTCCACACTGGGGATCAGGGCCCTGAACTATGTTGGTCATATAGGGGATTACCAGAAGGCCATTCTTATTCAGGTGGAAGCCAAATTGGACTCCCTGTGGGACTCTCAGGTCAAGCAGGAGTTGGCTGACCTTGTCCGCTCTCGTCGTTTGGCCAGTCGACACTGCCCGTGCGACCTCACGATGCAGTGGACTGCTGGGCGACTCAGCTTTGCCGTGGAAGCTTCGTCATCATGCTTGGCTCAGTGTGTCAGGAGGTTGGTCCCGGAAGTGCAGTCCGCTATTCAGGAAGCGCCCTTCCGGTGTCGGCACTTTTTGGGGGCGATGTCAAGGACATCATCACCGATTTGCAGGAGAAGGGGATGGCACTAAAGTCCATTGACTCTCTGTGCCGTCCCTTTTGCAGACGGAATCAGCCTAAGGCGAAATCTCTGGGGAAAGCGAGCCACTAAACGTCAGGGCCCCCACAGTTGCTAAGCCCCCCCCGCCCAAAAAAGCAGTGGGTGCTTCAGCTGTGGCGCTGCCCCATACCACCTGATTCCTTTCCTCTGTCACAGCCTCTGGACTCCCCGGAGGAACCGGTAGGAGGGAGGTTTTCCTCCACCTTCCGGGCTGGGAGGCGATAACATCAGATTCTTGGCTGCTCCAGCTGATCACTGAAGAACACTCAATAGTTTCTACAGAAACCACCTCGCCCAAAAAAGGTCGTCATATTCTCAGGAACATCTTCTCTTGGTCCAGGAAGAGATTTCAGCTCTATCGCTGAAAGAAGCGATAGAACCCGTCCCTTTTCATCTTCAGAGGACTGGTTATTCCCACTTCTTCCTGGTCCTGAATAAGACAGGAGATGTAAGACCCATTCTATATCTTAGTTCCCTGAATCTTTTTGTGGAGTACAAAAGGTTCAGAATGCTGTTCTTGCAGAGCCTTCTGCCCCTCCTCAGTTCGGGCCAATGGCTGTGCGCTCTGGATATGAAGGATGCTTACCTGCACATTTCTATTCGCCCGTCTCACCGCAGATATCTTTGTTTTGCGTTCCAGGGAGACCACTACCTGTTCAAGGCACTTCCTTTTGACCTATCCTCTGCTCCCAGAGTATTTACCAAATGCCTTGCGGTGGTGGCGGCCTACGTACATACTGGGGGGAAGGTGCAAGTTTTCCCCGTACCTGGACGATTGGCTCCTGGCAGCCTCATCCAGGGAGGAACTCCTGCACTGCCTTGCCCTTACCTAGCAAGTTTTTGCCTGCCTGGGTATTACCATCAAGCATTCCAAGTCTCACTTGATCCCATCTCAGAGTCTACAGTTTATAGGGGTGATTTTAGACACGACCATTGGCAGGGCCTTCCTGCCACCGGACAGGGTGTCCACTCTCCAGACTCAAGTCTGTTGTCTGGCCGCAGGCGGGTCAGTGCAAGATCGGTCCTTCGCCTCCTTGGTCTCATGGTGGCTGCTATCCCGACAGTCCCTCGCACTCTGTTCCACATGAGTTTCTCAGTGGACGCTCCGCTCCCAATGGGATCAGTTTGTGGATGACTTGGCTCACCTGGTTCTAGTCTCCTCACTGATGCTCTGAGACTTGCAGTGGTGGATGGTTCGAGAGAACCTACTTTGGAGAGTTCCTTTCTTCCTCTCCCCAAAAGACTCTAACCACAGGCGCCTCGGCGAAGATTGGGAGCCCATCTTGGTCCCCATCGGACCCAGGGCTCTTGGTCCAAGCTCAACACACCACATCAATGTGCTCGAGCTTCGGGCAGTTCTGTATGCTCTCCAAGCCCTGCACCTGTACATTCTTCCCGGCCACCTAGCCATCCAGATGGACAATATGTGCATGGTTTGGTACATCAACAAACTGGGGCACTCGGTCCTACCCTCTCACGAGTGGGAACTGTACGCTGTCCAAGCCCTTCACCTGTACATTCTTCCCGGCCACCTAGCCATCCAGACAGACAATATGTACGTGGTTTGGTACATCAACAAATGGGGGGGGACTCGGTCCTACCCTCTTTGCAGGGAAGCAGTGAGGGTTTGGGATTGGGCAGCACAACACTATATTCACCTCGCAGCAATTCATGTTCCGGGAATCAACACCTTGGCAGACCAGCTAAGTCTCTCGTCCGCTCTGGCTTATGAGTGGGAACTGGACCAAGGAGTTCTAGACTGTATCTTCCGACACTGGGAAACACCACAGGTCGACCTGTTCGCTTCTCCACTAAACGCAAAGCTTCCCGACTTCTGCTCACTCGTTCCAGAGCGAGGCATTTTCTGAGAGACGCTCTGTCTAGACTGGAAGGACAGATTTGTCTACGCCTTTCTCCCAATTTCTCTGATCCCACGAGTCTTGCAGAAACTAGTTTCAGAAGGAGCACGAATGATTCTGATTGCTCCTTTCTGGCCTAGGCAAGTTTAGTTCTCTCTTCTACGACAATACTCAGAGGAACATCCTCTTACTCTATCACGAGGTTTACTGACCCAGGATCAGGGAAGACTGGTCCATCCAGGTCTCAAGTCATTTCAGCTTCATGCATGGCTCCTGAAGACATAGCTCAAAGTCACTTTGGGGTTTCTCCCCAAGTGGCGGAGATTTTGGTGGAGGCTAGAAAACCCTCCACTAGATCTACATACGCCATGAAGTGGAAAAGGTTCACTATCTTGGCAGCTTCGAAAGACGTGGAACCCTTTTCCTGTTTGGCTCTGCTACTGCTGGAGTACCTATGCCATCTTTTTGACCTGGGTCTTAGCCACTCTTCTCTGAAAGTTCACATGGCGGCCATCTCGGCCTGTCATGTTCCCTTTGCAGACAGGACATTCGCTCAGCTGGAGGTCTCTCAGACTTTCCTCAGAGGGGTTCTCCATCTGAGACCTCCTACATGTACTCCCGCTCCTCCTTGGGATTTGAACTTTGTTCTTGAGAAACTTACTCTGCCTCCTTTTGAACCGGCAGCTTCCGAAGACTTGAAGTTCCTTTCCTGGAAGACTCTTTCCTTGAGGCCATTACTTCCGCTCGGAGAATTTCCGAGCTCCAGGCCCTGATGTGTAAAATTCCATACTTGATTTTTCACAGGGAACGTGTGGCTCTGCACACTAACCCTAAGTTTCTTCCTAAGGTGGTAGCGGAGTCTACTCTGAACCAGTCCATGGAGTTACCCACCTTTTTTACGCAGTACTCCAATCAAGGGGTCTATTTACTACATACTATGGACGTTCACCGGATTCTGAGATACTACACCAACAGGACAAAAGATCTCAGGAAGACTGATCAACTGTTTGTCTCTTTTGTTCCCAAAAGAGAAGGCAGTGCTGTTTTGAAGCAATGCCCATCTAAATGGTTGGCTCATTTTATCACTTCTTGTTATGACAAGTACAACAAGACCCTCCCGGGTCAAGTAAGAGGCTACTCGACCAGGGGAGTCACTGCCTCAGTGGCTTGTTTCAAGAATGTGTCAGCGGCAGACATCTGTGCTGTCACCACTTGGACCTCTGTCCATACCTTTACAAAACATTACAGTTTGGATATTGCCTCTCGCCGTAGAGCAGGAGTCGGGCTTGCTGTTCTGCAAGGCCTCCTCTCTTAAGGCTTGCACAGCTAGAGGTTCTACTTGGAGTAGATTTCCTCCTCCCGTGTGCTTCTTGTTCCAGACTGCTTGGGACTCAGTCCTATATGTAATTACCTACTGCAAGAGCTCTCTTTGTAAGATAGTACAGTTACGTAAGAACTTACTGTAACAGTAGATCTTCGAGAGGCTCTTGCAGTGATAACTCCTATCCATCCTCCATCCCCTAAGCTTTTTCAGCTCCTTCCATGGAAGAAAATATCCGCTCCCCTCTCGTCAGGCTTCCTTTGGCCTGTGGCGGGAAAGAACTGGAAGGCGGGCGTCAGGGACCGCCCCTTTATACTGCCGTCGGTCACCTGATGTGGGGGCAGTCTCTCGCCAGGACGTTTGTCCGTGGGGGCCTGCCGGCATCAGTCCTATGTGTAAGTACTGCAAGAGCCTCTCTCGAAGATCTACTGTTACGGTAAGTTCTTACATAACTGTACTTTTTCTTGTTCTGGTGAGCTCCCTCCCCCTCGTGTCGTGCAATGATGCCATGGTGGATAGCAACCCTGCCGGCATCTGCCATGCTGGCCCACATTTTTGGTTCACATCCTGCAGTGCCCGATCTCCATCAGGGGTCGCTGGGATGTCAGACATCACCGTTGCCATCCCCTTGGGAGACGAGAGCAGTCCAACAGATGCTCAATCCTCTCCCTCCCCAGCCGACCTCTGGCACCCGAGCTTGCTCCCGAACCTGGGTCACCGGCATAGCGCAAGGTGTGGCGTCCAGTGCCTCGGCGCCACCGGGCCAGCTCCCGACTGTTCATTTTAAATGTTAAATTTATCGTGGGTGCTTAATTTCGACAGTTCCTCTCTCTTCTGACCAAATTCTTGTGGGAACTGTCTAATTAGGGACAGTTGCCTTGTTTTTTACCTCGAAACTCATAGGTTTTACCGTGAGGCACTCCACTGGAAGTCAAATCTTGGCAGTGCCTGGGGGTCTCGCTCACGACTGGCATATAAAGAGAAACTCTTCTATATAGATATATCTATATTTATACACAAGGAACTGGTCCTGAGGTATCATCTGTCGCAGGACTGTCCGTAAGGGTCCAGCAGCCACCCGTGGCAGTTGAGAAGTATTGCTGAGTTTTCTATTAAGATTGGCACTGATATAGATCCCAGTTCTACAACCATGAAAAAAAGGGAAAAAAGGCACTGGCAACAGACTGCTAATTAACTGGGGCAGGACTGGCCGGTGGTATTTTCACAGAAACCTACACTCAGTTCATAAGGTCCAGGACTGGTTTGCTTTGCTTGAATTGGCAAACTTAGCAGACAAACCTTTGATTATTATGGCTGAGAACATATCAAAGGCTTCCGACTAGGGGCCATCCAAAAACCAAAATGTAAGGACGTGCTGAGGAACCCTCCAGATCCCAGCCAAAATTAAAGCTTCCAAATATGAAGTTCCTCACAGATAAAAAATAAAGCTTGCTTCCTTCGTCACTTCTATTATCAAGCCGCTGATGAAGTGGCTAAAAAAGGAACTCTGTCTAGACATAAATGCTCCTGTTGCTCCTGGGAAGGCCAGTAGCGAGACAACAGGCAGCTTAAAGCCTACAGAAAAAACAAAGTACTCGCAAAGTCTGCGCAGTATTCCACCTGTGCAAAATATGGAAAAAGCATGGCAACTGTTTCAGATCCTACAAAAGAGGGGTCCTTTCTTTACTGGGGCTGGCAAACACACTTCCACAGTTCTCTCTCTCCCATAGACATTGAGGGTGATGCAGTTAATGGTAAATAATTTTATTATGCCCCTTCTTGTAGGGGCTGCTATCACTCTGCCACAGATCTTCCTGGACATAAGGTCTCCACCACTCATTCACACTAATGGGAGTACACCAGAGGTGCTAGGACCCAGCAGGAGCCAAACTTTTTCAGGAGGGCCGGCGCCGAGATGGAACCGTGAGGGAGCGGCACCACAAGCCATGCTCGCACAGTATAGACTGTCTCGGAGTTGACCCTCCAACCGCCTCAGTTCCTTTTTGCCCGCTGTCGAGTGCGCCTCAGTGACTGTCACTCGCCCGCTGGGAGTCAAACTTCAAACTAGCAGCTTAGTTTTCAGTTTTATTATTTTGTATTTTATCACGAAACTACCGATTTTACATTTTAATAAAATTACTTGTACAAGAAGGCGGTTGGGAGACTTACGTATAAAAGCTGTTCAGTCAACCCGGGCGGGTCTGGTTAGCTGCCCTCTCTGGGGGGGTCTGACAGCGATGGTCCAGTGCTGGGGAGAATGGGCGGTCCCCTGAAAGCGTATAAACTGTCCGTTCACGGCACCGTTCGCCTCGGAGTCCTAGAGCCCACCGGTCAGATAAGAGATGGCATCACCAAGGGTTACTTTGGCACGCCTTCATGCCAGAGCTGTTGGTTGTTTGCTAGAGGATGGTCTCCGCTTTCTCTGAGTTTCTGGTTTCTGTCTCTGGCAGCTGGCTTCTTCGACACTGGAACCCCTCTCCGCATACTGGAGGGGCTTCTGATGAGCAGTTTCACCATTGGGCCGCTCTTATGAAGCAGTGGGCTTGGAGGTTGTCCCGACTGCCTGAACCAGCTGGTCCATCGCCAGAGCCTTCTGGCCTGTCTGTTTCAGATCAGCAGGCGGGGTCCTGGTTGCGCGGCGCCTTCTTTGGTGCAATTGACTCCGCGCCCCGGTGTCTAACCCCCTCATGGCTGCGATGCAGGGGTCCACACCAATGTCTTTATTTCCTGCCATTTTTCATTCTTCACCTTCAAATCACTGTTCAGACTTCTGCAGTGGTGCCACTGCCTGTGGTGCCAACTTATCCGGCGCCGAGGTCCTTTTTGGCGCCACGTGTGGTGTCTGCGGCGCCACATGCCCTGTCGGCGTCGGGAAGTGGTGTCAGTGCTGTCTGCGGTACCGCACTCCTTGTCGGCGCCATCCTCTGCACCAGGGATGGTGTCTGTGCAGTGCTGCGCTCCCTGTCGGCGACATGTGCTGCACAGTTTTCTGTGTCTGCGCTGTCTCTGTACTTGGCGCTGCTCTCTTCCATGGCGCTGTGGATGTTTATAGCACTGCAAAGTTTACGGAGGTTTTTGGCTTCAGTTCTGTCTCCTCCTCTTCTTCCTCCTGGTTTTCATTCTTTTCCTGTCTATACAGTCCCCCCTGGACTGTCAGGAGATGATTTTGAGCCTGATCTGGATCTTCGGCTTGGTGATGTTGATGCCGATTCTGCCGTGGGGGCAGGGATCAATCCTCCTGCAGAGCCTGTGGTGGAAGATCTTTCCTTTAAGTCTCGTGCTCAAGAATTTAAATTCTACTCTCTCCCCAGATCATGGAAATCAATCCTGGGAAGCTTCTGCATATCCAATATCTACATGTTGTGGAAATCCCTATGGATTTAACCCCTTCGGTACAGCCCTCTTGCAAGACTCTTTCCCAGATGGTGTGGAAGAATCCAGCTTTTATTCCCTCTGTGGCGAAGTCCATAGACAGGAAATATGCCCCTCCCAAGGATTGCCCCATCTTGGCTTCACAAGCCCTTGCTGATGCCATAGAGGTCCTGGTAGAGAATAAGGCTGTCCTCCCTCAGGAATCCACAGCCCATCCTATCAATAAAGAACCTCACAAGATCGACACTTTGGGTAAGCGAGTCTTTCCTGCCTCAACTCTGGGCATGCGTATTGCTAGCTACCAGGGTTATTTTTCTCAATACAAGTATGTTCTTTGGCATTTGCTTAGAGCAACTGTAACGCTCTGCCTGAGTAGGAGATTAACTCAGCGCTACTACAGACATAACTAGAAGTATTGGATCCAATAATCAAAAAATGAAAGCTGCAGTGGACACTTTCCATACTGCTTCCAGAGCAGCGGTGGCTGGCATTTGCCCCGTCACCATTCCTGGCTGCGTACTTCAGGCTTTACGAATGATGCCCAATAAAAAGTCATGGCCTTACATTCCGTCAAGTATCTGTTTGGGCCTCTGGTGGAGCAAGCAGTAGAGGCTACTCAGAAAGACTAGGTCTGCCATTAAGAAAGGTAGACCCATGCCCGCTCCCTCTTGAGGAGGTGGGAACAAGCGTCAGTTTCACAACCATCAGTCCTTTCATGGCAAAGGCAGAGGAGGTTTAAACAGAAACCAAACTCCTCAGCTGCAAAAGAAAATGCAGCAGAAAGCACAGGACCCAAAAGCGCCCAGTGCCACCTTCTGAGTTTCTGGCCCAGGTCCCACCTCAGCTGTCTGACGGAGACTCTTCCTCAGCAGTAGGACGACGTCTGACTCAGTTCTTACCCCAGGAGTCCTTTAGCATCAGTAACTTTTTTGCACTTAGCTGGCTAGGTGCAACTACCCTGGAGGTGTGCCTTTAAAAGGTATTTAAATGTGTAGGGCCAAGCCAGTCAAAAGACAGGAGGGGGTGTGAGCTGAGTGAGAGCTGTTGAATGCTTCAGAATTTTTTTCTCTGGACTGAGCAATAGTGCCTCTGAGGTCTCTCCCAACTTTCCTTGTTGACAGCCTCCTAGTGCTTATCTGGTAAAGTTTTCCTCATAAATTATTTCCTTTAGTGTGTTGAGTGAAAGTTTTACTTTTTCATTAGTGCTGCGCAAATTTTTTATTTTAGCCGCGACAGCGCAATTCTGATTTTATTTTACCATACCATTTAGTTTAACGCCTTTTTATGCTCCTTCAGGCACCAGGATCCTTTCTTTGGGAGCCCAGGCCGCATGCTCCCATGGTCCCGCCCTATTACCTCCCTCTGGGTACCGGGCGAGCCTGTCCCCATCCTGCCTCGGGTTTATCCCCCGGGAGGAGGACTCCCAACTCTCAGTCCTAAGTGTGTGTCGAAGGCCCGCCAGCCCCTTCTATGGAGCCTGGCTCTAGGGACATGGATATGTTCATCCACACTGTCTGGCAGGTTCTTTGCTGCTTTAAATCTTGCCGGAAGGTCTTCAAGCTGACTCCTCCCACCCACTGGGGTGGTAAAACTCTCGGCTCCGCTCCATGACGCCAGATCTTCCTTACCGCTTGGAAGTTCAGGTTCCCTCCTTAACGCTCTGCGTGATGGACTGGATCCTAATTTTTCGGTTCGCCCAAAACTCATTTTAAAATTTTCCAAGACTGGACAAATCGACTCCCAGATTTCAGCGGTGCCCTTGTGGGCAGAAGATGTCCAGGACGGACCTGCACTCCACGTGTCTACTGCCTCGGCCTAGAACACGACCCGCAATCCTGCGAGTCATGCTGTTCGTTTTTGGCCAACGTCCTGGAGGACCGCGCTGCCTGGTTACAGCTTGGGTGCCCCGAGAAGCGCTACCCGCTGGTTGTCGAAGGAGGCGGTTGGCTCGGCTGAGCAACTTGAGCAGATTGCCCTTGAGGAGGAGGCGGCGGCCCAGGCCGCATCATCCTCTTCCTCTGTCGTGGCATGTATCCCGCTCTCTCTAGGTACCTCGTATTCAGCTTCATTCAAGGAGCTTTGTCAATCCCTTTCCATGAAGGGAGAGGGGCCATCGGGACATTCCTCTCGGTCCAAAAAGGAGGACTCAAAGGGTAAGCCCCATCGTCGGCGTTCGTGGGAGCGGGAGAGGTCTCCTTCCCTGGACAGCCGACTGTTGACTTTGGTCGAGGTTGCGGCTAAGGCCGCTGGCTTCATGGCGTCCCCGGCAGGCCAGCCGGCCGAGACACCCGTCGATGCGGTCGAGATTTTTCTCGACTCGTCGGACGGGCTGTCGACTGGTGAGGCAGACAGCCCTTCTTCACCGGTTCCCTCAGTGGAGACCAAGGATTTTCCTGCGCCCCCAGTGCAGCAGTCCCTGATTAAGGCTTCGAGCCGAGGGAAGAGCGGTGTACCCCACCTTCCCAGACCCGCCTCGAAACACCAAGATCTCTCTCAGTCTCGACTGCCTCGGTCCAGCTGATCCCACAGACATCGGCAGTCTCGGCACTGAGAGAGTGGCGCCGCCTCATCTAGTCTTCCTCTTCGAAGAGGAGAGGCTGCTGAAGTTGCGTCGCGACGCCACAAGGACCTGATGTGGGCAGCAGTTACTTCTGTCCAGGAACAAGTAGACGCCGTCGCCTTCCCTGGCCATCAAGTGGCTGTCACCTGAGCGGCCGAAACAACTCCTTGCTGTAGTCGAGGTGCCCAAGCCTGGGCCGGTTGTTCGGCCGAAACCAGCTGCCCCACCGATTGTGGGGGAACCTTTGCCTCCACAACCGAAATCGGAGGCGCCTGACTATGACTCTCGGTCGGCTCAAGGCCTGCCCCACAGGTTGTCGGTCACCCTCACTCCCGACTGTCCTCTGCAGGTAGAGGGTGGCTCAGGCCCCAGACAGCTCTTCTTGGACTCTTCCGAGTCCGATGACGACTCCTCCCTGTTCTCCAGGCCTGTTGACCTGGAGTACTCCGGGGGCCAGTCGGACGAAAGCCCATTGTCCTTCATGGGTTTGCTTCGACTCATCTTGGAGTCCACTGGGATGCAGCTCGAGCCCGTATCCAAACGGGGCCAGGTATCCCGACGGAGATACTGGACCGAGGATTCCCCACGGAGGCCTTTCCAGTGGCTGAAGCCATTGTTGGCCCTAGCCTTGGGCTTTGGCAGCAGCCTGCTTCCTGCCCTCGCCTTGACAAGGATGGCCAGAAGTATCACGGTCCCTACTGCTCTTTGCCTGGTTTAGAACACCCTCTGCCGAGGGTTGGTCACCGACAGTGTTTTCCGCATTCCGGACGGGCTACGGATGGGCAAGCCCCTCCACAAGGAGTCCCAAAGCTGACCACGCCCGGGCTGCAGCAGCGCTTGCATCCTCCCTTGGCCTCTGCCAGGCCAGCTCGGCCGTGCTGATGGCACACTTCTCCACACCCTCATGGGCTCCATGGATGAGGTGATCCCTCCTCTCCCGGCAGACCACGGACCGGCAGGTGCAGGACCAGGGTAGTGGCTAAGCAGCAGCTCCAAACGGCTCTGGACTTAGGAGACTCCTGTGCCAGATTGGTTGCAGCTGCAGTGGCCATGCGCCGCAGAGCATGGCTGAGGATATCCACTTTCACGGCGGATACCCAGCACAAATTGGCGGATGTCCCCTTCCTGGGGACTGACCTCTTCAGCCCTGGAGTGGAAGGTCACCTCCAGCGGATCGAAAAGTCCAATGCCACTCTGGAGTTGGTCACCTCCGCCCAGAAGGACAAAGGCCACCAACATCAGCAGCACAAGTCCTTTCGCCCTTCTGTGCCTGTGACACGTCTGGCCCAACAGCACCAGGGCCAGCAGGCTTGCGCTTGGCACCCCAAACCCAAGCCCGCAGCTTCCTCCAATAGGAAGCAGGGGGTTAAAGGCCCAGGAGGTCCCTTGGCTGGTCCCTCCTCCAAGCCTACCCAGTAACGGGTTGAGGGGTGTCGCCCCCAGCCTCGTCACTCCCCCTGGGTTCCCCCCCATGGGAGGGTGGCTCCACCACTTCCTTTCCGCCTGGTCCGCTATCACCACAGACCATTGGATGTTGGAGGTGGTAGGAAAGAGCCTGCATCTGGAGTTCTAGCAGGCCCCACCCTTCCGAGCAGTCGCCCCTCTGGGAGCCACGGGGTCTGCAGCCTCTCTGTCGGCCCACCGAGCCGATATTGCCCTGCTCCTCGAAAAAGAGGTGATCAGGAAGGTGGCGGATCCTCCTCCAGACCCAGGGTTTGTGTCCAGGTACTTCCTGGTCCCAAAACGGACGGGGGGGGCTGGCACCCCATTCTCGACCTGCACTACCTGAACAGGTCCCTAAGATCTCGGACCTTCAGGATGGTCACTCTGGCTCGGATAATCCTATCCTTGGAACGAGGCATGTGGTTCTGTTCCCTGGACCTTCAGGACACGTTCTTTCACGTCCCAATCCGTCCGTCCGTCCCACCAGAGATTCCTCTGCTTCAGAGCGGAGGGATCCCTTTACGAGTTCCGGGCCATGCCCTTTGGCCTTTCCCTAGCTCCCAGGGTCTTCACCAAATGCATGGCAGTGGTGACAGCATTCCTGCGGCGCTAAGGGTCCGGTGTACCCCACCTGGACTACTGGCTGATTGCAGCCCCCTCCAGAGTGGAGGTGGAGTGGTCCAGAGATCTGGCCCTCCAGGTTTGCTCTCAGGTTGGCCTCCTCATCAACGAGGCCAAGTCGGAACTCGTGCCAAAGCAGGTGATACACATCATGAGGCAGAGCTCGACTCTCTGAGCCAGAGCCCGGCTCCCGCAGACATGGCCGTTGGTCTTTCCTCCTTTGCCCAAACATTTCAGGTTGGGCAATGGGGCCTACCGGGACTTCCTGGGCCATGGCAGCCTGCACCAGTGTGGTCCATTGGGCCGCTGGTGCTATGTTCCCTTCAGTGGGGACTGGCCAGCCAATGGTCACAGTACTCAATCCACTGAATCAGCTAGTGACAGTGACCCAGGGGATGTGGAATGCTCTCCAGTGGTGGACTGTTCCAGCACATCTGCAGGAGGGCATCCCGTTTGTCTGCCCCAAGCCGACGGTCTCTATCGACCGATGCCCCTCTGATGGGTTGGGGTGCCATCTGGGGAGCACAGACCGTGCCTCTGGTCCCCTCGGGAGTCCCAATGCCATATCAACCTGCTGGAGCTCGAAGGTTTGTTCAGCCTCGCCACCGCTCAGTTTCTACAGGGTCAAGTGGTTCAGGTCCAGACGGACAAGACCCGTACTACCTAAACTGCCAGGTGGGACCGCCCATGCCTCTGTGCAGGGAAGCTCTGTGCATTTAGTCACTCGTGCGCAGCCTGGAGGTGGATCTCCTCGCCATTCACGTGGCAGGAGCCTCCAACACCCTGGCCAATGCCCTAAGCCGGATAGGGGCTGTGTCTCACAAGTGGTCTCTCCTGCCGGAGGTAGTACAAGATATCTTCTCCCACTGGGGCACGCCTCAGGCGGACCTGTTTGCCTCCAGGGAGAATGCGAAGCTGAGACTGTTTCATGCCCGCCCCCCTCAGCAGGGCTCGTTGCAGGGGGATGCCTTCTCAAGGCCGTGGACCCCTGGCCTCTTCTACACCTTCCCCCATTTCCCTTGATCCACAAGGTGCTTCTCAAGGTGAGGCGGGACAAGGGCAGATGATTCTGATAGCTCCCAGACTGGCTTCTTCGCCAGTTCTGGTATCCAGATCTCCTCAGTCTCCGCTCCAGGCTCCCGAGGCGGCTTCCAGCTCGCCCGGACCTGATCTCAGTCAATCAGGGGAAGGTATTCCATCCGGACCTTCAATCCCTGCACCTGACGGCCTGGTTCCTGAGCGGCTAGAGTTCCAGGCCTTGGGTCTTTCAGACGAGGTCCTCAACGTCATTGAGGCGTCCCGTAAGGAGTCGACCAGAAAATGCTACGCCTTCAAATGGAAAAGATCCTCCATTTGATGTTGGGTCAAGGGCCTGGACCCTTTCTCCTGTTCCTTGGCAAGCATTCTGGACTACCTGTGGTCCCTTTCTCAGCTAGGGCTTCGGTCGACGACCCTTAAGGTGCACCTCGCAGCCATCTCTGCTTACCGGGCACGGGCCGGGAAGCAGTCGGCGCAGGAGAAGGTGGTCGGGCGCTTTTTCAAAGGCCTTGATCACATATCCCCTCTGGTGCGAGTACCTCCACCTCTGTGGGATCTACTGCTGATATTGGCTAAGCTCATGGGCAAGCCATTTGAACCGATGCACAGGTGTGACATCTCTCACCTGTTGTGGAAGACCGCCTTCTTGGTGGCTATCACGTCAGCTAGAAGGATGGGAGAGCTTCAGCCGCTTTCCATAGTCTCCTTATCTCGTCTTCCACAGAGACAAGGTTGTCCTGTGCCCCCACCCGAAATTCCTTCCGATAGTGGTGTCGGAGTTTCACCTTAACCAGATATTACCTCTGCCGGTGTTCTACCCCAATCACACCTTGGAGGCCGAATATAGGCTCCATACTTTGGACCCTAGAAGAGCGCTCGCTTATAAGGAGCGGATGGCTGAAGTTCGGGGAGAAGTTCGCCAGCTGTTTGTCACCTTCGCTGAAGCCGCACCTGGCAGACCTGCAGCCAAGCGGACAATAGGCAGGTGGGTCACCTCCTGCATAGATCTCTGCTATAGGTTGGCGGGCATGGAAGCTCCCAGAGGGATAAGAGCTCATTATACCCGCCATACTGCTGCATCGGTGGCTGCTTCCAGGGATGTTCCTATCCAGGAAATCTGCAGGGCTGCTACCTGGAAGTCAGCACACACCTTCATCACCCACTACCACATCGACCTTGAGTCACGCCGGGATGCTGGTTTTGGGGCCTCAGTTCTCCAGTCTTTATTCTCTAAGTAGGGGGTTTGCGCCTTGCCTCCCTCCTCATGGAGAACTGCTAGGAGTCTGCCAGACAGTGTGGATGAACAACATATCCATGTCCCTAGAAATACAGGTTACTCACCTGTAACGAGTTCTAGGAATGGTATATGTTCATCCACACGACCCACCTGACCTCCCCGGCTTCCAGCTGGCTAGATCTGGCATCATGGGGCGGAGCCGAGAGTTTTACCACGTGGGTGGGAGGAGCCAGCTTGAAGACCTTCTGGCAAGATTTAAAGCGGCAAGGAACCTGCCAGACAGTGTGGATGAACAACATATACCATTCCTAGAACTCCTGTTACAGGTGAGTAACCTGTATTTATGGGTGTTCTCTGGTCGACCGGGTCCTGTCTACAGGAGCCTGGTGCAGTTTTATTTTCTGTTTTTCTAGTCTCCCCTGCCCTCAGGACGTCTGCACGCTAGGGAAGCCTAGGGGCGAAGCACGTCACGACGTGCTGGCGCTCCGGCTCCCAGCAGACGTCCTCCCACCCTACTGTATGCAGTCTCGCTGCACCTCCACCTGTGGTCACCCAGGTGGCGGTGTAGCAGCAGGACTTGCATCCCACCCCACGAGGAGGAGGAGAGCAGCCACTGGGCGCTCAATCCTCCTTCCCCCCAGCTGGCCCTCCAGCTGCCCGAGTCCGTTCCTGAACCTAGGTTGCTGGCGCTGCGAGCGGTAGCCCTACCGCTGCGCCAGCGGGCTGGCCTAGTTTAAAGCCTGTTTTAACGCAGGTGCTTATTTTCAATGGTTTCCTTCATTTGTGGGGCAAATTCTTGTGGGAACCATAGAATTAGGGACAGTTGCCTTGTTTTTTTACCTCAGACCTCGCGGGTTTTATCGCGAGGCACCTGCAGTAAATTTAAAATTTAAATAGTGCCTTGGGGGGGGTTCTCTCTAAATTGGCAATTACGAGGAAACCTTTTTTGTTATATTACTGGACCTTGGTGGTATCTGTCAGGACTGTCCGTAAAGGTCCAGCAGCCACCTGTGCACAGTGGAGTATTACTGGGTTTCCATTAAGATTGGCACTGTTATAGATCCCAGTTTTACAAAAAAAAGGCACTAGTAGTCGTTTAACTGGCGCAGGGCAGGACTGGCCAGTGGCATTTTCATAGAAACCTGCACTCAGTTCGTTAGGTCCAGAACTGGTTTGCTTTGCTTAAATTGGCAAACATAGCAGACAAACTTTTATTATAGCTGGAGTTAATTCAAAGGTTTCCGAAGAGGGGCCATTCAAAAGTACCAATACCAAAAACAGAGGTGCTGAGGAACCCTCTAGATCTCAGCCAAAAAATAAAGCTTCCAAAGATGAAGTTCCTCATAAATTGAAAAATAAGAGTAATGAAAAAAGGAAGCTTGATCAAGCCTCTGAAGAAGTGGCTAAAAAGAAACTCTTGTCAAGACAAATATGCTCCTATTGCTCCTGGGAAAGCCAATAGCAAGGCAATAGGCAGCTTAAAGCTTACAGAAAAAACAAAACACAAACTGTGCAGGTTCTTCTGTTGGTGCAAGATATGGAAAAAGCATGGCAACTGTTTCAGATCCTTCAAAAGATGGGTCCTCTATTTACTGTGGCTGGCAAGTACTCTTCCACAGTTCTCTCTTCTGTAGACTGAGGGTGACACAGATGATCAATTTTAGGATGCCCCTAACATGGATTTTGAGGGCCTTAAGCCTCAGGAGTCCCTGGACCCTCACCTTGGGGATCCCCTGGGTGACCACGAGTATCCTTCCTCTGTTTACATTTATACAAAATACGCTGGACCTCCCTACGCAGGAGCCCAACCACGATGTCGATGAAGATTATAGAGAGATTAAGGGTCTTTCATCCTCAAAGACCCTGGTCATCCCTATCTGTAATGCATTTAGAAAAAATACCATGAAGGTGCTTCAACACCCCACTTCAGTATCGGGTTAAGTGGCTTGAGAGAAAATATAAATTGTCTAAATATGGTAAAGTTCCTGTCTGTACACCCTAGCCACGAAAGTATAGTGCAGCAGGCAGATTGTGAGAAAGTTGAAGTCTCCTTGTCGCCCTGTCCCCCTGACAAGAATTCCAAGAAAATTTGACTTTATAGCAAAGAAAATGTTTGCCACAGCTTCCCTGCTTCTCAGGCTTTCTTCTTACATGGCACTCCCAGCCAAATATCAGAAAGCCCTTTGGAAATATGTCCAGGCTATCGTCCGCAACTGGTCATATTCTATGGTGCAGGAGCTGGTGGATACATCAAAAACTGCCCTGGAAGCTATTATGTACCAATTCCACATGGCAGATGACAACAGTGATGCAGCATCTAGGGTGATGGCTCATGCCACTCTCTGAGACGCTTCGCCTGGCTTAGAACTACCAGTCTGACCACAGACACTGAGAACAAGGCCATGGATTTTCCCTGTGATCAAAATGTTTGATTACAAAACCACTGACTACATGAAAAAAGTCTGAGTACAAGGCCTCCTGGCAGAGCCACTCATCCAAGCCTGAACCCGCCACCCCTCGGAGATCCCATCCCAGGGGAGGTAGGGGCAGAAGTTTTGTTCCCAGGCCTTACAGTCCCTATTCCCAATATGACTTTAGCCAGTAAAGGGGGGTCTTTCAGAGACAGGGGCCAAAGAAGAGCCACCTCTACCCAACCATCTGCCCCTCAGTCTAAATCCTGATGTGAGTGTCCAGGACGCCTCCCTGTTTCTGGTTGGAGGCAGATTCTCACTATCTTCAGCACTGGTCCCTCATCACGTCGGACAAGTGGGTACTGGAGATAGTGGAGAAGGGTCTGTTGTTACAGTTCAAGCAGGTGCCAGACCTCTGTCCCCAATACAGATACCACTGTTGGAAATGGAGGTACAAAACCTTCTGGCTTTGCGAGCAGTGGAGAGGGTCCCCACCCATGATGGGGGTAAGGGCCTCTACTTCAGGTATTTTCTGACACAAGAAAACGGGGGAGTGGGACCTAGCTTAGATCTCAGATATTTAAACAAACATCTGGGGAAAAAAAAAAATTCAAAATGGTCACTGGTCATGCAGTCCTTATAGCAGGGAGACTGTCTAGCCTCCCTCGACTTAAAGGACGCCTACTTCCACATACCCATAAGGAGATCTCACAGGAAGTTTCTCGGTTTCAAACTTCCTGTGGGTCACTATCAATTCACCGTAATGCCCTTTGGTCTGTTCTGGGCCTCAAGAGTCTACCAAGTTTCTCGCAGTGGTAGCAGCACATCTCGGGAGACTGGGTGTCACTCTCTACCCCTGTCTGGAAGACTGGCTCATAGTAGCAAAGTCTCCTTGCCAGGTCAAGGAATCTTTTTCCCCTCTCAGAACGCACTCTGGAGTCTCTGGGTTTCCTGGTAAATCTAAAGAAATCTCACCCGGAACCTGCCCAGCTGGACACTCAGAAGGGATATGCTGTCTTCCCGTAGGAAAGAATTCAGTTTCCTTTGAGTAGCAGATTCTTTTGCCCAGGGACAGCCAAAACCAACCATACATTTCCTCAAACTTCTGGGACATATGGCCTCTATGACTGCAGTAATCCCAGGTAGACCCCGGAGTCAGTTGAAAAACCAATTATGACTGAGTCGCAACACATTATGACTGATTTTTTTTTCAACTAGTTTAAAATTTGACTCTTGATTCACTGGAAAAAAAAATCCAACCAATCTTTTCAACTTCCGTCATTGTTAAATTTGATTTATGTACTAGCAAGCTGTACTTTTTTTAGTGCAATTAGTCGAAAAACTTGGCAGCACATTATTTACTTAGTAGATACAAGGAGAAGCTTGTCGCAGCCTAGGAGCAGAAGAGATGAAAACATTCACTGCAGTGCACCAACTAACAAATACCAAGAGCTGAGGTCAACAGGGATAGCATCTTTCTTGTTGTAGGATGGGAAACCTAGGGTACCTCAAATGTTTTCAGTGCTAACAATACGAGTGACTGTCGAACACTTTATTTTTTGAATTATGCTTGTTGTTTTGGTTTGGCATTGCTTGCATTATATACCTTGTGAGCACACTTGGTTGTACCCCTCACACCCCCAGCCCGGCCTCAAAGCCACATAAACAGCCTTAGATCCTGGTGTAGGACACGGCTATACACCCTCAAAGCCATATACATCCTTAAATCCTGGTGTGGGATGCTACAGTACACCCCTGAGTCACATAAACAGCCTTAAACTCTGGTGTGGGATGCTGATGTACACCCCCAAAGCCACATAAACTGGCTTAGGCCTGCCATGGTGTGGGTTGCAGCAGCAGTATACCTGTAAACTCACAACAGCCTTAGTGTGTGGGATGCTGCTGTACATTCCCAAAGCAAAGCCACATAATCAGTCTTGTATCCAGTGTGGAATGATGCACTTGTGCAGTACACCCCGAAGCTTCAAGCTACATAAACAGCCTTAGAACCTGATGTTTGGTACTGCAGTAGTACACCTTCAAATCAACATAAACAGCCTTGCCCTTAGACCCTTCTGTGAGATGCTGCACCCACCCCACCCTTGAAGCCACATAAATAGGGCAGCTTTAGACCCTGGTGTGGGATACTGCAGTACAGCGACCTCCCTGTCCTGCCTGAGTTACCATGATCCACTTTTAATTTTTTTTTTTTTTTACACCCAACCAGCATTCACTTACTGTCTAGTAGTCATCCAAGCCCTACCTTCCCTCAGCCAATTCAGTTGCCAAAAAAAAAAACACACCAGCTTAATGGATAAATTTTGAGAGTAAATCCCTTCTCTGCTGCCAAACACTACTGTTTCTTTAGTTGCAAATATATGCTAATGCTGCTTGCTACCTGTCTGCCATAAATCCAACTTAGCCTCTCAGAAAAAGAACAGATATCAACATTTCACTTACCAGGAATCGTCTCACACCAAAGGCAGCTCAGACAATACTTCACTGGGTCAGCTCTCTCTTGGTCTCCCTTCTCCACCCTCCATTGTTGCTCCAAATCGGCCCTGCAACTTTCTTTTCTTCTTTGTGCAGTGCAGCCTGAGAGGCCAAATTGGTGCTACCCACGGCTGGCCACCTGCCATACGGCTGACTCTACTGTGTGCCCAACAGTAGCCAACCCCCCAGTCTCATTGCTTACTCCGCTGCTTGCATAGTGGTTTGCTGTTGATCTGTCCTGGCCTAGTGTGGCCTGCTGCCTGGCTACATGCATGGTGGTTGAGTCATCAATGGCAGCAACTCCCTCCCATCATATCTGCACTGCTGCCTCTACTACTACACTTTTTCACAACTCCCTCACAAGGCCACCAGCCGAATCTGACAGACAGTGACTCACACCACCTGAGAGTCTCCGGCTCACTCTTCTCCTGTTGTCCACTGGCATTGGTGGGCCTTGGGGCACCTCCTATGTGTACCCTACCCACCCAGACAGTGGTGGTCTTGGCCTAGTAGTAGTAGGCCACTTGGCTAAACCTCCCCCACAGTGGGCTCACGTTTACCCTTTCATCTCCCTTGTCTGATGATGGTCGGGTTGGCTGAGGCTCCCCTGGGCCCGACCTCACCACCTGTATCCTATTGGGGGTGGCTGCCTGTGCTGTCTTACATTAGTCCCTGGCTGGCTGCTCCACACACCTCACTGCTCTGTCAGTCCAGTACTCTTGAGTTTCTGCGTGCTCTCTCTGGCCTCTGTGGTGGGCCTCGAGTCCTTCAGGCCTCTCGGCTCACTCTCTCCCATTCCCTCGATGGTGTGATTTGGATCTCCCTGGCTCTGACCTTGCCTTGCCTCCTACATGTGCCCGACTCTACTGCTGTGGTATCCTCCCTACACTGCAAACCAGATGCTGATGGTTTGAGCACTACTATTGGTCCTCACCTTGATGACTACTCTCTCTCACACACACCCTTTTATGTTTAATTTTAAAAGTTACAGTACACAAACAGAACCAGAGGGTGTTGCCCTACTATACAAGAGAGAAATAGTTTTATTTCTTCCAAGTGTATTGGAAGATAACCAGTTATTGAGGAATTAACTATTCACTCCATAATAATGTAGTCATTTTTAAGGAGGAGGTTACATTATAAAATGGACCTACACATGAACTTGCAGATTTACCTGCGGGGGTGGTAGACAGAGACACTGCTTATTACTCCAGTGCATTCCAGTACCCTGGAATGCTCACATGCCACTGTCGCCCTCGTTACAGTTCAAGAATCTTAACCACGGAGGGGAAAGGAGACAAGTGAAAGTGATAACCTCCTGTGGGTGGTACACTAACCAAGTTAATTAAAGTTAGCACACATCTCTCTCTCAGCTTGGACAAAGTCTCCCAAGTTGGAAATGGCTACTAGCAGACAGGTGGTTCCTGCCTTGGTCAGCGTGTCTACCAGGATTGTGCGGACCATGATGTGCTGATTGCAGAACTCTCCAAACAGCAGTGCCTCCCTGCTGCTGTCCCCCACTGCAGCTAGCACGGGCTTGAGCTGTGCGAACATGGGATCCTTGGGCATCGCTGCCAGTCCCGAAGTCGCCCTCAGCGAAAGCATCATCGTAGCCATAGACGTTGCTTGCTTTGCTGCCCAGAGGAGCCCAGTGCTGCATTCTTATTATCAAGAACTCAAAATCCTCTGAAAGAATGACTCAAGTAGTAATAGTGCCACCACTACTGCTGCTGTCCATTTTAATCTGTGGTTTGTTGCTTGCAGCTACTCCCTCCTACCTGTTGACTGTTGTACTACTGCCTTGATACTCCTCTGACGGACAGCTTCATAAAGTTGCCCCTTCTTTTACTGTGGTTCTGAGTGGGATGGAGGCGGTATGGCCTGACTGACACTGCATCAGCCAATAACAAAGCGTCAACTGTGGGACAGGCTTGACTGCCGCCAATGGCAAGAGGGAGATGGCTCTGCACTTGTCAATGTGTGTGAGTGTCAAGTTTGGGATCTTGGATTTTAAATGTTTAAAATACACATACATGGGTGTAACCAGAATTTGATACACAGCGGAGAGCTGAGATGCTGCATTAAAACAAAGAGCGAAGCTCTATGGATTTATAAAAATGTCCTGCCCAGGGATTACATGGAACAGAAGCTCACAGAACTGTTTCACCAATCTTTAAAAAGTTTGCAATACAGTGTCACCACATCTGTCATCTCTTTCCATTGACTACTACAGTAGAGTTCCACCATCTAAATATCTAGATGTGACAGTTACCCACCTAAACATTTCCAATTTAACTTCTGATCTTTGTGTGTGTGTAAAATTTGGATTTACACCCACTCATGTTTGCTTTTTTTAATAAGTACTGTTGAGTATTTTCAATAAATGTGGGGTTCCTGACTGACGGGGAGCAATTACAACCACACGGTTATGAGGCAGTTTTACAAACCTCTTAGAGCATTAAAATGCTCAGTAGTAATTATAAACACACACCATTCAAGGAATCATGTCCAGTGTCATGCTATGTGCTATTACCTCTATGGTCTGTCCTCAGCAACTGTACATTAATTATACTAGTGGGAAGGTGTTTTGTAATCTCCCCCCCAAATGAAAATACTCAGTGTTTTTCTTTTACTTACACACATGAAAAACTTGGGGCTGAGATTCTTTGAAAACAAAATGAAAAAGCTTTTTTTGTGAAGTTAGAGCTACTGCACCTGTTATTAATCGCACTGTCTGCTGCCTGGGCAGTTTCGAGAAAATATTTCAAGGTTTTGTTAGACCCTGTTTTTAAAAAAAAAAAAAAAAATTCAGTACCCCATATACTAAAACTTTTTCAGCAAAGAACTGGACTTCTGTAGTTAGTCAGGGGGTGTTCCTATAAAACAACTGTTAAAATGGCATACAGGTACTAGAGTTTATTTTAGTGGATAGCACAATTTCATGTTTGTCTTTTCTGAAGAGTAATCCTTATAAATTATGAGAAATTGCCAGAATGAACAGAAACTCAGAGGAGGAAATGTTATCCTTTCTATAGATTACATGGATTGCAGAGATCTACGAGCCTCTCAACCGTTTACCTCTGAAATGTGAAACATAGACACCAGAAATGGGTGAACAACATATGGGACACTTACCTACAGAATGTGGGTGGGAAACATGGGGGCACACCATCAAACAGAGATACAGACTCAGAACACTGTGGAAATGAGTGCACTTATTACGTTTATTTCCAACATGATGCTGTACGATGTTTATTTTTGATGTGCTATAGATTCATTGATTATTATAAATTTCTGCTTTAACTCATGGATTTGCCATGTAAGATACCAATTTTCTTTTCTATGTTGGACCACAGTACCCTTTTCAAGTGGGCTATGATCACCATTTCATTTTAGGGCATCTGGTAATACCTGAATATATAGGTATCGTGTGACTTACATATACCTAGTTAAGAGAAAATAAATAAATGCCATCCTGTCACCCTTCCTAATGTGGAACAGTAGAGAAGTATGATGCACGTAGTGCTATATCTTCCATAGTGGGGTGTACCATAGCCTAGGTCTTCATCACAACATCATGAACCACCCTGTCTTCCCTCTGGCATACGCTTGGACCACGCAAATCAAGGAAAAGGGAGCAGTGCTTCAGTGATGTTGCTCGGCTGGCATGAAATGAGCTGCTGCGATAGTGAAAGCAACTGCAATAATCGCCATTCTCCTTGATAGGACATATATGGTTATCATTGCATATAAAAGTAAACCACTTTGCAATAAAAACAACCGTAGTTTGAAAGTGTGTGTATAAGTAGTGTTGATTGAACGTTTAATAGCAAATGGTTTAAATGGAAAGGAAACCAACTTGTTTGCATGTAATTACGGTTGTCTACAGAAAGTAACCTATTAAAAAAAATATAATCACATCTGAGGTACTAGTTTAATTGAAAATAGATGGCCAGTTTTCAATTCTTCCTCTGGTTTAACAGCTTCTGTCATTAACATTCAAAACTAGTTTTTTTTTTTTTCCAAAATTGAATGTTCCTTATCTTTTTCAACATATTTTCACTGATTAACTGCACAGTTGCAAGTGTTGATCACCTTGAATTGCAATTATAAAACTTTAGTTATGCTACAACAATGGGGACAATGAGTACTTGTGCTGCTGTTCAACTCCATCTCGCCGCCTTTTGCTGTTGCAGGCAGTGTGCGCACAACTCCTGGCTCCTCCCTCTCTCATTACTCATTGGCAGAGGGTTGGTGGAACTAGGGGTGCATTAATTGGCTGGAAGCTGAAGAACGTTCAACCTCACACAAATTCAAAAAAGGCTGGTTGCAGCACTGTCAGGCAAGATAGAAGCCGTGACAGAATCATCGACTTCATGCAAATATAACTGCCTGCAATTACGGCTGCAATTCAATGCAATTGCAACTGCATTAAATTGCAGTCAACGATTCCGATGGTGGCTCCGGGGTCTAGTCCCAGGGGTCAGGTACAGGATGAGACTCCTGCAAGCCTACCTCAGAGCTCGCTGGTCTCAGAGAAGCAACACATTTTTAAAGTTGATACCTGTGTCAGAGCAGTTCCTCCAAAGCTTGCTGTGGTGGAAGAACCCTGCAAATTTGCAGGTGGGGTTTCCTTTCAAGCTCCTCTTCCCATAAAGGTGATCACCGCAGATGCCTCCCTTTTGGGCTGAGGTGCTCATTTAGATGTTGCCTCAGTAAGCAGCAACTGGACTCTTGAAAGAGTCACAGTTGCACATAAATCTTTTGGAACTTAGAGCAGTCTTACTAGCTCTCAAAGCTTTTGCTCCCAGCATAGAAGGGCAGGAGGTTCAAATTCGAACGGACAACACCACTGCAATGTTCTACATAAACAAGCAGGGTGGTACCAGATCAGGAATACTCAGTTCGGAAGCTTGTGAAGCCCTGGTCTCAAAGCATTCTCCCTGGGAGTCGGCCTCTCAGCTATTCACCTCCCAGGCAAACTCAGTACTCTGGTGGATTCACTAAGCCGCATCAGTCACGGTCCGAGCGAATGGGCACTGAACAAGCAAGTACTAGCCACAGTGTTCAGGCGGTGGGGCACACCAGACATGGATCTTTTTGCCTCTCCTCTCAATTTTCAGCTTTCTCAGTACTGTTGCAGGCCCCCAGTTCTGGTAACACTTCCTCTGGATGCCCTGATCCTGGGCTGGTCAGGGAGGTTCCTATACGCATTTCCTCCCTTTCCCCTGATATTCAGGGTTTTGCTGAAACTCAGACAGCAGCCTGCATCAGTGATCCTACTGGCTGCGGACTGGCCCAGACAAGCCTGGTACCCTCTCCTCTCAGTGTCCTGCAACAAGCCCATTTGCCTCCCTCTGACTCTCTCCCTGCTGACCCTTCCTCAGATGGGAGTGCAGTACCCAGACATACACTCTCTTCACCTCAAGGCCTGGTTCTTGAGGAGTGAGTGTTCATCCTCACAGTACTCTGAACAGGTCCTTAAGATACTGAGGATGGCTAAAAAAACAAACACTAAGAAGACTTATGCAGCCAAATGGAAAAGGTTGAACCCCTATCAACATCAGACCCTCAGCTGCTAGACTACCTGGTACACCTACAGGTGTCAGGTTTGAAACCATCTTCACTCAAGCTATACCTGGCGGCAATTTCAGCCTACCTTTTGGTGGGAAAGAAGAAATCAGTTTTTTCCCCCCAAACATTTTTAAAGTTTTTCAAAGGCCTCTTGCACCTCCAGCCGCCAACCAGGGAACCTGTACCTCCTTGGTGCCTGAAGCTTTGCTTAGATGGGATCATGGATCCACCTTTTGAGCCTCTGTCCATGGCCCACATCAGGTTTGTAACTTGGAAGACCATCTTCCTGGTAGCCATTATGTCTGTCGGGAGGATTTCAGAGCTACAGGCCCTGTGCACTGAGCCGAATTACATCATCCCTCACAACAACAAAGTTGAGCTCAAGCCAAATAGGAAATTTGTGCCAAAGATGGTTTCAAAGTTTCACTTGAACCAGTTCATTACTCTGCCTGTCTTCTTTATTGAGCCATTCACTCCTGGCGAGCAAAAGCTACACAGCTTGCATGTCAAAAGAGCCATCTTTCACTACCTAGGCTGGAGCATACTAGGCAGTCCAGAGGCTCTTCCACTCAGTTGTTCCTCACCTACGGAGATGTAGGCAGAGGAAAACCCACTACCAAGAGAAGTATTTCTCATTGGGTGGTCTCCTGTATTAGATTCTGCTATGAGAAAGCTGGTCAACAACCTCCAGTTGGGCTCAGGGGGCACTGCAGCCTCACTTGCAACAGCAAGGGACATTCCCCTACTGGATGTCCGCAAAGCAGCTACCTGGAAATCTGTGCACACATTTGTGAAACACTACAGTTTGGATGTGCATACCAGATCTAAGGCCAGATTTGGCAGGGCAGTTCTGTAGAGCCTCTTTCCTAAGTAGGTTCTCTGCCCACCTCCCATTTGGTACTGCTGGCTAGTCTGCAAAAAAGTTACTGATGCTAAAGGACTCCTGCGGTAAGAAGAAAAAAATTACTCACCGCAGTAATCTTTTTTCTTCCAAGGGGTCCTTTAGCATTAGTAAGTTCCCACCTTTCCCCCCTGGCTCACCTGTCGGAGAAGCGCGCTTATGTCACCTTTTATTAAATTTGGAAGTTTCTAGCTCGTGTTGCTGTTTCTATTTCCACTTTCAAACAACATGAAGTCTTGCTATATTATGACATATGCAGTGAGTCCCAACCTTCGAACTGCTCCGGAGGTGAAAGAGTTAACTTTCCTTGCCAGGCATGGAACGCTGAGCTCTAGCTCGGTTGAAAACTCTGTTCTTCAAATTCAAACTGTCAGATTCTTTACTCCGCCTCACTGAACAGTTGCCCCGGAGATTTCTCCTTCTGCTTGGTTCATTTTGTCGGTTAAAGTATTGTTTTTCTCGGTTTTTGACCGAATTTAAACTGCAACAGTCGGTTCAGACTCTGTCTGTGGACATGTGAGTACTAGATAGGTTTTACATTAATTTCTATTCTGTGTGGAACTTGTAAGCGGTTTATCGGTTCGGTTTGAACCGATCAGGTTATTTAAAATATATTAATCTGTCATTTAGAGTGTAGTTACGGTTCTTATCTGTTCTAAAAAAAAAAAAAAACGGTTTTATTACGGTTTTTTCCACGACCCGTGACACGGTTGGGAACCGATAAGAGGGTCTTACCTGACGGATTGCTATAAACGGGTAAGTGTGGTTAGGCTGGCATTATGTCTGAGAAACCCAAAAGAAAAACCGGGCCCACTGGGTTTCAACACTGCAGTGTCTGTGGGGAAGTCTTTGCTAAGGCTGACCCCCACACCACCTGTGTTTATTGTCTGGGGTTTGACCACCTCAATGCAGACTGACAGATTTGCAAAAATTTTCCTGCAGCTACCCTGGAAAAGAGAGTTGGTAGGCTCAGGGAAAGGGAGGCCAAAAAGTCCGCTGAACGGGATGGCCAGCCCGGTTCGGTTCCAACCGAACCAGAGGGAGTGCCCTCTGACCAGGGCGAGACTTCCTCGGGCCAAAGGAGAGCCGACTCTGAGGAGTCGGTTCCAGCAAAAAGGACTAGGAAATCAGCTGGTGTGGAGCCAAAACTTTCCTCTCCAACTGCTGAAGAAATAGCCAAAGCGATTAAAATTGTCCAGTCGCTTTCCCTGGTTCCGACCAAACGGCACCATCAGGTAAGCGTACGGTTCAGCCGGTTCCACCAGTTCAAGAGTACGATTTAGAGAAATTTTATGAACCGGAAGAGGAGTATGAGGAGAGTGAATGTGGATTTGAAAGTCTGGATGTGCCCATTGAACCGGACATCTCCCCAGACAGACCTTCAGGAGTGTCTCTTCCTAGGCTTTCTGAGTCCCCTTCTCACATTATGTTTTATAAAAAAGTGGCTGAAACCCTCCAACTCCCTATGGAGGAAGCTGTGGATGATCAAGAGGAGCCTGACTATGTGGAAATGATGGATATCCCAGAGTCTAGCAGACTGTCTATTCCTTTGCATAAATCTTTTGGGAAACAGTAAAAATTCTAAAAACTCCTCACACTATACCTCCTGTGGATAAGAGAATGGACAAGAAGTACATATTGTCAGGCTCTGATACAGAGTTCCTTACTCAACAATGCAGCCATGTTGGGGTAGTGCAGGCTGCAGCCTGTGACAAGGCAAATATTCCCTTGGCTTCACACCCCTCGACAAGGACTCCAGGAGGATTGATGCCATGGCAAAGAAACAGTACATGGCAGCATCCTTGGGACTCAGACAGGCAAATTATATGGCTTATGTTGCTGATACCAGAAATCCAGATGGGATACTATTGGCTCTAGCAAAACAGGTCCCTGGCCAGCTTGCCAAGGAGCTGGAGCAGGTGGCTGCTGATGGTATTGGGCATCCAAGGTGCAATTCCATGCTGCAGTGGACTGTAATGATGTGTCATCAAGGTCATGGCTACATCTGTGGCACTTAGAGAATAGCTTGGCTCAGATGTACTAGCCTGTCACAGGATACCCAGACTAAGGCCATGGATTTTCCTGTTGTGGGTAATTCTCTGGGGAGCAGACAGAGAATTACATGAAGAAAATGGATGAGTACAGGACCACCTATAGGAGTGCACAGGCCAAGGAAAGGCAGGACACTCCTCAAAGGCAGCCTTCCAGGGACAGGGGCAGGCCTTTTCATATGCCTTTTTAACAAGTCCAGGCCTCCTCTTCTGCTTACGCCCAGAGGGGGTTCTTTAGAGGGAGAGGCAGACGGGGCACAAGCAGGCCTGCTTCCACCCCTCAGCCTAAAGCCTCTGCCAAGCAGGCACCCTGATGGGGTTGCCAGGGCCAATTCTCACCTACCTGTAGGGGGCAGGCTGGCTTGCTTTGTCCAGGACTGGAAGTCTCTGATATCAGACAAGTGGGTCCTGAAAACAGTAAGCCAGGGACTGGTTCTCAGCTTCAAAAAAATTTCCAAAGATGAGAACCAGATCCTTTCCACCTGCAAATCCATCAGAGGCACTTGCCCTAGAGGCAGAAGTCTCTTCCCTCCTGGCTCTCAGAGCTGTGGAAAGGGTTCCACCCCTACACCAGGGCAAAGGATTGTACTCCAGGTACTTCCTTACCCCAAAAAAGACAGGAGAATGGCGGCCCATCCTGGATCTCAGATACTTAAACAAGCACCTTTTTAAAACCAAAATTCAAAATGGTGACTCTGGGAATTATTCTACCCTCTCTAAGGCCAGGAGACTGGCTAGCGTCCCTGGACCTCAAGGATGCCTACTTCCATATTCTCATCAGAAGCTCCCATCAAAAGTACCTCGGGTTCGAGCTGCCCTCAGGCCATTACCAGTTCAGAGCAATGCCCTTTGGCCTCACCTCTGCTCCAAGGGTATTCACAAAATGCCTAGCAGTAGCAGTTGCCTCCCTAAGAAGGCAAAAAATTGCCATTTTCCCTTACCTGGACGACTGGCTCATAGCAGGCCAGTCTCCAGACCAAGTCACGTTACATCTACAGATAACTCAGCAACTGCTTGCCTCTCTAGGTTTCCTTCTGAATCTTCCAAAGTCAGTTCTAGAGCCTGTCCAGCTCCTCACCTTCATAGGCGCAGGGCTGAACACAGAGAAAGCCAGAGCCTTCCTTCCTTTGGACAGGGCAAGGACCCTGGTCTCTCTGGCTCCTCATTCACTCTGCAGGTCTCTCGACCAGCAAGGCATTTTCTACAGCTCCTAGGGCACATGGCTGCTTCTACAGCAGTAGTACAGGGAGCAAGGTTTCAGATGAGGGACATCCAGTTCCATTTGAGAGCCTTTTGGTCTCAAAGGAAAGACCCTCTAACCAAATTGATCCCAGTAACTCGAACCCTGATCCAAGCCCTACAGTGGTGGCAGGATCGGAGCAATCTGAGACAAGGTGTTCCCTTTGTCACTCAGTCTCACTCCTTAATCCTTACTACAGATGCATCCCTCTTGGGGTGGGGAGCTCACATGGGCGATCTCACTACCCAGGGATTGTGGTCCCTCAGGAATCTCTGCTCCACATCAATCTATTGGAGTCAGAGCAGTTTTCTAGCACTTCAAGTTTTTCCAAATCTGTTTTAGAACAAAGTTGTACAGGTCAGAACAGACAACACCACCACAATGTGGTACATCAACAAGCAAGGAGGCACTCAGTCCACGGCCTTGTGCACAGAGCAATGAAGTTGTCTCTGGCTACTCCCTGAACACCTCCCTACGGCAGTTCACCTCCCAGGCAAGGACAATGTCCTGGCAGATGCTCTCAGCAGGATTTCCCAGGGCCATCACGAATGGTCACTGGATCCCCTGGTCCTGGAGGTAATATTTACCAGATGGGGCACCCCGCAGATAGATCTTTTTGCAGCCCCAGACAATCACCAACTTCCCCTTTTTTGCTGCAGGCCCCCAGTGTTGGGCTCAGTCCCTCTGGATGCCTTAGTTCTCAATTGGGAAGGGAAGTTTCTCTATGCTTCCCCCCCTTCCCTCTCCTGTTCAAAGTGTTAGTCAAAATCAGATCTCAATCCTGCAGGATGATTCTGATTGCTCCAGATTGGGCCAGACAACCCTGGTATCCACTCCTACTGTCCTTAGCAGTCCATCTTCCCCTGTGTCTTCCCAGGAATCACAACCTGTTAACCTGTGCTCAGGGAAGGGTTTGGTACCCGAACCTCAAATCTCTCAATCTCAAGGCCTGGTTCTTAAAGAGTTAGAGTTTGCTGATCTACACCTCTCCCAAGGTGTAATGGATATACTGAAGGCTTCTAGGAAACCTTCCACCAGGGCTACTTACAATTCCAAATGGAAGAGGTTTTCCATATGGTGCTCTGGGAAGCATATTTCCCCCAGAATCTGCTAATTTACCCACAGTCCTGGATTATATGGTCCATTTAAATACTTTGGGGCTGAGACCAGCTACCCTAAAGGTATATTTGGCAGCTGTGGCTGCTTTTATTTCAGCAGGTAAACTCTCTTCTCTTTCAGCTTATCCTGTATTCTCTAAGTTTTTTAAGGGATTGCTTCACACCAACCCTCCATTCAGGGGATCCTGCACCTGCCTGGGATCTTAATGTTTGCATTGCTCAGCTTATGCAACCTCCCTTTGAGCCCTTGTCTTCAGCAGAGCTTAAGTACTTGACTTGGAAGACTGTATTTCTGGTAGCCATCACTTCTGCCAGACGCATAAGTGAATTACAAGCTTTGTCAGTGGAGCCTGATTTTATCTCCTTTCATAGAGATAAGGTGGTCCTCAGGACTAACAGGAAGTTCTTGCCTAAGGTGGTTTCAGATTTCCACCTTAATCAATCTATATCTCTTCCAGTGTACTTCACTGACCATTCTTCCTCTGGCGAGAGGAGGCTGCACAGTTTAGATGAGAAGAGAGCCCTTAGTTACTACATAGAGCATACCAAGGGTCACAGGTTTGACTCCTTCAACTGTTCCTCACTTATGGCGAGGTTGGTAAAGGGAAACCTGCCACTAAAAGATCCGTTACCAGGTGGATTGTCTCTTGTATCCAATTCTGTTACGAAAAGCTGGGTAAGGTTCCTCCCTCAGGCCTGAGGGCTCACTCTACCAGAGGTACAGCTGCTGCCAGGGACATCCCTATTCTAGAGATCTGTCGAGCAGCTACCTGGAAAACAGTTCACACTTTTACCAAGCATTACCCCCTGGACATCCAGGCTAGGAGTGATGCTCGGTTTGGCACAGCTGTGCTTCAGAGCCTATTTCCTAAGTAGGTTCTGTCCCTCCTCCATGGAGGTACTGCTGTGTAGTCTGCATATGTCATAATATAGCAAGACTTCATGTTGTTTGAAGAAAAAATTACTCACCTTAGTAATGTTGTTTCTTCTAATGGAGTCTTGCTATATTATGACCTCCCCTGCCTGCCCCTCTCAGAACCTCTTTTTTTGGGATGTGGGTGGGCAGTGCAGTGTTGGCACTTAGTAGATGCCCACCTTGTTATTTTCACCCCTCCTTTTTTGGGGTGACTTGGTGTTGTGTTTTTCATTTTTTGGCTCTCCTGACTTGAGTCTTTGTTTTTGGACCAAAAAATGTGTTCTTATGTTTAGTAGCCAGTTGGCTAGTGTAGGTTTACAGCTTCCACACTGGACCTCAGTGAGTTTAGCTCGTAAAGATCTGACAGTTTGAGTTTGAAGGACAACAAACAGAGTTTTCAACCGAGCTCGAGCTCAGCGTTCCATGCCTGGCATGGAAAGTAAACTCTTTCACCTCTGGAGCAGTTCAAAGGTTGGGACTCACTGCATATGTCATAATATAGCAAGACTCCATTAGAAGAAACAACATTACTAAGGTGAGTAATTTTTTCTTTGTGGACGTTTGCATGTTTTTTGAATCCTGTTGATTCATTTTTGGGGCATTTGCCCTCGTTTTCCTTGAAAAAAATTCAGAAGCATTCACCATCTCTCACTCAGCTCACACCCGTCCTGTCTTTTGATTGGCTTGGCCCTACGCTCATTTAAATATCTGTTAAAGACACACCACTGGGACAGTTGCACCCAAGTGCAAAACAATTACTGATGCTAAAGGACCCCTTGGAAAAAAGATTACTGTGGTGAGTAATTTTTTCTTCTATGACCAGTGGAAGTCTATAACATCAGACAAATGGGTCTGCAGGATAATCTGCGAAGGGCACTCTCTCAACCTGTCGGAAACCCCTCTGGATCATCCTCCCAAGCGGCAGCTGCACAGTCAGACCTTCTTGCTTCTGAGGTGCAAGGCCTTCTGAATGACAGGGCAGTAGAAGTAGTTCCGCTGGATCAAAGAAAAACAGATTTCTACTCCATTACTTTCTAGTTCCAAAGAAAACTGGTGGCATGCGCCCTATTCTCGATCTCAAAGTTAAATTCCTCTACAAGGAAAAGTTCAAGATGATATCACTCAGTACCCTGCTACCTTTGATTCATCAACACGATTGGGTAGACTCCCTGGACATGCAGGACGCCTACCAACACATTCCCATATGCCCAAAGCATCACAAATACCTAAGGTTCGTGGCATTGGGTCAACACTATCAATTCAGAGTCCTGCCCTTTGGGCTATCCTCAGTGCCTCAAGTTTTTACAGAGTGCTGTACAGTTCTCGCAGCACATCTAAGGAAAATCGGAATTCAAGTATTCCCATATTTGGATGATTGGCTTCTAGCAAGCCCCTCCAGACAAGAGATTCTGGAGGCCATGGCCTCAGACTTCCTCACGTCTATGGGAGTCCTGCTGATCCTCAAAAAGTCTCAGTTGCAGCACTCCCAGAAGCTCCTCTTCATAGGAACCCTTCTGGACACTTCCTGCATGAAAGCATTTCTTCTGGAGGACAGAAGGATCAATATCCTACAGATGGCCCTCTTTATCAGAGAGCACAGCTCAGTTCGAGCTCTCTCGATGCAGCGGATGCTGGGTCTCATGGCATCCTCGGTGTTCACTGTACCTTTGGGTCATCTCCACATGAGAACCTCTTGGTGGATGCTCAGTACTCAGTGGTCCCCAACCACTCACCCTCAGTCCTTTCTCATCAAGGTGACAGAACCTCTGAAGAGGTCACTCACCTGGTGGTCTCAGGAGGACAACCTTCTGGAAGGATATCCCTTCACCCCTCTGGATGATCAGATCTCCATTACCATGGATGTATCCCTGATGGGTTAGGGAGCTCACTGCCAGGATCTCCACACCCAGGGCATGTGGACTGAGGACGAGTCTGAACTCCACATAAACATTCTGGAAATGAGGGCCATCCTCTATGCAGTCCAAGCTTTGAAGGACATATTCTGTCACAAGACCATTCTCATTGAAACAGACAACAAGGCAATGATGTATTACATCAACAAACAGGGCAGTGCACACACTTACCCATTATGTAGGGAAGCTATGAGAGTGTGGTAATGGTGCCTAGAGCACAAGGCTCTGATTCAGATGGTTTATCTGCCAGGAGTACAAAACAAACTGGTGGACCATCTCAGCAGAACGGAGGCAGATCCTCATGAGTGGTCTCTCGATTTAACCATCGTTCAGTCACTCTTCGAAGAATGGGGAACTCTGGACCTGGACCTTTTTGCATCCCTACACAATGCAAAACTGCCTCTCTTCTGCTCCAGAAATCCATGACCTGGCTTTTTTTTGCTGGGATGCATTCAGGCTGCAGTGTACAAAACACTTTCTTTACGCATTTCCTCCTCTTCCCCTAGTTCAGGGAGTACTGCTCCAGTTGGAGGCACAAGGGGGCAGAATGATTCTCTTTGCCCTGTTGTGGCCTCATCAGATTTGGTGTCCTCTGATCAATAGGCTATCGGAAACCTGTCCAAAACTGCTTCCGCTTCAGATGAACCTTCTGACCCAGGGCCTGGTAGTTCATCCCAACCTGAGGTCCCTTCATCTATATGCTTGGCTCCTGAGGAGATAAGAGGTTAACAGGTTTAATGTTTCTCATAAAGTTTCAGATATTCTTTTAGCTGCACACAATCTGGCTACCAGAGAAACCTACACAGCTAAATGGAAGCATTTCTCTATCTGGTGTGCAGAATCCTCTTGGAATCCTTTTTCCTGCCCACCGAATGAAGTCTTGGAGTATCTCTTAGACATCTCAAACACAGGTCTGCAATACTCTACGGTCAAAGTTTATCTTTGTGCAATTTCTGCATATCATGAGCCAGTTTTTTCCATGTCTCTGGCTCAGTTACCTGTAGTTAAAAGGTTTCTTAAATACATTCTGCATACCAGACCTCCTATTAGACGTTCAGTTGCAGCCTGGGACGTTAACCTTGCTCTAGACATGCTCACACATAAACCTTTCGAGCCTCTAGCTACTTGCGAGTTGAAATTCCTCACTTGGAAGATGGCCTTCCTGGTGGCCATTACTTCTGCTCGTAGGGTATCAGAAATACTCACCTTGGTCACAGACACCCCTCCCCCGTATACTGTATTTCACAAAGACAAAGTAGTTCTTAGGACTCATCCTAAGTTCCTTCCTAAAGTTGTCTCAGAATTTCATCTGAATCAACCTTTAGTCCTTTCAGCCTACTTTGCTACTTCCAGAATGAGGGAGAGTGTACCCTTCATTCTCTCGATGTAAAGAGAGCTTTGTGGTTCTATCTGGACAGAACAAAAGAAATTCGCAAGGCTCAGCAACTGTTTGTTTCCTTCAGCATGACCCGGCTGGGTCAGCCTGTTGCTATCAGGTGCATTTCAGTGTGGTTGGTGGCATGCCTTTGCCACTGTTACTCCATGGCACAGGTCAAGCTGGAAGGCAGAGTGTACACTCTCACTCTACCAGAGCAGTTGCTGCATCTCTGACAGAAATTCGTAATGTCCCTATTGCAGACATTTGCAATGCGGCTACCTGGAGCTCCATGCATACTTTTGTTAGGCACTACGCAGTGGACGTCCATGCCAGACAGCATCAGTCCTTTGGCAGGACAATTCTTAATGGACTTCTGTCCTAAAAAGTGAGCCCCTCTCTCTCCTGCCACCCGTCTCGGGGGATTATTTTAACTCGGTACTCTCCCATTAGTGTGAATGAGTGGTGGAGACTTTGGGTGGGATATTCAAAGGGGTTGCGCATGGCACAACAGTGTTGTACCATGTGCAACCCACTAATGCACCCCAGCGTGATAGTCAAAGGGGGATGGTGCGCTGCGCAATTTTTGGTGCACTGGGGCTCACCAGTAATATATGTGGCGCAAGTGTGGGGGGGGGCATGTCCATGCATATGCAGCACATCCTGATATTCAGCCTGGTATGTGTGGTGCATATGCAGGCACAAACCCGCCTTGTGCTGCACAGGGGGTTGCAAAGAATACCTATTAAAGGCAGGAACAAGTCCTGGCCACCCACAGGTGAGCTGCTGTGTTGCAGGGTGCAACACGGCAGCCACCAGCTGTGGGTGGCCACCTGCCCACCCAGAACACAGTCCACATGCTCCCTGCCCAGGGAGCATTGTGCCCCATTGCCCAGTTGGCATATAAATATATTATTCCTGGTGGTCCAGTGGACCCTACCCCATCGCTCGATCACAGACATATCATATTTAAACCCCAGTGGTCCAGTGGACCTGCTCCCCTGCCCGATCATGGGCAAATAATGTAATGAATACCCTGGTGGTCCAGTGGACCTGCCCCCCTGCCTGATCACGGGTGTAATATGAACTTAAATCCCTGGTGGTCCAATGGACCCGATCCCCAGCCCGATCGTGGGCGTAAGTTGTATTTAAAGTCCCTGGTGGGCCAGAGGTACCCTCCCCCCCAGCCCACTCAGATCCACCACCCCACTCCCCCAGTCAGCAGTAGCAGCAGCTCTCCACCAGTAAGCCACCTGCCGACAGACATGCATAGTATGGTTGCTCATTGGTTGCACTGCGTATTAACAGTGCAGACCCCAGGGTCCTTAGCATCAGTAACTTTAAGCAGCTAGCAGACCAGGTAGTACTGCCCCAGAGGTGTGGTTTATGCTAATTAAATAACATCAGCCAATCAGGAGAGACTTTGGGAGTGTGTTCAGGAGAGTCTACCTGAGAAGGCACCATAATTTTTTCTCTCTGACTGAACAACAGTGCCTCTGAGGTGTTCCACTCAATTGGCCAAGAAAACAAGTTTTCTTGAACTTTTGTGGTAAAATCTCTTGTTTCCTTGTATTTAACTGTGCTGAGTATTTTTTAACTGTTTTATCGCGGTTCCCGGGAACTGCATTTATTGGTCAGCTGTCCGGTTCCTCCCTATTTCTTTTCATTTATTTTAACCGCGTTTGTGTATTTCAATGGTTCCTTTTAAACTTTTTATTGCGGTTCCCTTTTTTCTTCAGAAACCGAGATTTTAAGTTTTTTTTTTTTACTTCAGAAATAGCGGTTCTTTATTGCAAGGGAACCGATCACATTCCTTTATTGATAGTAGTAGAATCCTTCAATTTAAAATGGTTTCTGTTAATTGGCATGTCAGAAATCCCTAAAAAGAGGACTGGACCCACAGGTTTTAAAAATTGCCTAAATTGTCACAGGATTGTGGCCAAAGCTGACACCCATGATCTGTGCTTAAAGTGTTTGGGTCCAGACCATTACTGTTCATTATGTTCAAAATGTTGTTGCAAAACCTTGAGAAAGAGCAAACAGGCTTAGAGAGATGGCTGAGGAAGGGTCTTCTTCAGTCCCCCAAAGACCCTGCCTGGCTTACCGATGCAGGGTCTTCAAAAAAAATAATGGGTGTTGATGGAGCATCCACTAGCTCTAAGCTCAAAAGAGACACTAATTTCAAGGAAAAAAAAATCAGGTGCTGATAAAGTGCCTTTGAAACCAAGAGCTCCAAAGGGACTGATGAAGTTCCTGCAAAAAATAAAAGTAATAGGGACACTGATGAAGTGCCTGGATCTAAAAGGAAGCCAGACTCTGCCACTGATGAAGTGGCACCAAAAAAAAGTGTGTAAAGAAAAATTTCTTCCTTTTCCTCCCGGCAATGGCAAGGATGATCAAGCAGGAGGCAAGAAACAAAAAGAGAAGTCTAAGCACATGCAGCATGACAGTCTCTCTGATTTTCAGAAGGAGCTGCCCCCCAGCTGAAAATATGGCAAAAGCTTGGCACATTTTCCAGACCTTACAAGGCATGGGGTCTGTTTTCTCTGCTCTGTCAAGCAAACACCCATCTGCAGCCCCCTCTGATGCAGGGGCCTATGGGGGAGAGGATGAGGATGATTATGTTGATGCTCCAGACAACCTTTCAGGAATTAGCCCCTTTGAGCCTGACATTTCCCCTGATCCTCATTTTGGAGCTTCCCCTTCAGATCAGGAGGAAAGTTCCTCTATGCTAACATTTCTCCAGCACCTGGTGGATACTCTGGACATACCCTGCCAGGAGTCCAACCAGGAAGAAGAGAAGGATGACAACTGCAAGGAAATTAAAGGTCTCCTTCCTTGTAAAAAGATGGTGCTCCCTATTTACAAAGCCTTCAGGAGAAATACCATGAGGCTTTTACAGACCCCATTTTCTTTACCTGGGGTTGACAAAAGAATTGAGAAAAAATACCAACTCTCCAGGGCAGACACTGATTTTCTTTGTCCGCTCTTGGCATGAGAGAGTTGTGCAGCAGGCTGCCTGTGATAAAGCTGGAGTACCTTTGTCTTCTTTACCTCCTGGCAAAGACTCCAGAAAGGTAGATTACATTGCAAAGAAAACTTACACCTCTGCCTCTTTGCTTCTTCAGCTTTCTTCCTATTTGGCCTCTACAGCAAAGTACCAAAAAGCCTCGTGGAACTCTGTACTGGCCATCGCTGAATCAGAATCTGTCTATTTTCCAGGACTTAATTGAAACTGCTATGACTGTCTTAGAAGCAACTAAGTACCAGTTCCATATAGCAGATGATAACAATGATGCTGCATCTAGAGTTATGGTTCAGACCATTTGTCTTAGAAGATTTGCCTGGCTGAGAACCACTGACTTGACACAGGATACCCAGTCTAAAGCTCTGAACTTCCCCTGTGACAAAAATCTTCTGTTCGACTCCAGGACAGAAGAGTACATGAGAAAGGTGGATGAATACAAGTCCACTTCCCAGAGCAATACAGCTAAACAAAGGGCTTCCACCCAAAAGTCTCAGCCCCAAGGCAGGCAGAGGAAGGGATTATTTTCCCAAGCCTTATTAACCCTATCCTCCCCCTCAGCACCACTACTCTCAGACAAGAGGGTACTATAGGGAAAGGGGCAGGAGAGGCCAGAGAAAACTGGTCACTTCCCAGGCCCCTACATCTCAGTGTAAGCCCTGATTTAAATGCCTTGGTTGCCTCCCTTCCACCAGTAGGAGGCAGGCTCTCCCACTACCTCCAAGCTTGGACCCACATAACCTCAGACATGTGGGTCTTGGAGGTAGTGGAAAAAGGCCTGCCTCTTCACTTCAGAAAAATGCCAGCTTTAAGGAGTTCTCTGTTTCAAAACCACTAACCCCATCATAAAAACTCCTGGTGGATCTGGAGGTCAACAACCTTGTAGCATCAAGGGTGGTGGAAAAAGTACCAGCCTTACAGAAGAACAAAGGCCTTTACTTCAGGTACTTCCTCACCCAAAAGAAAACCTAGGAGTGGTGACCTAGCCTAGACCTCAAGTATCTCAACAGACTTCTTGAAACCAAAATTTAGGATGGTGACACTAAACATGGCCATTCAGTCTCTGCAACAGGGAGACTGCCAGTCTCTCTGGATCTCAAGGATGCCTATTTTCACATCCCTATAAGGCAGTTCCACAGAACATTCCTGAGGTTCAGGCTTCCTTCAGGGTATTACCAATTCGAAGCCATGCCCTTCAGCCTAACATCTGCGCTAAGGGTATTCACCAGATGTCTGGCTGTCATGGCAGCACATCTCAGAAAACAAGAGGTTTCAGTGTATCCCTACCTGGATGACAGGCTGATAGTAGGGGAAATCCCCAAGTCAGGTCCAGGAGTTCCTGTCGAACACAAAAAGCACCCTGCGTTCTTTGGGATTCCTCATAAACCTAAAGAAATCTCACTTAGAGCCAACCCAGCTCTTAACATTTATAGGGGCACAGCTGGACACAAAGCAGAGCAGGGCCTTCTTGCAACCAGAAAGAATTCAGAATTTCCTAGCAGTGGCAAACTCTCTTGCCTTGGGCCAACCAAGGCTGGCCAGACACTTCCTAAAACTCCTGGGACACATGGCATCCATGGCTGCTGTAGTTCCAGGAGTCAGGTACATGATGAGGGACTACAGTATCATTTACGCTGCCACTGGTCCCAGAAAAGCAATGCTCTGTCCAGACTTATACCAGTAACACAGAATCTTCTTCAAGCTCTGTGCTGGTGGAAGGACAGTGCCAACCTGTCTGTAGGTGTTGCCTTCCAGATCTCTCCTCTTACAAAAATCATCACTACAGATGCTTCCCTGCTGGGATGGGGAGCACATTTGGACAATTCCTCTGTTAGTGGCACTTGGACCCCAAAGGAGTCAAGGTCACACATCAGTCTTATGGAACTCAGGGCCATTTATCTGGCACTAACGTCCTTTGCTCCTCACATCAAAGGCCACTCTGTGCAGATCTGGATGGACAACACCACTGCCATGTTCTACATAAACAAACGGTGTCACAAGATCGGGAGTCTTCTGTACAGAGGCCTTGATGATTTGGACTTTAGCATATTCCCTCGAGGTGACTAGCAGCAATTCACCTTCCAGGCAAAAACAACACCCTGGTGGATGTCCTCAGCCGCATAAGTCAGGGATACAGCGAGTGGTGCCTCAACAAGCAGGTGCTAGGCACAGTGTTCAGGAGATGGGGAACCCCAGAAGTAGATCTCTTTGCCTCCCCCCTCAATCACCAGCTCCCTCTCTTTTGCTGCAGGCCACCAGTCCTAGGAAATCTCCCTACAGAAGCCCGGGTGTTGGAGTGGTCAGGGAAGTTCCTTTATGCCTTCCCTCCATTTCCTGTCATTTTCAAGGTTCTGTTGAAACTCAGGCTCCAACCAGCACTAATGATTCTGGTGGCTCCAGATTGGCAAAGGCAAGTTTGGTATCTCCTGCTGCTGACACTTTTGCATAGCAGGCCATTTGCCTTCCCCTCAGCCACTCACTCCTGACCCTTTCCCACTCAGGGGTGACTTACCCAGACCTGCAATCTCTTCACCTCAAAGCTTGGCTCTTGAGGAGTTAAGAGTTTCCTGCGTCTCAGTACTCAGAACAGGTCCTTAAGATCCTGAGAATGGCAAAAAAGCCTAACACAAAAAAGACCTATGCAGCCAAATGGAAGAGATTTTCCATCCGGTGTAAGGGCAGGCAGATGAGTCCCTTCTCAGCCTCTGACAACACTCTGTTAGACTATCTGGTTCATCTCCTGGCCTCTGGCTTGAGGCCTTCTTCACTCAAACTACATCTGGCTATTTCGGCCTATCTCTCAGTAGGAAAACCCAAATCTGTTCACTCCCAGCCGAAGTTCAAACAGTTTTTTAAAGGCCTTTCACACCTTCGGCCTCCTGTTAGGGAACCTGTTCTCCCTTGGAGCCTTAATCTGTGTATAGCCAAGTTCATGGAGTCTCCCTTTGAGCCCATGGCTATGGCCCACCTCAAGTATGTTGCCTGGAAGACTGTCTTCCTGGTAGCCATCACTTCTGCAAGGAGGATTTCAGAGTTGCAAGCTGTCTGTACTGAGCCTAACTATATTATTCCCCACAGGGATAAGGTTGAACTCGGGACAAACAGAAAGTTTTTGCCCAAGGAGGTATCTGAGATCTTACTTTGAGAAGAAGCTCTTGCAGCAGGTAACACATATATAGGGCTGACGCCACCTGGTGGCAGATCTCAGCATTTCGTTTTCTCTATCAGTACCGACATGGGACCACCTGTCTGGCATTGGCCCCGCCCCCGACGTCACATAGTATAATGGGCATAGGTGATCCCCACGTGCTCCAGTTCTTTCACACCGCAGCAAATCGCTGGTAAGCTCTCGGCTTGCCTACAGGTTCCTTAGCCTCTAGAACAGTTCCGTTCATGATTTTTTTTCCAACTTCGATGACGTATGTCCTCCATGTCGACTATGCATTGTAACAAGTGCTCTTGTGGACAGCAGATTCCAGGCAAGCATGGTCATTCTTCTTGCGTTTTTTGCCTGGGCCCTGACCATGACACCGTCGCCTGTACCCATTGCCAGGCCTTCAACAGTCGCACCAGGATCCGCAGACAGAAGTTGCTACAGGCCCATCTAGCACAGCCGCAACTGGCCCAGATGCAGCAGAATTCGTCCTCTGGGAGGGAGTCTTGCTAAAACAGGATGTTGTTGGCCCTGCTCCCCTGGTGCCTCAGCCTGATGGGAAGACTACACCTGTCCCCTCAGGTAATGAGGGTGACAAATTACCTACCAGCCCCAGGAAGTGCAAGGACAAGTGCAGGAGGACTAGGTCTCCTTCCTCCTCTCGCTCTTCTTCACCTTCATGGCCCAGGCACAAGAGAAGTCGGAAGGTTTCGTCCTCCTTTTCCTCTGCCTATGGTGAATCAGACTCGTACCCTGATTCAGACCAGGGCTCGCTCCCTGGCGATACTGAGGACCAACCTAAGTATCCTCCCAATGACCCCAGCTTTCTGGAGGTTATGTGGCACATCCAGGAAAACATGGGCTGGGATACGGAGGCCCTGGACCCCGAACTCTTGCGCCTGGCAGAATACCTGCACCAGAAGGATCCCAGCCAGTGGTCATCCCGCCTTAGAGGACAGTTTCCAGGATGGTACCCTAGCTACCTGCAGGCATCCACATGCATCCTCTGCAGTGCCCAAGAAGGCTAACTGCTTGTACCGGGCCCCCAAGGATCATTCTTATCTGGCCGAACACCCCACGGCTGATTCCGTGGTAATTTCTGCTGTGCATGATCGTTCACTGAGGCCTAAGCAGCTGGACTCGTTAGGTCACAGGGTGTACTCATCTCCCACCTGCAGTATTCGGAGTCTAATTTTTTGACTCATAAGGTCCAACTCCAGAACGCCCTTTGCAACCAAGGATTGGACATTCTGCAAGGTTTGCCTGGCTGTCCTCAAAGGACAGAGCTTGCGGTTGTTATGACGGGCTCGGATGTGGGTACTTACGTACTTCGAGCTGTGTGTGACTCTGCAGACACATTGGCAAGGGCAGCTGCTGCTGGAATATGCCTTCGCCGCCACTCCTGGCTCCAGATCTCCGAGTTCGACTCAGAGGTGCAGACTACACTTCTGGATGCCCCTTTTAAAGGCTCTGTGCTCTTCGGTGAAGACACAGAGAAGGTTATTGTTAGACTGCAGGACTCTGGCAAAGCGGTCCGTACGGTGCAGTCTATGTATCGCCCGAAAACCGCATTTTCGTTGGCCCCATTTTTGTGGCAGAGGGGGGCACCAGCCTCAGCAACCCTGTGCTCAGCATCACGCACAGGGGGGTGGTTTCAGTCAATGAGGGTGTCAGCGGGGCTCTGCCTGCCCCCTTCTAGACAGGCTAGACCTCCAGCAGCCACCCTCCCACCCCCTCCTTCCACCTGACTATACAAACAACCTCCCCTCCCAGACCTGTCATCGTGAGAGTGGGTTGGAGGTCGTTTCTCACTACACTATCCGGCTTGGAGAGAAGTGACCTCCAACAGATGGGTTCCCGACCTCGTGGAGTTTGGGCGCTCCATAGAGTTTGAGTGTCTGCCACCAGACAGATCTCCACCCTCTGCCAACTACCTGAGGGACCACAGGCCTCCCATCAGACGGCAGATCCAGTCCCTCCTAAACGAGGACGCCATACAGTACATCCCGGAGGCAGAAGGGGTCTCTGGGTTTTACTCCCGCATCTTCTTGGTGCCCAAGAAGTTCGGGATTTGTGGCTGATCTTGGACCTCAGCGACCTCAACAAATTGGTCGCTTACTGCAGATTCTGTATGGCGTTGCTTCCGAATCTCCTTCCCTACCTATCAGTTGGGGATTGGCTGGCGTCTCTCGACATGCAGAATGCCTACCTTCACATCCCTATTTACCACAGTCATCGGAGATTCATGAGGTTCAAGTTTGAGGGTCAGGTCTGTCAGTTCAAGGTTCTTCCCTTTAGCCTTTCCTCCACTCCCAGAGTCTTCACCAAGTGCCTCACCATCATCGCAGTAGCTCTGCACTGAGACGGTCACTTTTTGTTCCCTTACCTCGACGATTGACACCTCTTGGCCCTGTCCAGGTCTTGCCTTTGGGAGACCATCCTGGCCACGCTCTCCCTCTGTCTGCATCTGGGGATCACTGTAAATCCAGAAAAATCTCAGCTTTTTCCCTCTCAACATCTTCAATTTATAGGTGCTCTGTTGGATACCACTCTGGGGAAAGCCTTTCTCCCTGCAGACAGGGCAGAGTGCATCCAGGCTGTGGTGTCCCAGGGTTGTTCAGCCTCTCTGGTTCCAGCCAGGTCCATTCTCCGGCTTCTGGGGCACATGATTGTGGCCATAGTCTTGGTCCCCTTCACCAGGCTATGGATGCGCACCATTAAGTGGGTGCTCTGAGTCCAGTGGGACCAGACCAGGGATGACCTGGACTTGCCGGTCAGAATCTCAGAGCAGTTCATTGCGAACTCCACTGGTGGGCTTCTCCTCAGCATCTTTGTCAAGGGCTCCCCTTCCAGCCAGAAAGTCCTGTCCAGACGCTCACCACAGACACGTCCAGGACGGGATGGGGGGCTCACTTGGGGACCCACAGTACTCAAGGGCTGTGGTCTCCATTAGAAGAGAATCTGCATATCAATGTGCTCCAACTCAGATCAGTCCTGTATGCCCTACAGGCTCTGGCTCTATTTCTCGAACCCGGCCACCTCCTTGTGCAGACGGACAACACGTCTGTGGTATTTTACATCAACAAGCAAGGAGGCACGCACTCTTACCCCCTCTGTCGGGAAGCTATGAGGGTGTGGGACTGGGCAGTGGAGTATTATCGCCATCTTTCAGCAGTCCATGTTCCAGGCTTCTTGAATGTAGTTGCAGAGGCCCTCACCAGGCCAAAACCACTCTGTCACAAGTGGTCCCTGAGTCAGTCTGTGGCAGATGAGCTATTTGCAAAATGGGGAACTCTGGATTTGGACTTCTTTGCATCTCGATACAATGCAAAACTGCCCAGTTTTTGCTCGCTTGATCCTGAGCCTGGAGCTATCTGGCAAGACGTGTTGTTCCTGTCTTGGAGCAGGAGGTTTCTTTACGCCTTCCCTCCCTTCCCCCTCTTGCAGTAGGTTCTCCTCAAAGCACAATTGGAGAGGGTCTTCATGATTTTGATCGCCCCTCTGTGGCCCAGACAGATTTGGTTCCCACTTCTCAGGCATCTGTCGGTGCAAGCTCCGTGGCCTCTTCCCATTTCGGGTCACTTGCTCTTCCAGCAACAGGGGACTTTGGTTCATCCCAACCTGCGAACCCTGTACCTGCATGCTTGGTTCCTCAGGACCTAGCAAAGCTGTGATTTGGAGTTTCTGATGATATTACCCGGATTTTGGTGGAGGCCCGGAAGCCCACTGCCAGGGCCACTCACACCATGAAGTGGAAACGCTTTTGCATTTGGGCCATAGCCATGAGGCTTGACCCTCTGGTCTGTCCAGTTAATGCAGTCTCACAGTACCTGCTATCCCTGTCGGAGTCAGGTCTCAGTTACTCCTCCATCAAAGTATACCTGGCTGTTGTTTCTTCCTATCATTACTGTATTCAGGACAGAACAGTGGCTCAATTGGAGGTGGTTAAAACTTTTCTAAAGGGGATTTTACATCTCCATCCTCCAGTCCGGGACCCTATTCCTCCTTGGGACTTGTTTATGCTGGAGAGGCTTACGCTCCCCCCTTTCGAACCGGCCATGTCTTGTGAGCTCCACTATCTTTCCTGGAAGACTCTGCTTCTGGTGGTGGTCACTTCAGCTTGACGCATCTCAGAGCTTCATGCTCTTATGTGTTGGGGGCCCTACCTTATTTTTCATAAGGATAGGGTTGACCTCTGCACTAATCCTAAATTTCTTCCTAAGGTAGTCTCAGAGCTCACTCTTAATCAATCGGTTCAGCTCCCGGTCTATTTTCTGGAGCATTCTAATGGGGGGAAGCTCTCTTGCACACCCTTGATGTGCACCATGCTCTCTGGTGTTTTTTGTCCAGAACAAAGGATTTCTGGAAATCGGACCAATTGTTTGTATCCTTAGCGGATAGATCCTTGGGGTACCTGGTTACAAAACAAACGCTTTCATGTTGGTTGGTCAATTGCATCTCCTTCTGTTATCAGCAGGCTAACAAGACCCTGCCAGGCTCAGTTCGGGCTCATTCTACAAGAGCTGTGGCTACCTCTTTCGCAGCCCTAAAGAAAGTGTCAGCTGCTGACATTTGTGGTGCTGCCACCTGGCACTCGGTGCATACCCTTTTCAGACATTATAGTCTGAACATTGTTTTCAGACGTCGTGCAGCTTTTGCCTGGCAGTCCTCCAGGGCCTTCCTTCCTGAGAGGTCTTGTCTCTCGAGGGTTCCCTGCCCCTCCTTTTCTACTCATTCTTGGCTGTCTTAAGTTTAGACCTTGAATGGGTACGTGTTTGTTGACTCCCCTTCCCAGGGGTTGTCTTAAGTTTATACCTCTGGGAGATGTTTCTGTGTTTTCCTTTCCCCCACCCTTTCCCAACTATGGTCTTTAGTTTATACTGCTTGGGAATCAGTCCTATATATGTGTTACCTGCTGCAAGAGCTTCCTCTTGAAGTAAGATAGTGCAGTTAGGGAAGAACTTACCATAACAGTAGATCTTCGAGAGAAGCTCTTGCAGCAGGTATGATTTCCCTCCCTCCTTCCCCGGGAATGAGCCTTTCTGCTCTGGATAAGTTCAGCTCCCCTTGACGGGCCTCGCAAATTTGTGTTTCTGTGGAAAATTTTCTGCCACAGTGTTTGTTGTTCGTTGGCCTGGCTTTGGCGTGCAAGAACTGGAGCACGTGGGGATTGCCTACTCCCTTTATACTATGTGATGTCAGGGGTGGGGCCGGCGCCAAGTAGGCGGTCCCATGTCGGTATTGCTAGTGAAAAAGAAATGCCGAGATCTGCCGCCAGGTGGCGTCAGTCCTATATGTGTTACCTTCTGCAAGAGCTTCTCTTGAAAATCTCCTGTTACGGTAAGTTCTTATGTAACTGTACTTTCCACCTTAACCAGTACATTAACCTACCAGTGTTCTTTACTGAAAAGTCCCATTCCTGGGGAACAGAAACTCCATAGTTTGGACATCAAGAGAGCCCTGTTACACTATTTGGAATACACCAAGTAGCTTAGGTGTTCCTACACCCAGCTATTCCTTACCTATGGGGAAGTGGGTAGAGGCAGACCAGCCATCAAGAGAACTATTTCTCAGATAGTCTCTTGCATTCGTTTCTGCTATGACAAAGCTGACAAACAGCCTTCCGAGGGTCTCAGAGCCCACTCTACCAGGGCACGGCTCCCTTGGTGGCAGCTGTTAGGGACATCCTTTTGCTGGATGTCTGCGAAGCAGACAGTTGGAAGACTGTACACACATTCACTAAGCACTACTGCCTAGATGTACAGTCTAGATCTGATGCCAATTTTGGAAGGGCGGCACTGCAGAGCTTCTTTCCTAAGTAGGTTCTCTGCCCTCCTCCTAACTACACTACTTGTAGTCTGCTAAAAGTTACTGATGCTAAAGGACCCATGGGGTAAGAAGAAAAAGTTACTCACCATTGTAATCTTCTTTCTTCCAAGGTGTCCTTTAGCATCAGTAAGCTCCCACCCTTCCTCCCCTGACAACCTGACTACAGAGGTCTCTGCCTTTGTCTTCTCCCAAATTTGCAGTGTTTCTACTTGGAACTCATGCATTTTGCATGATTTTTAATGGGATCAGTACGAATTCCCGACAACTGTCTGCCCGACAGTACTTAGCCCAACTCCAATTGCTCGTGTTGTACTAGATGCCGACAATAAAATTCCCGTCTCTGATTTACCGACATAAGATCTTAAACAAAGCATTGGACAGTATAACAACCGAAACAACCTTGATGAACTAATCGCTGAGATAATGAAATAACAACTTTGATCCTCTCTGCTGAAAAGCTTAGATCTGAAACAAACAAAATCGGTAGTCAATAGAATGAGCAGCATGCAGTATCCTCTCTGCCAGCATTTTAAATGGGCAGCCGTGCATGAGTGTGGTGAATGCTGTGGGACAATGAGATAATGAAATAGCAACATAACTTGATGAACTAAATGCTGAAAAGCTTTGATCCTCTCTGCCAGCATTTTAAATGGACGAACCATGGATGAACTAATATCTGAAAAGCTTAGATCGGTAGTCAATAGAATGAGAATGGGATAATGAAATAACAACATAAAGAGCAGCATACCTTCATGTTGGAGCGTGTATCCTGGCATTTCTGTATGAAACTCCTGTAGTCCATTTGAAATCAATACATTTTATTAAATTAAAGTATTAAAACCCAAGGTTGTGAGCACTGTAGAAGCTCTTCCTCTACATCCCTCCTTCCTGTGCTGACACCACCAGTAATACAAATCAGCACAATCTCATTCTTGCACATATAAGAAGCCATCAACACTTAGTTTCATGTGCCCACGTTGTGAAGGCACAACTGTGCACACTTGAGGAACTGAATCAAACATTGCAGCGAGAACAAACACGAGGAAACGTCGGCACTCAATTACTGATTTATTATGTAGTGAGTTGCTAATTGACAATTACGGGCGAAATTACCATGTTGTAGGTTACATCAGCACACAGTACATATTAGGGCACAATTGCAGGCGAAATAACCATTCAGGCTAATTGAAGTCAGTAAATCAGAGACGGGAATTTACAAGTCAGGAATTCATACTAGACCCTTTTTAATTCCTGTTGGTTCATGACTTTGGGCATGTGCCCATTTATCTTCAAAAAAATTCTGGTGCCTTCTCAGGCAGTCTCTCCTCAGCACCCCCAAAGTCTCTCCTGATTGGCTGATGCTAATTAACTAGCATAAACCACACCTCTGGGGCAGTACTACCTGGTTAGCTAGCTGCTTAAAGTTACTGATGCTAAAGGACACCTTGAAAGAAAGAAGATTACTATGGTGAGTAATTTTTTCTTATGCCCCAGTTGTATATGTAACCATGTTTGTTGCTCCAGTTGTACCCATAACTGTTTGTTGCCCCGGTTGTACACGTAATGCTGTTTGTTGTTCCCTGTTGTGTATGTAACCTTGTTAGTGTCCCCTGTTGTATATATAACCTTGTTTGTGCCCCAGTTTTATCCTTAACTGTTTGTTGCCCCAGTTGTACACGTAATGCTGTTTGTCATCCCGTGTTGTGTATGTAACCTTGTTAGTGCCCCCTGTTGTATATGTAACCTTGTTTGTGCCCCAGTTTTATCCATAACTGTTTGTTGCCCTGGTTGTATATGTAACACTGTTTGTTGCCCCAGCTGTATATGTAACCATGTTTGTTGCCCCCTGTTTTATCCATAACTGTTTGTTACCCTGGTTGTATACGTAATGCTGTTTGTTGCCCCCTGTTGTATATGTAGCCTTGTTTGTGCCCCAGTTTTATCCATAACTGTTTGTTGCCCCGGTCATATAGGTAACGCTGTTTGTTGCCCCTATTGTATACGTAACCCTGTTTGTTGCTCCAGTTGTATATGTATTCCTGTTGGTTCTCTGAAGTTAAATAACCTAGTGCTGTGTTAAACATGGAGAAAACTAAAGCAGCACTCAGCAGTAAGTATTTGCATGATGGCTTGCTTACATATAGCACAAAAAATATGACATCAGGAGGTGTGGAAAATAGTGCCCTTGTGGTAGGGCAGACTGCTGCCCCTCAAAAATGAATGTATATACTGTTTCTCACATAGTGGATTCATTTCTACTCCCTTGGTCACGTGTACACAGGCAGCAGCAGCTGATAAAGACAAAGTGACAAAGGTTGCTTTTTCAGGTTAATTTCCTTCTTAATAAAGAATGTAATGGAGAAACAGTTACGATATACAATATAAACTAAGTTGTGCCTAAATGCAAACAGTATCTTAAACATGTCAGTATTTCTTTTAATCTTGTGTATGCTGCCCATTGCTCTGTACTGTTAGGAACTTCCTGCTTTTACTTTTATTGATGCTTGGCGTGTGTCTTGTGATGCATGTTTATTGTCTGTAAGTAGTTGAAGACTGGTGAACAAGCTGAGAAATAGGAGTAGGCCCGAAAGTAGTAAAATTAGTAAGAAGTTGGCAAAGCAATAGGAGTCAGAAGGTGGTGGTAAATGGGGTCCACTCTTGAGAAGGCAAGGTGACAAGCGGGGTACCACGGGGGTCAGTACTAGGCCCGGTCCTCTTCAATGTCTTTATTAGTGACATTGCAGAAGGGCTGGAGGGGAAAGTATGCCTGTTTGCAGATGACACAGAAATTTGCAACAGACTGGACACATGTGGGGAGCGGGGGGTGAAAAGAATGAGGGATCATCCGAAAAAGCTGGAAAATTAGGCATGGGAATGGCAACTGGGTTCCAATGCAAAATCATGCACTTGGGGCACAGAAACCCAGGGGTAGTGTACCAATTGAGCGGGGAGATCTGAACAACCACAAAACAGGAAAGGGGCCTAGGGGTAATCATTTCTGATGACCTGAAAGTAGCCAAGCAGTGTGATAAGGCAGTGGGAAAAGCTAGCAGGATGCTTGGGTACACAGGGAGGGGAATCACCAGTAGAAGGAAGGAAGGAAGTAGTATTACCACTGTATAAATCACTGGTAAGACCCCACCTTGAGTACTGTGTCTGGTTCTGGAGGCCCCACCTCCGGAAGGACATAGGGTAAAGGTGGTACAAAGGAGGGCTACCAGACTGGTGCAGGGCCTGCATCAAAAGCCCTCAAAATGGTGCAGGGCCTGCATCAAAGGCCCTACGAGGAAAGACTTAAGGAACTAAATATATACTCTCTAGAGGAAAGGATGGAAAGGGGGATATGGCAGAAATGTTCAAATACCTCACAGTAATAAGGTACAGGAAGGTAGCATTTTCCATAGAAAAAGATGCTCCAGTACAAGGGGTCACACTATGAGGCTGGGGGGAGGGGGAGGCTTAGAGGAGATGTGAGGAAATACTTAACAGAGAGGGTTGTGGACATCTGGAACAGCCTCCAATCAGAGTTGGTGGGTGCTAAAATCATAGCAGGATTCAAGCATGCATGGGATAGACACAAGGGGACCTTAGAAGTAGCGCGGGGAGGGGGGGGAGAAGACTGGAAATCGAGAGGTTCTGCAGTGGCACAGTAGGTAGGGAATATAGGGCAGACTAGGTGGGCCAAATGGTCCTTATCTGCTGACAACTTCTATGTTTCTATGAAGCAGTTCAGTTGTGTAGACTAGTGTCGTGGTTTCCACTGTGAATTGTTAGAAAGCTAGCAATAGAAAGTATTACAGCCCATATAGCATTTCTTAATTATTCTTCAGTGTAGGAAATAATTATTCTGGAATCCCCCTCCTCATACAAAAAACAACAACCAGCAGTGCATTACAGTTTAATGATCAAACCACTATCAGGTCATTTGATAATTTTTAGTCTATCTATTGTAATCCAGTACCCTCTGCTGGTGACTGTTAAATTGTGGGTTCTCCACGAGTATCAATGTGATGCAGGTTGGAGTGTTAATACAACCATGGGGAGTAATTTTCCTCACCCTCTGCTATGACACTATCATGTGCAGGGCAGTCCCTGATTTGCACTTTTAAGTGTACAGAAAAACTTCTACCATACTTGGGTATCTTGAAATCTTATTTTATCTGGTTGATCCTGCCATCCCTCTGCCCTGACATCTTCTAATTATGGCTATTTGGGCAGCATTTTGGAATCCCACATGGCTGACGGCAGTGTTGGGCATCAGCCGAGGGAGATTCCATCTGGGGAAATGGTCTAGGGGATTTTAGATATTCTGGCTAATTGGTAGTCCCACAGTAATCTGGGGACTAAGTAAAGGTCCTGCTATGTATACTTAGCCTTGAGATTACCAAGAGACTACCTCCACCGAACATTCATACCCTCAACTTCCTGTAACCTTAACTTAGATATTACTGAACCTTAAAATGGTCATCCTTTGATACCTGGGAGACCACAGTCACATTTGAGTCCCACAATCTGATGCTGCAGCTGGTTGGGGGCCATGCAGGTTGCTGAGGTGAGGTGGTCACATTTGAGCCCCACACTCTCATGCAGCGGCTGGTTGGGGGCCAGACATGTTACGGAGATGAGACTGGAGTCACATTTGAGTCCCATGATCCCACAATGAGGCCGGTTGGGGGCCCAGGCATGTTGAGGTGAAGCTGTCAAATTTCAGCTTCACAAATCCATACTGAGACAGGCTGGTGCCCAGGCATGTTCCGGAGTTGAGATGGTCACATTTAAACCTTGTAGCCCCATGATGAGGCTAGTAGGGGGCCAGGCATGTTGCTGGGGTGAGACTGTCACATCTGGGCCCACAAACCCATGCTGAGGCCAGTTGGGGGCCAGGCAGATTGGGGGATGAGACCAAAGTCACATTTGAGCCCAACAATTCCACACCAGGGGCAGTTGGAAATGATGCACCCATCACACCCCAACAGCCAGAATACATTCCCATATACGTAAACTGGATTGTATTGTAATTAAATATAAAAGGGCACCAGGGCTTAGTGTGTCTGTACAATAGATACCATACATAACATAGAACCACAGTACAAACTGTATCCATTCATACAAAAAAATCCACTTATATAGTACTGTACATACACAGGCCCAATAACAAATTCTTTTTTTTTGTTGTTGTAAATATCTTTTTATTAAAAACGTTATGCACATACACTACATACACTTACATATGGAGGGACAATTTGCCACATAGTGTAGAGGAATTAATATTCTATAAGTGAAGCTAATAAGGTGACTCTTGTCTCCCGGTACAGCACGGGTGTGTTGGCACTTTAAAACTGCAGGAAAAAAAACCAAAAACAACAAATGCGGATGCTTGTTCGCATAATGCATATCTACAAAAATAACCTGAAAGTACTCAGAGATTAGGTAGCACAACTGAGGGAGGGTTGGGTATGGGGGGGCATGGGAGTACCCAAGAAGACTTGAACCAAGCCCTTTCAACGCGATCCCACACTTCCCACCCTCACATACTGCTATGGCTGCCGGTGGAGCTACTATGGCAAAGCTTGCATCTCAGGAGAGCAGCTCAGGCTGGCCTGAAACTGTGCAGCTGGTTGTTACAGCTGTTAGGGGACAAATGTGGGATCATGTTTCATCACATATAGTACCCACGAAGTCCATCTAGAAGTGAAGATCTCTGTTTTTTTCATTTACACTAAATGTGATTTTTCCAGCTCTGGTTAATGAAAAGCTCTCCACAATAGGTAACTTTTTAGTTGCTTTTTCAAAAATACAAAAGTTGTGGTGTGTATCCCTTCAGGGAGCAAGTTCCATAAGGTAAGGGCTGCCATTGAAAAAGCCCAATCACCAGTGAACTTCAGTCGTGAAGAAGAAACAGCTAACAGTCCCCTTCTGCTAGATCTTAAATCCTCATATGGGGTTTGGGGAGTCAGGAGATCACAGAGGTATTGAAGGCTCTGTCCATTCAGTGCTTTAAATGTCACCAACAATATCCAGAAATCAATGCGCCACCTAACAGGCAGCCAGTTGAAAACCCACAGTGAGGGAGTAATATGGTCTGGAGGTCAGGAGTCTCACTGAAGCATTCTGTACTAGCTACAGGCGATGCAGTTGATCCCCAGGTCAGCCTTTACAGAATGCACAGTAGTAGGTGAGCCAGGAGACAATGATGGTGTTGACCAGCCTAGCTAGATCAGCAGAATCCAGCAGTGGTTACAGTCAGGCAACATTCTTAAGGTGGTAAAAGCAGCTCTTGACTGTGGTAGACACCTGCGAAACAAAGAACAACTCCCAAACTGCGAACCTCAACTGCTGCAAGAAGCCACACAACCCCAAGAGAGGAAAGGATCAGGCCACAGAAAATGGCTGAAATTTGCTTCTCTGAACCCACCACTAGCAGCTCAGTCTTGGTTGGGTTCAAAGCCAGCCAACTGGGGGCCATCCAAACCCTGATTTCCTCTAAGCTTTGTTCTAATCTCTGCACAGAAAACACCCTATCAGGAGCAAAGGACACACACAGCTGGGTGTCATCTTCAGAGCTGTGAAACTCCATGCCATAATGCCTTAAGATCTCTCCCAGCTGCAGCATATACACTGAGAATAGAACTGGTGAAAGCACAGAACCTTGAGGAACACCACAGTCCAGAGCAACCAGACACAGATGGCAAGAACTAAGCACTTCGGACTGCTCTCTTCTGCTAAGGAATGGCTGGAACCATTGTAACAGTTCCTGATAGCCCTCCATGCTCCCCCGGTCTGGCCAACAACACTGAGTGATTCATAGTGTCAGATGCTGAAGAAAGATCTAGTAAGATCACAATAGAGATCTCCCTGCAGTCTCTCGCCAGGAAGAGATAATTGCAAACCCTGATCATGGCTGTTTCTGTGCTTGCTGCAGAAACCAGATTGAAATGGCTCAAAGAGGTCATTCTTCTCAAGATGGTTCATGAGCTGGTCTCAGGGGTGTAGCCAGAAATTTTAAACTTGTACTCAAAACTGGTGCACTGTTGTCCTATCCCCCTCCATTATGTAAACATAAACCAAAATATGCGCTGCCACGCCACACCAATAATAGACGCCCCCCCCCCCCGTTTGCCATGTCTGAGTTCAAGTATTCAGTTTCTTCCTGTAATCCTCCTTCCTTTGTTTTTATGCCAGTCTGGTAAGTTGTTTTTGTTTGTGTATTTGGCTGGTGGCATCAGTGCCCCATAGTGAACAACAAAGGCAAAAGGGCTCAGCGCGACACAAACACAATGTGACTCACAATGTCCTTGCTTTCCTCTTTTTGTTGCCCCTGCCTGATTTTTTTTTATTGTACTCTGCTGAGTACAGTGCTTCAAACAACGTGAAATCTTGCTGTATTCTGACAGTAACAGTGAGTCCCAACCTCCGAACTGCCCCGGAGATGAAAGAGTTAACTTTCCATGCCAGGCATGGAATGCTGAGCTCGAGCTTGGTTGAGACTCTTGTCTGTTGCTGTTTAAACTCAAACCGTCAGATTCTTTACTCCGCCTCACTGAACAGTCGCTCCGGAGATTTTTCCTTCTGCTCGGTTCAATTTGTCGGTTAAAGTACCGCTTTTCTCAGTTTTCGACCGAATTTAAACCGTAACCTGTCGGTTCAGTCTCTGTCTGTGGTATTTGTGAGTACTAGATAGGTTTATATTAGTTTCTGTTCTGTGTGGAACTTGTAAACGGTTCATCGGTTCAGTTTGAACCGATCAAGTTGTTAAAAAATCTTTATCTGAACTTTTAGAGTGTGGTTACCGGTTCTTATCGGTTTTAAAAAAAACGGATTTTATTACGATTTTTTCCACGACCCGTGACACGGTCAGGAACCGATAAGAGGGTCTTGCCTGGTGGATTGCCATTAAAAGGATAAGTTTGGTTAGGACTGGCACAATGTCTGAGAAAACCAAAAGAAAAACTGTGTCCACAGGGTTTCAACACTGCAGTGTGTGTGGGGAAGTCTTTGCTAAGGCTGACCCCACAACACCTGTGTTTAGTGTCTGGGGTTTGACCACCTCAATGCAGACTGCCAGATTTGTAAGAATTTTCCTGCAGCTACCCTAGAAAAAGAGTTGGTAGGCTCAGGAAAGGGAGGCCAAAAGTCCGCTGAACGGATGGCCAGCCTGGTTCGGTTCAACCGAACCAGAAGGAGTGCCCTCTGACCAGGCGAGACTTCTTGAGCAAAAGGAGAGCCGATTCTGAGGAGTCAGTTCCAGCTAAGAGAACAAGAAAAGGAAAAATCAGCTGGTGTGGATCCAAAATTTCTTCTCAACCACTGAAGAAATAGCAAAGCGAAATAAAATTGTGCAGTCGCTTTCCCGATTCGACCGAACCGGCACCATCAGGGAGGCGCTCGGTTTGGCTGGTTCCACCGGTTCAAGATTATGATTTAGAGGAATATTATGAACCAGAGGAGGAGGAGGAAGGGGAGTATGAGGAAAGTGAATGTGGTTTTGAAAGTCTGGATGTGCCTGTTGACCCGGACATCTCCCCAGACAGACCTTCAGGAGTGCCTCCTCCTAGGCTTTCTGAGTCCCCCTCCCATTTCATGTTTTATAGAAAAGTGGCTGAAACCCTCCAGCTTCCTATGGAAGAAGCTGTGGATGACCAGGAGGAGCCTGACTATGTGGAAATGATGGATATCCCAGAGTCTAGGAGGCTGTCTATTCCCTTACACAAATCTTTTGGGAAACAGACATTTAAGATTTTAAAGACTCCTAATACCATACCTCCTGTGGATAAAAGAATGGACAAGAGGTATACATTGTCAGGCTCAGATACCGAGTTCCTTACACAACAATGCAGCCATGTTGAGGTAGTGCAGGCTGCAGCCTGTGATAAGGCAAATATTCCCTTGGCTTCACACCCCCCAGACAAGGACCCCAGGAGGATTGATGCCATGGCAAAGAAATGGTACGTGGCAGCATCCTTGGGACTCAGACAGGCCAACTATATGGTCTATACTGCTAGGTATCAGAAATCCAGATGGGACACTGTCATGGCTTTAGCAAAACATGTCCCTGGCCAGCTTGCCAAGGAGCTGGAGCAGGTGGCTGCTGATGTTGTCGAGGCATCCAAGGTGCAATTCCATGCTGCAGTGGACTCCAATGATGTGTCATCTAGAGTCATGGCTACATCTGTGGCACTTAAGAATGGCTTGGCTCAGATGTACTAGCCTGTCATAGGATACCCAGACTAAGGCCATGGATTTTCCTGTTGTGGGTAATTCTCTGTTTGGGGAGCAAACAGAGAATTACATGAAGAAAATGGACGCATATAGAACCACTTATAGGAGTGCCCAGGCCAAGGAAAGGCAGGCCTCTCCTCAGAGACAGCATCCCAGGGGCAGGGACAGGCCTTTTCATAGGCCTTTCTACCAAGCCCAGGCCTCCTCTTCTGCCTATGCTCAGAGGGGGTTCTTTAGAGGGAGAGGCAGAAGGGGTACAAGCAGACCTGCTTCCACCCCTCAGCCAAAACCCCCTGCCAAACAGGCACCCTGATGGGTTTGCCAGGGCCGATTCTCCACTACCTGTAGGGGGCAGGCTGGCTTACTTTGTCCAGGACTGGAAGTCTCTAACCTCAGACAAGTGGGTCCTGGAAGTAGTAAGCCAGGGACTAGTTCTCAGCTTCAAAAAATTTCCAAAGCTGAGAACCAGATCCTTTCCACCTGCAAATCCCTCAGAGGCACTTGCCCTAGAGGCAGAGGTCTCTTCCCTCCTGGCTGTCAGAGCTGTGGAAAGGGTTCCACCCCTACACCAGGGCAAAGGATTGTACTCCAGGTACTTCCTTACCCCAAAAAAGACAGGAGAATGGCGGCCCATCCTGGATCTCAGATACTTAAACAAGCACCTTTTAAAGCCAAAATTCAAAATGGTGACTCTGGGAATAATTCTACCCTCTCTAAGGCCAGGGGACTGGCTAGTTTCCCTGGACTTCAAGGATGCCTATTTCCATATTCTCATCAGAAGCTCCCATCGAAAGTACCTCAGGTTTGAGTTGCCCTCAGGCCATTACTAGTTCAGAGCAATGCCCTTTGGTCTAACCTCTGCTCCAACGGTGTTCACAAAATGCCTGGCAGTAGTAGTTGTTTCTCTAAGAAGGCAAAGGATTGCCATCTTCCCATACCTGGACGACTGGCTCATAGTAGGCCAGTCCCCAGACCAAGTCAAGTTACACCTACAGATAACTCAGCAACTGCTCACCTCTCTGTGTTTCCTTCGGAATCTTTCAAAGTCAGTTCTAGAGCCTGTTCAGCTCCTCACCTTCATAGGTGCAGAGCTAGATACAGAAAAGGCCAGAGCCTTCCTTCCCTCCCCTGGACAGGGCAAGGACTCTTATCACACTGGCCTCCTCTTTCACCCTACAGGTGTCTCAATCAGCAAGGCATTTTCTGCAGCTCCTGGGGCACATGGCTGCTTCTACAGCAGTGGTGCAGGGAGCAAGATTTCAGATGAGGGACATTCAGTTCCATTTGAGAGCTTTTTGGTCTCATAAAATGGATCCCCTGACCAAACTGATCCCAGTGACTCGAACTCTGATCCAGGCCTTGCAGTGGTGGCAGGATCAGAACAATCTAAGACAAGGAGTTCCCTTTGCCACTCAGTCTCACTCTTTAATCCTTACTACAGATGCCTCCCTCTTGGGGTGGGGGGCTCACTTGGGCAACCTGACCACCCAGGGGTTGTGGTCTCCTCAGGAATCTCTGCTTCACATCAATCTGTTGGAACTCAGAGCAGTATTTCTAGCACTTCAAGCTTTTTCCAAGTCTGTTCAGAACAAAATCATTCAGATCAGAACAGACAATACCACTACAATGTGGTACATCAACAAGCAAGGAGGCACCCGGTCTACGGCCATGTGCACAGAAGCAATGAAGTTGTGGTCTCTGGCTTATTCCCTGAACACCTCCCTCTCAGCAGTGCACCTCCCAGGCAAGGACAATGTCCTGGAAGATGCTCTCAGCAGGGTATCTCAGGGCCATCACGAATGGTCACTGGACCCCCTGGTCTTGGAGGTGATATTCTCCAGATGGGGCACCCCACAGATAGATCTTTTTGCAGCCCCAGACAATCACCAACTTCCCCTTTTTTGCTGCAGGCTCCCAGTGTTGGGCTCAATCCCCTGGATGCCTTAGTTCTCAGTTGGGAAGGGAAGTTCCTGTATGCTTTTCCCCCTTCCCTCTCCTGTTCAAAGTACTAGTCAAAATCAGGTCTCAACCCTGCAAAGTGATCCTGATTGCTCCAGACTGGGCCAGACAGCCCTGGTATCCTCTCCTATTGTCCTTAACAGTCCATCTTCCCCTGACTCTTCCCAGGAATTACAACCTGTTAACCTGTGCTCAGGGGAGGGTTTGGTACCCGAATCTCAAATCTCTCAATCTCAAGGCCTGGCCTTGAAGAGTTAGAGTTTGCTGATTTACACCTCTCCCAAGGTGTTATGGATATTCTAAAGGCTTCTAGGAAGCCTTCCACCAGAACTACTTATAATTCCAAGTGGAAAAGATTTTCCATATGGTGCTCTGGGAAGCATATTTCCCCAGAGTCTGCTGATCTGCCCACAGTCCTTGACTATATGGTCCATTTGAATAGCTTGGGGCTCAGACCAGCTACACTAAGGGTACATCTGGCAGCTGTCTCTGCTTTTATTTCAGCAGGTAAGCCCTCTTTTCTTTCAGCTCACCCTGTATTCTCCAAGTTTTTAAAGTTGCTTCATACCAATCCTCCATTCAGGACCCCTGCCCTGCTTGGGATCTTAACGTTTGCATTGCTCAGCTTATGCAACCCCTTTTGAGCCTTTATCCTCAGCAGAGCTTAAGTACTTGACTTGGAAGACTGTGTTCTGGTGGCCATCACTTCTGCCAGGCGCATAAGTGAGCTGCAAGCCCTGTCAGTGGAGCCTGACTTTATTTCCTTCCATAGGGATAAGGTGGTCCTCAGGACTAACAGGAAGTTTTTGCCTAAGGTGGTTTCAGACTTCCACCTTAATCAATCTATGTCTCTTCCTGTTTACTTCACTGACCATTCCTCCTCTGGTGAGAGGAGGCTGCACAGTCTAGATGTGAAAAGAGCCCTTAGCTACTATATAGAACGTACCAAGGGTCATAGGTTTGACTCCCTCCAACTGTTCCTCACTTATGGTGAGTTTGGTAAAGGAAGACCTGCCACTAAAAGATCCATTGCCAGGTGGATTGTCTCTTGCATCCAATTTTGCTATGAAAAACTAGATAAGGTTCCATCCTCAGGCCTGAGGGCTCAATCTACCAGAGGTACAGCTGCTTCCCTGGCTGCTGCCAGGGATATTCCTATCTTAGAGATATGTCAAGCAGCTACCTGGAAAACAGTTCATGCTTTTACCAAGCATTACTCCCTGGATATCCAGGCTAGGAGTGATGCTCGGTTTAGCACAGCTGTGCTTCAGAGCCTATTCCCTAAGTAGGTTCTGTCCCTCCTCCATGGAGGTACTGCTTGGTAGTCTGCTACTGTCAGAATACAGCAAGACTTTATGTTGTTTGAAGAAAAAATTACTCACCTTAGTAATGTTGTTTCTTTTAATGGAGTCTTGTTGTATTCTGACCTCCCTCCTTCCTTCCCCTCTCAGAACCTCTGTTTTTGGGATGTGGGTGGGCAGCGGCAGTGTTGGCACTCAGGAGGTGCCCCCCTTTTTTTATCACCCTTTCTTTGGGTGAGTGGGTGTTGTGTTTATTCCATTTTTGGGTCTCCTGACTTGAGTCTTTGTTTTGGACCAAAAAAATCTGTTTTATTTATTTATTTAGCTTTTGTTGACCGGGTAAGTGCACTAGACAAATCCTGCCTATTTTCAGGCACGACCCGGGGGAGGGGGATACAGATGAATACCAACTGACCTTGAACCAGATTAAGCTGTTGGTGGTATTTTTAGTGAATGAGGGAAATTTGGCCAGGACACTGGGGAAATTCCCCTACTCTTTTCGATAAGTGCCATGGGATCTTTAACATCCACCTGAACTACCACCAATCCAGGCAGATGGGACCTCGGTTTAACGTCTCATCCGAAGAGCGGCACCTCAGAAATGCAGCACCTCTCGTGCTGCATTACAGTGTCAGTACTGGGATATAACCTCAAGTGCCAGATGTGGAACTGAACCCACGGCCCTCTGATCTCCGGCCTCAGAGGCGAGTGTGCTACCTACTGAGCCACTGACACTGACTTATTATGTTAGTTGCCAGTTGGCTAGTGTAGGTTTACAGCTTCCACACAGGACCTCAGTGAGTTTAGCTCATAAAGATCTGACGGTTTGAGTTTAAACAGCAACAGACAGAGTCTCAACCGAGCTCGAGCTCAGCGTTCCTTGCCTGGCATGGAAAGTTAACTCTTTCATCTCTGGGGCAGTTCGAAAGTTGGGACTCACTGCTACTGTCAGAATACAGCAAGACTCCATTAGAAGAAACAACATTACTAAGGTGAGTAATTTTTTTCTTATGCCTGCTGACACCCCTGGCTGGGTTGCAACTATCTTCTCCACAACCTTAGCCGAAAAGGGAAAGTTGGAGACAGGATGAAATTTGATAAGCACGTAAAGAGCTAATGACGACGTGTTAAGGATGGGCTTCACCACCACCCTTTTTAGAGGCACTGGCAATAGCCATTCCAGAAGAGAAGCATTGACAATACTTGTCAGTACTGGAATCATTACAGCAGCTGAGTATGGCCAAATATGTGGCTGCCTCTTTTTCAAGCACATGAAGTTTCCGCCCACCAACTGGTAGAGCAGCATCATGATCAGCCTCACTGACAGTTGGACTGTCACGGTTGAGCTCACTGCAGCTTGAGCTACATTGGACCCAACAGTGACAGACCTCTGAAATGCAGTATCACAGCAGTATGTTGGCTTTGTGCAAGCGCGAACATAAAAGCTAGTTTTATTTATTGATTTATTTGAAAATTGATAACTGGGAAAGGCACACTGAGCCTAGGCTCATTTCCAGGTACGACCTGGGGGAAGGGTAACATAGGTAGACATACGTACATGCGAACATATGAAATTGCCAGCAGAAACAGGCCTCATGGTCTATCGACCCCGACAGTACATCAGTATAATAAATAAAATGATGAGAAATTACAAACAATTTGATCAAAGTACCGTAATGGTGCAAACAGGCAGCAGGAATAAAGTGCTAGGTAAACAGTGGATAAGTAACATCTGTAGCAAGTACGACTTGAGATTGTCAATACAAAAAACCATGTCGGACAAAACAGGTGCAGTTCAGTTGAAAAAGAAGTTTTAGCTGATGCCTGAGGCACTGTATAGAGGTGGAGTGATGAGTGGCATGACTGAGCTGGTTCCAGAGAAGTGGGAGGCAATAGAAGACAGATTGTCCAGCAGAGGAACAAGGGTGCAGAGTGGGTAAGGTATGCTGGTCCCTTGAGCAGAGAGAGCATGGAGCTGAAGGGTGGGAGATGACAGATAGGTTAGATAGGATGTCAGGGAGCCAAACCACTACTTGGAAATGAAGACAATGTTGTGGCACCGGTGACGTAAGTGTAGTGGGAGGATAGAGAGGGAGGATTTGAGGGAACAGTGATGCGTACATGGAGGGCAGGGAAGTTAGTCACAAAATGACAAAAGGCATTACATAGGGTACCAAGGGAAGTGGAAGGCGCAGTCTCTTAGGCCATATCTGGTGTAGTCAAAGATCGGGGGCACCATTTTGTTTATTAGCTTATGTCAGACTGGTAGGGACAGGCAGTCTTTATTTTGGTACAACGTGCCAAGCTTGGGGCGAAGTTTTGCATGTATGGCATCGGTGTGGGTGTAGCAGTCAAGCTTGAAGTCTAGCCACACACCAAGGTACTTGAATGATGGGATCGCAGCAAGAGGGGAGCCAAATGGTGTAGAGAAGGCCGAAAGTCTCGAGAGCCTGGCCAGTTTTTGGCTGGTTCCAAAGGTCATAGACACTGTCTTGTTAGTGTTGACCTTAAGCTGGTTGGCCTGGAACCAGAGCAGTACCTTACTGAAATCCTGTTGGGGTAGGAGTTCCACAGAGGCAGTTGAAGGACTAGAAGTGAAGATGACTGTGTCATCAGCATACATATATATATATATATATATATATATATGCGAGTTGACACAAGCAGAGGGGAAATCATTTAAGAAAATGGAAAATAGGATAGAGCCCTGTGGGATTCCATCCTGAATGGGGCAAGGGGGATATGACATGCCTCCAACCTGAACAAGTTACTCAGATCTTGGGGGATTTCACTGGCCACACACCTAGTCTGGCATTTGTTAGACAACTGCACAAAGCAAATGAGACCCACTCCTAAACTATTGTATGATGAATCAATCAATCATTTATTCATCATCAAAGTATGAATTAATTGGATACTCAGTTGAGCAGAGCTCATTTTCAATGAGGTTGCAGCGTAGTGCTCAAGGTACAAGTTTAACATGGACATGAACATGCATGGGCAATGCTTACAACATGCAGTCATATATGATTATATTGCTATTAACAGTAGAATTTGCAGCATGTCTTATAATGGCTGTAAAAATGTCAAGTAGCCAAGTTTAAGCATAGCACATAGTATGCAAACAAACTGTTGGGATGTAAATACATTTCTGGTGTGCTTCAACTCCAAAAGCTACAACTGTCATCAACTTTTAGTGCAGCCCTATGGAAAACATGCTGATCAATCAACAGCCTGACTTCTTGAACCCAGCTCAGCTGGTGTACAGTATTTGCTGTACATGAGAGTCATTAGTTAGGCAAACAGCTATTCAATGGCAAGTATTTCTAGACATGAAAAATAGACATGTTGCAAAGTGTGACATGCTAAGACTGGCAGAGAAAAGTTTAGGAAGAAGATTTAGTAAATTACTAGAAATACACAATTGGTGATGTGTCCAAGTCGCTCATCAAAGAACGGTGTGAAACAGCAAACTGCACTGCAGTGCCATGCTTCTGCACAGAAACAGAAGACATCGAATCTGATGGCAGATAAGGGCCACTTGTCCACCCAATCTGCCCATTTAGGGTAGCAGGTCAACTGAAAACAACTGTAAATACAATGATGTAATGGGCTGATGTTGCACTGTGTTGCTGTGTTCCTTCTGACAGTTTTCCACAATGACAGCAATGTTGTTAAACTGCTGACTCTTCCAGGATTCCCTACCCTGTTCAGCTCACACACTGTGCCACTGAAGCTATTGGAGAAAACACATGTGAGAGTATCCAACCTCAGACCATCCCTAATTTAAGGACACAAGGCAGGCTGTACGTCAGAGCTCAGAGGTTAGAAGGACCAGTGGCTTGGTAAGATAGGAGGATAGGTTAACCTGAAAGATACACAGCTAATACAGGATCACAGAAACTTTGTGCCCAAGCTGGCCCAGTGGCACAGGAGATTGAGGCACTGGTCACTACACCTCGCTCCATGCCAGTGATCCGAGTTCGGGAATGAGCCCGGGGCCACCGGGGGTAAGCAGGGGAGAGAGAGGATCGAGCATCTGAAGGACTGCTCTCCTCTCTCAGGGGGAGGAAGCATGTTGTCCTGTTCATTGACTGCTCTCTGGCAGTAGCCAGAGGGCAATATGGGTCAGGAGGCACTCACTGAGATCCCTGTATCAGTAGAGGAAGGATGGGAGAAAAAGGGAGCAGGTGGGTTCCATGATGGCCCCGCATCCCTGTGTCATCCCCAGCTTCTGGATTTGTGTTTGGGGGGGGATCCGGTGCTTTCCTCCTTGGCCCCACCACGGGGGTGGGGGTAAGCCACAGGAGAACTACTGGGGGTTGGCTGAGCGGGGACATGTGGGGCTGGAGGATGAGTCCCTCCGAGGGAGGGCCACAGCCACCTGCCAGGCTCCAGGCAAAAACAAATCATAGAAAAAAAAAATAACTTTGTGCCCAGTAGGGATTATGAGCTAGATTTTCAAATGACAGGGGAACTGAGTCCCACACTGCAGCCCCAGCTTCAGGACAAAATCGCCACACTTGGGGTGATTTGTATTTTCAGCCAGCGCAGCTGTAGGGGACACTATGTCTGGTCCCACCAGATATAACTTTTCCCTGCAGCTGTGCTGAAAAAACATCTGCAAGCTGCTGTAAATCATGGTGCCAGTCGCACACAGGTGCCACTTTTGAAAATACTACAGCTGCGGAAAAACTCTGGCTCTACAAGTGGAAACCCATTTACGCAAGGTTTTTCCTGCAGCTGCAGGATTTTTGAGGACTTTAAAAATCTAGCCCTAAATCTCTGGACAGCAGTGTGACAAATGTTGAAAACTTATTAAAGGGATGGAGAACATTAATTGTTCTGAAGGTGCCAGCTGCAGTATTGCCCCTCCCAACCTGTTGTTAGTCTTTCATCACAAGTGAGCTCACAGTTGTTGCTTTCCTCTCCAGAACTACAACAAGCAGGCCTGGGGGTGTCAGGTGTGTGACTGTGACATAGGTCTTGGGACAGAAGGAGACCTGCAAAGGATGACCCAACTGTCACAGTGCCGGGCCACCTCTGACCAGTGGGGACACAAATGGGGAAATCACCTGGCAGCTGCAGCTGGCAGCCCACTGGGCCATCCCATGCCGGTTTAAAAATGTTGACATGTTGGACCGAGAACCGGTGTTAGTTGCCACAAACAGGTTTTCCTGTTAGTAGGGGGGAAGAGAAGCCGAGACAGCTAGGCAGAAAAGCTGACAGCATCCCCCCTCCAGAAATGGTTATATTTTTATTTTATTTATTGGAACATCAGTTTAACAACCTTTGAGCCAGAGGCTCATTTACAAAGGTACCTCGTCACAGGGAGGACAAACAGTGCAAACAACAAACATCAAAGCGGACAAAAAACCAGAGTACAGTTAAGAGTCAGGCTAAATGGCAGGCATATGTCAAAGCACAGTATTCAATAAGCTTACAGGTGAGCATTGCAAGGTAGACAGTAAACAGTAGATACATGCAGATTAATTCAGTAGGCTGATATAGGTAAGGCTGGGTGGAAGACATCAGAGTAGAGGAGTGTGGGGAAGAGAGTAGCAAATAAAGGTAGAGATGGTCAGGAGGTCAGAGAGCAGCTCAGGGAGCTTTGTCTGGAAGAATAGGAGGAAGCTTAGAGGCAGCTACAGCTGCGTGTAGAGAGCAGGTGATTTCTAAGGCTAGTTTTAAAATAAGATATCGAGGGGGCATCAGTGATTCTGGTGGGGAGGGTGTTATACCAACAAGGGGCTCTCTAGGGGTAAGCCCTTTGACCTTGCGAGGTTCTTGCCCTCGGTACAACCAGTGCAGTTTTGCAGGATATGTGGGTATGCACTGTAGGGTTTGCTCGGTGGATAGCGGCTGACAGACCAGGTGGGGATAGACCAAGGAGCGATTTTTTTGTTAGGAGGCAGGTTTGGTATTTGAGGTGCTCATCTAGGTTGAGTAGATTAGCCATGGTGTAAAGAAGGCAGGTATGGGTTAGTCTAGGAACCCCAGTTATGAGCCTGCATGCCTTGTTTAAGGTAAGGCGGATCTTGTGCAGGGCAGTCTGGTCTGCTGCCCCATACACAGGTAAGCCATAGTCTACTAGGGATAGAACAGAGGATGTGACTGCAAGTCGGAGGGCATCCGTGGGGAAACAGTTTTTATGACGATAGAGGATACCCAGCCGAGTGTTAGAGACTGAGGCAAGGGCAGAGATGTGGGCATGAAAAGAGAGGGCAGGGTTAAAAGTTATACCTAGGTATTTATAAGAGTGAACTAGCTCAATTGGGAGTTTTGAGCTGGAGTGGACTAAGAGAGGATAGTTACTGGATTTATTTTGGGGGTGGGCAAAGAGCATTGTTTTGGTTTTCTTAAGATTAATTATGAGTCTGTGCTCAGTAAACCAGGCTTCTGCGTCGTTGTAGGATACCTGCAGAGAGTCCTGAAGTGAGATGGGATTATGGTCGGAGGCAAAGAGTACAGCATCATCTGCGTAAAGCAGGATTTTACCGGTACATTCACTAGGCAGGGAGTTGAGAAAAGAGAAAGAGCAAGGGCCCAAGAATGGAGCCCTGACTGGACTCAAGCCGGATAGGGCAGGCGCTGGAGAGTGTCCCATTAATTTTAACACATTGTGGGCGGGCCGACAAGTAGCTGGAGCACCAGGAGGCAGGCCCAGTGGCAAAGCCTAAGTGGCTAAGGGCACTAGCAAGAGGTGTGGAGACAGTATCGAAGGCTTTTGATAAGTCTATGAACACTGCACCTGCTAAGGAGCCAGAGTCCAGCGAGGAGTGAAGAAAGTTAGAGAACTCCAGGAGGGCAGTATTGGTGCTGTGGCCAGCTCTGAACCCATGTTTTTCCGGGCAGAGGATGCTATATTTGTTGAGGTATTCAGAGATTTGGGTGGCACAACTTTCTCTAAGGCCTTAGACAGAGGAGAGAGGATTGAGATAGGCCGATAATTGCCAGGAAGAGTCCTATCACCACCCTTGTGTATTGTGGTGACAGTAGCAATCTTCCAGGCAGAGGGGAAATGCCTGAGACAGAGAGATTTGTTAAAGAGGCAGGTGATTGGTGAGATAACCAGATCCAGAACCTGACGGAGGAGACTGGGATCGAGGGAGTCATTGCCAATAGTGTTACTCTTTAAGGCCTTGAGTAGGTAAGGTCTGACTTCCCGGGCAGTAACACAATGCAGTTAGAACAAGGGGCATGTGAGAATAGGGACAGACTGGGGGGGGTGAAGAAATTATCTGGGAGCACAGGGCTAAGGTCAGTGAAAGATTTGTTGAGGTGGTTGGCAATAAGGACTGGGTCTGAGGAGACAGAACCATCAATGTTGATAAGCGAGGGTGGGGGGGAATTCAGCTACTTGATGTTGTCCCAGAAGGTCCTGGCGTTCCCCAATGAGGAGGTGAGGGAGGCTTGATAGTGTTCAGCCCTTATATCTTCAAATGGGGAGCCAAGGTTGGCAGTGGTCAGTAGAATCCCAATGTCTTGTGCAGCTGCCTTAATCACCGTAGTCTGCCCAGGAATGGAGTGGTGACCTGGTACCATGGGATTCAGGGTTCAAACTGCTGTGAATTGAGCCATGAGCTAGAGAGCTGTTTCCACATGGTTCCTAGTACGGGGAACTGCAGCGAGGAGGAGGAGCAGCAGCAACAGGAGAAAGGGAACAGTGGCGGCAGCAGCAGCAGCAGAGCTCGACTGGCATCAGTAGTGCTGACCAGTCATCACCTTCTTCCTCTCTCTCTCTCTCTCTCTCCTTGATCTTTGCTTTTTTACTTCTGCAGGTTTAAAGCCATTGTGATCTTCACTGAAAAGTTCCCTGTAATCCACTGGGACACAGCAGTGCACCACTTGCTGGTGTTAGTGCTGGCTGCTGTGGGCATCAGTCCATCATCCAGTCATCTGTGTGGCGCGCAATCAACCTGTAGTGTATGGTAGAAGGTTGTTATGGATAGAAATCCATAACTAGAATGGAGATGTTATGCTGCAGTAGCTATGTCATCACAGCTGTTACGCTGCACTAGCTATGTCACTACTGCAGCATAACAACTTGGAATGCTGCCACGTTGTTGCTTTCCTCAATCCAGTTAAGCTGGAAGTTGCGTTTTTTTTAAACTTGAACTTGCAGAAACATCTGCAGCACATTGTGTCAGTTAAAAAAAAAAGTTAAAATTTCTATTCTCTGTTGTCTTCTCCAGCTGGTTTTGTGTGATTTTCTAAGCTGTGACTGCCCATACACTATAAAAGATTGTGTATGAGCAGTCATACACAAACAAGGAAATTCATGTATCTTGAGGTTCCCTTGGATACTAAGGAAACCTCTCGATACAAGAATATCCTTGTTATGTATGACTGCTGATAACACAATCCTCTATTTCTTACCCCAGGAGTCCTTTAGCAGCAGTAACTTAAGCAGTTAGCTGGCTAGGTGCAACCTAGTGGTATGCCTTCAAGAGAATTTTATTTAAATGAGCTTTGGGCCACAGCCAGTCAAAAACAGAAGAGGGAGTGAGCTAAGTGAGAGCAGCCTGAAGACTTCAGAATTTTTTCTCTGCTGGACTGAGCAACTTTGCCCCTGAGGGGTGTCTCAACTTTCCTCGTTGACAGCCTCCTAGGTCTTAGCTGGGTAAAGTTTTCCTCGTAAAATCATTTTTATCGTGTGCTGAGTAAAAGTTTTGAGTTTTGGTTAGCACCGCACTAATTTTATATTTTTAGTGCAATCGCACTATTTTGAATTTAATTTTACTGTGACTGTTCAGTTCTTGTGCTATTTTTACCGCGGGTGCCTAATTTCAATGGTTCCTCCTATTTTAAACTTAATTCTTGAAGGAACCGTCAGTTTAGTGTTAGTTGCCTTGCTTTTTTTACCTCGGACCTCTCAGACTTTATTGCAAGGCACCAATTTGGAGTTCAATTTTTGACAGTTGCCTGAGAGTTCTCTGAGGATTGACAATTACAGAGAAACCCATATACAGTACAAAACTGGACCTAAGCTGTCTCTGTCACAGGACTGGTCAGTGACATTTCAACAGAAACCTGTGCACAGCTGACCAGTATTACTGGGCTTTTCTATTAAGATTGGCACTGGTATAGATCCCAGTACTGCAAAAAAAAAAAAAAAAAAGGCACTTTTAAATTAGACAGATTTATTTAACTGGGGCAGGACTGGCCGGTGGAGTATGGCACAGGGGGCAGTGTTGGGTAAGTTACTTTTTCTATTACTTTCTATTTATTTTAGAAACTTGATCCAGGAAGCTCTGTGCTGTCACTAACAAGGATGGAGAAGTACTAGAAAAAGTAATACACCTGACAGTTAGTCACTTATTTCTTTTTATACAAAAACAATACAGAAATAATCAAAAACTATAACAGATAACATTTATTTGAAAGTAATAGGATAGTTACTAGTTACTTTGAAATAAATGGAATCAGTTACAGTTATGTATTACTTTTGCATAAAAATGCATAAATAATTGTAACTGTAAGGTGTATTACTTTTTCTAGTACTTCTCCATTCTTGCTAGTGACTGCACAGAGCTTTCTGGAACAAATTTCCAAAAGTAATAGAAAAAGTAACTTACTCAACACTGACAGGGGGTTAAGGCTCTGAGCTGCAGATCTGGAGACCTGGGTTTGAATCCCACAGCTGCCTAGGTGCATACTGTGTGATCCTGAGCAAGTCACTTAACTTCCTTGTGCTCCCAGGTCGCATCTGGAAACAAACTTCGGCTTAGTGTGCTATTCCTGGTTAAACAATGTTCCCTTCCAGAAACCTGCACTCAGTTTGTGAGGTCCAGAACTTGGTTTCCTTGGTTTAAATTGGCAAAGAAACCTTGATTATTATGGCTGAGGATAAATCAAAAGCTTTCAATCAGGGGCCATCTAAAAGTACTAACAATAAAAGTGTAAGCAGAGGTGCTGAAGAACCCTCTAGATCCCAGCCAAAAAAATAAAACTTCCAAAGATGAAGTTCCTTACAAATTAACAATAATAAAAGTGATGAAAAAAGGAAGCCTGATCAAGCTGCTGATGAAGTAGCTAAAAAGAAATTGTCAAGAAAAATAATTGCTCCTGGGAAAGCCAACAGTAAGACAACAGGCAGCTTAAAGCATAAAGAAAAAAACCAAAAACGTACAACCAAAGTCTGTGCAGGATCTTCCATCTTGTGCAAGACATGGCAAAAGCATGGCAGCTGTTTCAGACCCTACAGAAGATGGGTCCTATATTTACTGAGGCTGGCAAGCAGTCTTCCAGAGTTCTCTCCTCCATAGACTATGAGGATGATGCAGATGACAAAGAACATTTTTATGATGCCTCTGACATGGATTTTAGAGCCTTGAGCCCCATGAGTCCCCAGACCCTCTATTCGGGGCCCCCCAGGTGAGCAGGAGGACCCCACCTCTATGTTTACATTTTTACAAAATATGCTAGACACCTTGGACCTCCCTACGCAGGAACCCAACCAGGACGTCAATGAAGACAAAGATTATAGGGAGATGAGAGGTCTTTCAACCCCCAAGACCCTGGTTGTCCCTATCTATAATGCGTTCAGAAGAAATACCATAAAAGTGCTTCAAACCCCCCACTTCGGTGTCAGGGGTTGACAAGCGACTTGAGAAAAAATACAGATTGTCTAGAACTGTTACCGAGTTCTTGTCTGCACACCCTAGCCACGAGAGTATAATGCAACAGGCAGCTTGTGAGAAAGCTGGGGTCTCCTTGTCCTCCTTACCTCTGGACAAGGAATCCAAGAAAACTGACTTTATAGCAAAGAAAATGTATGTCACAGCCTCCCTGCTTCTCAGACTTTCTTTGTACATGGTGTTTACAGCCAAATATCAGAAAGCCTTATGGAAGTCTGTCCTGGCCATTGCCCGTAGTGGGTCAGATTCTATGGTGCAGGAGCTGGTGGATATGACAAACATTGCCTTGGAATCTACCAAATACCAATTCCACATGGCAGATGACTACAATGATGCCGCCTCTAGGGCGATGTCCCATGCCATCTCTCTGAGATGCTTCGTCTGGCTTAGATCTGATCTAAGGGAGGAGGTTGTTCATCTCCATGCTTACCTGGCAAGGATTCAGGAAACCTGCTCCCCCACCCAGGGACCACCCAGGCCAGCACCACTACCTCTGAGGTTGCCAAGAAAGATGAGTGGTTGGGCCACGGTGGACTCAGGGAGGGTGAGGGTGGTGGAACAGAGGTGCATCCCTCCAGTTGTGCCTCACCACAGTTCATTTGCCACTCTGGTGAAGCATGGTTCCTCTATGGAGGCACCTGCAGTGGAGACCAAGGAGGATGCTGGGAACCTCCACAATGGAGACCCACAGGAGGGTGGCCCAGGACCCCACAGGGGAAGGAAACAACTCCTGGTGGGGGACTCAGTTGTTAGGGGGTAGAACTGGGGGAGGGAGGGGAAAGGGAGGTAAGGTGCCTGCCCAGTGCCAAGGCTTGGAGGGACAGGAAACGAATCCTCAGGATCGTGGGAGCAGCGGCAAGGGGGAGGGAGCTGGATGTCATTATCCACCTAGAGATGAATGACCTGGCTGAGAATGGGATCAGAGCAGTGCAACAGGAGTTTGTGGATTTGGGGAGGGGCCTTAGACAAGTAACACACACGGTAACTTTCTCGGAAGTGCTACCTGTCTATTGCATGGATGAGGCTAGGGCACTCTGCACCATGGGATTCAATGACTGGTTGAAAAGCTGGTGCAGAGCTCAGGGATTTGGCTTCACTGGGGACTGGGGCTCCACCTGGAGGGATGCAGGCCTATACAGGTGCGATGGTCTGCATCTATCCTGGAGGGGAACCAGGATCCTAGGTGATAGGTTTAAATGCTTCAGTGGCAAACATTTAAACTAGCTAAGAGGGGAGGCACTGAAGAGGAGAAGGGAAATCCTAGCCCCCAAATCAGGGTAATTAGTGAGGTAAACACCAAAATAGAGCAGTCAATATGGAGAAGGGCAGGGGTAAATGGAGAAAAAGACAAAGGCAGTAGGGACAGGGATGGGGCAAAAAGAAATAAAGCCATAAAAAATGGAGGGTAATGAGTACCAATGCCTGTAGTCTAGGTAAAAAGCTCCCTGAAATGGTGGCCTTGATGGAAGAGGGATGCCTGGATATTGTGGCAGTCACAGAAACATGGTACACAGAGAACATTGACTGGGATGTCAGCATACCAGGGTACACAATCTACAGGAGGGACAGGGAGGGAAGAAGAGGAGGAGGAGTAGCTCTCTATGCAAGGGAAGGGATAAAAGCAACAGAACTAAAGGGTAAACAGGAAGGAGAGGAGGCACTGTGGGTCACCCTGGAGACTGGAAATGGCTCCACAGTCTGCACTGGGGTTGTATACAGACCCCCCATCTCAGGGGGAGGAAATGGACAAGGAAATGATAGAAGGCATCCTTGGGATGGCAGAGAAAGGGGAGATATTGCTGATGGGGGACCTGAATATGCCAGATGTTGACTGGAACACCTTTGCTGCAGCCACATCCAAGAGCAGGGCCATTCTTGATACCCTACAGGGGGCATGCCTCAGACAGCTAGTTTTGGAACCCACTCGGGAGAAAGCAATCTTAGACCTGGTACTCTCAAATGGGGATAGAGAGAGGATCTCTGATCGTGAAGTGGGTAGCCATCTTTGAACAAGCGACCACCAAACAGTGTGGTTCATGATAAACTTAGCTGTAGAGTCAAGCCACACAAAAGTGAAGGTACTGGACTTCAGGAGGGCTGATTTTGTCAAAAATGGGAGCGTGCCTCAGAAAAGCACTAGCAAACAGGCAAGAAGGTGGGGTGAAGCAACAATGGAGAAACATCAAAACCACCATTACAGAGGCAACAAGTCTTTGTGTGAAGCAAATAAATCAAAATCAAAGAAAAAACACTATGGTTCTCAAAAGAAGTAGCGGGGAAGGCAAGGGAAAAAAGGATAGCATTCAGGAAGTATAAGGAAACACAGAAGGAGCAAGACAGAGAACTGTACCAGTTAAAGCAGAAGGAAGCAGGGGAAGGCAGTCAGAATAGCAAAGATCCAAACCAAGGAAAAGATAGCAAACTTGGTTAAGAAGGGGGATAAAACTGTTTATAGGTACAATAGGGAGCAAAGAAAGACTAAGGCAGGGATACTGAGGCTGAACAAAGAGGAAGGTGGTTTGGCAGAGAGCGACAATGAAAAAGCAGGGTACTGAGCGAATACTTCTGTGCTCAGTTTTCACAATGGAAAAGCAGGGAAATACCTAATCCGTCAATAGAAGCACTCTGGATGGGGGGTTGATATTAGTCCTTTCACAGAAGAAAGGGTTCTGAAATAACTCTTAAAACTGAAGGTGGATAAAGCAATGGGGCCTGATGGGATTCACCCCAGAATTTTAAAAGAACTAAGGGAAGAACTAGTAACACCACTGACTACCCTTTTTAATAAATCATGGGAGTATGGGGTGGTACCTGAGGACTGGAGGAGGGAGGATGTGATTCCCCTTCACAAAAGTGGGAGCACGACAGAGGCAGGAAACTACAGATCTGTCAGTTTGACCTCAGTGGTAGGGAAAATGATGGAATCACTTCTGAAGGAAAGAATTGTTGAGTACCTAGAGGCCAGTGGGGCACAGGACCCAAGGCAGCATGGATTCACAGCGGGAAGGTCATGTCAGACAAATCTAATTGATTTCTTTGACTGGGTGACCAAAGCAGTAGACCACAGACCCGCACAAAAGATTAATAAACAAATTAGCCAGCCTGGGAGTGGGTCCTAGGGTGGTAGCCTGGGTAAAACACTGGTTGGACAACAGGACACAGCGGGTAATAGTAAATGGAGTCCACAGTGAAGAAAGGAGGGTTACTAGTGGGGTACCGCAGGGTTCAGTACTGGGGCCGGTACTTTTTAATGTCTTTATAAGTGACATTGAAGAGGGACTGGAAGGGAAAGTATGTCTCTTTGCAGATGACACAAAAATCTGCAACAGGGTTGATACACAAGGTGGGGTGGAAAGGATGAAAAGGGACTTGGCAAGGTTGGAGGAATGGTTAAATGTATGGCAGCTTAGATTCAATGCAAAAAAGTGCAAAGTAATGCACCTGGGAAACAAAACCCAGAGGAAGAGTACACAAGGGGGGGGGGTGGTGGTGAGATATTGACAACAACAAAAATGGAAAGGGACCTGGGGGTAGTCATATCAGATGACATAAAAGTGGGCCAGCAATGTGAGAAGGCAGTAGGGAGGGCTGGGGGGATACTGGGATGCATAGGGAGAGGCATCACCAATAGAAAATAGGAAGTTGTTGGCCCTCTGTACAGACAGTTGGTAAGACCACATCTGGAGTACTATGTACAGTTCTGGAGACCCCACCACCACAAAGACATAGACAGGGTGGAGGCTGTCCAGAGGAGGGCAACCAAAATGATGCAGAGTCTGCATCAGAAGGCATATGAAGAAAGACTAAAGGAACTAAAGATGTATAGCCTTGAGGAAAGGAGGGAGAGGGGGTACATGATAGAAACTTTCAAATACCTCAAGGGAATCAAAGTCCAAGAGGGTATCATCTTTCAGAAAAAGAGATGTGCAAAAACAAGGGGCACAATTTGAAGATAGAGGGGGGACAGCTCAGAGGTAATGTGAGGAAGTATTTCTTCACAGAGAGGATTGTGGATACATGGAACAGCCTTACTGAGGAGGTTGTAGAGTCAAAAACAGTGGGGGAATTCAAGAATGCATGGGACAGACATAAGGCAGTTCTAGTGGGGGGAGGTAGGAGGAAGTAGGCGTTGGTTAACTAGGATCTGCAGCTTATCCGTTAGGTAGGAGAAATGGGTAGACTAGGTGGGCCAAGTGGTCCTTATCTGCCATAAAATTCTATGTTTCTATGAAATGCCAATTCCACGGCACTTTCGCCAGCGAAATAGCATTCCGCCAGGTGCCCATCCTGACCTGACGTCATCCTCAGGTTTGGATCGGGAAGGGGACCCTGTGCTGTGGCAGGGGCGTGCATTGTGCTCCACCACATCTTTACAGTAAAATATTGCCTTACAGTACCTCCATTTGCGGTACTGTCTGTCCCGGGAGGTGCTGTAGGCAGGATAGGACACTATTGGCACGTCTCTACCATTCTACAATTAATGTTGTAGGTACTGTGCATGTATATGGTATAGACCTCAGGGTAACTTTCCTTTATGTGGAGCTTAGACTCCTAACTTACCCTCCACCAGATGATTCACCTTTTTTCATCCCACTCCAGTTCCATGTAGTATCTGGAGTTCAATCACTGAGAGTGAGGCAGTAAAGCCCATCCTCTCTGCTAAGAATCTTTCTTCCTTGCCTTTCGGGGCATATGTAAGTCTGTCTGTAGCCAGGGTGGAGATTAGCCAAGCTCTTCCACATCTGAGATGTGGGTGTATTACCCGAGACCCAAGTATTAAGAATTATCTGTCTGGCCACTACCAAGACCACCCTCACCCATCTAGAATACAGATCCCACTCTCCTTCTTCCCCCACCTCCAGCTCAAAAAGGAGCGAAATGGGCAAGAAATTCACCCCCCTACCCCATATCTGGGAGATCTCCTTGTCAATTTCTCTCCAGTAGAGCTGTAATTTCGGGCACTTCAGAAGTAATGGAAATATGTGCCCCATGCCACTAAGCACCTCCCGCATCTGTCTGAAATTCCTGGATAGAATTTGTTGACCACACTCGGTGGGTAATACAACCTATGGATGAATTTATACTGTGTTTCTTTAAACCTGTTGCATAATAACAGGCCCATGTGGGATGATATTATTGTATTCCAGTTCTCATCTGCTATAGAGGTCCCCAAATCTGCTTCCCACTGGGATCTGGTTTTCCTGGACTGGTCCGGAAAGTATTCTGTGTCTACTCTGACTGCTCTCCCTATCAGTCCTTTTTCCTGTGATCTCGACTTAAGGATTTCTTGTTCAACCGCTTCTAGTTTGGACTTTTCCTTGGCTGTCCTAGCCAAACTATCAGAATAGTTTCTAATTGGCAGGTACCTGAATAGGTGCTCTCTGGGTATCCCTAGGGCCTCCCTCACCACCTCAAAAACACACAGGCCTTCCTTGCTGTGAAGATCCCCTACACATCGGATGCCCTTCTCTTCCCATGCTGCAAAGCCTGGGTCTTCAAGGCCCGGCAAGAATTCTGGGTTTCTGGCTATCGGAATTAGTAAGGTGTGATCCTCTGCGGCTCCCCTCCTGCTTTTAATTGCTTTCCAGGCATCCCAAACTGTTAGTACTAGGGGGTTTGAGTTAAGGAGCTGTTTATGCACCCTGAGCCCTGACTTAGGCTGTTATCCTCCCAGGGCAACCCTCTTCCTCCAGGTCCAGCCAAGAGGTCACCTCCCCCCTATTCACCCAATTATGTAAGAATCTGTACTGAGCAGTTAAAAAATATCCCCTAATATCTGGGAACTCAAGTCCCCATCTTTCTTTGGTGTCTTTTAATCTATTCAACTTCATCCTTGACCTTTTCCCTCTCCAAATAAAATCCGCAAACCCTCTTTCTAGTCTGTGAATATCCAGAGCTGTGGGGCACAACGGAAACATCTGCATGGAGTACAGTAGTCTTAGTAAGACATTCATTTTTATTAAGTTGATGCGCCCAAGCCAGGATATTGGTAAGGCCCTCCATCTTGCCAAGTTAGCTAGTATTTTATCAAACAAGGGAGTATAATTCCAATTGTAGAGCTTATTTATAGACCCACCTACCTTAATCCCTAAATATGTGAAGTGTTTCTTCACTTTTTTAGACCCCAGGCATGGTTAGGGACACCCTTCATTACCCCACCAAGGAACAATATTTCAGATTTATTAAGGTTAAGCTTATAGCCTGAAAACCTAGCAAATTCCGCAATGATTTGGAGGAGAGCAGGTATCAATTCTCCTGGGTGAGTCACAAAGAACAGCAGGTCATCTGCGTAGAGAGCAAGTCGGTGTTGTCCTCCCTTAGTCCCTAGAATCCCCCATATTTCTTTGCTTGCCCGAATCTTGATAGCCAGTGGCTCAATAACTATGGCAAACAAAAGATGGAAGAGGGGGCACCCCCTCCTAGTCCCTCTGAATAATTCAAATTCCTCTGAGAGTGTGCCATTTACTATTACCTTTGCCCTTGGTTCCTTGTACAACATTTTTACCAGATTCACAAACCCATCTCCCAGTCCAAATCCATGCATAGCCTCAAATAGGTATTCCCATTCTATTCGGTCAAACGCTTTCTCAGCATCCATAGTCTACACACACATGCCAGTCCCGGATGCTGAGAGCCCCACCATACTACATTTAGTAGCCTTCTCATATTGTGATATGACAGTCTTCCCATCACGAATCCTGTCCGGTCAGGATGGACCACCACTTGAAGTACCTGTTCTAGTTGTAGGGCCAGAAACTTAGCTATGAACTTACAGTCGTAGTTGAGCAGGGAGATGGGTCCGTATGATGTACACTCCATGCCATCCTTACCAGGCATTGGCAATATGGTTATATTTGCCTTTAGGCATGTTCTGGGGAGCCCCCCCCTACACTCTGGCCTCCTCTATGAGCACACTCAGTTGCTCTGCGAGGTCCCCCTTTAAGACCTTATAACTGTCTGCTCCAAAACCATCTGGGCCCCCTGCCTTTGCTGGCTTGAGGCTACCGATTGCCTTTATATATGTCTGTTTTAAAAGTGTGCTGAGTATAATTATTACAAATTCGTTAGTGCCGTGCTAATTTTTTAATTTTAGCGCAACTGCGCTATTTTGACTTTTACTTCTACTGTTCATTTTGAATGTTAAATTTATCGCGGGTGCTTAATTTTGATGGCTCCTCTCTTTTGTTACCAAATTCTTGTAGGAACTGTCAAATTAGGGACAGTTGCCTTGTTTTTTACCTCAGACCTTGCGGGTTTTACCGTAAGGCACCCCACTGGGATTCAAATATTAACAGTGCCTGGGGGTCTCTCTCAGGATTGGCAGATTAAGAGAAACCCTTCTATACATTATGTTTATACATAAAGGAACTGGACCTAGGTATCATCTGTCGCAGGATTGTCTGTAAAGGTCCCGCAGCCACCTGTGGCAATTGACAAGTATTGCTGGGTTTTCTATTAAGATTGGCACTGGCATAGATCCCAGTTCTACAACCACAAAAAAAAAAAAAAGGCACTGACAACAGACAGAGCTAATTAACTGGGGCAGGACTGGCTAGTGACATTTCACAGAAACCTGCACTCAGTTCGTAAGGTCCAGGACTAGTTTGCTTGCTTAAATTGGACAAAACATAGCAGACAAACATTTGATTATTATGGCTGAGGACATATCAAAGGCTTTCAACTAGGGGCCATTCAAAAGTAATAAAATGTAAGGAGGTGCTGAGGAACCCTCCAGATCCCAGCCAAAAATTAAAGCTTCCAAATTACAAAGTTCCTCACAATTTAAAAAGTAATAGAAGTGACAAAGGAAGGAAGTTTGATCAAGCTGCTGATGAAGTGGTTAAAAAGAAACTCTGTCTAGACATAAATGCTCCCGTTGCTCCTGGGAAAGCCAATAGCGAGACAAGAGGCAGCTTAAAGCATACAGAAAAACTGTGCGGTACTCCATCTGTGCAAAATATGGAAAAAGCATGGCAACTGTTTCAGACCCTACAAAAAAATGGGTCCTTTGTTTACTGGGGCTGGCAAAAACTCTTCCACATTTCTCTTTCCCATAGAGTGTGAGGATGGTACAGCTGATAAAAAATACATTTTTTTTTACTTATTTTTTTCTCCTTACTGCCCGAGTTGATCCACTCTTTCAGATTCCTCACACATATTCCAGTCACCGTGGTGTCTGCCCCTAGAGTGCAACGCTATTCCAGTATTTTTTCTAGAAGCGCAGATAACCCCCCAGGTGGGACGAGGAAGGCCCCCCTTACCTTCCCAACTTTCAGAGGAGCGTGCGCTTGCACAGCGGAGTCTGCCCTTGGCCTGATGGATGTGTGGCTGGAGAGATCATCACCAAGGTGCGACAAGGATTTTTTCCTCTTTCTTGTGTCCTCCCCCTGCTGATGCCGGCACTCAGGGAGGGCCAGTGGGAGAAGAGCATGCTACACAGCTCCGCCCAGGGCCCTCAACCAATGTCAGCCCCTCTCATTTTCTACAGCTGCCCCAACTGCACTACCAACACCCGGGTTTACCTGGGAGATGGCAGTGGAGCAGCAGGGTATGCATGCAATCCTCCCCAGAGAGGGAGAGCTGCCGATGGGTGCTCAGTCTTTCTCTCCCATCTGCCAACCCCCCAGCAACCTGAGTCCATCACTGAACCCAGAACGCCAGCATGGTGGGAGGTGTGGCATCCAGCACCTCAACTCCCAGCGCCACTGGGCCGGCTAGACGATAAATCATTTTATGATGCCCCTGCCTACAGAGGCTGCTAATACTCTTCCACAGTTCTTGCCCCAAGACTGTGAGGGTGATACAGATGATATGAAAATGTTTATGATGTGGAGGGTCTAGCACCGTATGTATCCCAGGAGATTCTCCCTCCATGCCTTCGTCTATCCAAAACATATTGGCACCCTGGACGTCCCTTCTCAGGAGTCCTTCCAAGGTGAGGATAAAGATAAGGATAAGAAAAGAAAAAAGATTATAGGGGAAAGGTTCCACCTCCTAAAAAGCCCTGTCGTAATGAAAAATATAAATAAAATACCACAAAACTGCTTCAAGCCCCCACTTCTGTGGCAGACGTTTACAAGCAGTCTGGAAGTGTTATTAAATAAATACATACATATATCAATTGTTTAACAATACTGAGTGCCTGTCTGTACATCCCAGCCGTGTGATTATAGTGCATCAGGCAGCTTGCGAGAAAGCTGGGGTCTCCTTTTCCTCCTTACACCCTGGATAAGTACTCCAGAAAACAGATATCTTAGTTACTCACAGATGCTTGTCAAAATTTTTACCTACTTGGCTTTTTGGCCAAATTAAAAAAAAAAAAAAAAAGCATTGCGAAACTCTGTCCTGGTTCTTGGAGCAGGAGCCGGTGGATATGGCTAGCCTGCTCTGGAAGCTATGTAATACCATTTCCACAGGACAAAAAGGATGTTGCCTCCAGAGTCACGGCCTATGCCATTTCTCTGAGATGCTTTGTCTGGCCTACAACTACTGGTCTACCCTTAGACTCCCAGTTTAAAGTCATGGACTTTCCTGGTGATAAACACATACTGTTTGATTCTTGAACATCTCAAACAAGGCCCCCTGCTCCATGGAACTTTCACCTGAGGCCATTAGGGGCAGAGTTTTTTTCCCCCAGCCTTCTCTCAGTGCAAGGGTGTTTTCACAGTCTAAAACCTGACATTAGTGTAGGCAGACCTCATGTGTAGCCAGGTGTCTGAGCCTCTTCCCCAACGCAGACATTTCTGTAGGAGTGGGAGGCAAAAAAACATTCTAGCTTTGCGAATGGTGGAGAGGGTCCCTGGCCATGAAAAGAAGAAAGGGCTTCTACTCCACGTAATTCCTGACATAAAAGACAACTGGGGAGTGGCTTCCTATCTTGCTGTTAGAACCAAAATTCAAGATGGTCACTCTGTTACTATTCATACAGCCCATACTGTAGGGAAACGAGCTAGCCTCCCTGGTACAAAAAGGGCCCCCTTTTTTTCCATATATCTTTAATGAGGTCACACACAAGGGCAGGCTCACTGCGGCCCTTTGGTCTTCCTCAGCCCCAGGAGTAAGCTCCCACCCTTCCTTCCCGGTTCACATGTTGGAGAAGGGCTTCATCACATCTCTTACTAAATTTGGGGTTTCTTATTGATGAGTTTCTAACTTGTGTTGTTGTTTCTGTTTCCACTGTTGTGGACATTTGCATGTATTTTGATTCCTGTCGATTCGCTTTCGGGGCATGTGCACTCATTTTTCCTTTGAAAAAATTCTGAAGCCTTCAGCAGCTCTCACTCAGCTCACTACCCTTCCTGTTTTCTGATTGGCTATGACCCTGAGCTCATTTAAATTTCTCTTAAAGGCACACCTCCGGGGCAGTGGCACCTATTCAGCTAACTGCTAAAGTTACTGATGGTAAAGGACCACTTGGAAGAAAGAAGATTACTGGGGTGAGTAATTTTTTTCTTTCCACCTATCCGGTGGAGCAACATCATGATCAGCCTCACTGACAGTTGGACTGTCATGGTCGAGCCCATTGCAGCCTCAGCTGCATCGGACCCGACAGTGGCATGCCTCTCAAATCCAGTATCATAGCAGTATGTTAACGTGGCCCAAGTGTGAACATAAACATTTCACCTAAAAAAGATCCAGTTATCTACAAATGATCATATGGTCCAAAAGTGCTGACAGCCATAATGCAGCACTGGAAGTATTTAAAAATGAAGATCTGGTATTTGCTAGCCATTCAGAAAGATTCAGCGCATGTAAAAATGATGCCAACCTGTGTGGTGGTCTAGTTAACTATGCTCGTTGATGGGGTGAACCAGATGATATCTGTTGGTATAAACATTGGAGATTAAAGACACTACAACAATTTCGAGCAGTGCAAGCGCTTAATCTTAAACAGAATAGCATTAACAAATATCTTAAGAAATGGAATATATGAGTACCTAACTGTTATACTTCACACTGTCATAGCCATGCTGCTGCTGTATATTATACATCTACATTTGATGATGCCTGCGTCCCAGTGATAATGCAATAGGAGAATCTGAAACTGTATCAATATGGCAATCAATATGGCAGGGACAAGGTTCTACTCTTTTTTTTTTTTTTTTTTTTCAGAAAGCTTTTTGCTCCCCCGTTACCCCTATGTCTTATTTGGCAATGGGGGAGCCATGGTATTTCTGCTTTTCCCCCTGTTACCCCAGGACCCCAGATTGCAGTCACGCATGCACATGGAGGCATGCATGGGCTCCATGGCTCTGGTAACAGACCCTTCCTCCCTTCTGGCCTAATGCTGGGTTCCCCCCTTGGCTTGGCACTGCCATCTAGCCTCCACCGGCTGGCAGCCAAGAAACTCCACATCCCTCCCCAGAGAGGAGAACTGCCTTGAAGCTGCTCGATCTGACTCCTAGCCTTCCCCCCCAGGTGACCCTTGGTGGCCCAAGCTTGCTTCTGAAAATGGGTTGCCAGCATGGTGCAAGGTGTGGCATCCAGCACCTCAGTCCTCAATTCCACCGGGCTTGTCACAAGGTTCTACACCTAAGAAACTTTGGAGCCAGCAGTACTAGCACTCAGCTGGATTATGGTGTAGTGCTATGACTCAGCAGGTGGGCCTAGAGACCATTGACGATGAATAACATCCTAACGGGCATAGCAGCTTATGGTGATAAGAATCCATTGAGCATCGACATAAGCGACCATTTCATTCAAGACTATTTGTCATTGAAATTTAAAGAAAACATTCATTGTAGATGCTTACAGTGATGATCTAATCTAATTGACAAACATTATTTTTGACATTACTGCAGCTACACAATCAGTTTATCAAAGATTATTTCCTGTATCCTTAGTTAAAACAAGGTACTGTGTTCATCTAAGAATCTAGTGCTTACGGGCGGATGTGCATTCAATTGTTTAGCTAATCACTGGGCATTGGCACAGTTTGATCAAGTTTGGATTATGCCTAATCCTGGAGATGCAGGTTCTGCCATAGGAGTAGTGTTAGCACAATAAAAGCAGCATATCCCATGGACTGGCCCTTACAAGGGGTACGACATGGAATATCATGGTAGTATTCGGGAAATAGTAGATTACTTAAGCAAACATCACCTATGTGGAGCAGCAACAGGTGGGGCAGAATTTGGACCTAGACCATTCAGCAATTGCAGTTTGCTAGCAGATTTTAGCGGTTCAGATATCAAGCAACTGGTTAATTGGATTAAGCGATGCCAACAGTTTAGACCATTTGCACCTGTGGCGTTTTCTGAACACTGTTTATTTGAAATGGCTTGAGGTGATCACAGATACATGCAGTGCATGGTTAGATGTAGTTTCCCAGGTACATACCCGGGCATAATATATCAAGATGGTACTAGTCAACTACAGATTGTTGGATCAAAGGATTACCAGCAACTTAGGGAATTATTGAAACTATGGCATAAGCATACCAAATGCCCTGTGCTGTTAAATACCAGTCTGAATATTAAATGGTTGCCTGTGATTAATGACCATGCAGAATGGAGATATGGGGCTCAATGCACAAAGGGTTTTGAATGCCACAAGCCCTGAGTGCGCCAAACACATGGTGCAGGAGACTTATGACATTCCCCGGCTGGCACTCGGGATTCTCAGTCTCCTAGCCCCCCATGTGCCACATGCCGTGAGTTAGACCAGCTTTTGCTGGTCTAACTTCACAGACCTTTTTACGGGGTTTGCGGTAATATTTGGCATACGCAGCCATAAAAAGGCTGAAGTGTTGCAAATGCACACGACCTTGTGGAATCAGGCACAAGGTGCGCCAATGCAGTTGGCACAGTGCAGGGTGTGACGCAGGGCTTGTGCAAGCCCTGCATCAGCCTATGCGAATCGATCCCATGGCGTTCAGGTTTTTAAATGACCTTTAGATAAGAGTATATAATGTACACAATGGGCTGGATTTTCAAATGTCTGAAATTGTTACAAGTTCTGGGTGCAGAGATGTGGTGCATCGGGCTTGCAGCAATTTATAGGGATTTTCTATCCCTTGTGGCAATTCATACTTGCTGGATCATCTTTTTGTGGTCTAGCTTGCATCAGAAATTGGTCCTGTTTTAACAGAGCTTGCACCTGAGATTTGGCATACGCTGTCATAAAGCAGGTAAACTGTCATAACTCTGCCCAAGATTATAAAATCAGGCGCAGCTGTGGCAAACAGAAAGGGCACAGCTGCAGCAAAGAAAGGGTCTAATGCAGGGCCTGATGCAAGTCGTGCACCACCCTTTTGAAAATCCAACTCAGTGAAACAAAAAACAGACTACGGTTTCGTTATTCAAAGACTTTACCTTGAAATGGTGTTGCAGATGCAACTACATTTGTATGCTGTCGAAGTACTTTTGATCAGTCTTTTTGATAGAAAATTACAAGCAACTGCTGAATTCTTAAATGAATACATAGACAGTGTCAGCAGATAAGGGCCTACAGACCACCCAGTATGCCCATTTGAGCTTGTAAATTCACTTTATGTTTTCCTAAAAGTCTGTTACCCCTTAATCCTGACCTCCAGAATTCCTTTATTTCTATCCCATGCATTCTTAGATCCCGTGATTGTTTCAGCCCCCACCACTTCCTCTGCAGGGTGTTTCACTTGTCCACCACCCATTCTGTGAAGAAATTCTTCCTCACGTTTCCTATGAATCATCCTCCCTCCAACTTCACCCCATGCCCTCTAGTCCTGGAACATCTTTTTCACATAAAAATAGTGTATTCCTGCACCCTGTTCCTCCCTGTAAGATACTTGTATGTCTCTATCACATCCCCTCTCTCCCTTCTCTCCTCCAGGGAGTACATATTCAGTTCCTTCAACCTGTCCTCACAGGACTTGTGATGCAATCCATGTACCATCTTTGTTGCCCTCCTCTGAACCTTCTCTACCCTATGTCCTTATGTAAGTAAGGTCTCCAGAACTGTACACTGTACTCCAGGTGGGGCCTCACTAGTGTCTTGTATAATGGAATTATAACCTCCCTTTTCCTGCTGGTGATGCCCCTGCCTATACATCCCAGCATCCTATTTGCTTTACCTGCTGCCTTGTCACACTGTTTCCCTACCTTGAGGTCATCAGAGATGATAACCCCAAGATCCCTTTCCTGCTTGGTGCATGCTATATCCTCACCCCCCCCAACTGATATATTGTGCCAGGATTTTTGTGTCCCATGTGCATTATCTTAAACTTCTTTGCATTGAACATCAACTTCCAAACCCCTGACCATTCTTCAAGTTTCTGCAGGTCCCTTCTCATTCTGTCTACACCCTCTGGTGTGTCTACTTTGTTACAGAGCTTTGTGTCATCAGCGAACAGGGAAATTCTGCCTTCTAGGTCCTGTGCAATGTCACTGATGAAGATGTTGAATAGGACCGGTCCAGCACTGATTCCTGTGGTACCCCACTGGTCACTCCTCCCTCTGTGGAGTGACAGCCATTTACCACCACCCTCTGTGTCCTGCCGTCCAGCCAGTCACCTACCCACCACACTACTGTCCTGCCCACACCCATATTCCCCAGTTTGTGTTATAGTCTTCTATGTGGCACCGTGTCAGAGACCTTGCTGAAGTCCAGATAGGCCATGTCCACTGCCCTCCCCTGATCCACCTCCCTGGTCACCCAGTTGAAAAATTCAACGAGGTTGGTCTGACATGACCTCCCCCTGGTGAAACCATGTTACCTTGGGTCCTGTAGTCCATTGACAACCAGATGTTCCACCAATTTCTCCTTCAGTAGTGGCTTCCATGATCTTCCCCACTACCGAGGTAAGGCTGACTGGTCTGTAGTTCCCCGCTTCCTCTTTGTTCCCACTTTTGTATAAGGGGACTACATCTGCTGTCCTCCAGTCTTTGGGTACCTCCCTGTTTCCAGTGATCATCTAAACAGGATTGCTAGAGGTTCAGCCACCACCTCTCTTAATTCTTTAAGGACCCTGGGGTGCACCCCATCTGGCCCCATTGCTTTATCAACTCTTATTACTTCCAGTTCCTTCAGGACCCTTTCTCGTGTAAGGGACATGTGTCCATTTCTGCACCATTGCCACCCCTTGTACTCCTTTCAGACCCATTACCCTCCTCTTCCTCAGTAAAGACTGAGCAGAAATACCTGTTCAATATGTCAGATTTACTGTTGTCATCCTCCATGCGGCCCCATCCTCCCCCTTCAGTGTCACTATCCCTCCCTTTGCCTTTCTTTTTCCACTTATGTACCTGTAAAAGGTTTTGTCCCCTCTACCCACTGATTTTGCAATGTGCTCTTCTGTCTGCGCTTTGGCTTCCCTTACTGACCTCTGCCTCCCTTTGCTTCTCCTGGTACTTCTCCCTGTCCCCTTCTGCCTGTGTCTTTTTGTATTGCCTGAATGCAATCTTTTTGGCTTTCACTTTCTCTGCTACCTCCTTCAAAAACCATAATGGCCTCCTCTTCCTTTTCCCCTTGCTAACCTGCTTAATGCATAATTCTGTTGCTCTTGTAATCCCTGTTTTAAATACTGCCCACTGTTCCTCAACCCCTGATTCCTGCCCCATTGCCCTTAATGCCTCTTTCAAGCATCTCCCCATTTTCCCAAAGTCTGCCCCCCCTAAAATCCAGGATACGTGTTTTTGTGTGGTTTGGTTCTGCTCCTTCTGTGATTTCAAACCACAATGACTGGTGATCACTGTTCCCTAGGTGCTCCCCCACTGTTACCCCATCACACTGTCCCTGTTTGTGAGCACTAGGTCCAATATTGCCTTCTGCCGAGTTGGTTCCATGACCAGTTGTTTGAGGAAGGCACCCTGAAGGGAGTCCAGGATAAATCTGCTCGTAGTTGATGCTGCTGCTGGGATGCTCTAGTCCACATCTGGAATATTGAGGTCTCCGACCAGCACTGCCTCACCCTTGTCTGCTATCCTTGGATGGCTAGCATCAGCTCCCTATCTGTTTCTTCCTCCTGGGCTGGTGGTCTATAGACCACACCTGTGCGGATGGCTGGCCCCATTTTCCTTTCCAGCTTAACCCACAGTATCTCGCCCCCATTTTGTTCCTCCTGAATCTTTGTGGCCCTTATGTCATTTTTCACATACAGTGCCACTCCTCCTCCCTTCCTACCTGCCCTGTCTCTTCTGAATATGTTGCAGCCAGATATGGCCATCTTCCAGTCATGGTTATCATTACACCAGGTTTCTGTGATGGCCACACTGTCCAGGTCTGACTGCACCATGACAGCCTCCAGATCCTCCATCTTGTTGCTAAGGCTTCTGGCATTGGCACACATGGCTTTCCATGATTTGACCTCCCTAGACTGTTTAGCTGTTCTACTCCAGCCCCTTCCCTGGTTGTCATTTATCCCTAATTCTCCTTGCTGTCTGCCCTTTTGTTGAATTTTGCTCCTTTTCTGCCTAGCCACCTCTTGGGTGCTTATCTCCATCTTTTGCACACTGCTTTGTAGAGATATCCACTCCTCTGGTTCATTGGTTCCACTGCTAGCTGCGGGGGGTGGGCAATTAGGCACCCTTCTTGCTGGCCTGCCAACCCCTTAGCTAGTTTAAATGCTTGTCAATGTAGCATTTAAACTTATCACTGAGTGCTTGGATTCCCCTCCAGGATGGATGCAGGCCATCAGGCTTGAGCAAGCCTCCATCCCTCCAGGCAGGTCCACAGTCACCAATGAATCCAAACCCTTCCTCACAGCACCAGTTCTTCAACCATGAGTTAAAGTTCCTGGTGCATGCACCCCTGTGCTCTCCCATGCCTCTCACAGGTAGTACTTCCGAGAAGGTGACAGAAGTAGCTACTTGCTTGAGACACTGCCCCAATTTTCTAAACTCTTCCTGAACTTCCTTTGGCTCCCCATTTGCCAGGTCATTAGTACCTAGATGGATAATGACATCCAGCTCATCCTCCCGTCTTGCCTTCCCAGTGATCCCCAGGATCTTCCTTCAATCCCTCCATGCCGTGGCACCTGGTAGGCACCTCACCTCCCTGTCCTCCCCCTCCTGTGTTCCTAGCTGGATCCCTCTTATGATGGAGTCCCCCACCAGGATTCACTTCCTCCTCTTTCTCTGGGGTCCACTCTCCCCACTGAGGTCACCTCCTTGGCTAACCTCTACATCCTTTCCTTCCACTTCTCTGGGTACCTCTATTTGGTTGTCCCCATTTCCCAGTGTGGCATATGAGTTCTTGAGTGGAATAGGATCTGGGAGTTGCCTCTGCCTGACTGCCCTAACCCTCCCTGAGCCCACTACCATCCAAGTGCTCCTCATTCTTGACATCCTTTGAGGCAGCGGCATTGGATTGGGTGGTCTCTGGATAGGGGTGATGGTACTCCTGACCCAGTTTACTTCCACTCTGAGTCTGGCTACCTCATCCTGCAGTCCAGAGAGATGCATGCAGATAGGGCAACACCTCAGCGTCCAGAAGGTCTGCCTGAATATGGCTGCCCCACAGCCACTGCATTGCACCACTCCCCATATTATACTGCACTTATACTGCTATTCCAGTACTTGTCTGTTACTGAAGCACTCCTAGTTCCTGTTTTATTAATTTACTGTCCTACAAATCCTGCCACTGATCCTCAGATACTTCTCCTTAAAAAAAATTAAAAATAAATAATTAATTTAATAAATGAATCAAAACACTTGTCATGGTGAGGGTGGGCTTCTTTACCCTTATGCCCCTCCTACCCCACAACCCCTACTATCCCCTGTGCTTGGCTCATGTCAATCAGATTTAACAGAGCATATAATTAAGAGTTGGGGGCAGGGGAGGGAGGGGGGACAAAAATTTGCAGCAATTAAAGAATAGACTACCACTACAAGCACACCAAACTATATTTTAAATTTTCAACAACCCAAAAACAATTCTTATAAAGACAGCAAAGAAATTACAGTGTCACTAAAAGCCCACAATCTAAGTTTAAAACAAAAATAGCAATGAACAGTTACTGTAAAGCACTGAAATGAATGTTTCCTTCCCCTTTTGGCTTCTGGCTTCTTCAAAATACGTCAAAGAACATATTTTGCCCACAGTAGTCATAGTACATGCAGCCATGCACAAAGACTTTAAAGATCAATGGCAATGCTTAGTTCATAAAATCAAACTGCCTTTTTATGCATTTGTATAATAAAAAATAAACTAAAAAAATGATGTGCGTCTTGTGTCATTTCTTTCTATGACCCTCATTTTTTAATGTCTAATGTCCGATGTCTGTAATGATTCTCTGTGCCATTTTTTGGCATGCCATATTTTATTAATCACTGAATTTATATTCCTTTATATACATAGATGCGATCCATCAAGATTCTGCAGCCCACAATAAAAATATATACATCACTCATGCTTGTAAAGCATAAGAGCCTGCCATACCAAACACAAGTAAATAAGCATGATAAGACTGATTTATTTCTAGGTATGTTATTGCTGCTGCAATGTGAAATCTGACTGTACTAGGTAAACATTCTAATGTAATAGTGGCAGCACGTGAGCTGTCCTAGTGCTAACAGTATGTAACGTTTTCAGCATTTCACTTGACTCCAAAGATTCAGTTCTCGGTCACCCACATCAGAAGTACACCTAAATATGATTGAGTAGTTTATATAATTTGTTATTTAAATGTGATTGAGTAGTTTATGTAATTTGTTATTACCTTAAAAATACTTTGTTATTACCTAAAATAATTACTTTGGCAGCTAAATAAACAGCAAGAGTCGGCAGGTGTGTTAGCTCCACAAGGGATAAGGAAGGTAGTAATCACTTGGGTGTCTGTGATTCAAATATGCTGCATGATTACACATAAGAGTGAACAAACACATGGACACTGACTGCTTCTTTGATCCCAGAACATGTCTTACGAAGATCAAAGACAAGAATGGGAAAGTTACTACAGCTCAGTAGATGACAAATTGTTTGGTGGGATGAATCACAGAGAGCTCACTATTTCTGCAGGATGATCAGGAGCAGGTAAACATTTGTTCTTGGCTGACTTGGGCTGTGATTGGTCATTGGCTGGACTTAATGTAATTTATCTAACACTGGAACTTTCAGAAGAGCTAGTTAGTATGCATGTAGACTCAGTGCTGATAGGAATTCCAACTCATGAAGTATTTAAGAATCTAGATGGTGTTGAAATGAAAGTTAAAAAGATTGGCAAGAAGTCGGACAAATTTCAAGTCAAATATATGTCCTCAGGTAAAACAGCCAATGATATTTGCAGCGACTTGAAAGAGTACAAAATCAAAATGCACCGTAAGGTTGACGTACGCTGGTAGACCACTTCAACTTGATGCCTCTGTGCGGCTCGTAGTTGACCTTACTTGGCTGTGGAGTGCTGCACCGTGCCATGCAGGACTCTCTGAACTGAGTTTCTAATGCAGGAGGACTGGACAGGGGCTCTCTGCTCGTGTGACGTCATGCAGCGTCTCTGATAAGGACACTGCTCAGCTGGTTGGTGGGCGGGCATCTTGCAGATGAAGGAAGGTAACTGCTGTCCGATAGTCATGGCTACCTTGTTTCAACTACATGAAGTTTCTGCCCATCAACCAGTGGAGCAGTGTCATGATCAGCCTCACTGATCATTGGATGGTCACTGTTGAGCCCGTTGCAGCTTGAATTGCATTGGACCTGACAGTGGTACATCTCAGAAATGCAATTATCACGTCAGTATGTTCATACTTGCACAAGTGCAAGCGTGAACATAATCACAGCAATATGTTCATTTTGCACAAGCATGAACATAAAAAGGGAGACTTCAACTCATGTAATGCAAGAAGCTAATGATATACTGGTATAATAGAAAATACAAACTAGAAAGGGACCTGGGGGTAGTCATATCAGATGACCTAAAGGTGGGCAAGCAATGTGAGAGGGCAGCAAGGAGGGCTGGGGGGATACTGTGATGCATAGGGAGAGGCATCACCAGTAGAAAACAAGAAGTTATTATCCCTCTGTACAGACAGCTGGTCAGACCCCATCTGAAGTACTGCGTGCAGTTCTGGAGACCCAGTCTTCACAAAGACATGGACAGGATGGAAGCTGTCCAGAGGAGGGCAACTAAAATGGTGCAGGGTCTGCACCGGAAGACATATGAAGAGAGACTTAAGGAGCTTAATATGTATAGTGTCGAGGAAAGGAGGGAGAAGGGGGACATTATAGAAACTTTCAAGTACCTCAAGGGAATCAACAAAGTCCAAGAGGGTAGCATCTTTCAAAAAAAGAGGTGTGCAAGAACAAGGGGGCACAATTTGAAGATAGAGGAGGGCGGCTCAGAGGTAATTTAAGGAAATATTTTTTCACAGAGAGGGTTGTGGATGCATGGAACGGCCTTCCGGAGGAGGTTGTGGAATCAAAAACAGTGGTGGAATTCAAGCATGCATGGGACAGTCATAAGGCAATTCTAGGGGGTGGGGGTAGGAAGAAGTAGGCTGCTGGTTAACTAGGATCTGCAGCTTATCCAGTAGGCAGGGAAATGGGCAGACTGGGTGGGCCAAGCGGTCCTTATCTGCCGTCAAATTCTATGTTTGTATGTTTCTATGTTTCTATGGTAGAAGTAACCCCAGAGATGGCTGATGTCAGAAGAGAATATTAGGATGTTGCATACTTAGAAATCTAAAGTCTAGTCAGGTTTTCAGTTCTGTAAATGTAACAGGAAGCAGTTGCTAGTGCAAATTCAATTTGTACACATAGGATAAAATTTGGGAAGGGCGGCACAAGATAACAAAAGACCCTTTTATCCCTGCCTTCCCCAGATTACATTCCCCCTAATAAAGTTTTAATGGTTTTCCAAAATTTGGGGGGGAAGGGGGACTGGAACCCTCCCCACGTTCACCTATGAGTGGAATATGAATAGGAAGGTCACACTGTGTAACAAATATACAGGAAAGAGCTGAAAATGGTAATATCATTAACAACTCGTAAATTATTGGTGAATTAAGCATCTGTAAAACAAATTTTCTGTTAAGTCTCTCTATTAGATGGGGGTCAATGATTTCCCATTTTGCTTGTGCAGTTGTTTTGTTTGTTGTGTAGTATTGCTGTGCTTGCCTGCAGGGGGTGCTGGGTGCAAAGACTTGCTGTCAGATCTTTGCACTGATGGCTCCTGTAACATTCTCTGCATATGCCAATGTTTTTTGTAGGCCAGCCAGCATTCTCAGTATCACTGGAGACTGCAAGAGATACTGAATCTACTGCAACCTGTGACTGAATCTACTGTGACCTGCCTGTCAAAGTCATTGCACTCCACTGCTGGCTCAATTGGAATTTTCTTCTTTGCTCTGCATCTTAGAACCATAAATTGGAAGAGGAAGTGGCGCCAGGTTCAGAATTTGATGGGCTACACAAACATTATAACACGATGTAATGAATAATGCTATATAGAAAAATACATTTGATTGTGGCAAAGTTATATGAGGTTTATCATATGGTTGTTACTTTTTTCTGTTGCACTACAAACAACTGCAATGTAATATGCTAAAAAAGTTATAATATGATACCATGTAATATTTAATAAAAACACATAGGTTTGGCAGGAAATATATTTGATAACTACACACCACTGCAATGTGATAGCATAGTCCTTACAGAACATGTTGCTTCACGTTACAATGTGATGTGGTAAACTAAAAGAGAATTGGGATGCCGTAGTTCTGTGTTAGTAGGACTGTTGTGGACTGCAGATAGCTTGCAGATGGTCTGTTCTTTTTTTATTAATGCTGTCTCATTTTTACTGCTGGTTTAATGTTCCAGGATCCCGCTCCCAACAGGGAACCATCAGGGGCACAAGGAGCCCACAGAGGGAAGAGGAGGCTATGGGACTGCTGTTAAAATCCCATGGCTTCCCCCCACAATGATGGGGCTCCTTCATATTCAGTTGGGAAAAGGCAATGCATCACATTTGTAGTGGTTGTGAGGTATGTCTGATGTCTGGTCCCACATATGATGTTAGGGATTATCTGAGCAAGGGCTGCCTTCATTTCTCCACATCTGGCTCCCAGCTGAGCATCAAGGAGGTGCTAGGGGAGGGGTTGGGTTCTTTTCTGTTTGACCCCCCTGGCCACCAGGGGCAGTCAAGCAGCTGAAAATGTGAAGTTACGTGGCAGGTACCTTGGGATCTGTTCTCTTAGTTAGGGACTAGGTCCCTGAATTCTTTGCTAGATGTGAACTTGAAATGGTATGAATAAGGAGTACCAATCAAGCTTATTTCAATTTACTTCCCAAATCCCCCCACCGATAGCTTACCTTTACCAGAGTTGAACAGATCCTCTTTTAAAAATTTTCTGTTCATATTTTGTGAAGGGGAACAGATCATAAATGAAAGCCTTCTTAGTTGATTGGTGGCACTGATATGAGTCCAGTGACCCCTTAAAATATAAATTAGGGGAATTTTCCCGGTGTACTGGCCAAATTTCCCCCATTCACTAAGAGTACCACCAACAGCTTAACCTGGCTCAATTTCAGTTGGTTATCATCTGTATCCCCCAGGTCACTCCTGAAAAAGGAACTTCTAGTCTCAGTGGGCCTACCTGGTTAACAAAATTCAATAAATAAATAGAATAAAATAAATAGCTTTCATTTACAATCCCTTCTCCTTCAAAAAAATATGAACAGAAACATTTTAAAAGAGGATCTGTTCAACTCCAGTGCAGGTAAGGGACTTCGGGAGAGTACCAGACTGGGTGCCCTTTAATATGGTAACGCTAAAAGCTTGATCATTCTTTTAACTTTTCAAAACTCCACTGCCAGTTACAGACTGAGAAGATTTGGCCTTGAAGTGCCCCATGAAAATGTCAAGTCATAAATCGTGAAAATTTAGCATTAAAATACCTCTCAGCCTTTATGTAAACCTTTCCGGATCCTGATATATTGATGAGTTTGGCAGCTCAGTTTGCCATATAAAGAATGCAGCTTGTCTGGCATTATCAGTAAGTTACGATAAAGTAGTGGTCATACAATTAAATGAAGCCTTCAGCACTGACAGTACAGTAGGCTGCCTATTGCTTGGTCTATGTCATGTTGAAGTATGCACTTAGATGAATTGTGAATGATAGCCAATAAGAACAGCTGAAAGTGCTCCTATACAGTTAAAACTGTTAACATTTATGACTGAACAGTCTGCAGCAGAGCTGTTCTATTTCTAGGTGGGAAGCAGATTCACAAATTGGGTCAAAGTAAGAAATGCTGCATTTATTAACATTCAGCTTCTGATATCACTGGTCATACTCAGTATGCCATTACTTGCATTATGCACTGATGTTCCAGGACCTACAGCTAATGGTTCCTAAAACTGTCGGAGGAACTGACCTGTACACTTTTAGAAGAAAGGGTCAATGAAAGTTCTACATTCTCATGTGACATCAAGTATGCAAATTTACAATGAAATGAAACTTCTTCATGCTCATGCTGCATTACAGAACATTTATGGGGACTAGAATAGAGGGCTAGCAGTTTTTTGTCACATTTTATGTCAATTAAATCAGGTAAAGGCTTTTCTCCAGGTGAAATCCAAAATAATGTCATGCTCAGGATTGGAGGAGGCACAGAGCAAGGCAGCTAGCCTGCTAGACACAAATTAGGATCAAAGATCTGTACTCACTGAACCCAGAAAATGAAGAGTCAGGGCATCAGATATATTTCAGCTGATTATTTGCATGGCACCAAGTGGAGGAACAGTCTGATGGACTGTTCCTCCACTTGGTGCCATGCAGATAAATCAGCTGAAATAATCAAAACTACACTAAGATCTCTGGCTGGCTGGCAGAGAATGCAACCCTAGTTGGCCACATAGTGGCAGTTTGGGGTAAAGTGAAGAAGTATGTAAGAGCAGGGGAAACTAATATGATGCTGGCACAAATAGCGCAGAATCCAGAGTTTCTGCTGGGATTGGAGGACCCAGGTTTTGTTACAATGGGAGCAGGGAGGAGTGGCTTGCCTTGGGGACCTTTATCAGGGTGGAGGTTTCAAGGACTTTGATACCGTTTGGACCCAGCTGGGCATACCCTACAGTCACCAGTTCAGACACCTACAAGTCCCGAGATTTGGCATGTCGCATAGATATATTATCTCCTGACCTATCCCCACTCTTCACTATTGAACTGGGTGTATTGCAGAATTGACTAAATTCAAAAGGTGCCATGACAAGGTTATATAGAGCACTATGAGAGAATGCTCCGGATCTCTCCATTAAGGTAAAACAGCAGTGGCGGGTAGATTTGGGCCTCTGCATCCCAGATAAAGCCTGGACAATCACATATGGGTCTTTTGATTTGCAATAGATTTAAAGAGTCCCAATAACAATTCCTTCAGAGATTGTGCATACCATTGCAGATGGTGAGTAAGTTCCATGTGGCAATCTTTCCAATGTGTGCCAGATGTAATGGAGCAGTGGGAACTTACTTTAATTACTTCTGGGCTTGCCCACAATTGCAGAGCTTCTGGATAGAAATAGTACAAGCAGTTAATAGTACACAAGAGATCAGGCTTAATGTGGAACCTGTTGCCATGCTGTTTGGAGTGGAGGCTGAAGAAGGAGGAGATTGGGACCTGTACCCAAGGATGGTGTGCATCATTATCCTGCAAGCGAGGCAATGTATCCAGAATACATGGTTGTCACATGTCCAACCCACTAGGGGCATGTGGCAGGAATTAATGAAGAGGGTTCTTCCTCTGGAGTATCTTGCTTGAGCTGAGAGGATGGATAGAAAGATTTGAGGCCCAATGGGGTCCATTCTTAGATACGCTAATGCCCCTAGAGGCTACTCTAATTAGACTGCCATGATAAAGAGAGGCACCCCAGAGTGAGTCAACGGAGGGACCTTGGTGGCTGATTGCTTGGGGCAGACGAGAACAGCTTTCAGTCTGAAGTGCTACTGAATATCACTGTTTATGATTGAACCTGCCTAGCAAACAGGATAGGTACAATAGTGTTAAGTACACTAAATGCTGCATAGGCACTAGTGTTAGTAAAATGTGTGTATAATAAAATGTTTATCTATTACAGTTTTATGTTTAACTGTTCATTCTGTGTTTATGTCACAGGTAATTATCTGATAAGCCTATAAGCTTAAACTACTTGAATAAGCTCACAGTTAGGGAGAAAAGCAGGCTCCGCTGGATAGATGAAAAGGAATGTTTTTGTTCCACAATACCAGATTATTAATTTTAGGCTTTACATGAGGTTGGATTTGCATGTGCTGTTTGCATCCACAGCTCAGACTGAAGCTTGACTCGTACAAAGCCTGAGAAAAGTCATGTTAACATGTATGAGGTAAAGGAAACTTTTACATTCTCAACTATAGGATGCTGTTAAATGTTGACATGTATTTTCTTTTTGTTTTGTATTTTCTAAAAACCAATAAACAGAATAAAAAAAAAATCTGCTGAAATATATCTAATACCTGGGACTCTTCATTTTCTGAGTTCCAAGAGTGCAGAGTTTTGATCCTAATTCTTAAAGGCTTTCTCCAGGGCAGGATTAGTTGGATTCTGAATCAGAGTACATTATATACACCATTTCCTGGATGGCATCAGAAGTGCAATGTTATGTGGGAGTAGAGCTGCACTTCCCTAATAATATATGTCCCTAATAACACTGATTGTGCTGTAAACTCCTCCCCTCTTTACTCTTACTCTTACTCCAGCCCCAAACAGCAACTCGAGACTGTCAGAAGAAACTGACTACAATTTCCACCTAATTATAATAGTACTTCCTGTTTACCCCTAGGGTGCAGTGTGTAGTGAGACCTGGCAAAAGGCTGTTTTTAAATTTCACTGGTTTCATTGTACCACGTGCTGCTCTCGAAGTCATTGGTGCTTGTGCTGGGAGTTCAGAGCTGTTCATCACATTCTCTAAACGTTATCCTTCATGATTCAATGTGAAGAACAACTTTTAGAAACAACTGAAAAAATGCTAACCATCTATTATAAAATGTGGTAAATTGAATCAGCCAAATCCCGCAACCTGATTGGTTGGCTGGTACCTTTCCCAGCATTGTAAATCCTCCAGTGTACCCACTGGAAATAGTACCAGCCAACTTTATCTTGTGCCATCAATGTATCAATAGGATGCTTTCACTTCAAAGGAACCCGCCGCCATTTTTCCTGTCGACGCTGTGTTAAGACACCGTGGTAAATTTAAAAAAAAATCCTCTTTCTAACTGTACGGACCTCAGTCAGTTAAAAATATTTAAAAAACATTAAATAAACAGCATTTGCCATTGTATAATATCAATTTATTCCTCCAGGGTGTGGGTATACTGGAGGACTTAACTTGACTGGTGTGGTTTGTTCACTCAGCTGCGCCTCATGACCAAACCACACCAGCCGTGGTAAATCCTCCAGTATACCCACACCCTGGAGGGATAAATTGCTCAATTATACTACAGTATGCTACTCTACAGACTTTATATGTAGGTGACTCTACATGACACTACACCATGCTGTACTACAGAGTTCATATGTGTGGGTGACTTCACATGATGCTACACCATGCTGTGCTACACAGTTTACATATATGTGACAGTACATGACACTATACCATGCTATATTACAGAGTTTACATATAGGTGACTCTACATGACACTACACCATGCTGTACTACAGAGTTTACATATATGTGATTCTACACGATACTACACCATGCTGCACTACAGAGTTTACATATAGGTGACAGTACACAACACTATACCATGCTGTACTACAGAGTTTACATATAGGTGACTCCACATGACACTACACCATGCTGCACTACATAGTTTACATACAGGTGACTCTACACGATGCTGCACCATGTTGTACTACAGAGGTTACATAAAGGTTCATAGGGTCATAGGTTAGGATCAAGTTCCGAGGACAATGTCCATAGTGGAACTTGCCACCATGTCACTTTGGCATGGTGGAATTAACAAATCTTATATCCCCCATAAAAGCATCAAGTCTCATCTTAAAACTATTTATATTCTCACTTTCTACTACATGACTGGAAAGTGCATTCCAGATACCTATAATTCTCTGGGTATACCATTGACTTCTTTTTAATGTTTTAGAGGTTTCACCTAGGAATTTTTAATTATGAGATCTAGTTATATTATATGTCACAGTTTTTTTTGTTAATCCAATTAATTCTAGGAAAGCATCATTCCTACTAGCTCTAAATGCCAAACATAAGTCACCTCTCATTTTCCTATATTCAACTGAATATAGATTCAGATGTTTTAATCTGTTCTGATAATTTAATTGTCCTACCATCTTAATCTTTTTAGTTACTTTTCTTTGAACTTTTTCTATCTTGTTTCTCCCTAAGACAGAATATGGTGCACAAAATGGAGAGCAGTATTTAATATGGGGCTGAATTAGTGCTGAGCATAAGGGGAGAATAACTTCAGCCTCTCTACTTTTAATTGATCTTAGGATGCTTCTGATCATCTGGTTATATTTTATTATAGTACGACTTACATGATAATCAAATTTTAAATCCTTTGAGATCCAGACATCTAGATCCTTTTGATTTATTGCTTCTTGTAAGGGAATGTTGTCCAATTTATACTAAAAACCTGGATTATTTGAGCCAAAATGCATCACTATAAATTTTTGTTAGTTAAATGATAATTTATGATCAACTGCCCAGTTTGCCAGGTGGTTCAAATTATCTTGGAATGATTTTGCTGATGTTTCATTTTGGAAAATTGCACCAACTTTGCAATCATCAACATATATACATGACCAGACCCGGGGAAGTGTTTGCATTGATGATAGCAGAATATTAAATAAAATAGGTCCCAAGACTGATCCCTGAGGGACCCCACTTGTCACCTCTTCCCACATGGACTCATATCCCCTTATAGTCAAACACTGGGTACAGTTCTTTAACCATGAATTGACCCAGTTGATTACATTTGGATGAAGTTGGAGTTTAACTAACTCTTCAATCAAGATTTTATGTGATACTGAGTCAAATCCTTTAGAAAAATCTAAAAATACCACAACACTATACCTTGCTAGACTACAGAGTTTACATATAGGTGACTACATGACTCTACACCATGCTGTACTACAGAGTTTATATGTGGGTGACTGTACGTGATGCTACACCATGCTGTACTACAGAGTTTACATATACTGTAGTTTACACAGTGCAACACTTTGCTGTACAACACAGTTTACATATGGGTGACTCTACATGGCACTACACTGTGCTGTGTTACTGAGTTTATATGGGGTGACTCTACATGACAGTACACTATGCTGTACTACAAAGTTGACATATAGGTGACTCTGTGGCACTACACTGTGCTGTATTACTGAGTTTACATGGGGGTGACTCTACATGACAGTACACTATGCTGTACTACAAAGTTGACATATAGGTGACTCTACATGGCACTACACTGTGCTGTATTACTGAGTTTATATGGGGTGACTCTACATGACAGTACACTATGCTGTACTACAAAGTTGACATATAGGTGACTCTACGTGGCACTACACTGTGCTATGCTACAGAGTTTACGTACAAGTGACTCTACATGACACTACACCATGCTGTCCTACAAAGTTTACATACAGGTGACTCTGCATGACACATACACCATGCTGTATTACAGAGTTTACATAGAGGTGACTCTACACAATGCTACACCATGCTGTATTACAAAGTTTACATGTAGGTGACTCTATACGACACTACACTGTGCTATGCTACAGAGTTTACATACAAGTGACTCTACATGACACTACACCATGCTGTATTACAGAGTTTACATATGCTGTAGATGACTCTACACAACACTATACCATGCTGTACTACACAGTTTACATGGAGGTGACTCTACACGACACTACACTATGCTGTAACACTGAGTTTATTTGGGGGTGACTCTACATGACAGTACACCATGCTGTACTACAAAGTTTACATATAGGTGACTCTACACGGCACTACACTGTACTATGCTACAGAGTTTACATATAATTGACTTTACACAATGCTACACCATGCTGTACTACAGGATTTTAATACAGGCGACTCTACATGACACTGCACCACACTGTACTACATAGTTTACACAGGTAACTCTAAATGATGCTACACCATGCTGTGCTTCAGACTTTACATATAGATGATGCTACATGAGCCTGCACCATGCTGTACTACAGAGTTTACATATAGGTAACTCTACATGATGCTACACCATGCTATACTACAGAGTTTACATATAGGTGACTCTACATGATGCTACACCATGCTGTACTACAGAGTTTACATAATATGTGATTCTACACGATACTACACCATGCTGTACTACAGAGTTTACATATAGGTGACTCTACATAATGCTACACCAGGTTGTACTACAGAGTTTATATGTAAGCATTACTTTACACAATGCTGCACCATGCTATACTACAGAGTTTAGACAGTGTTGATAGTTGTTACAAAAAATAGAAACATATTTTGTAGAAAGGCTTTAAAACTAGCTTCATATTGATGCAAATTTTCAAGCAGCATTAACATTTTGCATATGTTTCCACTTTAAACCCTAATTGCAGTTTTGTCACGGAATATCAGCAACATATGAACCAGGGTCTATTAGCAGTTTACAGGTTGTTGACATCCAGTGATAAATGTAATCCATACTGGATTAAGACAACCAGAAGGCATAAGCCCATATAAGTTGTCCCCACCATTTCAGTGGAGGAAACCGAAGTTACCAACTGTTATATATCTATCCAAGAGGGTAGCATCTTTCAGAAAAAGAGATGTGCAAGGACAAGGGGGCACAATTTGAAAACAGAGGGGGGATGGCTCAGAGGTAATGTGAGGAAGTATTTTTTAACAGAGAGGGTTGTGGATGCATGGAACAGCCTCCCTGAGGAGGTCATGGAGTCAAGAACAGTGGGGGAATTCAAGAATGCATGGGACAGACATAAGGCAGTCTTAGTGGGGGGTAGGAGGAAGTAAGCTGTTGGTTAACTAGGATCTGCAGCTTATCTGTTAGGTAGGAAAATGGGCAGACTAGGTGGGCCAAGCGGTCCTTATCTGCCGTCAAATTCTATGTTTCTATGTATCTAAACCTGCCTTAAAAGCATAAAAGCTGGAAGCTTCTACTAATTCAGCTGGTAATTTATTCCATGATCTAGGTCCAAAGCTAAATTGTCTTAGCTTTGTCCTGCAATATTCTTCTTTTAGCTGGTACTTGTGCCCTCTTAGGTTGTAGTTTTGTTCCCTAATCTGAAGACCAAGATCATTTTTTAATATTTCTTGTCCCAAGATTTTATGGAACAGCAGCAAGTCGCCCCTAACACGTCTAATGTCCACTGACCACAACCCTAGGGTCTTCAGTCTCTCTTCATGTGGTTTATCTTTAATCCCTTTTATAAATTTTGTACAGGCCCTTTGGAGTTTTTCAACCATTTTTATGTCCTTCCTCAAATATGGACTCCAGACCGTAGAACAGTAGTCCAAGTGAAGTCTCACATAGGATTTATAAAGAGGCATCAATACCTCTTCATTCATTGATTTAAAACTTCTTTGAATGCAATTAACCAAGTGCATAGTCTTATTTGATGCTACTTTACAATGGGACCCCTTCTTCAGATTATAACTAATATGTACTCCCAAGTCTTTTTCACAAACTGAGTCCTTAAGTTTTACACCTTGTATATAATAATCCTGCTTTATGTTTCCCTGCCCTATGTGCATTATTACACATTTATCCAAATTGAAATGCATTTTATTTTTATTTGCCCACTCTAATACATAGAATAAATCTTGACCAAATTGTAATCGATCCTCAAAGGTATTTACAACCCCTCCCAACTTAACATCATCTGCAAACTTTATTAATTTATTCCCACTAGTTATATTTAGGTCAGCAATAAAAATGCCAAACAGTGGTCCCAGCAAATTTTTTTTCTCTGGGTCATGCCTGAAAATAGGCATTGTGTTGTCTAGTACACCTACCTGGTAAACAAAAACTACATAAATAAATAAAAATAAAGCAAACTTTAAAAAAATCAAGAAATGTGATTCTGCTTATAAACCTATATATGTGTGACCAAACAAAAGTGAGAAATTGAGCCAATTCATAAAGGTTTTTTAAAAGACCTGACTGCACTTTTGTGACAGAACAGTCACAAGAAATCTCTGTAGTGTATTATGATATGGCATTGAGACAACTGCATGTAAACTCCATCCATGGCAGGTAAATTACTATCATTTATTTCAATTTTATTAATTTTTTTATTTTTCAGTTTTACTTCAATCTTTCGACCTGTAGCTTTATAATGTTCCTCTGAATTTACACTCTGGCTAATAGGGCAGAACAGGTGAGTCAAGAATGCTTTCCTTTTTGTTTTGCTACTGTGGTTCTCTGTGCAGAGTATAAAAGTGGTAGTAACATAGAGCAGAGCTCACCCTGCAACCATTCACGATGTCCCCCACCACCACCACATGTGTTGCCAGTATAATTTAATTTTTGGCAATGTTTTTCCTTTTACTTGTCTGCAAAAAATAATGACTCCATTTATTTAAAGAGGAAATACTCATCTGCCTACTTCTCACACGGATTTGACCTCTGTTTGAGAACTGGAGGTTGGGAAGCATGTGTTGAGGCAGGACATGGTCAGCTGAGGCACTTGTGCCTTAATTGCTGCCATGCCAGCAACCAGCATGTAGGAACGAACCCTGGCTGCTTGGGGTTTGGCTGGGGGGAGGAGGATTGAGCATCCCAACGGATGCTCTCTTCCTCCAGGGAAAGGGAAGATTGCCTGCTCTGCTGTGTGACCACCACATAGTGACCATAGATGGAAGTGCAGGCAGGAACAGCGGTTTCGGGAGGGAAGACGCTCCTGGCAGAAGACATCAGTGCATGGTGCACATCAAGCCGCCATGCCTCTAGGGGCATCTGAGGGAATGGGGGCCCACAAAAAAACAGAAAACCACCCTGACCTGCAGGATGAAGCTTCCTGTTCTTGAAGGCCCTGCCTATGGAGCATGTCGTCCTGCAGCCGAGCTGAACACATTCTGTCCACCTGAGAGGCTCCACCACAGGAGGGATCTGGTAAGTCCCGGAGACAGAGGGTGGACGGGGCTAGTGGAGAGGAGGTTGATAGGACCAAGTCAGGTGACCAGGTGATAAAAAGAGATGATTAAAAAAATATTAACAACACTAGATGCTATTTGAGTTATAATCAGGGGAAGTGGAGTGACACATTATTAGGGAACCTGAATGTGTCACACTTATCATGAGTTGGCAGGTTAGAATAATTAGTCAGCGGAAGGACATTTTTTGATATTATGAAATATGTCTACACTGTCTCAAGGGGTGTCAGAAATATTGTCTTCAGTACTAGTAGGTCTGTTTTAAATCCTCATAGCCCAACCATGCTCCAAGCAAGGTACAATACAGCAGACATATATCAGGGTACATATAATATTTTATTTCTCATGCCATTGTCAGAATTGGGCTTTTGATGGTCCAACGTATTTCTTCACTTCTTCAAATATAACAAGCAAGTCTCACTCTAAAGAGAACCCCTACATACTTGTCATGTTTATTTGTGGTATTGTGTTTTTTATTTCCATGATGTGCAGTGCCGAAAGCTGTTTTGGCAATGGAAGCAAAGGCTACCTGCAATGCAGCATCATTGTCCAATGTGATACAGTTGTTCTATAATTGCTATTGTTTTCATCTCAGACTATGTGCTCTGAATTTATTACTTTTTATAGGAGCACTGATAGCATCAAAAACAGAAGCCCTCTCTTTATTCACGGTTTGAGTTCTATGGACAGGTGTTGTGCAGGGTCCTCTGTGATACACCTGTAGTGCAACTCCACTTTAATATATGGGCCTCAGAGGATATGTCTGTTTCCTTGCTTATTATTCAGCTCTCGACTGCTTTGGAATAAAAATTGTGCCAAAAACTATACTGGGTGTCTGCCAACGCATAATGGGTTTGTGATATTTACTGTTTTCTACCAGGAACTGAACTGAGGTCGCAACATTTATTGATGTACTTAGTAACAATGTTTCAGGTATATCCTCTGACACACGAGTAGCGTGTTTTTGAGGAGGCCCTGTTGCAATAGGTTTTCATATGTCAATTTAACTTGTAACAGTAATACATTAGGCTAAAGATTCTGCACACTGAACTACATAGTATCATAGCAATTGAAATGGAACATAAACAGTGTTTACATTTTTTAATATACTTGTAAATGTGGGCATGTGTGAAGTCTGTTTTATCACCCTAGTGTATTGTTTTGTGTTTTGTGTTTTTCATTAGTCCTATTTTTTCCTTATTTAGGCTTCATATTAATGTAGCCTTTTTCCCACCCAGTATTCATTTTTTATTACTTATCAGTTCCAGAACTCGGTGACATCAGTTAACCTTAAGACTATAAAGTGGAACACAGTGACATCGGCTGAGCTTATGTCACTGTAACACAGTAATAAACAGTAGTAACAGTAACCTAACACAGTAGCATTGTAACATAACACAGTAACATAGTAATGTAACTCAGTAATAGAGTAACATGTAAATATAACACAGTAATACAGTAACAGAGTAACAGTAATGTAATAGTAATACAATAACACAGTAATACCATAACACAGTAACATAGTTACAGTAATATAGTAACACAGCAATTAAGTAGCACAATGATACAGTAACATAGTGGGGGGGTGGTGCAGCATGATGGACTTAAGTCCATTGCAACCTTAAATTACTATGTTACTTTATTACTATGCAACTAGGTTAGTGTGTTGCTATGTTAGTAAAACATTAACCTAGTAACACAGTAACATAGTAATAAAGTAGTATAGTAAGTTAAGTTCAGAAGGGACTCTAGGTCCATCATACTGCACCCCACCTTATCTTTTAAGCTTAAGAGTAACAAATATCTTACAGGAATCAACAGAGTGGACTGGATAGCACTTTTCAGGTGCAGCAAGGGGCCAAGCACAAGGGGCCGCACAGTAGGGACCACAAGTACAAACTTATAGGGGGTAAATTGGAGGGATACAAAAAAAGTATTTCTCCATGGAGAGTAACTATACTACTGTGAACAGCTGGAATCACCTACCAAGTGAATTGATAAGATCAAAGACAGTTCACAGTTTTAAGGTGGAATGGGAGAGGTACGATGGGTTAGTAACTGTTGGAACTGGGTGGGGAAGGGGTTGATGTGGAATTGTGAACAGAGTTCACATCAGGGGTCTCAGTCTATAACCAGTGAAGGCAGACCCTGAGTAGACTTGAGGGATTCTCAGTATTTTTCTGTCTGTAAATTTCCATTTCTGTAAGCAGAGATGAATACGTGTGGTGTGCAAATGTACTGATTTATAGTGACTCTTCCCATGCTACTATCCAGGGTACCCTCGCTACTATGCAGTATAGGCAGTATAGCGCAGTGGTCTAAGGCTCTGAGCTGAAAATCTGGTGACATCCAGCAGACCAGACCTGGGTTTGAATCCCACAGCTTCCACTTGCATACTGTGTGACCCTGAGCAAGTCACTTAACCTCCTTGTGCTCCCAGGTCGCTCCTGTAAAAAAGCTTTCAGCTTAGTGTGCTATACCTGGTTAAACAACTAAATAAAAATAAAAAATAATAAATAAATACAGATAACCATGCTACTGCCCGGGGTACCCTCACTACTATGCAGGTAACCATGCTACTACCCAGGGTACGGTACCCATGCGACTACCCAGATGCCCATGCTACCACCCAGGGTACTGACACTATTACCTAGGTAGCCATGCTACTAGCCAGGGTGCCTTCGATACTACCCAGGGTAGCTGTGCTACCATCCAGATACCAATGCTACTATCCAGCTATCCATGCTTCTGCCTGGGGTACCTTTGCTACTACCCAGGGTATCCTCAGCACCACCCAGGTACCCTCGCTACTACCCAGGTACCCATGCTACTACCCAGGGTACCCTTACTACCAAGCAGTTCCACACAGTTCAGGTATCTGCACTCAGGAGGGGGGATGCACTGAAAAGGGGTTGCTAACCCAAAAACACAAATACTGGTCCAAAAGTTATTACAGTGCAGCACCAACCTCTCACAAAGACAAACCTGACCACAGTTTCTTTAGGAAATTTCTGGTAGTTATTACACCAGCTAAGGTGGACAAGTCTTCAGTTCACCAAGTATTGTTTTAAATGTACTTGGTGAATTGAAGACTTGTCCATCTTTGCTGGTGTAAAATAACATGAATTTCCTAAAGAAACTGTAGCCAAGTTTGTCTTTTTGGAGGCTGGTGCTGCACTGTAATAACTTTTGGACCAGTACCATTACTATCAACCAGGTACCCATGCTACTACCCAGGGTACCACCACTACTACCCAGAGTAACCACTCTACTGTCCAGGATACCCTTGCTACTACTGAGGGTACCCATGTTACTTCCTAGGTACCCACACTACTACCCAGGGTACCCTCACTACTACCCAGGTACCCACACTACTACCCATGGTACCCTTACTACTACCCAGGTTTTCTTCACTACCACCAAGGTACCTATGCTATTACCCAGGTTCCCATGCTACCACCCAGGGTACCCATTCTACTACCCAGGGTACCCTGGCTACTACCCAGGGTACACATGTTACTACTCAGGTACCCATGCTACTACCCAGGGTACACATGGTACTACCCAGGTACCCATGCTACTATCCAGGGTACCCTCCCTATTACCCAGGATACCCTGTAATTTTGGTGGGCTGTGGTGCATCCTCTCGACAGCCTTAATGTCCTTTTTGTATTGAGGAGCCCAGAACTGCACACAGTACTTCTGGTGGGGCCTGACCAAAGCCTTGTAAAGTGGCAGGATTACTTCCTCTGCCCTGCTGGTCACCCCCTTCTGATGCACCCCAGTATTTGGCTGGCCCTCTTGGTCTGACCCTGAGTCTGTAATGACCTCAGTTCCTTCTCCTTCTCCTTCTCCTTCTCCATTGCAGGAGGAGGAGCATTCTGTGGGAAGGTGTCTGTCCTACCTCTGTGGGAAGGTGTCTGTCCTACCTCTGTGGGAAGGTGTCTATCCTCCCTCTATGGGAAGGTATCTATCCTCTCCCTGTGGGAAGGTGTCTGTCCTACCTCTGTGGGAAGGTGTCTGTCCTCCCTCTATGGGAAGGTATCTATCCTCTCCCTGTGGGAAGGTGTCTGTCCTCCCTCTGTGGGAAGGTGTCTGTCCTCCCTCTGTGGGAAGGTGTCTGTCCTACCTCTGTGGGAAGGTATCTGTTCTACATCTGTAGGAAGGTGTCTGTCCTCCCTCTGTGGGAAGGTGTCTGTCCTACCTCTGTGGGAAGGTGTCTATCCTCCCTCTATGGGAAGGTATCTATCCTCTCCCTGAGGGAAGGTGTCTGTCCTCCCTCTGTGGGAAGGTGTCTGTCCTCCCTCTGTGGGAAGGTGTCTTTCCTACCTCTATGGGAAGGTGTCTGTCCTCCCTCTGTGGGAAGGTGTCTGTCCTCTCCCTGTGGGAAGGTGTCTGTCCTCCCTCTGTGGGAAGGTGTCTGTCCTCCCTCTATGGGAAGGTATCTATCCTCTCCCTGTGGGAAGGTGTCTGTCCTCCCTCTGTGGGAAGGTGTCTGTCCTCCCTCTGTGGGAAGGTGTCTTTCCTACCTCTATGGGAAGGTGTCTGTCCTCCCTCTGTGGGAAGGTGTCTGTCCTCCCTCTGTGGGAAGGTGTCTGTCCTACAACTCCTACCTCTGTGTTTCCTTTCCATGTGCAGCAACTTGCATTTGGTGCATTGAATCTGAGATGCCAGAGTCTGACTAATGAGTGACTGAAGTGACAGGTAGTGAAATTAAAAAGATGTAAATGGGAAACCTGATGACACACTGTAGCTCTGACAGTCTCCATCCCATACATTATATGCTTTTGGAGGCATCATGTAATGGCTGGTACCCCCAGGTGGGATAATTCTTGGAAACATGCATTATTACCCAAGAGTCAACCCAGTAAATGAAATAAAAAATAAATACAAATGAAAAGGATCCAAGCAAAGTTAAATCTTTTGAAAATGAAGAAAATGTAAGTAGGTATCGGCAAAATTAAATGATAGAAAGAAAAAACAGAACTAAAACACACTTATATTTAGAGGGTGTGACAGGTCCCAGTCTTTCAGTACATCAGCATCAATCCATCTCTTCTCGACTGACAGCCTCCCATTTTCTCTGATCCTTGCATTAACTGTGATCCATGCTTCACTGCACTCTGATCTGAAATACACCATTATATAACAGAAAATGATTCACTTTACTACATGAGTTCTTCCCATACCTTATTCCCAGGTGAGAGGCATAATTTACTAACTTTATTAGTATTAATGCATCTCCTAAACCTTCATAACGGCATTCCTTATTTTCAGTTTATTGCTCTTGGGGATTTTTTCTGCTAGAGCCATCTCTTAGTTGACAGTTCTGTTTCTAGGGGTTGTTAAAGGAAAATATTCTCTTAAATTCAGATTAACAGTGTTGGGTTGTCCGTCAGTCCTGTGGGAGCACGCTGCACTTCCGTGCTGGCAGCCTGGGTCCGAGATCAGACTCAGAGCAGCTGGGCTGGGAATTAGTGCTCTGAAAGGCATACCTTCCCAGCCTGGAAAGGGGTGGTGCTGCAACTGGTGCCACGACAACCACTGTGGAGGGCCAGATCTTGCCTTACCTGGGAAGGGCAGGGCTATAATTAGTGCCACAGCGGCCACTGTGGAGGGCCAGGGCTTGCCCCATGTGGGAAGGGGCAGAGCTACAACTGGTGCCACAGCAGCCACTGTGGAGGGCCAGGGCTTGCCCCACCCAGGAAGGGGAGGGGCTATAACTGGTGCCACTGCAGGTCCTGTGGAGGCCAGGGCTTCCCCCACCCAGGAAGGAGAGGGGTTATAAGTGGTACCACTGCAACTCCTGTGGAAGGCCAGGGCTTGCCCCACCCAGGAAGGGGAGGGGCTATAACTGGTGCCACTGCAACTCCTATGCAGGGCCGGAGCTTGCTCCATATGAGAAGGGGAAGGGCTCCACTTCAACTCTTGTGCAGGGCTGAAGCCAGGAAGGAGAGGGGTTATAACTGGTGCCACTGCAACTCCTGTGGAAGGCCAGGGCTTGCCCCACCCAGGAAGGGGAAGGGCTATAACTGGTGCCACTGCAACTCCTGTGGAAGGCCAGGGCTTGCCCCACCCAGGAAGGGGAGGGGCTATAACTGGTGCCACTGCAACTCCTATGCAGGGCCGGAGCTTGCTCCATATGAGAAGGGGAGGGGCTTCACTTCAACTCCTGTGCAGGGCTGAAGCTTGCTCCATCCGGGAAGGGGTGGAACTGTAACTGGTGCCACTGCAACTCCTGTGGAGGGCCATGGTTAACAGTAGTGTCTGAGGCCAACACCAAAAGATGGCAGTGTCATCATGTGGGTAGAGGGTGGTGGGATAGAGTGACAAAAATGGGAAGACTCCCCCCCCAGTGCTGTCAGAATAACGGTATGGGTGCACTTGGACCCCACATCAGGGATCCTGCAACCCACAGAACTGCACTGGTGGTGGGCTAGCACTAAATGGGTGCTGTGTGGTTGCCCAAGATACAGTGAGGGCAGACAACATCAGTAGGGGAGGAAAACTCTGTATAAAATCAAAAGCTCCAAATTGTCTGGAGTAAAGCACAATGTGGATATGTTATGTAACCCCCCCATCCTGCAGGCTTAATTTATGGGGTCTCAGACTGGGACTGTGCTGTTGGGTGGAGACTGGGTCTTATGAGTGCTCTTTGTGTGCCCAACAGTTTTCCAGCTGTACAGGGTGGAGAGAGACCACAACTACAGGCACATCCCTGGCCCCAGGACAAAGTTCAATTGGCCACTGAGGGAAAATGATGCAATAAGCAGAGTCTGCAGAACTGGGGCATAATGTAGGCAAACATTACTGCAACTCTCTGCAGTTGTGCAGCTGTCAGGCCAGTGGCAAGAGGTCAGAAACACCCAGAGAGAAGTGCCTGTGAATTTGGGCCAGTCCGGAATTAGGTTTGCTGGAGAGCATGTATGCAAGACCAGCTCACCTGGGACAGCTTTCCAAAGCATGCTGCACATGGGCTGACATGTCGAGTTCAGACACCTATAAAAGGGACCAAAACCATGGCTGTGAGCCTAGTTTGTCTATCTGTGTGCCCAGGGAAGCTGTGAGCCTGAGAGTCACCAGCTGACAGGAGCTTCAGGCCTGGCAGGCAACTAGAGAGTGTTCATACCTTAGGTTTTATTTAGAGGAAGCACTTCTATCCACAACTGAGGAGAACTGTATTTAAGCAGAGCTGGGTAACTTGGCAAACAGCAGACTCAGACTCAAACACCCAGTTTAGCACAACAACAGTAGCCTAAGCTGGCGACCTCAGAGAGTTTGGAGGGAAGGATCTTGGGGGCTCTGGGCGGATGCTACAGTTATTTTTGCCCAATAATCTCATGCTGGAAGGCCATGACTACATCATAGTAACTCACTTCTGTTGTACCTCATTGCTATTATTAAATTAATGTTTATTATTGTGCATTTCCTTTTTGCCCCTTTGATTCCGCATGTACCCCACCCTCCTGTGGGGATCTGGATACATTGGGGGTGTGGACCAAGAAATGGGACTGACTGTGGGGAAAATGTAAGATACTACACTGATGGCTGAGGAATCTGGGGCACACAGACACCCTGTATGGTGCAACAGTAGATGGCACAACTGAGCAAAAGGATTTAAAGAGCAACTGACATGTCTAGGTAGAGATGTGCCAGTAGTGCCCTATCCTGCCCACAGTACCTCCCAGTACAGACAGTACCACAAACGGAGGTACTGCAAGGCAGTATTTTATTGTACAGGTGTGGCGGAGCTCAATGTGCTCCCCCCCGCAGCCTCAGGTCCCCTTCCCAATCCAATCCTGAGGATGATGTCAGGTCGGGATGTGGAACTGGTGAAATTCCATTTCACCTGCGAAAGTGCCATGGAATTGGCACTTCACCAGTGAAAGTGGCATTTCACCAGCAAAACTGCAGCGAAATGCCAATTTGATGGCCCTTTCACCAGCGAAATGGAATTTCACCAGGTCTTCATCCCAACCTGACGTTATCCTCAGGATTGGATTGGGAAGGGTACCTGAGACTGCAGCAGGGGTGCACATTGTGCTCTGCCGCATCTGTACAGCAAAATACTGCCTTACAGTACCTCCGTTTGTAGTACTCTCTGTACCAGGAGGTACTGTAGGCAAGGTATGGCACTACTGGCACATCTCTACTGAGACATGTCAGTTGCTCTTTAAGGGTAACTATCAAGCTAGCCATTGCAATGCTGGGATGTATTGGGGAGGGGAGGTGTTAGTCAAGTGAGGTGATTCCTCCACCTGTACAAGGCCTTGGCTAGATCACACCAGGAGTCCTGCACCAAGCTCTGGTCATCACAGTAAAGAAAGGATATTGAAGAGATTGAAAGGGTCCAGCACAGGACTACCAAGCTGATTAGATGTTTAGGAGCCAAAAGCTATGAGGAGATACTGGACATACTCAAATTATTCATCTCAGAGAAGAAAAGTCTGAGAGGGAACATGAAGGGAATGCACAAAGATGATACAGGGGCTGCAGGGGAGGTCATATGAGAAAAGGTTGGTAGACCTTAAAGAGCAACTGACACATCTCGGTAGAGATGTGCCAGTAGTGCCCTACCCTGCCTACTGTACTTCCCGGTACAGAGAGTACTGCAAACGAAGGTACTGTAACGCAGTATTTTACTGTACAGATGCGGTGGAGTGCAATGCGTGCCCCCACCGTAGCCTCAGGTCCTCTTCCCGATCCAATCCTGAGGATGACGTCAGATCAGGATGGGGACCTGGCAAAATTCCATTTCACTGGTGAAAGTGCCACGGAATTGGCATTTCTCTACAATTTTGCTGGCGAAATGCTACTTTCATCGGCAAAATGCCAGTTCTGCTGCACTTTCACGGGTGCTACTTTTGCTGGCAAAATGCAAATTCCATGGCACTTTCACCTGTGAAATGGAATTTTGCCAGGTCCCCATCCCCCGACCTGACATCATCCTCAGGTTTGGATCGGAAAGGGGACCTGAGGCTGCGGCAGGGGCTTGCATTGTGCTCTGCCACATCTGTACAGTAAAATACTGCCTGACAGTACCTCCGTTTGTGGTACTCTCTGTGCCGGGAGGTACTGTAGGCAGGGTAGGGCACTACTGGCACGTCTCTACTGAGATGTGTCAGTAGCTCTTTAACATGTAAACACGGGAGGCCAGGTGGGAAAGTGAGGATATGATTGAGACATATAGGTTCTTGTGAGGAGTCAACAGGGACTGATTGTAAGGACTTGTTCACGAGGGTTCAGGGCACAGTAAAATTTCTTGACAGTGGCATCCCTAAGTATGATATAGTGGTCATGTCACAGTTCAATAAACTGTAGATAAAAAATTAAAGTATGTTAAATGTACATATATTTTTATGTACAAAGGGTCGCTGCAAACTACCTTGAAGATGTGGCACAGTCACTGCAAATCGTTGGAGAAGCTGATGCTGCTGTGTTACACTGCAAGAGAAAATTCACGTTCCAGATAAATCTGATTAACTCATTTGATGAGTTGTCTACATTTCCTAAAGCAGCAATGCCACGAAATATGGCAAAACATTTGATTGCACCTGTTTTTCACTGTAAAAGATTCCAGGCATCTTTCAGTGTTATTTGGTGGTAACCATTTGTAGTTACATCAGCATTTGAATATTTTATAAATGTTTAAATTTAGTTTTTTTCTCAAGAAAAAAGATGGTGACACATTTGATGTAGAAATAGCATTGCAGACCTGGAAAGGATAAGGACCGAGAAAAAAAAAAAACAAAAAAAAAAACTCATGGTAACAGCATAACAGGTACTTGGAGAAGTAGATTTGATAGGTATATTAATATATATTTTTTTTTATTAATTATAGCTGAAACTAGCTTTTTGGAAAAACATTTTTCATTGTACTGCTGCTTTATAGTCTGATTATGCATTTTGAAAGTCACAGAATGAGCAGACTCCTCATCGTAATTATAGGGCCCAGAGGATACATTCCATGTTTGATTTGCTGCTATTTGCATAGACCACAATATATGGGCCAATGGTCTTTTTTCTTTTCCAAACAGTTAGCGATTACAGTACATATTACACAAGATTACTTGTATGCACAATATTACATGCTTTCAAGTTTAGGGTATATAGTATGAATTTCATTCTGTTTTGAGAGCATTTTTTTAGGTAGCAAGGCTGGCAGTTGTTCTTATATTTGAAATGAAATGTCAGTGCACTCTGTTAGGCTTTTACTCCATTAGATGTATACTCCATTAGATGTACCGTTAGGTGTATACTCTGTTAGGCGTGTTCTCCATTAGGTGTATACCCCCTTAATTGTGCTCTCCATTTGGTGTGTACCCCATTAGATGCATACTTCATTAGGTGTATACTCTGTTAGGTGTGTACTTCATTAGGTGTATACACCATTAGGCGTGTAATCGATTATATGTGTACTCCGTTGAGTGTGTAATCTGTTAGGTGCATACTCTGTCAGGTGTATATTCCATTAGGTGTTTACCCCATTATGTGCATACTCTGTCAGTTGTGTACTCCAGTAGATCTATACTCCCTTAGGCATATACTCCATTAGGTGTGTACTCCATTAGGTGTATGTAAGCAATAATACCCGACAGGGTGGGCGGTATTGTGCTATACCGGACCGCCCAGGGGTGTAATGAGGCCTGATGCTGCAGACGGAGGGCCTTATAGCCCCTGGAAGGTCTGGTATAGCACAATACCACCCACCCTGGAGGGTATTATTACGCTTAGAAAATGGGTTACATGTCACATTTTAGCTACAATATAAAATTTTTTTTAAAGAATTAGAAAAATTAGATAAAAATCCATTTAAAGTTGATTTTTTGATAAAGTAGTCCCTCTACTGGTATGTTTGCCAATAGAGAGAGAGTGCTGCTGTTTCTTCAGAGCATTTAACTCTCCCTCCCCCAGCAACACTTCTTTAACATCCCCCCCCCAACACACACACATGCTCACCTATGCTCCAGTGTAGTGTTTGTGTTTATATCGGCTGGCAGTGAGAAAGTAGTAGGTCCAACTCCTACCCTGTCTGTTACTGCTCACAAAACTCCTGTTGCCCCCCAACCCCAGCCATTCTCTTCCACTTATTCTCCCCCTTGCAGCATGGAATTTCTTGTTCTGTCTCTCCCCACCCAGCTGTGTCTTGGCATCTGACATGGAAAGTTGAAGGAAGAAGAAAAGCCTTATGTGGCAGAACAGGTACATTGTGTTGCTGCCTTTATGATTAACATTAGCGTAGTGAACGCTGGTAGTAAATGGGACGGGCAGTATTATTGGTGGGTGCTTGGAGATACGCTGTTTTTTTATAAAATGCTTTCATTTTACAAAGACTGTAGCATTTGGGTATATGTGTGTTATTATATTATGTGCAACAGGTACTGCGATTAGTGGCAGGAAGAGGAGTGCTGGTTACATGTGATAGCGTACGGCCATACTATGGAACTGAAGCGCAGGCACAGAAAGTCTATGATTTTACATCAAGGGGAGGTCGCCTGAACTGAGATTTAAAACTTAGCCTGCATAAAGCAGGCAGATGTATTTTCTGTGTTGTTGTTTGTGAAGTGGGGTATTGTGCAGAGCTATAATTCTACACCTAAATGCATATGGAGAATCGGGCTGAGGCCCAAGGAGCGGTGGTGGGCGAGTGACCACTGTATGGTGCTGTGGTGTACGATCAAAAGGACAACTGTTAATTTTGTACCTGTTGCAGCAGAACTGGCAAGTTGGGTCGACCAGCAGTGGTGGCAGGCGGGTAAGTAAGTCTCCTAGGGTGAGATACAGTGCTGCAGATCACCCCCACTACTACTACCAGAATAGACACTTTCAGGAGCTTCATTTTAGCTTTCTTAATTTATTTTTTACACTGCAGGCTGGACAGTGGGTGACTACATGGAGAAGGGGGTGCGAGACATTAAAAGGGTTTGTGAGACTTGCGGCAGCCCGGTGGAAATAATATTTTACAGACATGCAGGATTGCTTTGTTTGGTACAAGAAATGTGAAAATTAAACACATTCAGAGTAATTTGGGTCGGCTTGGTGTTTACAGCTTGTGATCTGATGCCATGGAGGGAACTGGTCAGCAGCATCAGTGTGGGACTGCTGTGACAGCCACAAAAGCACTGCTGTGACAGCCACAAAAGCACTGCTGTGACAGTCACAAAAGCACTGCTGTGACAGCCACAAAAGCACTGCTGTGACAGGAAGGAAGGAATTATTAAGAGGAAAAAAAACAATGAACTGTGTTTGGGATGGTGGTGAAACTGGTACTTCAGTGGTGGGTAGGGTTGTGCTGTGTTGTATTTGCGTGTTGCGGCTGAGTTGCTGATTCGTATCACTTACTGATCAGGAAAGAATGGCTGTTAGTCTTGAACTGGTACATGGATACCGGGATGAGAAAAAAAAATGTCAGGTTTTAGTGGTAGGCTGGCTAAATGGGAGGAAAGATGGTTGGAGGACCGGGGCTGGGTGTCATCCTTTGCTAAGCAAGAGAAAAGAAAAATGGTGGTATTACAAATTGAATGTTCTATAGGCACAGTGATACTGGTTATCAGGTCGGTTGGGGCTGGCACTTTTAATACCCGGGCTCTGTTGTCTGATAGATGCCCACCTTGCCAGGGCTATGAGCCAATCAGAGTCTGGGATTTTAAAAGCCCATTTTCTAAACTCCATTAGGTGTTTACTCCCTTATGTGTGTACTCCATTAAGTGTGTACTCTGTTAGGTGTATACTGCTTTGGAAGTGTACTCCATTAGGTGTATGCTCTGTTAGGTGTATACTCCCTTAGGTGTGTACCCTGTTAAGTGTGTAATCTGTAAGGCATGTACTCCATTAGGTATATACTCCACTAGGTGTATACTCTGTTATACTCCATTTTTTTCAACTCTCTTTATGCTCCTCCTTCACTGGCCCCCTTAGGTCTCTCTTGGGTGTGGGCACTTGGACCGGCCAGTTCCTGCTCTGCCTGAGGTTCTCTCCAGGCCAAGTCTCCATTCTGGGATCTCTCCTCCACAGCCACTGATCCCCCTATCCCCCTGGCTCTGAGCCCCCTGAGGTGGGACCACCTACTCCTCTGGTGCTCTATCTAGAATCCAGTAGGGGTGATTGGAGTGTGGAGGAGATACTGGAGACTGGCTGGGAGTGATCTGCTGTTGAGCATGGAGTCTGTCCACTGGATCCTCCATCACCTACCTGGGTGCCAGGGCTTTTCCATGTTCTGGTGTCCCGAGGGCGTGGATGTTCAATGATGTCCAGAGCATGATGGGTGCAGTCCTGCACCTGTACGCAGGACATCTGCCGACACCCCCTACCCCAAAGGATGGCAGACAAGGGTGAGGTAGTGCTGGTTGGAGACCTCAATATTCCAGACGTGGACTGGAGCATCCCAGCAACAGCATCAACTAGGAGCAGATTTATTCTGGACTCCCTTCAAGGTGCCTTCCTCAAGCAACTGGTCGTGGAACCAACTCGGCAGAAAGCAATCCTGGGCCTTGTGCTCACAAACAGGGACAGTGTGATGGGGGTAACAGTGGGGGAGCACCTGGGGAACAGTGACCACCAATCATTGTGGTTTGAAATCACAGAAGGAGCAGAACCAAACCACACAAAAACACATATTCTGGATTTTAGGGGGGCAGACTTTGGGAAAATGGGGAGATGCTTGAAAGAGGCATTAAGGAGAATGGGGCAGGAATCAGGAGTTGTGGAGCAGTGGGCAGTATTTAAAATGGGGATTACAAGAGCAACAGAATTATGCATTAAGCAGGTTAGCAAGGGGAAAAGGAAGAGGAGGCCATTATGGTTTTCCAAGGAGGTAGTGGAGAAAGTGAAAGCCAAAAAGATTGCATTCAGACAATACAAAAAGACACATGAAGAAGGGACTTGGGAGAAGCACCAGGAGAAGCAAAGGGAGGCAGGGAGGTCAGTAAGGGAAGCCAAAGCTCAGACAGAAGAGCACATTGCAAAATCAGTGGGTAGAGGGGACAAAACCTTTTACAGGTACATAAGTGAAAAAAGAAAGGCAAAGGGAAGGATAGTGAGACTGAAGGGGGAGGATGGGGGCCACGTGGAGGATGACAACAGTATAGCTGACATATTGAACAGGTATTATTGCTCAGTCTTTACTGAGGAAGAGGAGGGTAATGGGTCTGAAGGGAGTACAAGGGGTGGGAATATTGCAGAAATGGACATAAGTCCCTTTACATGAGAAAGGGTCTTGAAGGAACTGGAAGTAATAAGAGTAGATAAAGCAATGGGACCAGATGGGGTGCACCCCAGGGTCCTTAAAGAACTAAGAGAGGTGGTGGCTGAACCTCTGGCAATCCTGTTTAGCCGACCACTGGAAACAGGGGAGGTACCCAAAGACTAGAGGACAGCAGATGTAGTCCCCTTATACAAAAGTCAGAACAAAGAGGAAGCGGGGAACTACAGACCAGTCAGCCTCACCTCGGTAGTGGGGAAGATCATGGAAGCACTACTGCAGGAAAGATTGGTGGAACATCTGGTTGTCAATGGACTACAGGACCCAAGGCAGCATGGTTTCACCAGGGGTAGGTCATGTCAGACCAACCTCATTGAATTTTTTGACTGGGTGACTAGGGAGGTGGATCAGGGGAGGGCAGTGGACATGGCCTTTCTGGACTTCAGCAAGGCCTTGACACTGTGCCACATAGAAGACTATTACACAAACTGGGGAATATGGGTGTGGGTAGGACAGTTGTGTGGTGGGTAGTAACTGGCTGGGTGGCAGGACACAGAGGGTGGTGGTAAATGGCTGTCACTCCACAGAGTGAAGAGTGACCAGTGGGGTACCACAGGGATCAGTGCTGGGACCAGTCCTATTCGGCATCTTCATCAGTGACATTGCACAGGACCTAGAAGGCAGAATTTCCCTGTTCGCTGATGACACAAAGCTCTGTAACAGAGTAGACACACCAGTGAGTGTAGACAAAATGAGAAGGGACCTGCAGAAACTTGAAGAATGGTCTTGGGTTTGGCAGCTGAAATTCAATGCAAAGAAGTGCAAGATAATGCATATGGGGCACAAAAACTGTGGCACAATATATCAGTTGGGGGGTGAGGATATAGCATGCACCAAGCAGGAAAGGGATCTTGGGGTTATCATCTCTGATGACCTCAAAGTAGGGAAACAGTGCGACAAGGCAGCAGGTAAAGCAACTAGGATGCTGGGATGCATAGGCAGGGGCATCACCAGCAGGAAAAAGTAGGTCTTAATTCCACTATACAAGACACTAGTGAGGCGCCACCTGGAGTACACTCTACAGTTCTGGAGACCTTACCTACGTAAGAACATAGACAGGGTAGAGAAGGTTCAGAGGAGGGCAACAAAGATGGTACATGGATTACATCACAAGTCCTATGAGGACAGGTTGAAGGACTTGGATACGTACTCCCTGGAGGAGAGGAGGGAGAGAGGGGATATGATAGAGACATACAAGTATCTTACAGGGAGGAATAGGGTGCAGGAATACACTATTTTTAAGCAAAAAAAGATGTTCCAGGACTAGAGGGCATGGGCTGAAGTTGGAGGGAGGACGATTCAGAGGAAACATGAGGAAGAATTTCTTCACAGATCGGGTGGTGGACAAGTGGAACACCCTGCCAGAGGAAGTGGTGGGGGCTGAAACAATCACAGGATTTAAGAATGCATTGGATAGACATAAAGAAATTCTGGAGGTCAGGGGTAAGGGGCAACAGACTTCTAGGAAAACATAAAGTGAACTTATAAGCTCAAATGGGCATACTGGGTGGGCCATAGGCCCTTATCTGCCGACACTGTCTACGTATCTGTGTACATGCTGCCACAAGTGCAATGCTCTCAGCCTCCACTGGGAGCTGCTAGAACTGTGGCACGCACCACCCACCATCCCCAGGAGAGGAGAGCTGTCCTATAGATGCTCGATCCTGCTCCTCCCCTGCCGACTCCCGATGACCTGAGTCTGTTCCCAAACCCGGGTCACTGGCATGGCACGAGGTGTGGCATCCAGCGCCTCAACCCTCAGTGCCACCGGGCTGGCCCTCTGTTATACTCCATTACGTGTATGCTCCATTAGGTACTCTGTTAGGTGTATACTCCATTAGGTGTGTACTCTGTTAGGTGTATATACTACGTTATACTCCATTAGTCGTGTACTCTGTTAGGTGTACTCCTTTAGATGTGTACTCTGTTAGGTGCATACTCTGTTAGGTGTAGATTCCATTAGGTGTCTACTCCATTAGGCATGTAATGCGCTAGGCGTATACTCTGTTACGTGTTTATTCCGTTAAGTGTGTATTCCATTAGGTGTGTGTACTCTAATAGCTGAAGCTCTATTTTTACTAAAATAGTTTTCTTATTATAGGGAGCATAGTTTAGCCATTTCACAATCCTATTGGTCACTTGATTTTTTTCTATGTCTAATGACACTTCAAGGGACTTGTCAGGAGGTGTTTGGGCAACACTGTTCTGAAGACAGAGCTTCTACTGAGCTGCCCGAGGCTGGTGCAGGAATAAGTGATGCTCTTAAATTTCACGAAACTCCGAGTAGTTAGTGTTCAAATGCTGCTGCATGTCCTTCTGGCTGTAGTATTTGACTTTAAAAGGTGAATATGTACATTTTAAAGTAGAATTAGTTGTTTGTAGTATCTTGGTTGTGCAGCTGTATCAAAGCCATTGCCAATGGAATGGATAACCTTCAGCTGGGTTTCGTTGTGCTTTATGCCATGCTTCCTGCGCTGAGGGAGTTAAGGTTTACAAACTCTTGGATAGTGGTTTGAGCAGCTTAGTCTCCAGGAAACATCATCTATCACGACATGGTCAGCTCTTCTCGACTGTAAAGTGGTGCCACATACAAAAACATTTTGAATCCATTAACCAGTTAGAGCAAATAAATTGCACCATGCCTGTATTTCTGCACATTTTGTTCAATGTGCGGTGAACAGTAGTGTAACCCCCCTACAAATGGGGGTTCCTGAAAGTCTTCCTTGGGCTTGCCTAAATGCCCACTGCCAGGCTGGTATCCTGTGTCTTAGCATTTTAAATGTGTTTGCATGAGAGTGCCTTAATGCCTCTATGCTCTGTCTCTTTAAGAGCTGCCTATTTGTGGTGTAAAACTAATCTGGGTAGGGGCCGAGTAGTTTCAGGCTCAAGTCCCACTTGGGCTGCCAGATAATTGCTCCGTTCTGCCAACGCTATTTGCGTAAGAGGGAGCTCTGTTAGAAGCTGTACTTATTTACTGATTATTTATTAGAATAATAATGATATTGTAGTTTGTCTAATCTGCCTTCTTTGCAGCATGGACAGTTCTGTTTATCACTACCATCTTGGTCCTGGACTGCCAGAATGGGACATTCAGTACCTTTGGGGACCTTAAAATGGAGTCTGTCCTCAGGGGTCTTGTGGGAGTGAATTTCTGTAGGTATTGTAGTTTTGAGACTTTGGTGCCTAAATGCACCTGGAGGGGGAGCTCTTGCTTTGGCAGACTGATGGATCAGCCAACCAGAGCCTTTTGGACTGAAGGGAAATTCCCAAGCTGCCTGCTGCAGTCAGTCAGTCTGTGTGAGGAGTTGAAAGAGTAAACAGCTCGAGAGATTCGAGCACTCTGGTACTGTGTAGTTTGTGTGGGAAATTGGTGGAAAGGCTGAGTTTGACCTGTCTGCCTGCTGTTCCTAGAGAGGGAATCTGTGAATAATCCGGACTGTAACCGAATTGAGTGAGAGAAAAGCCACCGAAGTGTGACCAGGCTTAAACCTGATGAAGACCGAAGATTTACTGTATGCGATCGGCCTGTCAGGACATTCATTCACCATAGAACTCACAGTTTTGCTCAGAGACACTGATATTGCTGCTGGACTGCTATCCGCTTTGTGGTATGGTGATTGCTTTACTATAAATGTGCTGTGTGCTGTAAGTGGGTTGCAATTTGGTTCCCCACTGCTTAATTGTGCCACGCTTGCTGGAAGCTGCATCCAGCCTTCCCCGAATGATTTGTGAACTGTTTTACCCGGCATGGGCCTTGCCACGCTGGCTCAGCCAGCTACTTCAGGCATAGAGAACACCATCAACGAGAGACTCGCCCAGGGATCAGCCCCCTGCTCAACATCTTGAACAGGAACGGCACCTCGGTGATTCGTGTGGGCCCTTCTTCTCCTGGCATACTAGTTGTCAACCTGCAGTCTACATTTCATCCCTCCTGTGTCTTGCATTGGGTAGCATGAGTAGCAATCAGGGTAGTTCCCTGTGTAACCCCCCTGCAAATGGGGGTTCCCAAAAGACTTCCAGGAGCTTGCTTGAATGCTCCAAGCCTGAATGGTGTTTGGCATTTAAGCCATTTATCAGTGAGTGTTTTTAGAACCTCTGGTACTGTCTCTTTAAGAGCTGTCTGCTTGCAGACATAATTAGTTTATATGGGGGGACTGTGTGTTTCTTTGATTGAGTACCACTCAAGCTGCTGCCAATTCACTTCATTTTTGCAGTCACTAGGAGTGCAAAGGGAACCTATCTGAAAGATGTAACTGTTTGCCAGAAATTATTTAGAGTAATAATGAAATTACAGTTTGTCTAACCTGCTTTCTTTGCAGTCAGAACTGTGTCTGCTAGTTCCCCATTCTAGTTTTGAACTGCTGAACTGGACCAATCAGTGTGGGGTAAGCTAGCTCTAAAATGGTGCCTTGGACGAATCAGAACTTGGACTCATAATCTGAGCCAGCCACAAGAGGATTGTATGGGCAGTGACTCTGGGAGATGTAGTTTAGACTTCAGTGCCTTTTGGACCAACAGCAGCAGTCTATTGTGAGTGACAGCCAATCCAGTCAAGAACTGGGAGGAACTCAAAGGAAGTGCCCGGTTTTGTCGGTTGGAGTTTCAGTTGAGCTTTGGCAGTGAAGAAGGAAGGAGCCCTGTGTTTTCAGTGTGCAGTTTTAGTCAAAAACGGTGTAAGGCCCAGAGTTCCGGTCTGCAGTTGTGTAACAGCTTGTTAGGACTGAACCGTCCTGTGAAAAGAATCAAAGGATCTCTGAAGAGTAGAAACCAGGCTCACCCTGTAGAAGACTGGAGGAATTGCTGAAAATTACACTCGGTCTGTCAGGAACTGAATCTGCTGTGTGTTCTCCCGGTATTGTGCAGTAATTGGCGATCGGGATACAGATGCAGCCTGCCTGGTATAGTGCTTTCTTTATATGGATGTGTGGAAGAGGTTTGTGTACCTCAAGTGAGCCCTGCTGACATTGAAGGACCCTATCTTATTTGGAGGTCGTGAGTACTAATTCAGGGTCGCTCCCTGTTGAATTGCCACATTAAATCCAAATGGAATTACTGTACTGCTGACTGTTTAATTCTCCTTTTCTCTGTGTGAAAGGCCCCTACCAGCTGCCACGGTTTGGACTAGCCACTAGGGCTTGGGTACCCAGGGACAGTAACTGATAGGGATAGGCCTGTGCACAGAGCCATAGGTAGATTATTAGAGTGATAAGCTAATTAACCTGATTTCCCCCTGTCCTTGTTATATCTCCCTAAATAAATCAGAGCTGCTTGTTTCAGCAAAGTTATACTGCCTGAGGTATTTGTCTATGTTAAAGTACTGTACTGTGATTGTTGCACTGTATCTCATTTCACAGGAGGTCCCAGTGCCGGAACCAGACCTGGGGGTAAGTGTATACTGTGAAGGTAATTCTGATATATTGTGTGGGCCACTAGTGGGAAGAAAGGGTGGTTGCAGTGTCCCAGAGGGCTGTGGCCAAGTTAGTTTAACTATTGCAAACCCTGACCTCTGGGTGGAGGCACCGCCATTGGATCCAGGCCCTCAACCTGTTAGTGGCAAATCAGGCAGGGTAGTAGCCCTGGGATAGCGCCATCTAGGGTTACATCTTGGAGGCTCACCGCTGGGATTGTGTGTCCTCTAGTGGCCATATTTACGAACCACTGTTAAGAAAAAAATGGGTACCCCGACAGAAGTGGCTGTGCACCGGCTGGTGGAGTGGTGTACTGGGGAGGAGATCGACCCCCAAAATGCTATGCTTATCCTGGACATCCCCCTGGGTATCAATACGGACACTGTGCAGGAGTACTTTCCAAGGTGGAAGGTTTACAAAACCCTGTGGTGGTGGGTCGGCATGCTAATCTGCTCACCCACACTTTCCTGGCCCTAGTAGAGTTTAAGGATCCCATAGATAGCTCTGAAAGTGCCACAGACCATTACCCCAGAGGGAGCCCTCACTGCTTGGAGAGTGATAACTAAGGACAGTAAAGACCTGGGGAATCAGCCCCACCACTATCTGAAACTTTTCAGGAGAAATTTGCTGAATGGTTGCTGGAGGGAAAACTGTGGAGGACTTGAAGAAACTATTCTTGCCACCTGGGGTGTTCCTCCCCAACACCCTCTCCTGCTCCAGTGCCCGTAATGGTGGCTGAACCAATGCAGACCCTATTTCTGCACCTGCCATTAGTCACGACTCTTACGAAGGTTGAGGATCTTCTCTGGCACCTCCCCCACCCCCAAGGGGAGGATGACTGGGAGACCTGGATAGACTATGTTGCCCCCCAAGTGCTAGAATGGCAATGCTCGGAAGGTGAAAAGCGAAAGAGGGTTAGTGAGAGCCTCCGAGGTCCTGCCCTGGCTACCATCCGGCTAAATGGGCCAGTAACCCTGAAGCGACTGCACAGGCCTATCTTGAGGCCTTGGAGAATGTGTATGGGAGCCCAGATTCTGATGAGGACCTATGGTGGAGAGTAAGAGATGCACAACAGTACCAAGGGAGTTGTTGTCTGTGTATGTATCTCGGCTGGAAAAATTGTTGCAAGAATGCCTCAGAAAAGATAGTTTGCCAGCGATTGAACTGGACCGAACCAGGCTGGACAGGATCCTGTCTGCCCCTTCTCAGAACTGCTGTTGGCTTCAGTTCGCCTGGCAGATCGACTGAATCCCCACCTCCCATGATGAGTTAATGAGAGAAATTGAGGAGTTGAGAAAGACGACCTCGGAGGGACCTGCACCAATAGCTGCGGCCACGACCGAGTGACTGAGGGTGACCCATCAAGTGAAGTTCAGGGCAGAGGTTGGCAGTCAATGAGTGCTCTGACAAGGAAAAGATATGTCACAATGGGGCAACTGTTGAGAGAGATCCGGGAATTCAAAAACAGTCCCTTTATGAAGGCCACGCCTGCAAGTACGGGCCCTGACCTATATCCGACTGCATCTGCTATGGGGTGGGGGTACCACCCATGTATCTCCTGCTGATAACAGCTCGAACTCGATTCCTTGACCATGGAAGTGGAGAAACTGACGAGATGTCTCCAAATGCTTATCACCCGCGAGACAGAGATGGCACCAAGGTTTCCAGTTAGTAATACCCCGCTCTGGCTCCCAGTGTGGCGCTCGCCAGCTCAAACTCCAGAAAGTATGTTTTGCTATAATTGTGGGAAAGATGGGCACATGAAAAGGGAATGCCAGTCCCCAAAAGACACTGACAAAGTTGCATATAGGCTACAAGGAGAGCTTCGGAGAAGAAATCAGTGGTTAAGAGGTGCACTACATGATCCCAGTGAGGGCACCAAAATGCTAATTCACGCCCTTTGTGGCAAGGTCAGTTGCCCAGGCCCCCACTACCGCCTCCAGACTGGTCCAGAATAGTGGGTCCCTCCATGGAGACCACTGTAAAGGTGAATGGAGTGTCTACAAGAGCTGTATTAGACAGTGGCTCCCAAGTGACAATTATGTTCCAGGATTGGTATCAGAAGCATTTGTCAGACGTACCCTTACAACCATTAGAAGGACTGCATGTATGGGGGTTAAGTGAGAAGGCCTACCCCTATTCCGGGTATATCCGAATTTGGCTGTCTTTCCCCACCTCCGTGGCTGGAGTGGCCGAACAAGTAGAGACCCTAGCTTAGTGTGTCCCCCACTGGACTGTGTGATGGTGTCCCTTTGTTGATTGGAACAAATGCTCATATGTTCGGAAGGCTGGCACAGTTGTGTTATGAAAAACAGGGGTCAAAGACTAGTAGAGCTTTAAGAGTTCCGCTTTAATTAAGAAGGCCTATGAGGCACAGAGAGATGCTGAAAAACAGAACCAGAGGAACCGGTCGAATTGTATGGAAGAAGGATCCTGAGTCTCTGATCCTGGCGCCAAATGCCCAGTGTACCTTACAGGAGAGGTCTGTATCAGAAAGGATGTTAAGAATAAAATATTAATGTTGGATGCACCAGGCGATGGAAAATTGCCAGAGGGACTGCTGGTCAAGCTTTAGTATTTTGCCCGCTAGAGCCCATGCTTATGCCAGAAGGGTAATGGTCCAAGTTCATAATGTGTCTGAAAGAGACATTCGAGTAAACAGAGGTTGCATCCTGGCTAATGTGCATTGTGCAGACACTGCAGTGCTACCCAGCAGCAAGAGTTCAAGGAAGAATGACAGAGTAACGCCTGACTTGTTTTATTTCGGCGACTCCCCGCCAGCTGAATGGAAAGTGAGGATCAGTGAGAAGCTTGCCCAGAGAGACCAGGTGTTTTCTTTAAAGGAATGGGATGTAGGATGCGTGCAAGGAGCTGCACAATACATCCGCTGCATGACGAAAGACCATTTCTGTGAGAGGTCTCGACGCCTGGCACCTGCTGACATAGATGATGTGAGACGGCATCTGCAAGAGATGTTAGCTGCTGGTGTAATACAAGAATCCAGAAGCCCTTATGCTTCCCCATTGTGGTAGTGAGGAAAAGAATGGAACAGTAAGGATGTGTGTGGATTATCGCACTTAAACCGCGGACTATCCCTGATCAGTACACAATGCCCGCATTCAGGATGCTTGGACTGCCTAAATGGGAGCAAGTGGTTCTCTGTGCTGGATCTCCGCAGTGGGTACTACTAGATCCCGATGGCCCCAGAGGACCATGAGAAGATCGGCCTTTATCTGTCCGCCATTTCTATGAATTCATGAGGATGCCTCAAGGGATTTCAGGTGCCCCAGCCACTTTTCAACGATTGATGGAGCGTGCAGTGGGGGACATGAACTTACTAGAGTGCCTGGTATACCTAGATGATGTTATTGTGTTTGGCAGCTCACTGGAAGAACATGAGAGCAGATTATTTAAGGTATTGGACCGACTGGAGGACTTTGGCCTTAAACTGTCCATTGATAAGTGTCAATTCTTTCAAACATCAGTAAAGTATGTGGGACACATAGTATCCACCGAGGGAATAGAGACCGACCCAAGTAAAGTTGAGGCCTTGACCACCCCTGGCCACAGCCCAAAAATCTAAAAAAGAACTGCAAAGATTCCTGGGATTCTGTGGTTATTATCGGCTTCATCAAGGACTATTCAAGAGTGATCCGCCTTTACTTAACCTTACTCAAGGGTATCCCCAACCCACAAAAATACCAAAGTCACGCCCCTCAAGACTGAAAGAGTGTATTTTCATCCGAGTGAAGTATTTGGGGCCCGCTTGACCCTGATTGTGAGACTGCTTTTCATGAGATCATATATCAACTTACCCATGCTCCAGTGCTGGCCTATGCCGATCCAAGAAAACCTTCGTCCTGCACACTGATGCTAGCTTGCAAGGGTTGGGCTGTGTTGTACCAAGAGCACGAGAATGGCCTGAGACCAGTGGCCTTTGCCAGTAGAAGCCTGACCCATCCCCGAAAAGAACTATCCTGTACATAAGTTAGAGTTCCTAGCTTTGAAGTGGGCTATTGTTGACCAATTCCATGAGTACTTGTATGGGGCTAAAATACTAGTAAAAACTGACAATAATCCTTTGACCTATGTGCAGACCTCAGCTAAGTTGGATGCCACTGGCCATAGGTGGCTTTCTGCATTATCTACATATGACTATGCTCTCGAATAGCCGAGCAGGTCTGAACCACATAGATGCTGATGCTCTCCCGGAGGCCTGTTCCCCAGAATGATTGGGTCCGATTAGCAGAACCTGACATTGGGCACTCTGCCGGAAGTTTGACAGGGAGGAACAAATGTCCACGGACGCAGTGGACTGCATGGTGGATTGCTTGGGAGCTCTGAGAATTGCATACCTGCTGCTTATTGCCACTTTTCTGCAATAGACATTGGTGCACTGCCTCAGCTGGACAATGACAGTATTCGCGGGCTCAATCCTCGCATCCCATGATCAAAGCAGCTTTAGAAGCCCTCTATGCAGGAAAAGATGTGTCCAAATTAGCTCCACTGATTTGAGAACTGCACTGTTATACAAAGAAGGTCCTAAGTTGAAACTGATCAATAAACTGTTATACAGAGAAACAGTAGACAGAGGGGACAAGTAGACAAACAACAACTGGTGCTGCCCACTGCCTTCGAGACTCAGTGCTGAGGTCCTTGCACAACCACATGGGGCACCTTGGTATAGACAGAACACTTGACTTGGTGAGATCCAGATTCTATTGGCCTAAGATGGGGCTGATGTGGAGCACCACATTCGAACTTGTAGTCGCTGCTTACAGAGGAAAGCTTTGCCCCAGAGGGCTGCCCCCCTTGTTAACATCACCACCAGTGCACCCATGGAGCTGGTCTGTATTGATTTTCTGAGTTTGGAGTCAGATCAAAGAAATATCAGTAATGTGCTGGTGGTCACTGACCATTTCACGAGATATGCCCAAGCTTTCCCCACCAAAGACCAGAAAGCATCCACTGTGGCCAAAGTACTTGTAGAAACTTTTTGTTCACTATGGGGCTCCACAAAGAATCCATTCTGATCAAGGGAGAGACTTTGAGAGTCGTCTGATCAAAGAGATGCTTTCTCTGTGGGGAGTGCGAAAGTCCAGAACCACTCCTACCCCCCAGGGGACCCACAGCCTGAACGTTTCAACCACACTTTGCTAGATATGCTAGGCACCTGCACCCAAAGGACAAGCCTAGATGGAGCCAACAAATTAGCACCCTGGTACATGCTTATAACTGCACCAAAGTGATGCCACTGGATTCTCCCCTACCACCTGATGTTTGGAAGAGAAGCTCGACTACCAGTAGATGTGTGTTTGGGGTCTCTCCTGATGGGGTTCAAGCTGACAACTATTTACAGTATGTGCAAAAGTTAAAGGCCCAGCTAACTCATGCGTACTAACTGGCTCAAACCATGGCTGCCAAAAGAAATCTGGCCAACAAAGAAAGGTATGATAAAAGGTGAAAGCACAGGAACTCCAGGAGGAGATCGGGTATGCTAAGAAATCTGGGACTGCATGGCAAGCACAAGATTGCTGACAGATGGCACCATCTCCCTCACATTGTAGTGGGCAAACTAGATGATCTGCCAGTGTACAAAGTAAGGCCTGAGAATAATTCAAAGATGTAAAAACAATGCATAGAAATCATTTACTGCCCATTGGACAAATCTTAATTGAGTCTGAGCCCCTAGAAGATGCCCCCTCTGGACCAGTGACTAGAGCTGCTGCTAAGAAAAGATCAAGAAAGTCTGCACCTACAGAAGCAAAGTTAAAGTGTTCCCCTCCACAAGTCCCAGTTGAGCATGACTGTCAGTCCATATCGGAAGAAAGTGAGAGTGACTTTGAATACTATCCTTCTTACGAACTGAGTCAATTGTTTCGGGGCAATCCCCTAGTCAATACTGGAGATGAAGCTGGGCCTTCTGGACTGTCTAAGCCCCCAGCTTCATCCCTGGAGCCAATGCTCCCGGAAAGTGAAGTGCAAAGCATCAGATCAGATGAAATGGAATGCATTGTGCATGGTTGAACTGTTTGAGCTTTCAGGGGAGGAAAATGATAGATTGGGGCAGACTGGTGATACACCCGAACAAGAAGAGTATTTTGAGTGCCCTGACAGTCCACTGCCAGTGTCCGAAAGCTCTCCATGCGAGCCAAATGTTGTGGACTCAGAAACTGTAACTCCTGGAGCTGAAAGTGCCCCAAGTTCTAGCCTGTCTACCCCCATGGAGACTCCCCTGACAAGTGAGGACAATGCTGAAAATGAGGCTCAGAGTGCAGAGACTATAACAGTTCCCCCTAGAAAGACTGGTCGAGCTGTAAAGCCTGTGGTGCACCTCAGTTATGATTCACTTGGGAGGCCTGTGGACTTGCCTCTCAATGTTGTCCATAAAGGAGTGTATGTGTCCCCGCAGCTCATTGCCCAAACTGAGCATCAGTGCTAACTCCAAGTTACTTGTGTTGCCCTCTAAGTATGGTGCCCTTGCCCCATACAGCCCCAAGGTAACTGATAGGGAAGGGCCCCCTCTCTTCAGGTTTCATGTACAAGAGGTAATAACTTGAGTTATGGTACAATGTGTATGTAATACTGTGTAAAGAGTGACGTACTGCAATGTTTCAGAAATGTGTTCTTGGTAAAATGATATATTGACTGATGATTACATGTGCGAGCCTAATGCAAATGTATATGGTTGCAGTTGAAACTTATGGGGGTACTTGCTTGACGGACGTCAAGCTTTCCCAGACCAGGAAGGGTGTAACCCCCTGCAAATGGGGTTCCCAAAGACTTCCAGGAGCTTGCTTGAATGCTCCAAGCCTGAATGGTGTTTGGCATTTAAGCCATTTATCAGTGAGTGTTTTAGAACCTCTGGTACTGTCTCTTTAAGAGCTGTCTGCTTGCAGACATAATTAGTTTGTATGGGGACTGTGTGTTTCTTTGATTGAGTACCACTCAAGCTGCTGCCAATTCACTTCATTTTTGCAGTCACTAGGAGTGCAAAGGGAACCTATCTGAAAGATGTAACTGTTTGCCAGAAATTATTTAGAGTAATAATGAAATTACAGTTTGTCTAACCTGCTTTCTTTGCAGTCAGAACTGTGTCTGCTAGTTCCCCATTCTAGTTTTGAACTGCTGAACTGGACCAATCAGTGTGGGGTAAGCTAGCTCTAAAATGGTGCCTTGGACGAATCAGAACTTGGACTCATGATCTGAGCCAGCCACAAGAGGATTGTATGGGCAGTGACTCTGGGAGATGTAGTTTAGACTTCAGTGCCTTTTGGACCAACAGCAGCAGTCTATTGTGGTGACAGCCAATCCAGTCAAGAACTGGGAGGAACTCAAAGGAAGTGCCCGGTTTTGTCGGGTTGGAGTTTCAGTTGAGCTTTGGCAGTGAAGAAGGAAGGAGCCCTGTGCTTTTTCAGTGTGCAGTTTTAGTCAAAAAGCGTGTGTAAGGCCCAGAGTTCGGTCTGCAGCTTGGTATAACAGCTTGTTAGGACTGAATCCGTCCTGTGAAAAGAATCAAAGGATCTCTGAAGAGTAGAAACCAGGCTCACCTGTAGAAGACTGGAGGAATTGCTGAAAATTACACTCGGTCTGTCAGGAACTGAATCTGCTGTGTGTTCTCCGGTATTGTGCAGTAATTGCGATCGGGATACAGATGCAGCCTGCCTGGTATAGTGCTTTCTTTTATATGGATGTGTGAAGAGGTTTGTGTACCTCAGTGAGCCCTGCTGATATTGAAGGACCCTATCTTATTTGGAGGTCGTGAGTACTAATTCAGGGTCGCTCCCTGTTGAATTGCCACATTAAATCCAAATGGAATTACTGTACTGCTGACTGTTTAATTCTCCTTTTCTCTGTGTGAAAGGGCCCCTACCAGCTAGCCACGGTTTGGACTAGCCACTAGGGCTTGGGTACCCAGGGACAGTAACTGATAGGGATAGGCCTGTGCACAGAGCCATAGTAATTATTAGAGTGATAAGCTAATTAACCTGATTTCCCCTGTCCTTGTTATATCCCTAAATAAATCAGAGCTGCTTGTTTCAGCAAAGTTATACTGCCTGAGTATTTGTCTATGTTAAAGTACTGTACTGTGATGTTGCACTGTATCTCATTTCACAGGAGGTCCCAGTGCGGAACCAGACCTGGGGGTAAGTGTATACTGTGAAGGTAATTCTGATATATTGTGTGGGCCACTAGTGGGAAGAAAGGGGGGTTGCAGTGTCCCAGAGGGCTGTGACCAAGTTAGTTTAACTATTGCAAACCCTGACCTCTGGGTGGAGGCACCCGCCATTGGATCCAGGCCCCTCAACCTGTTAGTGGCAAATCAGGCAGGGGTAGTAGCCCCTGGGATAGCGCCATCTAGGGGTTACACCTGCAACAACAGATAAAATCACAAGTGTTATCATCTGATTGCATTGTTGTCTTCCTTTCACGAACTGAGCCTCGTGGCTCTGGATTACAAATTGTGTATGGTTGTGCATGCTTTTTCTTTTCATCACAGGGCCCCGACCAGCTGCGACGCCAGCCTACCCTGGGCATCGTTCCAGGCTAGCCCACCATGCTTCCAGCTGGGTACCCAGAACGTGTGACTGTGCTGAAGGACTAAAAAGAGCATGCATAATTGCCTGACTAGATCAGTTATAGAATCAATCAACCTGATTATGCCTCTCCCTTGTTCAATTCCCCTGAATAAATCAGATCTAACTCTTTTTGCATTTAATCTGACTGTGGTTCCAGTTTGTACCAAAGGTACTGCACTGTTGTTATTTGCTGTGTCTAACCTTGTTTTATAGGGGGTCTCCAGGGTCAAACTAGTGGAACCAGCCCTGGTGGTAAGTGCAAACAGTGTGAGGATTTGTATGCTGAATAGGGGCTACTGTGAAAGTGTTTGTTGCATATTGTCTAGGCCACTAGAGGGGAAAGAGGGGGGTTACAGTGTCCTGGAGGGCTGTACCTAGGTTAGCCTTGCTACTAAGAACCCTGTCCTCCAGGTGGAGGCACCCGTTTCAGTACCCAGGCCCCTTAACCTGCAACTAGCCAAGCAGGCAGGGGTAGTAGCCCTTGGGAGAGCACCACCTAGGGGTTACAGTAGCATAGTAATTTAAAGGGACACTGCCAACCCTTATCACATCACATTATTTCCAGTTGAAAACCCACAGTTTTTAGGTGTTTTTACATGGTGCCCTACCAAATTGCAATGGTTTTGTGGTGTTCACTCCTGCTTTGTCTGCACTGCAAGCGTGTGCATTTACAAAGCAGTTCTCACATTGGTGCCTGGGCTGTTCCATCATTTCAGCCACATTTCCGGCTGAAGACTTCCTGGTCGCTAGACATATAATACCCGAGTACAGCTAAATATAGCACCGGATACTAGCAAGAAAGCCGAACTCCGGAAAGTCCATGCATGAGCCTCGAGACCCTGTACAAGAAGTGCTGCAGAGTAAGCAAGATGGGATCCCAGAGGGTCTCACGATACTCTCTTTGGGATCAACGTGAGCACTGCCTTCCAAGTACACAACAGCATACAACTGCAAAACACAATGCAACACAACACAGCGACAAACTCAGGAAAACAGGGAACGCCAGATCAGCAAGTGCTTGTTTTGTATGCGCTCTGGGTTCCCTATACACAGCAAAAAAGGTTACGACCCAGGTGCTGTGCACCACTTGCTGCGGTGCAGACCCATCGTGTAAAGGGACTTTTGATTGCTTACCTTTTGTAAAATCCATTGATGCTGCTGGTTGTTTTATCCCCTTCCTTTGCTGTTGCAGCACCAACCCTGTGGAATCTGCTTCCCTCCCAGATCTCTGAGAGCGGCCCTCTCACTTGAGGCCTTTTAAAGGAGACTGAAGGCCCATCTTTTTTCAGAAGCTTTTGGCCTATCCTAGTGACTTGAATAGGATTTTATGTTTTTGTATTTTATTTTATCGTATTATTTAGTTTGTTATTTATCAGAGATTATTTGTATTCTTTGATGGTGTTTAAATGCTGAGTGTGCAGCTGTTTTGTCAGTTGTTCAAGAATGTGGTTTAGTTTTGTTTTATTGTCAATCTGTTAATGTCTGACACTTTGCACAGTGCTGAGCCTATGGGAATCAATGCTTTATAAATAAAGTTTTCTTGTTTGCTTTCTTAGTAAAACTGATATGCATGGTAGTGGTGTAATTGTATCCAACCTTGTTTCAAATACTGCATGCTTCCTGAACATTATAAACACCTCAAAACAGTCCAGCTACTCATAACACAATGGACTCCTGTTCTCCCACTGCATCATGAATGACTAGACTGCGTGGGGCTTCCCAGGTACAGGAAAGATGCAATGGAAGAAATGTAAACAAACGTGTTTGTGTGGTGACACCAGCACGTTTGCCAGTCTGTTTTTCACTTTTAAAAAGAATAACAAAACCAGAATGAAACAACCAGCTACATTGCCAATCTCTACAGATTGTGAGCAATCATAAAATGTGATTTTTATGTTGGCTCGCGCATGCGCAGCCAACATATTGCAGTAGTAGCAGATTTAGAGGCGCAGTCACTGTTGGGTGAATGCAGGGCATGCATCAGTAGGTGCGACCCTCATTCCCCAAAAAGCCTGCAGGTTGGCGCCACACCATGAATGCATAATGTGGTGAGCACATCTATGGAAAGGTCCGCTGCAATGTGAGCAAAGCTCATCATACGCAGCCGCACCTCCCGATGTGCTTGCCCTGTTGAAAAAATAAATTAAACATGGTGGCACACAGCCTGCCATAATGCCAACTTTGGGGGTGCCCAATCCCCCTGTCGGCATGTCTTAACCCAATGTATGTGCCGAAGGGGGTGCTCAATACTCCCGGCTCTTGCCCCCTGCTGCTAGGTGCCGAGGTGCCCAGTCCCCTCGTCAGCTACAGCATCCCCCCAAACACTTAGGGTGGCATTTTGGGAGCCCACCCAGTGTGCCAGATCCCTGAAAAAGAAAAACCGTCCTGCAATTTTTTTTTTTACCCCTGTGAAAGAAGAAAATGGTCCTCGCGGTTTCCTGCCCTCCCACAACCCGCACTCCACCCTCTGCGCACTCTGCCTCCCCACACCCCCTTTACCTCATATTTACCTCCAGAGTCTGGCACGATGATCTTTGATGGACTGCGAACACATCTGCACTCTTCAAAGCCGACCGCGAACTGAAGAAATGCTGGTAAGCTGTATAATGGCATAAATAGGGTTTTTTTCAACTGTGGTGCATATCTTGGCCATTTTTTGGAATTTTTGCACCAAATTTTCTACATGGGGTTATTGGGACCCCTCCTCATGAATTCAGTCACTGTCATGGTGTTATTGGGTCCCAAAGGTGATTTGCGGTCACTGTGCGGAATCACCTTTAGAACAGTAAAACAACAGTGCCACTGTTCATGAGGGTCTCTCAAAAAGCCTATGTTGCAAATTGGTGAAAAATATCAAAAAAATGGCTGTTCTGACGTTTGTTGCGCTGTTTCCACGCCGCTCGTAACCATGAATTTGTAATATTTTCACTCCAGATTTTCAAAATTGGCATTTTTCCACACCTCTTTATGAACAGTACAGCTGTCATTTTACATATCCTGGCCAAAATGTGTTTTCGCACATCGGACACAGAATATCACGGTCCCTGTGCAAAACCAGTTTTCGGGACAGTTTGAGGAAATGACGGTGACACTGTTCATGAGCAGAGATCCTAAAATACCTATGTTGAAAATTTGGTGCTGAAAGTCCATAAAATGACTGTGTTACAAGCATGCGTTGCACAGTTTCCACACACCCTTGTAGCTTCGCAAATTTGCAATATTTTCATGCCAGATTTTCAACACTGGCATTTTTTCACACCTCCTTATCAACACTGGCATTGGGGTGTGCCTTTGGGTCGTCAGGTATAACGCTCATGCCATTGTACCTCACCCTACCCTGTAGACACTGACAAGTGTCGTGGTGTGCTTTGGGGTCTTTGGGCATTATACTTATCCCATTCCATAAGGAAATACGCTGAGGTGGGTGCAGTATAGGAAAATGGGGTGAACTTTGTGGCCGAACAGTGCAAGACACAACACAATGCCTGTCACTGGCTGCGGGGGGGGGTGGAATGGCGTGAGCATTACAGCCGATGATCCCAAGTCACACCCATGATGCCTGTCAGCCTCTACAGGGTGGGGTGTTACAGTTGGAAACCCTAACACCGTAGGCGTGTGTTGGTATTTTCACTCATGAAAAGTGGCACTGTCAATTTGTTAGCTGAAAGGTGATTTTGCACAGCGGCTATGCCATTTGGCGACACAGGATGAAAACACATTTTGGGCAGGATGTGGAAAATGACGTCTGTATTGTTCATGAAGAGGTGTAAAAAAATGGCAACGTTGAAAATCTGGAGTAAAAATATGAAAAATTGGTGGTCATGAGCATACATAGAAACTGCGCAACACACGTCCGTAACCCAATTATATTTGGGAGTTTTTTAGCCACATTTTCAACATAGGCATTTTAGGACCTCTCCTCATGAACAGTGGTGCTGTGATTTTGGTAATCAGTCCCAAAAGTTGATTTCCCACAGCAACCACGCTATTGTGCGCCACTCTACAGGGTGGGGGTGGGGTTGGTGTCACTTCAATACTTCACTGCCATTCCTATTATGCGTCTCTAACTCCGCACTACCAATGCCAATGCCAGTGAGGCAACATTCGGCATTGACAGATGCTTGTTAAACTAGGGACAGTATGAGGCCTGAGGAGTTTGACAGTATCCCTTGAAGGATGAAGGGTTCTTGATCCATCAGGTTCTCACACTTCATCAGCAGGGATGAATAAGTAACCTGTATAAACATCTACTGATTATTAGAGATTCCCCATCTGCACTCCCACACTACAACCCAGAGTATCCTGCAATTGCCTTGGTAATCAGTAACTGGCCCCCGCTTACCTTGCTGGCCTGTCTACTGTCTCCAATTTGTGACACCATTCCTGGAGCATTAGAGAAGAGTCTCAGTCCCAGTTGGAAAGTGGTATTCTTTTGAATGCCAAGGCAGAGGCCAGTACTCCTGCTTTTTGCTGCTTATTAAGATGCAGACTCCCCATTTTTGATGTCATCTGGTCACCTATCCTGGCTTTACTTGAAGGGAGATGAGAGCATTAATCCAGCATCATTATGTTGGTTCACTGGACTCAGCAACTGGGACTAATCTAAGGGATTTCCTTGTGTGTAGCAGTTCCAGTAAACTGGTATTATTAAGTTGCTTAATTTTAAGATAAACCCATGTTCTCTAAGGTAGATTCTAAACCTATTTTGTGAAGCACCTGATTGCTCTTATAAGTTTTAAATGCATTTAAGGCATCCTGAAAATTACTGTCTAAGTTGTCAATACTGCCTTTGTACGTAATTGGATAATTTATGGTGTTTGTGCAACGTATTTGGAACAACTTATAAAACATTTTAATAAAAAGCTCTGCTGAAAAAAAAATATCTACTGTGTCCACTGGTAGTCTGTTTCATAGGTTCTCCATCCTCTGTGAGAATAATAATCTCCTAATGCTACCCATGAAGCTCTGAGTTTCAGGGCATGTCCTGCTCGAGTGCACTAGAGCAAACATTTCCATCTGTTAAGTCTTTTCAATATACTTGGGTGTGCAGAAGACTATGACCACGTCCCGCTTCCCAGCATCCTTTGCTTCAGGGTGAATATGTTAAGGGTCTCCACCCTGCCTGTATAGCTTTTGCCCTCTAGGTTTAGATCATTGTGGTGGCCCTGTGTTTCCCCTTCTGAAGTACTTCATTGTCCTGACTGTACAGAGGGACCCAGAACTGCACAAGCACTCCAGGTTAACTCTGACCGGGATTTGGAAAGTGGCAGGATTCTTTCCCCTGCTATGCTGGTCACCCCCCCCCCTTTTTGATGCACCGCAACCTTCTTCTGGCTGTCATGTCTTCTTGCTTGTTGTACTCTGTGGGCTGGATTTCCAAAGGGTGGCACGGGGCTTGCAGCAAGCTGTACATCAAACTATTTCATCGGCATGGCTGCGCCAGTCGAAACTGCTTCAATTGCACTTGATTTTTCAATCTTGGACACAGTTGCAACAGTGTCCACAATTTACAGCAGCTTGCACCAAATATCTGGTGCAAGTTCTATAAAAACAACCAGCTGGATTGCCGTAAGCTAGACCACAAAAAGTTGGTCTAACTTTTGGCGATTGCTGCATGGGATAGACAATCCTGTAAGATTGCTGCAAGCCTGGTGTGCCAAATCAGCAGCAAATCTGGGGCTTATGAGAATCTAAGCCATCTGAAAATCCAGGCCTGTGTGTTTTTCACATTTTATTTATGATACTTAATAACATCTCTTGAGTATTTTATGCTTGTGATTAAGCATATGTTGCAGGCTGCAATCCTCTTTCATTTGTTTGCCTTGAAGATATGTTCCTAATTGCTGGCATCTGAGACTCCAGTGAGTTGTAAGTATTTTGTAACTTTTTGCAGGGGGTAAAAGCACATGGTGAGGCATGGGCTAAAAGTAAATGTTTTGGGAACGGTTCAGGAAAATGGGTGCATATTTTGAGGGGGGTAAGGCAGGGGAGAAAATATTGTGAAAGGTGTAAATGCAGAGCTGCAAATTTAAGAAAGCTGAATAGTTAAAAGTTTTACGTAATACAAAAAAAGAGCAAATTTTAACATTACAGTAATTCAAGAAGCTGCACTCCTCAGCTGAATAGTTGAATAAATACTATGACCTAGATATTCAAAGCAGATGTGTGGTGCAAAGTGAAGATGCACCGCGCATCTCAGAAGATGGGCGGGACCGCGATATTCAAAAAGGAGAGATGCATCGTGCATCTCTAATGTATGCAACGCATGTAGAGAGGGCGTTCCTATGAATGTGCCATGCATCCCTATATTCATCCGAAATGTGCAGCGCATCTTAGAGGTGAGCGGACCAAAGTTAGGCATGGAAAAAGCATGCCTAAATGGCTAGCCACCCACAGGCAGGCCACAGAATTGCGGACAGATTATCTGAATACAGCCCTTGGAGGTGCAGCAGGATATGCTCCAGACACCCACACATACAGTAGCAGTCATGCCAGGATGGATGAATCCTGAGCCACTGGCACCATCCAAGGAGCAACTCTCCACACTGCACCCTGGACATAGGCACCCAGCAGCCACATGCCAGTGCTGTCGGGTGCCCTCTGGAAACACCAGAGGTGTGGACAACCACAATGCAGCACATGTGCTACAGGCCATGGCCTGCACCCATGTGGCCTACAGGATGCAACCTGGTGGTTGCATGCACCCAGGGTGCCATCTGGGACAATGTTGCCCAGGTAGTCTGGTGGATGGGTGGCAGCCCCATGGTGGTACATCATAGGTGCACACAAGTGGAACCCACCTACTAGTGTACTAGGTCACCCTCTGCACACTGCCATTTCTTGCAGGCATCACCATGTTCAACTCATATGGGGTGGGGGGGTGAGGCACTGTAGGTGATTGTACGCTGTATATGGAGCTGATGTATGACATGCATGTGGTATGCTGATCAGACTGTGTCACCCTGCACCCTCACCTGTAGCTGGTCCAGGTGGGCCCCTGTGGCCCCTGTCCAGGGAGGGCCTCTTGTACCCCTGTCCAACCCTGTACATGGCTATGGGGTGTAATACTGTACCCAGGCTAATGCAGTCCACACACACACAACACACACACACACACACACACACACACACACACACACACACACTCTATCACACCTGTCTGCTAGGCTGCAGCTCCTCCTGTTCACCTTTGTGGAGAGGTGGGGCAACCATGCAAAGCTGGAACTGAGCATGCCCATGGTATGCAAATGGCCTGAATACATTCCAGTAATGAGCTCCGGCATGTAGGAGAAGGGCAGGTTATTTAGATATGCCTGCTGAATATTGCACTTCTGTGCACCGTGCAAATGGATCTGCATCATGCATTTCCCCATGCTCCACATAGGGCTAAGGTCACCTACTGCACCGCGCATCTCCCACTGTGCTAGTGTGCATGTTCGGACTATTCAGCCGGACATGCGTGAGCGTATCTCATGGCGCATCTTCTGAATATCTCATTATTTTGGGCTGGCGCATCTCAGATGCAGATAAATTTTAATAGCCAATATTATCCCCACAGTGTCACTAATTACTCTGGGAACATTACCAGATATTTACCCAAGGTGTTGTATTGTTACAATTACATGGACAAAAGTCCCTATCTGATATTCAGAAGCAAATACTTTTTTTTAAATTATTTTTTCAAAACTTGTGCATGTTTGCAGGGGACTTTTGAATATCTAGGCCTATTTTATTACACAAAGCACACAAAAAAAGCTATACAAGGAGCAAGCTGCCATATAGCTTCACAGAATCAATGAAACCTCGACCGGTTTCATATTCACTACATCATCAGGGGTAACATTAGCAGGATTATGGGGTAGAGTTATAACAGGACTGCATATTTTGGAAGGGTTACAAAGGTAGGGATAAGAATTTGCAGGTGAGCAAAGAGCAGACGTGCACATTTCAGGATTGCGGTAGAACCTCAGCAAAAGGGGTACATCAGAGCACAATACAGAAGCAGAGAGCTGCAGGGGGCTGCATTTGAGGCAGTAGGGAAAATTCACAAAATATAAATTTTAATAGCCAATACTATCCCCACAGTGTCACTAATTACTCTGGGAACATTACCAGATATTTACCCAAGGTGTTGTATTGTTACAATTACATGGAAAAAGTTCCCTGTCTGATAATCAGAAGCAAATAGTTTTTTTTTAATTATTTTTTTATTTTTTTTTTTAACTATCTATGCCCCCTCCGACACCACATCGACTCCTATCATCAGGGTCCTCAACTGCGCACCTGCTAACTGGAATGTGGAGGATATTGTTCCCTGCCTGCCTCCACCCCTTAGACCCTTTAACATGCTGGATTGCTCTCCAGGAGGGGGGGAGGAGGGTCCCCCTAACCCACCTCCTTACCTCAGATGAGGCAGATGCAGTACTGGAGCTTCTTCAACCCTCTGGTCGTCGGTGCCAAGGCCCATCTCCAGGAACAGGCATAGGGCTTGTTCCTGTTTTCTGGTCCTATCCTGTAGACGTTGGCACACGAGGAGGGTCAAGGAGACAAAGGCATGCTGAGATGTGCCTTAGCTCAGACCCTTGGCCAATGTCCAACCCTCCCTTCTGCTATTTCCGATTGCACCACCAACTGTGGTTACCCAGGTGGTGGTATAGCAGTGGGAACATGCAGCCCTCCCCTTCCCTCCTGGAGAAGGAGAGCAGCCCTTCAGGTGCTCAATCATTCTCCTCCCAGCTGGCCATCCAGCAATCTGGGCTTGCTACTGAACCGTTAGCTGGCATTTGCAAGCGGCAGCTCTACCGCTGCACTGGCGGGCCGGCCTATTTTTTCAATTTGATTGTTGTGTGTGTGTGTGTGTGTGTGTCTGTGTGTACTGAAATAGCAGGACACTGAGAAAAATGAGGTCATTTATGTTTAAATGACATAGGCCCCTACCCATAATTCCACCACCAAATCAGAGAACATCTGAGAAATCTTGTGTAACTCCATCAACTAAGAGAGGCAATAAAGTAATGTTTATGCATGAGAAGTGGCAAGTCCTGCCCTTTATTTACAATAAATAAAGTGTAGCTGTTCTCATGGTGGGGAATGAGTCATTTTTAAAATGTATTTCCAGCTGGTCTTTAAAGTACTTTGTATCGTGTTTATATGAGGGGATGTCAGAGGTAACGTAAGGAAGTATTTTTTCACAGAGAGGGTTGTGGATACATGGAACAGCCTTCCGGAGGAGGTTGTGGAGTCAAAAACAGTGGTTGAATTCAAGCATGCATGGGGCAGTCATAAGGCAATTCTAGGGGGCGGGGCTAGAAAGATGTAGGCTGCAGGTTAACTAGGATCTACAGCTTATCCATTAGGTAGGGAAATGGGCAGACTGGGTGGGCCAAGTGGTCCTTATCTGCTGTCAAATTCTATGTTTCTATGTCATTTTTATGTTTGTGTGCACATGCATGCACAGCAAAATTACAAAGAATGACATTTCAAAGGTGAGTTACTGCTGAGCCCCTTGCAGGTCAAGCTGCAGTGGGCTCATCAGTAACAGATCAATGACCAAGCACTCTGGTTATGACATTACTCACTGCTTGGTAGCAGAAGACGTATGTAGTTGCAGGGAACCAAATGCTCCTATCAGACAGCAGCTGGCTTGTTTCATCTATATAACACTGTTCACCAAGCAGTTGGGCAGTGCAAGGGGGGTTTCTTTCTCTCTCTCTCCCACCATGCTCCTGTATGAATATGTCATTGCCATTCTCATTTTCATCCCTCATACCGTTTTTTTTTTTTTACATTTTTTAAAGTCCATGTTCCAACACCAGGGTGCCCAATCCATGGTGCTGGCTAGTACCCACCACTTGTCCCATTTCCACTGTGCGAGACCAAGGACCCCCAGTGCCGGCAAGCATGACACCATCACCAGGGTGCCCAGTCCCCAGTGTTGGTACCTCAAATAAAAAAAACAATCTCTCATAGTCTTTTTAAGTCTTTTTAATTTTTTTTAAATCCCTGTAAAAAGAAAACAGTCTATAGATGTCTAGCGCTGCTGGTGCCGTTACCTGCTGCCCACCAACCAGCTGAGGAGTGCGAGTGGGGGTGCACTCTGTCTTTCCCACTGCGCTCCATTATGAGCGCATCACTGCTCTCATCTTTTTCACTCCTCTCACTGTTTTCTTTTTTTTTTAATCCATGTTCCGACATAGTGGTCCCAGTCCCTGGTGCCGGTCAGTACCCCTCCAGCTCTGCTTGTTTCCACTGTGCAGCACAGGGGCACCCCCCCAAGTGCTACCAAACATGACACATGACACTGACACTACGGTGTCTTATCCTCAGTGTTGGTACTGTACCTCAAATAAAGAAAACCATCCCTCATAGTCTTTTTTTTCCATTTTTTTAAAATCCCTGTAAAAAAGAAAATGGTCCACCGATGTCTGTTGCCACCACCACCATTACCCTCCCACTCAGGACCCACCACCCAACACCCTCCGACCCTTACTTACCTACTTGGGGTCCAACCCCATAATCTTCTCTGCACCAGAGACACGTCTTCACTCTTCAGTCCTGGACCAGGAACTAAGGAAATCAGGTATCTAAAGTCAATGTATTTCAATGCGTTTTGAACCTGTACTCATAACTTGGTCATTTTATATAATATTTGTACTCCAAATGTTCAACATGGCCTTTTTTGGGACCCCACTTCATGACCAAGTAGGTGACATTCTTAACTCAAGACAAAAGGTGATTTCACAGTCGCTCTGCAAAAATCACCTTTCAGCTGGGATTTGAAAATTGTCGCCTACCTGGTTCATGAGGTGGGGTTGTAGGAGGGCTATGATGAAAATTTGGGGTAAAAGTATTATGAAACACACAGTTATGAATGTACATTGAAATTTTTTGAACAACCGCTCATACATTTGACAGTTTTCTTTTTTGTCATTCATTTGTCTCCCCTCGGCACTGGTCTGCCTACCTTTCTATACCGTCCTGGCATCCCCTCAGGTCTTCCAGCCACCATCTCCAGGGATCCCCCCAGCTCCCATTCAGGTCCCGCAGCTAGTACCCCCACGGCTTGCCCCCCCATGGTGGGGCGGCAGTGGGCCCCCCCACGCCCTCCGCCGAGACCAGATCAGGTGTGTCGCTGCGTACTCTTGGAGCCGTTGCCCCCATCAGAGATGGCCATCATGCCGCCACAACCAGTGCCAAGTTTTTCTCCATTTTCTCCCCCATGGCGTGTGAGGCATGCAATGACACCAAGGGACATGCGTGTGCATGCTACCACATGCACACTTTCCCGGCGTCGGCCTCAGCACGTCCCCCCCGGCTGCCTGTGCTATTGCTTCACCTCCAGCCACCACTAGAGGCCACCAGAGCACAAGTGACAGCACTCCCCCCTCCCCGGGAAAGGAGAGCAGTCCTGTGGATGCTTGATTCTTCACCCTCCCCGCCGACCCCCGATGACCCTGGCTCGTTTCTGAACCCGGGTCGCCAGCGCAGCACAAGGTGTGGCGTCCAGCACCTCAACCCTCAGTGCCACCAGGCCGATAAGTTTGGCAGTTTTCAATATTTTAACTCCAACTTTTCAACATAGCCGTGTTTTCATGCTACCTCATGAACTTGACAGCTGTTGTTTTTCAAATCCTGGCTGAACTGTGTTTTCACATCTGTGCCCTGAAATGCTGCTTCAGCAGGTATTTGAAAATTTTCACCTACCAGTTTCATGAAGTGGGGTGGTGTCATTAGAAGACTATGTTAAAAAGTTTGGCTCAGAATATTAAAAAAACAACAGAGTTATGATGGATCATTTACATTTTTCAATGCTCACTCATAACTTTGAGAATTTTTAATATTTTGAATCCACATTTTCAACACAGCCATCTTTTCACACTACCTCATGACCCTGACAGTTTTCATGTTTGAGATCTAGGCCAAAATGTGTTTTTGCACTTGTGGCATGAAATGGCATTTCATCCAGTGTTTTATAAATGACACCTGTCATGTTCAGAATGGGGAGGGGGGGGTCATAAAAAGACTTTGTTGAGATTTTGGGGTCAAAACTGTTAAAAAAAAAAAGATAAAGTATCACTGTTTCCAGGAATGGCCACTGGCCCCAGAGGGGGGTGGGGGGCACATTGCCTTCCCATCCCACTGACCTGAGTCTGGGTGTGAGCTCAGTGAGCCAAATGAGTGGGCCAAGACTGGGGGAAAGGTGCTGCAGTGTGCGGCACTGGTCCTAGTCTGAGGAGGGACAGAGCAGTGTTCTGCTGCACACATGACACCTCGTGGTAGGCTGGGGAGCCTCCCCTTATGAGGGGCTGATGTGCGTATTGAGGCCTGATGGACCCATGCACTGCACTTGGATAAGTAGGCCAGCCTGACAGTTTTAAATTACAGTGCAGACACACACCTAGTCAGTAGGAAGTCAGGCTCCACCATGAATTACTTATCTCACTACGCATGCCTGCACACACGTCATACATGCAAACATTTGGCATTGACAAATGCTGGTTATCACACTGTTGTTTATCAGAACACTGCCCCTTTAAAAAGGGAGCTGCTAAAGACAGCCTGATTGGTGCTGTAACAGAAAGTGTACAGTAGAAGGTGTGGTCGCACTGTAATTGACCAGTAATGGCAAGCTTTGGAAGTATAATTGTTTGTTTTCTGTGTTTCATTTGCTGTATGTTGCACAGTTTGTGAAATATATGAATGTTTTACAGTGCCTGTTATTGAGAAATTTAATGTCGGGGTCTAGCACAGATTAAGTGTTCAACATAAATTATACATTATACTAAAATATGGAAACACATACTAATCAAATGCTAATAGCCACATCTTACGTCAACATAAATAGCCCCCCAGATTAATTTGCATAGCACATATTTCTGCTAGCAACAGTATAAATCTGCCTGAATTAAAGATGCCCAAACAGCACAGCTGTAGTGGTAATTACACCATCTGTGTTTTGCTGGAGTCCAATGCAATAAAAAAGGACCTGTAGTTTTATAGAAAAAAGTCATTATTGAGAACTGGTGCAGAATAAAAAAAAAATCTAAAACATTTCGCCATTTAGTATGCTCCTTTCACTTATAAAACAAATGTTTATGTTTATTTTCTAGTGTTTACAGTAAGAGGGGTTGAGATGGATTTGAAAAACTTTGAAAAACATAACATTTTACACAGCTTCAGCTTATATTGCATATATTTTCTGCATCTCTCTTCCTCTTGTTCTTCATCACTGGGTTAATTTAGATGGAAACAGGATCCTTGTCCCCTAGAGCATATCTAGTTCTGCTGCTCATCCTTTGCCATGGCTGCAATCCTGTTTGGGACCATTGCAGTTTGTTGCTGTAGACATGGGTGCTGGAACATGGGGAAAAATTGGGGGTTTGTAGTCATTATAAAAGAGGTCATGATTGCTTTCCTTCGGACCTTGCATGCATTAAAGGAGCATTTTGAATTCTCATAGGCAAAAGTGGGGGTGTTCCTGCCCCCCCACCCATTGGTTCCAGCACTTATGGCCATAGAAATGATTATAATGTTACAGATCTTGTTTTTATGTAAGAAGAATGAAAGTAACTGAATTACAGAACATCTATCAACAAAAGCTGGACTATGTGTACAAAGTTTTCTACGCAGTGGTGAATTCACTCTAAGGAAAAGAAAGCAAACTACTAGGAGGGTATCCTAGTTCTAGTTAGAGTGCAGAACTCAGAACCAGAACACCATACCAACATGAGCTGGGGGGAACATAACAGACCTACAAATAATGTAAATGGATTTCAGTGAAGAAAAGCAACATTTGAAAAAAAAAAACAATTTGTAACCTTATTTGGAAATCCACTGCTCTTATAGAATTATAACTAGTACTCTGGGTACAAGGCTTTCAAATATGACTATGTAGGATTGCTGTGCTAACACGGCTGTAAGAAACATACTGTTTCACTATTTCTTGTGATGTATTTAGTGTTCTAACTTATGAACTCGGACTGTATATAGGTGCGCCGGGGGCAGAGATCATCTATGTTTTTTCGGTATTGTGTTGTATTATCTGTTGTAAAGAAAAACATCAATGAAGTATATTTAATAAAAAAAAAATCTAAGTACTTTAATCCCCAGGGTTCTATGTGCCTACCCAGAAGAAAAATGCAGGGTGGATAAATGTACAATATAACTAATGGAAAATAAAATGTTTCATGTATTTCTATTTCTATTTAATGTCAGTTTTCTTGGTCACTGTTTCTTCTAAACATGCATACAAAGCCTCCCAACTACAATAGATCCCCATAACTTGCAATCTTTTACATACTGTCCTTGGCTTTTTTGTGTGACTTAGAAATAGAGAAAGTTGTGCTGTGTGTATTGTTAAATAGGAACTCTTTTGTCCTGTCTTGCAAGGTCATTTATTATGGTTTTGTGACTCGGATCTCTCAGACAGCACTCATCAATAGTTTTTTTCAAGGACACTGGCTAAGCAACTATGCGTCAGAGGGCAGTTGTGATACATAGGCAAGCGTGGACACCATTAACTGAGTAAGGCCTGGGGAAATTAAGGTGAGGAAATGTTCTGAGGAGGCACTGGTTGAGACACCTTTAGATGTTGTTATCAAACTATGGAATTTTGGGATTTTTTTTCCTTCAGGATTGTCCCTATCACAAGTATGTAAGCTTGCTGCTGATGCAAATGGTGTGAAGTATTTCTGTTACAGCTATCAATCTCAATACTTTATCTTCATTTTCATCAAACTTTACACTTTCAGATATAGAAACATCATTATGGTATGCCCATCTCTCTGGGAGAATGCAGATGACATGTATAATGGGTTAATATAAGTAAACGATACAGCAAACTGAAATGAAAAATGTTTATAATTTTCAGTAGGAATCCTGGGGAATTGAGAGAGGTTTTCTGGTATGATTTACACCCCCCCCCTTTGTTCTCCTTGTTTTTTATTTTTTTATTTAGTTGTTTAACCAGGAGTAGCACACTAAGCTGTAAACTTTTTTACAGGAGCAACCTGGGAAGTGAGGTGACTTGCTCAGGGTCACACAGTATGAAAATGGAAGCTGTGGGATTCAAACCAAGGTCTGGTCTGTTGGATATCACCAGATTTGCAGCTCAGAGCCTTAAACCACTGTGCTATACTGCCTCCTTTCTGTTGTCTGATTGTGAAGTCCTCGAAAGCGATGCATGGTTTCCTTCCTTGACAGTAGCCAACAGGTAAAATGGCTAATAAAAACATTCCAGCTGGCAACCAGGCTTTCATCAGTCAGCTGTCCTTTGTCCTAAAGTGTGTTTGACACTTTTATGAATACTTTGAAAAACATAACATTTTACACAGCTTCAGCTTATATTGCATATATTTTCTGCATCTCTCTTCCTCTTGTTCTTCATTACTGGGTTAATTTAGATGGGAACAGGATCCTTGTCCCCTAGAGCATATCTAGCTCTGCTGCTCATCCTTTGCCATGGCTGCAATCCTGTTTGGGACCATTGCAGTTTGTTGCTGTAGACATGGGTGCTGGAACATGGGGAAAAATTGGGGGGCTGTAGTCATTATAAAAGAGGCCACAATTGCTTTCCTTTGGACCTTGCATGCATTAAAAGGGCATTTTGAATTCTCACAGGCAAAAGTGGTGTTCCTGTCCCCCCCCCCAACCATTGGTTCCAGCACTTATGGCCATAGAAATGATTATAATGTTACAGATCTTGTTTTTGTGTAAGAAGAATAGAAGTAACTGAATAACAGAACATCTATCAACAGAAGCTGGACTATGTCTACAAAGTTTTCTTTGCAGTGGTGAATTCACTCTAAGGAAAAGAAAGCAAACTACTAGCAGGGTATCCTAGTTTTAGTTAGAGTGCAGAATTCTGAACCAGAACACCATACCAACATGAGCTGGAGGGAATATAACAGACCTACAAATAATGTAAATGGGGGGAGTTTAGGGAACTTTTTATGTGGAGTACAACACTACAAGAGGGATAATGGTGAAGACTGTGGGGAGAAGTTTCAGAAGGGAAGTAAGGAAGCATTCCTTCACAGAAAGGGTGCTGCATAGATGGAACAGGTTGCCAAGGGAGGTGGTGGGGGCAGAGATGGTCACAGGATTCAGGCACGAGTGGGACAGTCTTCATCAGCAGGACTCCTATCTAGGAAGCAGAGACTAGCATTCTTCTAGCAAAGAACAGCCCCAGACCCACACAGAACACATGCATGAAGACATCTCTGTCAGTGCTGGCTCAGGGACCTAGACTAAGCACCATGCATATTAGGCCATGGTATTGTAATTGTACTCTCCAGAGATGAAATGTACAGCACTAATTATCATGGTTGGTTGATGGGCTCCCCTTGGTTGGACACCATTAATAGGGGGCACACATCTGGAGCACCTGCCACCTGGGTCTGCCTGTACTCCTCTGGCATAAGAGCCCCCATCCTGGAGAACTTCATATGCTTCTGGGTGCCTGTCATCTTCACCATTGCAGGGCTCTTTGACTTTGCCATGTCCTTGGGCAGTGATGGCCTGCACCTTACCATGAGATTGTGTAGTATGCAGCAGGTAAAAAAAATATGCACAGCTTTACCGGTTCTAGCATCATCAGGCTCTCTGTAGACCTGGCACTGGAACCATATCTTCCACACACCAAAGGTCCACACAGTCACTGCCTTGGATTAGTATAGACCATAACACTGTACAACAGTTCCTTTGCACTAGCCTGCTTAGGTTCAGAACATGGGTGATAATGGACCTGCTCATCGGGTAACCACTGTCCTCTGCAAGAAGAAATGAGTGGTTGGAAAACATGCGTGGCACACAAAAGGCACAACATGCTGACCATGTATACATTTCTCATCACTGCACATTGTTGGTTTAAGCCAATTATCTTGTGGTGCCGTAAGACATTTTGCAGCAAGATGGAATTTTGTCATGATCAGTACTGTACCCACATAACTTCTCCTTGAATCTCCTACTAAGAAGCTATCACCATACTCTGGTGGTTTCTTGTACTGTCTCCGGGGTTCACAATACCATTCTCCCAATTCCCCCCCCCCTCCGCCGGTGACTGAAGCAGCCCCCTTCTGCTCTCTAACCTCCTGAAAAACTCCTTCCTTAAAATGACAACAAGCTGCATGTCAATGAATGAACGCATGCTTGTACAACTCAACTCAACTCAACTCAACTCAACTCAACCCAAACTTTATTGTAAAAAGGTGCCTTTCCAGCAATCAAGGTGCCTGTAAATAAAATCCACTGGCATCAACAATTAAATACGGTAATTAAAACATCAACATCTTAAAATAAAAACAGCAGAATCATAGAACAAGATAACCGTCTATCCTAATTAATATTAATCTCCGTCTAAAAATGCTAGGCTAAAGAGGTAAGTTTTCAGTTCTGTTTTAAAACTTTGGATGGTCAGGCACTCCCTTATCCGATGAGGTAGAAAATTCGACGGGGGGGGGACACAAAAGCAAAGGATCAGGCCCCAGATGTTTGAAGTTGCACCCTGGGAATCTCTAGCAATCCCCCGTCGGTGGATTGGAGCGGTCGGGAGGGCTAGTTGGGAGTAAGAAGATCTTGCAGGTAGCGGAGTCCCTGATTATGTAGGGCTTTATAGGTCAGCAAACCAACCTTGAAGGTGATACGCCACTGCACTGGTAGCCAGTGCAGTCTGCAGAGCACAGGCATAATATGACTGGCCCTAGATGTACCAGTCAAAAGCCTGGAAGCCATATTCTGCACCAGCTGCAAGCAGCGGATATCAACCCCTGGTAATCCTAGGTACAGGGCATTGCACTAGTCAAGGTGAGTGGTCACGAAGGCATGGACCAGTGTCAGAAGATCCTCAGAAAGGACCAGGTGCTTCACCCGGGCGATATTCCCCAGATGGTAAAAGGAAGTCTTGACAACAGTTGACACCAGTGATTTTAGGGTCAGACTGTCATCAAAGATAATGCCCAGGTTTTGCACCCGATCTGCAGTAGTAAGCTTGACACCCCAAGCCAAAGACCAGAGGTTTGTCCTGCTGTCACATCCACATTCCAATTATCAGGATCCACCACCAACACCTCTGTTTTATCTGGATTCAACCTCAGCCAACTAGCACTCATCCAGTCCTTTATCTTGGAAAGGCAGTTGTTAAACACCGAGAGAACATCTCCCCATTCGGGTACAAAGGACATGTACAGCTGAGTATCATCTACATACCAGTGAAAACTCAGACCATACCACCTAATAATGTCCTCCAATGGCAGCATATAGGTTGTGAACAACATGGGTGCCAAAATGGAGCCCTGCAGTACCCCGCAGGATAGGGGAGAGGATCAGAGGAATAAATTCCTGAGACCACTCTCTGTGTCCTACACTCGAGGAAAGATTGAAACCATCTGAGGACAGTACCCAACAATCCACAGATGAACCACAGGCACTCCAATAGCACACCATGGTCCACAGTGTTAAATGCCGACGAGAGATCAAGGAGGACCAAGATGGAACGAGTCCTCTGATCTCTTGCTATTAGGAGATCATTTAGCACCCGAACAAAGGCCGTCTCAGTGCAATGCCTCTTCCTAAATCTGGATTGGAGAGAATTATAGACATTGTGGATGGATAAATGATCACCCAGCTGCTGTGCAACCACCTTCTTAATAACCTGCCCAACAAAGGGCAGGTTAGAAACAGGTCCGTAGATAGCGAGACAGTACGGGCTAAGGGAGGCTTTTTTCAGGAGCGGTCGTACAACTGCCTCCTTCAGGGGAGCTTGGAAGACCCCCCTCTACAATGATCTCCACACTATCTCAGCGAGGAGAGGGCTGATTTCCTCAACGCACCCCACAAGGCGACGCATTGGATCCAGGTCCAAACTACAGCTGGTTGGCCGTAGACTCTGAATGACCCTCACAATATCCATGAAGTCTGGTCGGCCAAAGTCAGACTGAAGCAGCCGGGTGCTTGCAACCTCCTGCTGACCTCTGCAACGCCCCATAGAGGGGGCTGGGCGGATGCTGGACCTGATGGTTTTATTTAATTTAGCTTTTGTTTACCAGGTAAGCACACTAGACAGTCAAGTGCCTATTTTCAGGAGTGACCCGGGAGAATTACAAAGGCAAAAACAACATGTCAGAGACAAGGTAACAATTAGTCAATACAGTACAGTCCAGTGCTGGCAGAGAGTCCAGGCAAATAACACAGTGTGGAACATGATAGCAACAGTTCAGCAAGGTACAGACAGAATTAGGCAGCAGACTGCAGTCAGGCACAGACAGATAGAAAATACATAGTAAGTGCAGCGAAAAGGGCATGGCAGCCACAGGAGGTGGCCAGGGGGCCAGACAGATATAGCAGAGCCCTTACGAAGAGGGAAATCTATACTGTTGATCACGAGCTGTCGAGGGGACCTCAGGGCACAGTGGAGGGGAGGACAGCTAGGAACAGAGGCAGGCCGAGGCTTGTTTTAGGTGGTCCCAGAGGGAGATCCTGAAACTCCTGTGGGAGGGGGCAGTCCGTACATAAGCAGGGAGTTGATGCCAAGCTGTAGGGACATGGGCTCCGATTGAGCAGTCACCTGTGAGAGAGCGAGTTTTTGGGACCACGAGAACCTGGGAGTCAGTAGACCTCAGTTTATAACCAGAGGGGACAGATTTAAGCAGAGTGGTGAGTGCAGGAGGAGTGGATGAATGGAGGATATTGTCAGTAAAATTGCCCAGGATAAAGGATCGATGGTTACTAGGGGAGAGCCACCCCAGTCTAGCGTAGAGTTGACAGTGATGGGTGAGACGGGGGGTGATAGAGCAAAGTGACAAACATTGTTGTACGCTGTGTCCCATTTTGTGAGCCAGGTTTTGGGGGCGTTCACGAAGGAGGTCAGCCCATAGCAGTGCATGGGGAGAAGCACCCCTTTAGCAATGGCAAGCCGGGCCGCAGGGGTAAGGCAACTCTTTGCCCTATACGCCAGGCCCAGTTTGTAGTTTGTGGTCTTGCAGCAGTTTCATATGTGCAGAGAGAAGTCCAGCTGAGGGTCAAGGGTGACCCCCAGGTACTTGAAGGAGTCTACCACCTTAACAGGGGCACCATCCCATCCAACAACTTTAAGAGGTTGGTGGCAACCTTATCCATGAAGAGTCGAGCAAACTCACATCTTTCTTGTGACAAGGCTGCACTAGACTGCAGACAGATTGGATTGCACAATCTGTCCACAGTCTGGAAGAGCTGAGCTGGTTGATTTTGTGTGGCGGCAATCTCCATGGACAGGAATTCTGCCTTCTTACTGGTGATTGTCGATTGATAGACAGTATAATGATCCATCAGTCTAAGCCTGTCAACCTAAAGGCTGGACTTCTGCCAAGCCCTCTCTAACTTTTGGCCCTTTCTCCTCAACTCCTTCAAGGTCCCATCAAACCATGGGGACCTTGGGTGAAGAGTGAGTGGCTGAACATGAACAGGAGCAGTGGAATCCAGGGCATCTGTCATCGCCTTATTATAGGCAAGTACCAGATCCCCTGGACCCATGCATCACTCGACAAGCCTGATAGGCACTCATTCATTAAGTGCTCATTTGGGCTACTGGCCATGGAGGTGAATGGAGGGCTGTGCCGGTGGCCCGGTTGGGGGACTCAAGGTGGGAACGGGATGGGGGGAGCGGTGTAGTCTGATGGGACACTCCCTCAAGGGGTGGGGGGTCCACTATCAATCAATCAATCAAAATCTTTATTTATCCAGGCGAACATCATTGAGCAGAGCTCATTTGCAAGATGGACCTAGTTGTGATAAAATCTCAGACAAAATACTAAAGGTGAGGGATACATATCTAACGACTATGGTACAATTTGATACATATAGGTCATAGCATACAAGACATCAGCCAATAGCATAGAACAAACAATGTTGCAACAGTATCATCTGCAAGTGACAAATTGTTGATATCTCAGATTTAAGTGACAGCATGCTAATTTGGGTTAGGTGGGTAATAGTAGAGGAGGGGTCTAGGGAAGACCTAGAAGTAAGAAGCCAGGTGGTAGGGGAATGTATCATCATAAGGCATGGCCAGAATAAAACATAATTATTAATAGGTAGCTTAGATGGAGATAGGATAAATAAATCAACAGAGGACAGTGAAAAGCAGCAGACAGAGGATAGAGCATGAGAAGAGGAAGGATTAAGGAAAATATATGTAAAAGAGGACAGGTTAAAGACAGCCAGTATGGTGATATTGCGGTTATTGGTTCCGATTAATGGCGAGAAAAGTCCTTGCACAGTTCCTTAATCAGATGAGAGTACAAGGTCTTGAATGAACCGATGCTGATGAATGCATTCAGTTTTATGGTTTTCTGTAAATTGTTCCACAGGGAAGGCAGTGCAAAGCAGATGGCTGTTCTGCCTTGGCGAGAGTAGACTTTGGGAATTTTTAATGAGATGTAAGAGTGACTTCTCAGGGCATAGGTGCTTATTGAGCTTAGTGGGAGGCAGTTCGAGATGTATTGTGGAAGTTTTTTTGAGATAGCTCTGTTGGTCCATAAAGCAGCATTTTTTCCCTCCTAAACTGGAGGGAGGTCCATCCTACGGCTGCATATAATAAACAGTAGTGTGTACCGAAGGGGAGACCAGTAGTAAATCTAAGAGCTCAATGGTAATGCGTATCCAGTTTTGTTAGGTAAGAGGTAGGACAGTGGATGTAAAGAAAGTCTGCGTAATCTACTAGTGAGAGAAATGTAGCTTGCACCAACCTCATCTTCGTATCACTTGTGAGTGGGTAACTGATCCTGAAGTAGAGATCAAGTCTCTGGCAAAGTCTTTTCAGCAAATCCTTGATATGCTCGGTGAAGGATAGCTTATGGTCTAGCCAGACTCCTAGGTACTTGAACTTCATAACGCATTCTAGGTTTTCCCCTAGAATTGTAGAGATCTGTGGAACTGTTTCTGTAGTTGCTGGAATAGCTGCATGTATGTAAGGAGAGAGGAGCATCGCTTTAGTTTTCTTTGCGTTAAGAGCTTTTTGTTTAGGAGCTGTTTTTGAAGTAGGTTAAATTCAGATTGAAGGTCGCTACATGTAGCTTGAGGTGATGGGTGGCTTAAGTAAAGCACCGTATCATCCGCAAATAGGTGGACATTAGCCTTAGTTACACTGTCACTGATGTTATTGATGTAAATCGCAAACAGAATGGGACCTAAAAATAGATCCCTGGGCACTCCTCTTAGTACAGGTTTAATAGATGAGAGTTCACCTTCTGCTTTGACTTGCTGTAAATGGTCAGTAAGGTCATTTGTAAACCACCAAAGGGAAAGAGAGTCCAAGCCTATAGACTGCAAGGATGAGAGGAGTAGGCTATGGTTGACTATGTCAAATGCCTTGCTTTGATCCAGGAATACTGCACAAAGTTGTTTTTTTCCAGTTCAGTCTGCTAGTTGCTAATCACTTTTGCAAGGGCTGTGATAGTACTATGGTTAGCCCTGAATGCAGACTGGGCAGGATTTAGCAGATTTGATAGTTCTAAATAAGATCTTAGTTGTGTACTTACAATTTTTTCCAATAATTTCGACAGGACAGGGAGAAGGGAAATTGGCCTATAGTTGTTGAGGTCGCAGGGGTTTCCTGATTTAAGCAGAGGTATAACATGGACAGTTTTTCAGATGGACGGAAGGGCTCCTTGGCTAAATGATAGGTTAAATAGGTGTGTTATAGGTACAGCTAGTACATGGTAAGCAATCTTTAGGAAGTTTGGGTCTAGGGAGTCAGGTTCGACACTTTTCTTTACATCCAGTTTTTCTTGATCAACCTGTTTCAGGGAGGCAGGTTGAGGGGAGAATGTAGAGTTTGTGACTTGGATTTCATTAGGTTGAGAGCCCAGCTGGGAGCATAACAGATTCACAGGAGAGTTATCGAAGGCGAGCCCCACTGTTGTAAAGTGGTTATTAAAGGAGTCCAAAATTTCTACCCTTTCAGTGATGGTGCTGTTACCTGAAATGATCTTAGGTGGGAGAGAGTTACCAGGTGTGTGACCAGAGAGGTCCTTGATGGTATTCCTGAATTTGGCTGGGTGCTTGGTGGTCAAGTCCAGTTCTGTTTGGTAGTATGCAGCTTTTGTGTCTCTAATCTTCCTGTTACATAGGTTTCTGGCCCTCCTAAATGCATGCCAGTCTGATGGGGTCTTATATCTACATGCTTTCTTCCAAAGCTTGTCCCTGTCTAATAGAGCAGATGTGAGTTCAGCGGAGAACCAACAACATGTTCTGTTCTTAACATGCACTTTTATTAGAGGAACACATTTGTTTAAAGCCCCTAGTATTATGTTATTGAGGATGTCGTAAGCTGATTGTACTGTCCTCGCCAGGTAAAAATCCTGCCATCATGTGGAGTATTTTAGCTCGTCTAGATAGGCATATAGGTCAAAGTTCCGCTTGGATCTTTAAACAGAGAACTTTGAGGAGGACAGAGGTGTAGCGACTAACCGTACTTCAGCTATGAAGCAATGTTCACTGACATCACTGAAGAAAGTGCCTGCATGTGAGAACAGGCGTGGTTTGCTCACTAGTATAACATCCAAAAGTGTACTATTGCTAGGGTTCTTTTTATTCAAGCATGTTGGTTCATCAATAATTTGCATTAGCCCATGGGCATCGCAGAAGGGTAAGAGGGGTGTCGAGGCCTTGGTTAGCCTGTCTAAGTTAAGATCCCCTAGAAAAATCGTTTCCAGAGAACCATTCCCTCAGGCAGCACCCAGATATGTTAGGAGTTGTAGGCCAGTGGATGGTGGTCTGAAGCACCTTATAATACACAGCAATGTGCTTTGTGAGATCACTAGACACTGAGGATTGAATTAAAAAAGAAATGTACTGTATTTTATATTTTTACATTGTGGTTGCCTGGCCAGCGATTGGCAGGGGTGAATTTCTTTATTTTAACTGTGGCCTGCGATTGGTGGGGGTTGGGGTGGGGACCACTAGGCACCAGGGATTCATATTTTTTGTACATGTGGGCATGGGCAGTCTGTGTGCGAAGTGTGAAATCTCACACTCTGCACTGATCTTGCGCTCCGTGGATCTGCGGATTTAGCAGATTGCACTTCACATACTGAGTGCAATCTGCAAATATTTCAGACTTCGCACATCATGCCCTGGAGATGAGAACCCATGCAAATTTTAGAATTTGGAATGTAGGTTCAAACTCTGAATCCACGCTCGACTCTGCCTGTTGCTCAGATCTGTTTCTCTGCTTGAAGAGAGCAGTCGCCCGCAGGGAACTCTGGTAATGGCTGGTTCTCCATTTGGTGTTGTTTATTTGTAATTTATTTAAAAAGTGTACTTTTAATCAGGTTTGATTACTCTGTGTTAGCTAGGGTTTATTTTCTGTAATGTTGATCTCTCCAGTTCCCAACTGATTCCCATGAACATGAGACTATCCTAGCTGGCTATTGTTTTATTTTTGGCTATGTTTTGGCTAACTAAACCACTTTTACTTAATTTAGCAGTGGTTTAGTATTTATAAACTATACAAGTTACAGAAAATGTAGCACTTTCACTTTCTGTTTCTGTCTTTGCCCTTTCACCCCTTATTAATTGATTCCTGTTACAGGACCACAATTTGACCTTTGGCACAGTTTCCTCAGTACGAGAGACATTTTTTTTTACCTTTGGGCTCTTGTACTGCTTTGTTTTTGGGAATCATTTTTATTATTTTAAGTTTCTCTCAAATTGGTATGTCAGAGAGACCTTGTGGATTGTCACAAAATTTTAAAACTTGCTTCCAGCTCCTGGCAAGGGCAGACTGCCACGAGCTTTGTTTAAAGTATCTAGGTCAACAACACAACTTTATAAACTGTTAAATCCTGTCATATTTTTTGCCCAAAAACCTAATTAAGAAGGGTAAAAAAGTTCAAAAGAAGCATGTCTTCTCAGCCTGCCTCTCTGTCACCTAAAAATAAAAAAAGGCCCTGAGGGAGTTCCCAACGATGGTGGAGAACATGCATCAAAAGGGTTCATCTCCTCAGGTACAGCAGCAAATAATGGGAAATGTGACAAGGAAAAGATAAAGCTACATAGCCATCAGAAAGGCTCAGTGCTGTACCGAGACCAGTGTAGCACAGACACATGTACACTGCAAACCAGAGCTATTAATAGCTCTGACTGTACAGGACCCCTATACATGCTCCCACGGCTGCTTCCCAGCTCATGTATTTTTCTTGGGACAGCAGTGGGAGGTTGTGGGTGCACCACTAGTGGCGCCCCTTTCAAAATGCTGGCAGGAGGGACAGCAGGATCAACCAGATAAAATCTTAATTACTACTCTTACTGTAAGTCAAAAAATTTAAACTTTGTGAAAATGTTAATCGGGTCCTGCTTCACACTGAGGTGGGGGCTGATTACAGGTGGATATTTCCCTTTAAGAAGGCCATATCAAAAATCATGACTGCACCCACCTCAGCTGCAGCCCTGAATAAGAAAACTGACAGAAAATATTAAGTGGGCAAGCAAGGAGTGGAATACTTGTATGCCTATCCTGATCTTCATGGAGTAGTACAGGCTGCTGCTTGTCAGAGAGCAAAAATCACTTTATCTGCATAGCCTCCTGAAAAGGACTCTAAAAAAATGGATACCATGGCCAAAAAAGTTTATGTAACAGCGTCCCTGCTCATCAGGCAGGCAGCTTATTCAGCACATATAGAACAGTACCAGAAAGCACTTTGGAACACAGTTCTGGCACTGGCAGAAAGAGCAGATGGTGAATTGGCACAGGACTTGATTGCCACAGCAAGATCAGCCATGAATGCCTCAAAATAGCATTTCCACACTGCAGTGGACATTAATGACACTGCTGCTAGAGTTTTAGCTTATGCAGTGTCCTCAAGAAGGTTTTCTTGGCTTTGGACTGCCATCCTTTCTTGGGATACTCAAAATAAGGCCGTGGATTTCTCCTTTCAGGGACATTTATTATTTGGTGACAAAACAGAGGCCTACATGAAAAAAGTGGATGAATACAATCCACTTGCAAAAGTAACAATGAGAAGGAAAAGGCCTGTACCACCCTACAGGTTCTACGGAAGGGGAGGCAGAGGCAGGGGATACTTCCCAAGAGCCTATGCTTCTTATGCCCCCTATGAGTATCAATCTCAAAGAGGTTACTACAGGGGAAGGGAAAGGGGGGAAAAAGGGCTTCCTGGTGTAATGCTGCAGCTCCAGTGTCTAAGCCTCAGCCAAAACAAAACCCCTGACAATTTTGTCTGGGTTCCCCAACCATTTCTAATGGTTGGAAGTCTGGCACATTACTTCCAGGAATGGGTAAACATTACCACAGACAAGTGGGTACTGGAAGTAGTGGGCTGGGGATTGTGTCTGAAATTCAAACACGTTCCAGACCTGCAGGAACACAGACATTTTCTTGCTCACTCTCCTGCAGAACGAAGTCTGCTGTAACTGAAAGTAAAAAAGTTGCTTATAGCAAAAGTCATGGAAAAATCTGCAGCCTTCCAGTGGGGCAGGGGCCTATTTTTAAGATACTTCCTGACCCACAAGAAAAATGGGTAGTGGCCTTAGTATCTATATGACTGGACAAAAGAGGTCAGGTCACAGAATACCTGGCATTTTGCTACCTGTTGTGAGGTTGGCTAAGTAAAACCGGCAACAATGGGATCTGTCCATTGCTGGATAGTCTCTTGCATTCAGTTCTACTATGAAAAAGCTGGGAAAATGCCACCAAGAGGATTAAAGACACACTTCACAAGGGGTACCTCTGCCTCCATGACATCATCAAGGGGCATCCCATTGTAAACATTTGTAAAGTACATACTTGGAAAACTGTACACACCTTCACAAAGCTGTACTGTTTGGACATACAGTCCAGAAGGGATGCTAGCTTTTTTTTTTTTTTGGCCATAATAGTTTTTATTAAAATTTGTTCAAGCAAAACAACACAGAATAAATTCAAGAAGATTATATATACCAATTAAGTATGATGAACATTACAAAGGTTCCCTACTCCAATAACAACAGCGTGACTATATTTAAAAATATCATAGGCAGTTTTAACAAAATACGTTAATCTAGCAGTAAATCAATACAAAATAGTTCACTTATCAGACCAATAAAGGAATGAATCAACAAAAACAATAATTTCTATCAAATCAAGCATATCAGGTTCTAAAGATTGATAAACATATTCAAAAGCATTTTTAATTCCTACGTGCAACCTAGAAATCAACACAATATTACTGCACATCTGGAATGATCCCATTAAAAGTATTTAATTGGAGAAACGGTCCCCAAATATCTAAAAACATGTTTAACATATCAGCAAGTAGATAAGAGATTCTTTCAGTATTAGCAGTAAAACTTATCATATTTAACCACTCGGCTAGATAGGGCACCTGTGGGGTTTTCCAATATTTAAGAATTAATCTTTTGGCACAAAGAGAGGTGACTGAAATCCACAACTTCTGATTATAAGTATAAGCTACATTGAGTGAAGAGATTCCCAAGATAAATATAAGTGGAGAATATGGTAAAACCACAGAAAGGGAAGCTTCACGTTTTTCTTTTACATCCTGCCAGAACCTTTGGAGTGTGGGGCAATCTCATAACATGTGCAGCATATTAGTATCATTAGAACTGCATTTCCAACAGTAAGCATTTGAAACAAGCCCCATTTCAAATAGTTTTACTGGCCTTCTATAAAATCAATGCAGAATTTTATATTGGGTGAGCTTACCTTGCAGGTCTTTGCATCTGTGGTAGGCATACTCCCAGGTGAAACTCCAGTCTTAACTCCAGTCTTGATCATCAATTTCGGTTCCCAACTCCATTTCCCACTTCTGTTTGGCAGAGGAATTGAGAGATGGTGAGGTGAGAGAGAATGTGATAGATTTATAAATTAAACTGACTGCCTTTTTAAGTGGACCTATCTTCACCAGTTGATCCCAATCTTTATTACTGGGTAAAGAAAGATCTACCACCGAGAGATGATCCACTAGAGTGTGTCTTAACTGTAAATAGTAATGGAAGTGGAACCATGGAAGGCCAAATTTCTCCTTAAGTTCAGAGAAGGACATAAGTGCGGCTGAATCTTTGTATAAAAGATCACCTATACAATTAATGCCCACTTGTGACCATATATTATTGGACAACGATACACTACCTCTTGTTAGGAAAGGGTTAGACCAAAGATGCATCGAAAGTAAAGGCATAGAGAGAGGGTTAACAGCCTTGTTAACTGTTTTAATGACTCTAAAAGTGTTATTTAGACATGGGTTGCCCTTAAGGCTTATGGAAGAAGGTAAATATATGAAGTCAGTGAGCTTGTTAGGTTTAATCAGTGCCGATTCTAACGACATCCATAAAGGAAGAGGGAGCAAAAGGGCAGCACATTGTTTAAACATAAAAGCCCATTGGTACCATTCCCAGTGAGAAAGACCTAAACCACCTAATTCATATGGTGCTCTAAGTTTACCTAGACTGAATATGGGGAGTTTAGCACCCCATAAAAAAATTCTGATCATAGAATTCAGTTTATCCATCATTCTTTTAGGTAGCAAAACATGAATATTTTGAAAAAGATACAATATCTTAGGGGCAATGATCATTTTAACTGAATTCACTTTACCCCAAATGGAAAGGTTGAGACAATCCCATCTATTCAAATCCTGTTCTATGGCACAAAATAGGAGAAGGTAATTTATGTCAACCAATGAGTCCAGATTTATAGAGATTTGCAATCCTAAATAAATTAGCTGATTCCTCACCCATTTATTATCAAAAATTTCCTTTAGATTTCTTAGAATACAGGGCATAGGGTTCGGACATAGGGTCTGTGATTTGTCCCAGTTAACTTGAAGACCTGAAATGGAACAAAAATCCCTAAGAAGCATTTTAGGAGCTTTATATGACTGTACAGGCTTAGGGAGAGTTAGTAGTAAATCATCTGCAAATGGAAATGTTTTATGGGTATAATTATTTTTTTAAAGCCTTTTATTTCAGGGTGATCAGCAATAGCTCTAATCAGGGGCTCAATAGCCAGGATAAATAAGTAAGGGGATAAAGGATAACCTTGCCTGGTTCCACAGGCCAATGGAATTGAATCAGATATTATCCCATTTGAGAGAATTTGAGCTGATGAATTATTATACAGTAGTGAAACCCACGATTTGAAAATACTACCACAGTCAAAATGTTTCAGGGCTAGAAACTTATATTCCCAAGCTAGAGAATCAAATGCTTTAAATAAATCCAAAGAGAAAACTAAGTAAGATTCCTCGGTCTTATTAGCCATCCACAACACATTAATCAATCGCCTAATACAATCAGCCCCAGATCTACCATGAATAAAGCCCACCTGTTCCTTCCCAACAAGGTCACATACTATAACCTGAATTCTAGCAGTTAATACTTTAGCCAATATTTTGTAATCTGAATTCATCAGTGATATGTGATGGTAACTATCACAAAGCAGTGGGTCCTTATTTTTTTTTTTTTATAAATAAGAGTAACGAGGGCCTGGGTACGATTTTAGGAAGGGATTCCTGATGCAAAGCCTCAAGATACATATTAAACAGATGATTGGATAACTTTGAATTTAATACTTTATAAAATTCTTCTGGGAGCCCATCAATACCTAGAGTTTTATTATTAGGAAGGGAATCAATAGCCCAAGAAATTTCCTCTAGGGACAAATTCTTATTGAGCTGTTTTTGCCTTTCTTTAGTAAGCTTAGGGGTATTGATGGCTGCAAGAAAACAATATACTTTTTCAGCATCTACCTGTTTCTGACCCTATATTTGAATGTACAAATCCTGAATACTTTATTTATTTCATTACTCTTGTTTATTACCTTCCCAGTTGAGTTTTGAATACCTGGGGTAATATTTTGATCCTGTAATTTTTTTAAATGGTGAGCAAGTAGTTTCTCTGTTTTTCACCTGACTCCCAATACCCTTGCTTAGTATGAAAAAGTACATACTCAGCCTGAGCAGGAAATAACTTGTTTATATCATATTTAACAAGTGCAATTTCATAGAGGAGAGTTTTGTCAAATGAACCTGATGAGTTTGCATGACAGTCAAGGTTTTTAAGTTTGGCCTGCTTATCTTCTAACATTTTAGCCTTCTCTTTTTTCTGAGAGGCTGAATAACTTATTATTCTGCCATGAATAAATGCCTTATAGGCTTCCCAAAGGCAGGCAAAGCTACCCTCTCCATTATCATTCGTCAAGAAGTACTCATTTGTTTCTTTAACAAGCCAATCAGAAAAACTCTTTATCTTGCAAAAGGGAGGTATTCATTCTCCATCTAAACTCCTTTGGCCATCCAGAACCCAATACTACATTCAAGGAGATTAAAGCATGATCTGAGATTACTATATTATCAATCTCAGCACCAAGTATTAAATTAACAAGGTCAGCTGAAACACAAAAAAAGTCCAAACGACTATAAGTAGAGTGGCAGTTAGAAAAAAGGTAAAATCTTTGTCTTGAGGGTGGACCAACCTCCAAATATCAGATAGGGATAGAGCACTTAACAAATCATTCAGAGCTTTACAAGCTTTAGAGAGTGTTAAAGATGGTTTAGGGGGTTTCTATCTAATAAAGGAGCTATAACTTAATTGAAATCTCCTCCTAAAATTAAATTGTGGGTAGAAAGTTAGAGATTAATTTGGAAATTGAATCAAAAAATTCAGTCTGACCAGAATTGGAAGCATAAATATTACAAATCACCACCTGCAGCCCATCAAGTAAATCCATTAAAATCTGAAATCTGCCATTAGGATCAGCAATGTGTGATGTTTTAATAAAATTAATTCCCTTTCTGATTAGGATTGCAGTACCTCTTTTTTTGCAATTATATGAGCTGAATTCCACTTGGGAAACCCAGAATCTAGCAAGCTTAGTGGATTCAGCAGCATCTAGATGGTTTTCCTGTAACAAAGCAATATCCGCATGTTTTTTGTTGCGATATGATAATATTTTTTTCCTTTTAATAGGGGACCCTAAACCATTAACATTCCAGGAAACTATTTTAAATGGCTGCATGCTTAGCTACCTAATACTAATAACAGAAAGTAAAAAATGCAATATAATTAGGTCTGAAAATTGTAAAATGAGTTTCTTAAATGTGAGCTATTATTCCTTGACTGTCAAATTGAACGTATAAGGTAAACAGAAGAAATAAAACAGCGTTAACCAAGACAAAGTAGTGCTTAAAAATAAAAAGGAAGGAAGGAAGGAACAGAATTTTATAACTGTAATATAGTTTTCCCTGGTGAATTAGTAACACTTTTAAATAAATAGAGACAAATAAATTGCACAGGTAAATCTACTTGAATTTAAATTTAAAAAGCAGTGAATATCTATGGAAACTGATAAATTATGTCCTAGAATCTAATAGGACCTATAAAAAGAATTAACTTATTTAAACTAACAACGCTAAAAAATCCAATTCGAACAAAGAACAGTAGGATGTAGTCTACTGTGTAACCAGGTAAGTCCAACGGACAAAAATCCAAGGCAGCACTGGCTCAGGTAGATCAAACTTCTTTGATCCTGTCTGTAGAGTGAGGTGATCCTTCCCAAGAACTTGTAATAAGTGAAGTTGCCCTTCATTAACTAATTAGGAATAGATTTTTTTTATCATCATATCAATAAATTGCAATAAGAGGGACTGGTACTAATGCATCCTGAGGTATGTTAGTGTAACCAAACAATTTTAATAAGTCAACAAAGTGATGTACAAATACAACAAATACAGCAAAAATAACAAAAGAGCCCACCTCATAATATCAGTGGCTGATTGTTGAAATAAACACAAAATAAACAGAAACCTGGTAAACCACATAGCTAAGTCTATATAAAGGAGTACTGTTAAGCTAAGCCCCATAATGGCACCCTGATGTCCAGATTACCCATTTATAACCACTATAAAAATGGCCATAAGAACAGCCTAAAGCAAATATATTTTGCTGCATTGTCATGTTGTGTTCAAACCATTCACACTTACCTGCTCAATTAGTTGGTAATCTAGACAGCAGTGGCATCCATGCGCCTGTGATCAGATACAGCAAGTCTTCTCGAATCGAGTGTAATAGTAGATCAAAGCCATCTCAGGATAACCAGGAAGTTAAGAAAAAGAGAAGAAGGATAAACATTGACAGTTAGCAAACACAATTAATCCAAAACAGCAAAAGTGGGGGAGGGCAACATAAAACAACATGAAAGATAGGAAATCAACATGAACAAATTGACTGAAATGCTCAGGTACACTAAGTAACCCATTAAGTCATTGTATCAAACAATCTAGTCATGTCTCATCGCAACTAGTGATTTTCAAACACAAAAAACAATGATTTTATCAATGAAGTAATTTATAGAAGCATCCTCACCTAAGAACAAGCATTGTAAAGCATAACCCAAGAGTTAAATAGACAAAGTAAGTACAATCCCTTTGAGGTATTTTTTACAGTAGCATTAAGACTGGATAGACAGCTATACCACTTACACAGCCATATGTATCTAAATCATAAAGGAGTAGTAACTTCTTGAGATTTGGTGAAGAAGCTCTTCAGTCCCACGCTAAGCCGGAATCCTCTTGGACCTATATGCATACAGGAAGAGGAAGTTAAACTGGAGTAATCTATGGATTAGCACCACCCGCAATGTCTGAAAAATGTGTTCAGTGCTTGGGAACAGGTAAATTTGTGGCACTGTGAACTTGCACATCCATTTCCTGTCCAATGAACAGTTCCAGGGAGTTCCGAGTTGAAGAGTAATTGCCCTCTTTGCTGCAGGAATCCCTTTTTGGGTTATTTTGCAAGTTAACTGGTCGAGGAATGCTAGAAAGACAAGATAAAGGTCTGGCTTTTCTTTGTATCTCCCTTCCCCAGGACGACTTGTTGGGATCGTATACAGCCTCGGAGAACAGGTGAGGGGTTGCAGAGTCAAAGTTTTTAGAAGGAGAAGACTGGCTTGGGTCATCATCTCGACGTGAGTTCAGTGACATGGAACATCTGGATCCTGCTCAAGTGGCAGTTCCTTGGGATTCTGACCTGTGCAGCCCTCGCACATCATTTGAATACTGGCGGTTGTGGGTATTAGCAGCAGGGTTGAAAAAGTGAGAATCCTTATAGGCTTGGATAAAACCCCATACTTCATTCACAGTAGAACATTTAACTAAGTTCCCTTCAGGATCCTAAATAATAAGCACTGCTGGGTATTTAAAGTAGTATTTCAGGCCAAAATCTCTCAATTGTTGCTTAGATTCAAAAAATTATTTTCTTTTGGTCACAACCTCTGTAGAAAAGTCTTGAAATAACAGAATACGTTCACCCCTCCAGTTCAATAGTTTCCTCTCTCTCTCTAGCAAGTCTCATGACATCCTCCATATCAGTATATCTTAAAAAATAAACAATAATAGGTCTGGGACACTGATTTTGCAGCCTGGGACCTAATGATCTATGAGCCCATTGTATGCCAAGGGGCCGGGGCCGCTGGAAACCTAGTAGATCTGGGAGAAAACACTGTAAAAAAGATATGGTGTTTCTACCTTCAGCTCCCTCAGGCACTTCAAGAATTCTGACATTAGTCCGACGACCTCTATTTTCTAGGTCGTAAACATTTTGGGACAAGAATGATATTTGTTCAGATTGACGTTGTGTCAGTTGGCCAAGATAACAGACTGTTGAGGTTAATTCAGAAATTTTTTTGCTGTTTAATCCAATATGTGCTCCCATTTCCACATTCTGTTTTGAGAGTGTTGCCAAAGATTGCATGACATCTGACAGCCTGATTTTAATTTCTGACAGGATATCTTTTAATTGCTCTATATCTCCCTTGGTGACAAAATTCTCGTTAAGCCCATTTGAAATGTTACTGTTGTGATTTATTCTCCTGGGAGCGTGGGGCAAGCGAGGCCTTCTGTTTGGCATGACAGGTAGATGTAAATTGACCAGCCAAAACTGTTTCAGAATAAAAACAAGAAAACGTTCAAAACCGTGTAATAGAAATAGCATTTAAATAAACTGTAGTATTCCTTTAAGACCAAATGCATAAAAAACCCAGCAGAAATCACTGAAAATAGGGAGTATCACCGTGGAGCTCACAGGCCTGTGACCATCTTTCACAAGCGCTGGCTCATTCTCGAAGGGATGCTAGCTTTTGAACTGCTTTCTTGCAGAAACTTCTTCTTAACTAGGTGCTGGACCCAACTTCCCAAGGTATGGCTACTGCGTCTGCATGAAGTGTAAACACTAAGTGAGGGATTCCTGAGGTTAGAAGAAAAAAATTACTGTAGTAATGTTGTTTCTTCTTAGGGGATCACTCACTACGCTTACATTTCCTAGCCCTGCCTCCCCTTCCAGAACCTGAACTAGGTTCACTCAAGAATCCATTCTTTTTTCATTGAGGTTGCTTGAGCATTGCTATTGCAGTTCCTACAATTGTAAGTTTGTTGTTATGGTTTATATAATAAATGTATCGAGTCTGCTTTCAATATGTTTGGTGTTTTTAAAATTCTGTAAAATATTTTTTCCTAAAAATCTTTGGGTAGTCTTTTTAGATAGTTTCACTAGCTGTTGCTCCACTTTCCAATTTTGTTGCACTGCTGTTTTTTTTTTTTATTGCTTTTTTCAGTTGTTTCCATTTTTCTCCCCATACACCCCTCTCCCCCTTGTGGCGTAAATGTGTGTGTGTGTGTGTGTAGGCACGTGCATGTCACGTCTCTGTGCTTCTGTGACTCCCAGCCTCTGGCGCTGCTCTCCGGCCTCCACTATGGGGCAGCCAAGGAGCAGGGTGACAACCCTCCTCTCCCCAGGAGAGGAGAGGAGAGCAGTCCGTCGGACACTCAATCCTTTCCCTCCTCTGCTGACTCCCAGTAACCTGAGATTGCTCTCGAATCCCTGGGCCACTGGCATGGTGCAAGGTGTGGCATCCAGCGCCTCAACCCTCCATGCCACTGGGCTGGCCCACACTGCTGTTTCAAGGAACACTTTTCTAAGTTCACCCATGTTGGTGTGACAATCATTTTGTTGATGCTGATAGGGGTGAAGGCAATACGGCACCCGGCATTGTGGCTCCTGGGACATATAGCGCCAAAGCACTGTCCTAGGAAACATTCCTTTTCCCCCCCGCACTCTCCAAAACTAAAGATAACTTCCTCTGGGGTGGGCATGCCCTGGACAGGGTAGAAACCGTGTGGGTGCAAAGGATGGCATGAATGAGAGTTGATCTAAAATCATGACCGCCTGTCACTGTCACCCTTTGTTGCAGCACCCTGATTATGCAGCACAAATTAAGTCATCATGCTAATGGTCTACCTTTTTCTATATCTGCTTTACAAAAATGTTATTGAAGTGAGCACTCAGGCATCATATTGAACTGTAACATGGCAGACCTCACAACTGTACAGTGATGTCTGTATCACTGTACAGTTGTGAGATCTGTTGTTATGGTTCAATATGGTGCCGTACTCTGCAATGGTATCACTTGTCCCTACTTTGCTGTGGCTATGTAGGGCTGGTTCTGAATGTACAGTATGGGTACTAGTTACTGTACATTGCAGTCCTGTACGATTACATACTGGTATATACATCATTCATAGAGATGTAAATGCACCCGCTGGGTGCCACTTCACTAACAGTCTGTCCTATCTGTCCCCCTGACTCCCCCATGCCTCCTCCCATGCCCTTTATGCCCTCTGTCCCCCTCCTGGCAGGCTGTTTCACCCCCCAACCATCCATGCCCCTCTAGTGTTGTGCCAGGCAGTGGGGCCAGATCCCTGCAGCAGGTCCCGTAAGTGTACCATTTGTTTGGCACAAGCCTGCAAGTGTGGCAACTCCTGATTTTTTGGTGCAGGGACCCCTTGTTTTACAGAATCGGGCACAGGTTCCCTGGTGCACCTGGAGTTTGCCGCAACCCTAGATCGCCGCAACTTGCGGTGATCTACAGGCCCTTTGAAAATTGAGCCCTCAGTGTCTCATGTTGCACTGCCCAGTTCACTCTAGCACAAAGCCCTCTAGTGTTGGAATGTGTGATTACATCCAAAACAGACGGGCTTCAGGCATCTACTTCATTTACCGAAGAATCCATCACTACCTGTAATTTAACACTAAGGAAGAACATAATATTTGGAGTTCCCCCACAGTTTTGTTGCCTTTTTATTGCAGTTCTAAACATTTCAATACTTTCTTGATCTGGGTGAAAAATGTAGTTTAATTATTTAAGATTATGTGGCTATAGAGCTGTTTAATATTTTAGAGAGCAACTGGGGTTAAATCAAAGCCACAGTTTGGCTAACAAGAGCCTTGCTAGTTGAACTGTGGCTTTGATTTGACCTCAGGGCCCCTGGCCCTCTAAAATACCAAAAAATAAACTGCAAATTTCACTCCTTCACTGGAATGACTGGAGTGGTTGTGCACAGCCTTTCAGGGTCGTATACTGGCTTCGGAAAAGACATAGCACTCCGGACCCAACACAATTGGAGTGATCCATGTTCTTTCCTGAAGGAGAAAGCAGGTGGCACCAATATCCGGTGTTACCTGGGAGTTGAGTGCAGCAGGGGCGCAGCCAGGAATTTTAAACTTGTACTTGGGAGTTGATGGAACTGTTGTCTCCTCCCCATATAAACACAAAGCAAAAGATGTGCAGCCCCACCACACAAACATTGCCCCCCACACCATTTCAGTCAACAATATGTAGTAAGGTTACGATCCTAAGGGATTTACATTTTATTTTATCTGACACATGCTACCAATCAGACAGAAGCTGCTGGATTTTGGTTACAGTGTTTAGGATACATTGTGATAAGACTCTGTACCATACCAAGGTAGCCAGCCTTACAGAGAGCCAAAGAAACAAACTGCATGGGGGTCCGACTCACAGCACATAGCCCCCCCCCCCACCTCCACTCACTGGGATCACTCACAAATTCACTTGAGTACTTGCTAGCTGCTATGTAATCCCCCAGACACAAGAATGAAAAAGGCAGAGTTATCATTTTACTTCGGCTCTGTTTGTATTTGTTTCCCCAGCCTAAGGTTTGTGTTGCCCCTGGATATTCCAAATGTTACTGTACTCAACAAAGTACACTGAGTATGCCTGCTGATGCCTATGGAATGCAGACAGTCACTTGTTAGGTGAAATGGGGACATGTCCACTGCAGATAATCTTGCATGTACAGTATAACTTTGTCCTTTTAAAAGCACTGTGGATTTTGATAAAATCACGCCTGTTAGTCATGTATGGGACAAGATCTTAACTCCTTAGTCATTATCTTCAGTATTGTCTTTACAACAGTCAAAGTTGCATAGGGAAGCAGTATACTGTAATGGTTAAGAGTACTGAGCTGCAACCTTGGAGAACTTGGTTTGAATTCCTCAACCACTACTTGCATACTGTGTGATGTTGAGCAAGTCACTTCACTTTCCTGTGCTCCTAGGCTGCGCCTGGGAACAAGCCTTGGCTTAGTGTGCCTTTCCTGGCCATAAATTGTAAAATCAACAATTAAAGAAAATATAGCCATGCAACCTGCTTGCTGTTGAGCGAATAGATTTTTTTAATATTCACAAAAGTCTCATTTATTTTTTTGATAAATATTTAAAGTCAGTGTCAGTGGCTCAGTAGGTAGTACACTCGCCTCTGAGGCCAGGAGATCAGAGGGCAGTGGGTTCAGTTCCCACATCTGGCACTTGGGTTACTATCCCAGTACTGACACTGTAGTGTAGCATGAGAGGGGGTGCTACACTTCTGAGGTGCCGTCTTTCGGATGAGATGTTAAACCGAGGTCCCATCTGCCTGGATTGGTGATAGTTCAGGTGGATGTTAAAGATCCCATGGCACTTACTGAAAAGAGAAGGGGAATTTCCCCGGTGTTCTGGCCAAATTTCCCTCATTCACTGAAACTATCACCAACAGCTTAATCTGGTTCAAGGTCAGTTGGCATTCATCTGTATCCCCCTCCCCCGGGTCGTGCCTGAAAATAGGCAGGATTTGTCTAGTGCACTTACCTGGTCAACAAAAACTAAATAAATAAAATAAAGGGACATTGTCAACTCCCTTAGCCATCAGAGTGTCCTTAGTTTAAAAAAACACATTATGATTGCTCTCATTCTGTAGAGACTGCTGCAGTTGATTGTTTGACTCTGATTTTTTTCTTTTAAAAAGTGAAACACAGGCTGCCAGCATTACTGTTATTACCAAAAAACATGTTTGTTTATGTTCCTTGATCAACTATTACTGCATCTTTCCTGGACTCAGAAACACCCCCAACACAGTCTAGACACTCATTATGCATTGGGAGTAGAAAAGAATATTGCATCATGAGTGGATGCACTACTTGGGTTTGTTTCTAATGTTCAGAAAGTATGCAATAAGAGTAGAGCAAGGATTTAAAACAAAACAAGGTTGGTTATAACTATACATTAGCGTGCATTTCAGTTGTATTAAGCAAGGAGGCAGATAAACCAACCAAAGACATCAATGAATTTTAGAGAAGGTACGCAATCATAAAAGGTGGGGGTTTAACTAAAAATAATATGATACAAAAGAGACTGACCGTGTCCCTTTAAGGACCTATCTTCAAAGAGCTGGGCACCTGTGTGTTCATCCCCCCAGCTGAGCCAAAACTTGGCATCTGTATTTTCAAAGGACAGTTTTGATTTGTGGCAGGGGCAGCATGCATTTGAAAAGTGATGTGTGTTTCACTTTCCGATGCAAACTACCACTAATACATTCCAAACTTTGGACACTGTTAGACTACCTATTAGTTGGCCTGAGCAGCATCTGAATTTTAGGCATCTTCACAGGACACACATGCTCTGCCAGTTTGACAGTTCAGCTTTTGCATTTTAAGTGCCGATAATGGGGTTACACTTTAAGTGTCAATTAACTGCACTGTAACTGTATTGGAATTGCAATGTAGTTGTATGCAACAAACATGTAACTACAGTGTAACTACCAGGTGCATGTAATTAATGATTAGTTACATTGAAACAGACACTTAAAATAAAGTGTAACTGTAATGGGCTTTGAGTATCGTGCCAGGATGAATGGAGATTCTGGAAAGAACTGGTTCCAGTATAACTAGGATTTGAAGAATATGTGCATAATGTAATTTCACTTCATTCTTACAGTTCAAATTAGTTAACTCAAAATCTTCCATCTTCCTCCTGAGGAAGGAGCTATTATGCACCAAATGTACATGAGGAATCTGTGTGGGCAGTAGATGTTATGTTTGTTGCACTTTGCACCATTACACTTTATGGTCACAAAATCAAATGACACATCTTTTTGTACGATGCAGCACCCAAGTACACTGTTTTTGTCTGTCCTGGCTAATATAATAATGACCTACTTTTGTCAGGCCAGTTGTGATGGTACCATGGGTTCAGTTTGACTGTGGGATCCTAACAAGCAAATGTTGACTTACAAAGCAATAGATGGCTGTATTGTGATAACAATGTAACAGCTTTTATTTTTACCAGTTTCATTTTTATTGTCATTTTCAAAAGACAGTACAAAAATAGTGTAACAGACAACACGTGAATAGCACATGCTGGATTGAAATCGTACATGATATAAGTAAAGAGTAAATGAAGTGATAGGCTTAACACGTGCACCATTGATTGCTCATACACCTTGATAAATACAAACTTCCATGGAACAAAATGTGGGTTCTTTGATGATATGTGCATCACCCATCTGTATCATCTTAGCTTAAAACTTGGGTAATGGTTATTAAGCTGTGTCATGAGCTTCTCCACATTGTATATATAACAATGTAACAGGTTAACATTAGTTCCGTTAGAAGTCCGAATCATCTGCTGCTTAACCTTGACACAAAATGGCCGCCTAGGTGAAAGTCAGTATTTACAAGGGCATAAACTGCACTACATCATACAGTGCTAAACTGGTCTTTAGGACCAGGGTGTACATCAGAAATGCCCATCAAGTTTACTAAAAAGGTAAAAAAGCTGGACTAATAACAGTACTGTATATAAGCCCTCATTTAAAAACAGTTTGCTGGCTAAATACAGTTCTCCTTTAAGTATTCTTTCCAAAAGGCACTGCATTCTGATTTCTGCACCACTCCACTAGTAACGTTGAATACTGTAACCAAGGTAGCAGCTAATTTCTGGATCATGTCATGACAAATCGGGGGAGGGGCGCCACATTTACTAACCGGGAAGGGAAGAGCATGGCGTGGGATTCAGGCTGACCATGTACTGCTGCGATTAGAGCAGAGTGCAGCACATGAATAATGCTTCATACTGGTAAAAAGTCGTTGTAGGCAAAGCACCTGATGAAGAGACTACAGGTCTTGAAAACTTGTATGCCAAACTATTAATTAATCTAAAATAGTTGTTTGTATGGATTTTGAAACATGCGGGCACAGATGCATGCTTTGCTTCCGTCTGTGTCTGCCCAGTTACATCCAGTGTTCTGCTATCTGATTTTAGAAGATCCATCCATTTGTAACAAAGAGTTGTAACTTGTATTAATAAATCTATGCAAATGTAGTTTACGTCTTTTTTTGACACAAATTCAGATGGAACCAAAACATTCAGACAGACATGTTTGACCATCTGAAAGATGCATGCCCCAAAGGATGTAGACAAAAACTGGCTCTTGAAATTGCTGGCTGACAATTTCTGACAGATCTGTTTGAAAGCCTTGCCACTCACACCTACCAAACTGAAGAGTTCTTTGTTTCTTTGCTTTTTCCTTTTAATATGGCATGCAATTACTTTTGAACATGTAGCAAATACTGTATGATGTCAAAGACCATTGCCATTAACAGTTATTTCTAGATTTACTGATGTAAAGCTGCCAATATCAGGGGAAGGTAATGAAAAAAATGTCAGTATTTTTCAAGGGATATAAATTGTTGCAAAACCACAATAATGTTCCATTTTTTTAATAAAAGGTTTTTATGCTGCTGAGCTGTCCAGGTGACCTGTTCAGCCCTGTCAACAGGTACCATTGGCTGACTTGCCATCTCTCTCTGTCTGGGGGTTGCATCCCCCACAGATTTCCCCCCATGGCAGGGATGGGGGAAGGAGGGCGTCCTGCCCTCAGAGATTCCTAGCCAGATGTCCCCCATAGGAGTGCCAGGGCAGGCTACAGTACCTCAGGCAGGGATCCGTGAAGCCCAGTCCCCCTTCCATTTTCCTCCCTTCTCGAGACTATGGCAGATACGGAGGATGCATGCATGAGGAGGCGCACATGCACTCTGGAACTGCCAGCTCTGTTCCACCCACCCGACATTCTGTCAGCCACCTAAGCATTGCTACCACCAGGCCTCCACCTGGTGGCAGCCAAGAGCCAGGATGACTTGCCACCCTAACCCAGGAGAAGAGAGGAGAGCTGCAAGGCAGCTGCTCAATCCTCCCCCAGCACCCTTCCAGCCGATCTCTGGCAACCCAAGCTTGTTCCCAAACTTGGGTCGCCAGCATGGGTGAGGTAAGGTGCATTACAGTGCCTCAGCCCTTTGCAGCTCTGGGCTGGCCTTGTTCTATGGTGTTTGGAAGATTACATGAATATTTATTTAGCAAAGGGCTTGAAGTCAGTTACTTTGAGATGCTGCACAGCACTGAGTCTAATCATTCCGGCATGGTGGAGATAAGCCAGCCTGCTCTTTAAATAAATTATTCTGTCTAAGTCACAATTTTTCAAAGTGATGTCTGTAGAAATAGCCAGGGCTCGAGCGATTACGAGCCTAAGAAAAGATTGCAGTACTCCATGGGGGGGGGCAGGACCTGTTGCACATGCTTTGCTGCTGGGGGAGGAGAGGCAACATGTATGGTTGACATACCATAAACGTTCATTAAAAATTCTCTCACATCACAGGGAAAACTTTGCAAACATAACGTTTCGACAGAATTCAATTTATAATCCTAACATTTCCCTATTTACCACACCGAATCCTTAATTACAGAGGACACTTGCAAAGAACAAGCTGTCTGTCACCTTGGTTTCATCTTCTCTGGCTGCTTGTTTACAAGTGATCTCATGATCCACTTTTGTGACATCATAGTTATTTCTACAGAAATCAGTAGTTGTGATGTCACAAGCAGAGGATTACAGTGCCACCAGTAGACAAGCAGCGGCCAAGGCAGAAGACTAAGAGCTGGATTTTCTTTCTTTTTTTTTTTTCATCGAGCTTTTTGCCTGCCTGCCGCCACCTATGCCTGCCTCCAGGCTTTGGCTTGAGGTCTCCCAGTCCCATCTGCCGATCCCTCTGCCATCGCGCCTTCAGTGATCCACACAGTGCAGGACCCGAGACACCTCAGAGGGCCATCACATACAGTGACAGGGAGACATGGTGCTTTTTTCCCCCGGTTTCCTCCCCCCCATTTCCCTGGGGTCATGGTAACATGGTTGCACATGCTCTTGGAGGCACACATGTGCTCCAGAACCTGCAACACTGTTCCACCCACCCCCAGCATAGCGTCACCCCCCAATTTGCTCGACACTGCCACCAAGCCTCCACTTGGTGGCAGCCAAGAGCTGGGAAAACTTGCCTCCCCAATCTGGGAGAGCACAGCTGCCAAGTGTCCTCTTAATCCTCTCCCAGCCCAACCTCCCCCGACTCCTGGCGGCCTGAGCTCATTCCAAACCCAGGTCACTGGTGTGGGAGAGGTAAGGCGTTCAAGGCCCCCTTAACTCTCTGCACCACTGGGCCAACTTTAAGGGCTTGATTTTCCTCAAACTGAATTTTGTTTCTCTTTACAGTTGAGATATGCTCTCAACAGGTTCTTAGATAGTGTGCCTGAACTGGTTAAAACCAGCTCATGAAATGTATTGGTGGGACACGAGGGGCTGGGAACATTTATAAGCTACTACCTGAACCAGACATAAAGATGACTCTCAATGCCAGACTTAGGTGGGAAAAAAGAGCAAAATTGTTTTATCCCTGAAGAAATCTGGGAAGAAATTTGGATCATTGCCCATAAAAGCATTAGAGACACAAATGGTGCTGTTATCCAATTTAAAATTTTTCATCAAAGCTATTTAACTGCATTGTATTTAGAAGCGTTGGCCTTGCAGAGGATGATAATTGTTGGAGGTATCCAGAATCGAAAGTACATCTCACTCATATCTTATGGGACTGCCCTAATGCCTCCAAAATCTGGCAACAGATAGTAACTATTATATCAAACACCAACAAGGGAAACATTCCAGTCTGTCCTTGCATTTTTTTTCAGGAAACTGTTCCAGGCTGTCCTATCTTAAAAAATATGACAGATATTGGATATTGGTGGCTAGTGTGAGACTTTACATTTCATGGATAATTTAGTCCTGGAACTGTACAACAGCAGCAAAATGATAGAACTCTGGATATCAGCAATTAGATCATTGAAGAAATAATATGCAATCCGGTATGTTTTCCTATAGACATCTTGTGCAGTAATCAATAGCAGCTCTAAACACTGTATCTCTGAGTTCATTTTTATTACAATTGAAGTGGTTGTCAAACTGTGAAGTACTAGCAAATTCACAGCATTAGAGTTTACTTATGGGGCACCAACTTTGTGACTTTGAGTGGTAGGGGCCACTCTGGCTTACTGGGTTCATGCCCCGAGGCCTGAATATCAGGAGAATGACAGAGAGGGACTTTCCTTATGGGAGGGTGGGTGCTGCTACAATAGCTGCTCCTTGTTGTGGCTTATGGGTACTTCCTTGGAACCATGAGTGACCTTGCACTGCTGGTTCCCCCAAATATGCTGTTGCATGTGTGTGCTCATCAGGGAAGTTGGCCCCTAGAACATGAAAACCGAGAGACCCTCCCATGCTACCTGGCCTTATAGTGCACTGCCTCCACCCCTGAGGCATCACTTTGGGACTGCAAATGCTGTTTCTCCCTGGTGGCAGCATGAAGCCCCCCCCAATGAGATATGCAAGATGGAACCCTGGCTGGGTAACCACATGGAGCCCCCAGCTGTGGTGTGCCTGATGGTGCCCCTGGCTGAGTATGCTAGACAGAACCCCCAGCTAGGATATGCCAGATGAGTCCCCTGCTGGGATATTCCAGAGACAGAGCTCCCAGCTAGAATATGCCAGAGGGAACTCCTGGGTAGGCTAATCATACAGAGCCCCCTCTGGGATATGCCAGACAGAGACTCCAGTTGGGAAATGCTGGACAGAGCCACCAACTTGGATAAGACAGACAGATCCCCCGGCTGGGATATGCCAAATGGAGACTCCAGCTGGGATAACCTCATGGAGCTCCCAGCTAGGATATGCCAGACGGAGCCCCTGGCTGGGCTATGCAGGACCCCACAAACTGACATTCTGTTTGGAGGGTTGGGTTTAAAGTAAAAACACGTGATAATGATTACAGTGCTGAGCTTATTTGAGGGAGGAGCTGAGCACATATCTATGCCCCCAATGAAGCTCTGAAGGACGAAGTGCCAGGGGCAGTTTGGATGGGTACTGAAGTGCAGAGATTGGGTATTTGTATTTTACAGTGCTGCATAGATCTGCACCTTCTGTTTATTCACCTAGCAGGGCAAATCTTCACATCACTTAAAGGCATTGTCCGTATGATGCACTATTGCTCTATGCTCTCAAAATAAATCTTTTTTTGCTGCATTTGTTGGTGACTATTAATATATACATATCGAACTTGTGATGCCGCACAGCACTTCTTTACCCCAGACCTCATAGTACGCTCCCACATTTTTGGATCTGTGTATGTAATATTGGGGTTAGCTTACCTGAGGGAGTGCACTGACCCCGTCCCTGTTTGCCTGACCCACCTTCATTTTTGGATTCATTCTTCATTCTACCTGAGGCTGCCCAGAGGAGGATCACAACAGCAGATGATGATGACTTTGACGGGCAGCAGAGACCTGAGGGAGTGGACTGGTGGGGGCCAGGTGGGACTACAAGTAAAGATATTAAAAAAAACAAAACAATTGACTTAACCTTGCTGCCGGTCAGGTTACTAAATCCTTCCTCTGTAAATAGCACAGCTGCAGGATTTTCAGAAAGGACTTGGACCTAGCATGCCATCCACAACAACAGAATCAAAATGAAAATTTACATTCTTAGCAAGATAAATGCTAAAGTCCAGCTTACTAAAGCCATCAACCAAATACACAGCTTTGTACACTCGGACACTGTCTCCTCAGACTGGAAGTATTTATCTATATTGCTTATTGAGATGCAACCTCTGAAAGCAACAAATCTGCATTGGTGTCTGTGTCTGTCTATGTGTCTGTGTCTGTGTGTGTGTCTGTGTCTGTCTGTCTGTGTCTGTGTGTTTGTGTGTGTTGGTTAGAGTGGTACTATAATGTAATAATATAATGCTGCAACTGGGAATTTGACGTGTTGGCCATTTTAAATAAAATAATATAAAAATAGATAGCTGGAGAGATAGATAGATAGATAAATTTATTTCAAAGATTTTTGCTGTAGGCACTACATGGGAGAAAACTATCTGAGAATACGACCTTTATAGAGAGAGAGAGACAGATACTGCTATGGCACTTATTAAAGATAAATACTGGGCCTGGCCTGTTTGATGGACCATAGCTGATCCCATGCTGGCATTCCCAATGAGAAATAACCATTCAAATGTAGTTTGTTGTCTTGCCAGATTTGTTTCTTTTGCTGCTGAAGTTGAATTAATTTTTCTGGTTGCCTCTTGTTGTTGCAGAGAACATTTTCCTTTCAGAGACATTTGCTTAACAACGATCTCACTGTGGGGGATAATCTCTGAGGCACTCCCCAGTCATGACATCATGGGTTCTTACGTGCATCGAAACAAGTTGCAAGCACATCCTAGAGCTCCAGTGTGTTTCTTGTAAAGAACAAATGTTTATTATAAAAAACAACTCCATTACTATGGTAAGAAGCGACCTGGCTAAACCATTTATTAATATCCTACAACAAAGCTCAAACAAGACCACAGGAGTATGTTTCTGCAGATATGCAACTGTTTAAAATTGCAAAACTGGCAGTCTTAGAAATGTTAGCGCTGCAGCTTCTACTAGCGTTGGTTGTCTAGGAAAATGTTAGCTGAGAAATTCACAGCACAGTATTCAAATTTTAAACATTATCGCATTGTACAACTATAGAGATTATTAGCTACCTGAACACCACTGCTAGCGATGCCAGGAACTAAAATAATGTCTGACCCACATAATTGAACACAGAATCTATGCAGTGATTTACATGAGGTAATATAATAAATAATCTGGTTCCTGAGTTGTATTAACCACCAACAAGAATCTGGTGACCCTGCTAGCCTCACTAACTTGTAAAAAGGCACTCTCAAACTCACCCAGAAAAGCTTCATTGCACTGGAAAATGCTTAAAATGCCTGAGCTGGATTCAGACATTACTGGAGTTCAGTAGCACTAAATCAAAGCACCCGCAACCACCTTGTGTGGAGTGCCTCAGAGATGTATTCCCCCACAATCACCTTTACCAGGTGAGTAAACTACCATTGCTTTTCTCTTTCAGTATCACTTAAAAATGCATCATCAGATCTTCTTTGTTTCCTTGTCAGTAAGCCCTGGGGGTATATCAGGATAAAAGTACAAGCTTTCATTGTCTGTGAGTGCAACTGACTGAGGTCCGGTGTTGTCAATTGCAATTTGTAATATTTCTTTCTGACCTCTACAGTTCCGGCATTAATAACTGCTGGAGGTTATGGGAAAGCAAAGAAAAGAGATGTGTCCAGACAGTATGAAAACACAGGGTAAGTACATAAAGCACTGCTCTGCTAGACTGTAAAAGGAACACATATATTTAATATATAATTTTTGTATCTTGTCTCAAAGATACATTGCAAATATTGATTACTACAGTAATATAGCTGAAAGACAAAAGCACTGTCATTACTTTGCATTAGGCACCCATACAGTTTTAAATTATAAATGTATACATTTTAATGTAAATTGATTTTAGGCTCTCTCATTAGCGATCTGGGGCCTGACTTTCGGCGGTCTATGGTTGGGCAATGGACAAACAGCCTGATCAACATAGGTGGCTGAGATATGCTTGAACTGAGTATATCCCAGCTACGGTTCTGTGTCCCCAGTGTGCATCTACACCGAGCGACATCCTCAACTTCTGCCCGCTACGCACCACCAGTGTGGATCCCCGCATTGTGGCAGAGGGTGGTGCCAGTCTGGACCACAGGTATTCAGTCAGATGCATGTGCCCATCTATAAATGGATCCCTGCCTGCACAGGGTGAATGGAATTGGAATATTGGGATAGGGCCCTCCTAAACTACATAAAGCAGCTCAAAAAAACACCTGAGGATATGGCATACTACCTGGATAATTATAACACAAGAACAGCAGTAGGTCCAGTGCATCCACCTCCCTCTAGATTAGGGAGATGAGTGCACTGAACCTACTGCTGTTCTTGGGATATGGCTCTCCTACTGCCATATCGCCACTGAAAAGTCAGAATTATTCAGACAGGTACCGGCTGCTGATGGTACTGTCACAGTCCACTGTGGAAGCTCTCAGGGCTGGAAGCCAATCATGCCCAGGAAACAAAGTAGTAGCTGGGGGGGGGGGGCACATAGCCACCAATTCAGCCCCTAGGGCTTTGTAGCATCCTTCCCTCTGCCAGCACCCTGCATCATGTATTTTGGCTTGTGCATGCAGTGCAAGCCCGTACTCACCCCCTGGCCATCCTCGTTCCATATGCCATTGATAGCCATGCACATGTGCTGGGACTGGATGTGTGGAAGGGGAGCACATCCATTTCCAAGGATGCCACAGAGTGCCCTGCTGGTATGCATCATGCACGTAGGGGGTACTCCATGGCTTTTCACTGCACTCCACTCTTGCGGAAGGGCTGGAAGTATATTGTTGTTGTGGATCAGTTCGAAGTCTTGTACACAACTCATTGGTGTGGGAAAAAAGGCCCGCATGAATGACCTGAAGACAAATTGATAACTTTTGCAGTTTCTCCCCACAAGTGGTGCCATATTCTCTTTGCTGCACAAATGCTTCACCTGGTCAATGCTAGCAACAGTATATGCACAGAAAATGACCTCGACCTGCTGTACAGCAGAGAAGAGAGTCACAGTTTGGTGCCTCTTTTGAAATTCATGCTCATGTGGAATGAATCTCAGGAGCACATTGAGACCCTATGATGTGCCTCTTTTTCTGTCATGTGTGGGAATTTCAGCAGAGCTGATTTACAGAAGTTTGAGCACCAAAGTTTTTTTTTAATTATTATTATTTTATTGAGTATTCAGAAAGTATCTTTGAGTCAAAGACTCATTTTCAAAGGTTCCACATCAATACAGGTAAAGCATGATACAGAGCAATGCAGAAATGGAACACAAGCAATCATGCATGGTACAAGAATATACGGTAAATTGACTAACATTTAGATAAATAGCAGATTAATGTATAAGACTTAGAGAACATTATACATATAAAAGCTCCAAAGGGGCTAGTTCAGAGATTTTTGGGTTGGGGAGTAGCCAGCCAGAGGCCTTAGTCAACAGATCGAGGGGCAGGTCAAGGGTCATTGGCAATCACAGGGATTAGACAACAGTAGATGGTTCCTAAGGTAGGCTCTGTAGGGGCCAATTCTATTGACATTGATGAGATCATTAGGCAGGTTATTTACCCAGGAAGGGGCTCAGTAGCTAAAGGACCTTTGGAACTGGGATGTGTGGCAGCGGGGAACCAAGAGGAGTTGCCTCCTAGCATTATGGATGCACAGGCATGACAGGGCCCATTGTATTAGAGGTGAGAGACTGGGGGAGGGCCAGACCAAGGGTAATCTTTTTGGCCATGAGTAAGGCTGTAAGTTTTTCATGGTAAAAATAGGCAGATTTCACGGTCCTGGTTGCAAGTCAAGATAGAGACCAACAACTGACTTGAAACAGACTTTCCCGTTGACATTTTTTGCGTTGCCTCCCACCCCCTCCTGCTTAATTGAGTCTCATTCATTCACTGTGAGAGCTGCAAATGACCTAGGGTCTGAGGGCAGCACCAAGGACTGTTTTTTTTTCTTTTTTCTTTTTTCTTTTTAAACAAATCAGACCTACAGCCAGATTACAACTCTGGAGAACAGCTGCCACATAAAGAACCAGGGGGCCGAGGGCAGGCACAGTCTGATTATGGCTGCCCTACCCCTGCAAGTCGTAACTCAGGATGGAGACCAGAAACAGACTTGCGATCGGAATTTTGCACTTCTATTTGGATCCGCTTTGACTCATCTTCTAAATGCAGGAAGCAGGAAACTGTCCGATCAGTGTGCTGCAGGAGGGACAGAATGGCTGTAGGAGTTTGGGAACAGATGTAAGCAAACACCTTTACAGGCTTTACAGGCTCATTGAGGGTTGCAGGGGTGATAGAACAGGAATAGAATGAAGCATAATTAGCTGTCCGATCGGTGTTTGACACATTTCTGCTTATTTTTAGTGAATGTCACAGGGAGCAACAGATTTCATGGCAGAGAGAAAAATCGCAAATTTCACGGTAATCGTGAAATCCGTGCCCCCATGAATTAATTACAGCCTTAGCCATGAGCCAGGTATGAAATCTGATTCTGTTATCAAGATTCAGGCAGTTTGTGGCGTTGTAAAGGGAGCATGTGTGGGTTAAATGATCACAGCCCAGGATGAGGGGACAGGCTTTGTTGAGGGAGAACCATAGTCTAGACAAGGCTGAGGAGCTGGCAGCGCTATAGAGTAGCATGCCATAGTCTAGAAGGGAGAGGATCGAGTAAGAGACCGCTAGAGGAAGGGCATCAGGAGTAAGACAATGTTTAACCCAGTAGAGGATGCCAAGTTGGATGTTGAGGGCTGTGAATAGTTGGTGAATGTGTTGGTGGAAGGTAAGGGCCGGGTCAAGTGTGATGCCCAGGTACTTAAAGGAGTCCACTTGTTCGAGTGGGGGCCTGGTTGGCAGTTAGGACTGGCAGGCAGTAGTCCTTCCTAGAGTTTAGTGGGTGTGAGAAGTACATGACTTTAGTTTTTTTATAGTTTAGAATGAGGTGCTGTGTGGTGAACTATTTTTCAGCCTTGCTTAAAGAGGATTGGAGGGAGAGGGGAAGCTGAGCAGGGTCAGGATTGGAGGAGTACAGGACAGCGTTGTCTGCATAGAGTATGATATCGGGCTGATGTTGCTGAATCCATCCCTGGTATGAGTCCCAATTTTTTAAAAAGCTGCAGACATTAAGGGTGGCAATATGCAATCCCCCCTGCAGAGTGTGTGGGCATGGAGGTTGCAAGATGTCCAGGGTTAGGGTGTATATTGCCAGACATAAGGAAGAGGAGAAGAAGAGACCTGAGGATGGGATTCCAGGTCAGCTTTTTGGGGCAGTGAGATTTGGGTGCTTGGAAACCTTTAAAGTTAGAGAATGTGGGAATGGGGAGGTTAAGTAAGTTGGGGGGGAAGCCAGGGTCAGAAGCTGCAGCGAGGGGGGGTGGCAGGACCATGGGTGGTGAGTGGGGGGTTCGGGAGGTGTAGGAGGTAGCGTCCCTCTCCTGGTAGTGGCAGAATGCTGCATGAGGGGGTGGGCTAGTCAATAGATAGTTCGTGGTGCTGTGTGATAAATTGCATGGTGGGGCAGCCAGTTGGGCAGTAGGACGTCATTTCCCAAGGAGAGTGGATATTCAGGAAAAGTGGAGAGTGGAGGTGTCAGTAATGGGAAGAGCAGTCTGAGTATGGGGATGACATACCGATACATAGTAGCTAGGTGGGGGGGGACCAGTGGAAGAGCCAGAAGTGGGAAACGGAAAGCCGCCGATCTGCCTCTAGTGGCGAGCGAGTATAGGCTGCTAGTGGAGAAGTGGGCTGATTGGTTCAAAACCCACACCTGTGTCCCTATATAAGGAGGAGTTCACCAAGGGTGGTGGTGGTGGGGGCAGTGGGGAGCTGACGCAGAGCATCAGTGGGGCAACTCTCAGCCTGTTCCAGTAGCGAGGAGGAGGAGACGGAGCTCCTACGTCTGCCTAATTCTGTTCCGTACCTTGATTTTGGGTGGTGGGGGAGGGCAAATCCACTGCTAGCCCTCACGACCTCCGCGGACAGGATCAGCTGTGGGAGAATAAAACAAGCAGGTACGAATTTATAGATGGAGTGGGTGGGGTGCAGCAGGAGAACTAGTGTCCCATTTAAAAAGAGTGAATCTGAAATGAATGCAGGCTGGCAGGAGAAGACACACTGTGGCTGAAATCACTGGCTGGGTGGAGCTGCGTAGTTCGTAGCAACAGAGCTAATTAGTTTAGCACAGCACAATTAGTAACTCCCTTAATTATTTCTAAATTAGCAAAGCAGACTTAGAAAAATAAATAAAAGATCCCTTGCAGTTACCGATAGAGCCCTGGTTTATATGCTTGCATGCACAGTTCCTGTCCTTAAAGTACTTTAACTGTTTGTAACCCCTAGATGGCGCTATCCCAGGGGATACTACCCCTGCCTGATTTGCCACTAACAGGTTGAGGGGCCTGGATCCAATGGCGGGTGCCTCCACCCAGAGGTCAGAGTTTGCAATAGTTAAACTAACTTGGTCACAGCCCTCTGGGACACTGCAACCACCCTTTCTTCCCACTAGTGGCCCACACAATATATCAGAATTACCTTCACAGTATACACTTACCCCCAGGTCTGGTTCCGGCACTGGGACCTCCTAGAAATGAGATACAGTGCAACAATCACAGTACAGTACATTAACATAGACAAATACCTCAGGCAGTATAACTTTGCTGAAACAAGCAGCTCTGATTTATTTAGGGGATATAACAAGGACAGGGAAATCAGGTTAATTAGCTTATCACTTTAATAATCTACCTATGGCTCTGTGCACAGGCCTATCCCTATCAGTTACTGTCCCTGGGTACCCAAGCCCTAGTGGCTAGTCCAAACCGTGGCAGCTGGTAGGGCCCTTTCACACGAGAAAAGGAGAATTAAACAGTCAGCAGTACAGTAATTCCATTTGGATTTAATGTGGCAATTCAACAGGGAGCGACCCTGAATTAGTACTCACGACCTCCAAATAAGATAGGGTCCTTCAATGTCAGCAGGGCTCACTTGAGGTGCACAAACCTCTTCACACATCCATATAAAAGAAAGCACTATACCAGGCAGGCTGCATCTGTATCCCGATCGCAATTACTGCACAATACCCGGAGAACACACAGCAGATTCAGTTCCTGACAGACCGAGTGTAATTTTCAGCAATCCTCCAGTCTTCTACAGGGTGAGCCTGGTTTCTACTCTTCAGAGATCCTTTGATTCTTTCTCACAGGACGGATTCAGTCCTAACAAGCTGCAGACCGAACTCTGGGCCTTACACTGCTTTTTGACTAAAACTGCACACTGAAAAGCACAGGGCTCCTTCCTTCTTCACTGCCAAAGCTCAACTGAAACTCCAACCGACAAAACTGGGCACTTCCTTTGAGTTCCTCCCAGTTCTTGACTGGATTGGCTGTCACTCACAATAGACTGCTGCTGTTGGTCCAAAAGGCACTGAAGTCTAAACTACATCTCCAGAGTCACTGCCCATACAATCCTCTTGTGGCTGGCTCAGATTATGAGTCCAAGTTCTGATTCGTCCAAGGCACCATTTTAGAGCTAGCTTACCCCACACTGATTGGTCCAGTTCAGCAGTTCAAAACTAGAATGGGGAACTAGCAGACACAGTTCTGACTGCAAAGAAAGCAGGTTAGACAAACTGTAATTTCATTATTACTCTAAATAATTTCTGGCAAACAGTTACATCTTTCAGATAGGTTCCTTTGCACTCCTAGTGACTGCAAAATGAAGTGAATTACAGCAGCTTGAGTGGTACTCAATCAAAGAAACACACAGTCCCCCATACAAACTAATTATGTCTGCAAGCAGACAGCTCTTAAAGAGACAGTACCAGAGGTTCTAAAAACACTCACTGATAAATGGCTTAAATGCCAAACACCATTCAGGCTTGGAGCATTCAAGCAAGCTCCTGGAAGTCTTTTGGGAACCCCCATTTGCAAGGGGGTTACATGTTGATGGCTTTCTAAAACAAATCCTTTAAGTTTACAATTCCTTTAAGTTTGCCTTTAGGCTTACAATTCCTTTAAGGTTGCCTAGAATACATGCAAGGGTTTGTTAAATAAAAAAAAAACTATATTCACTTGTATGCCGGCAAAACAGAGAGACAGGGTTTGAATGTTTAAAAATGGCGCCAGTTGTGCTCTCAGTCTGTTCCAGTAGCGAGGAGGAGACGGAGCTCCTACGTCTGCCTAATTCAGTTCTGTAATTGATTTCGAGGGGTGGGGGAAGGCGACTCCACTGCTAGCCCTCATGACCTCCGCAGACAGGATCAGCTTGATCTCGGGGGAAGGGGAGGGCGACTCCACTGCTAGCCCTCACGACCTCCACGGACAGGATCAGCTGTTTTTAAATTGTATTGCTGATTTTCAGTTATACCGAAGACAGATCAAGTAGCTTTTGCTCCACATGGAAATTTACCTTGTCAAACAGCCTAGGATAAGATTCCTGACAATTCTTTTTCAATCACGAACAACCATTTATTGTCATATCTTGCCAAATATAATATTTAATTATCAGACAGAGTGTTTAAACTCAGTTTCCACTTCCCAAATTCCCGTTTCAGACAGAGAAACCCCTCTGCAGACCGTTAGGTCTTATTTTGACTTTCTTTCTTTCTCTGTCTCTCTTTTTCTTTTTCTCCCACTCTCTCTTGCTCAGCATGTCTCTTTTGTCTTGTTCTGTACATCAAGGACCAGATCTGGGTCCAGGGAAAGTTGCACAAAGTGTTGCTGAAGCTCCTGCCAGTATCCTAATATGGCTGGGCAGTCCCAAAAAACCTACATCATTCACTTTTGTAGTAATGCATTTACACAGGATAGCACACTTGGGATTACATTCAGCCATCTGTTTCTACCTACTTTTAGAGGTGAGAGCAGTGAAGTCCAGGGAGGACAAGAGACTTGCTGAAGTTCATGTGGGAAGACAGTGGGTTCTGTGAGATTTGAACCTGTGATCTCCTGGTTCAGTTTAAGCTGCTTGATCCCATGTTGGGATAAGCCTTCTACGTGGAATTAAGAGAACACCCACTTACTGCTAAACTGAATTAATTTAAAAGGACACTGTCAACCCTTTTTGTATCATATCATTTTTAAGTAAAACCCCACATTTTATGATTGCTCCCTTCCTCTAAAACCCATTGACGTTGCAGGTTGATTTATCTGCCTTCTTGTTTATTAGACCCAAAATGCATGGTAATGTATAGCTAGGACCAGCTTTGTTTTGCTTCATATCACAGAACTACTCTTAGTGTACACATCCTGAACATTAGAAACACCCTCAAACAGTGCAGCCACTCATGATACAATAGTGTCCTCCACTATATTTTTTCTGGAGAAAAATTTAATTAACACATTTATAAAATACTCAGATTTTGTCTAGGAACTAGATCATATTGCCACCAAGTAAAACTGGAAGATGCCTGGAATCTTTTCTAGTAAAAAGAAAGGTAGGGTCAAATTGTTTGCCCAATATTGTTGCACTGCACCTTTAACAGTTGTGCTTCTGCTCAAAAAACAGTCTCAGTCCCTTCATGTGAGTACTATATTTGTGTATGGAAGTGACATCCTGCAGTAACTCTCCCTCAGCTGTCAGTCCGCATGACACCACTTCTTTAAATTTGTTTAGTGCAATAAGGGAAACCATCTCTAAATAAGCCCTGTAGGCTGCAAAATGTCTGGGTCTGCATGGTGGTTGGTTAAAGATGAATTTCCACATTAGTTGGTACAACCACCTTGAGAACAGCTCTTGCAGAGTCAAAGGCTGTTGTTTGTTCTCCTTGATAGATGACCTTGTCAGCCGGTGCTAAGACTAGATCACTCTTCCACCTATCAGAGAAACTCGTAGGCTTGAAGAAATGTATGGAACACGTACACACGAGTTGTGACTCACTGAACTGACTCTTTTATTGCATAGAGTCTTATCAGAGAATCTGGGTTAGAAAGGTGAGCAGCAGCCTTTCTTTTCAAAGAATCATTATTTACTTAATGCAGCCTGGGCAAACCTTAGAGACTGCACAGCAGCCAGGAGAAACTCTACCAGCCAGGGTTCCTCTCCAGGTTTTCATGACTGCTAATGTATTTATCTAGCAGATGCAGAACGTATCCTAATTATTACTCAAGAAGGTGCAGTTTCTGCTGAACATGTCTTTTCAATGATCTAATACATGAAGAAATTGCTCTCTGTTCACCGATTGGCTGGAACAAGGTAAATAGGTTCCACAAGCTGACTGAATGGCTCACTTTCACTGTGAGTAGTTACTCTAGTATAATAAAGCCAGATGCTAATAAATGTAACCACATCCAGGAGTGGAGAATTGGGTATTTGTTTTTTTAAAGCAGCAGTGCATGTTATCATGGCAATTTTCTACATATTACATTTTATTATGTTTAGGATTGGCATTTTTCTCCTGTTTTGTAAGCTCTACTCCTATTTTAAGGCTATTTCGGCATTTTTTTAGATTTGAAATAATTAATGGAGTATTCCTTTAAATATGACTCCTCCCAGGTTTTCAGCAGTATTCCTGACTGTTTTTCAATAACCTTTGTCTCATAAGATCAGTGAGCAGTGTCTGTTGCATGCTAGTTAATCTTAGTAGTGGGTGTTTAAAAACAACTGGGAATGCTGATGAAAGCCTGAGGAAGCTCTAGTGGAGAGTGAAACGTTGGGAAAATTTTTTGCTGTAGAGAGAATGGAATACGTTGTGTGTACATTGTTTATTTATAAATTGAACCTGGCAATGGCTCCATTGTGAGTGGGCCAACTTTGTTTGTTCTGGTATTGCATTTACTACATTGTTGGTCTACCGGCAGTATCACTAGGACCTGCCTGTGCAGGTTTTGCTCTGTGTTTGTAGCTGAGCACTAGTGCGCTGGTCCATTATCACAGTGGTAGGGGTACTGCTCACGACACTGGTGACCTGGGTCAGGAATGAGCCTCGGTTGTGGTGAGGGGGCACTTGAGGGAGTAGGTGTGCGCATCCCAGATGACGCTCTTCTTCTCGGCGGAGAAAAAGTACTGTTTTCGACTACGATACTGCCACCGAGTGACCACAGGTAGTAGAGCAGCTGAAGAGCTGAGGGAGGATTGGGACATCACAGGTGGTGCGTGTCACACTTTGTATGTGTGCTCCTTTGACATCAGTGCATGCAGTGTCCCAGGGGACAGGAGTAAACACGAAAATGGCCCTAGCTCTGGAGATGATAGATCCCAGTATACCTGGGCAACATACCATCACCTGGGGTGTTGCCTGACAAACTACAAGATTCAGGGGTACATTCCCCAACCCCAACCCTGCCTAGGTGGTGTAACCAAGGCTCAGTGGAGGCTGGCATCCAGGTAACCACCACTGCCTGAGCTTTCCCTATCCATGGCCCACCCCGTACTATATGTGCCTTACTCAATGCTGTTGGGCACATTTATGCATGATATTTATCTGGAATCATGCTCTCCTCTGGTCCCAAGGCAGGGAAAGACACCACCAGCTATGCCATCCCATTCACAGCTCCAAAAGTTGGAACAATTTAAATCACACATTTTTACCCCCCTACCTGAAAATTCCTAGCCTCTGCTTTATGAACTACTAACCTCTTGGCATTTGATGACTCCATAACATATGCTCAGAAGGAAATAGTGGATCACTTGGACTCAGGTTCTCAGCAGTTTCTGTCGCTGTTGGGTTTCTTCGCTATAGCGCCAGTGCTCATCAGATGTATTGGTTGAGCCCCCAGGGCTCTGTCCTGGGCCCGACCCTTTTTTTCATCTTCTTAAATGATATCCCTTCCACTCATGTCTCCTCGCCCATCCACATGGATGCAGATGATGCCATTCTATTGGCTTTGGTTCTTCTTGAGCTGGAACTGGCACTCCAGCATGACTTTGACAATGTCCAGCATTGGTTCTGCTTAAACCAGCTCTTACTAAATGCCCCCCAAAAAACCCTGTCTCTGTTTTTTGGCACCTCTGGATTGGAACCTATTTAAAAAGGCTAACCAGTTTTAAGTACTTAGGGGTGTTGCTGGACTAGAACCTCAGATTGTTTCACCCACATTAACGCCATACATAAGAAACTTTGCCCTAAGCTTAGTGTGCAGTACTGCAACAAATTCTGCCTTCCTCTCTCAGACAATAGAGAGCTCATCCTTGTAATGATCTTGCTGGCACCTGGCTGCATAAATGGGGCCAGATTTTTTAACATTAGTGCAAGGACTGTGGTTTCAGGTGCAGCCTTAGACTTTAGGGCAGCTGGGACACCTAGACCATCTGACATAAATGGACCATATTTTCAAACATTGATCTATTTTGCAGCAATTTACATATATCTATACACACACACACACACACACACACACACACACACACACACACACACACACACACACACACACACCCCTACACACACATTCACACACACACACACACACACACACACACACACACTCACACACACTATACATGGGTTCAAATGTAGATTTGTCATCAATATTGTCAGTTTGTTGCCCTGCAGTTCTGGGGTTTCTGGTATTCCTTGAATTACTCTGTTTCCTGAAAATGTTATTTACTACCAAAAATGATGCAATATAGGCTGTGAAAGGCAGACAAATATATTATAGCTGAGTCACCGAACAACAGCTCCTTTCAAACAACATTAAGTCTTGCTGTATTCTGACTATATGCAGTTAGCCCCAGCACTTGAACTGCTCTGGAGAGAAAAGGGTTAACTCTATGCCAAGGCATAGAACGTTGAGCTCAAACTCGGTTTTCAAACCTCTGTGCCTGGTACTCCTCAGTGTAACTGTCAGATTCTTTACTCCGCCTAACTGTGAAGTCGCTTTGGAGATTCTCTCCTTCGCTTCGGTTTGGTTTAAGTAAACATCGGTTGGTTTTCTACCGTTTTTCTTATTTTATTCGGTATTTGGATCTCTGTCTATGATATAGTAAGTGTAGCTAGTAGGTAGGTAGAGTTTTCTTAGTAGAAATTGTTTTTTTGTTCGGTTTTCTCCCGGTTGGTCCGGTTGGGAACCAAAACAAATTCTGTGCTGATTTTTTCTGTTCTATAATTTGTGGTTTCCGGTACCTATCGGATCCTAAAAAAAAACAACAGTTTTCCTGAAAAAAAAAAACAGTTTTCTTATACATAAGGAAATGGCAATTTAACAAAAAGTGTTATGTTTCTTTCCTGCATGTGTTTATAATCTTTATGATCAGTTTAGTTTTCATGTGAGGAAAGCAATAACACAATATAACTTTTTAGAGCACAGGCTTGTGAACTAGGGCCATAGTAGGAGTCACGTGTTCAGAAGGAAATTAGTATGGTGTAACTGTGCAGCTGAGTGCTTGGAATTTTGTGGTGCTTGCTTGTGAAATGTACAGTGGTGCTTGCTTATGCAGTGTACCATGGTGCTTGGTTGTGAAGCATACTGTGGTGTTTGCTTGTGCAGAATACTGTGGTGCTTGCTTGTGCAGCATACTGTGGTGCTTGCTTTTGCAGCATACTGTGGTGCCTGCTTGTGCAGCATACTGTGGGGCTTTGCTTGTGCAGCATACTGTGGGGTTTTGCTTGTGCAGTGTACTGTGGTGCTTGCTTGTGCAGCGTACTGTGGTGCTTGTTTGTGCAGCGTACTGTGGTGCTTGTTTGTGTAATGTACTGTGGTGCTTGCATGTGCAGCGTACTGTGGTGCTTTGATTGTGCAGTGTATTGTGGTGCTTGCTTGTGCAGTGTACTGTGGTGCTTGTTTGTGCAGCGTACTGTGGGGCTTTGCTTGTGCAGTGTTCTGTGGTGCTTGTTTGTGCAGCGTACTGTGGGGCTTTGCTTGTGCAATGTACTGTGGGGCTTTGCTTGTGCAGCATACTGTGGTGCTTGCTTGTGCAATGTACTGTGGTGCTTGCTTGTACAATGTACTGTAGTGCTTGCTTGTGCAGAGTACTGTGGTGCTTTGCTTGTGCAATGTACTGTGGTGCTTGCTTGTGCAGCGTACTGTGGGGCTTGCTTGTGCAGCATACTGTGGTGCTTTGCTTGTGCAATGTACTGTGTTGCTTGCTTGTGCGGTGTATTGTGGTGCTTGTTTTTTCAATGTACTGTAGTGCTTGCTTGTGCAGTGTACTGTGGTACTTTGCTTGTGCAATGTACTGTGGTGCTTGCTTGTGCAGCGTACTGTGGGGCTTGCTTGTGCAGCATGCTGTGGTGCTTTGCTTGTGCAATGTACTGTGGTGCTTGCTTGTGCAGTGTACTGTGGGGCTTGCTTGTGCAGTGAACTGTGGTACTTGCTTGTGCAGAGTACTGTGGTGCATGCTTGTGCAGCATACTGTGGTGCTTGCTTGTGCAGTGTACCATGGTGTTTGCTTGTGCAGCATACTGTCGTGCTTTTTTGTGCATCATACTGTGGAGCTTGCTTGTGCAGTTTGCTTGTGCAGTGTATTGTGGTGCTTGCTTGTGCAGCGTACTGCAGTGCTTGCTTGTGCAGCACACTGTCGTGCTTTTTTATGCATCATACTGTGGAGTTTGCTTGTGCAGTTTGCTTGTGTAGTGTATTGTGGTGCTTGCTTGTGCAGCATACTGTGGTGCTTGCTTGTTCAGTGTATTGTGGTGCTTGTGTAACTGAATGGATAAGGTTGCTAAGAGCTGTTGGTAGCTCGGTGCTGTTGGTAATGTAGTTGGATTAAAGTCTTTGGAGTCTTTCTTGCTGTCTGTTCCTGAGGCACTACCACCCTGTTGGGGCACAGGAGGCACAGAGACACTCTTTTTTTATCCACAGACCTCTTTCTCTGTGCTGTTCTTGTCTGGCTGCACCCCCCAGCCCCATCACCAACCTTCTCACATGCTCACTAGTTATCCACCACTTGCCCAGGACTGTCTAATGTGGGTGGCCAGCTATGTTGGTGATGCGAAAGTCTGTGGAGTGTGTCAGTTTGACTGGCTGGCCTATTCCTCCTCTTCCTCCTCCTCAGATTTTTCCACCCTGGGGTGCCGGTGCACAGTGACACAGTCATGCCTGCATGCGGTGGCATGCAGATGTGAGAGGCACCCAGTGGCAACCCCTCCCCTCCTGGTGCCCCCAACTGTACTACCAACTAGTCTCCTCTGGTCAGCAGTCATGTAACATGTACAGTACCACTCCTCTGAGGATGGAGCACAGTCACTGGGACAGTCAATCATTCCTCCTTGGACAGCCCCCATGGCCCATGCTCATTCCCAAACGTGGGTCACCAGTGTAGCAAGCAGTAATGCTACCACTGTGGTACCCAGTCAGCCACATAAACCCTCTTGAGGAGGGTTCTACTCTTATAGGTGCCACAGGATGGCAAGTTATTTGGCTAAAGATACCTTAGAGAAGAAGCCCAAAGGAGAGAGGTGAGTTGCCAGAGGAGGAGGAGCAGGGGAGGATGGTGGGAGGAAATAATTAAGCTTGCAAAGGATCTTGGGGCATGCGCTGTTATAGCCCTTGGTGATAGGCTTTGTGTGTGTTGCTTACTGCTCTGCCCAAACCTCAAGCTTCTTCTTGCAATAGATAAGAACAGAGGAGGGTAGTAAAACCCACTGGGGGCACTTACCCTCCTGAGCCCTTTTTTGACTCAGTAAGGCCTTCTAAGGAGGGCCTTATTGATATTATAACCCAATTTTACCAAATCTGTTTAGTTACCTGTTTTTTTATGGTATGTTTTTGAGGGGTGGGAGCAATTTTGACATTTGGATGTCAGTAGGAAATGCTGTTCACTTCAGCTTCTGTCTCAAAATAATGTGGTTGATTAAATGTGTTTTTTGAGGAGCACAGAAATATCTGGTATATTGAAACTGGTATTGGCAATACAGATTTTCAATTGGGGCAGGCACTGTTGTTTTGTTGGGCATGTGATGTGGGAAACACAGGCCTGGTCTGCTCCTGCATGCTTTGCTACAGAGATGAAAAGAGGGGAAACAGGAGATGTATTTTATTTATTTGTTAACCAGGTGGGTGCACAGGTCCAAGGGACTGTTTTCAGGCACAACTCCTGGCCATGAAGATGGCAGAATAACACAGTACAAAGGAAAAATGGGCGTAATAGGCGAGGTAATTGCAAGTAGTTACAGAAACAGGTGAAACACACTTTAGGTAAATATTATGCAGTCTTGTGTAAAATTGTGCAGAGAGAGAGAATACAGTACAAGTAAAGTGCACAGCGGTATAGTGGTAGTGCAGGGCCTACATAAAACAAACCAGCACCAGCATCTTACAGAGACATGCAAAAACAACAGTTCAAAGGTTGAAAGCCTAGGCAGGGTATAGCAGTTGACTGGGGGGACAGGAACAGGAGACAGTTGCCACAATGAGACTCTTATAGTGGGATCTGAATGGGGGTGTGAGCCTAGCATCCTTAGGGGAGCAGGTAGGCTGTTCCACAGGTTTGGGGCAGCTGAAGAGAAGGCTGTTTGCATTATTAGCCCCCCCCCCCCAATAAATCATCTGTACATTGGTTGGTAAATGCACCTTAACTAAAGGAAGCCTATTAAGGCAGTGCACTGTATTTAAAGGTGCCAATTCAGACAGTTACATTTTGGAACAGAGACCCAGCCGATTGGTCCACTGTAGTGTTTGGTAGCTGGGCCTAATTCACATAAGAGCTCTGAAGTGAACACCAAGAGCCCCCCCGCCCCATCCTTGGAGAGAAAATAATCAAGGAACCACATCAGGCAGAAAGAAAACTAATATTTGAAAGATTTGTATTGGGTGGGGGGTGGGCACTGAATTTTCTTTTTAACTGATATTTGCCATGCACCATATTATTTATTTATTTATTTATTGAAATGTTTCACCAGGAAGACAGACTGAGCAACAAGTTGCTCGTCTCCCCAGTGCGACCTAGGGGGAATGAGACATTAAACATTCAAGTTACAAGATCAACATTAACATACAGTTGTAAGGCAGGTGTTACAAACAGTGTTACAACAGTGTTGTGCATAACATGTAGAAAGAATGGACAATAATATGTGCCGGATTAATAAGTAAACAAGTGCTTACGTGAAGGAAAAGGGGGAGGGGAGAGGGGAAAAAGTCGTGTCCCTGGAGACCCCTTCAGGATGTGAGGAACCCTGGAAGGGGACTGGGGGGACCTGAGTGAAGGGGATAAGGCAGTGTCCCAGACAGTCCCCTTTAAGATGGTGGGAGAAGGGAGTAGATGAGCAATACAAGCCCCTTGGGGGAGGGGGGTAGGAGAGGGACCCATGGAGAGCATTCGGTGTCCTCTACATTCTGTGAGAGATCAAGAGAGGCCAGTAAGGGGAAGCAATTAGTGGGAAGGGGAGGAGGGCTAGAGATTTGGGGGTGGGTATGCACAGGGTAAAATGAAGGTGAGGGTGGGGGTAGGGTTTGTCCAAGGCATAGAGGAGGGAATTAGGAGGGACAGCAGAAGCAGCTAGGTGCAAGGTAATTATTGAGGGCAGAGCTGATGGAGTAGGTGGAGGATGAGTGCTAGATTTGAGGGGAGATGAAACTTGAAATTTTTGGGAGGTGGTGAGAGTAACTAGATTGGCTGATTTGAGTGGATCTGTGGGGGACAACCAGGGTACGGGAGTCGGTTGATTTAAGGGAATGGGAGGGTGGGGGGTGTTATAAAGGAGGAAGTGAGGTAGGAAGGGAGCTCACCCAACCAGTGCTTGGAGGTGAATTTAGCACAGAGGGAGAGTCACCTATTTGTAAGAGAGGGTAAGGATAGGGCATGATAAAGATCACAGTGATGGGTATGAGGGGGGCATCCAGGGCAAAGTGGCAGAAGAAATTGAAGAGGGTGTCCAGTCTGGCCAGGGAGGTCTTAGTGGCAGCACCATAGACTATGTCACAGTAGTTGAAAAGGGGCAGTATCATCTTCTGAACAAGTTCACGCCTAGCCATTGGAGGGATGCAAATATGGTTCCTGAACAGGGCACCAAGCTTGGGGAGCAGTTTTTTCTGGATGGCGTCAATATGTCCAGAGAAGTTTAGGTGTTGGTCCAACCAAACACCTAAGTACCTGAAGGTGGATTTGTCCTCAAGTAAAGTCCCCTCAAGGGTGTGAAAAGTGGGTAGGGAGGGAAGCCTAGAGAGTCTCCGCCTTGTGCCAAAGGTAATGGAGACAGTCTTCTTGGCATTGAGGAAATGTTTATGGTTAGCAAACCAGAGCTGAACCATGTCAAAGTCTTGCTGTAAGCTGATTGTAACCTCATCAGGACAGGAGCCAGATGCATACAGGACTGTATCATCGGCATACATATGTATAGCGGAGGATGGGGAGCAAACTTAGAGAAGATCGTTTAGGAAGATGGAGAATAGGAAGGGCCCTAATACCAAGCCCTGGGGGGACTCCAATGCTAACCGGGAGGGGAGGGGAAGTGACGTCTAAGATCTTAACTGATTGGGTTCTACCAATAAGGTAGACCTTGAACCAGTTTGTGGTGGAGGGATATAGGCCAGCTGCTGGGAGTGAGTCGAGGAGAAGGGGAATGAAAGAAGTTGTCAAAGGCCTTGGCCAGGTAGACAAAAATGGCAGAGGTAATTTGGCCATTGTCTATCCCAGTTAGGATGGAGTCTGTGAGCCGCAGGAGAGAGGTGGTGGTTGAGTATTTTTTCCTGAAACCAAACTGGAAAGGGGTGAAAAAGGAGGTGTCAGAAAGAAAAGAGGTGAGTTGGGAGAGGATAATGTGTTCTTGAAGCTTGGCAAAGGTAGGAAGGAGAGAAATGGGATGATAGTTGCCAGGGGATGAGGGGTCACCCCCTTTGGGTAGAGGGAGGACCACAACATGTTTCCATGAAGAGGGGACCAAGGCAGCAGAGAATGAGATATTTAGGATTATTGAGAGGGGGTAGGCAATGGCTGAAGCGGAGAGGGAGAGGAGTTTTGGGTCAAGACCATCAGGGGAGGCACCTTTAGAGGGGTTGATGGTGAGAAGGGCACTTAGGGCATCATTTGGGGTTACAGTGGCGAAGAGAAGGTAAGGTGGGAGGGTGGCGGAGGGGGCACACTGGTAGAGGGTGGGGAGGGATTTCAGTAGCTCAGTGGCGCAGGAGGTATAGTAGGAGTTAAATTCCACAGCTACAGCTGGTGGGTCGGACACTAGTGAGCTATTTACTTAAAGTACCGGGGGTGGTGGGTGAGATGAAGGGGTAAATAGGGTGTGGACCACCTTCCAGAACTCTGAAGGGGAATTTATGTTGGTGATGAAGGCAGATTTGAAATATTTGGACTTGGCTAACCTTGTAGCCCTGGTGCAAGCGTTTCTGAGCATGCAGAAGTTCGCTAGGTCACCAGAATGCTGGATAGCTTTATGACGCTTCCAGGCTCGGTCTCTAGCCTTGAGGCAGGCCAAGGGTAAAGGGGTTATCCAAGGTCAATGGTTACCTCTGACTCTGGTTTGTTTGAGTGGGGCAAAGGCATTCCAGTGGCACCCTTAATGAAAAAAGTGATAAAACGTTTGTTAGTGAGCAAGAGTTGAGCTCCTAATTTTGTATTTAACTAAACACTCAATTCTGTAGCAATACTAGCCAATTACCACTTTCTTTTGATAATAAAACTGAGCTGCTACCATTTGTTTCTCTGTAGGGCCCCATCAAAGTCCTTCAATCAACCTCTAGCCCTGATTATTTATATAAATTCTTAATTATTACAGGTCCATCTCAAACTTCACAAAACAGTTTCTCCCTGCTTAAAATCAAACACCCTGGACAACTTCAGACAACAAATCTTTTCAGTGGCTAAAACACACACATATGTTTGCTTAATGCTGCACAGCTTTCCTGTGGCTATTCAGATTTCTTTCTGCTTCAGTACATCACAAGGAAGTGTGAAGCTATACCTCCCACTGTTTTGCTTGAATTAGATGGCATGGACAAGTAGTCAGCTGTGAGTGCAGAGATCAGACTCTTTCAATGAAAGTTGATCCAGGGCAGTGTGCTGCCTTGGAGGCAGACATTATGGATAGGGCTGCCTCCCAGGCAGGGCTTTAACCTCTACAGCTAAAGAGCTGAGCTGAGCTGCTGTGCCGGCTTGGTGGTGCAGGGAAAGGTCTACAGCCTTGTAGACAAGAGACTGTGGCAGGGTTTTCCAGTGCTTGTGAACACTGCAAATCCCGGGTGCACCCTATATGCACCCTATCTGTGACACATGGTGCTTGTGGCATGTACCCTCTGGTAATTGAGATATTCTATCCCACGCTCCAATTGCCACAAGTTTGGCCAACTTTCCATGGTTTCACTTGTGGCAATCCCTAGGGCCTTTTTTTTTTACAGAGCTTGCTCCAGATATTTGGCACAAGCTGTTGTAAATCATGCAAACCATTGCAACTGTACCCAAGATTGCAAAATTGGGCAGCAGTTGTGGTGAGGGTGTTTGGAACACTGCCAGAACTTAAGTGTTGTGGCTCAGGGCTGGACGCAAGCCGTGTGCCATGCTTTGAAAATCCTGTCCAGTGAGTTTGAATACAGGTAAGAGTCCCTCAGTTTGCATTTGTCAGACTTTCCCTAGCATAGTGATTCATGGGGGCATGGAGTTAGAATAGTAAATATATAGGAAAGGGACTTAAATGTGAGAAGGATTAAGTGCAGCTGTAAAGTGCTGCCTCCAAGGCAGGGTTGCCTTGGCGGCAACTTTCGTTGAAAGAATCTGTCCATTGCAGCTGTGAGTACAGGGCACTGGGAGGTTCTAGGCTCCAAGCAGCCTGACTGTATCTTGCTTTTGCTCATATCAGGAAGACAACAGTGTTAAGCAGGGTTATAGACAGGATTTGAGAATGGGAGGTTTTATACCAAAGAAGCCCCATTATTTAATACAAAAAAAACTTTTTTATGAAATGTGAGGGGGTCTCTGTGCACTCCTCATCCATGTTAATGTTGTTGAGCATAGTAGTTAACAGGAACACCTATATGTCTGTAAAACGGCTTCAGTATTACATAGAAACATAGCATTTGACAGGACTTCCGGTGATGTCACACTGGGGAATGGCAATGTGAGACACTAGCTCCATTCCACCACCAGTTTCTAAAGTGCCAGATCGATCATCCCAATTGTTAAAACTGCACAGCCTTCACTTACTGAGGCACAGCACAAGATGGGGGGGGCTAAAAAATGAAGACGGTGGCAAAACAAGCCCCTCCAACCTCTTCAGGGCACAGTGAGTTTCCAGCAGTGGGAAGCAGTGAGGCCTTCTTCCCGCACTCTCAACCAACCCAGTCACTTCTAGACATTGCCAGTGGAAGACTGTTATACATGTTGCTGGCATTTCGAACAGAAGTACGTTATTCCCTCATGGGTTTGAGACAAGACTTTGATATTGTAAAAACTAAACGAGACCTTCAGGCAGCTGCTACCATGCCCTCGGACTGCTCAGACCACAAGGCAGATCTACTGTGCCATCTGTGCCACCGCCAGGTGCAGATGGAGCTCAAAATGCAGGATATGGAGGGTCAAGCTAGAAAAAAACGAATGAATCTATGGGGTCCCGGAGGGGGTAAAGGGCCCCCAAATCATGGATTCTAACTCAAGGAATTCTTCAATATGCTTAACTCATGCAGTGAGCCTTCTGTGTTGAACTGCCCTGGAGAAATGGAACTTATGCAAATGATGAAACATCTATTGGCTCATGCCATCATTCAAACTGCTGCCCTTACCAACTGCTGCATTCTATAATGCTCAGATTTCATTCTCTGCCTGCCTAGTAAAATGCTTCGGAGACTGCTCCTCAGAGTAACTGTATTTACATTTATTTTTCATGAAAAAAAGTAAACCATTTTATATTTACTTTATCTGCTGCCTTTATCTTCGTTTTATATTGTTTAGTGCCACTTTTAGTCTTATTTTACCTCAGTTTGCGGTTCCTAGTAACCATCGAGAAAGCGGAGTTAGCTCTTTATTTCTTTTACTTCATTTACTGTTTGGTGTATTTTGCTGTTCTGTAATCTTTTTGTTGATTTTGGTTAATTTCTGTCAGATCATGGTTTTCTTCCCTGTGGGAACCGATGTTCCGCTTCTGTGGCCTGACAGAAACCGAATTGTGTGTTTAAAAACAAACAAACTTCAGTTCGGGAACCAAGCTTAAGTTCTCCTTTATTTTTTTTTTTAAGTATATCCAATAGGCCAAAAAAGAGAACAGGGCTACTGGGTTTAAACATTGCTTGAAGTGTGGAGAGGTGTTCGCTACAGAGGACAAGCATGATTTGTGCTTATTTTGTTTAGGTGAATCCAACTTTCAAGCGGACTGTGAAATTTGCAAAACATTTCCAACCAAAACCATTGAAAAAGGTTGGAACATTTTTAAAGAAAAATGACTTCTCCCTCGGTTCCAGAGGATCAAACTACAGATCAACCAGGCCCTCTTCTTCCAAGAAGCAAAAGGCTAAGGAGTCGGAACCGACCGCTATGGACAAGGGTGAGTCCTCTAAACCGAAGCGCACTGGGGAACCGATTGGTGACTCAGTTCCAACAAAGAAAAAAACAAACAAAAACACACTACATCTCCTGCTGAAAAAGTAAATTGGCTCCCGGTGCAGAAACTGACCATGCCAATGGCTGAAGCAGTTGCTCAGGCTCTTCAGGTGCTCCAAGCCTTTCAAACTGCAGCTTCACAAGGTCTGGTACTGATTCCAGTGCAGCCGGTACCGGCTGCCCCAACGGTTCCAGCATCGGATCCACCAACGGTTCCTTTATCGGTTTCATCTGTGGTTCCACATGACCAAGACCCCTTCTATGAGGAATACTATGAAGAGGAGGAGGAAGATGATGGGGAGCCAATAGAACTGGAGGTTTCTCAGACCAAGAGTTTGACTCCCCTCCCAGATTACCAGAGGACTATTCCTTCCCCTACACCTTCGTGAAGCAGATGGTAGAAGCCCTGGATCTTGCCACAAATGAAATTGTGAAAGATGAAAAGGAGGCAGACTTTTTGGACATGATGGGTTTGGCACCCACCAAAAGACTATTGCTTCCTATTAACAAGTCTTTAAAGAAGCAAGTCATGAAGAGAATCCAAATTCTGTCCTGCCCATAGATAAGAAAGCTGACAGGAAATATCAGCTGGACAGATATGGGGCTGAGTTTCTTTTTTCTCACCCTGATCACAAAGAGGTAGTACAAGCTGCAGCTTGTGACAGGGCTAGGGTACCACTGACATCCCAACCACATGAGAAAGATTCCAGAAAAACTGACAGTATGGCAAAGAAAGGCTGCTTGGCTGGTTCTTTGGCCATTAGGCAAATTATATGGCCTATGCTAGTCAATATCAAAAGCCACTGTGGATCTCAGTGATAGCAATGATGGATAAGGCCCCCGCAGGACTGGCTGCTGGTCAGGCAGAAACAGCCAGATGCAGACTGGATACTACAAAGTGCCAGTTCCACATGGCAGTGGGTGCCAGCTACACTGCTGCCAGATGGATGGCACTCACAGTGGCTCTGAGAAGGTTTGCTTGGCTTAGAACCACAAACCTCTCTCAGGATACCCAAACCAAAGCCATGGATTTTCCATGTGAAAACAATTCCCTGTTTGGTGATGAGACAGAGGCTTATATGAAGAAGGTGGATGAGTACAAAACTGTCTATAAGAGTAATGCCGCAAAGGAGAAACCCTCCACCTCCTACAGGCCACAGGAAAGGGGAGGTAGATGTAGATCAACCTATGGCAGACCATTTAGGCCCAAGCAACTGTAGAATATCCACAACAGAGAGGTTATTTCAGGGGCAGGGGCAGGGGCAGAAGGGGCTCCAGACATGGGGATCAAGCCACCCAGGCTAAATCCCAACCCGAGCAGAATGCTTGATATGTTTGCCAGAGTTGCTTTCCCATGTCCAGTAGGGGGCAGACTGACCTATTACTTCAAGACTTGGAGAAACATCACCACAGACAAGTGTGTCCTGGAAGTACAGAGTCAGGGCCTGGCCCTCAGCTTCAAATCATTTCTCAAGTTAACGTCAGAAGTTTTCAGACCAGCTTCCACTACAAAAAGGACACTTCTGGAAGCAGAGGTGTCCAACCTTCTGCAGTCAAAGGCAGTAGAACGGGTCCCCTTATCCCAAAGGGTAAAAGGGTTCTATTCCAGGTACTTCCTGACCTTAAAGAAAAATGGGGAGTAGCAACCCATTTTAGATCTAAGAGCTCTGAACAAACACTTGGTAAAACCAAGATTCAGAAGGGTAACCTTGGCAATGATCCTTCCCATGCTCCAGCAAGGAGACTGGCTGGCATCACTGGATTTGAAAGATGCCTTCTTCCACATTCCAATAAGGGAAACCCACAGAAAGTACCTAAGATTCAGGCTACCATTGGGTCATTACCAGTTTTCAGTCCTGCCATTCGGCCTAACTTTGGCTCCCAGGACATTCACAAAGTGCCTGGCAGTGATGGTGGTATACCTAAGAAGGCAGGGCATCACAATATTTCCTTATCTAGACAACTGGCTAGTCATGGACAAGTCACCACAGCAGGTAAAGGATGCTCTAAAGTCCACCCAGGATACCCTAGAGTCTCTGGGGTTTCTGGTCAGTGCTCAAAAGTCGGTTCTTCAGCCTGTCCAAGTACTAAACTTTATAGGGGCAGAGCTGGATAACCTGAAGGGAAGGGCATGGCATTCCTCCCTCAAGAAAGGGTAGACAGCATTGTACAGATTAATGGGACATTCTACCTAAACTCACCAAGGCCAGCAAGACACTTTCTGCAGTTGTTGGGCCACATGGCTGCAGCCACAGGAGTAGTCCTGGGTTATAGATTTAAAATGAGATATTCAGTTCCACCTCAGGGCACATTTGTGCCAGAGGAGGGATTCTCTCACAAAGATTATACCAATAACAAGAACCCTACTGCAGACCTTGCAATGGTGGCAGGAGAGGGACAACTTTAGAGAAGGAGTCCCCCTCTCCAGTGCTCACAATAGATGCTTCTCTACTGGGCTTGGGCACACATCTGGAAGAACACACAGTGCATGGCACCTGGTCCACTGCAGAGTCACTCCTGCACATAAATCTGCTAGAGCTCAGGGCAGTGTTCTTAGCACTGCAAGCTTTCACACCCTTGGTACAGGGAAAGGTGGTTCAGGTCAGGACAGACAACACCACCACCATGTACTACATCAACAAGCAGGGAGGGACAAGGTCCAACCCTCTGTGTACAGAAACAAAGAAAGTGTGGAGTCTGGCCTACTCCATGCAGGTGTCCTTGCTGGCTAATCATCTGCCAGGGAAGGACTACACTGTAGTGGTCACACTCAGCAGAATCAACCAAAACCACCACGAGTGGTCCCTAAACAGACAGGTACTAGAGGTGGTGTTCAGGAGATGGGGCACTCCAGAGATGGATCTCTTTGCTTCATAAGGCCAACCATCAGCTATTCAAATTCTGCTGCAGACCACCAGCAAAAGGGACAACACCCCTGTATGCTTTGGTGCTGGACTGGTCAGGGAGGAACCTGTATGCATTTCCCCCTTACCTTTGCAGCTCAGGATCCTGATCAAGCTCAGGTCACAGTCAGCCACAATGATTCTGATAGTTTAAGACTGGGCCAGGCAGCCTTGGTACTCACTGCTACTCTCCCTATTAGTAGCTCCACCCATACACCTCCCTCAGAGCCACAACCTCCTAAAGTCCTTACAAGGGAGGATCATGTATCCAAATCTCAGGTCCCTCAGACTCAAGGCTTGGCTACTGAAGACATAGAGTATGCTGATTTGCACCTCTCCGAGGGTGTTCTCAATGTCCTAGGGGATCAAGGAAGCCCTCTACAAGAAAAACTATGCTTTCAAATGGAAGAGGGTTTTCCATATGGGGCAATAATAATAATGTAGTGCCTTCTCAGGCAGGGTTACCAATATTGTTGGACTACCTCACCCACCTGCATTATCTGGACTTACAGCCCGCTACCCTTAAGGTCCACCTGGCATCAGTCTCAGCCTACGTCTCGACTGGCAAGGGTGTCTCTATGCCATTCAACCCTATCTTGAAGAAGTTCTTCAAAGGGTTAGCCTACTTGCAAACCCTCACAGGGAACCAGTGCCAACTTGGGACCTTAATGTCTGCATTGCCAAACTCATGGAATCCCCATTTGAGTCCATGGCTACATCACAACTGAAATTTGTAACTTGGAAAACTGTCTCCCTGGTGGCTATCACTTCAGCCAGGCAGAATAATGAGCTGTAGTCCCTGTGTTTAGAATTGAGCTATATCTCCTTCCACAGAGACAAGGTGGTTCCTAGGACTAATAGGAAATTCCTACCAAAAGTGGTTTCTGATTTCCATCTGAACCAGTCAGTCACCTTGCCAGTCTTCTTTACTGAACAGTCGAGCTCAGATGAGTGCAGGCTGCATAGCCCGGATGGTTTTTTATTTAGTTGTTTAGCCAGGTACAGCACACTAAGCTGAAAGCTTTTTTACAGGAGCAACCTGGGAGCACAAGGAGGTTAAGTGACTTGCTCAGGGTCACACAGTATGTAAGTGGAAGCTGTGGGATTCAAACACAGGTCTGGTCTGTTGGATGTTACCAGATTTGCAGCTCAGAGTCTTAGACCACTGCGCTATACTGCCTCTATGTTAAGAGAGCTTTGAGCTACTATATGGATCATATCAAGGCCCACAGGCAGGACAGACAGCAACTTGTTCTTGACATATGGGAATGTGGGAAAATGGAAACCAGCCTCCAAAAGGACTGTTTCACGCTGGATAGTAGCATGTATCCAGTTCTGGTACAGCAAGGCTGGTAAGGAGCCCTCAGTAGGCCTGAGGGTCCATTCCACAAGGGACACAGCTGCTATGACAGCAGCAGCCAGAGACATTCCCCTGCTGGAAATCGGTAAAGCATCTACATGGAGAACAGTACATACTTTTACAAAGCACTACTGTTTGGACACCCAGTCCAGAAGTGATACCAGGTTTGGCACAGGAGTGCGGCAGAGCTTGTTCCCGAAATAGGTTCTGTACCCTCCTCCAAAGGTACTGCTTTGTAGTCTGCAAGAGTTAAGCATATTGAAGAATTCCTAGGGTTAGAAGAAAAAAATTACTCACTGTGGCAGTCTTATTTCTTCCAAGGTATTCTTCAATATGCTTAATTCTCCCTCCCTACCTCCCCTTCTATAACCAGTTGGCCTCTGCATTACAGCTGGACTTCTATGTTACAATGGGTTTATACCCTAGTTGTGTTGCAGACCTTTTTGAACCCAGATGTGTATTGTTACTCCCTCTTTTGGTCCTGTCTGGCTTTAATAGGGGACACTTTATGGGGAATTTTGTTATTTAACTATAAGTATTGTTAAGATGGCTTAGTTTGGGGATCTTACCCTGCAGGCTGTCATGAATCTGAGCATTATGGAACACAGCAGTTGGTAAGGGCAGCAGTTTGAATGGTAGCACAAGCCAACGAATGTTCCATCATTTGCATAAGTTTCATTTCTCTGGGGCAATTCAACACTGGAGGCTGACTACAAGAGTTAAGTATATTGAACAATACCTTGGAAGAAACAAGATTACTATGGTGAGTAATTTTTTCTTTTGCGGCAGACCTTTGAAAAACTGCCTTGTGGCTTCATCCTGAACTGGACCTGGGAATTGAGAGGGTTCACAGAGCCCTGGACCCCAAACCGAACCTGAGGGAACATCCCCGTTCAATAATATTAAAATTCCTACAATATGCCCCTAAAAACAGATATTAGCTGAAGCCAATAATTATTTTACTATTTGCACATTTAGAAAATGTCAATGCATCAACCCAGAAACTGCTTCAGACTTTGTTTTGAGTCTGCAAACTTAGCTCAAAGGCTCTTAGTTGCTGTGTAAGAGGGTCTATTTGAAAACAGCGACCGCCAAAGGGCGATCGCTGTTGTGGTGAAGTCAGAGCACTGAAAATCAGTTTTGGCAGTCTGACTCCTCAGCGCACAACAAAATGGTGCTGGGGACTTGCATTGTTTTACATTTATGCAGGGGGCTGCTCCACTGCACCCCCTACTTAAGGATTCTCAACTCCAGGAGGGTGCATGTTGGGGCAAACGTAAAAAATTTGACTGGGTGCAACAAAACAAACCTGCACCCGGACCTGAAACCAGCACCGTATGCACCAAAACCATGAGCCAACCTACTACACCATGGGGCCAGCTCAGCAGCCTACTGCAGCGCCACCCCTCAAATCCCCTTCCACCCCTCGCCGAGCGTGCTCGCTCCCACCCCCCTGTGCGTGTACCTGTAGTGACTTCCTGTTGCTAGGGTCACCAACCCACCCCATCTGGTCACTGTAGCTGCTGGGTTACCACTGTGACATGCGCTGCGACTGAGTCGCCCTTTTGGGGGTCACTCAATCGCGGTTGCCCACACCGCAGTATACCTGTCAAGTATTTGGATCAGGTACAACTAAGCAAAATATATATTTCTGTTACATAGCCTGCCATTTGTAATTATTGCAAAGACATTAAAGGGACACTGTCAATACCCTTAGGCATCAGATTATCCCTAGATTAAAAAAAACATGTTATGATTGCACACGTTCTGTACAGATTGCTGATGTAGCTGGTCGATTGAGTCTGATTCCTTTCTTTCTTTTTAAAAGTGAAAAAAAAAAGACTGCCCACAATGGTTCCCGGTCAATACTGCACAAGAAAGATAGTGCAGTATTGACTGTGCTGTGCAGAGAGCACATGGCTTTATAGTGACAGGGGTATAACAATGGTAGGGAATTACCGCTATGCCTGGCACTGTATGCTTTTTTGGAAAGGGATCACATTTCCATATGCTGGGTACTTGGTTCAGTTGCTTCCATGGTGGAGTGGCTAAGGCACCAGCACACAGCAGAATAGGAGATCTGGGACCATGGTTCGGTTCCCTCCAGGTCTCCCTGTGCTGCAACATTTTGAGGATTTTTATTTTTTAAAAAACAAAGTTTTCCTCCCGACTTACTCCCATCCCAAGTCCACCCCCGGAGTTTGTTACCTGTATTAGTTTCTGGTGGGGGTGAAGTGAGGGTGCAGGATGCAAAGCCCCCCCAAAAAATAAGGAAACCCTTTGTTTTAAAGAGCGTGAGCTGTTTGTGTCAGGTCTGTGTTTTACCCAACGATATTGCAGCACACATCCTTTTGCTTGCGGCATTGCTTGCTATCCAGTTTTTGTTTTAGGCAGAATTACCCAGTGCCACCCACAATACTGCTGTTACCACACAATAATGTTTGTGTTTACATTCTTTGATCAACTTCCACTGCATCATTCCTGGACTTGGAAACATTTCTAACACAATCTAGGCACTTACAATGCTGTGGGAGGAATGGAGATCATTGCATCATGAGTGGATGCGCTGTTTGGGGGGTGTTCCTAATGTTCAGGATGTATACAATAAGAGTAGATCAAGGATTTGAAGAAAAAACAAGGTTGGATATAATTACACCACTAACGTGCATTTCAGTTCGACTAAGAAAGGAAGCAGATAAAACAACCAACTTCTTCAATGAGTTTTACAGAAGGTAAGAAATCAATGTCCCTTTAAAGCAGTGCCCCACATCAGACAAGGGTAATTTAGCTTTTTTTTTTTTTTTTGCATTTCAGCCTTCACGTGCAGGCATAATACACACATTAATTTCCTATTTCCAGACATTATATAGTAAATAATTTATCTGTTCAAAGTTACAGACTCTCATACTTATTCAAATATTGCTCCATAAGACCTTTTCACATTCCTACATATCAGCCACGAGGTACATGTAGTGGCTAATATTCAGCTTTCCTATGCAGTTCCTGTGTTTTCAGCTGATAATTTAAAAAGCGTCATTATCAATAGTCTTAGTACAGTATGTCAAAGCATCATTCAGTGTGCTTTACCCCTCACGCCCCCATTCTCCCATTTGTTTGGATTCTACTGTTCACCATCTTTTACAAGCATTATTTTGTAGGTACGCCCATTCCATGAGCTAGCTCACACTCAAAGCTGCCTAACAGAAAAAGTTTTTTCAGACATATCATCTTCCTGTTTGGACAACCCAGGTTATCACAAATGATATGGGATTTCCTTTTATTTCAAGAAAAATTAGACTGGGAGGCATTTTAGCTAAACAGAATTTCTTTGGAAACTGGATAGGTTACCATAAAAGTAATATTTGAGACAGAATGTTATTTTCTGTTTTTTCACTCTACCACATTGAGAGAAGGGTAGATTCTCTCATTTTCTCAGGCTATCATTCACACTATTGAATACAACAGGGCTATTTTTAGCATATATTGATTCAATTACAGATCTGATGAGAACACTCCAGTAGCTCGTACACTGTGGTCTTCAAGTTATAGCTATACCTGTAATATTGCTTTAGTTATGTGCAGTGTTGAGGGAGTTGCCTCTGACCTTGACCAGCTTATGTGATGTCCTGACATGACTGGGGGGGGGGGGGTAGAGATTTTTCCATGTCTCCAGATGTTAATAAATATTGAATGTTAGTCTGAGTACAAATTTCAGGTTTTTTTTTTGCATTGTGAACTGGATGGCTTAGTAGATTGGTAGTGGGTTAAGGAACCTTTCGCCTCCAGGTCACTGGTTCAAACCCAGCCCAGGTTTGTAGTGGCAAATAGCCATTACCACTTGTGGGCTGCTTAGTGGCCATTGTCAAATGAGTTGCGGTGGTCTCAATCCAGTTTCCATTGGGAAGGTGTCCCCATCACAAAACCACCAACACAACTGGCACAATCTGGCACCTCTGTTGGCAGTTTCACATGACTACTATCTGAGATTTCATTCAATACACACACCAAAACTATCGGTAAGTCATGTTTAGAATGTCTGTGGAAGTCGGTTGTATGTTGCATTCCTCAGCACTGCTGGATTTACCATTTGTGACACTCATAATAGCCCCAAGGACTCAACTTCAATTATCTTGCTGTCCATTTTCAGCTAGTCTTCCTCCTTTAGACTGATAAAAGTTAGGTCTTATGAGAAACAGTTCTATGTAACCTTCTTTTATGAATGTCTGATTTATATACAGGAGTGTAATAACAAAAACAAAATGGCACGTTAATTCACTTGGAATTCCTGATTTTCGATAGTGACTGTAGGTAGCAACTGACTCTGAGATTGTTTATATTTATTTTAGAATTTGTGATTTTTTTTTTACTTTATCTCCCATTCCATAGCATGTCTTTTCATACAACCTGCTTAAAAATTATTTGTGCAAGATAAACATGTTATCTCAGCATCGAACTTACAACATAACACATTGTCTTACAAACTACAGTAGGTACATCACAGTCACTACATGAAGGCTGGATATTTCACAGTGGACTACTGAACCAATCAGAGAGCAGCTTTCTGCCGATGGCATCATTAGCCCTGTGTAGCTGAGAAGCCTGCAGTTAAAATCAAAGAGAAGCAGTTAAATCTTCACACAAGCAGCTGATATAAAAGTTATAACTAGTAAACTCATGTTGTAGAAACCAAATACGCAACTGCCTTACTCAAAATACACAATTTATTGTCTGCCACTTGAGAGAGGGGTGATTTTACAATTTGCTTCTGGCTCCACTACTCATGAGTTACGGCCTGCCCCCTCACACATGAAGATAAATTTCATATTTGAGTTGCCCCATTTCATATCCCTTATTTATTTGACAAAGTGCCTTTTTGTTTAATAAATTCTATACTTCTGCCATAGCCAAGGTCTTCCCTATGTCTATGTTATTGATTAGTCAATTCATAAGTGCTGTTTCAGTTCATTATTTGCAGCGAACCAGACATATTCTTTTTGTTTCTTTGCTGAAGCCCAAGAAATTATATATCTATATGCTGTAGACTCGACTGCTTCAGACAACACTGCATTTGTATGCACTGACCTGTTTTGTTACAAGTGCATATCAATCTTTCATTTGATGTATTCCTGTCAATTCTCTTCCAAAAATAGTTATTCAGTATCCATCTAGTCTATGTTGCAGGTTTTGCTGCAGGATATAACCGTTACTGAACCATGGAGTGATCAGAGATAACTCAATTCTGAATTCCAGCATCAATCACCCAACCCCGTAGAGCATGAGATGCATAAATGGGATCTATATGAGAATATGTTTTGTGCCCAGCTGGCCAGAACGTATACTGAAATGAAAGAATATTTTCTAGGTACTGTTGTGATCATGATCAGCTCTCAGAGTGCCTTTTGGGATTTGGCTGAATCGGTACAGTCAGGGTTTTGACCCGAGAACCATAATTTGGGTTTTCCTGACTTCTTGCTCTTTGTCTGTGAACCTTTATGTTATCTTAATGTAGTTGTTTTTGCAATATATTATTTAAAAAAATCATGACTCATGCTATGTCTCTGCCCTCAGTTCAACAGGGATCTGTTGCCCTAAAAAAATCCATGTTTTTAAAAATACTTTTTATTTTATTTTTTTCTAATTAGTGTGCTTTACAAACACTTACCAATTTATAGGGGTTCCCTAACTACTGTACTACCCAGGGTACCTGGTGATTACCTTAGTAAAAATACATTCTTCCAGGCTTACCTGAAAGGTGTGTAGAATTTTTACTTTCAGTGTTTCCACTGGTAGGCTGTTCTATATGTTCACCACCTTCTGGAAGAAAAAGGTGCCTCTTAATGTTACTTATGAATTTATCCTACCCCCCCCGCCTTGGAACTTTAGGGCATGCTCTTTGCCTATGCTTGGGACAATGGAGTCTTGCCTTGCCGGTTTGTCTTCATGCATGCCCTAGTATTGACTGTAATAAAATAATTGTGTTTGCAAATTATGGTGTTTTAAAACTGGTTGTTCTGCTGCTTTTATCTAATATAATATCAAAGATGCATTATGAAGTTAAAACAAAATGAACTAGATGTATTCTGAAAAATATTTTTACAGAAACAGAGAGATAATGAAAATATTAACAGTAAAGTATGTTTTGATTAGCACATGTAGTAACAGCATGTATTTCAGACCACTTACTGATGAGTAGTGAAGCCATACTATTAAGATCATCTTTCGGTTTTTGCTAAATTTGTCCCGACACCCTTAAACTAGAAATACTTTCTTAGAAAACAAACTAATTTTACCATAATTGAAATGCAGAATAATTCAAATGAAATACTGCCTCTTATTTAAGGATGATGGGAAAAGCAAAACAGAGCAGATACCCATAACCCACACTTAGCTGTGCAACAAGTTTGATGCATGGCAGTCTGAGCAAGAATCATCAGCAAAAAGATCACAAGGACAGTCAGGTAAAACTAGAGACATATCATCGCTGGAAACAGACAAAAACAACGACACTAGCATAGCGCTCCAGGGACAGCAGGAGAAATAATTGATAAAGAAAGCAGGCTGCCGTGTGGTTGGGTAACATAGAATCAATATGAATGAATATCATTTCAGTCTGGAAAACTATTTTAATCCAAACCAAGAACACACAGTTTTTTTTTTTGTACAAGCACTGTGATGATAACCTGAATGTTGGATAAATCAAGAAATGTACCTGCATCACCTTCTGCCTCAAGTACATAAACATCATTCTACTATCAAAAACCAAAAACCCATAAACGTAGGCCACATGGCTCAGTGGAAGTGCCGGTGTCTCTGTGTTGCCAGCCTTGGTTTGGAAGCAAGCCCAGGGAGCCAGGCTCAGTGTGGCCAGGGTTGGGGAGTGCTCCTGAAAGGAGCGCAAGCCAGCCCAGGGCGGGAGGTATCTGGACTCTGGCACAGCAGCAGCCCCAAGTGGTGAGCTGGGGAGCCTGCTCCCTTGCTGGGGATGGCATTAGATCAGCATGCGTTGCTGTGACTGAGGCTGTTAAGGTACCATCCAAAATCAGGGGAGGTGGAAGGGATTGGGGAACAGGCAAAACGCACAGAAAAGTATGTGTCTCGATCTATCTGAATGATGGTTACCAGCTCTTTGGCAGGGGTCAACCTTAAATTTTTTTTGGACTAGCCAGCCGGCTAGTGAACCAGAGATCACACTAGCCTGCAGAGGTTTGCAGTAGCGTGCAGTCAATATGGTTAACAGTGATATGTTAAACAAAAGGCAAATAAAATTGCATTTGTCCAGCCAACAGGGCCTTTGTCCTTTTCTCCTGCTATTGTCTGCTCCCCACACCTTTCACTTAACCTCTCTGTTCTGGACTTTTTCCCTATTTGTTTCTCCTAATCTGGCATGACCTCTTTCTTGTTATAATAATGTGATTATTGATATCTCATGTCCTTTTGCACAAGTGATTTGATATGTATTTGTATATGTTTTCTTGCTCTTGACACAACACAAATTGTTATGTTATCTATGTAACCTTTTGTACTGTACCTAATTGACGTGGAACCTTTGCAAAAGAGCCTCTGGCTCAAAGGTAGTAATTCCTAGAACAATAAACTAAACTAAACTAAACTAAACAGTCTGGACACCTACCAACTGATTTTTCACTGTGCCTTTAACTGCAAACTGCACATACATTATCTCAGCTTCTGTGACTGAAGAGTCAGTGGTTCTGTCACTGATGACTGAAATGAACTTTGTTCTCATAATGTCTTCTCGTAGCGCCAATTGATAAAGCTCGGCTACACAGTGGATAAAGTTGCTGAACTGATAGCTAGCCCTTTCATATCATCAAGGCTGAACATCCACACAAAGTCTGTGAAAGGAGGTCCTTTCTTAGCAATTGCATGGCATGTGCGAAACGGTTTATCCAGATGATTAAATGTTGCTTCATTCATGGTCTTCAGCATTCCCTCCGCATTACTTGTCCCTGGAGTAGCAGTGCTGGCATCCTCCTTTTCCTTTGCCCCAGCACGAGCTTCACTGATATTATGGGACGAGACTGAGTCAAGCCCTAAGTTATCTGTACCCGAACGAAAATTATTGTTATTGCCCACCTTACCCAACTGTATTTCATGTTTGATACACAAATGGCAGATCATCAGATATTTTGCACCATCATACCCCAACCAGTCATATTTTTCTAGCCAACATTGCTGGAACCGACGGCTTTGCTTTGTCTTTTTGTACTCATGATCTTTTGTTTATCTTTGTCAGCATGCTTTCTATTAATGTCAGCTGGGTTACTGACTTCTTTAATATATTTCCACATTTTCAGATTTGTAGTTAATAAAGTTGTGTCGTGAAAAGTGTGTGTGTCTTTTTCTTCCCTTTTTCCTTCCTTTCCCCACCTTGGCCACAGATCCCACAAATGCTTGATTGTCCCAGTTCTATTAAAAAAATGTTCACCCAAAAAAAGTAAGGATAAATTCAGCAGCATCAACTAATACTGCTATTTATTTATTTGTATTCTTTGGCAACCAGGTAACTCCCATTGGGCACAAGACCCATTTACAGGGGTGGATCAGGAACACATGGAGTTTAAGTGACTTGCTTAGAGTCTCACAGTATGCAAGTGGAGGCTGTGGGAATTTAAACCCCGATCTGCTGGATGTACAAAGCTCATTCACAACATGTTGCTCTCTCTGTTAAACACTCTCCAGTTTTCCCTTCCATGACAGCCATGTATTCTGATATGCTTTGACCACCTTTGGTATCCTTAATACTACATTGTGTTCCTTTTACCTCATTAGCCACTGCTGTTTCTTTTGAAATGTCTAAGGCATCACATTCCACGATTTCAGACACACCATTCTAATCAATTTATTCCAATGGCCTGTAAAGGTGTAGCTAATATCATGGAATGTTCAGATTGGTAGTATAAAAAAGTAAGAGCAGCAGCTGCTGAGGACTTAGGAGAGAAATAATCAACACAGTGACAAAGCAATAAAAAATGTGAAAACTAATTTGAACAAGCATTTGTCAATGCCGAATGTTTGCTTGCTGGCATTGGCATTGGTAGTGTAGGAGTTAGAGAGATGCATAATTGGAATGGCAGTGAAGTATTGAACTGAAGCCAACCCCACCACCACCCTGCAGAGACTGACAGACATTGGGGCGTGCCTTTGGGTCATCAGGCATAATGGCCACGCCATTTCACCACACCCTACCCTGCAGACACCGACAAGTATCACGGTGTGCCTTGGGGTATTTGAGCCTTGTGCTTACCTCATTCCATAAGAAAATACAGTGAGATGGGCGCAGTATAGGAGAACGGGGTGAACTTTGGGGCCAAAGAGTCAAAGGCACACCTCGATGCCTGTCAGTGGCTGCAGAGTGTGGGTGGGGGTGGAATGGCATGAGTATTACAGGCAGCAATCCCAAGTGACATCTCTGATGCCTGTCAGTCTCTATAGGTTCGGGCGTTATGGTCGGAAACCCTAATGCCCCAGGTGTTCGTTGGTATTTTCACTCCAAATTTTCAAAATTTTTTTTTGTGATCCCCACCTCATGAACAGTGGCAATATTAGTTTGTTAGCCGAAAGCTGATTTTGCACAGCGACTATGCCATTTGGCACAAAACATATTTTGAACAGGATGTGAAAAATGACAGCTGTACTCTTCATGGGTAGGTGTAAAAAATGGCAATGTTGAAAATCTGGAGGGAAAATATAAAAAAAACAAAGTCACGAGTATGCGTAGAAACGGTGCAACACACACCTGAAATGTAATTAGTTTGGGGATTTTTTACAGCAGATTGTCAACACAGGCATTTTGATACCTCTGCTCATGAACAGTGTCACTGACATTTTCTTAATCTGTCCTGAACACTGATGTCCCACAGCGACCACGCATTTCTGCACCAGAAGTGCAAAAACACATTTCAGGCAGGGTGTGAAAAATGACAGTTGTACTGTTCATAAGGAGGTGTGGAAAAATGCCAGTGTTGAAAATCTGGACTGAAAATAGTACAAATTTGGCTTGAACTTTATGGAAATGCGCAGAGCTGCATAATGCACAGTCATTTCTAGGAATTTTTTCACCAACTTTTCAACATAACCATTTTAAGAGCTCTGCTCATGAACAGTGTCACTGTGATTTTCTTAATCTGTCCCAAACATTGATTTCGCACACCGACTGCGCCATTGTGCGCTACATGCGCGGAAACACATTTTGTGCAAGATGTGAAAAATGACAGCTGTACTGCTCATAAGGAAGTATGGTAAAATGGTAATGTTGAAAATCTGGTGTGCAAATATTAAAAATGTGCACACTTGTGAGCGTTCGTAGGAACTGCGCAACGTGCACTCATAAAACAGTCATTTTTAGAAATGTTTCCACCAAATTTTCAACATAGCCATTTTAAGACCTCTGCTCATGAACAGTGTCACTGTGATTTTCTTAATCTGTCCCAAACATTGATTTCGCACACCGACTGTGCCATTGTGCGCTAGATGTGCGGAAACACATTTTGGGCAAGATGTGAAAAATGACAGCTGTACTACTCATAAGGAGGTGTGGTAAAATGGCAATATTGAAAATATGAAGTGCAAATATTAAAAATTTGCGAACGTACGAGCGTGCGTAGGAACTGCTCAACGCATGCTCGTAAAATAGTCATTTATAGGAATTTTTTCACCAAATTTTCAACATAGCCATTTTAAGACCTCTGCTCATGAACAGTGTCACTGTGATTTTCTTAATCTGTCCCAAACATTGATTTTGCACACTGACTGCGCCATTGTGTGCTACAAGCACAAAAACACATTTTGGCCGACATGTGAAAAATGACAGCTGTACTGCTCATAAGGAGGTGTAGTAAAATGGCAGTGTTGCAAATCTGGAGTGCAAATATTAAAAATTTGTGAACTTACGAGCGTGAGTAGGAACTGCACAACGCACGATCGTAAAAGTCATTTTTAGGACTTTTCACCAAATTTGCAACATAGGCTTTTGAGCACACCTCATTAACACACACACTGTCATTCCATTAATCAGTCCCAAAAGGTGATTCCACACAATGACTGAGAAATCACCTTTTGGGGCCGATTAACGCCATGACAGTGATAATGTTCATGAGGAGGGGTCCCATAAACCCTATGTTGAAAATTTGGTGCCAAAATTCCAAAAAATGCCTGAGATATGCATCAAAATTGAAAAAACCCTATTAATTCCATTATACAGCTTGCCGGCATTTCCTCAGTTCGTGGTCGGCTTTGAAGAGTGCAGACATGTTCCTGGTCCACCGAAGATCGTCGCGCCAGACTCTGGAGGTAAGTATAGGGTGAGGGGGTTGTGGGAAGGCAGGGTGTGCAGAGGGTGAGCACGGGTTGGGGAGGGGGCAGGAAGACCGTGAGGGACCGTTTTTTTGTTTTCAGGTTGTTTTTTTTTAACAGCACGATGATGTGGGACGTTTGTCACGCTGGGGTTGGCTCCCAGCTTGGCAGCTGGAAGGCTGTTTGGGAGGGCATGGAGCCGAAGGGGGATTGGGCACCCCTGTCGGCCATAACAGTTTTTGCCACACTGGGGTGGGCTCCGCGTGGCAACTGGAAGGAAGTGGGGGGCGGAGTCGATGGGAATTGGGCACCCTGTCGGCATAACAGTTTTGCCACTCTGGGGTGGGCTGCCATTGTGGCACCTGGAAGGCTGTTGGGGGGGCCGGGAGAGAGTGTGCTTCAGATCATCCAAAATGCAGTGCTGTACAGTTGAAAGGGAGAGAGCGTGCTTCAGTTATCTGATCATGCTCACTGAAGCGGCTCTCTCCCTTTCAACTGTATGGCACTGCATTTCAGATGATATCACTATGTTTCTTGCACATGCATGCAAGCAAACATAAAAAGTGGGTCTAAAACATGAGAATATAGGAAAAACCAAAAAAGGAACCTATTACAGTGTGTAAAGGTGTAAAAACTGTTTCCTATCACGGCAGTAAATTACCATATTTAAAATTCAGAGTTGAAAAGATTAGGTTGATTTACTGCTAATGGTCTTAATGGCCATACTTTACATCTCCTAGACAGACTGGTTTTACAAAGGTCTGTGACTAGGGACATCAGAACTTTTTTTGTAACCTGGGCATGCAACACTAAATGATTTGATACAATCAGTTTTAATACTATCTGAGCACTCAAAATGGCTCAAAAACTGGATTATATTTAATCAAAACTGGATGACCAAATAAGGACCCTGAAAACTGGATTATCTGGTCTACAACTGGACAGGTGGCAACCCTAGAACTGTGCTGCTCCTGTAAGTCACAAATCTGCCTGCCAGGAGTACTGAGCTAAACAAGGAAAGGAAAGGAAAAGGAGAAAGGATCTTTACCAGCAACAAATAAAAGCAGTAGTTAGTATAAAATGAAACAGTTTGTAAATGCACTACACACCGACATCTGTTTTTTTCATTTCACGAGTGCTAAGGCAGCATATAGTTAAACCTCCATGAAAAGGGCCTGGCTTTAAATTAAATAGCAGTAATATTTATGTATTTATTTGTTTATTTATTTAATACCCGGGTTGAGAATGGAACTGCAGCTTTCCACAGGAGAAATTGTACTAGCCCAACCGGGCAAGTAACAGAGATTCTTCACTAGCCTGCAGCAATCTGCTGTAGTACCTGGGCTAGTAAATGAATGTTAAGGTCGACCCCTGCTCTTTGGCTCTGTACCATGCAGATCCCCAAAGGCATGAAAAAAAACAAAACAAAAATGAAGATACTACAGCCTTATAATATACCACTGCCTTATAATATACTGCAGCCTTGTAATATACATCCTTATAATATATTACAGCCTTATAATATACTACAGCCTTAAATATATTGCCTTATAATATACTGCAGTCTTGTAATATACATCCTTATAATATATTACAGCCTTATAATATAATACAGTCTTAAAATATATTGCCTTATAATATACTACAGGCTTGTAATACACAGCCTTATAATATACAACCTTATAATATACTGCAATCTTATAATATACAGTCTTATAATATATAACCTTATAATATACAGCTGTATAATGTAATACAGCCCCATTATATGGTGTCTCATGATTTGAGGGAGTACATTTGAGCAAAGTAAAAATAATGAGTCAAAAAGAGTGAAGGATATATGGATGACTGTGTTTTTAGAGCAACGGTATTGTCAGCAAATAGAATTGGGTTATAACTCTGAGTCGCCAGTGGGGGAGCAGTAGTGAGGATTAAAATATGCATTTTTGTGAGGTTCTAGAGTATGTGCTGGCAGCATGGCACAGAGGTTAAGGTTATTGACTGTGTATACTGCTGTGGGAGGTAAGAGTGGGTTCAAATCTCATGGTGACTTCTTTTGTTTTTTTAGGTGTAAATGTTTTTTTTTTTCCCTAACACCATGCAGCCGAATTGTCTCCCCCCCTCCACTCTGCCCCATCCCATCTTTCTCCCTGTCCCTGAATTCAACACCCCCCTGGTGTTGATTATGTAATTTATATGGGGTGCACAGAGTGGAGCTCCCTCTGCAAAGGGGGTGTGGGGGCAAAATTCCCCACAGAATACAATCCTAATGGGAATACTCAGAATGTCTGATGCTGTCTGGCACCTCGTTCGCTGTTTTGTGTAGGCACTGGGAAGTGACTTTACTGTTTTGACATTCGTGGTTGTTCCCTACTTCCCTCGCCATTTTTACAGTCTCTGTTTTTTTTGCTTATATCACATGAAACCTAATTAAATGCTGTGCACTTATAATATATTTATTTCAAAAGTTTCACCATATATGGCCAGTCTTAGTAATTCACAAGTAGATGATGCAGTTTTGTTTGAGGACAAAAGGCCATGATATAAAGCTGGAAGGGAAGAGACTTAGAGGGGATGTGAGGAAATATTTCTTCACAGAAAGGGTGGTGGATGCCTGGAACAGCCTCCCAGCAGAGGTGGTGGGTACCAAAATGGTAACAGGTTTCAAACATGCATGGGATAGACATGGGGGACCTTAATAACAGGGCTGGGGGGGTAATGTCGGAGCTCAATTAAGGTCTACGGTAGTACAGTAGGTAGGGACTTTAGGGCAGACAAGGTGGGCCAAGTGGTCCTTTTCTGCTGACAGCTTCTATGTTTCTATATCATATTTCACAGCACTGATGTCAGAACTGTGAATTAAGGCTTTTTTTAGAACATCTATGCCACTCAGATTGTAACTTAATGCTTCACATTTTGTTTAATTTTTTAAATTAAAGATGATCTCTTTTTTTAGCAAAGAACAATAAGCGCAATAACACTCAAGGCTGTGTGGATGTGGTTAAAACATATGAAACACTGAAACATAGAATTTTTTTTTGAGATTTAAAAGATTTTATTGAATTTTATAAACATACAGACAGAACAAGTGAGGCAAGACATGAATTCACCAGTCACAACAGTACTACCCTCCCCACCCCAGCCCCTCCAGCCTCCCTCCTCCCCCACCCCTGTAGTGTGCTCTCCATAAGGTATAAAATACTGATAAACAGGGCAGAGCAGTGGAGCAGCATGAGAGGCATGAAAGGGTTCAAGTTCAATACAAGGCATAAAATTGACCCCATTTTTTTTGTAAAAAGAGGTAGCTTATGACAGGTACTGGCAATTAAACACTCTGTCCTCAAGCAGAAGGAGAGCTCATGAAGCCATTCTCGATATGAAATAGCGGAGTGGTCCATCCAATGTTTGAGGACCTGTTTCTTGACTGCCAATGAGATAAGAGCCATATGATATTTTCACTCCTTGACCACAATACAAGTATAATCCCCAATAATGCAAATCTCAGGGGAAAAGAGATTCTCTAACCCTAAAACGGGGTCCACTCAAGACAGAAACATAGAATTTGATGGCAGATAAGGACTACTTGGCCCATCCAGTCTGCCTATTTCTGCCTACCTACACTATTACATCAGACCTTACCTGATCTACAGCTCTTTCTCCCTCCCCCTTTCTTTCCACTGATTCCATTGTGCTTAACCCATGCATTCTTGAACTCCACCACTGTTTTTGTCCCCACCACCTCCCCTGGCAGGCTGTTCCAGATATCCACCACTCTTTCTGTGAAGAAGTACTTTCTCACATGTTTCTTGAATTTATCCCCCCTCCAGCTTCATTGCATGTCCTCTTGTTCTTTGACAACTTTTCATCTGAAAAATACTTCCTTCCTGTACCTTATTTATCCCCGTGAGGTAATTAAAGGTCTCTATCTTATCTCCCCTCTCCCTCCTCTGTTCCAGGGTGTACATATTGAGGTCCTTTAGTCTGTCTTCATAGGGCTTTTAATGCAGAACCTGCACCATTTTAGTTGCCCTCCTCTGGACTGTCTCCACTCTGTCTATGTGCTTCCGGAGATATGGTCTCTAGAACTGGACACAGTACTCTAGGTGGTGTCTTACTGGTGATCTATACAACATCATTTACCTCTTTCTGATGGTGATGCCCCTCCCCATGCACCCTATCATCCCACTTGACCTGCCTACTGCCTTGTCAAACTGCCTGGCCACCTTTAGATCATCTGATATGATTACCCCCAGGTCTCTTTCCTGCTTGGTGGTCATCAGTACCATTCCACCCATTTTGTACTCTGCCCCTGGGTTTCTATGCCCTAAGTGCATTATTCTGCATGCTTTCACTTTCAAACCCAGCTGCTATACCCTTGACCACTCCTCTAATTCTCTCAGGTCTCTGCTTATCCTTTCCACCCCCCCCCGGGAGCGTCCACCCTATTGCAGATTTAGGTGTCATCCACAAAGAGGCAGTCCTTCCCTCCTAGCTCCTCTGCAATGTCATTTATAAAGACATTAAAGAGGACTGGTCCCAGCACTGATCCCTGAGGCACCTCACTGGTCACCCTCCCTTCCTTGCAGTGAACTCCATTTACCACCACCCTCTGTCACCTATCACCTAATCAATTTCTTACCCAGTTTACCACCTTTGGACCTACTCCTAAGCTACCCAGCTTGCTTACTAGTCTCCTATGTGGAATGGCGGTGAATGCATTACTGAAATCTAGGTAGATCACATCCACTGCTCTGCCCTGATCTAATTCCTTGGTCACCCAGTCAAAGAAATCTATCAGATTCGTTTGACATGACCTCCCCCTTGTGAAACCATGCTGCCTTGGATCTTGTAACCCATTGGATTCAAGATATTTATTTATTTATTGTATCGGAATTGCAACCCTTTGAATCAAAGACTCATTTACAAAGGCTCCTCGTTGTACAGAAATACAAGACGGGGCAGGTAATACATACAGTGGGTGGAAAGATAGCCAACAGTGCATGAAACAAAACAGAAATTTACATCATATACAGAAAGTGTAGGCAATAGTAGCGAGACAAAGGTAATTTTTTGCAGGAGACTGGCCTATACATGGTGGTAGCTATGCAGGAAGGAGAAACCAGTGATACATATATTACATTATACACAGAAAAAAAAATGTAAACAATAGCAGCGAGAAGAAAAGCTCAATTAGCAGGTACTGGCCTATACATGATAGTAGCTAAGCAAGGAGGAGAAGCCCATAGATACATATGGTATAAGGTAGAGGTCACTTGGTTGGGGCAGGACCAGCAGAGGGGCTGCGTTATTTGCAATTACAGCTATGGGAGTTAAAAAGGTGGTTACGGAGGGCTGATTTAAATGGCCTGATTCTGTGTTTGGATGTGATACTAGAAGGGAGAGCGTTGAACCAAGTGGGGGCTCTGTACCAGAAGGACCTCTGAGCAAGGGACATCCTGACCCTAGGGACTAATAGTGTGGTTTTTGTAGCACTACGGGTGGAGACAGTAGGTGAGGAGGTGCTGACCAACTTAGACATACCGGGGGTCAGGCCTTTTGTTACCTTCTGAGCTATTCTTTTTTTAGTTTGCACCTTTGCACTCCTTACTGCTTTCCCTGCTTCCCTCTGTTTCCCCTGGTACACCTCCCTATCCTCCTTCCTTTGAGTATCCTTATACCTTCTGAATGCTACCTTTTAGCTTTTACCTTTTCGGCCACCTCTTCTGAGAGCCATAGCAGTCTCTTTTTCCTCTTGCTTTTGCCCAGTTGTTTGATGCAGAGGTTTGTTGCCTTTACTATGCTCCCCTTTATCTTTGCCCACTGTTCCTCCACCCCACCCAGGTCACCCACCCCTGCTAGGTCATCCCTGAAGCATTCACCCATCTTTTTAAAATCTGCCCTCCTGAAGTCCAGGACCCTCACCCTTGTGTGTTTTGAATCTGCAGCCATCCTTATATTGAACCACACCGTATGGTGATCACTGGTCCCCAAGTGGCCTCCCACTTTGATGTCTGTAACACTGTCCCTGTTAGTGAGTATCAGGTCCAGTACTGCCCCATCACAAGTGGGTTCACTGACTAGTTGCCTGAGGAATCTCCCATGCAGAGAGTCCAGGATGTCCCTGCTTCTTGCCGAAGCCACTGCTGGGAGGTTCCAATCCACATCTGGTTGAAGTCCCCCATTAGTAACACCTCCTCCTTTTCTGCCATTTTGCCAATGGCTTTCGCCAGTCCCTTATCTAATTACTCCCTCTGTGCTGGAGGTCTGTAGATCACTCCAATACGAATAGTGGCTCCATTCCTTGTCTCCAGGGAGACCCACAGGACCTCTGCTTCCCCTTTATTCCCTGCATCTCTGTGGCTTTTATGCTTTACCTCACATAAAGCACCATACCTCCTCCTTTCCTTCTGACACGGTTCTTCCTGAATAGAGTATAGCCTGGTGTGACCATATCCCAGTCATGGTTTTCAGTGCACCATGGCTTAGTAATGGCCACAATATCCAGGTTGGCCTCTTCCATGATGACCTCTAGGTCTGGAATCTTATTTCCTAGACTTCTAGCATTTGTACACATGGCCGTTCAGATTTTGATTCCACTCTGCTTGTTGCCCTTTTTTCCCCTCCCTCCTTCCCACCTCTCTTTTTAATGCTCCTGTTCCTTTCCCACTTTATCTCTACCACCCTACTCCCTTTATTAATTTGCACCCTGTGGGATTCCTCTCCCCTCGGGGTCTCCTTACTGTCTTCTTCAGTCTGTGGGGGGAGGCAGTTTCTGACTCCTCGATTCCTCCTGCCATTCCCCTTGGCTAGTTTAAATGTTCATCAAAGTAACATTTTAAACCATCCACTGAGGACTGTGGTTCCCCTCCTAGGATGGATGCAGGCCATCACCCCCTGTATAGGCCATTATCCTCCCAGGTGGGTCCCCAGTCCCCAGTGTAGCTGAACCCTTCCTCTAGAGTTGAAGCTCCTGGTGTGGAGTTCCTTCTCCTGTCCCCTGTTGTAGGCAGACAGCAGCTCAGCAAAAGCCACTGAGACAGCTACCTGTCTAAGACCCTTCCCCAGCTCCCTAAACTCCCCTTGCACTATCCCAACCCATCCCTAGCCAGGTCATTAGTCCCCAGGTGGCTGATGACATCCAGCTCTCCCTCCTGTCCTGCTGCCTTAACGATCTGCAGGATTTGCTTCGCATCTCTCCAGGCTGTGGCCCCAGGTAGGCACCTAACCTGCCTCTTCCCCCCTTCCTATTCCCAGATCTATCCCCCACTATTATGTTCCCCACCAGAAGTTACTTCCTTCTCCTCTGGGGTCCTCTACCACTCTTCTTGGAGTCTCCACTATGGAGGGCCCCACATCCCCCTTGGTCACTACCATGGGTGCTTTCTCCTGGCAGTCCCACTCCACCAGAGTGGTGTAGGAATTTTGTAGTAGTACTGCTTGAGGAATGTGCCTCTGTCCCACCATCCCACCCTTCTAGAGCCCACTATAGTCTGGCCGTTCCTCCACATGACATCCTCTGAGGTAACGGTTGCAGACTTGGTGGCCTCTGGGGAGAGGTCCCTGGAATCCCAGCCAACTTGGCCTTGAGTCTAGAGACCTGTTCCCTCAGCCCAGAGAGGTGTATGCAGATGGGGCAGCACCACAGTCTCCAGAAGGTCTCCCTGAAAACTGCCACCCTACAACTACTGCACTGCACCACTCCCAGCATTCTCAGCCTCTGTTCTCCCTGTTATATGCACTTTTTTTGGTGTTTAAAATTCCTCTGCTTTGCCTTGTGTTTAACAGCATTCCCCAATAACCACACCATATTGTGTTTTGCTGCTCACATTACCTGACTCTACCTCCGTAAGAGACTCGGCTCATCACCTCTTGAAACACCAAAAGACCTGCTTCTGTTTTCAAACCCATGTCTGCTGAGATAGAGCAGACACCACTGCCACACTTCTGAGCTGACTTTGCGCATCCAGACTATGAGACTTTTAAAGCTGCACATGCAGTCTTATACTTAGAATCCTAAAGTGTAAGATTTCAAAATTTTAAATAGCTCCAGGATAAGCATTTGTAAAGCCTACTCTTCAGGAACTTTGTACACAAACTTTATTAAGTTACAAGCTATACATGTTTATGCAGAGTAGCAAACTAATAAACCCTGTTAAATATTGCCATGAACAACTACATTATTATTTTATTTTATTGTGTTTCTTATTGCAATTTCTTTCTAATTTAGTCTTTAAAACTCTATTATGCTCCTGTGGAGCCATTAGGTATGGATTGATAACGCGACTATAACAAGTGAAATCCCACCTACTGTTCCATCATTTACCAGTGCTATAACAAAAGGGAACATTATAGTTGACATCATTACATTTTATGAATGGAGTTTGTTTGTGTCAGTGTGGGCTAGAAAAAAATATATGCAAAGTAATGAACTGGTAGTTAATGAAAGAATGACTAGAAGAGGTAATATTCTGTAGAAAACATGTCTATCTGTGTGTCTTTCTATCTCCTTTTGACAGCCAATTGATGACTCAGAGCTAGGGAATGATCTGCTGTTGGATGCACATGTGTAACATTTTCTCCCATTGGTTGAAAAAGAAACAAACTGAGATTTCATATTGACTTAGCAAACCAGATTTCTCAGTTGCTTGCTCCCAAGAGTTTGATTCTGTTTTATGCTGGTTGCCTGTCTCAGCTGTCTGTTACAGGTAGGCATTTAATTTTCTACTGATCTGCCATCTGTCTATGCACCAGATCCGCCTCAGAATCTAAACTCTGATGGAAAAATAACTGGAAAATATTTTCCAGGAGAGGCATTTTTTTTGCTATGTCTTGCCATTATTTTGTCAATCTGATGTTTCATATTCTAAAATAACGACTAGATTTTCATGGTTACCTTCAAAGTGCCCTCTTTGTGCCACTCATTTTCTTGGCACACTGTTAAAACAAGATTATACAAGTCTCATTTTTTGAAAGTCCAGTAGCTACCACTTACCTCTAGAATATACTTCAATGTATTGGTACTGAATGCAAGACATTGGAACAGCTGCCACTCTTTTCTGCCAGTTACACCCACAGGTGCCATTTTGTCTGCTATGGCCATGAATCTTATGATTCAATCATACTGGGCTGCCCCTTTTGGAAGGCCAAGTCTTTAGTTGTTGCGCCAACATTATAGATTGCAATACTGAAGGACACCAACAGTGCTGTCTCATGGACATAATACAGGCAGCTTTTTATTACAGTATTTTTTCTTTAAAATCAAATCATCAAATCAATCTTTATTTATTTAAAAGGCATCTTTCCTACAATCAGGGTGCCTGTACATGAATTATCATCCATCAATAAAATATTAAAATAATAATCAAACAATAAACAAATAATCACTGGTAACATTAACTTTGGCGACACTGTATTCAACTTCTTCTAAAAATGCCAGGCTAAAAAGGCATGTCTTGAGTTCTGTCATTAAGCTTAGGATGGTCAGGCAGTCCCTTATCTGATGAGGTAGAGAATTCCACAGGGTCAGAGCCATAAAAACAAAGGAACAGGCCCCAGATGTTTGAAGACGCACCCTAGGAATCTCTAGCAATCCCTCGTTGGTGGATCGAAGCAGTCAGAAGGGGCAGTAGGGAGAAAGGAGATCTTGCAGGTAACGGGATCCTTGGTCGTGTAGGGCTTTATAAGTCAGCAGACAGACCTTGAAGGTGATATGCTACTGCACTGGCAGCCAATGCAGTCTTTTTTTTTTTTATTTATTCTTTATGGTGCCCGCTCCGCTTTATGCTGGGCATCCACCCAGTCACGGACCCCTTAGCTGCGGCGTCCCCAGATGAGCCCAGATGAGCTGCACTCCCAGAACCCCGGTGGAGATGTGGCACCCCGGCCCTATAGGGCACCACGAACAACAGGATAGGGCGAGAGTCGGCCTGGGGAGCTGATTGCAGCTGCAGGGGCGGGCTTCATTTAGGCAGGTGGAGGAGGCAGATTTTCCTCTTCTGTAGGGTGGCGGAAACATGCAATGACGCCAGCATCTGTCCTGCCCCAGGAACCTTGTGGACTTTGGTTGCCGTGGTACCCCTGACCTCCGCTAGGGGTCCCCCATGCACCGCCGATGACCCTCCCCCTCCTCCAGAGAAGGAAAGCAGCCATAGGACACTCACTCTTTCTCCCCCGGCTGGCCCTCTGATGACTTGAGTCCATTCCTGAACCCAGGTCACCGGCGCCGCAAGCGGAAAGCCAACTGCTGCGCCACCAGGCCGGCCACCAGCCAATGCAGTCTGCGGAGCACAGGCATTATATGACTGGTCCTAGACATATCAGTCAAAAGCCTGGCAGCTGCATTCTGCACCAGTTGCAGGAGACAGATATAAAGCCCCAGTAGCTCCAGGTACAGGCCGTTGCAGTAGTCAAGGTGAGTGGTCATGAAGGCATGGACCAATGTAGGAAGATCATCAGAAGGAACCAAGAGTTTCACCTGCGCAATATTCCTCAGATGGTAAAAAGAGGTCTTGACAATGGCTGACACCTGTGATTTCAAGGTCAAGCCGTCGTCAAAAATAACACCCAGGTTCCACACCCAGTCTGAGGTGGTTAGCTGGACACCCTCAAGCCAAAGACCAGAGAGTTGTCCTGCCAACACACCCACCTACCAACGATTAGGGTCCACCACCAACACCTCAGTCTTATCAGGGTTCAGCCTCAGCCAACTAGAACTCATCCAGTCTTGGATCTTGGATAGGCAGTTGTTAAACACCATGAGATCATCTCCCTGCTCGGGTACAAAGGACATGTACAGTTGAGTATCAACTGCATATCAGTGAAAACTCAGTCCGTTCTGCCTAATAATGTCCCCCAATGGCAGCATGTACACCACGAACAACGTGGGTGCCACAATGGAGCCCTGCAGCACCTCACAGGATAGGAGGAGAGGATCAGAGGAATAAATTCCTGAGACCACTCTCTGTGTCCTACCCTTGAGGTAAGATTGAAACCACCTGAGGACAGTACCCGACAGTCCGCAGATGAACTGCAGGCGCTCCAATAGCTCACCATGGTCCACAGTGTCAAATGCTGTTGAGAGATCAAGGAGGACCAAGATGGAACGAGTCGTCTGATCTCTCACTGTTGGGAGATCATTAAGCACCTGAACAAGGGCTGTCTCGATGCTATGCCTCTTCCTAAATCCAGACTGGAGAGAATCATAGATGTTGTGGATAGACAAATGTTCATCCAGCTGCAGTGCAGCCACCTTCTCAATAACCTTACCCACAAAGTTAGAGATTGGTCTGTAGTAAGCAAGATTATCTGGATCAAGGGAGGGTTTTTTCAGGAGTGGTCATAATACCACTTCCTTATGGGGATCTGGAAAGATCTCCCTCTCCAGTGATTGCCAGACTATCTCAGCCAGGACCAGGATGATTTCCTCCACACATCCCATAAGGAGATGCATTGTGCCAGGATCCAAACTACAGCTGGTTGGCCACGGAGTCTAAATGATCCTCACAATGTCCATGTTATCCAGTTGGCCAAAGTCAGACCAGACAAGCCAGATGCTTGCAACTTCCCGCCGACCTCCGCCACACCCCATAGAGGGGGCTGGATGGATACCAGACCTCATGGTGACAACCTTATCTGCGAAAAATCGAGCAAACTCATCACATCTTTCTTGTGACACTGCTCCACTAGACCACAGACAGGTTGGATTGCACAATCTGCCTACAGTCTGGAAGAGCTGAGCTGGTCAATTCTGCGCAGCAGCAATCTCCCTGGACAGGAATTTCTTCTTACATGGGTGATTGTCGGCTTGATGATGAACATAATGATCCATCAATCTATGCCTGTCAACCTCCAGGCCTGACTTCTGCCAAGCCCTCTCTAGCCTTCGACCCACTCTCCTCAACTCCTTCAAGGCCCCATTAAACCATGGGGACCTTGAGTGAAGGGTGAGTGGTAGAACATGAGCAGGAGCAATGGAATCCAGGGCACCTGTTACTGCCCTATTATAGGCAAGCACAAGGTCCACCCGGATCCAGGCATTCATTTGATAAGCCTAGTGTAGACCCACAGTAGTATTCCCCCCATGTAGACCACCAGTCATCCACCCCAGAGTTCAGGGCCAAGACAATATCGTTTTATATAGAATCTTTCCTGCAGTTATATCATAAAACCCTTTACATTAGTGAAAGATATAGTAACAACAGAAATAAAATATGTAATTATACATTATATTGTGTATTGAGGGAACTCAATAAAATACTAGCTGCACCTTTGACAGTTCTGTTTAACAGCTCACTGGAAACAGGAGTGGTTCTGGAGGACTGCAGGAGGGCAGATGTAGTCCCACTTCACAAAAGTGCCAGCAGTGAAGAGGCTGGCAATTATAGGCCAGTCAGCCTGACATCAATCATGGGAAAGTTAATGTAATCACTGCTGAAGGAGAGGATAGTAGAATATCTTGAATCCAGTGGATTACCAGACTCAAGGCAGCATAGATTCACAGGGGGCAGGTCATGTCAAATGAATCTGATAGATTTCTTTGACTGAATGACCAAGGAACTACATCAGGGTGGAGGAGTGGATGTGGCCTACCTAGGTTTCAGTAAGGCGTTCAACACTGTTCCACAAAGGAGACTAGTAAGCAAGCTGGGTAGCTTAGGAGTGGGTCCAAAGATGGCAAACTGGATAAGAAATTGGTTAGGGAATAGGCAGCAGAGGGTGATGGTAAACAGAGTTCACTCCTAGGAAGGGTGGGTGACCACCAGGGTGCCTTAAGGATCAGTGCTGGGACTGGTCCTCTTTAATGTCTTTATAAGTGATATTGCAGAGGAGCTGAAAGAGGAGGTCTGCCTCTTTGTGGATTACTCCAAAATCTGGAATAGGGTGGATACTTCGGGGGGGCGGGGGTAGAAAGGATGAGCAGAGACCTGAGAAAAATAGGAGTGGTCAAGGATGTGGCAGCTGTGTTTCAATGTGAAAAAGTGCAAAATAGTGCACTTAGAGCACAGGAACCCAGGGGTGGTGTACAAAATAGGTGGAGAGGTATTGACAACCACCAAGTAGGAACGAGATTTGCGGTACTCATATCAGATGACCTAAAGGTGGCCAGGCAGTGCTACAAGGCAGTAGGGAGGGTGAGTGGGATACTGGGGTGCGTAGGGAGGGGTATCACCAGCAGAAGGGGGGGTGGTGTTGCCTCTGTATAGATTGCTGGTAAGACCTCAGCTAGAGTACTGTGTCCAGTTCTGGAGACCATATCTCTGGAAGGACATAGATAGAGTGGAGGTGGTCCAGAGGAGGGCAACTAAAATGATGCAGGGTCTGCATCAGAAGCCCTACAAGGAGAGACTTGAGGACTTCAGTATGTACACCCTGGAACAGAGGAGTAAGGGGGGTATGATAGAGGCCTTTAACTACCTCATGGGGGTAAATAAGGTATAGGAGGGGAGTATTTTTCAGAAGAAAAAGTGCTCAAGAACAAGGGGACATGTTATGAAGCTGGGGTAGTAGATTCTGGAGAGATGGGAGGAAGTACTTCTTCACAGAAAGCGTAGTGATTCGAACTCCTGGGATAGCCTTCCAGCAGAGGTGGTGGGGTGAAAACAGTGGTGGGGTTCATGAATGCATGGGACAAGCACACAGGAATATCATGAAAAGGAAGGGGGGGGGAGGGAGAAAGAGCTGTAGATGGGCACAGTCTATGGAAATAGTGTAGGTAAGGAGGGAGAAATGGGCAGACTGGATGGTCCAAGCAGTCCTTATCTACCGTCAAATTCTGTGTTTCTATGTTTCAATATAGGAGTTGTTGATAAGTGGAGAGCAGGAGTGGACGTGGAACAAGTAATGCTATTAGTGCTATAAATTGTGATGTAGGGTAACAGAGAAAATGACTAAATTACACAGTATTTGGTAGTGTTATTGTAAATTAACAAAGAAGTGCTTTTAAATACAATGAAACAGAAAAATCAGAAACAATTAGCAGAAATGTAGGAGGCATGGTGAGGTGAAAGCTATGGGCTTTGAGGCATGATCTGAAAATGAAAGGGAATCAGTGTGTTTGAGAGGGAGGGAGGAGGGATGGAGGGAGAGGGATGGAGGAAGAGAAAGAGGAGGAGAGAGGCATGGAGGGAGATAGGGATGGAGGCTGTTCCAAGCAGCAGTAGCAGAGATGCGGAAGGAGAGACGACCGATGGTTGATTTGGAGACATGAGGAAAAGAACGAAGTCTAGGAAGGAGAGTAGAGGGAGGAGACTAGATAGTTCTGAGGCCAGAAAGATGGGGATCCAAATTATGGAGAAGTGTGAATACAAGTAGGGTTATACTATGGCTGTGAAGTCACAGTGTCTATGACATGGGTAGTTTTTGTGCATGGGCTTATCCAGACAACAAATTAAATATATAAATAAATAAATAAAGATGTGGTAAAGCACAGGGAGCCAGTGAAAGTAAAGGGGAATGTGAAATAATATGGTTCTGTTTCCAACAACGGGAGAGCAGCAGAGCAACTCCACTTTGGAACATTTTGAAGCTTAGACAAGAGGGAATTGCAGCAGTCAAGGCAATTGGCATTGTGGGATAGGAAGTGACAAATGCGGACAATGCTGCCAAGATGATAGTTGCATAGTAGATGATAGTAGATCTGCAGACCAAAGAGATGCGGGGAGCAAAGGTGAAATGAAATCTAGACTGTGGAGGCCACCGAGAATTCTGATAGACAGGGCAAAAGAAAGGCTGGAGACAGGGACAGTAACCATAAAAGTCAAATGGTGGGAGAGGTTGCTTTTTATTTTGCCAGGGAGGAGGATCTTCATTTTAGCAACATTAAATTGGAGGAAACTAAGTTGGAGCCAAGAGATGATTTCATCAAGACAGGAGGAGAGGGAGTTGAGCGAAAGTTATAGTTGAGTATACCCTGCAAACAAGCAGTACCAGAGATTGAAGCCAGAGGGAGACAGAGAAAACAGTATTGTGGTGATGGACAGGACTTGAGACATCTTGTCTGCCCTTCCTGCTGTACTACAGTGATTATATACTTCAGTTTGAAAAAGGATATGTATCCAGTCTGGGTCCTGGCTCCATAAAAGACCTGCTGCACCTATATAGTACTGCTCATCCTCTCAGTTCCACTTGGGAGAAGTTTTTGGAAGGTCATAGGCTTGTTTAAAACCTTCTGGAGACAGAACTTTTGTGGTTGCGGCTCACTGACAATGCTCCATGGATCTCCTTTCTTTTCCACCTTCTCTACACCTCCTTGACAGAGACCTTTAAAAAGGCCTTAAAAGTCTATCTGTTAACATTGGCCTATTACTTCCTTGGCAACATTTTTGTTCTTTTTAAGTGTATGCCATGGTTTTATATTTATTAAGGAAGTTTTATCTGTTTTAAAGATGTTGTCATGTTTTTATGTACAGTGCCTAGAGCCCCCGGCATGGGGCACTGTATGAATGAAGACTGATTATCTCCTGGAGTGTTGCGCTCCTTATGCTGTGCAACCCTCAGTACTATTCTCCCTCAGCAACATGTATAATCCTGGTTTGAAAGCACGAACAGTGAACTTCTACTATTGCACTTGGAAACATGTTCCTCATGCTGACCACCAGCCTCTGTGTAAAGTAATGCTTTCTGATATTTTCATTATCCTGCTTCTTCTTTTGTGCACAGCACACCCTCTAGTTCTGCATAAACTGCTGCATATACTCTGCCTTGCGTTACAGTAGTTGGAGCACTGATCTCTCTCAGGCTTTTCTCTTCTAGGCTAAGCCAGTCCTTCCTCATTGCTCTCCACACCCCCACCTCCCCAAGTTGCTAATCAGCATAGTGACTGTGTGGAGCCCTGTCAGTCTCTTCAATGCTCTTTCTGTGCTCTGGTGGCCAGAACTGGGTTACATGTTCCAGGTCTGGTCTACGCACCTGTGGCTGAATGTTCAGCCCTCCCGGGGCTAAGTCCCATGCCACAGTGGATGGTGGGGACTGAAATCTTTACACCTGTAGACTTCTGTATTTTTAGGCCATGCCACTGTGGGAGATGGTACACGTGGTCCCACTAGGTGTACCATTTCGACGCAGCTGTGGTGGAAAACTGACCACAAGCTGCCATATATTGTAGAGCCGGTTGTCAACCAACAACATCTTTGAAAATACCATGCCTGAAGGAAAAACTGTGGCTCCGCAAGTAACAACCCACTTGTGCCATTTTTCCTGCCGCTGCACAAATTTCCGAGGCTCTGAAAATCCACCCCCCCTGGTCACCAGCCATTGTTGCTCCTGTGAACCACGAATGTCTCTAGTTTTGGCATTTTCTGCACTAATAAATGAACTGGTTCCTGATCTAATTTGTGGTCCCCTTCTTTACTGAATGCAGCCACTCCTTGCCTTGGTTTATGTCTCATTTGGGTTGGCCGACCCATGACTGCACCTCAGTCCTGGCACCACTAAAGCGTGAACCTGCTTTGTTCCCAGTGATTTATGCAAGGCCTTGTGCTGGAGGATCACTTCCCATGACATGCTCCTTACCCCCTCCTAATGCATCCCAGCAATGTATTTGCTGTCCTGACTGCAGCAGCCCTTTGCTTACCTGACTTTAGCTTGCTCTCTTACTGTTCACAGCTACCCTATATAATTTTTAAGTTCACTCCCCTGATGGGGGCAGGTCCTCCTGTAGTATATTCCCCCACTCTCCTATGTATACTCTTTGACCAGTTTAGTGTGCACAGCAAATGTAAGTAGACTGATATTTACCCCCTCCTCCGAACCCTTGTTAAATCTGTTAAAGGGAAGCATGCTCAGTGCTGACCCCTGGGATACTATGCTCGGAACATCCCTCCACTTTGAATGGGACCATTCACCACTACAACACCACTCTGTGCTTCTTACCTGTCAGCAATTTTCCATCTACTTCCCAACCATTTTTTGGATTCCGAATTTGACTATGTTCCCCATAGGTAACCATGCAGTATGGTACTGAAAGCCTTGCTAAAGTCCGCATTAACTACATCCATCGAATGGCCCCTATACTTTGACCTTGTTACCACCTCACAAAAGGCAATCAGACTTGGCAGAACCTACCATTGGGGAAGCCATGTTGTGCTGTTGGGAACAGCCAGTTCTCTTCTTCCTGCTGAACCAACACATAATTTATGACTGACTTACACACTTTGCCGAGCACCGAGATACCAGGTCTGTAATTACTTGGGTCTGCCCCTTCTTGATCAGGGGCATGGCACTGGCTGTTTTCCAGTCCTCTGGAATTATCACTGTGTTTAAGGCTTACTGAAAGATAATTAGCAAAATGCCCACCCTGAGCCCTTTTTATTTTCACTACTACCATCGATTGAATGCTGCTAGGACCCTGGTATTTTCCCCGAGTTTAATGCCTTCTGGATATTTACACAGTATGGGTGAAATTTTCAAAAGGGAAGCCACAAATGCTTGTTGCCCGTGTTTGTATTTGCTGGAATGTGTTCAAGCAGCCTCACTGCTATTTTCAAAAGATGTGTCAATTTGCTACAAAAAGTCATGATTTGTGGTAAAAAAAAAAAAGATTACGTAGAAGCGGTTTGGTTCATTTTTTGTTTGGCACAAGTGTTTGGTTTTTTTTGGTTGCAGAATTTGGATGCTGTTGGACTATGTAATAGATAGTCTTAACAGTTGGAACACATTACTGTTTTGAAAACAGCGGCAGAGGGATCTTGGAAGGATCCGTCTGAACATCTTGGCTTGCGTCTGCAGCATTGCATCTCGCTTAGCCTGCTCCTCTCCAGCCCTACTGTCCGTGCCCTCTGACATCCTGGCTGAATACTGACACATTGTAGGTGTTACCTGCCTGTGCCTTCATCCTGCCTCCCCTGTGCCCTACATTTATACTGTTACTGTGTTCAGGTATCTTGGAATCACACTTGACCCCTCCCTTGATTTCTCCTCTCACATTCTCTCTGTGTGAAAGGGCATCAGCTCCAGCCTAGGCACTGCATACCGGGCCAGAAACAGTCTCTCTCTCCTTCTGCATGCATTACAATTGCTCACTGTCTCCTTCTTCCAAAGCTGTCTTATGGACTACCTGTGTTTGCTCACTTCTCCAATATCCTGCATCGCAAATCGCTGGTATGTTACGAACATATGAAAATGCCAGCAGAAACAGGCCTCACGGTCTCTCGAGTCTGCTCAAGTGTGCAGCTAGCACCTTATAATGCTGCTGCAACTCCCTTCCCCCCATCCTATTACCCCTTACCCTTACCCTATCCCACCCCCTCTTGAAACTGTCTACAGTCTTGCAGGCCACTACCTCACCCAGCAAGGAGATCCAGTTGTCCACCACTCTTTCCATGAAAAAATGTCTCCTCATCTCTCTCTCCTGAATCTACCCCCCTCCAATCTCAGTTGGTGTCATCTTGTGTCCCTCCCTTTTCTCCTCTGGAAAATCCTCTCTGTATTAGTCTTATTTATTCCCTTCAGGTACTTAAAGGTCTCAATCATATCTCCCCTGTCCCTCCTCTCTTCCAGAGAGTGCAAATTCAGCTCTCCCAGCCTTTCCTCGTATGGCTTGCCCTCCAATCCCTGGATCATCTTTGTAGCTCTATGCTGTACCCCCTCCAACAATCTGATGTCCTTCTTCAGGAATGGGTGCCAGTATTGCATGCAGTACTTCAGGTGCGACCTGGCCAGTGACCTATACAGGGGCAGGATAACCTCCCTACTTTTGGAGGAGATCCCTCTAGCTATACACCCCAGCAGTTTGTTGGCTTTTGCCGCCAGCCTTCTGCATTGAACAGAGTTGTTCATGCTCCCTGTTATGAACACCCCTAGGTCCTTCTCTTCTGTGGAGCAAACCAGCTGAACCCCATTTTAGTGATAATCCCTCTCCTGGTTCTGGGCCCCAAAGTGCAGAACCTTGCACTTCTTGGCATTGAACCCCAGCTGCCATTTACCTGCCCACTTCTGCAGCTTATTCAGGCCCTCCTGCAACCCCTTCCCAACTCCGTGTCATCTACCACAACTCCCGGTATCGTCTGTGAACAGACCGATTTTGCTCCGGATCCCATTCGAGATATCTGCAGTGAAAATCCCGAACAGTACTGGTCCCAGCATGGATCCCTGTGGTACCCTACTCATCACTGCTCTCAGTGATGAGAGTTCCCCCCCTACCACCATCCTTTGCTGTCTTCCCTTCAGTCAGTTCCTGATCTAGGTCACCATTTTTGGTCCTGCCCTCACATACTCCAGCTTCCCCCCCCCAATCTCCCATGCAGCACTGAATCAAAGGCCTTACTGAAGTCCAAGTACAGGATGTCCACAGCATGGCTCTTGTCCAGTTTCTGTGTCACCCAGTCATAGAACTCTACCAGGTTTGTTTGGCACGATCTGCCTGCAACAAACCAGTGTTGCTGGTTGTCCTGGATACTGTTTGCCTCCAAGAAGCTCACAAGCCTCTCCTTTAGGATGGTCTCCATGAGTTTGCCCACAATCGAGGTGAGGCTCACTGGCTTGTAGTTTCCTGGTTCATCCTTTGTCCCACTTTTATGGATGGGCACCACGTGGGCCATCCTCCAGTCCTGTGGTACACATCCTGTGTTCAGGGAGGTATTGAACAGGTCGGCCAGTGGCCCTGCAAGGACCTCTGCCAGATCCCTCAGTACTCTAAGGTGAATGCCATCCGGCCCAGGTGCTTTGTCCACTCTTAATGCCCTCAACCCCTCCAGCACCCTGCCCTCTGTACTCCCTACATCTGTCGTCCTCTCTCCCCTTACCCACCCCCCACTTGCCTGAAGTGTTTGCCCTCCCTACTCCTGCATGAACACAGAGCAGAAGTACTCATTCAGTGCCTCTTTCTGCTCTGCCCCCTTCTCCACCAACCCCCATCCTTCTTGATCCTCACAAGCTGGTCTTTGCTTCTCCTTTTCTCGCCTAAGTAACTGAAGAAGTCTTTTTCTCCTCTTTTGATCCCCTGCACCAGTCTCAGCTCTCTAGATGCTTTGGCCCCCCGACCAGTCTGTTGACCTCCCTAGACTTTTCCCTGTATGCATCTTTATCTTCTCCCCTTCCCGTTTTCCTATACTTCTGAAATGCCGCCCTCTTGGCTCTTACCCCTTACCTGACCTCTGGTGACAGCCAACTGGGTTTCTTTGCCCTGCCCTTCTTGATTTTTTCCCTAGTACAGGTCTCTGTTGCCTCAACCAGCCCTCCCATTATTATATTCTGTAACCCCTAGGTGGCGCTATCCCAAGGGCTACTACACCTGCCTACTTGGCTAGTAGCAGGTTAAGGGGTCTGAATTCTGAAACGGGTGCCTCCACCCGAAGGTCAGGGTTGGTAGTGGTCAAGCTAACCTGGGCACAGCCCTCCGGGACACTGTAACCCCCCTCTTTCCTTACTAGTGGCTGGAACAATACACAATAATCACTTTCACAATACCCCTGATACACCACACTAGTACCCACATTATTTGCACTTACCACCAGGGCTTTCCTCTGGCTCGGCCCTGGGGACCCCCTGTAAAACAAAGTTATACACAGCAAATAAAAGCAATACAGTACTCTTGCACAAACTGGAACTACAGTCAGGGTAAATGCCAAAAAGAGTTAGATCTGATTTATTTAAGGGACTTGAACAAGGGATGGGCATAATCAGGTTGATTTGTTTAAAGGCTATATTAATCAAACAGTTATGCATGTACTTCAGGGTCCATAAACAGTCACACACCCTGGGTACCCAGATGGAGAATGGTGGGCTAGCCAGAAACATTGCAGCTGGTTGGGGCCCTGTGGTGGAAGAAAAAACAACATGCACAACACACATTATTTGTAATTCGGAGCTGGAGGGCTCAGTTTGTGAAAAGAAAACAACGAGACAATCAGATGACACACTTTTAGATTAGACTGTTATTGCACTGTGCTACCCTGATGATTACTCCTGATACCCAAGATTGGACACAGGCTGGATGAAAATCAAGACAGCAGGTGGTTAATCTGAATTGCCAGGAGAAGCAAGGACCACACGAATCACCGAGGCGTTGTTTCTGTTCAAGCGTGGAGCAGGGGGCTGATCCCCAGACAGGTCTCTCGTCAGTGGCTTTCTCTGTACAGTGGGGTAGTCTGGCAAGGCCAGCGTGGCATGGCCCAGGCCGAATGCAGATGAATACTGATTCAGTCCGATTAGGCTGGATAAAGCTTTCAGCAAGCAGAACACAGTTCACACAGTGGGGAACCAAATCACAACCCACTTTCAATACGCAGCACATTTACATGTAAAGGATTCTACGGTACCAGCAAGCAGAGCACAGTTCACACAGTGGGGAACCAAATCACGACCCACTTTCAGTACACAGCACATTTACATGTAAGGAAATTCTACTGTACCAGGCAAACCACTCTCCGGTCATGATCGCAAAGTCTCTGCACAAATCAGGGATTCAAAAGAAGCTGGAAATCCTGACAGGCCGATCGCATTCAACAAAATCTTCGGTCTTCTTCAGGTATGAGCCTGGTAAAAAATCAGTGGCTTACTTCGTTCTCACAAACTTGGATTCAGTCCGAAATAATTATCTTCTCTCCTTCTCAGGGGCAGCCAGCAGACATGCAGGCCACAACTCAGGCCTTTCCACAGTTTTCCTGCTCAAAATTACTCAGACGGCTGTTTGACTGTCTCAAACTGTTGCTTGCTCAGCTCCCAACTGAGATCTGAGTCAACTGCCAGCAATCATGGAACTTTTCCCAGAATCCAAAAGGTTTGGTTGGCTGATCTGCCTGTCAGTCACAACAAAGGCTCCCCCTTCAGGTGCAAAAAGGTGCAAAAAGCCCAAAACTACAATTCCTACAGATTTTGACTCCAGACAGCTCCTGTAGTCTGGCTCCATTTTAGGTCCCACCAGTACTGATCGGTCCAATTCGCAGTCCAGGACCAAGATAGTGGAGATAAACAAAACAGTCCTTGCTGCAAAGAAGGCAGGTTAGACAAACTACATTATCATTATCACTCTAAATGATTTTCAGCAAATAGTTTCATCTTTCAACAGAGCTACCTCTCAGATTACTTATGATTGCAATCCAGGCAGCTCTTAAAGAGACAGTGCACAGAGGCTATACAGGCACTCTCTGGTAATCACATTTAAACTGCTAAAACGCAGGACACCAGCCTGGCAGTGAGCATTTAGGCAAGCTCAAGGAAGACTTTTCGGGAACCCCCATTTGTAGGGGGGTTACACCCTTTCCTGCCTGGAGAAAACTTGGCATCCGCATCAAGTCTGTACCATCACAATATTGCAAATGCAAACTATACAAGACATTTATACCATTAGCATGTTATGCAAGTGACATCTGATGCATCAGTCAGCGTAAACATATACCTTTTACTACACATATTCTCTACACTTCACAATACTATATCCATTCTGACAAAACATCATGCATATTTCACACAGGTAATTTACACATTACTGTGCGGAATCATGTAATAACTTCTTGTACCTTAAACAATGCAAGAGGGGGCCCTTCCTTATCAGCTAACTTGGGGCTATAGAGGACGGGGCATCATGGTGAGAGGGAACGACAAGTAACCTGGAATTGGCTGTGAAGCTCAATTTGGGCAGTGAGCTTGGTGAGACATAAACACCTTTGTGGACCACATTGAGAGGCAAATCCACTGGCCTCCCAGCCTGGGAGAATCATAACTGAAGCGTACTACTGGCTTGACAGCTAGGCCAGTCTTTCTGAGGGGGACAACTACAGTCTCTCTACTCTCAGCACTGATCTGGGGACTCTTGTCACTTGTAAGGGGTGCCTCTGCCTGGATGGGAATGTCCAAACTTGGGGCACTGTCGGCTCCTTGCTCTGCAGGCTCTGTTTCTACAACACTTGACTCATTTTGAGAAGGCTCAGGCACAATCAAACTTTGAGGCACTGAAGGGGGGGTTCTCAGCACTCTCATAGTGTTCTTCAAGTTCTGGTATGTCACCAGAAAGACTCAAACCCTCAGCCCCTTCTTCAGGCAAATCATACAGTTCCACAATACACAGAGACTCAACATCTTCAGATGTGATACTTTGCACTTCACTTTCTGGGAGCATTGGCTCCAAGGATGAAGCTGGAGGGTAAGGCAGTCCAGAAGACCCAGCTTCATCCCCACAATTTATCAAGGGGTTATCTTGAAACAGCTGACTCAGTTCATAACAGGGTAATAGGCATAGTTGCACTCACTTTCATCAGAAGTGGACTGACAGTCACTATCATTCTGGGCCTGCTGCGGAGGAAACCTTAAATCTGTGACCACTGGGGTAGGTTGGCTCTGTCTCTTTCTTGCAACAGCATTACTCACCGGCCCAGGGGGCTCAATTTCTGGGGGTTCAGCCTCAATCATGACTTGGCTGATAGGTAGCAAGTAGTTAAGGTGCATGGTCTTGACAGCTTTGGAGCTATTCTCTGGGCGCACCTTGTACACAGGTAAATCATCCAACTTTCCAACTACTACATGGGCAAGATGGTGCCACCGATCAGCAATTTTGTGTTTACCATGCAGTCCCAAATTGCATTACAACACACGGTCTCCAGGTCGAAGCTCTTGAGCCTTTACTTTTTTATCATGCCTCTCTTTGTTGGCTAGATTTCTCTTGGCGGCCATTGTCTGAGCCAGTTGATAGGCATGGTTCGATTGAGCTTTCAGTTTTTGTACATATTGCAAGTAGTTTTCATCTCGGACCCCATCTGGAAAGATCCCAAAACAGACATCAACTGGCAGCTGGACCTCTCTCCCAAACATGAGGCAGTTGGGGGAGTACCCAGTAGCATAATTTTTCATGCAACTTTATGCGTGTACCAAGGTGCTAATCTGCTGGCTCCATTCATGCTTGTCTTTTGGGTGGAGGGTGCCCAGCATGTCTAGAGGGGTGCGGTTAAAATGTTCTGGTTGAGGGTCTCCCTGTGGGTGACGGGGTGGTTCTTGACTTTTGCACCCCCATAGAGAGAGAGCATTTGTTTGATTAGTTGACTCTCAAAGTCTCTGCCCTGGTCAGAGTGTATCCGCTGTGGGGCACCATAGTGGATGAAGAAATTTTCCACTAGCACCTTGGCCACAGTAGATGCCTTTTGATCTTTGGTGGGAAAAGCTTGTGCATACTGTGTGAAATGATCTGTTCTCACTAATACATTGCCAATGTTCCACTGATCAGGTTCTAAACACAAGAAGTCTGTGCAGATTAGTTCCAAAGGGGTGCTGGTAGTAATATTAACAAGGTGGGGCAGCCCTCTGAGGCAGAACTTTTCTTTGTAGGCAGCGACTACAAGTCTTTACATGGTGCTCAACTTTGGCCCCCATTTTGAGCCAGTAGAAGCGAGATCGTACCAGGTCAAGGGTTCTGTCAATACTGAGGTTCCCCATGTGATTGTGTAAGGACCTCAGTACCAAATCTTTAAAGGCCGTGGGCAGGATCAGTTGTTGCTTGTCTGCTTTGCCACTATGATCTACTGTCTCTCTATACAACAACTGATTGAGCAACTTCAATCTGGGGCCTTCTCTAAACAATAAAGCAGTTTGTAAGTCAGTGGAACATAACTTAGACACATCTTTCCCCGCACGCAGGGCATCAAGTGCTGGTTGAATCATAGGATCTTGGGATTGAGCCCACTGAATGCTGTCATTGTCAAATTAAGGTAGTGCACTAATATCTAGAGCAGAGAAGTGACAATAAGCAGCTGGTATGCAGGTGTCAGAAGGGCCCAAGCAATCTGCTAAACGTCCTCTGTGTCCACAGACATCTGTTCATCTCTATCAAACTTTTGGCACAATGCTCGAATGTCAGGTTCAGACAGCCTGACCCAGTCACTCTTGGAAGTGGGCCTTCGTGATAGGGCATCAGCAACAATATGGTTCAGACCCAGTCTGTATTTGACAGCATAATCATAGGTTGATAATGCAGAAAGTCACTGGTGCCCAGTGGTGTCTAACTTAGTTGAAGTCTGTACACAGGTCAACGGGTTATTGTCAGTCTTCACCAATATCTTTGCCCCATAGAGGTATTCATGAAACTGGTCAACAATGGCCCATTTCAGTGCAAGGAACTCCAACTTATGCACAGGGTAGTTTCATTCAGATGGGGTCAAGCTCCTACTGGTGAAATCTACTGGTCTCAGGTCATCCTCATGGTCTTGATACAGCACTGCTCCTAGACCCTGCAGACTAGCATCCGTATGCAGCACATAGGGTTTGTTGGGGTCAGCATAAGCGAGGATGGGGGCATGGGTGAGCTGGTATATGATCTCATGGAAGGCTGCTTCACAGTTGGGCATCCAGCGGGGCCCAAAGAGTTCACCTGGGTGGAAGTATACTTTTTCTGGCTCTTTAACGGCCCCATTTTTGTATTTATGATTGGTAGGAGGGTAACCCTGGGTAAGGTTCAAGAGTGGGCAAATCACCTTGGAATAGTCTTTTATGAACCTGCAGTAGTAGCCACAGAACCCCAGGAAATGTTGTAGATCTTTAAGATTATGGAGCTGGGGCCAAGTAGTCAGTGTTTCAACCTTACTGGGATCAGTCTCTATCCCTTTTGTAGATACTATGTGCCCCACATACTTCACGGAGGTTTGGAAAAACTGGCACTTGTCAATGGACAGCTTGAGGCCGAAGTCTTCCAGTCGGTCTAGGACTTTAAACAGTCAGTTCTCATGCTCCTCTAAGGTGCTCCCAAACACAATGACATCGTCCAAGTACACCAGGCATTTGAGCAAATTCATATCTCCCACCACACATTCCATCAGTCGCTGAAAGGTGGCCGGGGCGCCTGATATCCCCTATGGCATCCTCAGAAACTTGTAGAACCCCAATGAACAGATGAAGACTGTTTTCTCATGGTCTTCCAGGGCCATCGGGATCTGGTAATATCCACTGCGAAGCTCCAACACCGAGAACCAGTTGCTCCCATTCAAGCAGTCCAGGGCATCTTGTATATGAGGCATGGTGTATTGGTCTGGGATGGTCTGCTGGTTCAGGGTTTAATAATCAACACACATCCTCACAGACCCATTCTTCTTATGCACAACCACAATGGGAGAGGTGTATGGGCTCCTGGATTCTTGTATCACGCCAGCAATGAACATTTCCTGCAGGTGTCTTCTCTCATCATCTATGTCTGCTGGGGCTAGGCGTCAGGAACTCTCTCGAAATGGCTGTTCATTGTGCATGCCTATGTGATGCTCTGCACCCTGGACACATCCCACATCCCATTCTTTCAATGAACACACTTGGTCTCTCTGGGTAAGTGTCTTGCTAATTCTAGCCTTCCATTCAGCTGGCAACGGGGAGTCACCAAAGTCAAACAAGTCTGGGGTCACTCTCTCCTTCTCACCAGGGTGCTTGTTACTGGGCAATACTGCAGTGTCTATGCAGTGTACCATAGCTAGGGTGCACCCTCTGTTCATCCGGATCTCCCGATCTGACATATTGTAAATCTGGACCATCACTCATTGTGCATAGGCATGGGGACAAGCAGGCAAGATGCTGGGCTTGACCAATAATCCTTCTGGCAATTTTCCAACGCCTGGCACATCCAACATCAGTATTTTGTTCTTGACATCTTTCCGGAGGCGGACCTCCCCTTGAATGGTACACTGGGCGTTAGGGGCCAGCACCATTGACTCGGGATCCTTCTTCCACACGATCCCCACCAGTTCATCCTGGTCTACTTACTAACATACTAACATACTAAAATGCCAGCAGAATAGGCCTAATGGTCTTTCGTGTCTGCTCGTTTGGTCAGCCCCCACCCTTCCTCAGGTTTCTGTTACAAATCATAGGCCCTTTTGACCAGAGCCAGAATTCTTAGGGCCCTTCCACTCCATTGCCCTTGTTTCTCGTGACAGAATTGTGCCAGTCTCCCAAACATATGGGCGTTTGTCCCAATTAACAGGGGGACACCATCATGCAGTTCAGTGGGAGGGGGGGCACTAGGACCAATGTCTCTACTCAATCCTCTTCACCAGTTATAGTTGCAGGAAAAGACAACCAGAGGTGGACATACCCTAGGTAGGGATAAGACTTGTTGCTCAGGCCCCACACATGTAGGCCTTCCAGGGATTGCAAAGGCACATCAGATAAGTGTTTGTCATACCAGTCCTGGAATACAATGGTCACTTGCTGTTACTGTCAAGCACAGCCCGAGTATGAATACCATTCACAGTCACCGTAGTCTCCATTGAAGGGCCCACTATTTTGGACCAATCTGAGGAGGCAGTAGCAGAGGCCTGGACAGACTATTTAGCCCAAAACAAATTTGAGTTAGGGTTTCTTGAACCTTCACTGTGGTCATTTCGGGCATCCCTTGGCCACTGATTTGCTTCTCGGAGCTCCCCTTGGAGTCTGTTTACTACTCTTTCTAAGTCCTTCTGAGACCAGCATTCTCTTTTCATATGGCCATCCTTTCCAGAGTTGTGACAAATGATAGACTCCTGGGTCATCCTGGGAGAGACAATCGTATGAGGAACTGAAGTATTAGTAAAAGATTGGGATCTAGTATCTGCATGCAGTGATGAGAGTGGTGCAACGTGTCTTAACAGTTCCCTTAGAGTGGCAGTCAATCGGGTGATCTCAGTCTTGGAGCCACCCTCGTTAGCGGATGCCTGAGGGTGCACCCCACGGCAGTCACTCCTGAAAGGGACCAGAATCTTGTTCCATGGGGAAAACCCTCACAGAGGCACCCATCTTCAACTCTCGGACTTCCTTTAGTAGCTCGTCTTTCCAATGCTGGGCCCAGGGCAGAAAGTCCTTTGCATTCTCAGAGTGCTTGTTAAGTGCTGACTTTTGCCCCTAAGCCTCACTTGGCTGATCACTCTCAGTCACTTGCGCAGCAGCAGCAGCAGCAGCAGATATGGGTGCAATTCCCCCATGGGGTCGCCTTTGCTCAACCCCCCGAATTTCTTTCATTAGCTCATCATAGGAGGGGGGCGATTTCAGTCGGGTGGCAAGGTGCAACTGAAGCAGTAACAATTCTGAAAATGGAGCAGACTTAAGGATCCAGTTCAGCCTAGTTCGATCTAATTCATTTGATGGCAAACTACCCTTTTAGAGGCACTCTTGTAGCAGATTTTCAAGCTGAGGTACATGCAAAGGCAATGGCTCCCCTGGGTACTGCTGAGTGTTTTTTACTCTCCACCACAGATCCTCATCTGAATCCGGGCTCCCATGCACATTCTCCAATGCATCAAGATAGTCCTGTGCAGTTGCTTTGGGATTATTGGCCTGTTTGGCATGGATGGTAGCCAGGGCAGGACCTCGGAGGCTCTCACTCAACCTTTTTCATTTCTCTGCTTGTGAGCATTACCATTCAAGTACTAGAGGGGCAACATAGTCTATCCAGGTCTTCCAGTCATCCTCCCCCTGGGGGGGTTGGGAGAGTGCCCGAGAAGATCCTCAACCTTTGGTAGGATTCATGACTAATGGCATGTACAGATATAGGGGCCAGCATTGGCACGGGCACAGAAGGTGAGGCAGTAACAGGTGCTGGAGTGGGTGGAGGTGTTGGGGAAGGAACACCCCCAGGTGGCAGGAATAGTTTCTTAAAGTCCTCTACGGTTTTCCCTTCCTCCAACAACAACTTAGCAAATTCCTCCTCAAAAGTCTTAGATAATGGTGGGAGCTCATCCTCCCTGGGGTCTTTACTGCCCTTACTTTACTGTCTTTTGTTATCACTCTCCAGGCAGCTGGAACCCCTTCTGGGGCAACAGTCTGTGGCACAGCTGTCCACGAGGTCACTACACTCTACCAAGGCTATGAAAGTTTGGGTGATCAAATCAGCCTGTCGACCCACCACCACAGGATTTTTTAAACATTCAGCTTTGGAGAGTGCTCCCTCTACAGTGTCTTTACTGCTACCCAAGGGAATATCCAGTATAAGTAGAGCATTTTGGGGGTCGATCTCCTGCCCAGTACACCACCCCACCAACTGGTGTACAGCCATTTCTACTGGGGTAGCCATTAATCTTTAACAATAATTCATAATTTTGGCCACTAGAAGGCACAAAATCCAGTGGTGAGCCTCAAAATGTAACCCCTAGGTGGCGCTATCCCAGGGCTACTATCCCTGCCTGCTTGGCTAGTAGCATTAAGGGGCCTGAGTTCTGAAACAGGTGCCTCCACCCGAAGGTCAGGGTTGGTAGTGGTCAAGTTAACCTGGGCACAGCCCTCCGGGACACTGTAACCCCCCCCTCTTTCCTTACTAGTGGCTGGAACAATACACAATAATCACTTTCACAATACCCCGATACACCATACAAGTACCCACACTGTTTGCACTTACCACCAGGGCTTTCCTCTGGCCTGGCCTTGGGGACCCCCTGTAAAACAAGGTTATACACAGCAAATAACAGCAGTACAGTACTCTTGCACAAACTGGAACCACAGTCAGGGTAAATACAAAAAAGTGTTAGATCTGATTTATTTAAGGGATTTGAACAAGGGGGGGGGTGTAATCAGGTTAATTTGCTTAAAGGCTGTATCACTCAAACAGTTATGCATGCACTTCAGGGTCCATAAACAAACACACAGTCTGGGTACCCAGGTGGAGAATGGTGAGCTAGCCAGGAACGTTGCAGCTGGTTGGGGCCCTGTGATGGAAGAAAACAACATGCACAACACACACTATTTGTAATCCGAAGCCAGAGGGCTCAGTTCGTGAAAAGAAAACAAGACAATCAGATGACACACTTTTAGATTCAGCTGTTGTTGCAGGGAGCTACCCTGATGATTACTCACAGTACCCAAGACTGGACACAGGCTGGATGAAAATCGAGACAGCAGGTGGTTAATCTGGAGTGCCAGGAGAAGCAGGGCCTACACGAATCGCCGAGGCGTCATCCTGTTCAAGTGTAGAGCAGGGGGCTGATCCCCAGGCAGGTCTCTCGTCGATGGCTTTCTCTGAGCAGCGGGTAATCTGGCTGGGCCAGTGTGGCAAGGCCCTGGCCAAATGGAGACAAATTCGGATGCAGTCTGTTTTGTGCTGGATACAGCTTCCAGCAAGCAGAACATAGTTCACATAGTGGGGAACCAAATCACAACCCACTAACAATACACAGCACATTTACATGTAAGGAAATTCTACTGTACCAGGCAAACTGCTCTCCAGTCATGATCACAAAGTCTCTGCACAAACCGGGGATTGAAAAGCAGCTGGAAATTCTGACAAGCCAATCACATTCAGCAAATCTTCGGTCTTCTTCAGGTTAATGCCTGGTCACAGTCCAGTGGCTTAAATAGTCCTCACAACTCGGATTCAGTCTGAATAAACTCTATTTGCCCTCTCAGGGACAGCAGGCAGACAGGCAGGCCAAAACTCAGCCCTTTCACAGTTTTCCCATGCAAAACTACACAGAACTGCTGCTCAAAATCACTTGAGCTGTTACTTCTTCACTTCTCACCTCAAAACTGAAACTAGATGCAGCAGCCTGGGAATTTCCCCAAGATCCAAAAGGTTCGGTTGGCTGATCCTCCTGTCAGTCACAACAAAGGCTCCCCCTTCAGGTGCAAAAAGTCCAAAACTACAATTCCTTCAGATTTTGACTCCAGACAGCTCCTGTAGTCTGGCTCCATTTTAGGTCCCACCAGTACTGATTGGTCCAATTCGCAGTCCAGGACCAAGATAGTGGAGATAAACAAAACAGTCCTGCAAAGAAGGCAGGTTAGACAAACTACATTATCACTATCACTCTAACTGATTTTCAGCAAACAGTTACATCTTTCGACAGAGCTCCCTCTCAGATTACTTATGACTGCAATCCAGGCAGCTTTTAAAGAGACAGTACACAGATGCTATACAGGCACTCTCTGGCAATCACATTTTAAACTGCTAAAATGCAGAACACCAGCCTGGCAGTGAGCATTTAGAGAAGCTCGAGGAAGACGTTTTGAGAACTGCCATTTGTAGGGGGGTTACACTTGCATTCAGTGAGACCACCTTCCAGCCTGTTGCCTCCCCAATCTTACCATTCCTCTTCCCCCCCCTTTGGTCCTCTCTGTGCCACCGCCTCACAGTTTTCACCTCTAACTAGGTGTTACAACAACATCTGTAGATTCGCCTTATTCTGCAATCATCTCACTCATCACTGCTTACTCTACAGCAAATTAGGATTGCCCTCCCCTACTGCCCTGCTTGACTCCTCTCTAGGTAAGTTGGCACACAACATTATCTCCACACAGAAACTGATCTCTGTAGGCCCCCCCTCTTGGTACCTTGGTCACACTGCTGTGCCCTCAGATCCTCTGATGCTGAGGAACTAGCAATCCCTAGATTTCATTCCATTCCATACCCCTCACCATGCCCACAGCACCTCACCTATTCCAATCTCCATACCACCTTCATCAAAGCCACATACTTCCCTGCCTTGATTTTTCCCTCTTTTTCTCCCCTCCTCTCCCATACCCCACCCTCCTGTCCACAACCTGACAAGGCCTCCTGGCTGCATGCTACCTTTGTACAAAACCTCTATCCACTTGCCCTGCTTTTCCCTTAATCCCTTTCTACCTTATCCCATCCCCATCCTCCTGTCTACCACATGACAAAGCCTTTGGCTAAATCACTGACTTGTATCCTTACTTAATTTTTCTCCCCGTATGTATATGTCCTGGCATACATTGTACAATGCCAGTAACAGTTACTGTTCTTGTTCTCTCTGCTCCCTGCAGTTTGTTGTATACTCTTTGCTGTTTGTATTCTCATTTGACGGGGAACCTATGTAAAAGAACCCTGGCCCATAGGTGTAAATCCAAGATCTTAATAAATAAATAAATAAATAAATATGGTTCCATGGCCTTCTCCTCTGCTGCTCCCACACAGCGGAATAGTTTTCCAGCTGCTCTGCACTCCTGCCAAGAACCTAGCACTTTCAAAAGACAGCTCCATTCCTTCTTGATGGACCGGTCCATATGTGCCTCTCCCTAGTCAGATATCCCTGCCCCTGTTCTGTTCCCTTCCTACCCCCCCATTTCCTCCACTCTCTTACCCCATACACTTCAGCTCTGACCCCCTCAATAACTGACACCTCTCCTCTCCCTCCAGTCTTACACATGTGCCTTGCCCCACTTTGCTGCTCACTAGTCATATCTTGTTCTGGTACTTTGTATAATTAATGTTTTTGCCCTTACCTGTGCAATTATTTATTCTTATTAATGTCTCCCTATCGTTTGTTCTTTGATTGCTATATTTCAATTGGATTGTTGTTCGCTCTGTTGTCTCCTATATGCTGTACTGTATTTCTCCTGGGTCGTACCTGAAAATAGGCATATGCACGCCTAGTGTACCCCACCCAGTTAGTAAAAGCTAAATAAATAAATAAATAAGGCCACCATTTTCTGGTGAGGTTTGAAACCTGGATTTCTTATTTTTTCCTGCCTACTTTTTTCATATTATCCTTGCCATTCAAGCTCGTGAGATAGACCCTCTTCTTTGAGGTTGATGTGATGCATTCTTGGATTGTGGAGGATAATGTTCCTCTGCTAATGGCATCTGGGTGTTCAGATAGGATGTTGAAATATGCCATACACTCATATCTCTCTCTCACACACTCACATACCTTTCAAGTATTCTTATTTTCAAGGAGTATCCCTGATTTTGCCATTTTTTGAGATTCCCTCTACTTTTGTGGTATCAGGCCATTTCCCTAAAATCATTACCACCAAAGAATACACTATTCCTTCTGCATGTAAATAACTTTAGCTAAGCATTTCTAGCACCTTAGAGTCAGTTAGGCAATATATTATAGCTCTGAAAATCTCTTTGATTTTAGTGTCAAAATCAGGAGATCTCCCTCATTATAGGAGATCTTATCTGTGTCAGTCTTCACCATTCATCACCTTTGGGTATATGGCCGAAGGTCATGACCCCACGGGAGCTTTTTTTTTTTTTATGGGCGGAGTCGACGCACCATCAGCGCCACCCTCGAGGCTGACGCACTGCGTGGCACTCACGAGTTGGCTGTTGGGTGCTGTCGACTCCGCCCTCCCACCAGTTCTTCATCTCCCGCCATCGAGGTCACCTGGGACACTGGAAGAAGATTTGAGGCCTGCTTTGCAGTTTTCTCGACTCTGTCATTTACTTAATTTGGTGCTGAAGTCCATCAGTTCCTCCTGCTGGTTCTGTTTTGCCATACTCGACGTCGCCCGGTAAGACCTTTCCAATTATTCTATTTTCTGCGACGTCGAGTCTGTTTTTGGTATTTTCTCCGTAGGTCATGTCTCGGTCGGAGGGCAAGAAAACTTCCAAGATGGGACGGCCCCCCGTGCGACGGTGCCCATGCGGCCAAAAATATTCCGTCACCAATCAGCATGACCGTTGCCTTACGTGTCTTGGCCCGCTTCATGACATGGATTCATGTGACACCTGTTTCTGAATGGATCAGCGAGTAATCGAACAACACGCATGGAAAGTGGGGCTGGCTCCGCTGACTTTTGGGGGTCGGGTTCACACTCCTTGGACCAAGCCACGTTCTCTCTGCCTTTCCTCCGGGTTCCCTCCTGGTTCTATATGAACTGAGGAGGAGGGAGCCTCAGCTTTTCCCAGCCTAGCCATGGCCAAGGCTCCTCCCACGGTGCAGGAGGCCCAGTATGTTCCCCCAGGGGATGGATGGGAGGCACCATTATGGCAATCGACCCTTCGGGGGTGAAGGCTCCCCCGGTGTCGGACCCGTGGCTTGGAAGGCCAAGGTCGGCGCTGTCCTTGATGCCGATGGTCAGCGCTGTTTTGGGCCTCAGCGCCGTGGGCTCTGATGGCACCATCGTTGGTGCTGGCCAGTCACTCGGCACTGTGGCTGCTGTCAGCACCGTTCGTGGCGCTGATAGTGCTAGCTGCTCCATTGGAGTTTCTATGGCACCATCTTCATCTTTCTCTCACCTCGGTGCCATTCGCGGCACTGAGGTTGAGCACAGCACCGTGTCCTCCTCAGGAGTCATTTGCAGCTCTGAGCGAGGTCATGGCACTGTGTGGGCTCCAGATCTCGGCACTGTTCGTGGCACTGAGACCGCTGTGAGCACCGTCGTCAGCGCTGCTTCTGCCCTTGACACCGCTTGAGTGCTGTGGGGCTAGGCGGTGCCATTCTCTGTGCCGATGGGGCTGTCGGGGCTGACATTGGTGCTGTCTCTGTCCCCGGAGCCGTTCGCGGCACTGTCGGGCCGGATGGCACCGTGTCAGGTTCTGACACCGGGATTGTTGCCCTTGTTGGAGCTGTGCCTCCTCCTGCCACCGTTTGTGGTGCTGAGGGGGGCACTGGAACCATCTTGGGTGCAGTCTCCTTTTCTGGTGCCCCATTTGGTCAAGATGGCGCAGAGCACCCACCCACTGTCTGGCACAGGACTTCGGTCTCCACTTCTTCGGAGGGGGAGTCAGACTCTGGGTCGGATGGGCAGTCTGGCTCCTTGGAGCTAGTTGCCCAGGTGGGCACTCTAGTGGTATCATCGACAGGCCGCGTCCAGCCCCCCTCTGAGGTCCGGGTGGCGACTACCATGGCCAGGGTCAGAGGTGCTGACCAGCAGGCAATGCTACAGGCCACTATTGCTCTGCAGCCTGGCCTCAGAGGGTTCACTGACCCCTCAGTGGTGGTACCACCTCGAGTGGTGTGCCTAGATTGCCCAACTTTGGGGCCGATCACAGCACCCACAGAAGGGGAGGGCAGTGCTCCTTGGATAGCTCCTTTGGGGGCTGACCAGGATTGTCAGCTGCCTAGGCTGGCTCTCTCGAGGAAGAGGGCACTCTCAGATTCCGAGGGGTCGAGGGGTGTGAGTTCTGTTCAGCGGTCTTTTTCTGGAACCCACCTGGGCTCTGGGAGAAGCCGTAGTGCGTCTCTCCGCTCTTCCCCCTTGGTTTCTTTGAGAGGGTCCTATTCTTTGGAGGTAGGGGACTGTCCTTCTGGATCTGCATGGCCCTGTTCACCTCACGGGGGGGAATATTCTGGGTGCAGCCAAGGCAGTTCCAATATGGTTGTTCAGCTGTCGGCTGTGGAGTCTTCTGGAGCTCCTTCTTCTTCTGGAGCTCTTAATCCACTCCCTAGCCCAAGCGGAGGTCAGTCGACTTCTCTTCTCGGCTCTGTCCCCATCCCTCTGCTGCATTCTCCTGTACTCCCAGGTATTCTTGGTCCTTCCAGGCCTCTCTCCTGGGAGCAGTTCAGAGCTGTGGCTGCTCAGTTCCCCGCTTATGTCAGGGCCATGGACAGACAGGTTTTTCAACCTCCCCCTGAGCAGCCATGCTCCGAACAGCCAAGGTCCTCTGACTCCTCATCCCCCTCTTCTAAAGGAGAGGAAGCATCTGTCCACATTTCTCCAGCTGCTGATCTCGAGGGGTATCAGTGATTTCTCATGAGGATGTTGTAGGACCTGTGTATCACCCCTCCCACTCAAAGCAATCCAGAGCACTCGGCACATGCCTTTATAGGCGATTTCGGAGAGGACACCCTTGTGGTGCCCCCCTGGCCTGCTCCCTCTCGGGAGGTGTCATTGCATTCCTGGCAGAGACCTTTTTCCGGAGTGCCTGCCCCCAGGGATCTCTGCCAGCAGTATTGCGCCCCACCGGAGTCTCCAGGTTCCATGCCTCATCCTCAGTCAGGATTAATGCAGCTGGACACTCCCAGTGGACTTCAGGCCCTTCACTATGACCGGCCCCCAGAGCAAGACTCCTTGGATTTTGACTTCTGGGGCAGGAGGACTTTCTACTCAGCATGGTTGCTGCTCTGTATCGCAACACATCAGGCCCATTACACAACCTATGACAGGTTCCTGTGGTCCAGACTCAGTCAGCTCCTAGCCTCAATGCCTGACATGGAGCAAATCAGACAAGCCATTACACTCTCTGCACAAGGCCTGGAGCTAGCAAGGCACTAAGCAAGGGCATCGTATGATGCCAATGAGGTAGCTGCCAGGGTCGTAGGGACAGCGATCTGCACTAGGCGGACGGCATGGCTGCATCTTTCCTGGTTGTCACCCTTGGCCCAGCATAGGGTGATTAACTCCGCTCACCAGAGAACCTATCTCTTCTCTTGTAGAGCGAGATGGCATTTGTCTGGGCAACTTCCTTCCTACTCTGGGGGGGTCCCTGTCTCACTCTCCCCACTCTTGGGCCTCTCCAGGCTCTGAAGGTTCTCCGTTTTAGTGTGTCACCCACTGAGAGCTAAGGGACTCTGTCCCTTAGGGTTAAAAAGAACCCCCCTTTTGGGGGGGCTCGGCACTCACCCAAAGGTGATGAATGGTGAAGATTGACACAGATAAGATATGAAAATTACATACCTACCATAATTATGATCTTTCTGTGTATCTTCGCCATTCATCTCAATCCCGCCCTTCATCCACCTGGGGCCTCAGTCTCTGGGTCCCCCTTCCTGTCTGTGCCCAGCCTCTCCCCCCCTCCTTTCTTTGGTCAGGAGAGGGGGGTAAACAGGGGCACATAGGGGGATGTTGTTTCTAACGGGAGAGTGGTCAGCATGGAGGGCACTCCTTCTCCAGTGCTCTAGCTCCACCCCTGTGGGGTGGGAGTTGGCAGTTGCCCTCTATTCTCTCCTCCTCCTTGTTCCCGTCCATCTTTAACTTTCTTTGTCCGGTGGACATATTGTTTATTATTTGAAAAAAAAAAAAAAAAACTACATTTTCTTTCACCAAAAATCTTTTCTCCTGAGAGGGGGAGAATTCTCTGTGTCCTGTCTTTCTTCCAGAATAGCCGTTTTCTGCTTTTGGAGTTATTGCCAGTGATTCCATGCCTTGAATTCTGACAATGAACCTTTTGGCTACTCCTTGCAGTTCCTATGCAATCTGGAGATAAGTCAAGGTCCAGAGTATGGTTGTCACCTTTCTCCTCCCCCTCTCACGCTTATCCTAAATCATTCCTTTTCCTTTTTCCTATTTCCAGATATTGGGGCCCCTACCCAATCCACTTAGACTTCCTTCTTATTCTGTCCTCTCGGTCGTTATTTCTCCTTTATGTTATATATCTTTTCCTTTATCTGTCCCTTGGACTTTCTTGTCCCACCCTCCATCCCTTTTCCTCCCTCTGGCGACTCAGAACTGGCGGGAGGGCGGAGTCGACAGCACCTAACGGCCAACCCGCGAGCGCCACACAGTGCATCGTCCTCAAGGGCGGCGCCAATGGTGCGTCGACTCTGCCCATCCAAAAAAAAAAGGTCCTGCGGGGTCATGACCTCCGGCCATATACCCAAAGGTGATGAATGGTGAAGATACACAGAAAGATCATAATTTCGGTAGGTACGTAATTTTCATTTCTGGCTTGGAAGCTCTGGAATGTTCATATTTTACACAGTGCATTTCAGAGAAGACCTTTTCTGTCTTGTGCCATTAGATAGAGGTGTGGACATACAGAATTGATAAAATAAATGCTGTCCTATTTACAAGCACTTTAGTGTCACTGCTTCTCAATCTGGTTTTGAGATAATGCTGCGTCTGTGCACAGGCTTTAGAAAAACAGGTAATTTAATTCTAGCACAATACATGTCTCTGCACAGATACTTGAATGACAAGGATAATATGAAAAAGTAGGCAGAAAATAAAATAAGAAATCCAGGTTTCAAACCTGACTTGAAAATTGTAACCCTGTAGGATCCACGCTCCCTCAGTGGTTTCCTCCTCCCATTGATAAGGGACCCCACCTTGTCCTCGACCCCATTTGTTCTCTATACCTTGAAGAAAGAGTTTCCTATTCCCCCCAATCCCTTACACAGTCTTTGTTTACTGCCTTGGGTAGCGCAGTTGTAGTCCTACTACCTCTCTGTAATGACCGTAAATCTGCTTCCGTGGTCCTGACTTTAGAATCTGCCCAGTAAGCAAATGCTCTCTTTTTCTTTTTTAAAAGGGGAACAGTCAGCATTAAGAGTCACATTTTACAGTTTGTGTACAAACATTTTTTTTACTTACTGTTTAGTGCAGTATAGTAGATTGTCTGAGGCTGATACTGCTGACTTCCACGCTGATATTACCTATAACTACAAATACCAGCATCCTGTACAGTTTACATCAGAGGAGGGCTGCAACAATAAGAAATTCCACAGACTGCTGTGCATGTTAGACTTTTTATAAGCTCCAATCAGAATGTTTGCTGGTTCTGCTGTTCTCCCAGGGCTACATACAGTCATCTGTGACTGTATTTAGCCCCAGGAGGACAGTGGGACTAACAAATCAAAGATCAGAGCTTATAAAAACCCTGACATGCACTGCAGGCTATTGAATCTTCCACAGCTGTATCCTTGCTCTGATGTCAGCTGTAGGGGATTCTGGGATTTGTAGTTATAGAAAATGTCAGCTATGAAGTCAACAGAATCAGCCTGATACAATCCACTATACTGCAGAAAACATTAAATAAAAATACATTTTTGCACACAAAGTGCAAATTGGGACCACCTGCAGACTTATTGTGGGTATCTCACTGCTGTCTCTTCCCCTTTAACATTCCCTGAAGGTCATTGGGCAACGAGGGAGCCAGCACCTAGTGTTCTCGTAGTCACATACTACCAGTTCCAATACCAGTCACATGCTGTGTGATCCTGAGCAAGTCACTTAACTTCCTTGTGCTCCCAGGTCACATATGGAAACAAGCTTCGGCTCAGTGTGCTACTCTTGGTTAAACAATGTTCCCCTAGTCGTTAACGGTGGGGATACAGCTAATCACTGCCTCCATAATATTCTGCTTCGAGGTCTCACATTGAACTTCATTGAACTTAGTTCCAGCCACCTTCAAAGCATATTTAAATCTGCTCTCCGCAATTAGGCATTTTGGTCTCATAGGGATGGGGTTTCTCCCTATCACCTCAAACCCAGTACTATTAGGGTTTCTTTTTTTTTTTTTATTTGGTATGCTTTATGTCACTTGGCTTGCCACTGGCTCCTCAGCCCGGTCATGGAACCCTTCCACTTCCACTTCCAACTTCAGCTGCCACTCCCCAATACCCCCTGGCTTACCCCCCAGGGCGGGGTTGCGGCACAGGCCCTAAGTGCCGCAATCAACGGGATAGGTCGGTGAGCTAGCCCTGGGAGCTAATCAAAGTGGTGGGGCTGGCTTCATTTAGGTGGCAGGCAGTGAGTTTTTTCCCCCTGTGTATGGGGGCAGGGACGTGCAATGACGGCCAGCATCCACTCTACCCCCAAATTTGTCGGCATCGGCACATGCCGTACACACAACCTCCGCTAGGTATCCTCAGAGCACAGAACACTCTGACCCCCCGGAGAAGAAGAGCAGTCTCCGGATGCTCAATCCTTCTCCCTCTGGCCGGCCCTCCGATGACCTGGATCCATTCTTGAACTCGGGTCACCGGCGTTGCAGGTCAACACCCTGCCCCTGCGCCAGCTGGCCAGCCTCTATTAGGGTTTCTGTAGCCCACTGGTTCCCCTACCTCTGACAGTGTCATCACAATCACTCAGTGACATATCCAGTTCCACATCATCTCCCACCGCATTCCTGATGTAACAAAACAGGAAACTTTCATGGCTGATGAAAAATCACTCCCAGCTTTCCATGGATGCTTTCCTGGCCCCAGTCAACTTCTGACAGGTTGAAATCCCTCTTGAGAGCAAAGACCCCCATCAGGGGTCGCTCTAAGTCCCCTAAAATTCACTTTTCCAATTAAATTATTAGCGGGGCTCCCTCCCTGCTCTTTAGGTGTAAAGCCTCCCATGTGCCCTGTAATAGTTGCCATTATGATTTAATACATAATTTCCACATTTTTTTCTCTTTTACTACCTGGTAGTCTATTTACCATACTTCCAGAATCATCTTCTTTCATCCTGGGGATCATATTATAAGACATAGGGTTTCTGTTGGGCTCCCATCTTTCCTCACACCATTGTTCTTACATCCCTCAGTCCCATCCATGACATACAGTATAAAGCAACTCTCTCACCTTTGACCCTCCATGCCATCCCGAAGAGCCTGTAACCTTCAACCTTAGCATCCTAGTTGATTCCAGCAGGTATCTATAGCCCCACTTCATCATCCTGTAGCCTTCCTCATGGAGCTGCCTTTCCAGCTTGTTCATCGTGTTAGACACACTGCTTACATTCACTGTCAGGCAGCAGCAGACAGCTATGGTTTTAGCCTTCCTTATTTTAGGACCCCTGCTGCTAAGCTTTTTACCCTTTATTCCTGCATTGGTCATGGGTGTATTTTACAGCAAATTAACTTAATCAACATAGACCCTGGTTCTCTGCCACACTTCAGCTCTAAGTTCTCAGCTGGGCTTCTGTAGTGTTAATGCTGGATTTCTGTGTCAGAGTTCTGTCCATTTGTTCACTCCAGTGTAGCCTCAGTTTCCACAAGGGTCTGGGGGGATCTTACAGCAGTAGGGCAGGATCTAAAGTAAACTGTCATGGTAAATACAGGTATAAGTGTGTAAGGAATAATACCACTACAATGTCTGGGCATGCTCTGATATACCTACAACTCGGATGTGGTGCGAGGCACGAGAAGTCTGAATATCAGCATGTCTGGACACCTCAAAGGGTGTTATTCCACTTATAAAATAGGTGATTCATTAATTTGTGAAGTGTAAAGGCTCACTTAGTTCCAAACAGTCAGATTATGCTCTTGACCAATTAGGTCACTAGGATTTCATCACCTATTTTATGAATACAAATAACGAAACACTTTGCAAAACACTATGCACATCTGTCTATCAGGACATAGGAGATGATTTCTTGGAGGACAGAGCTACGAAGTATGAGGTAAAAAGGAAATGGGGAGGAGAAGTTGGGAGGTATGAAAGAAAGGTGGCCAGACGGCAGGTGATTAGAAACATGACATACATAATATGATGTCATTGGCAGAACTGAATATTGAACATGACAGAGGATGCTTCAGGTAAACAAAGAAATGGAAATTAATTCTGAAACGTTGAAAGACATTAGGTCCTTTTCAAAGTTTGTGACCCTGTCCTTTGACCTGCAGGGCCCTGTTAAGAGCATTGTGGCCTTGCAAACGTGGTGACAGGCTGGAGCAGTCATGCCAGACTATTCCAGCCCCAAAAGAAAGTCAACCAGTCCTGGGTACAGCAATTGAAGGAAGAGACTATTTTTAAGGTAAAATAAGCAAGGTAAGTTGTGGGAAAAAGGTATGTCTGAATGGAGACAGTCAGCCCCAGTAGCCACATTTAGAGTGCAGTATTAAAGAGCTGTGTCTTATTCTGCATTTTGGGGGCTGGGTGAGAAGAAGGTATAGCAGCCACTAAAGTCAGAAGGCCCACACTTATGACATTTTTGCTGTACCTACTACTTACCTTTTTGATAATATCAACCCACCCTTTCTATTATAACAAGAGCTAATTCTTCTTCTTCTTCCTTAAACGTATTAAATCTACATATCTGCTATAGAATCTGCTACCTTATGTTATGTATGTTCTCTAACTATTTGTTTGTATAGTATTGTATTACCCTGACGTGGAGCCTTTGTAAAGGAGTCTCTGACTCAAAGGATTGAATTCCGATACTGCTATTAAATAAATAAATAAATATTTCCACAACACTGTCATACAGATACAGTCTAATACTCTGCACTTTTAGCACAGTGTATTACCTTAACAAGATTACTTTGGAATAGGTATTTATGTAGTTGCAAACTGATTAATAGAATATGTTTCTCCATTTATAAGTTGTACACCAATTTTGTATATATTTTTTGCATGTTTTGCACACCTTTTCTTTTCCCTTCCCTATTTTTTATCTGTATTTATCCATAGAAGGATAATGAGCATCTTGCTGCTGTTGATGACCTTAAGGTATTAAAGCAGTGCACAAAGGCAGTGGGGAGGGCCAGTGGCATGCTGGGGTGCATAGGCAGGGGTATCACTAGCAGGACGCGGGAGATGGTGATGCCCGTTGTATAAAACATTGGTAAGGCCTCACCTGGAGTACTGCGAGCAGTTCTGGAGGCCACACCTGAGCAAGGACATAAACAAGGTGGAGACTATCCAGAGAAGGGGTGACAAAGATGGCACAGGGCTTGCACCACAACCCGTATGAGGAGAGACTAAAGAACCTCAATATGCACTCACTATAGGAGAAGAGACAGCGTGGGGACATGATTGAAACTTTCAAGTACCCCAGGGGCATAAACAAGGTGCAGGTGGGGGGACCTTTTCCAATGTAGAAAAAGTACTAGAACAAGGGGGCATGATAGGAAATTGGAAGGAGGTAGATTAAGAGGTAATGTGAGGAAGTTTTTCTACACAGAAAGGGTAGCTGATGCTAGGAATAGTCTGCCACAGGAGGTAGTGGGGACAAGCACAGTGGAGGGGTTAAAGCATGCTTGGGACAAGCACAAGGGAATCTTGAGAGGTGAAGGAGTGATGAAAAGCCATTGATCACATAGGGTCAGTGGCCACATACAATATATAGGGCCTATGGGCAGACTGGATGAGCCTGGCAGTCATTATCTGCTGACAATTTCTATGTTTCTATGTTGTTCTGATTTGATTACTAAAATTGGTGTGTATCACTTTAAACTACTTATGTCTACAAGGGTGTGCTACCTTTTCCTACTAGACCTGCCCCCTGATGAGGGTCCTGTGTGGGTTGAAATGCCGGGGGCAGAGGGCTCTAGCTGGGAGTTTTCAATGGTGCTGGAATAAAACACTTCCTCTGACTTTTCCATGACTGTGCCAGATTTGTAAAAGACTCCACGAGTGCAGAGCTTTCTTGTTGTTGGGGGTGACCGGTGAGAACTGTATGGCTTGGGGCATCAGCTGGGTGGTAACTGGAGGAGAAACTAAGTCACACAGCTGTGTGAAGGTTGTTTTTGGATTTTATATGTAAATTTCACTTCTATAAGCTGATGCTTTAAAACAGTCTTCCTGCAGTAGATACAGCAACTGAAGCAAGAGGCTAGTTTTAAGACAAAGTAAGTGGCATAAGTTTTGGGGAAAATGTTTTTAAATAGTATCTGTTGGGAAACTTGAGCCTCAGTAGCCACATCCAAGGTTCAGTATGAAAGATCTGTGTCTTGCCCTTCATTTTGGGGGCTGGGTGAGAAAAAAGGCCTAGCAACTATTACGGTCAGAAGGCCCCTCACTCACCTTGCATCAGCTTGTGAGTGACTAAACAGTTGGATAGTGGTAGCAGGCCTTGTATAGGCTGCTGGGGGACAGGAAAGAAGTGGGGATCCTAATGTCATGTGACAGAGAAAGTATAAAAGGTGAGCAAACTACAGGTGTAGTGAGTTGTACATGATGAGTCATGTCACTCGGTGAAGTACCACAGGTTAAATGCCATAGGGACTTAATCGAAGATGGACAGGGGGCAGGCCACTCTGCCCAATTAAATGGATGTAGAATAACCAGAAAGTGAGGTAAATAAAAAGCAGTGTATACTCTAAATTCTGTTTGAAGCCATCTGCTCACACTAGGCATATGGCAAAACGATGTTCTTTTTCCTTTTTATTCTCTGTTTGTGCACCTTTCTATGCTACAGCCATGCCTGTTCCTCTGAGTCCTCCACGGTGCCATAGCTAGGCCTAGCACCAGCTCCCCACAGGTATCCTGCCTCCATACTGCCTTGGATTGAGTCCCTTCCAGGAAGGGAAGCAGGGAGACCCCATGCATATGTCTCTGTCAGGCTGGCTCCTGAGGGTTCCGGATTCGGTCCTCTTTGGTTCAGTGGAGGCCATTGCCAGGTTGACTGTGGAGTCCTTTTTCCTTTTTCTGTTTCTCCATCTCCCTGAGGATACAGGCAGTCATGGGGTCCAAGGGGCATGTGCACGCTTCAGCATGCTGCCTCTCCAGATCTCGGCTTGCGTCCTACCCTCTCTGCCCCTGACTGCACTGCCACCTGTGGTCACCAGGTGGCAGTATAGCAGTGAGGACAGTGACCTCCCCACACTGGAGGTGGAGCGTGTTGCCTTGTACACTCAATCCTCCTCCTCCCGGCTGGCCTCCGACATCCTGAACTCGTTCTCAAACTCGGGTCGCCAGTGTAGCAAGCAGCAGCGCTGCTGCTGTACTGATAAGCCGGCCACCAAAACAGTGTTCGAGTGGGCTGGCAGATGGGAGAAGGGCTAGTCACTGGCAAGGAATGTGGTACTGTTCTGTTCCAGAATCCACTCTGGGAGCATGGAAGGGTGCCCATTGTGTAGGAAGATTGGGGCCCTTGCCTATGAGGTTGCTGCCCTCAGAGCTGAAGTGAGGCTCCTGAGAAGCATCTTGGGGCAGAGCCCAACAGGGGCTGCAGCTCCACTACCCCAGAGATCCCAGAAGGGCAGCATGCATGGATGAACTGTGGTGGGGAAGGGGGGGAGGTGCACAGGTAGATGGGGGACTTCCAGGGTGGAAACCAGGAACCAGTTTACGTCTTTTGCAGAATCAGTTCAGTCAGCTGACTCCACTGGGGAAGAAGCACTGGAAACCCAGGGAGAGGTGGCCACACTTGGTAAGAGGGTGCTAAAGGAAGTGGGGCAAGGTAGGAAGAAGAGGAGGGTAATTGTGCTGGGGGACTCCACAGTGAGAAGGGCAGGAAGGCTGGCGTGCACCACAGACTAGGAGACAAGATGTGTATGCTGCATGCAGGGAGCAACAGTGAGTAGGCTGGAGAAGCTCATGAAAACGGGGGAGAGGAAGCAAAGCATGACAGATTATCTAAGAACCAACAATCGGGGGGGTGCATAGAGTAGAGAGAGAGAGTCAAGGATTACTTTAGTGATCTAGACAGGAAACTGAGAGGTAGTTGCAGAGATGTAACCTTCTCTGAGGTCCTACTGGTGCCATGTGAAAGGAAGGACTGACAAGATTAAATAAGGGAGTTCTGGACATGGCTAAAGGACTCGTGCATGGTAGAAATGGAAACAGAGAAAACTGCCAGGAAAAGATGGCCTGAACGCTCTCCAGTCTGTCCTATGAAGTGGTACATGTCTTCTAGGGGTCCATGAGCATCCTCCTCCCCACCATTCTTGACTATCCTGTTATGTCTATCCCACCCCTCATGCATCCCTTCACTACTTGCACAGTGACCAGTGCCCTGGGCCCTTTATTCCACCCTTCCACCTCCCGCTCTGTAAAAAGGACTTCCTCACTTCCTTCTTAAACCTATCCCACCTTCACCAATTTCCTGTTATTCCCCCTGGTAGTAGTGTTGCCACTGACTGTGCACAGCTTGCTTGAGTCCACTTTGTTTATACCCAACATATATTTAAATGCTTTTCTTCAACCCCCCTCACTTCTGTCTGGTTGCCAGTGTGAACGTGTTCAGGCTCTCCACTCTCTGCTGTGAAGTCCTCCCTTGCTGGCTCTGCATCAGCTTGGTTGCCCTCCTCTGTGCAGTCTCCAGGCTGTTTCTGTCCTCCCTAGGGTGAGGGTTCAAAAACTGCACATGGTACTCCTGGGGCGGTATTACTTAGGTTCTGTAGAGGGTCAAGATGATTTCTTTTCTCCTGGTGCTGAATCCTTTTGCCATGTATTCCAGCATTTTGTTCACCTTTCCTATCACTTTCTTACACTGCCTGTCTTGTCTGCTGTTCTGTCGTATTTTTAAAATAATTATCATAGCTGGAAGCACCACGTTTTGTCGACAGTAAATCTGCCAACATCCAGTACAGCGACGGCACAATGCGACACTCGGTGGCGTCAATAAACCAATGTGTTTCTTTGAGGCACCTCTGCATTTAATTATAATCAACTCCAGGTCGGAGTTGTTTTAGGAAGGGGGCACAATACTGGGAGAAGCTGCGTCTGTGAACCACAGACCATTACAGCCACTTTCACTGTAATGGTCTTTTTCTGTCTTTCGCGGTTTTGGTGTCGCTGTACTGTGGGCCACCAATCACAGCCATTGTCAGTTTTGTGATGTTTTACAATAACGTAAGGCCTCTTCAGATTTTTCATGGTGTGTAAAGTTATATAACTACTTCAGTTTTTTTTTCATTTGCTCCTCCCTGAGCACCCCCTGACCAGCCACTCCTTCAGGCCTCCCTGGGTGCACCTGCTGCCACCACTCCATCTGCTTCAGTTTTTACTGTATGTGCCACATATGTAATTTTTTGCAGATACATACAATGAGTTACATGGCGCATGTTGTGTGGAAGAATGTCTTCCTTTTAGAATATTGCATAAACTTCAACCTGTTGTGCTTTTCTGTGGTTGTAATAAATAAAGCTAATCTATTAAATGCCATGGTGCAAATCCGGTTAAATGTTGTCCCCTGACATTTTCTTGGCAATACCTGCTGAAAGTGGTGAAGGTTTGTTGCTGCTGTGTGAGATCTCTCAGCAGTGCCCTGTCCGTGACACCTACAAAAGTAGTGATTAGCCTCTGCAGTGAGAACAGACGCTCCTTTTCTTGTTGTCCTTTCCATCCTGTGGGTCCAACAGCTCTGGTGCATCTTGAACTAGAAACACACTGTTCTCCTGTAATTTCAAAAGTTATGCCAGCTGTCTGTATTGACTTGGAACTTGCAGTATCATAATAAAGTTAAATCAATAGATTAATATGCTTGAATGAAAAGCCACCGCACCAGATCCTACCAACCAGTGGGTGAAGTTTTTCTTCTATAGAGATTTTTTTTCCCTCTTGGCCATGTCTGTTAATCAGGGATGTGCCTGTATCTCCTTGCTCCCACCCAGCCCTAGCAGCCCACTGGCTACTCCCACTGCTCTAACTTCTGTGGCAGGGGCTCTGGGGGTAGGGCTGTCCTTCCCCCTGAGGCTTCTGTCCACCATGTGCACCAGGATCCAGTGCCGGCAGGCAGTAGAACCCATGAGAGCCAGGAACCAGGGCCATCATGCAGATGCCTGTGGGTTTTTCTCCCTTTCTCTGGTCCTTCCCACCTCCCTGTCATAAGCATGGCCTCCTGCTGGCCTGATGCACATGCAGCGCATCTGCTGCGGTAGGAGCAAACTCCCTGTACCAGCTGCAGGGATTGTTGCAACACCAGAGCTTGCTGTCAACCCTCCCCAGTCATGGAACTCCGGCACACAACAGTTACCTTGGCCCGCATGCCTCACACGGCCACCCGGGTCTAGAGCAAACTCAGACATCAATATAACTTCTGGGCTATTGAGCAGACCGGGGTGCAGTGTTTTTTTTATAAAGCTTTTTTGCCTTGTGATCATCACAGGCAGCCTGTTAGCCCTGTGCCTGCCTCCTCTGTCAAGCACTTACATCCCTCAGACACTCACCTGACCTGAACACCCCCACAGATTTCCCCCTGTGGTGAGGCCAGGAAGGTGAGGGTCGTCCTCGCCTCAACTGGTGACCCTCATCTAGTGATGGACTGGCAACCTCTTCATTTTCTCTCTGGTTCCCCTGCCATGACACACACACACACACACACACACAGATACATAGACACACATACATAACAGAACTGTGGCCTCTATCACCTATGTCGCTCGAGTGCTACCTCAAGCCTCCACTTGGTGGCAGTCAAGGGTCAAGTAGGTATGCCTCTGCACACTGGTAGAGGAGAGCTGTCTGTCAGATGCTCAGCCCTCCCCTCCTTCCCCGGGTGATCCCCACCGACCTGAGCTCATTCCTGCACCTGCATGGTGGGAGGAAAGGTTCTTAGGGCCTCAGCCCTCTGCATCACACGGTCAGCTGGGGAGTGAATTTTTTTTTTGTATTTTCTGTTTATGCTCCACCCACTTGGCACCCCCATCTGGCCACTTCTTCAGAGTGCCTAGGTCCCTAGAGCCCACCTGACCCCTACCATCAACCACCAACCCCTATTGCAGCCTACCCCCAGTAACCCGGTATATCCCTTCATGGGGCAGGTCCCTCTCTTCCAAAGGGGAAGTGCCTTACTGGTGAACGGCGTATCCTGAGCACTGAGAAGTTGGTCTAGGCTGTTTCTGGGGCTTCATGGCGACAGGGGCTGGCACTCATCATCCAGCCAGGTGGGGAGAGCCTTTTCCATTTTTGGCCCCGCCCACTGCAGTTCTCGGCCTTGCGTGAGAACCGTGACCCTGGGCAGGGATGTTCGTGGGGCGCGTTGAGGCACCACATCCCCCCAAGCACGTTGCCCAATATGCCCATGGGTGCCAAGGCCCGACCCCTCCCCCCTGGAAGGAAAATGTCCAGTGGATGCTCTGAATCCCTTCCCTGATGGCCTCCACTCCTGGTACCCGGGCTCAGGGCATGAATCCGGGATGCCATCGTGCCAAGCGAACCCCTTCACTCAGCACCATGGAGCTAGCTGGAGAGTGAAGTAATAATGATTTAACAGGTAGACCGGATTTACAGAAAGCTGCCATTGGAACACACCCACTGCATCACACTCCCTTCTTCTCATGCAGTATAGTTAAGAATTCGGTCAAAATATTTTCCCATTCAAAGCAAATAAAACTAACAAATGTTTCTGGTAGCAGTTAACTTCTAAGTGAACCTCGCCCAATTTCTTTAAACTAATCAGGATTCCAAAAGATGTATGCATTTTCAAAACATTTTTGTAGGGAGAGAGTAAGACTCTCATTTGTATGTGACTGGATCAATGGAAGGAAAGCATGATTTGTATGCATTATACACAGCTCATTAATGACCTCTTTATGATGGTGCTAAAAGTGGCAAAGTCCAGGAAATGTCACCACTGAACTGAGATCACGACAAACTATAGTATGTAAAGTCTTTGCCACATAGCAGTTACACTGCTTTTGTGCTTTTATACTGGTAAAAAATGAAAGAAAAAGCACCGCCACCCTCAGGATCACATACACACCCACCCCTGCCCCACCACGTAGCACAGTTAAAAATGATATCCCCCACCCATCCTCCTGCTAGGCCCCTACCACCTTCTCCCCCCATTTACCTGGCAAGGTTGTAAAAGTCACATAATATTTTCCCCTGCTCACAAACACAAGTTCCCCCCACCCCATCCCATTCCTGAAAACCATGAATTAAACCCTGCTCTTCACTGTCCTCTTGCCTAGAAACTCCCTCTCCCCCAAATAGCCACAACCCCCGTATAGTCAATCACAAACCTGTAAAAAAGAAATCTGACCCACATCAGAGAGAGCATCCCTTCTGCTGTAAAATCCCTTCCTCTCTGCAAAATCAAGTGTCCCCTTCCCCAACCCTCCTATGAAACCTTCACTTAAACCCATCACCCTTCACCACCCTCTAGTGAATACCCCCTCTTTCCCTTAGCACTCCAACCCCCCATACCCCAATAAATCACCTCCTGTAAAAAAGAAAGCCATCTCCGATCGAAGAGGGCCTCTCTTCTGTGCTGTAGGTTGCTTGACTATCTAAATCAACATTGGTGAATGACATATGTTATAATAGTTATAGCTGACTGGCTGGTTATCAGCAAATCAGGCATTACTACCAGAATTTACGTCACTCACCATTCTTTTGGGCTTAGTCACAGCATAGAAGAGATGCTCTTGCTGATGGGGGCTGCTTTTTATAGGAGGTGAGTATACTGAGGTTTGGAGGCTTTGGGGAAAAGAGGGAGATATTCACTAAAGGGCGGTGAATGGTGAGTGTTTTAAGCAAAGGTTTTGTGGGACATGGAGGGGAGGTGGGCAACAGGACTTTACAGTCAGTTTTACAGCAGAAGAGACTGTCTCTGATGTGAAACGTTTTTCTTTTTTATGGGTTTATGATTGATTTTACTGGAGTTTGGGGGCTTTATGGGAAGTTGAGGGTTTATTGGCAAGAAGGTATTCAAAAGTGGAGAGTTTCAGTTTTGGTTTTGAGGTATATGGTGGGGAACTTGGTTTTTGTGGGTGAGGGGAAGTGATTGTTGTCTGACTTTAAAAGCTTCACTGAGTAAATGGGGGGGAGAGGAGGGAGATGGGAGCCTAGCAGAGGGATGGGTGGGTTGAATCATTTTAAACTATGTGACATGGGGAGAGGGGAGTGGATGTGCATGACCCAGGGGCAGGGGGTGGTTTGCTTTCTTTTTTTTTGTTTTAAAGAAAAAAAATAAAATCGCTGGCGAAGTTGGTGCGAAGTTGGGGAACTTGGTGATGCTTCTCGAAGTGTGATATTACCCAACTTTTACCAACTTCACCAGCAAATTTTACATTTGCAACATTTCTAGTCCTGTCCCCTTACTCATGCAGATAAATGGCACATTCTGAGTCATGTCACGGCATATCCCATATATATAGCTACATCATCTCCCTCTTCTCTGTGTCTGTTTCTCTTTCTCTAATTCTCTTTCTCTCTCTCTCTCTCTCTCTCTCTCGATATAAATATATATACACACAGAGAAACGTGTACTGTGTGTATAGACTGCCATCTGTTATACTATATATTACTTACGTATGAAATGGTAAATGGTAGATGTACTGCATGCACAGACTGCTAGATGTATGTATGTATGTATATATGGACTGATAGCAGTTGTACTTTACTTGTGGACTAGTAGGTGTTGTTCTACATCTATCTATCTATCTATCTATCTATCTATCTGTCTGTCTGTCTGTCTGTCTGTCTGTCTGTCTATCTACAGACAGTATCTATCTATCTATCTATCTATCTATCTATCTATCTATCTATCTATCTATCCATCTATCTATCCATCTATCTATCTATCTTGAATGGTCACTGTTGTACTGCATGTAATGACTGGTAGACAGATACAGCTACTTTTTTATGTTTTAAGAAGAACTGTTAGAACTCTCTGCAAACTTTCATGATTCGGTCCAAGTGTCAGCTATGTTTGTTAATGGATTGAGACCACTTTTATTTCTAATTGTGGGTGTATGACCATGTTTTAATACAACTGTCAGCCCCCATACAATCATCTCTGGTATTGACTTTTGCTAGCTTTGGATCTGAAACTTCGGAAGGAATGGCTGTGTGTGTGCGCTTGTTATCACCACAATAAAAAAAGCCAAAAGGCTGGCATTGTATACATACTATACCTTCCGTTTATTGATTTCCACAGTCTGTAGTAGGGAACCATTGCTTTAAAATCATTAGACATATTTTACAAGACAAGTACAGTCGCTGAATGTCACACATTGATCACAGTTCCATACCACTACATGCATTGAAAGACATTGATTTTCACAGAAAAAACAGGAAACGGTTATTGATGCAGGAAATAAAGACTTCAAAGTAAAGTTTATGAAAATAAACACAACCTTAAGAATTCATGTAACATTTATGGCTAAGGGGAAATTGCATTTTTTTTATTATAAACCCTCGAATGAAAGGATATTAAGAATTGCTGCCATGGTAACATTACACTTAAGAAGCACTACCCCTTTAGGCTAATGCAGTGCAGCTACTGCCTGAGACTAGTTGCACATTATTTCTAAGGAAAGAGGAAGAGCCTATATAGCATAGTGGTTTTTTTAGCCCTGTTTGATATTTTTTATAATGTGTTCATCTGTTCTTTAATGTACATCTGATGAGTAAAGGAGGCTGTGCATCTTATAACCTTTCGTCATCCAAGTGAATGCTAAAAAAATCTGATTAAAGGCAGGGTTTCTGTAGCTGGATTTACATTCTGCAACCTCAAATACCCCGTAAATAGAGATCTGGAGTAGTTTAGCACTAATTGTTTCTGACTGTTCAGCATTTGTCGTGGCCTTATCACAACGTTGGCTATGAGACGGAGGCTGTGTTAGTGACTGCAGCTATGAACTTGGCCAAGATTTGTGTCCCATCTACTGATGAAGTCTTATGAGACCTGACAATCTAATGCTTCCATGCAAGAACTAGTTAAAGGTTTAAAATTTAAACCAGAGTTCAAAATTATAAATACTATTTACAGTTATAAACAATTGTAGCACCCTAGCTTTGGTGTCAATGCACATTGTGTTGCCTAGATAACACAAGTGACAACTGATTAACAATGCCCTCATTTTATGGGATGTAAGTACCACACTGTTGTCTACCATATACCTTATACTGTACATTGAAAAACACTGTCCCAGCTTTTTAATGTGTATGTTGTACAGAGTATGACCCATATGTATGCACTTCAAAACAAATGGTGCTTATTGGCATTAATGCAATACCAAATACTGAAACCCCTATAATGTTTGGAGTACTGTCTACTCCAGAAATACAGTATGTATTAGTTTCTGCGTGAAAAATAATTTTACAGCACTATCACATACTGTTAGTTGGAATTTATCTAAGCAACCCTTACCATGTGGTTGTAAGACAAATATTTTTCTGTGTGTTCACTATTTATGTGGTAATATCTTGCAGCACTTGTAGTTTTTCTTTGAAGAAAGTTTACATTCCTTCTTGAGTCCTTTAATGCAGCCACTAACATGCAAAAATGAGACATGATCCACTGTACAATGTCAGACAGACCTTTAGCAGGCATACTAGACTGAAAAAGTCAACATATAACGAGTGCCCTTTGAAAAATAAATTATTACTTACATAATTAACAAAAATGCTTCTAGTATATAAAGTTTATATAAAAAAACAGGTTTCAGTTAATTCTCCTATTATATAGTTGCTAAAAATACAGATATAATATTATTTGAACAGAAAAATAGACTACTCTGCAATGCATGAATGTCACATGACAATCATACATCATATACTTATATAACCAAGACAATGGGAGAGGTACATAGGGAATCTAAATATTTGCACTGACTCATAAAATCATTAAAGCCATCTTCTCTGTCATCGTATTCATAAAACTCTATAAGAATTTGCGTTTTGACTGTTACCAAAAATATAAAAAATGAATAATGGTATGTAAAATTATAATTAAGGTACATACAGCAGCTATGGCTTCTATGACTATGTACAGATTGCTTAGCAGCAGTCCAGTGTAAACTACTCTTGATACACAGTTCCATTGCAGCATAATTAAAATGCGTTTCTTGAGGTCTGAAGACAGATGTATTCAAGAACCTTTTATTTGATTCCATGTTAATATCATATTCAACTAAGGTTATTATAGCAAAATAGAAAATGAGAGCAAAAGAGAGAGAATTTAATATTTGCACTGATTGTTATATTCCCTATTGTTATCAATAAACGGTACCAGCCATAAGTCTTTCAAAATTTAAGTATATAATACATACAGCTATTAACATTATGATACAATTTTACATAAGTGAATACTGTTTTCTTTGTACATATTTATCTTATTTGCTTTGAGGGAAGAGGCTATTATAGTTTAGGGAAGAGGCTATTACAGTTTATCTTGGCAACAGGTGCCACAGAAACCAACTAGGCCAGAGTCAATTCCCCCAGCCCATCCTGTGTTCAGGTGTGCATTACAGTAGTATTTACCAAGTCTAGGCCACATCCATGGGAGTATTTGTCTTCTTTTCCATGGTTTTCATTTTCTTTTCTTAACTCATTGTACCCTGGGCAGCCATTTTGAATTAGGTTAAGAAATGGATGGTTTGGACTTGAAATGGAGCTCTTGGGTACACTTAAGTCTTGGACTGTTTGTGAAATGTAGGCTGTGCTGGAGAGACCCTTTTAGTGCATATACAGGAAAAGGCACTGAGAAATCTACTACTTCACACTTTGCATGCAGATAAGTGTACGCTTGTATATAATTTGACTGAAGGTTTATGTTGCCACTGTACTTTTTAATTTGACCCTCTTCTGCTGAATTCTTCTGTTCTTCTGCACATTCTTGCAAGAGCGCTGCTAAGACCTCGTGCATATTTTCTTGGGTAATTTCCCCACAAAATAAACCCCTCAGCTTGTTGAACAGAAAATTCAGTTTACAAAAACTGACTGCTGAACCTGACACATTTAAAAGATATAGTAGTCTTAGCCAAGGTATATAATTAAAAGGAATAAAAGTTATTCAATGTTCAGTTGTGTTTATAATTACTAATAAGAGACTATTTAAATTACTTGCAAAGGCTTTCTTTAACTATCTGTCAAATCCAAATGGACGTCAGTTCCTTAGACTTACTACATTTCTTGTTTCCTGTAGAGGGCTGTTCTTTCTTTTCCTATACAATGTATAAGTAGATTTCCCAGTGAATTAAATTCTTTATTATCTAAAGATGCACATTGTGAAGTGAATGATGGAAAAATTGTACACTTTTGATTCAGACAGAAAACAAACACAAGAGCTCTCACAAAAATAGTTCTAAACCATTGTAACAGTATAAACATAAGATATGCAATGATTCCCTACAATATGTACTTAATGACTTTTAGTTTCTATATGGAATTGAACAACTTTGGCTATAAAGACTTAAATGAATTAGAACTGTAGTAATTCAATCTTGCTTCACAAAAGAAGCACAATAAAATACTACTATAAGAACAAAATACTTTGATAAGTAAATTAACCCCGGCTGAATCCTACATTGTGTGGTCCATGAACACATGGTCTACATTTTTAAAAGGCAGAGAGGTGCCTTTGGTTCCTAAGGAGAGTTGCACCACTGCAAATGCAGTTAGGGTTTTCTTATATTAGTTTTATAGTTTTTTCAACAAGTTACCATCTGCAAACCACAGTACCAAGGCCATTTGTTATCATCTGCATTTAATATGGCTGTTTTAGAAATACAGATATCCCTGACCCTTGATGGTGGCTACAGTAATGAGGTGCTGATATTTTTTATAATAACATTAACTGTAAGTGTATTTTGTAAATAAATCTGTAAATATACGTAATGGTAAAAACGGTATTCCCTGAATTTGCCTTTTATATAAACAATAAACTTGAAACATGCTACTTCTGTAGCAGATGCACTAAAAATAAAAATATAGCCTACAATTTTCAGATTTTGTCTTTAAATATTTAATTATTTCTTTATACATTGCTCTTATTATATAAAAAGAACATTTCAACATAGCATTGTCTCATAATTAAGTCAAGTGTAATATTTCATGGTTGTTTGATATTGGTAGGGAATAGGAATACAAGACAACACTTAGAGGCACTAAATTAAAATTACATTTATTTAAAGTGCTAGATTTCTAAATGTTCATTTTGTTAGACTGCTATTGTGGAAATGTAAAAACAATAAGTGCTTTTTAAAATTCTTAAAAAATCTGCCATTCAAAATTATAATTTTTGATTTCATGAATCTTCTCTTTAGAGCCTTTATGAAGATACGATAAAAATAAATAGACATTGTCTGTTACTTGTTGCATTTCAAAGATTGTGTTTTAAAGTTAATGCTCAAGAAGCTGTCACCTGCAGTTTGCCTTTTTTCTGTTTAAATAATGATGACATGACACTACTTTTATCTTTTGGTTAAGTGTGATCATGAGTGGAGTCTGATATATATATATATTTATCTATATATATATATATGTTCCCTAAGCATAAAAGCCAATTCAGTGATGTGACCTGCTACATTTAGAATCTTCTCAAAGATGTAAGTGAATGCTTAATGCAGTCTTGAGGACTTTATGGTGCAACTCCCCTTGCATTGTTTTTACTCTTAACTACAAATTCAGGTCCCAGACTTGAAAAATTAAATATATGCATCCAAAACAGCATTACTATGTATAAATCACTGTCTAATTTCAACGTAATATATTCTTAATGCAAGCATTTCTTACTACTTTGAAATATTATGCCCACTAGAACGACAGATGAGATACTAGTCCAATCAACTGCATATATGCAGCAAGTGTTACAAAAAGCTCCATACACTGCAACGCAAATAAATCTTCACTCTGTGTTTCAGAGTGCCCTAATGTGCCAGCCTTTGCTTCCTAATTAGAAGAATGTGCACACAGAAATGCCCTGAAATAAGGTCAGTATTAAAAGTGTGTATTCAGTCTTACTGTCTCACACACAAGCTTAGTGGAAGGGCATTATGTTGAGAATGAGATAAAGAAGAGTAGGATGAGTTACAAATTGTCTTATTTCTCTGACGTTTATAGCATGAATTTCACAATGTCTTTATAAATGTTTCAGAAAATAACCTTAAATTTCCCATTGGTGCTCATTTTCACCTAAGAATTTGATGGTTTATATCAGTCTTCTGTCATGCCATGCAAAAGCTCTTTAAGTGAATGTACACACATTCCTTTCATATTCAACGATTTATGCAGATCAGAGGTTAAATGCTTGGATTGTATGTTTTGGAATGTGAATCTTCACCAGGTAACACACGAATCTCTGGTGAGATGTGGTTTTCTAGCTTAACACCTTCTGGATTACCTCTGGCTTTTCCAGTCACACTATCCATGGAGTAGATGCAGTTCTGACCTACAACCTTAGGGGAAGTAGGAACACCAGGTGCCTCTAGGTGGTTTTCCTGCTTTCTGTAAAAATTGTCTCTATGTCTTATATAGTCACTGTATATATTATAATTTGGACTTACATTTTCCAGAAGTTCCTTGGTAGGACTGGAATCCATTCCATCTAATAGCTGACTCTCATCATCGGTATCAGCATCAATATATGTCTTTATAGTAGCATCATGAAAGGTAAAACCTATTGGCGTGCCATCTTCAGGTGACTTTGAAGGTGTTCCAGAACTAGCAGTAGTGTAGACAGAGACTTCAGGACTTAACAAGGCTCTATCAGAAGGTAAGGTGCTTTCACCTGCAAAATTTGTTTTCATGTTTTTCAGGGATTCTGCAAATGCTCCCAGTTTGTTTGGTGATGCTGCATGTAGTGTGCTGCTGTCATCTCCGAGGAAGTTGACTTTTAGGGATCTGGATTTTACTGGGTTGCCACTTCTCATGGAACTTTTTGGGCTTTCAATGAAAAATGAAGCATTTGGTGCAGTTTCTTTACCTGCATATGTATCAGGGAGTCTGTCCCTACTGTTTTCTGGAGTCTGTTGGTTTTGGGCATGGCTGACAGACAATGATGCTTTATACTCTTGAACAGTCCCTGCACCTGTACTTGTACTTACTTTGGGAGCTAATGTGGTAGCTGGGCTGTGGGGAAACTTCCCAGGATCAGGGAAATCTGTAGCACAGCTAATGAAACTGTCTATACTTGACATGCTTCTCATGTCAATCACTCCTTCTGTGTGCGTGGACAGTAAAGGGTCAGTAGGGCCTGGCATTGCTTCCATTTCTAGTTCTTCCTTGTGTTTTCCTGATTTTTTTAAGGAATCTTCATCTTTCATGTTTAGATTTGGCTGAGACTGAGTTTTTGCAAGTGTACTGTACATCTCTTCCAGTTTCTGTGCACTGAGATGTTGAGGGCTGGTACCAGACTGAGCCTTTTCTGGAGATCCCTGTTCTTTAGTCTCAAAAGATTTGTTTGAACTAGTGTCAGACAGTGTTCTTTTTGTCCATTTCCATTTACTTGGGGAAAGGTGGTTATCCTGCACTTTTTCCTTTTTGCCCATATTTTCTCCATTCTTCTCTACAACTATATCCATGAGTTCTATACTGCGGGCAAAAGCATCCTTCATATTCATGGAGACAATGCTTCCATTTCTCTTTGCTCTTTCAAGGGCCTCCCTTCGTTTTATGGCTTTTTCTTGCCTCTTTTGCTCTTTGTAGAACTCTGAAAAATTATTGACTATAATTGGAATTGGAAGAGCAATGACCAACACTCCGGCAATGCAGCACAGTCCTCCAACTATTTTACCTAGTAACGTTTTGGGGTAGATGTCCCCATAACCTACTGTGGTCATTGTGATGGTTGCCCACCAAAAAGATGCTGGAATGCTGTGGAACTTAGTATCATCCTCATCTTTTTCAGCGAAGAATACCAAGCTTGAAAAGATCATAATGCCCATAGCTAAAAACAAAATTAGTAATCCTAGTTCATTGTAGCTCCGCCGTAGTGTAAATCCCAGGGATTGCAAGCCTGTTGAATGCCTGGCAAGTTTTAGAATTCTAAGTATTCTCATAATGCGAAATATCTGCACCACCCTTCTTACGTTTTGGAACTGAAGCACACTTTTGTTTGATTCTGTGAGAAATATTGTGACATAGTATGGTAAGATGGCTAACAAGTCAATGACATTTAGAGGTCCTTTAAAAAACTTCCATTTGTTTGGTGATGACAAGAATCGTAAGATGTATTCCATTGTAAACCATGCAATACACACTGCTTCCACATGGGCAAGCTGAGGGTTGTCTGTTACTTGTCCAAATTCATCTACATCTTGCAGTTCCGGAAGTGTATTGAGTGACAAGGCAATTGTTGATAACACAATGAACAGGATAGATATGATTGCCAAAATCTGTAGAGAAACAAAGAAGGGCATTAGGTTATTAGACATCTGAGCTAAGAGATAAATGAAAATTGTAGATTTTTAATCATTTCTTGATCAGTTTTTATTTGATGTACTATCAGTATCAAGTATCTTCATGTGTAGTTTTAAACACCTATTAGATTCTACAAATGACTATTCCAGTGATACCATGTGACAAGAATCATAGGGGCTGCAAAGCTCCTTCACTCACTAAATCTTATATAAGAAAATGCTAGGAAAACCTTATTTTAGGGGTTGCAGTGGATATCACAGGGGTTGCAAAGAAATCATAGGGGTCTTAACTGCAACCTCTTGACAACCCCTAAATGATGCCCCTGAACAATTCAATTCCAAAGGTCCTGCTTCCTAAAATAATTGAACACTCATAATATATCATTTCTATTATATTACTATTTTTGTAATTGCATAACTCTAGAACTAGGTGTTTTTCTACAACTTTCTACACATGTATCATGTGAACATGAACTGCAGGTCTATTAAAATATTTTTAGATTTTTTTTCTATCCTCTGTTATCCCTCCCTTGTGGCCAGAACAGGCTGGACTCCCCTCAGCTCTGCCCCACCAATCCTACATTCCTGCATCTCCCCAGGGATTTACCTGAGAGCTAGAGAACCCCCACATATTTCCCCCTGTGGTGGGGTTGGGAGGGGAGGGCTGTCCTCCCCCTTGAAGCACAATCCAATCTTTTGGCCCCAGGGTCCCGGTGATGTGGTGGCTGAGGATTGGTGGGAAGACTTCCTTAATACCTGTCCTGCCACTGTTTTCCACCATTTTGGCCCATCCCCACCCTGCGGCATGCTCATCAATGTGTGCATGTGGAGACATGCACATGCTGTAGAGTCCTGCAGAACCTCCCTCTTTCTGCCCTCCTCAATCCACACTGCCACCAGGCCCCCACCTGGTGTCAGTCATTTGATGGAGAGTGTACAGTCCTCCCTCTCCCAGGAAACGTGAGCAGCCCTTTGAGCACTCAGTCTTCTCCCTCCCCAGCTGACCCCTAGCAACCTGTGCTCATTTCCAAACATGGGTCACTGGCATGGTGAGAGGTAAGGCACTTAAAGCATCTCAGCCCTCTATGCAAGCGGGGCAGCTTTCTTGATATTTTTTCACAGAATCCAGACAAAATTATAATTGTACGCACGTGGGTAGAATTTTCAAAGCTACTCTTTCATGATTGTCATGCTATTTTGCAGATCTGCAGCATAAGTTTGAATGTTGCTAGACCATCATAGTCTCCAGAGCTTACAGACCTTGGTTTCTGAGTCTGAATGGGTTCAAACACACTGCCACATGTGTCAGAAAATTCTCTTGTATTCATTAAACCAACCATTATATAACCAATGATATGTGGCTCACACATTTCTTTGCCAGCAGTTTCAGATGCATTATTACTGTGAAGCTTGCAGTTTCCTCACTAGAACTGTTTTAATATGAGTTACTGTGAAATGAAAACTTCAGAAGGCAGAGGAGGGTAGGGTTTTGGGAAAAAAGCAGAAATGGTCAAGAACTACGGAAGTATTATAGACAACGGTTCAGCTACTTTCTTTTTTGTGGAAGTCAGATACTCCCATGAGTCAAAATCTGGAAGTCATTCCAATTTTTGGGAAGTCAAAATACTTCCCAGATCCCACAATTTGAAAGCCAGCATTCTAAGAAGGGTTGATTTATGGATGTTAATTTGAATATTAGTGGTAAAATACAATTTCTTTTAGAAAGATCCATAATTTCTGAGCTTGTGTGCCTTCAGTTTTGGAAGTCAGCCCATTTTGTTTTTTTACATTTGGAAGTCAATGACTTCCTCCCCCTTTATTTTTGAAGTTTTTGCCCTATTTTTGGGAGTCAAATACTCCCAAAATGGAGTTAACTGAAGCCCTGATTATAGATGCTGAGATGCAGGGCTGCTTAGCTCATTGTTGCTGTAGCCATGAGGCTAGCCAACAGAAATTGAAGAAATTTTGTGTAACTATCTGAGATTTGTATTACCTCAAAATCAGCAGAAATATGTGGCAACTGTAGGAGCCTTTTGAAAATGGGTTGTCAAAAAACACAGACACAGCTGCAGCAACCAGGTTGGTGGCATATAGAAAAATTGCAACTATCTGGAATCCTGGCCCAAACCTAATATTCTATGGCTACTGGCTGAGATGATTTCAGCCAAAAATATAATTCTTAGACATTGGAAACAAGCCTCCTTCTCTTCTTTGTCTGAATGGCTAGTAGATATTACTACCAGATCAAGCTATGAAAGACTTGCATTTGTTAGTAGTGATCGAATAGAGACATTTCTGGATATATGGAACCCTTTTTTACATTCTGGTTTCTGTGACAGTGTTACGTAAATTTGTAATAGTTGTATTGCATTGATTCAAAATTCTTAGCAAACATTAGCTTATTATAAATGATAGAATATCCATATTTTCCCCTTCCTCACAGTTGTTTTATCATTATAGTATAACTAATTGTAGGATACATGATATCCATTTTACAGTAGTTATTGTTATATGTAGCATGATTGTATACTGATTTTTTTTACTTTTTTTCTTTTTGACTGTTATGTTGCTTATATTTGGAAAGAAAAAAATTAAATACAATTTGAATTATTAAAAAAAAAAAAAGAAAAATTATAATTGAAACCCTTGCCTCCAAAATATGTTATTTGTTGGGATTAAAAAAAAAACACTCATCCTCACATCCTACAATATAACCAGCACACAAAATGTGGATCAAGACATCAGAGTTATTGTACTGGAACCCCAGGCCATCCTCATATTGTCCACTATGGAATATTATACCACAGGTATCTACTCCTAGCCAATCAGAACATGGGAAAACTGGCAATTATTATCCCACAAAAGTACCACAACCACATTTTATACACACTCACAGTAGGTTGTCCACATTTTACATATGCCCACAGTAAGTTACCTACATTTTTGATACACCAACAGCAGGTTATCCATATTTTCAAATGCAACCACAATATGTGGGGCACAGATGCTGGAAAATGTGCTTATGAATGAGTTTTCTTCATTTTCAAACTGCAGCCAGCTAAATCTACTTTGTAAACTTACTTTCTGATCTGAGTTTTTCTATGCAGCTCAGAACTGAAAACGAGCAGAGTAACGGCATAAAGAACGGCTTTGAAAAGTGAAGCCATGACTCTTGGCATGCACATTAGCACCAGCACAAATGAGCATGCCCTGAGTCACAGCTTAACTTTTCAAAGCCTGATTTCACCCTGTTGCACCACTTGTTTTTCATTAGGAGTTGGATAATAAAAACGATGTAACTCCCACTGGTATAATAGTAATAGTATTGATTTAGTTGGAGTATACATGCAATAACTGGCATCTGTGTGGGATTAAATGCCTCGGACTTCAACCTTGGCATTTACTCACCTACAGAAGCAAGTTATTACATTACATACTCCAACTAAATGAATGTTATCACTGAATCATACCTACATAGGGGCCCCTCTCCTCCAATCACAAGCCAGAGTTACAAACAGTTTATTCCACAGTAAACTCACAACTGTCATTTTATTGTAAATACAGTGATAGTAAAGATATTATTATCCCCTGTAACATTCTGATTGGTTCAAACTAACAGCAGCAACAGTAAACACGTCAGTGCAGGGAGGGGGAGGAGTAGAGTTACCACAAACTTACCCAGGGACCAAAACAGTACTACTACCATTTGTAAAACACATGAAACATACTGGTGATAATGTGCTAGCTGACTCACTATTCTCACTAATAATGTGATTGTTTCGTGAGGTAAAGTACTCAGTCTTTGGCCTCATACTTTATTTGCTCAGCAGTCACATTATTGCCTTGTGTAGTGACCCACTAGCTTGTTATCACTTAAGTAAGTTACTACAGATGGAAAGTCAAACATTAAATTGGCCTTGTGGAAATCAAAGGAGATCAGAACATTAGGTTACTTGATTGATCCACTAACTGGTGCACCAGCATCTGTCTCACAACTGGTCAAAAAATATGCTCCTTCCAAAGTGGAGTTTTGCAGGTATTTACAGTTTAGATATATGTTAAATGACCATTTACTTCCAGGATATGAAATGTCTCAAATCCATGAGTTAGATGTGATTGTATATACACAAAAAGCCTATAAGCTTATTTTTAATTTTTTACTTTGCTACCAGACCTAGTGCTGTCTATAAGAACGGAATGGCAGATAAAATTGCAATCCACAACTGTACCAGATGAATAGGATAATGAGGCAAAGGTTGGCCTTTGACCCTCAAAACATGCAGAGAAGTTAATGGAATGCTTACTCAGTGTAAGATAAAGCATAGATGACGTTATACCCCTGAAAAGCTGATAAAAAATATGATTATACAATGACAAAAAAGAATGCTGACATCTGACTGGTCAGTCTGTGGCTAGAGCCAGGATGTTATCCCAGCATAACATCCTGACTGTAGTCCCAGCACAGGTACGACTGCATTAAAAGTAAACCCCTCCAAAAATCACTCTACAGCCATCACTGGCATCGGCTTCATTGCTTCATGCTGAAAGCCACATTTCTGATTGGCTTATGTTAATGCAGAGCCCTCACACGTTCCCCCAAAGAAATTTGCATTTCCTTACTTAAAAAGGAAAAACAAAAAGGAACCCAACTGAAAGCCATCTACAATCTGCTTCACAGCAGTCTCCCGCTCCTTCCCTGCTGTCTGCCTTGCCAACACCACCATCGCCAGCTTCACTTCCTGCCCACCTCGCCAACACCACCATCGCCAACTTCACTTCCTGGATCCTTCTCAACAGCTAGTGATATTACCTGATCTGTTTAAATAAAAAACAGTAAAAAAAAAAAAACATACTGTATCAGAATTAAAAGTGAGCTGACCAGTGAGTGGGTGTCTTTCCCAGTCAGCACATGACCACTCAAGTAACGCTCGCTCGCTGTGCAGCTCATCTTCCTTCTCTATTTTTTCTTTTTTTACCAAACAACAGAAGAAGAAAAATATTTAACCAAACATGACTAGGGCAGGGGTAGGGGCAGGGATGGGGGAGCCATTACAAAGCCACATAATTAAGGCAGAAAGAGATAGAGAATAACAGCTCCACCTGCTACACAGTGTAAGGAAGGAACTACTTTTTAGACCAATATCCTTCCACAACAAAAAACTTCAAAATACACAAAGAAATTATTTTTAACCTATTTTTTTAATGTAAATCTAAACAATCCAGTGTATAATAGGAATAATGCCCACCAGGGTGGGTGTTATGCTGGGATAACATCCTTTCTCGGATGTTGGATGCCCTCAGCCTACAACCTTGGGCCCAACCACCTGAGGTGGGATGTTATCCCAGCAGAATACTCACCATGCTTTATCATCATCAGCACCATCATTATTCCTTTATTGCCTGACACAAATGTGAGCTACAGTATGTATTTGATATAAATTTCATATGCATACATATATTTAAAATTATGCTACACAATATAAAATAGTAGAAATTTTATTTTTTTGTATAATATTTTTATTAATTTTCAAAAATTGATTACAACACATACAACTATTAGCCATACACAATAACAGACAGTGGAAAAACAGGTACATACTTATACAATAAAACAGTCAGGTGCGAACATAACAAGAAACGTGGACATTTCATTGTCATGAGTTTCATATCCATACGTATCTCAACATAATATTTGCAGAATAACATAAAATATTACCGGCTTCTGAAATGTACAACATGTGTGTGATCTCATTCTTTTAGTAGAAATTTTAGATGAATTGAAATGAGATATTATTTTACATTATTATAAACAATGAACCCTCACTGACAAATTATTTTTTCTTAGTGTAATGTACACTGAATTAAGACAGTCATCAATGTTTCTGTTGTTTCACATTTCATGTTAGGTGTTTTGTTATCAAATATTAGTTAGCAAGAATTTTTGCTCTAAGAATAAGCAGTTCGCTACAACATAGCATAAAACATTGGCTCCCCATTTTCAAGCTGGCCCATTTGTGTCGCACTCCCATTAGTGGCGCATGTGAGATAGCACACTGATGGCCTGCGATCATATTCAGACAGGCAGCATGCTCCAATGAGTACGCACTGCCTGTCTGAGTATGGGACTGAGTTAGTGCTGCACGCAGTGACTATGAATGGTGACAACACAGCAGGAAAGTGACTCATAGGAAGAAATAGAGATAGTGCATCCCAAACAGGAGATCACCTTTGCTCCTATGAGTTATAGCCTATATTCAACCCTAAGAGGTGCTTTGCATGCCATTAGGTGCCCATTAGTATCTCCACTCAATGCCACTATGTACTAATGCCCAGAGGCACGGTGTGTAGCCTTGGCCACCATCCACCCCCTTGATTACTGGGCAGTGCTTTGAAATTAAGCCTAAGCCCTTCCTTGGTAGTTTAGTGGCCTCCTCACCACCCAATCACTGTGGTATTGTGCACTCTATATGTCCACGCTGTCACCAGGTGGTGAGAGCACAGACCTCATCAAAGAGGCCACATAGTATGGAATATGTGACTGCAGCTAGCAAAAATGGTGCAGTGCTTTGGGGTACTGGGGGGTGCTAAAGTTTTTAAAAAGCATTTAGGGACACTAGTACCACCAGCCTTTGCCTGTGTAGGGATAGATCAGCTGGTAAGGGTCACATATTTATAAAGTGGCCCAGACTGGTACCCGTTACCTTTAATAGGGCCTAGATTTAATATTCATCTGTTTGGCTAGGTGTTGCAATAAAGACGACTTTATTCTAGTGGTCCTTTCTGCTTTACAAAGTAGTAGGGCTTCCAAAAAGTAAGGCAAAACAAAGACATAATTATGCAAAAACTGAATGTCAGACACGTTAAAATAATAGGGCTGATTCCCGCAATACTAGAATTTCTTACTCTACCCTACTTTTTACCCTCTTTCCTTATTCCTGAATTTATACAGTTACAAATCTTCTTTAAACAGGTATTACTCTGCTAGTGTAGTACTGAGCTTGCTTTGTGAGGGAATCTCCTGTGGGATTTATAGAGTTCCTTTAAAACAGGTGCCTGAGCTGGCCCGGTGGCGCTGAGGGTTGAGGCGCTGGATGCCACACCTCACTCCACGCCGGCGACCCGGGTTCGGGAGCGGACTCGGGTCATCGATGGGTCTGCCGGGGGGAGACAGGCTTGAGTGTCCAACGACAGCTCGCCTTCTCCGGGGAAGGATTTGGCCGATGCCCGACACTTGCATGACCCCGAGCGGAGGCTCGAGGAACTGCAAGCCCCACTAGGGGGTGGCTGGCCTTTGAGCAGCAAGGACGTTGTCGCGTGCGTCATGATGTCGGGGGAGGTTGCTGGCTGCTCGGGGAGGGAGAAAACGTGGAACAAGCCTGCCTCAGCCGGGAAGATGGGAGGACCGTGGCCGTGCCCACGAGTTGCCTGTGCCCGCCCAGCAGACCACAGACCAATGAAATGTAAGTAACGGGGTTTGATCCCCCACCTTGTCCCTGCACGGGGGGTAATCCGCGGCTCCATGGGGACTGTTGGTCTGTAGGGGTAGGGTTCCAGGCAGTGGGATGCCCAATTGTCCTTCCTGAAGGGTCGGAGGTGGCAGGCTGGGAGGAGGAATAAAGAGTAATTTAAAAAAAAAAAAACAGGTGCCTGGCTACAGCAAACAAATTCCAGCTGGCTTCACCAGAACTCAGATATTCCGTGGGGGAGTTTCAAAGCAGATCCATCCCAGATGCCCCCGCCCTCAACAGTATCTTCAGTGCAGACTTATGTCTGCATAGATGGATCAGCAGGTAACTAGTCCAGATGTCGAAGATGAATGCCTGAGTGTTGGATATTGCTTTTCCCACTCTCGCATCAATAAATGATGCAAGGGGCCGCAGCGCCCGAGCTGCATTGTTTATTGATGCAAGGTGCTGCAAAGCACACTCCATTGTTGTAAACCATGCACCTCCTTTGAGAACAGCTGCAGAAAGTGAGGGCGCATTCCCCTCGATGCAGACACGGATGTGTTTTGCACTGGCGTCTGCACTGGGGCTTTAAAAAATACTTCTCTCTGCAGCCAAAAACAAATTTGAATTTCAGATCATTCCACACTTCACTGCTGAGGGTATTTACATGAAAACATGCAGCTTGGGCTTCTTCTGGAGCTCAAATCATAATATGGATACTATCCATTAAATACTCTGCCCTAAGCCATCTGCATTCTATAGAAACACAGAATGTAGCTCCCTCCTCACCTGTAGAAAGAATGCTGTTAAGATGATACTCCCAGTTTTTGATTACAGGGATGTTGTGCATAATACAGCACCTAAATCCACACTCACAAGACAGATCACCCATGACAGCGTGTGGGTAAAAACCGTGATGTCCTTTAGGGCGCCGACTTTACCATGTAAGAAAATGGAGCGCAAGACATTGGTAAAACCGGCAACAGTATCGCATGGTAATAAGAAAGACAGAACTGTACAGTGTACATTGCCTAGGAATATTAATGAAACGCAACTCAAAGCACTCCTGCTGCTACACCTCCGAACATGGTATTGTGAGGGGGATCAGCCTCCAGCACCCCCCCGATGTGGGGGGCCTTGCCCATGGCACACCTCAGACATTTATATAACCAACTGCAAGATGCACCTGTAGAGAAGGAAGATATAATTCTGAGGCAAGTGACAGAACACTGAGGCTCTGATATGGGTCAGACAGCAGAACTTTACTATGGTACAGAGCCAGTCAGGAGCGACAGAGTGCAAAGCTAATCAACAGGGCATGGTTCAACCGCCATGCACACATCAGTGTAAGTCAACAAAGGAAAAGATAGTTCCCAATTTCCCACTGCTAAAAAGACACAGAGCCCAAAACAACCTGACACCCCAGTTATTCACACTCCCATTCCCACACCCAAATTATGGCACCCTAATCACCACACCCTTATAACAGGATACCTTGTCAGACTGAACCCCTTTTTCATGCCTTCTGTAGTTTTACCTTTGACTGTCCCCACCAATCCTCATCACTGCTTCTTCTATGTCTTTCTCTCACTCTCGTCTCTTAAAGGTAGGTGTCTTACCCACTGCACTTTATCTCGAAACTCTGGTTTGTGACTTTCACCATCTATCCTAGCTTCCTAATCTCCTGCATCCTTCCCCTCTTACTCCCTCAACACCTCTCCCACTTGCTCGTTCTCCCTCCCACACACATGCAGGTCAGTCTGCTTTTGCTTTCAGATTCTCCTGACTCTGAGCCAACCTTCCCCTCGTAATTTGCTCTGTTCCTTCTCCTTCAACTCAGAAAGTCCCCCTGCAAGACCTTGCGATCCATGTCTGCGACTGAACCATGCTTTATTCTTCACCCGTATGTTATATACCAGTTTCTCTCTATCCTAAAGTATACTATGCTTTTTCAAACTATCGAGCTTACATTGAAACACAGAAGAATAGAAATGTATTGGTAGATAAGGGCCTTTGGCCCACCTAGTCTGCCCTGAAACCTCCAATAACAGTGCTCTTTACCGCTGCTTACTACCTTGCACAGTTAATTAAACATTTTGCTCACTGTTGCATCTGCACTCTGCATCCCCTCATTTGCTGTAAATTAACATTAAGCCTCCCGCTGGTGCCTTACCACAATTGGACTTAAACAGTTCATATTTAGACATTTTTCTGACTATAGTTTTGGAAAGGGGAGGGATCATAATTCCTCATTTGGAGGAACTGGCTACCACATCTCTTCCCCTTCCTGGTCCCGATTTTCTAAAGCCCCCCGCTCTGCAATTTTGTGACAAATATGTTTGTACAGTGGGGGATGTGCTCTAATTATATCAGTGGGGTGGGTTTTAAATTAACATTTCAGAATGTTTTAGAGGTACACTGGGGTCAAATCAAAGCTACTGTTAAACTAACAAGACTGTTGAACTTTCAGCAGAGGTTTTTAATTTGACCCCAGTGTACCTCTACAACACATAGAAATGTAATTTAAAACCCTCCCCCATTGATATCAATAATACAGACCCCTGCTCTCTGCAGACATATATGTCATAAAACATCAGAGCACTTGGGGGGGTGAGGGGCGGCTTTAGAAAATTGGGACCAATAAACAAAATTATCTGGTTGCCAGCTCTCCCAAATGAGTAATTAAGATCTTATCCCTTTCCAACAAACTACAGTCAGAAAAAATTGTAAATATGGACTGTTAAGTCCAATTGAGGTAAGGCACCAATTGGGGACTTAGGGATGTTTTTTTAAAATAAGCACAAATGTTGCTCTTGAAGTTCTCAGATGTTCACAAGCTCATCTTGCAACTGCTGCCTTCTGTGCTCAACATATCTTTTACATATTTTTTTCATTGTACTATATTACTTGCCTTGTTGGCACCTGCCCTGCATTTCTTAACTTTACCAATGCTATGTATTAAGTGCGCTAATCTGTGCCTAGTAATTTATTACTGCCTTACTGACCCCCTTCCTCCTACCACCAGGGCACATCTGGAAACAAGCTACTACCAGATCAGTATGGTTTTCCTGGTAAAACGTTTGAAATACTGTAACTAGATAATGCCCCGCTTGTGATATCATAGTCACTTCCACAGCAACAGACTGTGATGACACAGGCAAGGAATTATAACTTCAGTCCCAAACTCCGCCTCTGTTGTAAGTGAACAGCAAGGGATGAAGCTCCAGTTTTCACTAAAATATTTTTTATTTCTTTTACAGTGTTTTGGCCAGGAAAGAGACACAAAGCCAGAAAAAATGCACAAAGCCAGAAAAAAATGCACAAAGTTGGGAAAGATACACAAAGCCAGAAAAGATGCACAAAGCCGGGAAAGATGCACAAAGACAGAAAAAGATACACAAAGTCGGGAAAGATACACAAAGCTGGGAAAGATGTACAGAGCTGAGGCTGGTTTCCAAGTGTATCCTGGGGAACACAGGGAAGTTTGCTCTGGGTCACACAGTATGAAAGTGGTGGCTGTGGGATTCAAACCCAGTTCTTCAGGTTTGCAGCTCAGTGCACTTAACCACTACACTATACAAACTCTAATAACATTGATGAAAAAAGATGTTCTTAATAAAAACATGAATGACTTTGAAGTCCAGACCTTTTTGAAAATGTTTCGTAATTGAGTTTTGCTTAGACCAACAGTGATACATTTTTCTCCGCTGATTGGCCCACCCCCCCTTTTATCCTCACTATGTCATCCAAGGCTGTACCCTGGTATCAGGGATAGACCCTGTTCAGGTCATGGTCATCAGAGAGATAGCAGCAAGGTGGTTTTCTCAAAAGTTTTCTCCCTCCTGAACAGCCGTGTGGACACACATTGCAGCACTGCGGAAGACACCAGCTCCCAGGCCCACCTGCATGGGGCACTGTGGCATTGTAAACCACCACCAACCCTCCCCAGCCAAGGCACACTGCTCTCCAGCATCTGTACACAGCCAGGCCTGCCTCCAGATGTGGTGACCTGAGTCACGGTGCAGTGACCTGCCTCATGGTATGGTGACCTCAGTCTGCTTCTAAACCTGGGTTGTTGTAGGTCTGGCCTGCCTATCAATGCAGTGGCCTGAGTCCTGACATGGTGCCCTGAGTCTGCTTCGAAACCTGGGTTGCCACTGGGGCTGCCCTACCTCCTAACTCCCTGACCTAAGTCTGCTCCTTAAACCCAGTGAACCATTGGTGCTGCTCTGCCTCCTGGTGTGGTAACCTGAGTCTGCTTCTAAATTAGGGGTACTGTTGCAGCTGCCCTGCCTCCAGACAAGGTGATCTGAATCTGTCCTAAACTCTGAGTACCACTGGGGCTGCGCTACCTCCCAACGCGGTGGCCTGCATCTGCTTCTAAATCTGGGTCACCACTGGGGTGAGGCCTGCCTCCTGATGTGGTGACCTGAGTCGGCTATGAAACCTGGGGTAACATCGAGGCTGCCCTGCCTTCAGATGTGGTGACCTGAATCTGCTCCAAAACCCAGGGTACAATCAGGGCTGCACTGCCTCCAGATGTGGTGACATGCGTCTGCACTGAAACCTGGGGTACCATCGGGGCTGGACTGCCCTCTGACATGGTGACCTGAGTCTGATCCAAAACCCAGGGTACCATCCAGGCTGCCTGCCACCCGACACACTGACCTGTGTCTGGTCTGAAATCTGGGGACCCATCGAGGCTGTCCTTCCTCAAGATGCGGTGGCCTGTGTTTGCTCTGAAACCTGGGGTACCATCGGGGCTGCCCTGCCTCAAGACACAGCGACCTGTGTCTGCTCTGACACCTGGGGCACCAACAGGGCTGGCCTGCCTCCCAACTTGTTGACCTGAGTCTGCTCCTAAACCCAGGGTACCATAGTGGCCTTCCTGCCTTCCAATACAGTGACCTGAATCTGCTCCTAAACCTGGGGTACCACTGGGACTAGTCTGCCTCCTGACGCAGTAACCTGAGTCTCCTCTGAAAACCAGGGTACCATCAGGGCTGTCTTGCCTCCAGATGCAGTGACCTGTGTCTGCTTCTAAACTAGGGTACCATCAAGGCTGCCCTGCCTCCAGATGCAGTGACCTGCGTCTGCTCCAACACCCAGGGAACCATCAGGGCTGGCATTCCTCCCAATGTGGTAACCTGCATCTGCTCCTAAACATGGGGTACCATCGGGGCTGCCCTGCCTCTAGATGCGGTGACCTGAGTCTGCTCCAAAACCCAGGGTACTATCAGGGCTGGTTTACCTCCTGATGTGGTACCCAAGTCTGCTCCTAAACTGAGGGTACCATCTGGGATGCCTCCTGACACAATGACTTGAGTCTGCTCCATAACCTGGGTTGCCATCGTGGCTGCCCTTCCTCCAGATGTGGTAACTTGAGTCTGCTCCTAAACCCAGGATACCATCAAGGTTGCCCTGCATCCTGATGCAGTGACCTGAGTCTGCTCTGAAACCCAGGGTACCACTGGGTCTGGCCTGCCTTCCAATGCAGTGACCTGAGTCTTCCCCTAAACCCGGGGTACCATCAGGGCCACTCTTCCTCCCAACACGGTGACCTGAGTCTGTTCCTAAACCCTGTGTACCATAGAGGTTGCCCTGCCTTTAGACACGGTGACCTGAGTCTGCTCCTAAACCCTGGGTACCATAGAGGTTGCCCTGCCTTTAGACACGGTGACCTGAATCTACTCCAAAACCCTGGGTACCATACAGGCTGCGCTACCTTTAGACACAGTGACCTGAGTTTACTCCTAAACCCTGGGTACCATAGAGGCTGCCCTGCCTCCAGACATGGTGACCTGAGTCTGCTCCTAAACCCAGAATACTATCGGGGCCACCCTGCCTCCCAACGTAGTAACCTGAGTCTGCTCCTAAACCCAGAATACCATTGGGGCTGCCCTGCCTCCCAATGCAGTAACCTGAGTCTGCTCCTAAACCCGGGGTACAACTGGGGCCGCCTTGCCACCCAATGTGGTAACCGGAGTCTTCTCCTAAACCCGGAATACCATCGGGGCCTCCCTGACTCCCAATGCAGTAACCTGAGTCTGCTCCTAAAGCCAGGGTACCATTGGGGCCACCCTGCCTCCCAATGCGGAAACCTGAGTCTGCTCCTAAACCCGGGGTACAACTGGGGCCTCCTTGCCTCCCAATGTGGTAATCGGAGTCTTCTCCTAAACCCAGAATACCATCAGGGCCTCCCTGACTCCCAATGCAATAACCTGAGTCTGCTCCTAAAGCCAGGGTACCATTGGGGCCACCCTGCCTCCCAATGCAGTAACCTGAGTCTGCTCCTAGGCCTGGGGTACCATTGGGACCACCCTGCCTCCCAATGCGGAAACCTGAGTCTGCTCCTAAGCCCAGGGTTCCATCAAGGTTGCCCTGCTTCCTGATGCAGTGACCTGAGACTGCTCCTAAACCCGGAATACCATTGGGGCCACCCTGCCTCCCAACACTGTAACCTGAGTCTACTCCTAAATCCGGAATACTATTGGGGCCTCCCTGCCTCCCAATGCGGTAACCTGAGTCTGCTCCTAAACCCGGGGTACCACTGGGGCCTCCCTGCCTCCCAATGCAGTAACCTGAGTCAGCTCCTAAACCCAGGATTCCATGGGGGCTGCCCTGCCTCCAAATGCGGTGACCTGAGTCTGCTTCTAAACCTGGAATACCATTGGGGTCACCCTGCCTCCCAATGCAGTAACCTGAGTCTGCTCCTAAACCCAGAGTACCATCAAGGTTGCCCTTCTTCCTGATGCAGTGATCTGAGTCTGCTCCTATACCCGGAATACCATTGGGGCCATCCTGCCTCCCAACGTGGTAACCTGAGTCTGCTCCTAAACCCGGAATACCATTGTGGCTGCCCTCTGGACCCCCTCTTTAAGTAGTTTGGACAGGTTACATTTGTTAAGCACGGTTGCTGTGTGAATACAAAACAGTTTGAGCTGGGATATTAGGAACGTTACTCAGCAGACTGACACTTTCTTGTGCTTTAGAGTAGCTGCGGGAGGCATTCAGATGACGGCATATTAATGAAGCAGACAAGCTGCGTTTGAAACTCACAGGGGAACACTGCAGGTAAAACTCTCTTTCAGATTGTGTGCTTTATTTGAAAAGAATCAACAACCTATCATGCGATACTCCCTACTGTAATGTAATTCATCACCTATGTCATAGAAAGTATGAGTTGAGGAGAAATATTTCCAATGAATGTCTAGAAATGTCCACTGAAATGGCAGTGAAGGAGCCAACTGAAATTTTCAGCACATAAATATTTGCTATAAAACCCACATTTGAGTGTCCAGTGGTGAAGCAAGAGCTGGAATTTGCCCAAGAGCATATCATATTGGTGGCATACACAGATTTAGGCTAGGGTGTATCAGAAGTACTTTTGGGCAAGTCATAGGGTAACTTTTTGGATTTGAGGGTAGGGGCTGATCACTGGTGTTCCCAGCTCTGGCAAGGAACTCTTGCAGGTCTCCTAACAGAAAGCGCAGGGAAGGAATGGAGAGAAAGACTGGGGTATGATAGTAGATTTACCTAGACGTCCACCAAGAGCAAATCCTGAACAACATGGTCCGATATTTCCAGATATTTCACAGTATTATTAAAGGGATTCTCTCTGGAGGCCTTATGGTGGTACTGCAGACAGGCAGGGAATTTCTCTAGCGATATCCCAGGAATTCCAGGAAATCTCTGATCATGTCAAGTGCTACACCTGTATTTGGCAATACCTAGAGTAAGCACCTCTGGGATGAGCTTGGCTACCCAATGGAAGTGAAGCAGGGACTGGCCTGTCAGTGCAGCGGTACCGCCACCGCTCGCAGTGCTGACAACGCAGGTTCAGAAACGAGACCGAGTTGTCGGGGGCTGGCTGGGGGGAGAAGGACTGAGCATCTCACAAGATGCTCTCCTTCTCTGAGGAGCAAGGGTTGCCGTCCTTGCAGCAATACTGCTGCCTAGGTAACCACAGGTGGCAGTGCAGTCGAGGGTGCCATGGGAGGGACAGATGAAAGTGGGAGACCACGCCACATGCGTCTAGGCCTGTTGTGCATGCTTGCATTTGTGGGGTGGGAGTAAAACAAGGAAAATGGTGCTGCTCCTGGGAGACAACAGACCCTGGTCCCGATCCACAACTGATAAAAGTGAGCAGCATCCAGAGTTATATCCCCTCTACAACCCCCTGGTGGGAGAAACCAAGACATCATGGAGGATGATGGAGCCTGAGCAGGTGAGCGGCCCGAGGCACCTTAGGGAATTCTGAGGGGCCTTGGGGGAATCAAAGATGAGGGGGTGTAAGTGGAGAATACAAAAAAGAGAAGCAGAGAAGGGACAGTAAGGGGACACAAGTCTAAATTAAACACAAACAAATGATTGTGTTAGTGTGACATGGTGGAAGTTTTGCATTTCACTGCTAAAATATGGAGCATGTGGTTATGTGCATTTTCTGTCCTCGTACATAACGGGAAATGTTGAGCAGGATTTCCAGAAGGGTCAGACATGGACACAAACGTGCCTGCATCTGCATGAATGTATCCAAGCAGCTCTGCTTCTGTTTTCAAAAGGTGCATCTGTTCCCAACACACAGTCACAATATGTGATAAGACATAACGTACATGCAATTTGTATCATAATTACAGCAATTATGTCATTTTTGCTGCAAAAATGTGAACACTGGGGGTAAGATTTTCACAGGGGAGGATGCAGGTGCAACTTCCAGTTTTGAGCTGTGCCTATAATCTTCCAATTGCGCAAAACTTCCTTGCCCCATTTTTAAAGGGCCAGATGGATTTATGATAATTGCTACAATTTGCGGCAGCTTGAGTCGGAAAAGTGATGCATACATATCTTTTTTTTTACTCAAGCAGCACCCAAAATGCCATAAATTGCAGCAACTGCATCCAAATGTTAGACAACCTTTTAGGTGGTTTAACGTTCTGGGCGCAGTTTGCTGGGATGTACGGGTGGAATGTGAATGGACCATTCTGAAAATCTGCCCCTTTTCTTTATGTATAAATTGTTTCTAAAGAATATTCCCTTTAAGATCAGCTTGCATACTGATCAATTTTCTCTGAGTGTGAATAGCAGGCTGTTGCGCGCCTGTGGCTATGATGTATTTTTTTGGGACTCATGCCGGTATACACTGGTTCTGTAGTATATCTGTAGGTACATGGGAGTAGTTTGTAAGGGGGCAGACTGGAGGAGGACATAGGGAGGAATGACAGGGACACAGTCCCAAAATTAGATAGGCTTCGGCAGGCTAGTGGGAGAGGTGGGGAGGAATGACAGGAACACATTCTCAAAATTAGACAGGCTCGGGAGGACCGGAGGGGGAGAAAGGGAGGAATGACAGGGGTGCAGTCCCAAAATTAGAGAGGCTTGGGCAGACTGGAGGGGGAGGTAGAGAGGAATGATATGGATGTAGTCCCAAAATTAGAGAGGCTTGGGCAGACTAGAGGGGAAGTAGTGAAGAATGACAGGGACACAGTCCCCAAATTAGAGATGCGCAGGCAACCTGGGGGGCAGGGAGTAATGACAGGGACACAATCCCAAAACAAGAGAGGCTTAGGCAGACTGTAGGGGGAGGCTGGATGGAATGACAGGGATGAAGTCCCAAAATTAGAGAGGGTTAGGCAGACTGAAGGGATCACTAGGCCTTTATCTATCACCATTGTCTATGTTTTTTTTTTTTAACCAGGAGAGACACACTAAGCTGAAAACTTATTTACAGGTGTGACCTGGGAGCACAAGAAAGTTAAGTGACTTGCTCAAGGTCACACAGTATGCAAGTGGGGGCTGTGGGATTCAAACCCAGGTCTCCAGGTTTGCAGTTCAGAGCCTTAAACCACTGCATTATACTGCCTCCTGTTTCTATATCACTGCAGTTTAGTCTCTGGAGACTCTGATATGAGCTAGAATGGAGTGCTTCATGGGGAGTAAGTAATAAACACAGAACAAGGCATGGCCTCTGATCACGTACAAGAACTCCAGGGCATGATGGGCAATATACTGGCATGGTTTGTAAGTCACAGACTGAGTCTGTGACTTGTACACTGGGTTTGGGAATGCCAAGCCTGCAGTCTGGGCAGCAAGAGCAATACTGGAAGCGGCAGTTCGGGAGGCGTAAACTAGTTTGTGTTTACTGACAAGTGCAGGCCTGCAGCACGGGCTAATGATATGTGGAGTCATAAATAAAAGTATCAGCGGCTTGTTGGAGGCAAAGGGGAACTAACTAACTAACTGCTGTTTGCACTGCCAAAGCTAACGACTACCAAAATCATGCTTTAACCATGCGCAAACGGCTGCGGACCCTAGCACGCCCAATCAGTGCTCTATAAAATGAATTCGGAATATAAATATCACTGCGTGCATGCTAATGCTGTGAAAGCGACTGTTTCTTTTACAAGAGAAAATGCATATTTACAAACTCAAATATAGAAACATAGAAACATAGACTTTGACAGCAGATAAGGACTACTTGGCCCACCTAGTCTGCCCATTTCCCTACCTGATGGATAAGCCGCAGATTCTAGTTAATCAACAGCTTACTTCCTCCTACCCCCCACTAGAATTGCCTTATGCCTGTCCCATGCATTCTTGAATTCTTCCACTGTTCCTGACTCCACAACCTCCTCAGGAAGGCTGTTCCATGCATCCACAACCCTCTCTGTGAAAAAATACTTTCTAACATTACCTCTGAGCCATCCCCCCTCTATCTTCAAATTGTGCAATATTTAAATATTTAATTTTTATGGTAGTTTTTAATTTTAACAACTTATTTATTATTTTTAATGACTTATTTATGCCAATATTAATATTCAGTAGCTCATTCTTAGGGGGCCCAGCTTCTACTAACCATCTCCCACTTGATTTTAAATCTGCTTCTAATATTGGCATTTTATACTTAAGTGCGCACATCATTTTACTTTTATCGCCTGCTTGTAATTGCTTTTGCCATTTTTTTGTATTGTATATTTGTATTTATTTCTTTGTATTTGGCTTTATGTATCTGGGCCATGCCTGAAAATAGGCTGTATGAACTACTGCCCTTACCTGGTTAACAAAAAATGAAATAAAAACAAAAAATAAGCCAGACCCCGTGGCATGGCGTGCTGAGTTTCTGGCAGCCCAATATCCTGCAACACTGATGACCTAAGTTCTGGAATGGGCCAGGGTTGCACGGAGGCTGGCCAGGGGAAGGAGGATTCAGCATCCAATGAGGGATCTCCTCCTTCAGGAAGGGGGCAGCACACGACGCTGCTTGGTTGCCAGACCGCAGAGGTTAGGTGGCACAGCAGTGGCTGCCTCACTTGAAAGCTGGGAGGGGAAGGGCAGATGTTGAGACGAGCCATGTCTTTATGCTGCACATGCACACCACAGCATGCATGTCAACCCCAACATGTTTTATTTATTTATTTATTGAAATGTTTCACCATGAAGACATACTGAGCAATATTGCTCATTTCCAGATGCGTTCTGGGGGGAGGGAGAAGGGATAATACAGCAGATAAAAACAATTTAGAAACAATAGACAAAAAACAAGTGCTACAATACAGAATGCAGAGTTGAACATACAAATATACATGTGGAGAAATGGCAAAGATCACCTCCAGCAGTGGGATGATGCTGGTGACCGCATAGGCTCCACACCACCTAGGGGCACTTACTTGCCCATGGAGGTCACATGAGAAGATGGGTCAGTCCTGGGAATGGTGGGTGATGGGGCTGAGGGTGTCGGTAGAAGGGGGCCACCAGAGAGGACCTGGAGTAGAAAAAATCATGATAAAAAAACAAATTAATTTCTGTAGCTGGATGAACCAAAACACTGTGTGGGTAAATAAGACTGGCAAAGCCACACAGTGAGGATGTCGTTCTGGTGGAACTTGAACCTTTGATCTCCCTGCTCCAAAGTAGGTATCTCAACCACTTGTCCGCAGTGCCTCACAAATCTGCTTAACTGGCAGGAACATAAACGTATTGGTGGACTGTACCCTGTTGCTGTTTCAAATGTTTATCCTAATGTGAAAGTCCATTTTAAAAATATTGTGCCATGATATGCTTAACAAAACAAAACAAAAAAACAAACTTGTGGCTACTGCAGAATTTCTAAACGTATCTATAGTAGCTTCAGGGCAGGACATGCTAAGCATAAAAACAACAAACAGTCCTGTGAGACTGGGTACAAGGTTTGTTCAGCATTACCACTAGACAAGTTAGCCCTGTCATGGGGAAAACAGACGAAGAAGTACCTCTGGCGGCGGAATGGTTGAAAGGTCTCATCGACACAGACTCTAATGGACTGTAGGTCAAGGTATAGGCAGTACAAACAATTGGCAGACTGGATGGACCCTTGTCTTTATCTGCTGCCACATCCTATGATTCTAAAATCGATTTCCAGTCCGCATGCCCACAGTACTGATTGCTGTCACTTATTAAGCAGCACACATCTGTCATTTACTCTGAAGGGGATCGTGTCTATATAATTAGATACACATTGCAGTTAATCAGACGGAAAGTTAAAGTTAGAGCCTTGAATGAATTCTAGGTTCATTTGCATTTGATTGTCCAACATGGGCTTTTTAAGTTCAAGCATAAATGAATTAGTGACTTCCAAACAGGAGTTTTGTGCTTCCAGATAGGAGGCTGTTTGTGAGTGTGGTCATAGGTGTGTTTTGAGAATGAACCAGTTTGCGCTGCTCTCACAGAGGGTATATTTGAACGCTGAGCATGCAAATTTTGCATCATGCCTGTTTGACTATCTATACCTACTCCCACACCACTCACTATTTTGTCAGCACTAGGCTGGCTTTTCAGGTAGGCTTGCGAATGCTTCCAATGTGCTGCCCTCACAGACTTAAAGAGACCCCGATGTAACAGGGGGACACATTGAAACAAAATCAGTTGTAGATACATTTCTGCTTGTATTTAATGTATTTTTATGTATTTATTGACCATTTTCTTTAAAACTATGTACAATACAAGGATCACTGCCCTCCATACTTTATCTGCTCTGGCTTCTTATCCATACTGGTTCATCACAATCTTCTGCTTGTAGCAACACAACCTGTTGCTATGGAAATGAGTATGTAACCCCCCTACAAATGGGGGTTCCCGAAAAGTCTTCCTTGAGCTTGCCTAAATGCTCACTGCCAAGCTGGTGTCCTGCGTTTTAGCAGTTTAAATTTGATTGCCAGAGAGAGCCTGTATAGCCTCTGTGTACTGTCTCTTTAAGAGCTGCCTGGATTGCAGTCATAGTTAATCTCAGAGGGAGCTCTGTTAGAAGATGCACTTGTTTGCTGATCATTTGTTAGAGTAGTAATAATATTGCAGTTTGTTCTAACCTGCCTTCTTTGCAGCATGGACAGTTCTGTTTGTTTCCATCATCTTGGTCTTGGACTGCAGAATGGGCCAATCCATACATTTGGGACTCTAAAATGGAGCCTGCCTACAGGGGCTTGGTAGGGTCAAAACTTGTAGGAATTGTAGTTTTGGGCTTTTGGTGCCTAAAATAACCTGGACGGGGAGCCTTTGTTTGGACTGACAGACAGATCAGCCAACTGAACCTTTCGGATCTTGGGGAAAGTCCCACACTGCTTGCAGTTTCAGTTAGATCTGAGTTGGGAAGTGAAGAAGTAACAGCTCGAGATAGTTCGAGCAGCAATCCATAGTGGATTCACGCAGGAGAACTGTGGAAAGACCTGAGTTTGGCTTGCAGGCCTGCCTGATGGTCCTGAGAGGGAACCTGTGCTTTTTTCGGACTGAATCCGAACTTGGAGAGCGAATTAAACCACTGAATTGTGACCAGGCATTAACCTGAAGAAGAACGAAGATTTGCTGAATGTGATTGGCCTGTCAGGACTTCCAGCTACCTCTGAACTCCTGGATTGTGCAGAGACTCTGTAATTGCGACCAGAGAGCCATTTGCCTGGTACAGTGGAATTTCATTACATGAGAATGTGCTGTGTGTTTATAGTGGGTCATGATTTGGTTCCCCACTGTGTGTCTGAACTGTGTTTTGCTTGCTGGAGGCTGTATCCAGCTCTACGGACTGAATCTGTATCCATTTCCATTTGCCTGGGCCCTGCTACACTGGCCCAGACAGAATACCTGCAACGCAGAGCAAGTCATCGACGAGAGACCGGCCTGGGGATCAGCCCACTACTCAACGTCTTGAACAGGAATGACACCTCGGTGATTCCTGTGGGCCCTGCTTCACTGGGCACTCCAGCTCAACAGCCTGCAGTCTCGATTTCATCCTGCCTGTGTCCAGTATTGGGTATCATGAGTAAACATCAGGGTAGCTCCCTGCAACAACAGCTAAATCTAAAAGTGTTGTCATCTGATTGTCTTGTTGCCTTTTCTTTCACGAACTGAGCCCTCCAGCTTTGGATTACAAATAGTGTGTGTTGTGCATGTTGCTTTCTTCCATCACAGGGCTCCAACCAGCTGCAACGTTCCTGGCTAGCCCACTGTTTCCCTAACTGGGTACTCAGAGTGTGTGACTGTGTAGGGACTCTGAACTGCATGCATAACTGTCTGATTAATATAGCTTTTAAGCAAATCAACCTGATTATGCCTCTCCCTTGTTCAAATCCCCTGAATAAATCAGATTTAACTTTGTTTGCATTTAACCTGACTGTGGTTCCAGTTTGTGCCAAGAGTATTGTACTGTTGTTATTTGCTGTGCTTAACCTTGTTTTACAGGGGGTCCCCAGGGTCAAGCTAGAGGAACCAGCCCTGGTGGTAAGTGCAAACAGTGTGGGTAATTGCCTGATGAATAAGGGTCATTGTGAAAGTAATTACTGTATATTGTTCAGGCCACTAGAAGGGAAAGAGGAGGGGTTACAGTGTAGCGGAGGGCTGTGCCCAGGTTAGCTTTACCACTAACAACTGTGGCCTCCAGGTGGAGGCACCTGTTTCATTACCCAGGCCTCTTAACTTGCTACTATCCAAGCAGGCAGGGGTAGTAGCCCTTGGGATAGCGCCACTTAGGGGTTACAACTTGGAGGCTCACCGCTGGGATTTTGTGCCTTCTAGTGGCCAAAAATGACAAATTATTGTTAAAGATTAATGGCTACCCCAGTAGAAATGTCTGTACACCAGTTGGTGCGGTGGTGTACTGGGCAGGAGATCGACCCCCAAAATGCTCTGCTTATACTGGATATTCCCCAGGGTACCAGTAAAGACACTGTAGGAGCACTCTCCAAAGTTGAATGTTTAAAAAACCCTGTGGTGGTGGGTTGACAGGCTGATTTGATTGCCCAAACTTTCAAAGCCTTGGTAGAGTGTAGTGACTTCGTGAACAGCTCTAAAGTGCCACAGACTATTGCCTCAGAAGGGGTCCCAGCTGCCTGCAGAGTGATAACAAAAGACAGTAAAGACCCTGGAGAGGATGAGCTCCCACCATTATCTGAGACTTTTGAGGAGAAATTTGCTAAGTTGTTGCTGGAGGAAGGGAAAACCATAGAGGACTTTAAGAAACTATTCCTGCCACCTGGGGATGTTCTTTCCCCAACACCCCCTCCCACTCTAGCACCTGATACTGCCCCACCTTCTGTGCCCGTACCAATGCTGGTCCCTATATCCGTACCCGCCATTAGTCACGACTCCTACCGAAGGCTGAGAATCTTCTTGGGCACCTTCCCCACCCCACAGGGAGAGGATGACTGGGAGACCTGGATAGACTATGTTGCCCCCTTGGTACCCGAGCGGCAGTGTGCGAAGGCTGAGAAGCAGAAAAGAATCATAGAAAGTTTGAGGGGCTCCACCCTTGAAGCCATTAAATCTTTGAGGTCCACGAACCCTGATGCATCTGCTCAGAAGTACCTATCTGTACTTGAAGGCAATTTTGGGAGCAATGAGTCAGGGGAGACTTTGATGTGTAAATTCCAAGCTACCAAACAATGGAAGGGGGAAAGTTTGCCTGTGTAAGTTACTCGCCTAGAAAGAGCTCCACAGAAAGCTTACCAGAAAGGTGGGGTAGCCGCCAGTGATTTGAATCTTGTGAGATTGGGGCACATACTTCAACATGCCAAGCGTTCTAAACTGCAGATCATCCAGTCAAGGCTCCAGGATAGGAGAGGTAACCCACCTGACTACTGTGACTTGATAAAAGAACTCCGGGAGGTAGAAGGTGAAGAGGGAGATTGTAATTATGGGGTGAGTGCAGTCCAAGTGATCATGGCACCGGAAGGCCCTTCCGAAATGGAGACCACTATGAGTGTCCTGCAGTGGGCTAAACGGTGGGGGGAGGAGCTGCTGAAGGAAGTCAGAAAAGTACAACCGGGTGCATTCGCTGAGGTATCCCCTGCTGACAGAGACCCTGGCCCCTGTCAGGACGTGACTGTTATGGGGGTTGGGGTGCACCCTCATGCATCCTCTACTAAGGGTGGCTTCTCAGCTGAGCTCAAGGAATTGACTGGCACCCTAAAGGAACTTTTGAGACATGGTACACTACCAGCAGAAGTCAGATCACAATCTCCCGTCAATGCTCTAGCATCCCCTGCTATGTTCTCCCCAAGGATGCCCCGAGAGCCTATCATTTGTCACAATTGCGGCAAGGATGGCCATATGAAGAGGGAGTGCCGGTCTCAGAAGGACTTAGAGAAAGTGGTGAACCAGTTTCAAGAAGAGCTTTGGAAAACAAGTCAGTGGTCAAGGGGAGCACAAAATGACTGCAGTGAAGGCTTCAGCCATCCAAACTCAAACCTCTCTGTGGCTAATCATCTGTCCAGGCCCCCTGTTGTTGTCCCTCTCGACTGGTCCAAAATAGTGGGCCCTTCAATGAAGACTACTGTGGCTGTGAATGGTATTCCTACTCGGGCTGTGCTTGACAGTGGGTCACAAGTGACCATTGTATTTCAGGACTGGTATGACAAACAGTTATCTGATGTGCCAATACAATCCCTGGAAGGCCTACATGTGTGGGGGCTGAGCGACAAGTCTTATCCCTACCTAGGATATGTCTGCCTCTGGTTGTCTTTTCCTGCAACTGTAACTGGTGTAGAGGAGCAAGTAGAGACACTGGCCCTAGTGGGTCCCCCCACCGGACTGTATGAGGGGGTTCCCCTGTTAATTGGAACAAACTCCCACATGTTTGGGAGACTAGCACAATTCTGCCTTGAGAAACAAGGGCAACTGACTGGACGGGCCCTAAGAATCCCAGCCTTAGTAAAAAGGGCATATGACTTACAACAGAAACTCAATGAAGAGGAACCAGATGATCCAGTGGGTATAGTGTGGAAAAAGGAACCTGACTGCAGCTTTGATCCCTTCCCTTGGCTCCCAACGCCCAGTGCACAATCCATGGAGAAGTCCACCTAAAGAGAAACATAAAGAACAAAATATTAAAGTTGGATGCAACAGGTGATGGAAAGTTGCCAGAAGGATTATTGGTTAAACCCAGCATCTTGCCTGCCCGTGCCCATGCCTATGCATGACGAGTAGTGGTCCCGATTCAAAATTTGTCAGATCGGGAGATCCGGGTGAACAGAGGATGCACTCCAGCTACTGTACACTGCACAGATACTGCAGGATTACCCAATAACAAGTACTCTGGCCAAAAGGAGAGCGTGACCCCAGACTTATTTGACTTTGGTGATTCCCCGCTGCCAGCTAGGAAGGCTAGGATTAGCAAGAAACTCGCCCAGAGAGAACAAGTGTTTTTGTTAAAAGAATGGGATGTGGGGTGTGTCCAGGGTGCAGAGCATCATATACACCTGCATGATGACCGGCCATTTTGAGAGAGATCCCGGCGCCTCGCCCCAGCGGACATAGATGATGTGAGGAGACACCTGCAGGAAATGCTCGCTGCTGGCGTGATACAGGAATCAAGGAGCCCATATGCCTCTCACCTTTGTGGTTGTGCGTAAGAAGAATGGGTCAGTGAGGATGTGTGTTGATTACCAAACCCTGAACTGGTGGACCTTCCCAGATCAATACACCATGCCCCATATACAAGATGCCCTGGATTGCTTGAATGGGAGCAAATGGTTCTCAGTATTGGATCTTCGCAGCGGATATTACCAGATTCCGATAGCCACGGAGGACCATGAGAGAACCACCTTCATCTGTTCTTTAGGGTTCTACGAATTCCTGAGAATGCCACAGGGAATTTCGGGTGCCCCAGCCACCTTTCAGCGACTGATGGAAAGTGCAGTGGGAGATATGAACTTGCTGGAATGCCTAGTGTACCTAGATGATGTCATTGTGTTCGGATGCACATTAGAGAAGCATGAGACATGACTGTTTAAAGTCCTAGACCGATTGGAAGACTTTGGCCTCAAGCTGTCCATTGACAAGTGCCAGTTTTTTCAAACCTCTGTGAAGTATGTGGTGCACATAGTATCTGCAGAAGGGAAAGAGACCGATCCCAGTAAGGTTGAGTCACTGACTACTTGGCCCCAGCCCCATAACTTGAAAGAACTACAACATTTCCTGGGGTTCTGTGGCTACTAGCGCAGGTTCATAAAAGACTATTCCAAGGTGATTTGCCCGCTTCTGAATCTCACCCAGGGTTATCCCCCCTACCAACCATAAATACGAGAAAGGGGCTGTCAAAGAACCCAAGAAAGTATACTTCTGAAGAGGTGAACCTTTTGGGCCTCGCTGGACACCTGAATGTGAAGCAGCCTTCCACGAAGTCATATACCAGCTCACCCATGCCCCCATCCTCGCCTATGCTGACCCTACCAAACCCTATGTGTTGCATACAGACGCTAGTCTGCAGGGCCTAGGAGCTGTGCTGTGTGAAGACCATGAGGATGGTTTGAGACCAGTGGCTTTTGCCAGCAGGAGCTTGACCTCGTCAGAACGAAACTATCCTGTACACAAGCTGGAGTTCCTTGCCCTATATGGGCAATTGTTGACCAGTTTCATGAGTACCTCTATGGGGCAAAGATACTGGTGAAGACTGACAATAACCTGTTAACCTATGTACAGACTTCAGTTAAGTGGGATGCCACTGGGCACCGGTGGCTCTCTGCTTTATCAACCTATGATTATGCTGTCGAATATAGGCCAGGACTGAACCATAGTGATGCTGATGCCCTGTCACGAAGGCCAGTCTCCAAGAGTGATTAGGTCAGGTTGTCTGAACCTGACATCCAAGCATTGTTCCAAAAGTTTGACAGAGATGAACAGATGTCTGCGGACACAGTGGACTGTCTAGTAGATTGCTTGGGCCCTCGTGATATCTGCATGCCGGCTGCCTATTGCCATTTCTCTGCTCTAGATATTAGTGCACTACCTCAACTTGACAATGACAGTGTTCAGTGGGCTCAATCAAAAGATCCTATGATTCAACCCACACTTCATGCCCTGCGTGTGGGGAAAGATGTGTCTAAGTTGCATTCCCCTGACTTGCAAACTGCCCTATTGTTTAAAGAGGCCTCAGGTTAAAGTTACTCAATCAGCTGTTATACAGAGAGACAGTGGATCATAGTGGTCAAGTAGACAAGCAACAATTGGTCCTGCTCATGGCCTTTAAACACTTGGTACTGAGGTCCCTCCACAATCATAGGGGGCACCTCAGTATTGGCAGGACTGTTGACCTGGTACGATCTCGATTCTACTGGCCCAAGATGGGGGCTGATGTTGAGCACCATGTAAAGACCTGTAGTCATTGCCTCCAAAGAAAAGCCCTGCCTCAGAGGGCTGCCCCCCTTGTTAATATTGCCCCCATGGAACTGGCCTGCATAGATTTTCTTTTTAAAACTTTGTTTATTTTCAAGTTTTTTACTTTTCATTTCAACTTACAGCCTACATATGTGCATAGGAATTAATTCTTGTTTTCTTCAGGTTGTTACAATCCATTCAGTGGAGTATTTCAATCATTTCTGATCTTTTAGTCTATACGTGCTCTCTCCTGTACAATATTCTCTCACACATAATTATATCTCGTACATAATTATATCAAAGCCAGTCTTCCTGTCTTGTCTTTTCCATTTTTCAGGGTATAAAATATTGTTTCACTGGGGTAATATATAATATCTACCTCCTCCATATTATCTCAAATTGAGCATATCTCTTATTTGTCAATGCTGTCAGTCTTTCCATTTGATATATATCTATCACTATATTTTGCCATTGTCTTAATTGGAGTTGGTTTGGAGACAACCAGTTTTTTGTTATTTTTTATTTTTATAGCTATTATCAATATCAGCATGAGTTTCTTTGTCCTGATATCCTTACTTCCCTCTGGAAAGTCCAGTAAGAAGTATAATGGTACATTCAATATTATACAGGGCGAAATTATACTCTTAATCGCCTCTTGTACCTCCTCTAGGAAAGGTTGCATTATTGGACACCTCCAGAATATGTGCCCATGTGTTGCCTGATTTTCGCCACATTTCCTCCAACATGCCACTTCCTTCCCCTTATTAAAGTTAATCTGGATTGCTGGTGTTCTGAAAAACCTGACAGCATTTTTCCATGTAAATTCTCTCCAACATGGTGATGATGTACTTTTATGTATATGTGATAAATAATTTCTCCATGTATCTCCTGTTATTATGACATTTAAGTCTTTTTCCCATGCTCTCCTAATGGAATCAACTGAATCCCCCTCCATTTCTCTTTTTGCCACATATAAGTAAGATATTATGTGAGTTAGCTCTGTCTTACCATCTAAGCTTTTCTGTATTATCTCTATAATCTTGGGCATAGGATATAATGTCCAACATACTATCCTGATACTTTTTATATAGTCCCTAATCTGAAAGAATCGGAATCTATCTCTCAGTGTTATCTCATATGTACTTTCCAAGTCTGAGAAGCTCATTACATTTCCTTCTTTCAGGAATTGGTACACTATATGTAATCCTTTCCTTTCTCATCTCCTATACCCCAGGTCCATTTTTGCTGGTAAGAAATTCTCTATGTGTGTCAATGAATAGAACATGGCCCTCCATTCCGACATATTCTTGGTATTCAACATCTGTCTCCAAACTTGTAACGTTGACATTGTGTAGGGATTATCAACATCTACCCCTTCTTTATCTCCCCTGTCTGCTAGTAGAGCCCCATGTGGTCATCTTATATCTTCTTCTGCTAATTCTATTTCTTTCCACTTTGCCTCATATTGAGGGTGCAGCCAGTATATCACTGTATGGATCTGGGATGCTATGTAATAATATTTCAAATCTGGCAAAGAGAGAGAGAGACCCCCTTCATCTTTTGAGAGTTATAGTATTGATTGTCTTATTCTTGGTCTCTGGTTCCCCCATATGTATTGTGTTATTTTCTTGTTTAATTTTCTTATAAAAAATCTCTGGAATTACAATTGGGATGGTTTGTGCCAAATATAAAAAACGTGGCAACAACACCATTCTAACTGCTTCTATTTTCTGTATAAATGGTATAGGTATCAATGTCCACTTATCTATATCTCTTTGCATTTGTATTAGAAGTTTTTTATAATTAAGGTCGTATAATTTTGTATAGGCCTGCATAGATTTTTTGTGTTTAGAACCTGATCAGTGGAATATTGGCAATGTGTTAGTGTTTACGAATCATTTCACATGGTATGCACAAGCTTTTCCAACTAGGAAAACCTGGAGGTGGAGCCCTTGTTGTGACTGGACTAGACAAGGGCAATAAGAGCAGGGATGGGGTAAAAAAGGATAAAGACAATATTAAATGGAGGGCAATGAGTACCAATGTCCGTAGTCTGGGAAACAAGCTTCCTGAGCTAGTAGCCCTGATGGAAGAGGAACACTTGGATATTGTGGCAGTCACAGAAACATAGTACACAGAGAACCATGACTGGGATGTCAGCATACCAGGGTACACAATCTACAGAAGGGACAGGGAGGGTTAAAGAGGAGGTGGGTAGCTCTCTACATAAGGGAAGGGATCAAGCTACAGAACTAAAAAGCAAAGGAGGAGGACAAGAGGCACTCTGGGTCACCTTGAGACAGGGAATGGTATCACAATCTGCACAGGGTTGTATACAGACCCCCATCTCAAAGGGAGGAAATGGACAAGAAAATGATAGAGGACATTCTCAAAATGGCTGAAAAAGGGGAGATACTGTTGATGGGGGACCTGAATATGCCAGATGTTAACTGGACGACATGGACTGCAGCAACATCCAAGGCAGGGTCATTCTCGATGCCCTACAGAGGGCATGCCTTAGACAGCTAGTGGTGGAGCCCACTCAGGAGGGAGCAATATTAGACCTGGTACTCTCAAATGGAGAGAGAATCACAAATTTAGAAGTCAGTAGACATCTGGGAATAAGCGACTACTGCACAGTGTGCTTCACAATAAACACAACCATGGAGACAAGCCATACAAAGACAAGGATACTGAACTTTAGAAGGGCTGACTTTGGCATAATGGATGAATACTTGAGGAATGCTTTAGCAAATGGACAGAAAGGAGGGGTGGAAGAACAATGGAGAAAAATCAAAACTGCCATCATGGAGGCAACAAGCCTTTGTGTGAAACAAATAAAGAAAACAAAGCGGAATAACAAACCACTATGGTTCTCAAAAGAGGTGTCAGGGAAGGTTAAGGAGAAAAAGGCTGCATTCAAAAGTATAACGAATCACAGAAGGAGCACGACAGGGAACTGTATCAATTAAAGCAGAAAGAAGTGGGGAAGACAATCAGAAAAGCAAAGGCCCAAACCGAGGAAAAGATAGCCAACTCAGTTAAGAAGGAGGATAAAACCTTTTATAGGTACATTAGGGAGCATAGAAAGGTTAAGGGAGGGATAGTGAAGATTAATAAAGAAGAGGGGAGGTGGGCAGAGGGAGACAGTGAAAAGGCAGAGATACTGAATGAATACTTTTGCTCAGTATTCACAAAAGAAGAAGATGAGGAGTTACCTAAACCAAACAGTAGAAGCACTCTGGGTAGTGGGGTTGACCCAGTCCATTTACAGAAGAAAGAGTCCTGAAAGAACTCCTAAAACTCAAGGTGGACAAAGCAATGGGGCCTGACTGGATTCACCCTAGAATTCTAAAAGAACTAGGGAGGACCTAGTGACACCACTGACCACACTTTTTAACAAATCATGGGAGGATGGGGTGGTACCTGAGGACTGGAGGAGGGTAGATGTGATTCCCCTTCACAAAAGTGGGAGCAAGGCAGAAGCAGGAAACTACAGACCTGTTAGTTTGACCTCAGTGGTGGGGAAAATGATGGAATCACTTCTGAAAGAAAGAATTGTTGAGTACCTAGAGGCCATCAGGGCACAGGACCCAAAGCAGCATGGATTCACAGCAGGAAGTTCATGTCAGACGAATCTAATCGATTTCTTTGACTGGGTGACCATAGTAATAGACCAGGGAGGGGCTGTGGATATGGCCTACCTAGATTTTAGCAAGGCATTTGACACAGTCCCACACAAAAGATTAATAATGCAGTTAGCCAGCCTGGGAGTGGGTCCCAGGGTGGTAGCCTGGGTAGCAAACTGGCTGCACAACAGGACACAGAAGGTAATAGTGAATGGAACACATTCTGAAGAAAGGGGGGTTACTAGTGGAGTACCTCAGGGCTCAGTACTGGGTCCAGTCCTCTTTAACGCTTTATAGGTGACATTGCAGAGGGTCTGGAAGGAAAGGTATGCCTCTTTGCAGATGACACAAAGATCTGTAACAGAGTTGATACACGGGGGGGGTAGAAAGGGTAAGAAGGCACTTGGCAAGGTTGGAGGAATGGTCAGACATATGGCAACTTAGATTCAATGCAAAGAAGTGCAAAGTAATGCACCTGGGAAACAAAAACCCAGGAGAAGAGTACACAATAGCAGGGGAGGTACTAACAACAACAAAAATGGAAAGGGACCTGGGGGTAGTCATATCAGATGACCTAAAGGTGGGTAAGCAATGTGAGAAGTTGGTAAGGAGAGCCAGGGGGATACTGGGGTGCATAGGGAGAGACATCACAAGTAGAAAAAGGGAAGTGGTTATCCCTCTGTACAGACAGTTGGTGAGACCCCATCTGGAGTACTGCGTGCAGTTTTGGAGACCTCATCTACTCAAGGACATAGATAGGAAGGAAGCAGTCCAGAGGAGGACAACTAAAATGGTGCAGGGTCTACATCAGAAACCATATGAAGAGAGACTGAGAGAGCTTAGTATGTATACCCTTGATGAAAGGAGGGACAGGGGGGACATGATAGAAACTTTTAAGTACCTCAAGGGAATCAACGAAGTCCAGGAGGGTTGCATCTTTCAGAAAAAGAGATGTGTAAGAACAAGGGGGAACAATTTAAAGATAGAGGGGGGACGGCTCAGGGGTAATGTGAGGAATTTTTTTTTTCAAAGAGAGAGTGGTGGACACATGGAACTGCCTTCCTGGAGAGGTTGTGGGGTCTAAAACAGTGGGGGAATTCAAACATGCATGGGACAGACATAAGGCAATTATGGTGGGGGGCTGCAGGAAGTAGGCTGTTGGTTAACTAGAATCTGCAGCTTATCCAATAGGTAGGGAAATGGGCAGACTGGGTGGACCAAGTGGTCCTTATCTGCCATCAAAGTCTATGTTTCTATGACTGACAGACAGATCAGTCAACCGAACCTTTTGGATCTTGGAGAAAGTCCCACACTGCTTGCAATTTCAGTTAGATCTGAATTGGAAAGTGAAGAAGTAACAGCTCGAGATAGTTCGAGCAGCAATCCATAGTGGATTCATGTGGGAGAACTGTGGAAAGGCCTGAGTTTGGCCTGCATGCCTGCCTGCTGGTCCTGAGAGGGAACTTGTGTTTTTTTCTGACTGAATCCGAACTTGGAGAGTGAATTAAACCACTGAATTGTGACCAGGCTTTAACCTGAAGAAGACCGAAGATTTGCTGAATGCGATCAGCCTGTAAGGACTTCCAGCTACCTCTGAACTCCCGGATTGTGCAAAGACTCTGTAATTGCGACCGGAGAACCATTTGCCTGGTACAGAGGAATTTCCTTACATGTGAATGTGCTGTGTGCTTATAGTGGGTTGTGATTTGGTTCCCCACTGTGTGTCTGAACTGTGTTTTGCTTGCTGGAGGCTGTATCCAGCTCCTCGGACTGAATCTGTATCCATTTCCATTTGCCTGGGCCCTGCTACACTGGCCCAGACAGAATACCTGCTACACAGAGAAAGTCATCGACGAGAGACCGGCCTGGGGATCAGCCCACTGCTCAATGCCTTGACCAGGAATGACACCTCGGTGATTCATGTGGGCTCTGCTTCTCTGGGCACTCCAGCTCAACAGCCTGCATTCTCGATTTTGTCCTGCCTGTGTCCAGTATTGGGTATCGTGAGTAAACATCAGTGTAGCTCCCTGCAACAACAGCTAAATCTAAAAGTGTTGTCATCTGATTGTCTTGTTGCCTTTTCTTTCACGAACTGAGCCCTCTGGCTCTGGATTACAAATAGTGTGTGTTGTGCATGTTGCTTTCTTCCATCACAGGGCTCCAACCAGCTGCAACGCTCCTGGCTAGCCCACTGTTTCCCTTCCTTGGTACCCAGGGTGTGTGACTGTGTAGGGGCTCTGAACTGCATGCATAACTGTCTGATTAATATAGCTTTTAAGCAAATCAACCTGATTACGCCTCTCCCTTGTTCAAATCCCCTGAATAAATCAAATTTAACTTTGTTTGCATTTAACCTGTCTGTGGTTCCAGTTTGTGCCAAGAGTATTGTACTGTTGTTATTTGCTGTGCTTAACCTTGTTTTACAGTGTGTCCCCAGGGTCAAGCTACAGGAACCAGCCCTGGTGGTAAGTGCAAACAGTGTGGGTAACTGCATGGTGAATAAGGGTCATTGTGAAAGTAATTATTGCATATTGTTCAGGCCACTAGAAGGGCAAGAGGGGAGTTACAGTGTTCAAGGGCTGTGCCTAGGTTAGCTTTACCACTAACAACCCTGACCTCCGGGTGGAGGCACCCATTTCATTACCCAGGCCCCTTAACCTGCTACTAGCCAAGCAGGCAGTGGTAGAAGCCCTTGGGATAGCACCACTTAGGGGTTACAAGTATAATGTGTAAGTTTATAGGGATGCTAGGAGGGCCTCTTATGGATGTAAGAGTGTTGCCTCGTGCATTTTTAGGGCAAGAGAACTGCGTACCTAAGGTGACCTGTTCTGGTGCCCTAAGGATCCAAGTGGCAGCCCGCATATCCATAACAGGCCCTCCAAGGGTCCTTATGAAATTATTATAGAACACGCGCTAATTTGTTTAAAAAAATTACCTTTTATCTACACAACAGTCCTGAAATATGCAGAGCAAGCCACGTTTGAGAGATGCCTGTTAGTTCAGCACAGTGGATGAGATACTGTTACAGAAATAAGAGCATCTCACACACAACTGAAAGAAGTGCTGTGATTGAAACAGAGATGCCACATGATGCTCCCACAATCAATTGATCTGTGGATGAAGTGGTGCTGGGTATGCATGAGAGAAGCATACCCCACCTGCGCAGCTCCACACCCATGGAGAGGTATGCAGGGTGTGGCATGCACAAACACATGCCTCCATAGGGCACCTGTCTGGAGCTCTGCCCCCCAGGAAGTGGAACAGAGGACACAGGCAGGTATCCAGTTGGATGCCCGAACTTGTCCATGAGTGGATCCCCTGCTCCATGCAGAGCAGGGGATTGTGGGGGACTGCTGGTCTCATATTGTGAACAAAAATCGGGGAGTGCCCAAATGGCCACCCCCCCAGCCCCTCCTTGCCTGACCGAAGGGCTGGTGCAGCAATGACGGGAGGGGGGTCCTGGTGTTCCTACCGGCAAGTGAGTGTAATCGGGGGTGTCAGGATCCTGTTGCGATATCCTGTGCCCCCCCTTGCACAGTACTCCGTGCCATTGTCAATGGCGCAGATTGAGGACATGCCCCCAGACCATCCACGTGCATAGCAGTGCGAACAACCAGGGGATTCAGTGTGGAAAGGATTCATGTCCCTTCTGTGCATTCCATGGGGGGGAGGGAATCACACAGCTCAACATCTTTGGGTTGCCTATATGCCATGGATCTGCAGTACAAAGGCATAGTGCATAGGGACCTATGACAATAAAAAGAGGATTATGATGCCAGGTGTAGAGAAGTAGCCAGAGCAGCTAGAGCCCAGGGTGACAGGGATCCTGTTTTCATGTAAAAACGGTGAGTTATAAAAAGGGGAAAAGGTAGGTACTGTGTATTAAATGCAGGAAATATATGAAATATAAGTTCAAATGCATAAAAACTATGCTTTTTTTTACAGTGTTGCTCGTGATGTCATGGTCCAGGCTCTTTAATTTTTTTTTTATTTAGTTTTTAACTAGATCCAGCAAACAGCAGAGGCAGTGTTAACTGCTAAGGAAAATCTGCTGCTTGGACCCAACCACATGCAGCAAGTTAATTCCTGAAATACAGTCAAACCTTGTCAAAGAATGTAATGGAAGAATGATGGATACAATTTACTGGCTTCCTTGTCAGTTCCGTAGCTGACACTGTTAATGATGGTGCAAGGTATTATTAATTCATGCCCCACTTATTGGACTGCATTGCACTTAGAGGATGCGAGACAATCCAGGATTGTTTGAAACACCAACACTTAAGGTTTGGCCTCTGCTACAAAATGCATGCTGTGTTCTTTTATTAATAAATAGGGAATACATAATTGGTTGCTGTGCAATAACACATTTTTAGAAAATGGACTGAAGATTTCCTGCTCTCTGATTGGCTGAGAGTCATCCCAAGGGGTACATTAAGTACCAGTGGAGCCCCACTAAGAGCAAGTGGCAGCCCAATGTGACACTGTATAACAGAAATCACTGTGGCCAACTATAAACCAAAACAATCACAGCCGTGTTTTTTTACTCACTTGGTGAGTGCTGCCCACCACCACCACCAACTGCACTTACGAACCAACTGCCAGTGCCAAGTACATCATAAAACAGAAACCTTGTCAACTTGCCTCACAATAACAGTGTGATATTTTTCCCATTTAAAACATTTTTCTCACTAGAAAGTTAGAAAAGAAGGCACGCAGAGCATGCTCAGTTCCACTGTGGCCACACCTGACTCTTCTTACATCCACCTATGCACAAAGCACTCATCCAAGCTGTTATTGTTTAAAAAAAAAAATATATATATATATATCCTTGTTTAATAAAGCCATCTCTGTCCTACAGCCAACCGCCTTCTTGCCTTCTACTGCAGCACCATAACCCGTGACCCCATCCTCCGGCTGCCTGCCCACTCTTTATCTGCTGCAAGCTGATGGTGCAAGATGCACCTACATCTGGGGGGGTATGAAAACTGAGAAGGTACCATTGGTTTCATCGCTGAGCCAGTGGTAAACAAACAGAGCATGGAGGTAATTAACCAGTGAGGGTGATGACTTAAAATACACACGGAGACAAGATAAGATAAGGGGTGGAGGCAGTTGAGAACTCAAAAAAAAAACAAAAAAAAAAACTAAACAATGAAAAAATGGAGATTGGCAGTGACCAAGATTAAAGCTTTACATTAAAGAGCCACTGACACATCTCTGTAGAGACATGCCAGTTGTGCCCTAGCCTGCCTGCAGTACCTCCCGGTACAGAGAGTACTGCAAACGGAAAACTAGGTTTGCTGCCAAGCCACCTAGCTTCACCTGAGCTCTTTCCTTTCACATTAGGGCAGCAAGGAGGGCTGGGGGAATACTGGGATGCATAGGGAGAGGCATCACCAGTAGAAAACAGGAAGTTATTATCCCTCTGTACAGACAGCTGGTGAGACCCCATCTGGAGTATTGTGTGCAGTTCTGGAGACCCAATCTCCGCAAAGACATAGGATGGAAGCTGTCCAGAGGAGGGCAACTAAAATGGTGCAGAGGTCTGCACCGGAAGACATATGAAGAAGAGACTTAAGGGAGCTTAATATGTATAGCCTCGAGGAAAGAAGGGAGGGGACATGATAGAACGTTCAAACGACCTCAAAGGGAATCAACAAAGTCCAAAGAGGGTAGCATCTTTTCAAAAAGAGGTGTGCAAGAACAAGAGGCACAATTTGAAAATAGAGGGGGCGGCTCAGAGGTAATTTAAGAAGTATTTTTTACAGAGAGGGTTGTGGATGCATGGACGCCCTCCGAAGGAGGTTGTGGAGTCAAAATCAGTGGTGGAATTCAAGCATGCATGGATAGTCATAAGGCAGTTCTGGGGGTGGGGGTAGGAAGAAGTAGGCTGCTGGTTAACTAGGATCTGCAGCTTATCCAGTAGGTAGGGAAATGGGCAGACTGGGTGGGCCAAGCGGTCCTTATCTGCCGTCAAATTCTATGTTTCTATGTTTCTATGTTAGGTTGCTTGAAAGGACAGGGCAAAGGATCTTTCCAGAGCAAGGGAAAGGATTAAGACTTCTTTTGGCTAGGCAGATTTACTGTGTGTTGTTTTTTTTATTTTGTACTCACAGGGATTGTTACTGTTTGTTGCTAACATTTTATTGCTTTATTTTTCTCTGATTCACATTATTGTTGCTGGGTATACCTTCTGCTGCATTATTACAAGGTGTGCCTACAGGTGTGTGCTAACAGATTACTGCTGTAATCTTCTGATCCAAATTGTCTTTTGGAAGGTATATCTTCTGTTACTGCTTTATTTTTCTCTGTAGCAAAGTGTTTCTTACAAGGTATATCTTCTGTGGAATTATTACTGGTGGAGCTTTACAGGTTTTGCAGTTTTATCTATCATTAGGATAAGCTTTCAGGGTTACTGCATTTGTTGCCGACTGATTGTTTCTGCTCTTACCTCCTTGTTTCTTTCATCCGTGGTTCTTCTTTTTTTTGGCAGGGGAAGGGCCCAGCCACCCACCCCCATCCCCAACCACCCCACACTACACTTCTTTTATAGGGTAGCACAGTCGTGACATTTCCTGTGGCAAAGCAGGAAGGGGCGGATCAGTGGGGTATCCACACGGTGACCTCATTTACAGGGACAGTAATAATTTAACTTGTTATAACAAGTTATACAAAAACAAACAAACAAAACACAAAATGAAACTGTTGCTTTCATCATTTTCTTCCTTCTAATTACTCTGACCAGGTTATAAATCCAGCAAATTATCTGGAATGGATATCATTAACTGCAGGCACTGTGGAACACTTTTCAGAAGGGCAGTTTTACAGGATTTAGGACCCTGTCCTACATGCTGGGCCATTGGAGATCTTAGGGCTCAGCTCCAGGCAGCATGGGCAGAGACTGCACGCCTCAAATTTCATATTCAAGAGGAAATATATTATAAGAACCATCTGTCATTTCCACAACATCCAACAGCAACACCTCAACTGCGGAGGGTAGTTGGTCCTGGAGGTTGGCAGGTGGTTAGAAGGGGAAAATCAGGTGCCCCATCACTCGGTGCTCTCCAACATATTACCTCCACAAACCATATAAAAACTGCAAATAGCTATCTGCCTCTATCTCCGAAATCAAACAAAGGGGCAGAGGACACTGCAGAGCAGAACACTGCAGCACAGGAGCTAGCATAACAAAACTCGCCCAAAACAGGAACCAAAACAAAAAAAGCAAAAAGGAAATCTAAAAAACCTTTGATCATAGGAGACTCCATGATTCGGGGAGTTGATACCTATCTCCAGTCAGGGGTAATGGTCAGATGTCTCCCAGGTACATCAGCATGGACAGACACTGACCGCATTGCTAAAATTGTTCAGGAAGCAGGGAGAAAACATTGATGTCCTGGTACACATAGGGACTAATGATCTCACCAGCCGGTCAGTTGTGGAGACCAAGGAACACCTAACCAGGCTGGGTGACAAACTATCATCCATTTCATCTGGTATCTCCTTCTCTGAGATCCTGCCAGTCTGGGAGAGGCGGGAAGATGGAAGGAAGGTCAGAGAAGGGGAGATAGGGGAGCTGAACATGTGGCTCAAGGGCTGGTGCCAGGAAAAAGGACACAAATTTGTAGGGAACTGGCAACAGTTTTGGGAGTGAAAGTTCTTTAAATTTGATGGACTGCATCTGACTAAGGAGGGAGTCAGTGCATTGGGGCAGAAGTTTGACGTCTTTGCAGAATATTTAAACTAGCAAATGGGGAGAGTGGTGCAGCACCCCATACGTCGAATGGGAAGAACACCCCTTCCCCCTCAGCTAGTGGTCAAACAGGAGTTCAGCATGTTTGCAGTTCATTTGCATCATCAGGTAAGGAAGAAGGTCCAGCACCCCATACGATGCACAGGGGAAATGCCAGACCTCACCCAACAACTAACACACCAAAATCTGGCCAATGGAAAATCATGTACACAAATGCTCGCAGTCTGGGAAACAAGATCCCAGACCTGCAGGAAAAAAGGACAGAGGCTAAACTGGACATAGTAGCAATTAATGAGACGTGGTTTACCAGTAACCACACTTGGGAGACTTCAGTACCTAGCTATGTGCTGTTCAGAAGAGACCAAGGTGCAAAACAGGGGGAGTGGAGTGGCCCTGTATGTCAATGAAAATATCAAAGCTACAGAAATTCAGAATACACATAAGGAGCCAGAAGAACTGTGGGTCACCCTGGAAACAGGAAATGGGACAGCGATAAGAACTGGGGTTGTCTACAGGCCCCCAGACCAGGGGGAGGACACAGACACATTACTGTTAGAAGATATACAAAACATGACAGCTAAAGGGGAGGTTCTGATAACGGAAGACTTCAACATGCCAGATACAGATTGGTCAATACCAGCAGTAACATCTGCCAGAACTAGATACATGGTGGATTCCCTGCAGGGGGAGGGCCTCAAACAACTGGTGCAACAACCCACAAGAGACAGGGCTATCCTAGATCTAGTACTGACTAACAGGGAAAGGATCACAGGTAGAAGGTCACCTGGGGGCCAGTGACCATCACATGGCATGGTTCAGTTTGGCCACTACAACTAAATCATCCTATTCCAAAGCAAAAATATGGAACTTCAGAGGAGCTGACTTTGATAAGATGGCCAACAGAGTTAAGCTAGCCCTGGCAAAAAGAAATACAGGTGAGGGAGTAGAGGCAAAGTGGGCAAGCATTAAGGATGCAATACTTGAAGCAACGTCCCATTGTGTTAGAGAGAAAAGGAAGTGCAAAAGAAGAAGGAAACCACTTTGGTTCTCAAAAACAGTAGCAGAAAGGTCAGAGCCAAAGGCTGGCCTCCAGGAAATATAAGGAGCATGCGGGATGAAGATAGGAGGCATACCAAACTTCCCTAAGGGAAGCAGGAAGGCAATGACAGGCAAAGGCCCAAACTGAGGAAATACTAGCACAAACAGTGAAAGAAGGTGACAAGTCTTTCTATAGATACATTAGTGAAAGGAGAAAGACCAGAGGGGATATTGCTAAGATCAAAGGAGATAAGTGTAACCCCTAGATGGCGCTATCCCAGGGGCTACTACCCCTGCCTGATTTGCCACTAACAGGTTGAGGGGCCTGGATCCAATGGCGGGTGCCTCCACCCAGAGGTCAGGGTTTACAATAGTTAAACTAACTTGGTCACAGCCCTCTGGGACACTGCAACCCCTTCTTCCCACTAGTGGCCCACACTATATCACAATTACCTTCACAGTATACACTTACCCCCAGGTCTGGTTCGGCACTGGGACCTCCTGTGAAATGAGATACAGTGCAACAATCACAGTACAGTACTTTAACATGAACAAATACCTCAGGCAGTATAACTTTGCTGAAACAAGCAGCTCTGATTTGTTGAGGGGATATAACAAGGACAGGGGAAATCAGGTTAATTAGCTTATCACTCTAATAATCTACCTATGGCTCTGTGCAGAGCCTATCCTATCAGTTACTGTCCTGGGTACCCAAGCCCTAGTGGCTAGTCCAAACCGTGGCAGCTGGTGGGGCCCTTTCACACAGAGAAAAAGGAGAATTAAACAGTCAACAGTACAGTAATTCCATTTGGTTTAATGTGGCAATTCAACAGGAAGCGACCCTGAATTAGTACTCACGACCTCCAAATAAGATAGGAGGTCCTTCAATGTCAGCAGGGCTCACTTGAGGTACACAAACCTCTTCACACATCCATATAAAAGAAAGCACTATACCAGGCAGGCTGCATCTATCCCGATGCAATTACTGCACAATACCGGGAGAACACACAGCAGATTCAGTTCCTGACAGACCGATTGCAATTTAGCAATTCCTCCAGTCTTCTACAGGGTGAGCCTGGTTTCTACTCTTCAGAGATCCTTTGATTCTTTTCACAGGACAGATTCAGTCCTAACAAGCTGTTACACAAGCTGCAGACGAACTCTGGGCCTTACACGTTTTGACTAAAACTGCACACTGAAAAAGCACAGGGCTCCTTCCTTCTTCACTGCCAAAGCTCAACTGAAACTCCAACCGACAAAACCGGGCACTTCCTTTGAGTTCCTCCCAGTTCTTGACTGGATTGGCTGTCACTCAAAAAGACTGCTGCTGTTGGTCCAAAAAGGCACTGAAGTCTAAACTACATCTCCCAGAGTCACTGCCCATACAATCCTCTTGTGGCTGGCTCAGATTATGAGTCAAGTTCTGATTCGTCCAAGGCACCATTTTAGAGCTAGCTTACCCCCACATGATTGGTCCAGTTCAGCAGTTCAAAACTAGAATGGGAACTAGCAGACACAGTTCTGGCTGCAAAGAAAGCAGGTTAGACAAACTGTAATTTCATTATTACTCTAAATAATTTCTGGCAAACAGTTACATCTTTCAGATAGGTTCCCTTTGCACTCCTAGTGACTGCAAAATGAAGTGAATTGGCAGCAGCTCGAGTGGTACTCAGAAAGCACACAGTCCCCCCATACAAACTAATTATATCTGCAAACAGACAGCTCTTAAAGAGACAGTACCAGAGGCTCTAAAACACTCACTGATAAATGGCTTAAATGCCAAACACCATTCAGGCTTGGAGCATTCAAGCAAGCTCCTGGAAGTCTTTTGGGAACCCCCATTTGCAGAGGGTTACACCTTCCTGGCCTGGGAAAGCTTGACGTCCGCGTCAACAAGTACTCCATAAGTTTCAACTGCAACCATATACATTTGCATTAGGCTCACACTGTAATCATCAGTCAATATATCATTTACCAAGAACACATTTCTGAAACATTGCAGTCGTCACTCTTTACACAGTATACATACACATTGTACCATAACTCAAGTTATTACCTCTTGTACATGAAACTTGAAGAGAGGGGCCGTTCCTATCAGTTACCTTGGGGCTGGATGGGGCAAGGCACCATACTTAGAGGGAACACAAGCAATTGAGTTAGCACTGACCAGTTTGGGCAATGAGCTCGGGGACACATACACCTTTATGGACAACATTGAGAGGCAAGTCCACAGGCCTCCCAAGTGAATCATAACTGAGGTGCACCACAGGCTTTACAGCTCGACCAGTCTTTCTAGGGAACTGTTATAGTCTCTGCACTCTGAGCCTCATTTTCAGGCATTGTCCTCCTTGTCAGGAGTCTCCATGGGAGTAGAAGGGCTAGAACTTGGGGCACTTTCAGCTCCAGGAGTTACAGTTTCTGAGTCCACAACATTGGCTCGCATGGAGGCTTTCGGACACTGGCAGTGGACTGTCAGGGCACTCAAAATACTCTTCTTGTTCAGGTGTATCACCAGTCTGCCCCAATCTATCATTTTCCTCCCTGAAAGCTCAAACAGTTCAACCATGCACAATGATTCCATTTCATCTGATCTGATGCTTTGCACTTCACTTTCTGGGAGCATTGGCTCAGGGATGAAGCTGGGGGCTAGACAGTCCAGAAGGCCAGCTTTGTCTCCAGTATTGACTAGGGTTGCCCGAAACAATTGACTCAGTTCGTAAGAAGGATAGTATTCAAAGTCACTCTCACTTTCTTCCATATGGACTGACAGTCATGCTCAACTGGGACTTGTGGAGGGAACACTTTAACTTTGCTTCTGTAGGTGCAGACTTTCTTGATCTTTCTTAGCAGCAGCTCTAGTCACTGGTCCAGAGGGGCATCTTCTAGGGCTCAGACTCAATTAAGATTTGTCCAATGGGCAGTAAATGATTTCTATGCATTGTTTTTACATCTTTGAATTATTCTCAGGCCTTACTTTGTACACTGGCAGATCATCTAGTTTGCCCACTACAATGTAGGGAGATGGTGCCATCTGTCAGCAATCTTGTGCTTGCCATGCAGTCCCAGATTTCTTAGCAATACCGATCTCCTCCTGGAGTTCCTGTGCTTTCACTTTTTATCATACCTTTCTTTGTTGGCAGATTTCTTTTGGCAGCCATGGTTTGAGCCAGTTGAGTGCGCATGAGTTAGCTGGGCCTTTAACTTTTGCACATACTGTAAATAGTTGTCAGCTTGAACCCCATCAGGAGAGACCCCAAACACACATCTACTGGTAGTCAGCTTCTCTTCCAAACATCAGGCGGTAGGGGAGAATCCAGTGGCATCACTTTTGGTGCAGTTATAGCATGTACCAGGGTGCTAATTTGTTGGCTCCATCTAGGCTTGTCCTTTGGGTGCAGGGTGCCTAGCATATCTAGCAAAGTGCGGTTGAAACGTTCAGGCTGTGGGTCCCCTGGGGAGGTGGTAAGGAGTGGTTCTGGACTTCGCACTCCCCACAGAGAAAGCATCTCTTTGATCAGACGACTCTCAAAGTCTCTCCCTTGATCAGAATGGATTCTTTGTGAGCCCCATAGTGAACAAAAAGTTTTCTACATGTACTTTGGCCACAGTGGATGCTTTCTGGTCTTTGGTGGGAAAGCTTGGGCATATCTCGTGAAATGGTCAGTGACCACCAGCACATTACAGATATTTCTTTGATCTGACTCCAAACTCAGAAAATCAATACAGACCAGCTCCATGGGTGCACTGGTGGTGATGTTAACAAGGGGGCAGCCCTCTGAGAACAAGCTTTCCTCTGTAAGCAGCGACTACAAGTTCGAATGTGTTGCTCCACATCAGCCCCCATCTTAGGCCAATAGAATCTGGATCTCACCAAGTCAAGTGTTCTGTCCATACCAAGGTGCCCCATGTGGTTGTGCAAGGACCTCAGTACTGAGTCTCGAAGGCAGTGGGCAGCACTAGTTGTTGTTTGTTTACTTGTCCCCTGTCTACTGTTTCTCTCTATAACAGTTTATTGATCAGTTTCAACTTAGGACCTTCTTTGTATAACAGTGCAGTTCTCAAATCAGTGGAGCGTAATTTGGACACATCTTTTCCTGCATAGAGGGCTTCTAAAGCTGCTTTGATCATGGGATCGTGGAGTTGAGCCATCGAATACAGTCATTGTCCAGCTGAGGCAGTGCACCAATGTCTATTGCAGAAAAGTGGCAATAAGCAGCAGGTATGCAATTCCTCAGAGGCTCCCAAGCAACCACCATGCAGTCCACTGCGCCTCGTGGACATTTGTCCTCCCTGTCAAACTTCGGGCAGAGTGCCCGAATGTCAGGTTCAATCGGACCCAATCATTCTGGGGAACAGGTCTCCGGGAGAGAGCATCAACATCTATGTGGTTCAGACCTGCTCGGTATTCAAGAGCATAGTCATGTAGATAATGCAGAGAAAGCCACCTATGGCCAGTGGCATCCACAACTTAACTGAGGTCTGCACATAGGTCAAAGGATTATTGTCAGTTTTTACTAGTATTTAGCCCCATACAAGTACTCATGGAATTGGTCAACAATAGCCCACTTCAAAGCTAGGAACTCTAACTTATGTACAGGATAGTTCTTTTCGGATGGGGTCAGGCTTCTACTGGCAAAGGCCACTGGTCTCAGGCCATTCTTGTGCTCTTGGTACAACACAGCCCCAACCCTTGCAAGCTAGAATCAGTGTGCAGGACGTAAGGTTTTCTTGGATCGGCATAGGCCAGCACTGGAGCATGGGTAGTTGATATATGATCTCATGAAAAGCAGTCTCACTAATCAGGAGTCCAGCGGCCCCAAATACTTCACTCGGATGAAAATACACTCTTTCAGTCTTGAGGGCGCTGACTTTGGTATTTTTGTGGGTTAGGGGATACCCTTGAGTAAGGTTAAGTAAAGGGCGGATCACTCTTGGAATAGTCCTTGATGAAGCGCCGATAATAACCACAGAATCCCAGGAATCTTTGCAGTTCTTTTAGATTTTTGGGCTGTGGCCAGGTGTCAAGGCCTCAACTTTACTTGGGTCGGTCTCTAATCCTCGGTGGATACTATGTGTCCCACATACTTTACTGATGTTTGAAAAATTGACACTTATCAATGGACAGTTTAAGGCCAAAGTCCTCCAGTCGGTCCAATACCTTAAATAATCTGCTCTCATGTTCCTCCAGTGAGCTGCCAAACACAATAACATCATCTAGGTATACCAAGGCACTCTAGTAAGTTCATGTCCCCACTGCTGCGCTCCATCAATCGTTGAAAAGTGGCTGGGGCACCTGAAATCCCTTGAGGCATCCTCATGAATTCATAGAAGCCAAGCGGACAGATAAAGGCCGTCTTCTCACGGTCCTCTGGGGCCATCGGGATCTGGTAGTACCCTGCGGAGATCAGCACGAGAACCCTTGCTCCCGTTTAGGCCAGTCGAGCATCCTGAATGGGGCATTGTGTACTGATCGGGGATAGATCCCCCGGTTTAGGTCACGATAATCCACACATCCTTACTGTTCCATTCTTTTCCTCACTACCACAATGGGGAAGCATAAGGCTTCTGGATTCTTGTATTACACCAGCAGCTAACATCTCTTGCAGATGCCGTCTCACATCATCTATGTCAGCAGGTGCCAGGCGTCGAGACCTCTCACGAAATGGTCTTTCGTCATGCAGCCGGATATTGTGCTCAGCTCCTTGCCGATCCACATCCCATTCCTTTAAAAGAAAACACCTGGTCTCTCTGGGCAAGCTTCTCACTGATCCTCACTTTCCATTCAGCTGGCAGCGGGAGTCGCGAAATCAAACAAGTCAGGCGTTACTCTGTCATTCTTCCTTGAACTCTTGCTGCTGGGTAGCACTGCAGTGTCTGCACAATGCACATTAGCCAGGATGCAACCTCTGTTTACTCGAATGTCTCTTCAGACACATTATGAACTGGACCATTACCCTTCTGGCATAAGCATGGGCTCTAGCGGGCAAAATACTAGGCTCGTGACCAGCAGTCCCTCTGGCAATTTTCCATCGCCTGGTGCATCCAACATTAATATTTTATTCTTAACATCCTTTCATGACACCCGGACCTCTCCTGTAAGGTACACTGGGCATTTGGCGCCAGGATCAGAGACTCAGGATCCTTCTTCCCATACAATTCGACGGTTCCTCTGGTTCTGTTTTTTCAGCATCTCTCTGTGCCTCATAGGCTTTCTTAATTAAAGCCAGAACTCTTAAAGCTCTACTAGTCTTTGACCCCTGTTTTCATAACACAACTGTGCCAGCCTTCCGAACATATGAGCATTTTTCCAATCAACAAAGGGACACCATCATACAGTCCAGTGGGGGACACACTAAGGCTAGGGTCTCTACTTGTTCGGCCACTCCAGCCGGAGGTGGGGAAAGACAGCCAAATTCGATATACCCGGAATAGGGGTAGGCTTTCTCACTTAACCCCAATACATGCAGTCCTTCTAATGGTTGTAAGGGCACGTCTGACAAATGCTTCTGATACCAATCCTGGAACATTATTGTCACTTGGGAGCCACTGTCTAATACAGCTCTTGTAGACACTCCATTCACCTTTACAGTGGTCTCCATGGAGGGACCCACTATTCTGGACCAGTCTGGAGGAGCGAGTGGGGCCTGGGCAACTGACCTTGCCACAAAGGACGTGAATAGCATTTTTGGTGCCCTCACGGGATCATGTCGTGCACCTCTTAACCACTGATTTCTTCTCCGAAGCTCCTTGTAGCCTATATGCAACTTTGTCCAGTGTCTTTTGGGACTGGCATTCCTTTTCATGTGCCATCTTTCCCACAATTATAGCAAAACATACTTTCTGGAGTTTGAGCTGGCCAAGGCGCCACACTGGGAGCCAGGGCGGGGGTATTACTAACTGGAAACCTGGGTGCCATCTCTGTCTGGCGTGATAAGCATTTGGAGACATCTCGTCAGTTTCTCCACTTCCATGGTCAAGGAATTGAGTTTGGAGCTGTTATCAGCAGGAGATACATGGTGGTACCCCACCCCATAGCAGATGCAGTCGGATATAGGTCAGGCCCATACTTGCAGGCGTGGCCTTCATAAAGGGACTGTTTTGAATTCGGATCTCTCTCAACAGTTCGCCCCATTGTGGCATATCTTTTCCTTGTCAGAGCACTCATTGACTGTCAACCTCTGCCCCTGAACTTCACTTGATGGGTCACCTCAGTCACTCAGGTCGTAGCCACAGCTGTTGATGCAGGTACCTCCCGAGTCGCTTTTCTCAACTCCTCAATTTCTCTCATTAACTCATCATAGGAGGTGGGGATTCCAGTCGATTTGCCAGGCGTAACTGAAGCAACAGCAGTTCTGAGAAGGGGGCAGACTTAAGGATTCTGTCCAGTCTGGTTCGGTCCAGTTCAATCGCTGGCAAACTACCCCTTCTGAGGCATTCTTGCAACAATTTTTCCAGCGAGACATACACAGACAACAACTCCCTTGGTACTGTTGTGCATTTCTTACTCTCCACCATAGGTCCTCATCAGAATCTGGGCTCCATACACATTCTCCAAGGCCTCAAGATGAGGCCTGTGCAGTCGCTTCAGGGTTACTGGCCCGTTTAGCACGGATGGTAGCCAGGGCAGGACCTCGGAGACTCTCACTAACCCTCTTTAACTTTCTCGCCTTCCGAGCATTGCCATTCTAGCACTTGGGGGCAGCATAGTCTATCCAGGTCTCCCAGTCATCCTCCCCTTGGGGGAGTGGGGAAGGTGCCAGAGAGATCCTCAACCTAGTAAGAGTCGTGACTAATGGCAGGTGGAGAAATAGGAGTCTGCATTGGTTCAGCCACCATTACGGGCACTGGAGCAGGAGAGGTGTTGGGAGAACACCCCAGGTGGCAAGAATAGTTTCTTCAAGTCCTCCACAGTTTTCCTCTCCCAGCAACCATTCAGCAAATTTCTCCTCAAAAGTTTCTTCAGATAGTGGTGGGGGCTGATTCCCACCGGTCTTCACTGTCCTTAGTTATCACTCTCCAAGCAGTGAGGGCTCCCTCTGGGGTAATGGTCTGTGGCACTTTGGAGCTATCTATGGGATCCTTAAACTCTACTAGGGCCAGGAAAGTGTGGGTGAGCAGATTAGCACGACCCACCACCACAGGGTTTTGTAAACCTTCCACCTTGGAAAGTACTCCTGCACAGTGTCCGTATTGATACCCAGGGGATGTCCAGGATAAGCATAGCATTTTGGGGTCGATCTCTCCCCAGTACACCACTCCAGCCGGTGCACAGCCACTTCTGTCGGGGTACCCATTTTTCTTAACAGTGGTTGTGAAATATGGCCACTAGAGGACACACAATCCCAGCGGTGAGCCTTCAAGATGTAACCCCTAGATGGCGCTATCCCAGGGGCTACTACCCCTGCCTGATTTGCCACTAACAGGTTGAGGGGCCTGGATCAATGGCGGGTGCCTCCACCCAGAGGTCAGGGTTTACAATAGTTAAACTAACTTGGTCACAGCCCTCTGGGACACTGCAACCCCCTTTCTTCCACTAGTGGCCCACACAATATATCAGAATTACCTTCACAGTATACACTTACCCCAGGTCTGGTTCGCACTGGGACCTCCTGTGAAATGAGATACAGTGCAACAATCACAGTACAGTACTTTAACATAGACAAATACCTCAGGCAGTATAACTTTGCTGAAACAAGCAGCTCTGATTTATTTAGGGGATATAACAAGGACAGGGGAAATCAGGTTAATTAGCTTATCACTCTAATAATCTACCTATGGCTCTGTGCACAGGCCTATCCCTATCAGTTACTGTCCCTGGGTACCCAAGCCTAGTGGCTAGTCCAAACCGTGGCAGCTGGTAGGGCCCTTTCACACAGAGAAAGGAGAATTAAACAGTCAGCAGTACAGTAATTCCATTTGGATTTAATGTGGCAATTCAACAGGGAGTGACCTGAATTAGTACTCACGACCTCCAAATAAGATAGGGTCCTTCAATGTCAGCAGGGCTCACTTGAGGTACACAAACCTCTTCACACATCCATTTAAAAGAAAGCACTATACCAGGCAGGCTGCATCTGTATCCCGATCGCAATTACTGCACAATACCCGGAGAACACACAGCAGATTCAGTTCCTGACAGACCGATTGCAATTTTCAGCAATTCCTCCAGTCTTCTACAGGGTGAGCCTGGTTTCTACTCTTCAGAGATCCTTTGATTCTTTTCACAGGACAGTTCAGTCCTAACAAGCTGTTACACAAGCTGCAGACCGGAACTCTGGGCCTTACACACGTTTTTTGACTAAAACTGCACACTGAAAAAGCACAGGGCTCCTTCCTTCTTCACTGCCAAAAGCTCAACTGAAACTCCAACCGACAAAACCGGGCACTTCCTTTGAGTTCCTCCCAGTTCTTGACTGGATTGGCTGTCACTCACAATAGACTGCTGCTGTTGGTCCAAAAAGGCACTGAAGTCTAAACTACATCTCCCAGAGTCACTGCCCATACAATCCTCTTGTGGCTGGCTCAGATTATAAGTCAAGTTCTGATTCGTCCAAGGCACCATTTTAGAGCTAGCTTACCCCACACTGATTGGTCCAGTTCAGCAGTTCAAAACTAGAATGGGGAACTAGCAGACACAGTTCTGGCTGCAAAGAAAGCAGGTTAGACAAACTGTAATTTCATTATTACTCTAAATAATTTCTGGCAAACAGTTACATCTTTCAGATAGGTTCCTTTGCACTCCTAGTGACTGCAAAAATGAAGTGAATTGGCAGCAGCTCAGTGGTACTCAGAGAAGCACACAGTCCCCCATACAAACTAATTATATCTGCAAGCAGACAGCTCTTAAAGAGACAGTACCAGAGGCTCTAAAAACACTCACTGATAAATGGCTTAAATGCCAAACACCATTCAGGCTTGGCGCATTCAAGCAAGCTCCTGGAAGTCTTTTGGGAACCCCCATTTGCAGGGGGGTTACATAAGGGGGCATGTGAGGAGGAGGACCATGTAAAAGCATCTATCCTAAATAGATACTTCTAGTCAGTATTTACTGAAGAGAAGGTAGGGCAGGGCCCACAGCTCAGCACCATGGACATGGGGTGGGGGGGGGAGGAGGAAGGTGAGCATTAGTCCCTTCACAAAAGAAAGGGTCCTACAAGAGCTCGATAAGCTCAGGGTGGACAAGGCAATAGGACCTGGTGGCATACATTCCAGGGTACTAAAGGAGCTAAGGGTGGGGTGGAACTAGCAGAGCCATTATCAGAACTGTTTAATGAGTCTCTGTGCACAGGAGAGGTCCCAGAAGACTGGAGAAGGGCTCATGTGATCCCGCTCCACAAAAGTGGTAGCAGGGAGGAGGCAGGGAACTACAGACCAGTCAGTCTTACCTCAGTAGTGGGTAAGATTATAGAGGCACTCCTTAAGGAAAGGATAGTGCAACACCTGGAATCCATAGGAGCACAGTATCCAAGACAGCATGGGTTTACAAAAGAACGTCCTGCCAAACTAATCTCATAGATTTCTTTGACTGGGTAACCAGAGTGATGGACCAAGGGGAGCAGCTGATGTTGCCTACCTTGACTTCAGCAAAGCTTTCAATACTGTTCCACATAGAAGATTGATTAATAAGCTGGGTAGGCTCAGGGTGGGTCAGAAGTTGGTCAACTGGGTGGAAAACTGGTTGATGAGCAGAAAACAGAGAGTGGTGGTAAACGGTGTACAGTCAGAAGAGATGCAAGTCACAAGTGGGGTACCTCAGGGATCAGTCCTGGGGCCAGTCCTCTTCAATATCTTCATCAGTGACATTGCAGATGGACTGGAGGGTAAGGTTTGCCTGTTTGCAGATGACACCAAGGTCTGCAACAGAGTAGATGATCCAGATGGGGTGGGCAGCATTAGAAGAGATCTGTTTAAACTAGCAAAATGGTCAGAAGAGTGACAACTGGGGTTTAATGCAAAGAAGTGCAAGATCATGCACATAAGGAAGAGAAACCCTGAAGCCACCTATGGGCTGGGAGGGGAGTTACTGGCAGTCACAAGGGAAGAAAGAGACTTGGGGCATCATCATCACCACCGATGACCTGAAATCATCCAAGCAGACCACTAAAGCAGTAGGTAAGGCTAGGGGGATGTTAGAGTGTATTAGTAGGGGTATTACAAGTTGGAAGAGGGAGGTAATAATCCCTCTTTACAAGACATTGGTTAGGCCACATCTGGAGTACTGCATGCAGTACTGGAGGCCACACCTTTGCAAGGACATTAACCAAATTGAGGCAGTCCAGAGAAGGGCAACCAAAATGGTGCAGGGACTGCATCAGAAAACATATGAGGACAGATTAATGGAGCTCAATATGTATATCCTAGAGCAAAGGAGGGAGAGAGGTGACATGAGGCTAAACATTCAAACACCTTAAGGGCATTAACAAGGTGAAAGAGTCTAACATGCTTCAATATAAGAAAATAGCAGGACAAGCAGACACAGCATGAGATTAGAGGAAGGCTGATTAAGGAGTAATGTGAGGAAGTTCTTTTTCACAGAAAGGGTGGTGGATGCATGGAATGGCCTACCTCAGGAAGTGGTGGATATGAATACAGTGCAGGGCTTCAAACAGGCATGGGATAGGCATAAGGGAGCAATACAGATGAGTATGAATAAGATAGGCCATTGACAGAGCAAAGGCCGATGGCACATTTATCAGGTAGAAAAAGAAATGGGCAGACTGGATGGGCCTTGCGGTCCTTATCTGATGTCAGCTTCTTTGTTTCTATGTTAAATGGAGGTACTGTAAGGCAATATTTTACAGTAAAGATGCGGCTGAGCACAATGCATGTCCCCTGCCGCAACTTCAGGTCCCCTTCCTGATCTCATCCTGAGGATGATGTCAGGTCGGGATGGGGACCTGGTAAATTCTATTTTGGCGGTGAAGGTGCTGCAGAATTGGCATTTTGCTGGTGAAAGTGGCATTTCGCTGGCAAAATTGCTGCAAAATGTCATTCTTGCGGCTTTTTTGCCAACAAAATAGAATTTCGCCAGATCTGTATCCTGACTTGACGTCATCCTCAGGATTGGATCGGGAAGGGGACCTGAGGTTGCACTCCGCTTCATCTATACTGTACAATACTGCCTTACAGTACCTCCATTTGCGGTACTTTCTGTACCGGGAGGTACTGTAGGCAGGGTAGTGCACAACTGGCAGGTCTTTTTAGATGTGTCAGTTGCTCTTTAAATAAAATACCTATCAAAAACTGCAGTGCCTCTACTGGCAAATATACCAGTAGAGAGACTCCAGTATTGGCAATACTGGACTTTCCACAGGCTATAAGACCCTCCGCCTGTGGCATCAAGCCTCATTATGCCCCTGGGTGGTCCGGTATTTCCCAATACCGCCCGCCCCATTGAGTATTATTGCTTGCATCAACACTATGGAGCAGTAAGAGTGCTGAAGTCATGGGAAAATCATGAAGGTCTTAGCACTCATATAAGGGGATGAATGTGTAATTGTACTGCAACCTATTATGTATGTTACATATCACACTACATTTCATTTTTAGTAGTGTTTCTACCCTATTTTGCTGTAAATGAAAGAGCTGATAGAACCAGAAGTAGCAGATAGGAAAATGGTAAAAATTTTAAGAAGTGGTCATTTATAATTTTATATTTCTGAAGTATTTTTCTTTTTCATTTTTCCCATTTGAATGTTTTCTGTATGATAGTACTGTGCTGGATGTGTGGAATAGCACTCTGCCTGGAAGCTGACATACCTAGTTCTGTTCCTTCCATTACATTGTCAGCATTGTGACGTCACTGACTGTGACATCACAGATGGCTGAACTGGCAGTTACTGAGTGTTTTTTTCTAATCAGCTGCAACATCGCAGTCATTGGGGTCACAATGCTGATGGTGTCATGGGAGAAACAGAGCTAGATATATCAGCTGCCTGACGGAGTGCTGTTCCACACTTCTCGCCTACTAGCATCAGTAAAAACATAATCTAATTAACCAGAGGGAAAAGTAAAAGTGCTTCATAACAGGCGATAGATGACTGCTGTTAAAACTAACATTAGTTTTAGGCCATACACTAGCTCTTTAAAACTGCTTTTCGTTGTAAATGCTATATCTGGTTCTTGTTCTCTCTATTTGAATACCAGATTCTTTGTGTAAATAAAATGTTCTAAGTGCAAAGAATGTGTGTTTGGAGTAAAAATACATTATTATCTCAACCGATTTAAAATAACAGGATTTAGTTGCCAAATTGATTCACCACTGATGTATTTATATCGAATGGGAACATTTAAAGCAGCACTTTTCCCATCAGTTTCATCTGCAGCCTAAAAATATAAAATGATTCGCTGTCAAACACTATATTATTAGGGTTGAACTGGCACTTCTAAATTAAATCATGATTTTTAGAGGCTTATAGCATGGCCAGTATAAGAACTAGGAATACGTCTTAGCCAGCATGCCTTGTGGGTAAATGTGTAAACACAGACAGCAGCAAATTTATAAAAACTCAGTCAAGTAGTTTTAATGCTGGAGAAGGGGTTTAAAAGAAGAAGAAGAAGAATCAGCATTTATATAGCGCTTTTCATACACAGTATCCCAAAGCATTTTACAAGCAATGCTAGACTGGTAGTGAAGTGACTGAATGTGTGGTGGAGGCATATTGCACATCATCACCCACACACAGCCTGGTTAATTGCATGAACCGGTTTTATGGGAAGGGGAATGCTGGCCAGGATACCGGGAATGTTTCCTGCTCTTTGCGAAGAGTGCCCGGTTCTTTACTCACCTGGATACCCACCAGGACAACACCAGGATGGGCAGAAGGGACCTCGGTTTAATGTCTCATCCGAAGGACGGCACTCCCCAGCAGTACAGCACCCCCCAATACTGCACTCGGATGCCAGCGATTTTTAAGTGCAAGTCCAATCCTGGTGTGGGACAAGAACCCACGACCTTCTGGTCCAGAGGCGGATGTGCTACCAACTGAGCCATGCTGAAGAAGAAGAATTAAACTCTGCTCCTTTAAGACCTGTTTTGATAATGTGATTTCCTTCAAGCTATTTTTTGATGTGTATAGTATTTTTTGATTTGTTGCAGCAGCATCGTGATGCTCAGTGGTGATGTCACTAGCTGAGTATAAAAGGTGTGGTATCTGTCCAGGTAGCCACCCCCTGAAGAAGCTCTAAACAGTCAAAGCGCTGGGTCACCTGGCTAATGGATAACCTTGTCAGTCTAGTAGTAGCTAAGTTCTGGGATTGCACATTTGTGACAGAAAGTTAAACAAACTGCACTAGCTGAAACTTACAGCGTGTCTCTCATCATTAAATGTTTCAGTGCAAACTGGCTTCTGCTACTTGGTTTTCGGACTGCTGGACCAATTGTTGGTTGGCGTTTTGCTGGAAAATGTATTTCCTGTCCAGCACCCCTCCTCACTACTGGTAAGTGCTGTACTTTTTGGATTGGCTTATTCCACAGCTGCGTGCTCTCTCCCCCACTCCCCATATCCGAACACCATAGAAAATAAATTAATCCCCTTTCCTGTCCCACTGCTGACTAATCCCTCCTTGCTCCCCTCTCCTGACTCTCACAGAAAACGAATGAATGAATCCTCTTCACTGTCCTACTGCTGCTTAATACCTACATGTTTTACATTTATTTAGTTGTTTTTAACCAGGTATAGCACACTAAGCTGAAAGCTTTTTCACAGGAGCGACCTGGGAGCACAAGGAGGTTAAGTGACTTGCTCAGGGTCACACAGTATGCAAGTGGAAGCTGTGGGATTCAAACCCAGTCATGTCAGAAGTAGCACAATTGCAGTAAAGTTGTGTGGCAGTCCTTTGAACATGTAACCCATACTAAATAAGGAGCCACTTTATTTTATTCTTGCAAAAACATAATTTAAAAACTACTTCAAAATCAGCAGAACTAATATACTGTACTTTACCACGAAACTCAGCTTGCCAGAAAGAAGCTACTAATCCAATAAGACTTCAAAAGTTGACGCAGCATGTAAACTGCCGCAGTATGACACACAGCAAAGCTGATGGATGCCATCTTTCCTCCAGCGAGACAGACATCTCATTCCCATACCAAATGACAAGCCCATAGATTCACAATTAGCAACCAGAGCAACAATCAGCAACCCTCAACAACCCCCAATAAGCAACCACAGCAACACTCAACAGCTGATAACTAACTAATGAGCTGAACTGTTTAACTGCTGGAAACTTTAAAATACAGTGGCGTGAAAAAGTATTTGCCCCCTTCCTGATTTTCTCTATTAGTGCGTATTTGTCACACTGGATGTTTTCAGGTCTTTAGAGAAAATGTAATATTAGATAAAGGGAACCTGAGTGAACAAATAACACTTGTTTTTTTTTTTAATTTCACTTATTTAATGAAAAAAAGTTAACCAACACCAACTGGCACTGTGTGAAAAAGTAATTGCCCCCTTACACTTAATAACTGGTTATGCCACATTTAGCTGCAATGACTGCAACCAAACACTTCCTATAATTCAATATCAGTCTTTCACATCGCTGTGGAGGAATATTAACCCACTCTTCCTCGCAGAACTGCTTTAATTCAGTAACATTTGATAGGTTTTCGAGCATGAACTGCTCGTTTCAGGTCCTGCCACAGCATCTCTATTGGGTTTAAGTCTGGACTTTGACTAGGCCACTCAAAACTTTAATTTTACTTCTTTTTAGCCATTCTGATGTGGACTTGCTTTTGTGTTTTGGATCATTGTCTTGCTGCATGACCAACTACGCTTCAGCTTGCTGACGGAAGGATGACTGGACATTCTCCTTAGAATTTTCTGGTACAGAGCAGAATTCATGGTTCCTTTAATTATAACAAGTCATCCAGGTCTTTAGGCAGCAAAGCATCCCACACCATCACGCTACCACCACCATGTTTGACTGTTGGTATGGTGTTCTTACTGTGGAATGCTGTGTTTGCTTCTGCCGAGACATTATGGGATCCATGTTGTCCAAAAGTTCCACTTTGGACTCATCTGTCCATAGAACATTTTCCCAAAAGGCTTGTGGATCATCCAGGTGCTTCTTGGCAAATGAGAGATGAGCATTTATGTTCTTCTTGGTTAGCAGTGGTTTCCATGCTACCTCACATGAAGCCCATTTTTGCCCAGTCTCTTTCTGATTGTGGAGTCATGAACACTGACCTTAGCTGAGGCAAGAGAAGCCTGCAGTTCTTTGGATGTTGTTTTAGGATCCTTTGAGACTTCTTGGATGATTTTATACTGCGCCCTTGGAGTAATTTTGGCAGGCCGCCCACTCTGGGAAGGTTCACTACTGTTCCAAGTGTTCTCCATTTGGAGATTATGGCTCTCACTGTGGTTCGATGGAGTCCCAGAGCCTTAGAAATAGCTTTGTAACCCTTTCCAGATGATAGAGGGCAACAATTTTTTCTGATCTTTTCAGGAACTTCCTTTGATCATGGCATAATGTGCTTGTTGAATCTTGTGCTGGCAACGTGACTCTGATGGTAAGGGCCAAAATAAGTGAGGTTTATATTGAGCAGGGCTGGCTGTAATCAAGCCTGGCTGTGTTCAATCAGCTGACTCTAATTATCCCTTTAATTGGGTTGATTTAACTAGGGGGCAATTACTTTTTCACACAGTGCCAGTTGGTGTTGGTTAACTTTTTTCATTAAATAAATGAAATAAGTAAAAAAAAAAAAGTGTTATTTGTTCACTCAGGTTCCCTTTATCTAATATTATATTTTGTCTAAAGACCTGAAAACATCCAGTGTGACAAATATGCAATAATAGAGAAAATCAGGAAGGGGGCAAATACTTTTTCACGCCACTGTAAATAAAACAACCTGAAATTGTTTCATGGTTCTCATATCCTAAGAATGCTTGTGAGACCACTCTTACAACTATCAGAGTGGTAGTAGTGGAATAGTAGTAGGGTTCACCCATATTTCAGCATGGTCAAAAGCCACATGGTCAAAAAATGTGCTGCGCAGAGACCCCAAAGTGCGCGGTCAAAAACCACACTAAAATTATATAAACAAATTCCAAACTATGTATGCTGTTTTGACTGCATATGCCTCCCTTCACGATCTCAACAGGATACCTAGTATTAGTATGGTAGTAGTAGTAGCAGTAGTAGTATAGTAGCAGTAGCAGTAGTAGTATACTAGTAGTAGTAGTAGTAGCAGCAGTAGTATAGTAGTAGTAGTAGCAGTAGTAGTATAGTAGTAGTGTTAGTAGTTTTATTTCTAAGGTGCAATTCCCCGGAGGCTCAGGGTGCAGTACAAGACATAACAACAGTGAGAAAACAAAGTAGCCAAGTAATACCGCATTTAGATAATGTTAAGAACAGTAAAAACACTTTACAGGCTATATCATAATAAATATATGAATAAAGCAAAAAAATAAAACA